>BSDF01000003.1:89378988-90633821 GCA_027925045.1 Hypotaenidia okinawae
CATGGTCAGCAGGTCAAGGAAGGTGATTCTGTTCCTCTGCTCTGCTCTCATGAGACGCCACCTGGAGTACTGTGTCCAGCTCTGGGGTCCCCAGTACAGGAAAGATGTAGAGCTGTTGGAGCTAGTCCAGAGGAGGGCCATGAAGAGGATCCAATGGGCTGGAGCACCTATCCTATGAAGAAAGTCTGTGAGAGTTGGTCTTTTTCAGTTTGGAGAAGAGAAGGCTCCAGGGTGACCTAATTGCAGCTTACCAATACTTAAAGGGGTCATACAGGAAAGTGGGAGAGGGACTGTTCACCAGGGAGTGTAGTCTAGGCCAAGGGACAATGCTTTAAGCTGAAAGAAGAAAGGTTTAAGTTAGACATTAGGAAGAAATTCTTTACTATGAGGCTGGTGAGGCACTGGAACAGGTTTCCAAGAGAGGCTGTGAAAGCCACATCTCTGAAGAAGTTTAAGGCCAGGTTGGATGGGGCTTTGGGCAACCTGCTCTAGTGAAGGGTGTCCCTGCCCATGTCAGGGGGGTTGGAACTAGATGATCTTTGAGGTCCCTTTCAACCCAATGCATTCTATGTTTCTATGATTCTAGGATCAGGGGCACAAATGTTACTTTCCAGTACTTGATGTTTCTTACTGTGTTTCCTCTACTTCTCCATGTATGCCGGTGTATCTGCCACATCATGGGTTCCTCCAAAGGACACAGTCCCTAAGGAGGGTCCATGCCCCTGTATGAGTTAGCCACAGTTCCTCAGGGGTGTCTCACACCTCCAGCTACATGTCTCTCCGAAGCATGTCCTCCACATCTCCTCTCAAGAGCAGCTCTCTGCGTGTTTCCAGACATACTTTCTTCAAATATTACCTCCCTTGGGCTCTGCTGATTTTTCTTAAATGTGTCTAAGCCATGGTTCAGTACACTTCCCTGTCTGTTGGCAGTCTTGGAGCATGACGGGATGTGCGTGAGTTTCAGAGCTGGCTGTGGCTGGATGAGGACAGCTCACACCACTTCCCACACAAGGCACCCACTAGCCCACTGCCAATTAAAGCCTGGCATTTGTACCTAATAGAAGCCCAAACCTTCTAAATAAAAATTATACTCATATTCCTTTAGGTTTACTATCTCTTGAAAACTTAAAATGAAAACTGAATACTTTTTTTTAATATATGTTTTATCCAAGCTCACGTTACTACCTTCAGTATGTAAGATAATACATGAAAAATCATAGAATCATAGAATCATAGAATTGTAGGGGTTGGAAGGGACCTCGAGAGATCATCGGGTCCAACCCCCCTGCCAAAGCAGGCTCCCTAGGACATTTCACTGAGATAGGCATCCAGACAGGTCTTGAATATCTCCAGAGAAGGAGACTCCACCACCTCCCTGGGCAGCCTGTCCCAGGGCTCCCTCATCCTCACTGTGAAAAAGTTTCTCCGCATGTTGGTGCGGAACTTCCTATGCTCCAACTTGCAGCCATTGCCCCTTGTCCTGTCTCCACAGACCACTGAAAAGGGGCTGGCTGATTCCCCCTGCATCCCCTGCTTAAGATAATTGTAAACATTAATTAGGTCCCCCCTTAGTCTTCTCTTCTCAAGGCTGAACAGTCCCAATCTTCTCAGCCTTTCCTCATAGGGGAGATGCTCCAGGCCCTTTATCATCTTCGTAGCCCTTCTCTGGACTCTCTCCAGGAGATCCCTGTCCTTTTTATACCAGGGAGCCCAGAACTGGACACAATACTCCAGGTGGGGCCTGACCAGGGCAGAGTAGAGCGGGAGGATCACCTCCCTTGACCTGCTGGCTACACTCCTCCTGATGCACCCCAGGATCCCAAAAAAGTAAGTAAAAGAGTAGAAAAGTGAGATGTTATAGTCAGTCTGTTCTGTCTTTACATTCTCTTATGTCTATAAAGCCAAGACTGTGAAGAGGAAGCTTCACGAAGCAGTATGTGCAGTCAGGAACATATACACCAAGCACCCCAATTCCTGTAAATGGCAATGGCATATCTGTTAAATAAATAAGGCAAGTGAATTTTTTTTTGTAGGCAATAAATGTGAGATGGTATGGCTGATTTATAGGATACTAGTGCTGATTTAACTATGCTTAATAGCATTCTTTCTTTAAATCACAATAGAATAATTAAGGTTGGAGGGGATCCCTAGAAGGCTGATCTCCTCCAACCAAGGGATCATTTCACAGATAAACCAGGTTGAACAGGGCAAGACCAGTGAAGATCTGAAAGCACCTCGGCCTCCCAGAGCAGCCTGATTCAGTCAAAGCCAGTCCAGTTCCCCATACATTACGTACTCTAGAATTTTTAGAACCATTCTTAGAACCATTTTAGAACAATTCTAGAACCATTTCTAACCATCTCTTTCAAAATGGGAAGCCTCAAAATGAAAAAAGGACTCCAGATGCATCCTTACAATTGATAAATAGAGGAAAGGAATCCCTTCTCTACTCCTTGGCAATACTCTTTTTTGTAGGCATTCTTATTTAGTTTAGATATTTTTTCACTTGTACCATATGCTTAGGGGACATGCGATTCTGAATTTAGATTTCATATTCTATTTTGAGTTACTTAAAAATCTACTCAAATAAACAATGTAACATAAAGATAAAAACAAATCTTCCCTTTCAATAACAAGTTGTCATATTTAAAAGAACAAGAGTTCAGCTCGGTTCAGATTTCTGGTAACTAAGTAGTGCGCCTAAGTGAGATATAATTGCTGTCAGCTGAAGGAACTGATTAGTTACCCATTAGTTCAAGGAAAATAATTCCAAGCTTTATTATTTCAGATTAAATTAAAAGAACTAGCATCATCAGCTGTTCCTCAGCAGTAAAAACACATATGCAGTTTTTGTGCTATGTTCATAAACAAAATAACTTCTCTGTATAGGAGCTTAGTTTGTGTGTGTAGCTGTATACAAAAAGAAGATACCACCCTTGTCATTGCATCAGCACCTGTGCGGTTAGCATCACAAACGGATGGACTCAGTAGACCCATTCACCATGCGTATTAGCAGAATCAATACCAACACTAACAGACTGTCGTTCTGTGCATCAGGGATATTAGATGGGATGAAGCACTCTGCCAGTGCCTTTTAAAGCTATTTACTTTTACCAGAAAAAGCTCGACATTGCTGATCTGCAAGGACATGTTCATCGTGAGGAAAAGCACTCTGCCCACATGCTCTGAAAACAGTGGGAATATGTTCTGCAGTATCTTTAGGAACACATTACCTGCTTCAGTGTCTGTACATTGGCATACCATGGGACTTCTGCTAGGGTGAGACTGTAAATAGCAGTACTAATTGAAGCATTTCTGTCTGCCACTATTAGCTGCTGCCACACGGCTCTCCTTCCCCATCACCACTACTTTGTGCAAGTACAATTGTTTGTGGAGCTGCACAAAAAAAGATTTAAGTTACAAATAATCTGGCAGTTCCACTGGCAACAAGTGGTCAGGAGGACAAATTGTGGACAGCAACTCCTAAGACACCACAAAATCAGACTTTAAATTAATCCTGACAACAGCAATGATGGTTTTCCACAGATTTCTGGATAGTATGGAATGGCCCAAGAGGAACTGAATGGGTCAATTTAGCTGGAGAGGGAAGAAACTGAGGAAGAGAATGGAAACATCACAGCTGGAGTTTGTTGTGATCAATGGCTACCCAAAGAGATAATACTAGAGAAAGTCTCTTTTAGAAGAGTAGAAGTGGGTGTCAAAGTAGAGTGTTATGACAGATATCCAGCAATTACTCTGCATCTCTTCATTCAGCAAATCCATAAACTCCTACTCAGCACCTTATCTTATTTCCATCTTAGTCCTGTTTACACCCCCTTCATACCCACTCCCTCACATTTCTCTTTTCTCTCTCAGTCTTTCCATACTCTGTCTCCATGTCTCCATTTTATATCTCAAGCACCACACTTGTTCTGCCATTCCTGTAGCACCTCTTCAAATATTTTTTCCATCTTGCTTCATGGTTCTTGGTGCCCATTTTCTTTCTGAACCCATCTCAGTGACACATATTCTGCATCCTTATTGAATTACTTTTTTCCAATATCTCTCTTGAGGTTGTCCTCATTTTTCCTAAATTGTCTAAGCTTCTGACAGCCACCTAAGTGAGTGTGTTTCCCAATTTCACAGCCAGTCTTTGTCCCTGTCCCTTCAAGATCAGAGTCTCAGACTCTTTGTCAAGCTAGATCAAACCTCCCACAGCTTCCAGTTGTGAGCCTTCCTTTCTTCTTTTCTTTTCCTTTACTATTGCCACTTGGCTAATTTCAATCCCTTCCAGATTAGGTTTTCAAGGATAACAGCAAAAAAGTTATTACAGAGTCTCATAAAGAGAGTAAGGGATAAGTACTTGGCAATGATAACAGCTTTGCCTGTGGCAGAAACTGACCTGCTAACACAGATGTCAAAAGTAACATTTCCATTGAATTTCAGAGAAATAGGTCTGTGGCTATGTGGCAGGCAAACATGCACACATACCTGTAATAATCATGTTTCAAAAAAATATTACATATAAACCAAAATATGTCATTCTCCTGGAAATTCTACCCTTCTTGTTACTAAGGGATGTTATTTTCTAAAGGAAATACTCATCAAAGAAGAATGTATCACTCTTTTATGTGTTTTTAAAGTTATCTATTATCTTGTTCTTGGCAACAGAGAAATACAAATGATAGAAATTTGGCAAATAATGAGAAATTGGAGCAGGTTCCCATAAAAAAAAAAAAAAAAGGACTGATGTCTGACTTTGGATCTTCATCTCACTACCTGGAAAACAAGTTATTTTGCTGTGGGATCTGCAGCTGAGAAAAAGCAATATGATCTTATTTTTAATGATATAACTAAACACTTCCTATAGTCATTGTTTCCTATGGAAAAAAAGATCTTTCACTTACCTCAGACACGTTCAATTATATGTTATGTTCTACGATGAATAAATATCCCACCCCTCTATGTTTTACTTGGAAACAAGAGCATATGTCATTATGCACAGCTGGGGTTTTCTCCTACAAATTTTCTTTCTTGCAACTAAACACATTTTTTCTGTAAGCAATATAAGCAAAATGGTGAAAAAGCTCTGTGGGCTTTTGTGCGGAACAGTGGAGATGAGGGATAGCTGTTCTGCAAAAGGGAAGTCGTTGAGGAGATAAGAAACAAACCACTCAAAGACTATCTTCCAGGTCGAAAGCTGTTTGAGCTGAACTATGACCACACACTAGAGAAATTTAGTTTATAATCAGCTTTCCAGTGTGTTGCTGCATTGCACTACTGGGACTGGTTACGGAAGAAGGAGTCATACAGAAAAAATATGTGAGTGACACTGCACCCAACTTCTTTCTTTTTCCAGCCTACGCACTACTTAAGCTCAGCAATTTCTGTTTAAGATGTTCCCAGCATGATATTTTTCCATGTGCCTGGGAGACATTATGACTATTGATGAAGAATTGTTTCCTTTATTCCTCAAGCAACTTAGGCTTTGAAGAGCCCCCAATTAATCTTGGTAGAGTGAAAAATAATCCTCTTTGAAGTAATCATGTTTGACAACCTTGTGTCCTAGCAGCAAGCTGGGCCTTTCAAGAAGAATAGGACAGCATTTTAATGTAAAGAACGTAAGAGAATCTGAGTAATGGCAAAAACATCAAACCTTTACCTGAAAAACATATGAAAGGTTCTGCAACTCTTAGAATTTGTCCCACATCCTTTTGTAATAATTGAAACCAAATGGAGAGATGTCTTCTAATGGTTATTAAGATTTTTCTAAATTTAGATTTTAATACATTATGAATTTCAATATTTAACCTTTAAAATTTGTATTTCCTTATGCAGATATTCAAGTTGGAGCACAGGAAGTTCCGCACCAATATGTGGAAGAACTTTTTCACAGTAAGGGTGACAGAGCACTTGAACAGGCTGTCCAGGGATGTTGTGGAGACTCCATCTCTGGAGATATTCAAGACCTGTTTAGATGCCTACCTGTGTGAACTTGCTTTGGCAGGGGGTTGTACCTAACCAATGATTTCTTGAGGTCCCTTCCAACCCCTACAGTTCTGTGATTCTATATAAGCAGAAAATCCCTGTGAAATTTGCACACTATTTACAAAACATTGAAAGGCTGTTCATTAATTGTTCAGTTAGTATCTAACAGGGATTTGAGCAATAAACCGGTCATCTAATACAATCTAAAGAACACTATTTATTTTCTCTGGTTTTAACCACTAGTGAATTTCAACATCTCAAGAGAAGGCCTAAAACCTTGCACGACCCTAACTGCTCACAATACTGTCTGTACTGCTCCCTAACTAAAGATTTCCTTCAAGATTTTCACAGCTCTACTTCTTCAACAAAAAAAGCTGAGAATGCTGCAGAATGAATTTCTGAGGTTTGAATGACTTTAAACCAGGACCACAACACATAGATGACAAACCTAGATACATCCCACCAGACCAAGGGAGATGTTTTATTATAGATTGCAAGCCAGGTAATGGTTCACAATGCCAAGTTGTCTTGGAGAAAATCAGTCATCATTAGCTGGATATGAAAAGAATTAATGGAACCAGCAGGATGTGTGAAGGATGACTCTGTTATATACCAAACTTCTTCAATGCCCTGGCTAGAGTTCTCTGCAGAGAACATCAAACCAAGCCTGTGAGAACCATACCATCATCAAGAAACAATGCAGATGAGAGCATCAGGAATACACAGAGTTACAGTAAATATGACTTATTCAGAAAGATTAAAACATTAAATTATCAGTGTTAAAAGACTGAGAAAAAAGGGGGCCATGAACAGTTCCTGCCAAAGAAGAGGCATTACCTTTTCTCATGTCAGTCATGGGCACGGCAAGAATCTAACACGCTTAACAATCAAAGGAGATGTTTCAGGCTAGACATTAGGAAAAGTTTTCTAATGTAAGCAAAGTTGCTAAATAGCAGTTTATCCACTACTGAAACACCAGAGAAGGTAACTTGGCCACATGGGCAGAAGAAATACAGAGAAAAACAAATGGGAAACCAGACCTGTTAGAATACATTTCCTTTCCCCACTTGAGAGAACAAAAGCAATGGCATCCCATTTTCTATTTACAATCTATGTTTAAAATTGCTCATAAACACTTAATATGTAGGGATCATTTTTCCAACTTGGGGAGCTTTCAAGGAGACTGCTTCAGGCCTTCATGAATTGGGCCTCAGACTTGCATAGCACAAGCCCAAGAACTAACATGAAGTGGGGCCTGCTGGTGTGAGATAATTTTTGTTTGTATGCAGCAACTGCTCAGAAGCAGATCTAAGAAATTTCTAAATTAAATGAAAATTTTGATGCAAACAGCTGATTTTTATCATCACAGATTTTATCCTTTTCTGATAAAGATTGCAAAAAATGTTGATTTTTGCCTTTCAGTATTGCTTAAAATTTTAGTAAGCAGAAAATTACATTTAGCAGTTCATAGAATCATAGAATCACAGAATGATTTGAGTTGGAAGGGACCCCAAAGATCATCTAGTTCCAACCCTTCTGCCATGGGCAGGGACACCCCCCACTAGACCAGGTTGCCCAAAGCCCCATCCAACCTGGCCTTGAACACTGCCAGGGAGGGGGCAGCCACAGCCTGTGCCGGTGCTCTGCCACCCTCACAGTAAAGAATTTCTTCCTAATAGCTAATCTAAATCTATCATCCTTTAGTTTAAGGCCATTAACCCTTCTCCTGTCACTACATGCCCTTGAAAACAGACACCCTCCAGCTTTCCTGTAGGACCCCTCCAGATACTGGAAAAGTGCAATAAGGTCTCCCCTGAGCCTTCTCCAGGCTGAACAAGCCCAACTCTTTTAGCCTGTCTTCATAGATGTGCTCTAGCTCCCAGATCGTCTTCATGGATGATTGAGGAAATACTGTTCATATCACCTTTTTCTGGATCTTTTGAAGGAAAAGCTGCAGGACAAAAAGTTTTCATCAGGAGCTTCCCTAAATAAGTAGCTTCAGTATGTAAATAATTATAAATGTGAAACCTTAAACACACTGCATTATTAAATATTATTCAACTTTTTAATCTGTTTACACTTTAATTTTATAAAAACCCTAGATGGAGATTCCATTAGCACTTTTTTCTATCTGCCAGCAAGTAATTTTTAGCAGTCTGCAAGGAGTCATTTAATTATGCTTTGTCTTAATTTATTGATCTACAAAATGAATATGATTTTTGACTCCTTATAAGAGTATATTAGTTGACTCAGTTTCCTTTTTTAAGTAATGTGAAATAACATATACAATCAAAAGTACACAGTGTTCTTTATTCCTGTGTGGTTTGCTTTTTCTTGCCTCCCTCCCTACTGGAACAGATTAAAGATATCAAGGAATCTGACACTGGAATAAGTCAGCTTCCTGTATGCATAACAGTCAGCTTTATCTATACCCATAAAGTTTGCATTTGCACGCATGCTTCTAAGGTCAGCATCCTAAGACTGTCAGCATATTTTTAAAAACAGTGGGAATCATATTTTCTCCCAACATGTCTCCTTGTAGAGTCTGGTATCATGTCGTCTGTGACAGTATACAGATACAGGTTTCTGACTGATGTAAGACCCTAGTATTCTTCACATTTACATTACAAAACATTTTAATTTGATAAGTATCTTCCAGAAGGAAAAGAGTTCAGTGG
Organism: Hypotaenidia okinawae; assembly: GCA_027925045.1. Lineage (NCBI taxonomy): Eukaryota > Metazoa > Chordata > Aves > Gruiformes > Rallidae > Hypotaenidia > Hypotaenidia okinawae. The sequence goes on from BSDF01000003.1 coordinate 89,387,655, forward strand.
CTCTTTCAAACTATATGTTATATTCTACCAGTGTTAAATCCTGTAATAACAAATGTACTTCCTTGTTGTGTATAAAAATAGACTAAACTCTGTTAGTGAATGAGTCAGGTGATCTACATGTAGAGAAGAATCATGTAAGAAGACAAATCCTTACCTTTCATTTGAAAAAGGGAGAGACTGTATTATAGTCTTAATTCACACACTAAGATTCAGAAAACTCAGAAATATTTCCATTTGATCCCTGAAATAGGGGTCACTTTCTCTGATTCTGTGGAATAGCAGACATATTCAAAAAGCACAGGCTGCACTTATACCTGGTTCTGTATCTCTAGAACTGTTCTACCTCAAAAATTAAAATGCAGAACTTTACCTTTGTTCTAAGAGTGCTGTGAGTGTTTGTCTAATAAAGGCCATGTGCTGAAATGTATTTGGGTTGCATCAACTCTGTACCATACTTGAACCATACAGAGTGTGGCTAGACCTGACTAGTGCAAACACAACATTGGCTTTGCCTGAGACAAGTATCTGAAAAGTCAACATCCAATGCAACTGTGAGTTTTGTTATTCCTTACTTGGGGTCTCTTGAGATGATTACCTGCCTATAAAACTAGTGGATGTGTGCTGCTTTCACCCTGGCTGGGGACCAGATCCCAAACAAAGTTGCTCTATCACTCCACTTTTCAGCTGGACAAGGGAGAAAATATACATTGAGAGGCTTAGGAGTCAAGATAAGGACAGGGAGAGATCATTCCACAATCAGCATCATGGGCAAAACAGGCTCAACATGGAATAGTAATATATTACACTACACTGCACACCCAGTGAAACCAGAGTCGGATAATGAGAAGTACAACCAGATCTTAAGACACTACTACCCATGCCACCCTTCTTCAAGGGTAAAAATTTATTCATGATTTCTCTCCTCCCTCCTCCCAACGTGTCACATGGAGAGACAGAGGAGGGTTTCAGTCAGTTCCTCACAAGTTGGTTTCCTTCTTAGCAGGGAGAGCATTGCTCACACCCTGCTCCACTGTGGGGTCACACCTACGGAAGACAGTCCTCCAAAAACTTCTCCAATGTGAGTCCTTTCCCACAGGGCTTCAGCTCTTCACCAGCTGCCCCAACATGAGTCACTTCTATGGGGTGCAGTCAAAAATCATAGAATGTCTCTCAGTCTCTCAGGCCCAGACTGCTCCAGACTGATCCTCCATGGAGTCACAAATTCACCCCAGCAAACCTGCTCCAGTGTGGGCCTCTCTCTTCATGGGCTGCAGGTCCTGTCAGAAGCTTTCTCCAGCATGGGTCATGGCATCTTCCGTATGTCTCTACCTGCTCTGGTGTGGGATTTTTCCACAGGCTGCAGGTGAGGTCTGTACTCTGATCCTTTATGCTCCATGAAGTTCTACCAAATATCTGCAGTCAAGCAACCAAGATTTGTTGTGAAGTTTATACCTTTTGCCTGTTGACCAAGTTATACCACACTGACATTTACTGACAAAAAGAAATCATGAAGACATTTGGTCTGTCTCTGGCTTCCCCTTCTACATGATAAGACAAATCAGCATCTCTAGCTCCTCTGAAGATAGTTCACAGCAGCTGAACACTGGGCCCAGTGACCTGTGTTTGATTCACAAATACATGATGTACAAACACTGGGATAAATGCTCAGAAAAGGCTCATGAGTTTTTCACAGGCAATGTGCAGCAGTTCGGTTTTCAGTCTCCATGGAGTTATGTTGGAATGAAGAGTCACAGGCGATCATCTGGAAGACTGGGAACTGCATGAGCAAGCCAAAATGTAAATCTGAAATTTAGCTAATCATAGAATAGATGATGTTATATGCCTCTCTCTAGGGAAGACAACAAAATGTAGCAACTCCTTTCTTAATGAGAGTTGACCCACAAACTAGTTTCTCACAGCATATAAGAAAGGCACAGAAAAAATATCTTTTGCTGGTCTGAGCTTGTTCTGGGAGACTGTATTTCTCTCAATTTTAAATTCCTTCCAAACATTAACAATTAATGCAAAACTCAGATGAAATCTGATTTGCTAGATTGCAGTCACAAAGTGTCTTCTGTATAGCTGATATTTCATGGTGTTTGATGAACACTGACATATCAGTCATAGCTGTCAGTTGAGAGCTTCTATCAAAAGGTTGTGTCATTCATGACATTTAGATTTTCAGTGAAAGCATAAGGTGTGTGGGGCTGAAGGCTTTCATCTTCTAAGTCACCAGAGGCTGTGCCCTGTCACAGATAGAGATTCACTGCAATGGCAGGCCCACAGCCTGCACTGAAGCTGCCCTCCTCTCACTATCTGGGGCCATCTGCTCCCTTTTTTCAGTGTCCAGCACAGTTCAGTCAAACAGCATGTTTAGAAGCCCAAGTATGCTTTGGGCTGAGAACATTAGGCTACCCATTTGGATCATTTCATATCCCAACAGTCTATTCCATACCAACTGTGCCACACACTGTTCTCACAGCTCCCTACATCCCCCAGTCTGATGTCCTACACTCTAACCACTTCCAAACTTTCCCATCATCCATCACCCGCTGCTACCCTCCATGCCGACACACCACTAAAATCTACCCCCAAACATTTGGGGTTGGACTTGATGATCTCCAGAGCTCCCTTCCCCCTTCCAACCCCTACAATTCTGTGAACCTGTGAATTTCATTTCTTTTGATCCACTCCACAGATTCTTCTCCCTTATAGGAAGACAAGTAGCTTGCTTACTTCAGTGGTGAGACAGCTTTTCAGTTCTTACACACCTTCCACACACCTAGGGAGGTTAGTACATAATGATTTGAGCTGCACATCTAACCTACCTGCACAGGAAAGAATCACTTGCCTGGTAAAGACTCATCGGTAGCACAATGAATGCAGTAGAATGTAACAAGCCAATCCAGAAGATCTGACACAATTTCTGAATAACTGCAGGCACCATAGATGCTTTAGAATACATAAGTCAACATAGAAGATGGCAAGACATCCCATAAATATACAGAATGGGACTGAACTATGATATCTGTGTTCAGCCTATCTGCACGTCTGTCCGGTGATTGATTTCTTCACAGTTGCTTGGAAGTTCTTGTTCTAAGTAAGGAATATGCTAGCAAATTGTCTTTCTAATTCCTCCTGCGAATATGGTCTTCAAAAGATAGGGCTCTGAATAAAGTTACACAGTAAATAGAATATATTCCAGTAACACTCTAAAATAGGAAACACCACTTATTGGATTTTTAGGTTTTTCTCCAGCTTAGAATTCCTGGTGGTTTTACTTTTCAAGTTTTTTCCCATGAGCAGTTTTCTACATATATTTCTTGAAGTGTTGCCAGAAATAAAAGATGAAAATAGTTTGATTCTCCATTTCAAAAAGTCAGAGGGAACGAATGGATAAATCAATGCTCAAGAGAAACATGCCTGCTGTGATGCAAGTTACTGGGAATATCTGTGAAAACGTGAACTTCTCAAGGGTCTGGGAACAGTGTCACTGGAATGCAGGAAAACCAAAGAGAAAAGAGAGTTTCCCTCAGCAAATCTCTTCACATGTTACTGCACAAGGATACTACCAGCTGTAGCTTTCATTTTGAAAGCACAGTTAGTGGAAAAGAAAAATTAAGGACTAAGAAGTTGTCCAGTTAGTATTGGGAGTGGGGGTGGGGGTGGGAAGTGTCAATGAATTACCTGGGTTGTCTTTGATCACCTCCCCAGAGGAAAAATGTTTGAACAGCACATGAACAAATAGCACTTTAGACAACTAGATGGGTAAAAAGCTGCTTTGAGGAATAGATTCAGAGAGTAATGGTGAATGGGTTGTTCTTTACCTGGAGGCTAGTGGAGTTCTGTGGGACCTTATTTAGCATATTTATTAGTGATTTGAGGAGGTAACAGCAAGCTTGCAGATAACAAGAAACCGGCTGGTGCAGGGCAGGGCTGCCACATGTAGGGACATAGAAAGGATGGAGAAATGAGCCAACATGATGAAGAGCAAATTCTTTAAGTGGAAGGAATTCCTCTTCAGGGCTGAGCCCCTCTTAGCAGTACAGGCTGGGAGTGCCTTCCTTCGCAACGTGCAGCGCTGTAGCAAAAGCCCATGGTCTCAGCTCAGTGAGCTGAGCATGAACCCACAGTGGCCCTGGCAGCAATAAGCAATCCTAGTCTGTATCATACAGGTTCACAGCCTATTGATGAAGAGAAGGGATCTTTACCCTTTACTCTTACTTAACACATCTAGTATCCTGCAGCCTGTTTTGCACTCTCCAGTGTAAGAAAAGCATCAATAAAGAGGAGTGAGTTTAATGGAGGCCACCAACACAGTCATGACTGGTGCATTTGCCATTTGAGGAGAGATTGAGAGAACTGGATTAGTCCAGCCTAGAGAAGAGATGGCTTAAATGGCTATTTATTTCTTACATTCACTTAACAGAGGAATTTCTGGATACTTACATTTTTCTTTATTGGATCAGACCATAAAACCATCTGGTCAACACCCTACATAGTTATGACCATCAGTAAGTATTCAGGATGAGGCGTTAAAGGACTAACATTGGCATGGGAAAGTTGATCTCCTGTATTAAAACCCTGTTCTAATCTCCAAGACTCAGACCTGATTTTACTTCAGCCATTTCTTCATGTATAAGAACACAATGTGATATAAGATATAAAAATGTCCCATATTCTTTTGGAGTCACTGGTGTAACAGATTAAATGGGAAGCCCCATTTTTGGTGTTAAACTGAGTACTTAAACTGTCATATCTTATTGAACTTCGAGAAGAAATTAAAATATTAGAGTACAACTCTTCTGAAAATATAGGATTCCAGGATTCCACAAGTAAGGATTATGGAAAACAGATTATAGTTCTGATATTGTAATTCGTAGTTAAATTCATTAAAATAATTTAATAAAGAAGCCTGGATAATAAATTAAATTTCACTTTAATAACAGTAAAGAATATTTCATTAAAAACTGACTTTAATATACTATGTTAATATCGGAAAGAAAAAAGGATTTTAAAAATTCTTGCAATCATGGCATACAATAATCAGCCGTGAAATAAGTTTAAGGCACTAAACTAAGAGCAGAAGATCTGGACAGTCTGACTTAGATTTAATCTTAACAAATAACACTATTACCTCACTCCTTATTGATAAATTCAATATAATTTTTGCTTCACTGTACTTTACCTATTGTCTTTTGAAGATCAATTCAGATAATCTGAGTGAATAAAATATATTGACTGGCAATTTTCTAATATTCTCATCTGCAGAAGTGAGGTCATGAAATTCCAAATTATACCACGTCACCAGCTGTGTTAAAATGTGTGCTCAGACTTTAAAAAAAAAAAGAAATCTGGGGATTATTTAACTTTTTGTTTCTGAGAGAACATTATGTCAGCTCTTGAGCTCAAGATATCTTCCACATTCATGAGAAGCAGCAACTTTCTGTGAGCTGAAGTTGTTTTTCCATGTTGTGACTTCTGTCAGCAGTAGAGACTTTCATACAAAGAATAAACATTACAAGACTTGTGATAAAACTGTCACCATTTCAAATATGACATATGAATGAATTACTTATATATTTACTAGGGATTATTTCTTTACAACCTAGAGCCTTAAAAGTGGACATATGAAATATAAGATAAAAAATAAATTATTTCATAAGTGTATTGGGAAGTCATTTTTCTTAACAAACTTGTGTTCCAATCTTTTTCACAGGGAAAAATAGAATAACTCAGGAATAATATTCACATGTAGAAAGAGCAATGTCAAATTAAAAGTACCATTAACCAGCCAGTAAGAACAGAAAAGTGCAGAATTTTATAAACTTCAAATGTTGACATGAAATATAATGGAGAAAAGGTGAATCACTCTTGCATTTATTTTAAAGAATAACTATTTGGTTTGAAATAAATAAAATGTGCCCCATGAGAACCTGCTTTTCTATGTATTTAATTATATATGGATTAATATTCACACTAGACTTTGTTTCGTATAACACATAATACTGATGGTCTCGACTTTGGCATTAATTGTCCTTTTCCACATCTATATAAAACCAGGTTTTCTGGTTGAAAATATGCAATTTGATCTATAACCACAATGTCTCCTTACACAGATGCACATAAAGGTTTTGTTACTGGAATTTCATATAATTATGGTACTTCTCAAGTCTTCATAATGGGTAATTAGAGAAGGTTGCAGTTTTCTTCCATGTACTTTAATTCCTGAAACTTTTTTTCCTAATAAGACATTTCCTTGACATCCGGACACATCCCAATAGCTGAGATCTTGTTCCAAAGCTCTCTATTACTCAGAAGGAATATTTCCATTAAGTTTATTGGATTTTGAATCAAGTTATACATTCTCTGTCACCCTCACATCGAAGTCTGAGGTGTGCCACAAGTAATAATCAAGTTGTTGTCCTAGTTCCTTTATGAGTAATCTTTCTACCAAATCATTACTTTCTTTAGTACTTTTATTGTTGCTTTTTCTATAGTTTTCTTAATTATTTAGCTGCTTATTTCTATCCTCTTCAGCTCCCTCAAGCTGCATCTCACTAAAATTGTTTAATTTTTTCTTAATTTTCTTAGTTTTTAATTTGTATCACTAAAGCCATCTACTATTTTATTGTACTCAGTTCTCTTTTTCATCTGTGGTTCAACTATTGCAGTTACTATTATCTTGGTATCATCCATGCCTTTAATGTTATATAATTTTTTCCTGCCATGAAGTAATTTAGAAAAACTTTTAATAAAGCCTGTCCCAACTCTACCCACTTAATTACCTAATTGTAGGCCTTTCTTTTTTTTTCTTTTTGGTGGTAGTGGTGGTGGGGTGTTGTTCATCTACTACTAAAATTTCCTTCCCTCTGTATTACCAGTTTCTACCTATAAGTAGAAAAGCAGTCTAAGATACAGAATTGTCAGTTTGGCTCCCAATTTTAGTGATCTGAGTCAAAAGACTATCTAACAGGCAGATTAAATTAACTGTCAACCAGCTTTTACTAGATTTCTCCTTCACCTCTGAAAGATTGCTTCCATACTTACACAAATCAACAGTTTTAATTACTATTATTACAGAGGTCTTTGCTGTTACTTACCTCAACGAATTTCTCATCACCTTATGACTTCAGAAAATGCTGTCCAAGCCTCCACTTATCATATAAGCATAAGGATAATCTTAAAATATACCAGATACAATAATAATTTTCAGAAAAGATGACTGTTGACTACTGTTTGTAGGCTTGGTTTAATCTTTGGTCATGTCTATCTGTAGCTATGCCAGACATACCAAGCTACAAACTAGGATCAGGATCTATTCAGGTGGTCCCATGAGGAACAAAAGGAGCAGGGGCCAGAGGCATGACTGACGAAAAGCTGCCACATACATTGTCAAGGGAGGAGATACATCCAGGAGGCCAATTACCTTCAGGAATTGAAATGGAGGCTGGCATTGCTGCATCACCATGACAGGGGCTGGTAGCTCTGGACTGGGCTGAATCAAGACCCTGGGCCATGGACATGGGTGCATGGAGGCCCCAGCAGAGGCCTTCTTGTGCCCTCAGGGCCCTGACAGGTTCCCTGGTTTTATGTGACCTTTTTGACATTGATACATGTGGTTGCAATCAACTAACATTTGATTCCATATTTTCTGTAAGTCTTTAAGAGGGACTCTTCAAATAGCTATCTGGATAATAAATTGAATAAATGATTACTCCTCATTTGAAAGACCAATAAAGAAATTGCTTCAGATTTTGCTGTGACAATATCTGGCATCCAGTGTACCTCCCCAAGGCAAGCCACTTCCATTGCAAGATAAAGTAAGTTGTTGATGCATTATCTTATTTCCTGTAGGAAAGATTTTGCTCCTGGCTCTGAAAGAGATAAGCTCTCACAATCAGCTCTTAACTCCTTGCAGAATCTTGGCAGTGGATCGCAGGAACTTTGCTGTGGGTTTCTCTTACACAGAGCATTTCTAGGACATAAGTAAATATTTTATGAGGATTTAAGGACTAGGGAGCTGGCTGGATTAACAGAGAGGGTCAAAGAATGGTACATACCAATCCTACAGCCTAAAGAGGGAGCAAAACTTCAACAGACCAGAGTTTGTGGAATTAGATTCCTTCTGTCCACATGATGGTGAATGTTGCTTATTCTGAATTGAACCGAGCAGTTCACCAGGACACAAATAAACAGCTCAACATTTATATTAGTCAGTGATAATTCTGGGGTGGTGCTTATAAAAACACTGGTGTTGTTTTGGCAAGAATATAATCTTGCTCTACAGAATTGTTTGAAGTAACAGTGTTGGATTTTCCACTATTCCAAAGAATATTCTCCTTGCTTTTAGAATGCTAAGCTTCTAAAAAATCTTTGTGTCTAGTCAGGTGAAAGGGACATATATTTGAACGTTGCTACACTCAAGATGAATTGGACTTCATGCAGAACTTGTGTCACTGTTAAAAAAAAAAAAAAGTATATATTGTATACTTTTGGTTAATTTCCTGACTGAATAAGGCATGTTTTGTACAATGAGCAGTAACAAAATATCTTCTATAATACTGTGGATCTAGGAGCTGTGTAGACATCTTTTCAGGAGATTTTAGTGCTCTGTATCATTCTTAAGGGAGTCACTCTCACAAAATTAAATACAATATTTCTTTCTCATCATCTCACACAGCTTTATTTAAAACCATCATTATCAGATTTCTGATTTACTATTGAACACATTATTCAAGGGCTTTCTGCTTGAGGTATATTAGATAATTCTTACTTTCAATTCACCACACTAAAAAAATCTCTTTCTTCTAACTGGTACCTATTCTACTTACAAGAAAAAGCTTCTAAATCCTTTTATTGGAGAAGAGATGTCAAATGCAAAACTTACTTAATTACAGCATCTTTACCATCCTGCTTAATATTACTCTTGTAATTCATTGTTTGGAATGTGCTTTAGGGTGAGTATTATACTTTCATATTTAACCACTCTGTAGGTCTTGTCCAATTCAAAGCACTAAAAAATCAGCATCATATGAAGGACAATAAGATAAATACCAGCAACAACAGAGGGGCAAAAAAACTTGAAGAGGATTTGTTCAATGCTACAAGGAAGTCATGTCAAAGTCAAATCTGAAAAGTAAAATTTCTGTGTTCCCAGTCCAAACCAGAATATAGTTACTTCTTTTTTTTTTCTTCCCATCTCTCTATGTTCCATGCTTTTCTATTGGAAGACAGCAATTAAGGCATGTTTAGGGACATCTTTTGTTATTTCCAGTTTGCCATTTTCAGATTTTGAGCTTACTCAGAGGCCTTTGTCACCTCTTTGGACCATGACTGAGAGTGCTGTGTGTCAACATTTGACTTTCGGTAACAATGAAATTTAGGGACTAAGAAGCAACAGAAACTGGTCACAACATCAGAGGACAAATCCCAGCAATACACCACTTGCAGTCTAGCAATCTGTCATTCATCTATATTTAACCTGTCTTCCTATATTATTTGGTCACTGTTTGACGAAAAAAAGTAAAATGTAGATTAAAATTTCAGATTCCATGACAAAAGCTGTCAAACTGACTAAGGTATTGAGGGAAAATTTAATGTATGGTACCACTAAAATTTCCCTTACTTGGTGTTTAGCTTTTTAACAATATCATTATTAGCGTTTGAGTATCTCTGTAGGAACTATAAACCTGCAAGTCTTTCCTAATATGGAAAATAAAATTGCCCATCTGGTTTCTTTAATTCTCATCTTTGTTTGATTAGTTTAGGAACCACTGACTCATACTCCCTGTGTCATGGCTTTCCTCTTGCTTTATTTTTATGTCATTGCTACGACTAAGATAGGATTCCTGAAATACTACTTAATTGACCTTGAAGTTTGCTTTTTAATTTATTTTTATGCTGTGTTTCGAATATATGTTTTAATATATGATGCTTTCAGGTTAAAAAAAAATTTAAAAAATCATTCTTCAAACTATGTATGAGACCTTGCAGGGAACATAATGTTTCATACTGTCCATGCTTAGACATCATATAAAAAAAGGGAGGTGAAAGTAGGATTAAGAGGAGGAGCTTCAGGCAGACTGCACTATTTTCAGCTGTTTCTAAGAAATAGGGATGAATGTGGCCACACTGATCATTGGCACAATGGCTGTACAGCTAGTCTGGTGGAACATTTTAGCAAGGCACAATATGCTGCCTACATTATTACATGATTTTCATTAAATTGTTGCTACTTCTGATTCAACCTTTCACAGTATCAAAGTAAAATTGTTGGCATGACTGCATTAAAACCTATACCTGAATCTCAAATAGTGGTTTGATGAATTGGTAGTCAAAGCATGAAGTATAAATGTTATTCTCCAAGACTTTGATATGCATTTATTAGTGTCACTGTAGTTTTTGCATGCTCTACATCTACTACACCAGAATTCTATTATTTTCATACTTTCTGGTGTATAACCCAAAGTAGTGGCATGTATTTTACTACCTGGTGTATAATGAAAGTACTATTCGCTGTAACATTTTATACTTCCCAGTCTATAAATCATAATCCTTTTGATTGTCCAAACTTTGCTTATCTGTTTCTATAGCATCATAGAAGGTGAAGAGGCTCGTTAAGCATTTCTGTCAGGACAACTCACTAATCACAGAAAACAAATATGCCACTCTCAGCAATTTCTGCTAACAAACTTCATGATGTCCGAATTTCAAACTTGTCTCACCAAAATTGAAAGGACCCTACCACATAAGAATTATTTTTTTAAATTCATGTACATAAAGCATGGAAACAAAGATGGTACTTTAGTAGCTTTTCACAACATTGAAAAATATATTTTAAAAACCCAGAAGAACAAATTTGCTTAAATCAAGCCTATGACAGATATAATAGGTTTGTCACACAATTTTAAATAAATTTTTCCAAATATTAAATAAAGCTATCCAGTCTCTCCACAGTGATTCACTGTTATTAATTTTAATGTTTTATTCACTGTCATAAAACACATGATATTTCAAAGTACCAGTAAAATATGATTTCTTAACACAGAGGTCTCATCTTCTGAGTTTCTGATCCACCAAAACAGTAAGCACGTTTTTGATTTTAAGAAGTTGAAGGGAGGCATTAATGAAACTCTATTGGGAGGTAAACATTTGCTTCAGTTTATCACTGTTTCTAGTCCCAAAGGTTGGATGCAAATCTCAGTGGCACAATAGAAGTCCGCATGATTGCTAGGATAGTTTGGATCAAGGCCTAACTAGCTATTTTCTTTTCATTTCACTGTCTCCATAAAGGATTTCTTTTTGGTTTCAAACTATTTTTAGCTGTATAAATTTAGCACATTCTGATGAGTACTGTACAGTGTCCATTTTTGAAGAATAACTGTATAAATTATGTTTATGTTACTGTGAGCTGGCTAAGAATCTAGGAAAGCAGGTTCTTAGAGTTGAGAGGTGTGTTTTACACACAAAAAAGTAAAAATCATTTCAAATATTACTATTGTAGATAGCTGTTTTGATTCCTATTCATTTATTTGAAATTTAATTTGTTAATTCCCAAGCCTGTAACAGTTATTTTTATCAAAAATCAAAGTGAGAGAAGTCATGCAAGCCCCATATAGGAAACACCTAGGAATTCTGAATACATTAATTTACTTTCTATTTAGACTAGACTCAGTTCTTTGTTCTTTTGCAATAAATAGAGTGTTGCATGGCATTGTTTGGCCAAGACGGAAATTTGAATCCATCTTCTTTGTAGCTCAGAACTGAAATGGCAAAACAGTTTTGGAAAGCCTAACAGTGTCTTTGGGGTTAGGCACTGTTTGCTGTGTGAGTGTATCCTGCAGACATAGATGGATGTGATTCAGTAATGTTCTTTGTGTGTTTTTCTACACAGAAATACACGCAACGCATAATTTAAAGCAAAGGCCGCTGTACACAATAAAGTGCATACAGTGCACTGATTATGGATAACACTTCCCTAAATTACTTCTATAATGAAAAATAATGAAAATTACAAGACACATTGGCCTGAAACATTATTTAACTAGTCCAGTCAATGAGTTCATACAACCCAAGTGTAAAGAGAATTGTTTAACACAAAGCTATTAACTCATTTGATCTATGACCTGAAAACAATGTTTTCTTAATATTTCCACTAATTTCAGTACATCTGCATTTGCTCTGTTTTGCATGCAGCCTGCATCAGTAAAATACCATCCGGAATCAATGATAGAATAATACAAAAAGACACTTCAAACTAATTTATAACCAATCATATGGACTTGTACCATATTTCTCTATTGTTTAAATGTCCTCCAAGGAGATGATATAATGTGATAATCTAACTTTAGGTATCAGTAGAAGTGAAACAGAACAAACCACTAAAGGGTTGATAGTAGATCTGAAATATCCCCTGGGAGTCTGGTTCTGAAGGCAGATCTGAATGTAGATTGCATCATCATAACATCGTCATTAGCAGTGTGAGCAGTTACCATAAATGAGCCTGATATATAGTGAACTGTATTTGCAAAGGATTATTTCAATGTTTAATTGCCCAGTGATTAGGTACTAAATAGAAGTGAAAGAAATTTAAAAAGACGACCAATAAAACAACCTTGAAAAGCAAGTTAACAGATATTAATATGCTATATCAATTGAGTTTGCTCTAATTAATCGCAAAAATAGAACATATTATTTTAACGATGAGAACATTTCTCATAATATTTTAAAGATTGTCAGATTATTTTCCCCAGATTAATTTGAAGTCCTCATAAAAGGATTCTGAGATTAGAAGAATTTTAGATTTTTAAAATCATATGCTCTTGGAATGCAGATGCAATGTGCATGCCAATTATTGTCTCAAGTTCTTCCAGAGAGCATTGGTTTTATCTTTTATTTAAATTCAGATTGACAGGTCAGAAACTAATTTTGACTGTTTTCTTTGAGAGGCTAGGCCACCCACACAGTAAATCTACTGTCAGAAATCCTTTCTCACATTAAAAGTGAAATCAAAAGATACTTTATTAGCTGGCAAAAAAAGGTTAAAAAGGCAACCAGCTGCAAGGCTCCCCAGGTGCTCCTGAGCCATAAGCTCTTTTCTTCAACAGTGCCTTTGAAGGCAAGAGAGTTATTTGAAGGAAAAGTGAAGAGTGAACATCTTGAGGTTAACTAGGTACCTGGAGTGCAAAACTCTGACAAAAATTATCAAAATATGTAAGATTAAAGCACTTACATGTCTGTTAATTTTTGGTGCCCTGGTTTAGATGCACAGAGCCTCCTTGTATGTTGATGTGAGAAGTTTACTAATATTTCAAAGGGCTGATGTTTAATACTTTCTTGTATTTCAGGTTGCAGCTGCTATTTGAACTGAGCTGGGAACCATGGAGAGGCAGATATTCCCTGTAAAGACAGATCACTAGAAAAGGATGAAGGGCACATTATGCAATAGACCTCACAGTGATTTACTAAACAACAAAGGAATGCTGAGGCTTAGAGATCTTGCAGCCATTGCAGTGTTTTGGAGAAAACTCACCCTTGTAGCTAGAAACCTGAGTTCAGTATAATTATCTTTTCCAGTGTATCTGTCTAGTTAATGCTGAACCTTTGCACATGCTTAACATAGGCTTTAATTTCCATTCTGTAATGCATTTCTCTTTCCACTGTAAATGCCAAAGATCACCCAGTCCTTATTAGCACACCATCCAAAGGTTGACTTTCTCTGAAAATTGTGCAATTTAAGTACATAGTTTCATTCCCACAAAATAGTAATTAAATTTTGACATTGCTAAACATTTCTGAAAGTTCAATACAGCTTACTTTTAATGAGACATAGCCAGGAGACAGTTAGATTAAGTTATTTTTTATTTGGATGGGGACAAAAAATTCTTCTTCCATTTATGTATTGTCTCATCGTTTCCATCACCAGTACATATTGAGGAGGTACGAAGGGAATCACGCCCAGTGTGGATGGGGATGCTGGCCTACCGCCTCACACGGGGGAGACTGCCTCAGCAGCAAAGCACTCAGTCTCTGGCATGCAAACTGCAGGGGAAGGTTCCTCCCAAGACATAGGTTCTCATAGCCTTCCAGCTGTCCCCTTCTAGTATGTCTCACTAGCCTCATTAGCACTTTTGGTAACCCAACTTTTTATGGCAACATAACTGCATTTCTAGGGATGCCAGTTCCATGGTAGCCTAGCAGGAGTTGGTGGGAACCGGTATCTCTTCAGGGTTCCATGCCCAACAAAGCTTTATCTGCATACACACAGATCTATGGACCCATGAGCACTAAATGTTTGCATGTGCCTCTTTAATAATAATTAGTCATCACATGTAGTTAAGCATAATAATATAATCACAGGGCCAGAGAATTGTTGAGGTTGGAATGGACATCTGAAGCTCATCTAGTCTGACTCCAGCTGAACGCAGGAGTCAGACAACAGGTAGAATAATCCTGTAACCAAGTAACCTTTTTCAAAAACTCACCACCAATGCCAGGTTTCGGGGATCATGGACTATAATCCCACAAAGAAAACATATTTATTTGGGGACCAGACTTGTGATCGAATTATTTCATTGCAAATGCCCTGAAAACACTGAGTGGAACATACTTTCTTCACACAGTAGTCAAGATTATCATTGCCTACATGTTGAGTAGATAAAGTGATAAACTACTTTAATCCTACTACAGCAAGTGGTGCATACAGAACAGAGCTGGTAAACAATGCCCTCAGCAGCAAATCTGTTCATATTTAGGTCCACTGTCATCTGAACAAGTGTAAGTTTAGTTAACAAGTATGAAGAGTTTCACTGAGTTTTGTTTAGTCAGGATTTACATCATCTACTTACGATTGGAGATCTCTCCAGTACTAGATCAATGGAACTTGTTTACAATGATCAGATCAGCGCTCAAGAAGAAATTATTCCCCAGTCTGCTGTGGCAAAACTCAGGATATTTTTATATTTATATTTTCATCTTTTCTTTAAACAGGATCCATGCTTCACCAGGTTCTGGGCAGGTCCACTGAAGTCTCTTGTCTTCAGGACTGTCGTAGTGCCACTTGAAAGCTACTACTGCTTTAGCAGATCATGCTGATAACCTTGTGTTTTCTGGCGCTTTTCCAGCACATTCAGTTTTTCTGTGTGGAAGGAGGGACAGACAAAGCCTGTGGAAGAGACAATGGCATCTAGGCTAAGCATCATAGCTGCTTCCAGTTTCAAAACTATGAACTTGACTTACATAGTCCTTTCTTGTCCCATATTCCAACCTAGATCACCGTTAGGCATGAACATCCACATCCTAAAGCCATTTCATTTAACCTAATGGCCAGCCCACCTGGAATGACTACATTTGGCACATCTTTAAAGAAAAAATATTGGGAAGTTAAAAATTTTCTGACAGAAATAGTGTGCCACTGAACAGTAAAACACAGTTACAGCAAAAGAAATTAGTCAAACATTGCAATTCATTTGTTTTTTGGTTGTTTTTTTTTTTTTCATCTGGCACTGCTTTGTTACATACCAAATAGACAATTGAACTTCCAAGAAATCAGCCTATGTGTATTTCTGTTCAAGGTCACAGTAAGATCAAAATCTGCCTCCTTTCTAGATTTTGGATTAAGTTTGGCTGAAAACAGACATATATAAATGATTTACTTCTCCCATTCCATTTTTTTTTTTATAAGAGTTCCAGGCATAGACATATTAACTGGCACAGCAATCAGATAAAACCACTTAAACTGATTAATGAATGATAACATCTTTTTTTTTATAACTATTTAATATCTGTTATGCCCATTTGTTTTCTCCTCTTGGTTGTTTTTAGTGAGGCAGCTTGACCTCTTTTTTTCTTTGTAAAATCACCTTATAAACAAAATGATTAATGTATGCCCATAAAAAAGTAAACTGGTGACATCATTAGCAGGGATAACATGCATCTTTCATCTGACAATTCTTGGCTGCCATTTGCAAGGGAGAAATATGCAGCCAATGCTTTTAAAGCTTTAAAAATGCAAATTTATATTATTTTGCATTGAATTTTGTTTACCAGTTTGGGTGACTCCTACCTTCATGTTTGTGAAAACTTATCAAGAGTGATGCACACTGCAGTGATTGTAATTAAACATATTTTATAAATGGCTGGTTTATATTTGGTTATGCTCCATAATAACAATAAGCTGTATTCTGTCTTATTCTACTTTTGGAATTTCCATTGACGTCAATAGAACTGTTGAGCAAAATTAGACAGAATAGTCTAAGGTCTAGGTAAGTAATTAGGTTTTTTTCAGTTGGAAGGGCATCAAGCTGACTTGATCTTTTTCTGTCTTCATTCCCTCCATTCTGCCTCTAACTCCACACAGATACACCCACTGCACTGGCTGCCCAGCATGAAATTACAATAATTATAACTAGTGGGAAAAACCCAATAAATATTTTATGATAAACAGGGCTGCATCCCTGCAGCAGCTGATTATCCTTAAGCAATGAACTCCCAAATTAGAATCTGAGAACTCCTTGAATGACTGATATTTACAAATAAAGATAATGTTTACTCAGCTTTTAAATCCACCTAACCAACATATCATAGAATCATAGAATACCATGTTGGAAGGGACCTCAAGCTTTCTTGGCAAAAGCCCTGTCTAGACAAAAGTATCATCTAGACAAGGTGGCCCAGCACCTGGTCCAGTTGAATCTTAAAAATGTCCAATGTTGGGGAATCCACCACTTCCCTGGGGTTATTATTCCAATGGCTGATAGTCCTCAAAGGGAAAAGTTTTTCCTCTAGACTCCAACTGGAATCTTCCCAGGAGTAACTTGCACACATGACCCCTTGTCTTTTCCATGTGACTCCTTGTAAAAAGGGAGTCTCCATCTTCTTTGTAACCACCCTTTACATACTAGAACTTCCTCATGAGGACACCCCTAAGACTTTTCTCAAGGCTGAACAAACCCAATTATATCTGACATTTCAAAAAATATGTATATGGTATGAGATGAAGTTCCAGACGGAGTTAGGCACAACAATTATCTTTTATACCCTTCTTTAAGTTTCAAATAATAAGTCTATTTCTAACTCACAGAATCACGGAATCACAGAATGGCATGGGTTGGAAGGGACCCCAAGGATCATAGAGCTCCAACCCCCCTGCCACAGGCAGGGACACCAACCTCAGGCCGGATCTACACAAGGTTGCCCAGGGGGACGGGGCATCCACCACCTCTCTGGGCAGCCTGTTCCAGAACCTCACTACTCTCTCTGTGAAGAACTTCCCCCTAATATCTAATCTGAACCTCCCTTCCTTTAGCTTTAGTCCATTCCCCCTTGTCCTGCCATTGTCTACCCTTTCAAAAAGTTGATTCCCCTCCTGTTTCTCTGCTCCCTTCAGGTACTGGAAGGCTGCAATGAGGTCCCCCTGCAGCCTTCTCTTCTCCAGGCTGAACAAGCCCAGCTCCCTCAGCCTCTCCTCATAGGGAAGGTGCTCCAGCCCTCTAATCATCTTTGGGGCACTCCTCTGAGCCTTCTCCAACAGTTCCACATCTTTCTTGTATTGGGGGCCCCAGATCTGAACACAGTACTCCAGATGGGGCCTCACTAGGTAAGAGTAGAGAGAGACAATCTCTCTGTCCTTGCTGGCCACCCCTCTCCTGATGGAGACCAGGATACCATTGGCCTTCCAATGTGCAAGAGCACACTGCTGGCTCATGTTAAGCTTCTCATCTACCGGAATCCCCAAGTCCTTCTCAGCAGGGCTACTCTCAAGAAGCTCTTTCTCCCAGTCTGTATCTATGTCTGGGATTCCTCTGGCTCTGGCCCTGGCCCAAGTGCAACACCTTACACTTGGCAGTGTTGAACCTCATTAAGTTCACCCGGGCCCACCTTTCCAGCCTGTCAAGATCCCTCTGGATGGCTTCCTTTCCTTCTATTGTGTCAACCACACCACTCAGCTTGGTATCATCCACAAACTTGCTGAGGGTGCACTCAATCCCATCATCCATGTCATTGATAAAGATGTTAAAGAGCACTGGTCCCAAGACAGACCCCTGGGGGACACTGCTTGTCACTGGCCTCCACCTGGACATAGACCCATTGGCCACCACCCTTTGTCTACGTTCAGTCAACCAGTTTCTTATCCACTGGATGGTCCACCCATAACTCAGGCGTTATGTGGATAAAAAAAAACCTTGTTCTTCACTCCTTTTTCCTGTTATGCTATAGATCTTTCATGCTTTTAGTACAAAAGGTCTTAGAAGAATAATGTTTTAAAAAATCATTATTTCTTAGGATTTATTTTTCTTTTTTTATAGGCAGAGGGAGACTGGTCCTCTGACCAGCCTCATTTCTATTGTTAGTTTTATCATTTTTGCCCTGGAAAAAATTCTAAATTCATTGGGATTTACAATGTCAAAACAATTTTACTCCAAAAATGAAATTTATCTCACTATGACAAAGCCTAGTGTCTTCCTGATATCTAACCTAAATGGCACAACAGTTCTGGAAAGTCCATGAGTTTCTTCGGGCATTGATACCATTGTTGTGTGATTGTATCCTGAAGCTAAAGATATATGTGATATAATATCATTGCTTATGCATGGAGGGTTGTTTTTACACAATATAGGCCTATAGTGTGGATGAAACTGAGAGTGTTAATGGGGTTTTCAAAAGTGGTCTATCTTTAAATCAAGTCATGTCTGCAACAGCATCTGGAGGTGATGAAATTTCATGCCAGCCAATAGAGTGATACAACTTCCTATACAGAAAGTTTTTACTTTTGCTTCTTGAAGTTGTGCCTTTTGCATCATGTCCATCCATACCTTCTGTAAAATTGTGTGACTCAAAAATAGTAAAACATCGCTGATTCACCAAATAAAAAAAAACCCCTTCTGTGTAGTACTTAGTCTGTGCACATTTCTCCTGTTTCAGGGAAACTTTATGTTACCTCCTTTTTAGAGTGTTTGGAATAGCTCACAGGGAAATGTTTTGTTGAAGCATGAGAGGAATTACATTAATAAATCTGGTCACAACAGAGCTTGCCTGCAAGTCCAAAGGCCAGATCCTGGAGACTTTGGGTTCTGTACTGAGGGCTGTCAGAACAGATATATGTCTTGCTCTTCAGCAAGTGGAAGTCATCCAAGGGGAAAGGTATGGATGTAGCCTCAGTAAAGCTGCCCTAGAGTTCTTTTCACCAGCTATGAACTAGTAGATGATCATGATATTTGTAGTCATCCTATTTGTATCATTTATACTTAGGAAAGTATATACACAAAGGAAATCACAATAGAAATGAGCTAATGCTGTCATCTGGGATTTAGTGTAGTGAGAACATTTCCAAATATCTTTGTTCTTTTTGATGCTCAAGGGTATGAAGCAATAGTTCTTGTCTTTCTTTATGTTTGGAAAATTCCTGTGTAGTTTATGCATCAAGTTATAAATAAAGAACAATGAAGAAAGAAAAAATAGACTGACCACTGGGTCCTTAATTTGTTGCTGAGTGACAAATAGCTTTTCTAGGAAACAGTGAAAGCATTCTGTGCAGACTCTGAACAGCATAATGTCAATGAAAACAGTGTCTACTTGTTAGCATTTACCTTATTGTGCATTAAAATTAACAACTTCATTTTACATCTCCAATTATGTGTATCTTTTCATTCATCAATGCAAATTATCCTTGAGGTTACTACAGAGGTTTTTTGCATAGAAGAGGAATATAATGCACTTGTTATGTAACAAGACCATATAACAAAACAAAGCCACTGTCCAAATCGCCACTGAACTCCACCGAGTATTTGATAACCCACAGATGGTCTGTCAAGACCATATGTGACTAAAGAGCAGTGTTTTTTTCTCTTCTATCTGCTTTTTTCTTTGTGTCACTGAAACTGTTTCAATAGTATACCTTAAATGAACCATGAGTTAACTAGCAAAGTTCCTAGCAGTTCTAGGAAAATTCTTGTTTTAATTTTCATATTCTTCTTCCTTCTTTTCTTTAGCTGTACTGAATACTTGTATCATTTAAATGTGTATGGCCCCAATAAGTGCACAAACTATTTAGTAATGTAAGTGGCAGGAGGATGGTTTGACTAGATGATCTTGGAGGTCTTTTTCAACCCTAATGGGTTTATGATTCTATGATTCTATTTAAGTCCTAAATTGATAGAGTTTGCATAATGCATTTAATTTCTACCAATGCCTAGGTTGCCAGCTAACAATCTTCAAAGCTTCCACGGCTGACTTACTTTCACTGAAAATGTTATTTTCACACTGACATGTGAGAAAGTAAAATTTAGAGCTGATCTGTGTTCTTTTGACACACGTGAAACAGTAAGATAGAATTGCTTTGTCAGATAACTGGTCCATCATCCTCATTAACTGAGTCTGGGGCACCCTGCTGACACACTGACTAGAAAGATATAGGGAAAAAAAATAACTGGGTGGAGGAGTATGAATTATTTTAGTGAGTTGCAAGACATTATTCAAATGTTGACAATAGAAGTGTATGCAACTGGAGAGCCACAAATTCATTAAAAGACTCTTTTGAATTTTCTAGAATAAGGATAGTTCGGGCTTTTCACAATGAACTCGATATAGCATTTTTTAAAAGTAGTTCTTCTGAATCTGAAATATACTTACATATAGACCTATGTTCCTGCCTTTTTAGCTGTTGTAATCCTTTAAATTCCTTCCCAGTTGGATCACAAAATCTTTAGGTCTAGGGAAAACATATGATGGACAGATTTTTGGTGCTGTCAGGGTATATCCTGCTTTCTTCTTCAGATGTATATATACCTTTATAAAATAATGCTTGCATTTGAAAGGTGGCTTTGATTCCCAGCTGCAATTCTCTGCTTTCCTAGCTAAGCTGATCCTAGGCACCAGCAAACATAGAATGTTCTATAAACCTCATGACAGCTTCCCTCAATAACTGCTTTCCTCAGCACATTCTTCAGCTATTTTTATTGCATTTCTCTGAAACTGAAGTGCTACAGTAGGTCAGCTGTGGTACATAGAAGGGATTGCTTTCACTGGATCATGTACAGAAGAATGAAATAAGGAAAATTTTAAAGATGAGATTTATGGAGTTCCCTAGGACAAGCAATACTTAGTTATGAGGAAAGATTCCACCTAAATATTTATAAAGTTATTTGTGGGGTGTTTTTCCAGATATTATATCCAGGAAGCAGATTTTTGGAAGTGCTACCTGACAACTTGTTTTTAATCATTCTACCTGAAGTGGCTCTAGGAATTGCACGTCCGTTCAGTCATATATAGAACCATAACCTTTTCTTTATTAAAAGTCCAAGCTATATATAATTACTTCTTCAGTTCAGCTCTCAGGACTAGTTTGTTACTTTGGTTTCACCAATTTTGTATTTACATTGATGTGTCAGATGTTCTGCTTCCACAATAGAAAACTCTGAAACTTAATTCCTTCTTGTCTTAGCATACAGGTCTCATTCTCACATGGCCAGTACCAGTAGAAACCAGTAGAAACACTGGTCACTAAATGGGAATAGACTTAAATGTCTGGGTAAATACTCCAATGAATTAAAGCCTTAAAATATTTCTCTGATTTTTATCAACTGTTTCTAGTGGTAGGGAACAAAAATAATTCTTCAGCAAACACACAAAATATTTTCCACCACTAAATTTAGCCATTATGACTTTTAACAGCCTCTGTTTAAAAGAAATCAAGAACTTTGACCCTGAACTTGCCATTAGCTGTGCATGATCAGTCTAGTCCGTCACATAGGTTCTCCTGACTTCAGTTACTCTCTGACCTATTTTGCAGTAAGCAACAAAAATGTGGATACTGTGCATCTCTGGTATGATTTGATTTTTCTCATGCACTCCAAAAGGAAGGGTGTTCTAGTAGAATTCAAGAATTAGGATTACAGAAACTATTACTTGTTTCTATTAGAGAAGGCAAAGTGGAATAGGAGCTGGGAAAGAGAAATTAGTGACGTTCTCTTGCTCCTGCATAAACTCTAGGACTCAGTTTGAACCACAAGAAAGCTTTGAGAGGTAAGCTTTTCCACATTTACAGTGCAAAGTCCACAGCAAAAGAGCAGAATTTTTAATCATAAACACAATCTGTTTTTTCACAAGTAGAAAAAGAATTTGAACCTGAGCTGAAATTCTATGGGAAATCTCTGTAGGGAGACTTGGTAAACCCATAGTAGCCAGTGTGCCTGCAGAGATGTGTTCCAGCCTTCTCTATTAGTTGGAGTTTCCTAAGTGCTGTGGGCATGGTGCCCAAGTTTATCACAGGACTATACTCTAGCCAAGAGGTGATGAAGGCATGAATAATAGAGGCCAAGTTATCACCCACCAGAATGCAACATGGTCTCTGAGCCAACTGGAGATGGTGTGAAACATTTCTCACGAATGCTGTGATGTGAGAGCTTAGCAGAGAATTCAAGAGTAGGAAGCAGCTGATCAAATAAGCTAGCTTGAGTCAGTCTAACTAATAGATCTGAGATCCAGAGGCTGAGCCCCATTGAACAATATGGGGAACATTCACAGAAGAGTTTAAAATAACCCACTTAATGTCACAGACAATTGGCATGAAAATTCATATTCAGTAGTTTCCAAAAGTTAATTTCTAAGTGTACTTAGATAACTTGCTTGTGGTTTTGATTCAAATCCAGGTTTTGATGCATTGATTTATAAAGACAATTATTGTGTCTATTATTAAGGATCATTTAAACAGCGTTGCTCATTTGCACAATTTAAAAGTTCTTCAGTTCCTACTCAAATATTTTGCCTTGTTTGTCTGTCTGTTTCTTTGGGATTTTCATGGTGATGTCTGATAATGCTGAAGAATTATTTTTGTTCCCTACCACTAGAAACAGTTGATAAAATTTAAGCCTTACTAACTAATAAGAAAATGTTCAGCCTTTGTCAAAACTAGATGTAAGATGCTATGCCTTTGAGAAAATACTCCTATCTGATTTTCAAAGTTATTACTCCAAGAACAAGTAACTGGAAACCATACCAAATCCAAAGAAACTTAAATGTCTTTGTGATTCAGAGAAGTTTTGACTGTAAATAATACATTTTTTATCAATAGTTATATTTTTAAAGGTCACTAATTTGTGCCAGTTTTATTCAATGTGCTATATATTTTCTAAAATAATTCAAAAGCTTTATAATTATTTAGATTGCACACACAAATATTTAACAAACTGTCATGATAACTTGGAAATTTTCAAAACATGAGTGAACATGGCACACTGCTCTAACCTTATGGTAACTTTATTGTGAGCAAGGGGTGGGATTGGATGAATTCCAGACCATATTTTTTTTTCCCCCCTTTATCTGAAATTAATTTCCCTTGCTGCAGTTTGTGACTTCTGCCTCCTTTCACTGCACAACTTTGAGGAGAAAAGTCTAATCCTGCCTTCCTTTTAACCTCTTGCAGTGGAGGATTTCAGGCCCATTGACCTTCTTCTCTCCTATGGGCTGAACAACTCAGTAGTTTAGCCACACCACGTTTTCCATTTGTCTATCTCTCTAGGTAGCCCTCAGAGTTTACTTCAGCTTCCCAGTAATTCTCTCGTACTGGGGGGAACCACTATGGCAGGAGTTTTCAATTTTTTAAGTATCTCAGGCACGTTTCTTCTGCCCTTCAAAATTCTAATGTAATCTCTTGGCCATGTTTTGCATCATGTTTCCATCACTTCAGGAATGCAAAGGAAGTAAAAAGCTTAAAAGCTTTGAAAAAACATAGATATCTATTTGGGGTTTTTTTCCAAAAGACAAGTTTTAAGGAAGTTATTTCAAAAGTATAATTCACAAAATAGCCTGCCTGTACACAGCTGTTACAGTTTGCTTTATTCTGGCTATTCCTTTGATATGTCCAATATTAACAATAAGCCTGATGAAGTACTAGGAAAAACAGCAAGTACAGTCCACATAGCTGTTTTTGGAGACCCACAGAATTTATTTCAGACAACAGAGGGCCTTTTTAAACAAATGTGAAATCACCAGAAGTCCAGAATTTAATGCTCCCACCTTGCAGTGAAAGTAAAAAAGTTTCACCCAAACCTGGATTTCCCATGGTCTACCACAGTTAAGATAACATTTCTGTGACATTTCTCCTTGCCACTGTTTTTCCTCTAAAAAATAACCATTTGTAATAACAAATGGACCAGGAACTCATCAGTGCTTGCAGGGTCAAGCTGAATATGATTTCCATAGAACTAAAACCAAGAATTTAAGCCAGCTGGAAAAGCAAGTTAAGAAAATATTTTTAACGGCAATTTGAGACGATCCAGTAATTCCGTTGTTGTACTGTGGAATCACTGGACCTGCTTCTAACCATGCCTTCTCTCTGAGAATGTCTCCAGTACATCAGTTGGAGACAGAGGTGCCCTACATAGTCTATTTGCATACAGTGCAGGTTAACAGGAAGAGCAAGCATCCTGTACTGAAATTACCATAACACCAAATGAAGAAATGCTGTGAAATCACATATAGTATATACTAAAGGTAGATTATGGGGTTTTTTAGGATTCTTGATAGAAGTTTTGAGGTAATTGTACCTTCACAGGAACCAACCCTAATAAAATATCTTAAAGGGGACATCTCTTGGGAGGTTATTTTTAAAATTCATCTTGGAAAGTCTATTAGGAATTCCAAAAGAGAAAGGGATGACAAATGGCAAGATTATTTTAGGGATTGTCCTGGTTTCAGTCAGGATAGAGTTAACTTCATTTGTAGCAGCTGATGGAATGCTGTGTTTGGGAGTTAAAATGAAAGCAGTGCTGATAACACCCTGATGTTCTTAGTTGCAGTCAGACAGTCAAGGACTTTTCTCAGCTTCTTCGTATTTCTCTATTCATGAGAAAGGAGGGGCGAAGCCAGGACAGGTGACCCAGATGGGCCAAAGAGTGTATTCCATGCCAATTACGTCCTGCCCAGGATAACGGGGGGCTGAGGGGAAGAAGAAGAGGGGCGGTGGCGGGACGCGTGTTTCTTGGGGGGACGGTCGGGTTCCGGGACAGCTCTGGGTGGTACGGCCTGAGTTGTGTGGTTCGGGGAGAAACTGCATTGTGTATCAATAGTTTCATATTCTTTTGCTCTAAAGTCCTGTTAGCATTGTTATATTTTATCTTTCTGTTATCTTAGTAAACTATCCTTATCCCAACCCACGGGCGTCTTAGTTTCTTGGTTTTGGAGTTATTTGCCCCTTCCTTTTCCATTCCCTTGTTTCCCCCCCCCCCCCCTCCCCTTTTTCCCTCTTCCCCTGCTCTTTTACTTTAAGAAGCAGGCAGCTGCGTGGATCTCAGCCCACAGCTGGGGTGAAACCACGACAGGGATGTATAAAATAAATGTTTTTCAATTTTCTTCACATGTTTTTTTTCTGTACAGGCATTGGAAATGGAAGGAAGAGTCTGGCATTAATTCTTGCCTTAGTATCAGTCCTAGAAATACCTTCTAATTAAATTTACAATACAGGGGATTTATGTATATACACCAATGCCTACACCATCAATTGTTCATTTGTTAGCGTGTGTCTTAATGTCCGCAATGAATCTTGATAAATCAGTTGGACATTTTACAAAAGACTGAATCTTTTGCTATGATAGAGAATATTTGTATGATTATGAAACTTCTTTTCCACTAACCTCATTCACATCAAGGTCTGGTCACTGTCTTTGACATATTTCAGAACTGTGTCCAGATGGAAGCTGAAACACTTGCTCTCCTTGTTCAGGAAATAACACGAAAGGAATAAACTAAATACATGAAGGATGAGAGCTTCATTCCATTCAGAAGTAAGCTTTGAAACACCTTACAAAACATTTTTTATTCTTCATAGAGAAAACAAAACAAAACAAAACAAAACCTCCTCAGTTATTTCCCCATACAAACAAGGACATCTATCCTTGAGTCTTCCATACACAAAGCCTGTACTTCATCATTAACCATCTGGAGGTTTTATGAGAGCTGGAGAAAATTAGTTATTCTGCTACTACCACTTTGGTCACTTCCTTACTGTTGATATCTTTACATCAACAGATATTTCTGGCAGCACACTAAAAGGAAGAACATTTTGTCTTTACTCACAAAGCATCTATTTCTCTGCCGTACATCCTGTACGTACATGCCATACATTCTGGAAGACTTCTATTGGCATTTGTGCTACTGGTAATTTAACTTAATATTTCTGTAGGTCTAGTTAAGCATCAATAACTTAGGCTCTTGTGCCTCTCAGGAACAGTATGTCCAAAATAATGTGCATACAGCATTTTTCCACTTACAATACCAGAACTGCAGATGGGCCATGTCTGTTTAGGATAGCTGGTCTCCCAATTATACTCACCTCTCATTTTACCCAACCACTCAAGTCTTCAGCTTCAGGGGAATTTACTGGAGCAGCATCAAAAACAGATAAACACCTACACACCAAAATCTAAATTGAAACCATCAATATATATAACAGAAGTAACCAGCTAATAAGAAGATAGAAATATACTCACAGCATAGAAAGAAGGAAATGCCAAATTTATGTGATCCCCAACACAGTCTGATCTCTCCTGTTCATCCTGGTTGAGAAATTATTGATAAATCATATAGTATCTATTGATGTTCTTTTTTTTACTCATACAATGATAATATTACAAACCTCTGTAGCACTGAATTGTTAAATGTCTGTTTCTCTCTATCCTAAAAACCCCCATATGATGGAAAAAGTGCATACCAAAAGGAGAATACCAAGACATCAGTACTATTTCATCTACTTCTGAGAACCATGAGATATTCTTCATCATGCTCCCTACGAAACCTGAAGAGGTGGGTTTTTTTTCTTTCCTGTGGAATTTTACCATTTAGAAATGTTAATGATAAAATAGTCATAAAATTCTCACTTCACAATGCCTTCCCCTGAGTAGGTGGAAGGATCCTCGAACCTCCGAATAATTATCAGTATTTTTAATGAGAGAAAGCTCTGTGGAGACTAGGTTCAAGATTCATCTTGTTCAGGTGAGTTGTCTGTTACCAAAATGACCACTCTTGTCTCTTTGACAGATGTTGGTCCTGGAATTATGTCCCCTATCCTCCTTGCAGCATCCTCAAGGCTTTAGAGTTTCCACCAGCGTCCCTGGTCTCAGCCAGGTGCTCCAAAAGTCTATTTTCCTTACCAATTCCAAAGTCATAAATAAACCTTCAATGTAGTGGAGTCCATGCATCTAATATCTGAAAATCAAAACTATTTGCTATAACCTCCTCCCTCATTTGTGAGCACTGACCATCATCCTATACTTTTTAAACGTTATAGCCTTCTATCATGCATAGTTGCTAGCAATTTTCTACATGATGTTTAGAGTTCCCGTGCCAATGAGAGATAGTGAGACCACTAAACAGTCAAAACAACCCAAACAAAAAACCTTTCTGTCTTTCAAGGTTGCTGGGGTTTTCATGTATATATAGCCATTGTATTGAGGAATAAATTCAGTTGAGCCTTTTCTGGTTCACTCGAGGTTTGAATCACTCACTGGAAATACATCTTTTTTACTGACTATATAAACACTTTAAGTTATTCCTAACCCCAGTACCAAATATACTTAGCAGTCCAGCCCTGTGAATTCCTCTTATTTAACTTTCTCTTTATCATCTCCTCCTTACAGCATCTGCCTCTTATGAAAGTTTCGTTTTACTTCATTTTTACTTATCTTAAACTTATTTAACTTAATAACATTAAAGAGGAAAAAAATTCTCCAGCGTTGCAAGATGCAATTTTTTAAAATCCAGTAGAAATGGTAAGCTATTTCCATAGTTACACACTCCATAGCAACATGAACTCTCAGGACCTGTAGTGCCATCTCTTCTTCTTTTCCTGTGTCTCATCTATTCCTTCTGATCTTCATTCACAGGGTACACTCATATTGCTTAACAAAACCAAAAAAAACAAGCAAACTTTCTTAACATGCATCTCCTAAAACAGCAGCTAATTCAACATCACAGGAGTTTTACAAGTGAAGTTAGAAGGCTGATTTCAGTTCCTACATGCCTGAACTCTTATTGCCAATTAAACTTAATAACTAGCAAACCTAACTAGTCACATTACACTCTTCACATACAACTATTACCAAAAAAAGAATAATTAAAAATCGCAGTTATAGAAAGGGTTGTTGAATTACACGTGTTTCAAATTATACATCCCTTACAAAAAAACCCCAGTATTAGTATTGCAAACATCCAGATGAAGAATTCTTTATATCTTTCTCTA
Source organism: Hypotaenidia okinawae (assembly GCA_027925045.1). Classification (NCBI taxonomy): domain Eukaryota; kingdom Metazoa; phylum Chordata; class Aves; order Gruiformes; family Rallidae; genus Hypotaenidia; species Hypotaenidia okinawae. The sequence goes on from BSDF01000003.1 coordinate 89,415,889, forward strand.
GATGTGGATACTTCCAGCCAATCTTTTTTATTAAGGCATTTATAAAGAATTTAATCATATGGTGGGAAAACTCATATTCGGGACTCTTTTTATCAGATCCTGTCTCAGTTGTTGCCCCTGCTATTGTGTTTGATGTTCAAAAGGATAACCAGAAAACCTCAGATTCAGCCAGAGCCTGGTTTCCTGCACAGAGGTATAACATCTATGTATGCACTGACAGGTTGCTTGCAATCTTTAAAAACCAGACAGGAATCCACTTAAGGCATATATATTTTAATTTAAACCTTTAATAATCCATAAATAAAAGTACCTGAGCACTTAGAGTATCCTGCTCTCAACATGGTTCTAATACTCTGAATAGACAATTCCAGGTTCTAATACTCTGAATAGACAAATATCTCAAGGCAATTGAATATACAAACACATTCTGGAAAACAGCCCTAATCCAAGGTCCTCAAGTATATACCACACCATGGGGAAATGAAGTTGTATGTAACCTGAAATAAAAGGGCTAAGGGACTCAACCCAGACATATATATAAGGCAACGAAAGAGCTGGTCCACATGAATTTAGAGCAGTATTGTACTTCAGTGAAGTGTAGCAAAGAAGCTGTGAACTGGGAGTTATCAGAACAGTGAGATACCAGATGTAGTTCAGAAAAGAGTGCAAATTGTTAAAATCATTCAGAATTATTACTTTACTACCATCACATGAGTCTAAATATTTTCCTTGTGCAATCAGGGTTATTTGTTTGGACTATTCTTGTCCTTGGGACAAATACCTTAATTAGAATTTTCTGTTCAGGTTCGGAGGAATATTGCTTTGTCCTTTTCCCAAAAACCCAGCTATTGTGTTTTTTTCTCCATAGTGTTCCTATTATTTACCATGACAAACAATTACCTTCATCCATGAAGATCACTTATTTCCAAGAAAAAAATGTCACAGTGGTATAAGACTAATTTTAGGAAAAACAGACTGCAGTTTGAGTTATGACAGACCGTGTCATGTTTAAATAAACCATTAATGTGAAAAAGGTTTATTTAAAAAAAAAAATAATAAAAAAATAAAGAATGCAAGTCTTTAAGTGGTTTCAAACAAGTTCTTTCAAAGTTTTTGGCACAGAGAAAAAGAAGGAGCAGATGTGAAGAAATGCTATTCTGAATCACTGGCATGAACTCATGGATTGTAACACAGCAGGAACTTCACATCTCTTTTATTTAAACTTGCAGAACAGTGTTTTGTGAAAGAGTTTGGTTATCCAACACCACCTTCTTAGCCAGTTTGTTTTTCCCACCATCTTGAGTTTTAACAGCTTTTTCCTGAGGTTATTTCACTATGAAGAACTGCTTTTGCCTATCAGTATATGTAACCATACACATCCAAAATACATGCTGTCAGGCCACGATGATGCTCTCAGTTTACGCTGATGTCAGTGTTAAGTGACACACAAAGATTATCAAATCCTTAGCAAGTTCGTGAAATTAAGGAAGTAGCATGCCAGAATGCATTGCTAAGTGACAATCTTACATAGATACACACCAGCACTGGGGCAATAAATCACAAGAGAAAAGAACAATGAAACAACTTTGAATGCTACGATTTCAAAATGTCTTTTACATTTCATATACATTCACCCACATCTGCATTTTTAGAAAGTGAAAATTACACCTGATTTACTAATTTGTTCAAACAATAGTGCTATTTTTACACATTATTATGTGGTTAATAAGATTAAAACATTTTTAAAAGCTTGTCAGTCATACAGTTTATCCACATCTTACCATTTCTAACTACAATGGCTGAATAGTAGTTGATTGACCTATACTCCCATACGAATGACCATGCAAGCCTAAATTGGTAATCAAAACTATAGTTCAAAGCAATTGTTTTGCTGGGGTTGTAGCAGACTTAGCTATTCATCAAGAGCAGATCATCCTGAGTGCAGGACAGCATGTGCAGGACAACAAGGCAATCAGGTCCAGTCAGCATGGATTAATGAAAGACAGGTCCTGTTTGACTAACCTGACCTACTGTGACAAGCTCACCCACTTGCTCGAGGAGGGAAATGCTGTGCATGTTGTCTACCAAGACTTTAGTAATGCCTTTGATACCATTTCCTAACACATTCTCTGGGAGAAAGTGGCTGCTCACAGCTTGCATTTCACTGGGTAAAAAACTGGCTGGATGGCCGGGCCCAGAGAGTTGTGGTGAATGGAGTTAAATCCAGTTGGCAGCCAGTAACAAGTGGTGTTCCCCAGGGCCCAGTACTTGGGCCAGTTCTCTTTAATATATTTATTGATAAACTGGATGAGGGCATCCAATACACCCTCAGTAAATTTGCAGAGAACACCAAGTTGAGCAGGAATGTTGATCTGCTTGAGGAAAAGAAGGCTCTACAGAGGAATCTCGACGGGTTGGATCAATGAGCAGAGGCCAACTGTATGAGATTCAACAAAGCTCAGTTCTTGATCGTGCACTTGGGTCACAACCCCATGCAACACTACAGGCTTGGGGAAGAGTAGCTGGAAAACTGCGCAGTGGGAAAGGACCTGGGGATGTTGGTCCCCAGCCAGCTGAATATGAGCCAGCAGTGTGCCCAGGTGGCCAAGGTGGCCAACAGCATCCTGGCTTGTAACAGAAACAGTGTGGTCAGCAGGACTAGTGAAGTGATTGTCACCCTGTACTTGACACTGGTGAGGCTGCACCTCCAGAACTGTGTTCAGTTTTGGGTCCCTCACTACAAGAAAGACACTGAGGTGCTGGAGCAAGTCCAAAGAAAATAAATTAAGCTGGTGAAGGGTCTAGAGCACAGGAGAATCTGAGGGAACTGGGGTAGTTTAGCCTGTAGAAAAGGAGATAGAGGGACACCTTATCACTCTCTAGAACTACCTGAAATGAGGTTGTAACCAGGTGGTTGCCTGTCTCTTCTCCCAAGTAACAAGTGGTAGGACAAGAGGAAATGGCCTCAAGTTGCACCCAAGGAGGTTTAGATTGGATATTAGGAAAAAATTCTTCACTGAAAGGGTTGTCAAGCACTGGAACAGGCTGCTCAAGGAAGTGATTGAGTCACCATTCCTTGTGGTATTTAAAACATGTGAAGATGTGACACCTGTGGGGCAAACATGGGACATGGTTTAGTGGTGCATTTGGCAGTGCTAGGTTAATGGTTGGACTTGATGATCTTATGGGTCTTTTCCAACCTAAATTTTCCTATGACTCGGTAAGCCATCAAATATTGGGAAATATATATATCTATGCATACCTACTTTTCATGAAACTATATTTTTAGACAATATTGTCGAATATTCATAAAACTAATACTTCTAATTTGATCTATTGTGTATAGACTGACATTTGTATTTATGAGGCACCTACTACTGCCACACCCAAGCAGTAAATTTTAAAATATTTATAATAATTTTTTTAATTATATAGAATGCAATGGAAGCTGACACCCCATTCCCAATATATAATCAAGAAATATAGGCACATAACTCTACTAAGTGCCCCTTAGACATTCAAGGTTTTCAAATTTCTGTCCATTTCCTAATAAGATATAAACCACTCTCATTCTCATGGCATCTAGACAGCTGGTTACAGACCCAGCTTTAGCCACAGCTTATACATCATGGGATTTCATGAGATAGTAAAAAAACCTGAATACACTGTTTACTGGGACATACCTGAATCATACATTTAAACTGCATTTTTTGTAAGAAAACTGTTGGGAAAGCTGCCCTTTTCAATGAACCCATTCTTCTAGGCTCTATTTCCTAATAGATTAATAAGATGGATAAAAAAATGACAAAAAATGTGTCTGTGAAATCTCTAGTTTTCAGATTAAAAAAATATTGCATTGAGATCCAGTTAAATGTCTATTAGATGGCATTTACTTGTAAATAACCATCAATTTACTATGCTTGTACAGACACTGAAAAAAAAATTTAAAATGCCAAAATTTTACATCATAAAAATTTCAGAAATATTTTTATTTCCAGATCAAAAGAATAAACTGTTCCTTCCTGAGGAACAAGTTCTTTTCAATGAAATTATATTTCCTGACCAAAAACTTTTAATTTTAATACTTCTGGGTTGTTGTAATTGAGAAATCTCTTACTTCAAGCAACTCAGATGCATATCAAGAAAGGATTTATGACAGAAGTAATCTCCTGAATGTAGGTTTCAGGCAAAAGTAAGTATTCGTCATGGGAATGATGGAATTGTTTGTTTCTTTTCTAACTGAATTATTTGTTTTGGGCAGAGAAGTTTGAGGCATTGTTCAGCAGATGAGCTGTTTCAGATCATACTTCAAAGATGGTTTTGTAAATAATAGTGAAACATTAAGCTGAGGTGTTTTTTAGCTGGCAGAGCAGGCAGACAGCCTAACTCTTTGCATGTGTGCACTAGGTAATTATTGGTAAGAGATGTTGTTTTATCACTGTAATCTTATTTTCTTTAGAATTTATTATAACAAAATCATGGCAAGAATTAGGCCAGAGTCATGAACTAAAGTACATGTATTTACTGAAGGACATTCATCCCTCTTTTACTTTTCACTATGCTTCTCAGCTGTGTTACAGCATTCATATTTGTATTCTTCCTTATAAATAAATAATTCCCTCATTAATTCAAATGTGATGAGGTAATTTAATAGCATCTTCTGTTTGTATTTAAGGAAGCAAGCAATACCAAAGTCACTGTCTTTTTCAAGACATGGGGGGTAAAAATCCTTGCATTGAGGTCAATGAGAGTTGGGACAGAATCTCACCCAGTTACTTAAAACAGGGTTGTTAATATAGGTTGTTTAAAAACTAGTTAAAGGGCAAGTCCAGTGACTGTGGCATGGAAAGTACAAGACATCTATGGCAAGAAATACATTAGTAACTGCTGAGTAGCTCCCCCACACGGCTTCTGCTCAGCCGTTCTCAGACCTGATGTCTGCAACCTGATTTTCCTGCTACTTTTAGTACCTAAGACCAACTCAAGAGGTATCCAAAGCTAAGACTGCAGCCCATGCAGCTCACAATGCTTTTTGGAAGTTTGGGTTTTGGGGTTTTTTTAACTGCTCTATAAAAATAAGGGTAAACCAGACTACAAAGATGCAGGGAGCTTGCATTTGGGATTGTAGCAGAATTTTAAAAAATGACCCATTTTAGTAACTAGAAAACTAAGAAGTAAAATAGTATATGGAATTAATGCTGCTATAATCTAACCTAGGTATGTTCTTTGTCCCAGGGTGTTAGTACTAATAAGATTTGTCATGTCTTCTTTTTCACCCTGCAAAGTCAAGTAATGCAAATTTTCCACAATTTTTGTAATTTGTTTCTGGCTTCTGGATCTGGATGTGGTGCTCTCATGGTTCATTTGATGTCCAGACAGTGAAGCCTTGTAAGGAATTAGCCTGGCGTATATTCTGGTAAAGTCTAACCTGTTTCAGTGGTCTTATGAATTTATTGCACCCAGCAGTCTTTGTGTCATCTCCACTTACTCTGCTCAATTTCACAGTATAAGGTGGTATCAAGACAAAATCTAGATGGGAAAAAAAAAAAAGATAGAAGAGAAAAAAACGCCCCTAATGTCCAGGGGGATTGTACTAAATGATCATTAAAGATCCAACACGAACCTTTCTCTTATGATAGATTTCCATAATGTCACCTGGCTTGCTTGCAGTTTCCTGTATAACTTCCTCTATGACTGAATGAGAAACAAACACTGAAAACTTCATGCTCACAAATCTCTGCTCTCCTAAATGAAAGCTAAAATCAAGGTTTTTTTGAAAACTTTCCTACAAAAGCAAAAGAACCAGACTCAAATTCCAAAGTAGAATAGAAATGGGAGTACACTTCTGTAAATTCTTAAATAAATGAAGGAAAATCAGGCAGCAAAACTGAGAGATCCTACCTCCCTTGGAATGTTGGAGGGTTTTTCCTACTTGTGTTTCTCCTTGTAGCATAAGGCTGCTGTTGCCCAAACTCCCCAAGTCACTGGAACAAAAAGGTCAGACAGAAATACAGGGCGAAATGGAGGACCTAAGCCTCGCTAAATAGTTGGATTGACATCTTTGTGGAAATACATACACACTATCCTGTAATCACTTCATAGCCCTGTCCTCTCTCCCCAGCTTTTGCTGCTTCTTTTGAGAAATTGAATTTTGGACCACCAGCAAGGGGCTTGAGACAGTTTTGCACTACCTTGTTTTCTAATTTGCTTTTGCAGCAGCACTTAAATTTGTTTGATGGATAGACTAAAGGCATAGCTAATCAATCTGAGAAACTGCTAGCTGTTCAGACTCTTCAAAAATCATGTTGTATTTATGGATATTCCATTATTTCAGTTGAAATCAGGCAGCATGTGTACTTCTTTCCAAATATTGACCAGGCTCTGACTGTACTCTGGCCAGCTGGCTGAGCATTGGATCACGTGGTCAGACTGGCAGCTTGGAGCAATACACAAGGAAAATGTGGAGAACTAAATGCTGGGTAGGAAATTAAACAGCACTGTAGTAATCTGGCCTGTACCTTGAAGCAGCTTGGCTTTGGCTGCTCATGCAGAGGAGACAGTATGCGAGGGGAATCTGATACCACTGGCAGACAGATACAGGACTGACTTCAACTGGTCATGCATTTTTCTAAAACCCAGATGAGCATCAGTGCACCACATGTCATCTTTCGGGCCACACATGTCCCAGGCAAGATTTGTTTACCAAGAGCAAGCAAAAAGTTGACACAGCAGGAGAGCATGCACATGAACTCTTCTGGGTAACGAGCATTATTGCTAACCTTCTCATGGAAGATCTGTCTTGGAGCTGTTATGAAAACAAAACAAATATTAGCATTAATTAGGGGACTTAGAGAAAGAATTATTCACACCAGCAGAGCTGTCTCTCAGGGCTTGTATAAGACAGTCATAAACCCTGGTGACTGCAGCCAAATCAACACAACAGCAGCTGAAACTGGGAGCACAACAGGCAGGAGACCAAGCTGGAAAAGCCAGGCACAGCAGGAGAAGAGTTGAAGCACACAGACCAGAAGGTCCTATGCTGCACCATGGGCAGCAACTGAGTCATGAATACCCATCCTTGATATTCAGCAGTGGGTCTCACACTCCTCTAAGAGTTTGTTCCATGCAGCTACCCTTGAAAGTCACTCTGCTGCTGTCAGCAGGTTGTAATAAAGACTTTGGCCGCTCAGGGGGTTGTAGCTCACACCACCACAAAGTTTACTGTGTTAAATCCTGGGTTACACACTGGGTAGCTCTGCCTACTAGTTACGGCCATCTGAAAGCGGCATGACTTGAAACAAATGAGTACAATAGTTGCAAAATTGATGAGACATTCTTAAGAAGGGAAAAATTAATAGAAAAAATGCAAGTTGCCGAAAATATTCAGAAAATTGGTGTAAGTTATGCAAGAGCTATTGGTCCATGTTATATAACAACTTCTATCTAGTGGTATATTCTAATTAAAATACAAAACTTGTTATGGCATTTCCATGCTGATCTACCCTATCTACATTTTAAAGATTAAGTTACGTGTCAGAAACGAGTTCAGACTGTCAAGCTATCTCAGATCTATACAGAAATGCAACTGATATATTTGAAGCTGTAGCATAGTTCATTTTTGTTGTATTATATTTTGAGAGCTGTGAAATTTGCCTACTAGTTCTAATAACAGCTGTAGAGAAATGTTTGTTTAATCATATAAGGCAGAGGTGGAAGATTTTTCCTTTCATTCTGTTAACTGCAGTAATTTTGGAAACGGAGAATACACTGAGCATACTCTCTGCAAGCACACCATTCTGGATCAAACTCAGCACTTGTTATTTTAGGATTGAAGGCAGCCATTCCCAAAAGCCCCTTCTAGTTTTGCATCTTGTACAAACTTGGGAACGAGACTGTTCCTGCTGTGAAGGATTTATGAAGTAAAAATACAAATAAATGAGGTTAAAAGTCCAGTCAGCTTTTTTAGTTACATGTGTCATAAGATTTATTTCTTTTCTTTGTTTTGTCTTGATTGTTTGGAAGTCAGAATAGAAGGATGAATCGATGGGGTTACACATGGACCAGTAAAGAAAGATACAAAAGGAAGAAGAAAATCCTCCTACCAGCCTGGTCGTGCCATCAGCCTAAAAGACTTACTTGGAAGAGGACAGAGATTCAACCACACAGCTTTTTCCATGCTGCCAGGACATCCAAAGTAACAGATGTCAAAACATGGATTTCAACACCCTGACTGATGTCACCTGTAGAGCATGAAAAGATAACAAATTTGGACTTTCAAACTGAGAATGTTTTTCAGCAATGTGTCATTGTTTGAAATGCCATAAATTCCCAATTTAGAAGTGACATAACTTTTTTCTACAGCAATTGGTTTGTTAATTGCCTGACCCTTTATATAATTCTGTAGATTCAGGGGTCGTCTCTGTCTCTCTAGACCATTAAAAACCTTGATAAATCAACAGTAAAATTAATTAACTATACTTAAATACTTGTGTTGTTCAGTCTTTTTAATGTTGCTGTTGATTCATTACTGAATTTCCGAAATGCCTTATACTAAGACTGTTACAAATCTTTTAAAATTAAAAGTAGCTGGCTAGACAGACTTCTAAGGACACAGGTTCACCATATCTAAACTTAGTCTTCCTTTCTTGGATGTCATTTTCTAAACAAAAGGATTTGATATGATTTGTGTTTTTCTCATTAATATCAGCTTGCCAACAGTATTTTGCACCAGTGGAATATTTGACAAAGAGATAAGGTATTTATTCTATCCTTACTGCATCCTATTTTGTGCTTTCAGAGTATGGAGTAAAAGCTGATATCCTGTCTAATCCAAATCCTGACAGGCTAATGAGACAAAGCTTTAACTGAATAAGAATTCTCCATCATTTTATATTAGCTAAGAAGTATCATTTTAAGTGCAAATAGAATATATGCCCATTTCCTCTGATGATGTGTTCCTCTATCTAGTTGGTGAATAGTCAGCTAACAATTGTGATGATGTTTCCTAGCAATTATATTCTGATTCCATTAGTCTTTAACTGAATATAGGCATATGGCAACTTGTATTGCAAGTAGTGCTATTATTTGCCCCACTGACTGCTACCCCATGCAGTGTTAGTAGCTATACTGATAGAGAAAACCCTGACTAAATGCATATCCAATAAGCAAGAAAACAGTAGAATTACCTGAGCCACGGTCTGAGCACAATGAACAATAAATATTTGGTTTTGAAGGTTACAGAGAAAATTAATTAGAGCTTTCCCTTGTAGACCTAAGATTCTCTTACCACTGGAGTATCTCAGATTTCTTAGTGTGCATCCATACAGCTGTCAGTCAGCACAGAAGTGATAAAACTTTTCAGTCTTGTGTCATTATTACAGAAGGGTCAAGGATGGTTAATAAAAGCCTTGTCTTATTAACAAATAAGTCTAGCTATATTTCTGTCATACCACTAGCAGAACATAGTGACCACTAGTAGAAATACTTGATGTCCCAAAGAACATTGAGAACATAAAATATTAATGCCTGAGTAATGTTTGGATCTACTCTATGAATCGTTTCTGTGAACAAAGTAAATGAAAGACCAAAAAAAATCAGACAGTTGTGCTGAGATCATTTGTGTTTATGGTTTCACCCATGTCACATTTTGATTACCCAGGAAGTTGTATGTATTTTACTGTAGCTGTGCACTGCTGGTGGGTCTGTAGGCGTCAAGCATGTCCAACAACCCTATGTGGGAAACCCCCACAAATATAAACAGAATCCAGAATAGTAATGGACTTTCATGTAAATAATTCTCAAGAACTGTCATATAAACCAGATGTGCAATCTGTGTGACTGAACACTCTTCTTTAGAAAGTAGACATCACTAAATATATCATCTCTAATGACATCAATAAAAGCCCCGTTCATCATGCCAATGAGATGTGCTTAGACAGTTTTTTTACAACATCAAGACATGATTCCCTCCCTTAAAAGAAAAGCATGCTAGTGAAGTCAGTCTATTGGTTTATCTCAATTTCTTGTGCAATGAAGGAATGATGGAAAATGAAGGCTGAAAGAAATATCCAACCAAAACAAAACAAAACAAAAAACCAAAATAAAACTAACCAAAACCAAGATGTATTCTTTGGGTTTGCAGTAAAACAGGCTACAAAGTATCAGAAAGCATTATCTAGTTGTTTTAACTTCATAAGTGATTTAATGTGTTTCATAAAGCCATTCATGTCCTTCAACTATTATGCAAACTAAGTGTTTTACTGGACTGGAGCGTTGTTTGGTTTCAACTGCTAACTATTCAGAAATGGGTGAAAACCCAGAGACATTGTTTCATGAATGTGAAGCACCATAAGTGTTTGGGTTTTCATGTATCATCCCTTGAAACTTTAAAAAACCGCACCTGATTGAGTTTAAGGAATTTTGTGATTAAGATGTTGCATTTTCAGTAGACTGGCATTAGTTTCCAGCTAAGGATGGGGATTATCAAAGCGATTAAAGAGCTACATATGCTGTTTGATGACACTTCTATTGATTCTTTTCTGTCTCCACGAAAAATCAAAGCACATGAACACCCTTGCCCAATTAAAACCAGTGGCAGAAGCACTCTAATCTGTAGCTGCAGCTTTTTTCTTTTCTTTTCTCTAAATTTGGAGGTGTAGGTTAGCTGGGTTTTTGTTTTTTCCAGCCCTCCTGATGGGTCTTCCAACGTAGCCTGAGGCAATTGGGTACTCAAGTGACAATGAATGTCCATGAAATGGAAAACTCCTTTGAAAAATCCTACTGCAAGTTTCTTTTCCATCTTCCCAATTGTTTTTAATACTCTGTGACTTTCATTTCAATTATCCAGGTCACAGAGGGATCTATCCCCTCTCAGTGATTACCAAAAAATAGGAAAAGCAATACAAATCTAATGGCTTTGATGCCTGTTAGAAACTTTCCCATCTGTGTATCATTTCAAAGCACAATATCTGTGGATTTATCATGCCAAGAAGGGTGGCTCAGTTTTTGCACTATAGCAAGTAAACAATTGAAAAGTCATAGCAGGATATGAAATATTAACTGAAAGGAAAAAAAAAAAACCCAAACCAAAACCTTTGAAGGCTAAAACTGGTTCTAGATTTATGACTGTGAGACTTTTCATGCATGTTTTCAGAAAAGAGAAAATCTTGTCAAAACAGCACATGAGGCTTCTGCAGCTTTACTGTATTTGCAACATTTTCATCTGCAAACCAGTTACTTGCAATAGAGTAAGTATGACCATAGAAAGAATAATGCTGCAGTTGAAAAGCTGATAATGGCAGTGTCTACTATCACCTACTCCTTAGTTCACATTTCTGTGAAGACGTGACAAGAACTATTTGGACTTCATCAGTTCCTCCAACTCCACATAGCTTTTTTTGGACATTTACTGCATAAACTATATGTGTGTGTTTGTGTGTGTGTGTGTTGTACTCATAAACATCAGTAAATAAAAAAAGTAAAACATAACAATATTTTCTGAATTACCTCTCAAGAGGCAGGAGATGCCCGTGCAGGAAAGCTGTATGAGCTGTGCAAGCATTAGATTACTACTTCTCTTATAGATCCTCTTAACCTGGCTGCTGAAAGGTGCTTTTGGGTAAGCTGGATATTACAACTATAATAGGGGTTGGAAGGGACCTTTGCACATCATCTAGTCCAACTCCCCTGCCAGAGTAGGATCACCTAGAGCAGGTTGCACAGGACAGCGTCCAGGTGGGTTTTGAGTATCTCCAGAGATGGAGACTCCATAACCTCTCTGGGAAGCATTGTTCTACAGATTTAAATCCTGCATCTAAAATTAAGTGTAGAACCAATATGACAATACTCCTGTGATCACTTACTTGCACGTCTGTATTAGGACTGTATTTTTCACTAACATGAGAAGGGTAAGATACAGAGCCAAGTTCTATTCTCAGTCACTGGTGTAAATCCAAAGTATCCTCATCAAAACCAGTGAACTTATTCCAGATTTACACTCCTGGGCCTAAAGCAGAGTTCAAGCTGTCTTGCTTTAATATTCTTCAGTTAAGAAGAATGTCTGTCTTTCCAGAACTCAGAAACTGTTAGTCTGTGTACTGCCAGCTTGACAATAAAAAATCGGATTCTTTTGTGCTCTTTTCCCTAACACAGATAGAGTGAAATGACATTGACTCCAGCCCCCGCACTCCTGTTTGCCAGAAAATGAGGAACATGTTAACAACTGTCTTGCTGTCCAAATGCATCCATTACTATTATTTTATCGACTCCCCAGGCAATTAATAAAGTTCTTCTTACACTCTGAGGCTGACACTCATGGAGAAATTAAAGGCAGGTTCCTCTAACTCTTTCTCCCCTCTTCACCCAAAATAATGAATTTGGTGCATCTTAAATCCTGTAGCATAATACTGTGCTTCATGGTTCTGTGTGTGCAGTACCTTCATAGGTCATCCCTAAAGGCTGTGGCTTTTGTCGGAAGGCATTTCTTTCCTTCTCTTGATCAGAATATCCAGGGAAAATGTTCAAGTTAGGAAGTAACCCTAGAAAGAATGATCTTTAAGTGCTTACTACTAGACAGGAGAATTAAGGAATAGAAGCTAGAATTTCCCTCTGTGTTTTTTCTTGTATGAAAATACCTGTATGGAAATGAGAAGTTGGAAAAGCTTGTAGAGACTTAGAAAATCATCTCAAGAAGTCAGCTACAAAAAAATATCTGAGAGTGTGGGACGTGACAGTACAGGCTAGCCTAGAACAAAACTCCCTCATTGCTAATGTAAGCCATGGAGTTACAGGAATGCAATTGTGAATTGCAAACCTGTAACATTGAGCAAAGTGATCAGACCATGAGGTAAAGCTGCATTTGGTCTGCAGAACAGAAAAGTGTGTGGGATCAGCACAGGAGAAGTACCAAAGAGAACACTGCTTGTGATCACAAGACAAATAGAAACACGAAGTATTACTCTATGCAAGCCTATGGAAATAAAGAACAGAGAATTAGATTTTGTTTCTACATGAAACAGAGGATTATTTTTCATGTGAAAAGAAGAAAGTTTGGGCATTTTAAATGGGATTGCCCACTACTGTTGGAAAGACCAGTGCGGATATAGGGTTGTAAACCACCTGCCAGCAAACTCTAAGCCACCAGTGTCCTTAAGCTTGTCCTCTATCAGATAGTAGCTGTCTGTCAGTTAAAGACTGAGGGCTGTAGCCTGAGGCTTGGGTTAGTTTTCAAGAACACATTTTTATATTACCTGAACAGCTGGAAAAAATCCTCTCTTGTAAAGGGGAGCAGTAGAAAATGGTGCCCTGCCAAGGTCACTGAGGAATATGATGGGAAAATGGCATAACTGAAAATGCTAACTAAGCAAGAGAGGGGAGGGTAGTGGGGCAGCACCATAAGAGCACTATCTGGAACAGATCTTCTGAGGAAGTATGAAAGCACTCTTCGTAGAAGAAAGCACAGGTATTTTAACTGGAAAATGCTACTGTTTTCTACAACACATACCTCGGTTTAAATAACATAGTTGCAGTTGGAGAATGAAGCCACAGGGAAGAGGCTGTTATTCCAGGCCAGGTAGCAGGAACAGCAAATCATGCATGACTTAAAGGCACTGTGGAGGTGAATGAGGTGAGAAGTAGGGACCAGAAAAACATGCCTTGCTGATGGCATACACATCATTGTCTGGAAAACTCAAATAAGGGATCAACAACAATCCAAGCAACTAGCTTCTCAATTGTACCTCATATTCCAAAAAAGTTCAGAAAATTAATGGCAATTTTTCATTATTTTAGACACAAAATTACATTCTTCACCTTAGGTTGTAAGGCTGCACTGCAGCCAGCTTGCAGGCCAGGTCTGGCCCACAAAACAGTCTCTGCTGCCCACCAGGGATGAGGCAATGTTCATCTTTTGACTATACACTTCCCAGTTGGTGCCAGTCAGACTATTTACATCTTTTGACTGCTGGCTGGCCTAATAGAAAGTTCTGCCACATACTGGCCCTGCCAGAGGACTTGTATCTATCTCCTGGTTAGCCACTCCCCTCTGCTTCTTCTCCCCTCTTATCCCTCCTGGGTAGCACATCACACAGTGTCTTACAGCCCATGCTAACCAGAGAAAGGGGAGAAAAAAGGCATTGGAGTGCGTGAACAAAGCTGAATGGACAGCAAAATGTCCATGAGTATTGGATGAGTGTTAGGAAGTAGAATTCGTTAGCAGCCTCTGAGCTCATTTGAGTTGTAGCCTTCTGCAATAAAAATTCATTTAAGAGGAAAAGGTGAAACTGTTTCCTGTGTCAGAAGGGTTCTTTCACCTCTGTAACACTGCCAGTTTGTTCTGAAGGAGACCAGACTGCTGCAGGGTAGTCAGATACCACCAGTACCAACAGGATCTCCTCAGAACTGAATGCAGGCTGACAAGGATGCTGCATGATGCCAAACAAAAGGCAAGGAAAATAAAATGTTTCAACTAGTTCTTTCTCAGACATAAAAAAGACCGTTTTTCAGTCATTCCAAAGAGAAAGGTCAAATATCTTTAAGTATCAATGCTGCCTGATTCCAGGTGAGACAAGTTGAAACAGGATAATGCAAAAACCTGAAACATGGATCAGTATTTGCTTTTCCTCTTTAGAAGAATAAAGCAGGGCTAACATTCTCACCTCATCAGCAGGGAAAGTTGAGCCAGTTCTTACAGGAGCAGCAAGTGTATTAAGTGAGGAGCTCAAACTATATCTGAGGGTGCCTGTTTGAAGGAGGAGCATTCCACTGGTGGGACACTTGACGTACACGTAACCCAGCAATAAGGCAGTATCCGACAGGTGAAGGGCTGGAGATCTTCCCTGACCTTCAAGACAGAATGGTGGGCACTCATCTGAGAACAAAGGCTTCAAATCTGCACCATCTACCCCAGCAATGACTGATGCCTCCACCCCACTCAGACAGAACTGCTGAAGGGAGAGGTTGCAGGACGTGCTCAGACCTTTCTCCCATGTCAGGGATGGGATGGGCTGTAGGCCTGCCTGCATAAGGTGTGCCCAAAAGGAGGACCTCTTGCAGCAGGTGACCGAGCTGTAGGAGGTGGTGAGAAGATCGCATAATACCAGGGAGGATGAGAAGGAGTTAGATAGCTTGTACTAAGCACATTCCACTGTGAACCTACAGCCAAACTGCCAAAGTGTCCTCCACTGGCACACACAGAAAGGACATACACAGGAGGGACCAGAAGATGCTCAGAGGGCTGGGGCACCTCTCCTATGAAGACAGGCTGAGAGATTTGGGCTGGTTCAGCCTGGAGAAGGTTCTGAGGACACCATATAGCAGCCTTCCAGTACCTGAAGGGGGCCTAGAAGAAAGAAGGAGAAGGACAGTTTACAAGATCATGTAGTGATAGGAGAAGGGTTAATGGTCTTAAGCTAAAGGACAGTAGATTTAGATTAGCTATTAGGAAGATACTTTTTACGATGAGTGTGCTGAGGCACTGGAACCAGTTGCCCAGAGAAGCTGTGGCTGGCCCCTCCCTGGCAGTGCTCAAGACCAGGTTGGATGGGGCTTTGGGAGATCTGGTCCAGTGAGGGATGTCCCTGCGCAAGGCAGGGGAGTTGAAACTAGCTGAGCTGTGAGGTTGCTTCCAACCCAAACCATTCTGCGTGTCTCTGATTTACAAACAGCAAATTCAGAAGACAGATCCAGCTGCCCAGTTGGCAAAGCACTCTTAGGTATGTCTGTTGGTTTGTAGATGGGGTTTCACTTCCTTTTTTTACAACATTTTGTTTTATTTGTTGCTTAAGTACAGACATGTAATTTTTTAACAAAAAAGGGAGTGACAGCATGGCAGGCCCAGCTGAGGGTGCAGGCAAGTGCAATCTCTAGTGTAGAGAGACATAATCCTCATGACAGGACCTGGATGAGTCTCAGTGATCAGAGGCTGGCACTGACCAGCCTGATAGATCCTTGAGATTTCCGTGCATGTTCCAGGCCCCAACTAATTTTTTGCCTTCACATTAACCCCAAGAAGCTTCAGCAGGGTGGGCTCCATGGGCATTGCTAGGGCCAGGCAATAATCCAGGATAGTCAGAGCAGCTGGACGAACAAATAGACCAGGGATCTTGCTTCACATACAGCCTCAGGAGGCCTGGAGAAAGGAAGAAAGGGAACAGGGAAGCTTTAAGATACAGGTGAACATTTGGCTTTTATTATGGTTTTCTTGTCTATCACACTGCCCTCCAGAAAGAAAACTTTGGGAACCCATATTTTAATGTTTTTCTCCTTCCAGAGGAAAACATTCACTGATTGAGGAAGCGACCTTCAGAGAGGTGTTTCCTGCCAAAGGAGAGTGAAGAGGAGCCAGCAGTGGGCAAGGAGCTGCCTCTGCCTGCAATAAGTACATGTTTCCAAGCTCGTGCTCACATCCCTGTGCCAGGGGCTCTGCTGGCAGAGGCTGAAGCATCTAGAAGGAGAGGTCACACAGTACAGCCAGCTAGCCAAATGCATTTCACAGCATTTCAGACCAGCAATTATTTAATGTCTCCTGCCAGGAGCCACCTTGTCTGTGCTGACATCATCTGGTCAGGTTTTTTACACTTTCTTACAGAAACTATGACACACTCCAACAAGAATAGACATTTAATGCCAAGAAACAGAGAGTATAACTCAGGCCCCCAAATGGGTTTGAATAATTTATTTCTAATTCAGCTTCATTTTTACAACTTTTGGAAGAAAGTTTTTGAGACCAGAACTTCCATACACAGATTTTTTTTCATAGAAGACTGAAACTTTTGAAAACATGTGCAATAATTTCAAGCTGAAAAAAAATCAAGCTTTTCAGAGTATGTTTCTCTAATAATATAATCTATCCCTAATAATATAATCCATGTGTTCACTTGATCATGATAGACTTTCCTTTGGTAAGTATCCTATCTAAACATGTCATAAGTAATATTTTTTATGAAAGTGCCCTTGATGTAAGAAATACATCGAAAGGGTTGTTAACCACTGAAACCAATGCCACTTATATGCTGGCAAAGAAGAAAAAAAATTAACTTTGTTTTAGCAATTTGCTATGATGCTGCTGAGTATTAAATAAAGGGAAACAGCTCAATAGCAGAAGCCAGTTAAGAATATAGTTTCTTTTTGTCTTAAGTTATATATGATTTTTACCACTAACTCAGAGCCATCTAGAACCTGTCAGAAATAGCATAACACAAATACATTTTCCAAACAGGACAGACAAGGTCCATTGCTACTTGGCATAATTCCTCCCACTTCCTCAGAATAATTGCAGACCAGACATCAATTAAATGCTTCAAAATGCTAGTAACACGTTACTCTTGCATTTTATGGCCCAAAGGTTAGTTTTTCTAATTTGTGTCTAGAACCTCTTCTAAAGCCACAGATGTCCAAACACAGATTCACATGGAACATGATGGATTTCAGATCAGTCAGCAGCATAACCACTGCCTAATAGCACCAAACGAGAATGTAGAAAACTGCCAGCAGCAGTGCAACTCTCAAGGAAGAGGGCAAAAGTCTTTTGAAATTGTGCATTTATTTTACAGAACAACAAATATTTTTTGCCAAAAGGTCATACTGACTTCAGTATAGCTGAACACATTACTTCGTACTGTAAGAGTGTTTTTTTATAGAAGCTTATGTTGTATCATTTTTCTGTGCTAACTCCATAGATCTTTGCTTCAAAATAATGGCAGTTTGAAATAATTAAAGATATAAATGTATCAAATAAATATACGCACAATATGTTGCTCTTTCTTTAAATCAAAAGACATTATTTAGTGATAATAAAAATAATGATGTGAGGTAAGGATGGACTGTTTGTGCCTCCTTTCCAATCACTAACTAATTCAAAGTTGAATTTTCTTTATGGTGTCTGAAACGGACCCTGATTCTCTAATAATTCAAAACCAGAATCACTCTTGAAAAAACAGGTGTCTCTTTTTTTTCATCTAAAATAATTTATTATAAGTTTTACACATGGTGTTTTTTCTCCTATGCTGAACAAAGACTAGAAAACTTTGTCAAAGATTTTCAGTTAAATATTTTTTATAATGAAGTTGTCATTTTTATGACTTTATAAACTGGGTGCTAGCAGTACTATTTCAGTCTTCATATTTGATTAGTTGTGTGCACATAGTAATACTTTTTTCTGTATTGTGACTCTTATTCTTCATAAACAGAAGAAGTCACATTTTCCTGCCCATAAAATGTCCATGTCTGGGTCAAGATTTTAATGAATGTGTACATTATGTATAAATGTTTTGCAATGTTAATAAAAATATTATTTTCGAAACTGTCATAAGACCATTTTTATTACAAAGAGTTATTTTTCACTAATAGCCAAGACAGTTTGATATCTTAAATATGTTGCTGTAAATAACCCTCATCAGAGAAAAAAAAAAAAAGGAGAATCAAGAGGGTCCAAATGCAGCAGGAACAGATGTCTGAAATCTACCTACAAGAGTGCTCCTGTCTATCAGACCTATATGCTCAAAGACCAAACAGTATGTATTTTTATTCATGAGGTCAGTGTCTATATTTTATTTTATGCTACAGTTCCTTCCACAAGCAGTCTGTTCTAGCACAAGGTTACAGCCCTTTTGCTAAAATGGATGGTGTATCTCTTCCTGTCTAGTAACCATTCACCCCTGTTACTCTTATGTAGGCACTAATGCATACTTGCAGTCAGTCAATCAGCTCACAAACACACATGCTGCTTTGAGACTTTGGGACTCCAGTGGCCATGAAACACTTTAAAAAAAAAAAAAAAAAAGAAATCATAGAATTATAGAATCAGCCAGGTTGGAAGAGACCCCTTAGATCACTGAGTCCAACCGTAGCCTAACCCTGACTAGTCCACCCCTAGATCATGTCCTTAAGGACTTCATCTACACGCCTTTTAAATACCTCCACCACCTCCTTGGGCAGCCTGTTCCAGTGCCTGACAACCCCTTCAGTAAAGAAATTCTTCCTGATATCTATGGGATAAATGGAATAGATCATAATAGATTCATCTGGACACACCAATCAAAATTAATCTCATTAATTGATAAACTCCAAGTCTATGCTATAAACCTTTCTCTCTGCACTGTAATTATACTATGCTATACTGGTGCATGTATTTACCTCCACTTCATAGTAGAGGTTAAATCTAAAGGTATAGTGGGAGAGCAAAGCACAGCCTGTAAAAGTGGTGATAATCTGTGGAATTCATTGCCTAAAGTTGTTAGAGATTCTGAATCTGTTTCTCATTTGAAGTTTCATTTGAAGTTTAATGCTTTGGAAATGTCTTTTTCTAAATATATGAGTGTTTGTACTTGCTTCCAAGGTTACCTGTATTTTATTTTTAAAAATAGATTAACATTAAATACTTGCAGACTGATCTAAAAGTCGCTGAAATTAATGGAAAACCTCCCAATGACTTCATTGGTCTTTGGATCACGTCTTTAGGGAAATCTCTTCTTACAAACTGAGATTATCAGGCCCTTGTAGAGTATAAATCAGTATTGACATTAGCGCAGTCAGTGATTTATAATAGCTGAATAGCTGATTCTAAGTCCAGTGACCTCAGTCTTCCAGAACCTGAATCATTGTAATTACTTTGTGAGTATTTCAGCCATACATTATTTTGCTATCAACCACTGGAGTACTTTGAGCAACAACTGCCAAAGACTGCATCCCAAAATATAAGGAAGCTTTGTGGATGCCCTGAGCTGCTAAATATGACTACTGCAGATTAACAGGGCTATCTTTTCACTTGTTGAATTGCATAGAAAAAATACTAAGCACTTTGCCCCAGTCTCCAATACAGATAGGACTCCTGTTGCTGCATAGTGTTGATTTATCCAGAAACACTGTTTTGGAACAACTGTCACACTACACATGTCTGTGCAATAGAAAGAAAAAAAAAGAAAAATAAAAGGACTTGCATTTTATATTTAGTTATAAAAATTCAGAAAATCCACACTAAAATATCATCTCTTTAATAATGTGATTTGTTATTAACAGAAACGCAGAACTTTCCAGTGCAACTTATCTGCTCATGCAACTGAAAAAAAATACAGAAAATTAGGTTACGTGTACTATTTAATTCCAGAAATAAAAGCATTAAAGATGAATTTACATTGATTGAGGTATTTTTGGTGTTTATATATGACAATTCCTAAAAGAACCACTTAAAATCAGAATAAAAAAGCTGAATGGTGTGTCAATAGCCCTGTCCATTTCTGTGTTTAAAAAATTCAGCAATAATTTTGAATAATAATTGAAATCATAGTTGTAATGTAAGATAAAAGATGCACTGAAATTTTAAAGCATCCCACAGACATTAGCTCTTTTGTTGCCAGAGGGGTTTTCAGTGTATGCAGTGTTCACCTAAATACAAAACAGTAATCATCAGATCACTGAGCCAGAGAAATAATTCTATGTGCTTCTTTAAAACACTTGCACTTTTTCTCAGCACCAAAAAAAAACCCCTCAACTTTGAACACTGCTCAAGCTTTGAGTTAAGTTGAAATATGGCTAACAATAGGGGGCTGCTACAATAGCAGAAAGATTTTATTTCTGGTTTAGGCTAATTGATGCAAAAAAATGTTTCATTTTTACAGCCTATATATTAAACCTTCAACAGTTATACAAGTGAAGCCATTTTCCTGGAAAAAGAAAAAACTGTGGACTGTGAAAGATAACCTTTTGAAGGGGCAAACCTTCAATTCCTCAGCAGAACAGTTGATTCACAGCACCATAAGAGTTGGAATTTATCGTTATAGTGGCTGCTCTACGTGAGCCCTGCCAAAATCAATCCTGCTTAGAAATTGGAACATTCTTCAAGTTAACAGACCACTTCTTTGCTCTCAAGGCCTTATGTAAAATCAATGAAGGCAAAAAGAAAGACTTCCCCCTGATAAGTATCAGAAGTCGCTGAAGATTTGGTGCAATATTTTGCAGACTTTGCTTATATATAACAAGCTGGAAGCAAACTGAGGGAAACAGGAAAAAAATGGTTGTGATTGCAAGATGCTTTCGGGGTTTCATGTTTAAAGCATGATTTCCATGGTCAGTGCTAACTCAACAGTAGAAGGGGAGTGTCTTGCCCCAAATGTCCTCACCCTTTTCATCCCTCATCTATTTGGCAGCAATCCAAATTGTCATGAAGATGAAGTTGGACAGAAGAGCATACTGTTTTGGTGGAGACTAGTTGCACCAAACTTTTAGCTTTTAGCAGTTGTAAGGGAGTGGAGGCAGACACAAAATGAGGCTCACTCACAGCAGTTTGCCAGGTCTGAACACTGTGAACGGCTTACAGAGTATGGTGCTTGAAATGTCCGCTTTAATTTTGGCAGAATTAACTTCTACCAACATTGGTATGAAACCTTGAGACAGACTTCTCAAAAAGGTGAACTACTGAAAAAAATCAATACCTTCGAGATAGGTGGGGTTTGAAGTTATCATCTGAGTGAATGTTGAAGAAGTAATGGAGGTGGATGGGAGTCTTTGGGAAATGCATGCTGAGTACAAGGCATCTGGGACTGGGTCAGGAGAACTTGTAGCAGTAGGACAAGAAGTAATGGTTTTAAACTCGAAAGGGAAGATTTAGGTTGGATATTAGGAAAAATTCTTCAATATGAGTGTGGTAGATCACTGGAACAGGTTACCCAGAGAGGTAGTGGAGGCCCCATCCCTAGAGATACTCAAGGTCAGGCTTGATGGGACTCTGAGCGACCTGATCTAGTGAAGATGTCCTTGCTTACTGCAGGAGGGTTGGACTAGATAACCTTTAAAGGTCCCTTCCAACCTAACACATTTTATGATTCTATGATTCTAACTCAGGATGCTGCACAGCCCTGTTGGCATCACACAGAGGGGAGCTGCTGACCATGTACCCTCCAGGGTAAGCAAGAAAAATCAACTTAGTCCCTGAAGTAAAAAGTTTTGCCACCACTGTCCTGTGCTGTAGAGTGCAATATTTTGAGAGAAGCCATGCAGAATGCCACTTTTCCCTTCAACTTCCCTTCTTATAACTGACTGTAGGTAAAGAGCTGAAACAAAGGATAAAACAAGATTGAAGGTACCAGCCAAAAAATTAACAGATATCAAAAATATACCTTCAATGCAGAATGTAAAATGAAATTGACATCATTTACTTTTTGAATTATGTCTATTGCTTAGTTTTCTAGGCAAGTACTTCAAAGTGCTGACTCCTGAGCTTTGCAGCCCACTTCAGCATAATGTCATATAACGTGTTATAAATTATACCATAGACTTTCAAGACTGAAGGACTGAGCCTTTAATTTCTTTATAGTTTCCCAAATATTAATTTAATAGGACACTTTTTAAGAAGCTGTATTTTATCCACCTTGAGGTGTTGGTTTTTTTAAAGTCAGCGTTTCCCTTTTTCCTAGGCTATCCATCTAGTGAATGTACCAAGTAATTACTTTTTAAGAAAATACATTATCCATACCTGAACGTTCTTTGACAGAAAGATTCATATTCCACTTAAAAATTAATTTATATATGATACTGCAGGTCATCGAACTGTGAGAAAAACATGTACTTGCTAGACAGCCAGAAAAAAGGTGAGCTTAACAGAAACAAAGAACAGAGTCTCTATGCAGGAGGAATCACTTAATAGAGCAGAAAATTTTAATTAAATTGCCTAAAGACAAATTTTAGTTCATTTTTTAAAACACGTATTTAACAGTTAGAAGCTTGACAGTTGGAAGGTAACAGGCTTTTGTTAAAGATTTAATAATACTTCTGTCATTTCTGAATGCTTCCTGAGCAGTCTTTTATACACTACGTGTCCTGGTTTAGGGTTTATGCATGCTAATCACTCTTTTTCTTCTTTTTTAATTCTATGATTCTGTGATATTTCATTGCTTTCACGTATGTATCCTGTCCCGCTTGCCCCTGAGACAGCATGAGGCTGTCCTTTTGTGAGCCTCTTTCCTTCCTGCTTTCTTTTCTGTCAGGGAAGGGCGCTTTGCCTGGACTGATAATTGGTCTCGGTTTCCTATTAGGCTCCTTTTTCATTTCAAGGTAAACACCACCAGTCTTTCATGACAAGGCCAATGCCCATTAGAGACCTTCCTAATTGCATCTTTTTCTTGGTAGACATCACTGACCTGAATGCTGCTCATCCCCTAACATGGAGTTCTGTCTTTTCTACAGAAATATGACAGAGTTGGTGCAATATAGTGCCATAAATTGGAAGGTTTAGTTGCTTCCCCTCATTACAGAGATCTCTGCAAGATGTTTAAGTTTCTTTCTGCCTCCAGCAAAGAGTGAAAAAAAATCAAGGCTTCTCAGGAAGTCAGAGATCCCCAAGGGACAGGTAACAAGAAACACTGTTCAAAAGACAGGACATGTTCAAAAGACAGGAGTGAAGTAGAAGTGTTCAAAAGACCATTTCACAGGAGTCAGAACCATGTACTGGATTGTCAGTGCTTCCAGACTCCAGGGCAGCTCAGGAGATCCAGAGCTAAGAAAAGGAAAATGAGGCATGAGGCTCACAGGCTGCACCTGACCCTGGCAGGCTGCTGCTTCATTTTTTGCTAATATGGAAAGGTGAAATTCTGCCATACTGTGCCTAGTTCTGACACCAATTCTTCTATCTTAGGGAGTTTCCAGTTGAGTCTCACTTGTGAGATACCTGCTATCTCAGTCCACACTTGTCAGAACTTCTTATCATGATGGAGGAACAGTAAACCCTTAGGGGAGCAAAATAAGGCATCATGTATGCCAGGCTCTGTCTATCAATGCAGATGTATGCTGGTAACTTGAGGTCAGGAATTAACAGGCACCCATCACAAATGTAATTGTGTCAGTCTCAGCTTTCCCAGAAGCTGTTGCCCAGAGCCAAAGGTGTCACAATCGGCTTAGAAAAGGGAGATGCAAATGGTTAAATCATTAAACTGAAGGAATTTTGACACAGATTTCTCAAGTCTGAACAATATCTCAAATTTCCCAGGAGTCTAACTCTTTGATTTCTTTTTTTATAATACTTTCCCCTGCAGTTAGATTATTCTATCTCAGTCTTTGACTCAACAACCCAGTGCATTGAAGGAAGGAATTTGAGGATAGTGACTAATTGGTATAGTATGTCTTATATCATATATTAAAGCAATGTAAAAATCATGCAGAAGAGTATGATTTCATGTTCTAACAATATGCAAATTAAGCATCACTTAATGCCTGAAAAAGCAAAGGTTAAAACACCCACCATTCATTTCTCATTGAGGAGAAAAAATTTAGCAGATGTTTTTCAGTTCCTACAGGAAATCAGCAGATTTAGTCTTCAGGGAAAGGTGTGGATGTGTACGTATACCTGTACGTACATGTGCTCTGGTCTCACCTGAATCCCATCATTTATATGGGAAAGAGATGCATAAACTGAAAAAGGTAAGGTTGCGAATAAATGGTGTAGGGTTGTATTAAAGTCATTAGTATGTACTGGGAAATGTCTGCAAATTGTATGGAATGCCACTGTTGTTTTCTACAATACTGAGGGAGTCGAGGTCTTCTATTTGGGTTCAGGATTCCCTCAAGAATAGTTCACATTCCTATTCTCAGACAGGAAAGAGTGAACAGATCCTTATACAGATTAAGAGTTGCCATAGTTATCAATGTCTAAAAAATATTTTGGAAGGCTAAAAAAATCTATGACTACTAGATATTAGGATGAAAATTTTCTGGTATAGTTTCTCACAGCTATAAATCTATTTTCACTTCTCCATATTTTCTTTTGAAGTAATTGATATGTCTCATCATCAGAAACAGGATATTAAGTATACAGACTATGAGTTGGTTCTCACTCATACTATGTCACCTCCTTTAATTTGCGTGGATCTGCAGCAATTAAGATAACATTTCTTATGTGGTCATCATATGATATTATGGCAATGTAATCTACACTCATTCTTCGATTCATCCTCTTTAGTATGATGGTTATTCTCATCCCTCTTGGTGGCAAGATACAATCTGAAAGTGATGGTAAGACATCCAGACAATTGTAGAAGATAAATGTTCATCCACACACAGATATCTTGAGGTAAATAAGGCATTAAATAGACTTTATGAACATAAAAGAAGGCAATGTTGGCTCACTTCATCTGAATGATTCACCCAAAGTATGTTTCAGTGATATCCTCTATTCTGTCATTCTTCTACTCAATGGAAAAAAAGAAGTTGCTTGTTGTAATTAGGTTTTTGGCATAAATAACATTAGTTCAATATGTTAAAAAGAAGATTTAAGCATCCAAGAATGAGACCGATAAAAGCCACATTGTTAAAATAATACCATTGTCAAAATAGGCCTGATCTAGCCACTATTACTGTGAAAACAGGGGTGTATCTTGCATCCTGTGACTCCCAACCTCTTTGGACCCACAGCCAAATGTCCTTCCCTGCAGAATTCTGAAGGTCTCAGGAGATCATCAAGTCCAAACCCCTACTCAAAGCAAGGTCAATGCCAAATTCAGACAAGCTTACCTAGGGGAAAGCCTCTTAAGCTCTTAACCTCCAAAAAAACTTTGGATCCTTGTGGCAGTTTGACCCTGGATGAAGGACAGCCACACACCAAAGTAGCTCTATCACTCCCCTTTTCAGCTGAACTGCAGAGAAAATATACATTGAGAGGATTAGGAGTCAAAGTAAGGATTCTGCAATCAGTGTCAAGGGCGAAACAGACTCAACACAGAATAAAGGAGAGAAAACTCTCTAATTTATTACACTGCACTGCACACACAGTGACACCAGAGTCAGACAATGAGACGTATGACCAGATCTTAGAGCACGTCTCCCCACTCCTCCCTTCTAAGCAGACTTCACTTTAGTCATGATTTCCCTCCCTTCTTCCCCCCATTGTGGCATGGGGAGGGGCAGGGAATGGAGGAATGGGGGTTTCAGTCAGTTCCTCACAAGTTGTTTTCCTTAGCCAGGACAGGAGGGGCATTCCTCACACCCTTCCCCTGCTCTGGCATAGGGACACACCCACAGGAGACAGTCCTACATGAACTTCTCCAACATGAGTCCTTTCCCATGGGGCTTCAGCTCTTCACCAGCTGCCCCATAGTGGATCACTTCTATGGGGTGCAGTCATAAATGACAGAATGTCTCTCAGTCTCTCAGACCCAGACTGCTCCAGCCTGGTCCCCCATGGAGTCCCAAGTCATCTGCCCCAGCAAACTTGCTCTGGCATGGGTGTCTCTCTGTCTCCCTATGTCTCTATCTCTCTCCACGGGCTGCAAGTGCTGGCAGAGACTTGCTCCAACACAGGTCACAGTATCTTCTGTATCTCTCCACCTGCTCCACCATGGGTTTCTGCATGGGCTGCAGGGGCATCTTTCTCTCCAGCACCTGGGGCACCTCTGGCCTTGGTGCCTGCACAGTTTCTTACATCTTCTCACTCCCTTCTCTAGTGGCAAAATCTAGCTGCTTGTGGTTTTTTCTCCTAAATGTGATTCCCAGAGGTGCTGTGACCATCGCTGATGGGCTCAGCCTTGGTCAACAACTACTCCAGCCTTGAGCCAGCTGGTGTTTGCTCTGTTGGGCCTGTAGAGAGCTTCTGGCTGCTTCTTGCAGAAGCCACTCCTGCAGCCCCCCCATTCTCCACCAGAACCTTGTCACATAAAACCACAACAACCCTCCTCCCCAAGGAGGTGACCACCCCATAGAGGGAATAAAACTTTAACCACACTCATCTAAACTTTCTCTTTCTAAAACCTAGAATGGATCCATACCTTTTTTCAAATGGTGGCAACATCTATAAGTTGTCAATTAAGAGATTCACGTCCATGCACATAAGGCAGAAACACCTCATTGGATTCATAAGCCATCATCTCAGCATTAATTAAGCACATGGCCACCTTAAGCAATTACCACAGGCTCTATGCAGCATGCTCACCAGTAAATTTTTCTGGGGAACTGTTGCAATAGATAAAGAGTACTTGCAGATTTTGGAGTTCTCCAAGTACCTAGAAATGTCTGGAAGAACAGTCTGAAATTAGGTATATGTTTCTGATGTGAACAGCAAAACACAGCATCTAGATAAAAAAAAAATTAAACCTACAGTATTTAATAATACACATTCTCATATTTATAATTATTTTTCCAGTTTTAATTGCCTGATTTATAGGAATTTTGTAAAGATACAGTTTTTAGTTTTTACACCTAGTCTAGTATTGTTTTCCAAAGGACATGAAAGTGACTATTTACATAATCCAGATCTAAATCCAAGATACCAGCAACTAAGAAAACCACAGATACTTTTGGAAAACTCACCTTCTGTAAGCAAATCAAAGAAGTAAATGGAAGCAAAGCAGATTTGTTAGTGTGCTTTAATATTTTAATTATTCTTTAATAAAATCAATATATGTGACTAACAGCTTTAATAAAATTTTATTAACATGCTGGAATGTAATTAATGAATTACAGGTATATTTCTTCAAGCAGGGGTAAGTAACTGTACTTCTACTCACAGTTTAGAGAACTTAACATAATGGATCTTGTCAGTTTTCTTATATTTATTGTTGTACAGTTTGCTTACACCATTTTAAAAGCTGGTCTTGCTCCAAACAAGGATTTGCCTCTAGCACTTTAGCTGTAACTGTAACAGTTAAAGAAACTTCGAGCAATAAGTTATAATTCTTTTCTTCAAGAGTGCTAGCATACATTGTAAAAAATCTGTTTTGAGCAGCATCAGACGTTTACTCTAATGGCTACAGTTGATGGAAATATACTTCTTGACTGTATCTGAACTGTATATAAACTTGTTTCTAAATGCGTATATAATTTTTGCAAGGTGGCATTGTTTCCTCCCAAAGTCTTTTTCTGTGGCTTCTCCATAAATTATGAAGAATCTACTGGAAAAATCCTTATCTGTGTTTAATATAGCACATATAAGAATTTCTTTTAAGTCCTCCAAAAATTTTGGTCTTTTGTGACAACCACCCATAAAACCCCTGTGATTTCTCACAATAAATAAATTTTCAGAATATATTATTTCCTCTGGGTTTTTTTTCTAGTTTGGTAAATATTTTTTAATAACATGTTGATGATAGAAACCATTTTTTATGATAAAATTCCATTTTTATGATACATTTCTTATCCGTTTCTTCCTCCAGTTCAGGTGACTTCTCAGTCTTCACTGGACTACTCAAATGCAAGTCTGGTACAGAATCGTACCAGGAACACATTTTCCCCAGTGTTATGGTGATGTCAAAAAGCTGCAGGAAAACTACACAGAGCTGTCTGGAAGTCACAAACTATTAGAAGAAGAATACCCAGAACTGCAGGTACTGACCTCAGTCATGTCCAGGCTTCTTTACCATTCCAGTCACCTAGAGAAGGCTTTGCTGCCTCTGTGTCTTAGCTTCTCTTGCTCCACACACCAACATGAGACAGTAGGACCAATGTTCCTGGTCCATAGCTCGCTGGTGCCCTCTCCCTGAGAGAGCCCATCCCAGTTCCACAGTCCTTCTGGTCATCTGGCTGTGTGACCATCTCTTTCTTCCAGGACCACCTACTACAGAGGTGCTTCCAGCCCTGCTGCAGCGCAGCCACAGCAGAGGAAGGCATTGTTTGGAGGTATCAATGATCCCCTTCTCCCTCTCCACATCACAGACATCCCCACCAAACAATTACTCCCTGGCTGAGAGTATATTCCTGCTGTGTTTTCAGATACGTTATCCCAGTTACACAAAAATGGCAGACATCCTCCCTTTCCCCAGAAAAAGTTGTGCAGTCTTGGTATAAAGCACAGTAACCTTATCCTAACAGGTCAATGTACTTTCCTTTTCCACACTTACCAAGATGCAAACTTGCTCTTTAAGACAGCCACACAAAATGTTGGGAGGCTTCATGCTAAGGACATGTCAGCAACAGTCTGATGCACATCAGAGAAGGCTTTCTCTCCCTGCTGCCTGCTGGAGTTACCCTGCAGCAGTCAGCGAGAATGCCATCCTTCCTTAGAGCTCTTGCCACTATGTAACTCTTACTGAAAAAGGAATTTTACTGAACAGTTACCCTACATCTGCAGTTTAGTAGATTAGCGTTCACTGTGCCATTTTGTAGGCGATTTCAAAGATTCACTCCTACATTGTAACAGTCAGTGTGTATCTGGGCCCAACAGAAAAACTGAGATGAGCAAAATGATTCAACATCTTTAAAGCAAGGTTCAGACAGATTCTTTTGATTAATATCACAAATTTACTTTATTCAGATTTCAAGTTGCTATCAGAACTTTTTATGTTGTATCCAACAGTTACTGGCAATGGCTGGATTGCTTCCTTTCCCAAAAAAGTTTTCAGTTAATCCCATGGGGTCATACAATGGGGTATAATTTGTTAGCATTCAACTAAAGTCTTTTCAGAGTTGTGAGGAACACAAGAGTCATCAAATATGCATTACTCATCCAGAGCACTTCTCAGCTTGTATATTATTTCCCTTAAGTGTATGTGTGGTTCTTTGGTAGCAAAAGGTCATTATTAATCACAGTTTGCTCTGGTGAGCCAGCAGTCTTAACCATTCACCACAAAAAGGACAGTGTTTTCTCATATAAAAATTTTTGACCTACCAGAAACAAGCATTTGAGGCTATTTATATTTTTTATGACTATTGACGATATGAGGGCAGCTAAGCTACCACTGAATTACCAAAAAACAACATGAAGCAAATTAATATTTAAGTATACAATGAATTTCTTCTAACTTCAGCAGACTTATGTTCTCCTGACTTGTAAGTCAAAACATTTTTTTCTCTTTTTATAACAGAGAAACTTTGGATTTCATATAATGAACAAAAAATAAAGAAAGGATTATTACAGATATAAGTTCTACAAGCCTATCTTTTTATTAATTAGTATCATAAAAGTTCCGTCCTTGGTCTTTACACAGTCAGAAAATTCACAAAGCTAGCTTCCAAATAACTATACATCATTATATAAGGCATACTTTAGCAGTCAACTTTCTTTTCCTCTCTTGTGAGATGTACTCCAGCACAGATAGGTGATGTTTTTCAGATTTGTGAACCTAATAACAAAGGAATAACATGGAAAAAGTTGAATAACAAAGTAGCTGTACTAATATTCTATGTTTTCTGAGGCAAATGCAGGACAATGTCAAAACTATTATTAGTTAAGACTACTGTTTTCATCTGTCACAGTATGTCATACTGGCAGAGTTTAGCAGCACATCCCAAGGGAAAGTGAGAGAGCAGTAGGTTCAGTTTTATCAATTCAAATAATGCATTGACTCAGAAAAACTTTCTAAGAAATTCTGCAACTTAGCAGCAAATAATTATGTAATTCTTTTTCAGATGTCATTTTAAGCTGTTCAAGTGCTAAAACCTAAAAAGAGATGTCTACACTGTGACCTTAGGTTCAAGTTTCAAATTTTCTTATTGGAAATTCTTTTATGTGATACAGTATTGTGGTCATCTTTCACCTCCAGAGGACACGTAGCTGTATTGAGCAAATTGCTTAGTAAGTGGAGATTTGACAAGTCTTTATATATTGAAAATTATATTTTGCTATCTTCAGTTCTGTGGGCCCTTTAAGTATTAACACAACATTGTATTCTATTAATGGCACAATATACAGGACTGTGCAAAGCTGAGGATATCTCTCTGTGGACATAATCTGGTGTATGCTCACAGCAATACATTTAGTTGCCCATTCAAAAAAAAAGGGAAATTTTGCATATGCTGCATTTTTATAGACAATTTAAAAGTCAAGCAAGAAAAGAGAAAGCTAAAAAAGCTAGACATCTAAGGATTTAAAAAAAAAACCTGAACACTCACTCTGTCAGATTATAGAGGCAGAACTATAAACTGGCACCAGGGCATAATGGTCTGCTGGTACCCAAATTTACATTCATTAGTTTCCCACAGGTTCAGAGAAGTTTATCAAAGACTGGAATGTTCTTCACTCCCCAGGTGACTCCCCATGATGTGACTTTCTGGTTTGAAGGATGAGATGGCATTGCTTTCCCTCTGTTCTTATAGCTTGAGATGTGTATTAATTCTGCCTCACAACACCTTCCTTCAGGGTCTTGGAAAAAGTAGGTTTAAGGCTTGCCTGGAGTCATGAAGATTATCCCAGTCAGGCATCACTGATGGACAGCAGTAAAAATAAATGTTTTGCTTTTGTTAGCAATGAGAAAATAGTCTTTTATTTGAAACAGAAAATTATGTTCATCTTTCAAAAGCTCTAACAAAACTTCAGCTACATAGCATCACTTCTGGAAGACTTCGAATAAGAAAAAAAATCCAATAAATCGTATAAAAATATCATTGGAAAAAATCTCTACTGGAATCACCCACTCAATTTTCATTCACCACTAAAATTTAGAAACATTAACCTATATTCACTCTCAGCATTTCCTCTTCCTTCAAGGAGAATGACTAAAGAAAACTTCTCTCAGATACTAATATCTTCATTGAAACAGGGAGAAGCTGAATTCACAGCTCATCCCAATTAAAAGAAGCTTCAAAATAAATTTCAAATTAAATTTGGGGCCTGTGCTTCAAAAAAGACTTTATTTCTCTTACAGTCTAGAGTAGAATCATCTATTTGACTTTCACATGAGTAGTAGCATCACAAAGAACCCATGCATTTGAGCTATAAAGCAAAACCTCTATGTTTTCTAATGGCCTTGTATGGAACAAGATTTTATTCCTTATACACAGCTTATATTACTTTGACCCTACTTTCCAATTCTGAAAATGATGGTTTAGGAAACCATCCTACCTTGCTTGTGCATGGAAGTTATGAAAACAGGGTAAGTTGTGCTGTAAATACTGTTAATTTTCCCCAGCTCCAAATGATGCACCAAGTCTTTCATATGCAGCATGATGACACAAAATATTATATATGTAGATCAGAGTTGCACATTCTTTTCAACTCCCATTCCTTACGGATGGCAATATCCAACACTTTCTAAAATGAAGTAGCTTTAAGGGTTTATGGCTTGAAATCTAATAGTTCCCATTTAGAAAAAGCACCCATACTTTCCAAAAATGACATGCTGCTCAATTCTCACAGGTTCATTTGCAGACTTCCATATTTAAGTTGTTTACAACTCCAAAAATATTTTAAGAATGAATAGCTGTAACTTAGTTCCTTCCCATGCAAAACAATTCATTAAAGAAAAAGATAAGCATTTACCTATAGAAAATGAAGCTGGAGAATTGCATCTTTCCCTTCTGCTATCACTCACAGATACACAAATAAGGTCTGATCCTTGGCTTCTGCCGAAGTCCCTTTGTGATAAGAATGCGTACATGAGTCACTAGCAGGCATAAAGCCAGAATTATTTAGTGCATCCCCCAGGCTGTTCAAAAACATGCCAGGAGTAGGCTTGGCTTTCAGCTCTGGAAGCAGAACACTAACTTCAAGCCACATTTCTCACCCCCTCCCCTCATCATGTCTGGTAAAGGACTTGTCCTTAACTGCAGCTTCTTGCTCTTCCAGATGGTAACTTCTAAAGTACACAATAGGAAAGTGGGAACATAATTCTCACATCTTCACCAATGTTCTGAGATTAAAAGTCTTCACATATGAGACAAAAACTGCCAGCTTGAGGACAGTAGTATGCTTTGAAATGGGTGATACACTTTTAAATATTACACATTTCCTAGGGTCCTAAAATAGAATTATAATCCAACTCTAAAGTTGTACAGTGGCTCAGGGCCAGACTTTGGCTCAGCCAAAGTCAAACAGCACAGGCTGTGTCTCAAGAGCATATATGATTTGCTTTAGATTTCTTGTACGCCTTGTCAGAACTTCTCCTTTTCTATTCAAGAGGGAGCATCGCTCAGGATTTTGGTACCGAGTCCAAGTGCAGCTGAAGGGAGGCCCCAAAAAAACCCAAGGAATGATCGCTTTTAGCAAACATGTTCAAAAATATTGAACTATCAAAAAGTGAGAGAAATTGAGGAAATATTGCACCACCACCACCTTGCTATCAGCTGCATAGCAGTACAGGGAAATCAAATGTGATAATCCTATCCAGGCAGAGACTCAGATACTGTGTGAAAAAGCCACGAAGCTGGAGACCAAATGCAAACAAAATAGCTGCATGCTTTTATTTTAAAACACAGTTTCAATTCATCAGTGACGTCTCTGGAGGCCTGAAAGAACAGATTATCAAGAAATGTTCATAATACCTGCACTAAGGCATCACCATGCAGGGTATTCATAGCAGGTTTACCCTCTTTGAGTGTTTTTAACTAACATTGCCACAGCATATCCTAAGTAAGCAACAAAAATGTACACATCAACAGAGAGAAGGCCTGTATCCAGGCCTAATATCCAGACTAATAACTTGGATTTGGAATAGAAATTGTACTGATAAGATTTGTGGATGGTACAAGACTGGGAAGATTTGTAAGCACATTAAATGGAGAACTGATCTGATACAACAGAAATTGAAATGAAAGGCTCATACAACAGAAGGGGGAATTAAAACTTTTCTAAAAATAAAAAACAGTAGAGACTGGTAGAACAAGATCTGGAGGCCTGAGTGGTTCACACAGAAAGTATAAGGCAGCAATGACAATGAACTTTTTCTATTAAAAATTTTTTTTAAAAAGCTGTTCTTAGATTCTATTAACAAAGCATCCCATGCTGCACGCAGCAGGCCACTGTTTGAGTTTATACAACAGAAGAAAAGCTTCTGCTGGATCTTATCCAGGCATAATCCTTCAAGGAAAAAGGTGGAAAACTTAGGACAATCCAGATGCGAGTAACGAGAACAGAGGTTTCAGAAATATGATTGATGAAGAAATTAACTTTGATTACTCTAAATAGCAGAAAGAAAACAGGATAACTTTTTCAGTGCATAAAAAAATTCTATAGGATAGTAACCAGCTGTTTTCCATAGCAAATCAGCTGTTCTCATTCAGAATCCACAGCTACACTGAATAAATTGATATAATTTCCAAAGAGGAAGATCTGGTGTTGAACATGAAGCAAAAACTCCAGCCAGCAGGTTGGTAAAAAAAAAAATAAATTAAAAGGCTGCTAGACTGCTTTAGAAAATCTTCAGAGATTTTTACCAGATTTGCTTTACATCTGTTCATAATCTCTCAGTGCAGACTTCTGGACTAAACCATCTTCTGGTGTTCCCTGAACTACTTCTGTTATTCTTAAACCATACCATCTATAGTTGTCAACATCTAAGCAAGGTTATCAAAGTCAACTGAATATTAGATTCATTTGTGAAATATGAACAACTCTGACATTTTGCATTAAGCCAAGGAACAGTACTCAGAACGTTGTATCTAGAAGTATTTCAGCTAGGATGAAGTTAATTTTCATCACAGTAGCTTGTTTATTCAAATTCCTGTATCAATGATGGCAGAGTAGCACTACCCAAAATGCCAGATGGTGATATTTAAAATACCCAAGAAAAGGTTTCAGACTGCTTTGAATTGGCACTTTCAATTTCATGAAGAGATATGTCTTTCTGACTCTAGCTGGAACACACAGGTCATGAGAAATGAACAGGGATGGACTGAGGCCAGGACTGGAGAGTGGCCCTGCTGCAGGATCACAGCAGGACCACTCTCCAGATCCCCTGACCTGTCAGATCAGGGGGATTTACCTGTATGGGGTCCTGGGCCATGACCTTGGAAGATAAAGAAGGGAAAATTAGAAGATAAAGTACAGCCATGCCAGACAATCCACCCCTGTGTCTTGTCCCTAACTGCAGGCATCAGCTTCTCAGGATCCAGAGAAGGGTGCACATGTGGGCCAGCAGCACAGTCTCACAATTCATTTTGTTCTGTCAACATTTTCATCCTGCATGTACCAACCAGATAAACAACATTGCTATAGTTGCTTGTAGACAGCAATTAGAAAATCTATTCCTGTTATCTTTGTAAATCAATAATCTGCATCAGAATTTTTATATGTATATTAATCAACATCATCCAAAGTTTGGGGTTTTTTAAAACCTAGTTTAGGAAGCATAACTTTTACTGTCCTAATGGCTCTAGTTACCAGTTGGCTCTAGTTAGACTTCAAGGATGCTTTTACACAAGTCAAACCAGCAGTGCCAGGGAACATTTCCAGACACAAAAACTTGATCATCTATAAGGTTCCAAACATGGTCTTGTCCAGACAGACAACCACTCTGCCAGATGAGGACTGGGCACAGATGATGATCTGGCTTGGGCCAGCACTTATTCGCAGCAAACACCTGGGTGCAGCCACCTTTGTAGGGTAAGAAAGATGAAGAGAAGGGAGATGACCAGACTGTGCCCAATACCCCTGTGGCAGTGGACTGGCCTTGGTAAGCACTAGCTTACTAGGATAAATCTAGCCTATATTCCTGAATGTCGTGAATAGTTAACCTGTTCAGCAAGACCACATTAGTAGAAGTGCTGGCTTTTTGTCAGGAAACAAAGAAATTATAAATAGGCTACATCAGATGTTGCAGGAGAATTTCCTAACAAAGAAGTGTCCATATATGATATGATGAAGAAGGAATTCCGACAGACAAACTATCACAGAGGAAAGAAGTTTGGTTTGAAAATGAGAGCAACCAACCTTACTTTAAGATACGATCAAATAAAGTGTTTCTTTCTTTGTCTCACATCAGGCATATTATTTTGCATATATATTTCTCTCATGTTTATCCTTGTATATGGATACATATGTGCATACATAAACTATGAAAAATTAACATCAAAGGGATTTAGTTTAAAATACTCTTTCCATCAGATGGAATTTCAGAAACCTTGTGTAGTTATAATAAGTCAGAACATATTTAATGCCTCTCAGCAGACTTGCAAATATCTACCATTCCCTCTTAGTGCACTGTCCTTCAGGGCTAAGGGAAAACCACCTTTTCTACAGTACTAGAACACAGCTACCACTTGCCATACTACTACAATATTCTTGGGAAAGAAACAAGAAAAGTTTTGTGTGATAAGGTTGTCCAAGATTGTGCTTTTCCTACATGTAGGGTTATTCTGTGCTGCTTCTGCAAGACATACCACAAGCATACACAATGGCATAACACTTCTACCAGATATTGCAGATATGACAAGAACTGGTTTCAGAGTGCTTTCAGGTTTATTACCTGGATTCATTCGATCGTTATCTGTTTTAAGAGCTCAAAGTAAATATGTAATTCCATTTCACTGCAAGGCTGCTTAATTTTCTTCAGAAATGTTTGTATAGGGTATTGCAAAACAGTTTGCAAACAAAAATAAGAATCTGTGGCAATAAAGCTTTTGCAACACATTCTGTATAATTTGTGAGTGTGAAACATCAGTGTGAACATCACAGCGTGATCATTGATGTTCAACTCTTCAAATTCATTTGCACAAACTCTCTTTTATTTGCAAAGATATTCTGACAACTATTATTGTGGCACGTTTATTCCTTTATTTTCCTAAATAGTTACTGTATTGCCCTTCAGCTCAGTTGAAAGGAAGGCTTACTGAAGTACAGGAAGCCTACTCTTAAGGAAATGTTTTTTCCATTTTCTCTGCACGTGCCAAGTACAATACACCTTTGTCTCCCACTGATGTCAAAACAAGTCATTGAAAAATAAGGGCCTGGATGGGCTAACCCAGTGGTCTAATTTTTTAGTGATTTCCACTGCTCTTTTGACAGAAGGAAAAGAGAGAGCAAGATGAATTTTGTAAATATGCCCCTAAAGCTGATGAATTTGGGAGTGTCACAAAAAAGGAGAGGACCTAGTGTGAGATCTACTCTATACAGAGACACCACTTCCCTGTGGTAAAAAGAACTTCTTAAAATGCATAGCCAAAAATAGTAGTCACAGAAAAGTTCTTTACAGAGACAAAATTCACAGCCATACTTACATATAATCTGAGGCAGACAAGTATGCTACCATGATTTAAAAAGGGTATGCAGAGACCACTTTAAGAAGCATTATCCACTGTCATTTTAGCAGATTACATTCATACATCACTGGTATGAATAACATGACTTTTTTATGTTTCAGATCAACAAAAACATTAATCTAAGTGATTCTGGAGTTAGAAGAATGCATGTGAATACAACATGTATCTCACCTTTAGTAAGGATTTTTACATTGCTTTCCTGCAGTGAAATAGGGGAATAGTCGTGGAAATGAAATAGGGAATGTGGCCTAGGTGAAACCATTGCAGGGTAGTACAAAACTTATTTGAAAACATTGATCAGACAGAAGATTTAAAACAGTCAGTATCAAAATGGAATCATGTCTTCAGTAGGATTATGTTACGCTTCCAGTCCTGGTCAACATCTTCATCTTAACAATGGGAAAAAGTATAAATAAGCAAAGAAAGCATCAAATGACAGGATAAGAATTTCAAATTCTCTCAACACGTTGGAGAACTGGCCTGAGAAAAAGTAACATGCAATTTAATAAAAACAAGTGCAAGTTTCTGCATTTTTGTAGCAATGAGCAACTGAATGGAGAACAACTAACTTAACGGCAGTCTAAACAGGCACAATCTAAACATAACATGATGCTGTCACACTGCTGCAAAAATGGCAAACAATATTATAGGACGTTTGAGCAGGAGTCAGAGGTAACATATGTGAAGTAAACCTTCTGTTCTACTCAGAACTGAAGTTGTCTTCAACAGAATTATTTTGCTATTTTTTTTCTCTGACTGTAGACCAATTGGAGACACTTAATACAATGTATACTATGAGGAGATCTTGAAAGATATTGAGTTAATTAGTTTTTAAAAAAAGAAGACTTCCTAAAAGTCTTGAAATCTGCCAAATAATATTGCAAAGAAAAAGGTATCTTAGGAAATTAAAGTCAGATACATCACCTTTTAGGAGCTGTCTGTCATTTTGGCAATAAAGGAAGGGTTAATTTAAATTAGGACTCTAACTTATCTGTGCATAAATTGCATTAAGAAAAGCAAGGATACTTTCAGGTCCCACAGACCAAGCTTCACCTAATGCTCTTCTCATCCTCTGCTGTAATTGATTTAATTACTCCTTTACTTCAAGTGATGGTATTTATGACATTTTAAGGCACAATGAAATGCATAAAATCAAATGGATGATTTCTTGGCTTTGGCGTTTTGTTAAATGTGCATTGCTTACTGCTGGAAGCAGATTTACAAGTCCTGATATCTTATGCATAAGATCAATATGTGAGTTCAGCTTCATTCATCTCCTAGCTGAGATCTCACAAAGGTCCTCAGAAGAGCTGGGATGATTTTCATCAGTCTCCTCCAGAAAACCTCACCAGAAGCCACTACATACATATTTCCTGTCAAGGCCCCTCCCTCTGCCTATCTTAAGGCAGCTCTACTTTAGTGGGCTAACTTTTGGCTGACTCTAAAGAAGTTTAAAAGGTTGTCCAAATAAATTTGTCCATTTGTCTAAAAGCAACAGCATTTGTATAGTAACCAACCAAAACTCAGTGTATATACATTCTCCTTATTGGTTTTCTGTATCATAAGTTACAGAATTCTAACATAACCTTTATCTGCTTGCCCAAATGAATGGTTTAGTTGAATGTTTAATTTCCTCTGAATGAAATACATTGAAAATGTAACTAAGATATCCATATGAGCTGCTTGTAACCCCCCTGCAAACCAGGTAAATGACTGCAACAGCTACTTTGATATAACAGCTCAGAATCCATTTTATTTTCCATCCTATAATAACAACAGCAACAGCAAAAACAGCAACAACAAACCAACCAAGCAAACAAACCCTGCCTACATCCCCATATCAGAGACCCTTATCTATCCTGTCTGGATAACAGCTTAGTCTTTCCTTAATCCCTCTTCTTTCTGACCTAGAAGATTTTATATTTGTAAGGCTGATTCTCACCAACTCTGTTTGTCTTTTCATGCCCTCACATCCACAGGGTCAAGACTGATGAAATGCAGATGTGTATAGATGCAGTGCTAGTTATAACTGCATTAACAAGCCTGTGGAGGCTGCGACCATCAAGAACTACTTATAAAACTCAAGTAGAACCCTAAAATGTTTTTGTTTATCTACTAGCATTAAAACTCACATTCCCTAGACTACTCTCCAAGTGTTTTATTTCAATGCACTCATTACAACATTTAGCAAGGATGGCGTCAAGAACTGCTGTCCTAAGGAGATCCAGGTCTTCCTCTGCTTTATGTCAGTTACGTGACCATAGGATACACAGAATACACCACCAAGGTATATTTTGCACACCCATTCATGTGTATAGCTGCACATCCATGGCAGGGCTTCAAATTCCTTATATGTCACAGGGGCTCCATGTCTTCTGGAATCTGGGGAGATGTGAAAAAATCAGGCCATACTTGGAACACTACAGTTTCAGAACTCTTCCAGTAATTCTTTGTTATAAATAAAGTGCATGAATACATAAACATTTTGGGGTTTTTATATTAATCAAATCTTTAAGACTTTTGGTTCACCAAAGCAAGTTCATGCCTTACCAATCTGGTGACCTTCTATGATGGAATGACAGCACTCATGGATAAAGGGAAGGTGACCAATGTCATCTACCTGGACTTGTGCAAGGTCTTTGACATGGTCCCCCACCACATCTTTATCTCTAAATTGGAGATGTGGATTTGACAGGAGGACCATCCAGTGGATAAGAAACTGGCTAAAAGCGCACAGACAAAGAGTGGTGGTCAATGGGTCTATGTCCAGGTGGAGGCCGGTAACAAGCAGTGTCCCCCAGGGGTCTGTATTGAGACCAGTGCTCTTTAACATCTTTATCAATGACATGGATGATGGAAGTGAGTGCACCCTCAGCAAGTTTGTGGATGATACCAAGCTGAGTGGTGTGGTTGACACCATAGCAGGAAAGGAAGCCATCCAGAGGGATCTTGACAAGCTGGAAAGGTGGGCCTGGGTGAACCTAATGAGGTTCAACACTGCCAAGTGTAAGGTGTTGCACTTGGGCCAGGGCCAGAGGAATCCCAGACATAGATACAGACTGGGAGAAGAGCTCCTTGAGAGTAGCCCTGCTGAGAAGGACTTGAGGATTCCGGTAGATGAGAAGCTTAACATGAGCCAGCAGTGTGCTCTTGCACATTGGAAGGCCAATGGTATCCTGGTCTCCATCAGGAGAGGGGTAGCCAG
Source organism: Hypotaenidia okinawae (assembly GCA_027925045.1). Classification (NCBI taxonomy): domain Eukaryota; kingdom Metazoa; phylum Chordata; class Aves; order Gruiformes; family Rallidae; genus Hypotaenidia; species Hypotaenidia okinawae. Next base: position 89,455,976 of record BSDF01000003.1, read on the forward strand.
CAGGGACAGAGAGATTGTCTCTCTCTACTCTTACCTAGTGAGGCCCCATCTGGAGTACTGTGTCCAGATCTGAGGCCCCCAATACAAGAAAGATGTGGAACTGTTGGAGAAGGCTCAGAGGAGTGCCCCAAAGATGATTAGAGGGCTGGAGCACCTTCCCTATGAAGAGAGGCTGAGGGAGCTGGGTTTGTTCAGCCTAGAGAAGAGAAGGTGTCCCTTCCAACCCAGACTATTCTATGATTCTATGATTTAACCAGTCTGTGATATCAGATATGTATCTAATTCTTGGACTGCTCTTGGTCTCTTGTAAAATTTTCTCCTCAGGTTAGTCTACGCCATCTCCTGGGTTCACCAGTATCATCTAATCTCAGTTAAAGATCACTGGACTGCATGAGGAGTGTCCAGCAGAATACAAGAATATCAGAATACAAGACCTAGTTGGTTATTGGCTAATTGCCTTTTACTTATCTCTTCTTCAGGAGGTCAAACAAAATTATCAGATCAGAAAAGCACTTTTTCCCTCCTCTTATAGTCTAGTAGTATATAATACTCTTTAAATGGCATAGCTTAGCACTCATGTTCAAAACATTCTAAACAGGTTTTTACAATGTACTTTGCTATGCATTTGGATGACTAGTCATTTGGGGATGTTGAAAGTTGCTGTTAACACTTCATAAACTGCTTTCTTAGTATATTTGACAGATCTCATGGAAGATCTCACTCATAGGAGGATAAACTGGATGAAAGTCTACAACAAAAGGTTAAACATCCTTAAAGAATATCTTCCAAAAAGAATGTCCTACCAATGGGCATGGTGAAGGTGGAATTTAGAGCTATGTTATCAGAGTAGAGAGAGAAATTTTGTTTTGAAGTAACAAGAAAGTATATTCCATTACTGAAATGAAAGCACACCCAACCCTAAAACAAGCAGTATCATTAACATCAAAAAACATTACTTAAAAAGTCTTTGCTTGAGAACAAGTTGTAAAAACATACACCTACCCTGCAAAAGGCATAATAAGTACAGTGGAAAATACTGGCGATTTTAATTACAGTGTTGCTGTTGTAACTGCTGCCAGCTATATTCCAACAGCAGTATTGAGAGGAAACACAGATTTTTCCTCTAATGAAATAACCTGTGTCACTTTCAGCCTGGAGATCTGTGGTCTAAAGGGAAGATATGAAAGCTTTAAATCCAAGAGGGACTCCTTAGACTCTCCATCACTATCATTATGTAAGTGCAGATGGAGTGATGCTAAATACATCAGTCAGAGCACACCAGTCTTCCCTAGCACCATAGAAAAGAGACAAGATATGAGAGGGGTGGTGGAGCCAGTCCCTCTGAGTGAATGCCTCTACTTCTGTAGCCCCCCACCTTCCACATTCCCACACCTTCACAGACACAAGCTTCTCTCAGTCTTATCAGGACATTATACACAAGAAACTCGTAAACAGCAGCAAGGCATCGTAATACCAACACAGTCTTCAGGGTATGACCACAGGCTAGTGTTTCAACCATTGCCTTCAAAGTGCCACAACTCTAATACATATACATATGTGCAAAATTGATTTTGCTTCCATAGGACCAATCAGCTGTGAACCATGATTGAAATTTTAGTATGTGGAACTGATACCCTTCCTCTTTCACCACGAAACACTAAGAAAGTTGTTTTGGAAAACAACCAAATCAAGCAATGCTTTTCCTTTGACAAACAAGACATAAACCTGTCAGAACTCACATAAGCAGTGAGCAATCTTGTGTCTAAACAGCCATGCTTTCATTTGTCCACTAATTAAATTCATTAGCCTTGAGGAACCACAAACATATTACAGGTGTGTCTTTACACAGAAGTTTCCAGGACACTTCTTACCAAAATAAACATTGAAAGATCAAGTACTGTCTTCATTTTCATGAATAACACTGAGTTATGATACTTTTCTATAAGACATTCCAAAAATCTACAGGCTGGGTCAGGTGAAACAAGCTAGACAAACTGGTCTCTCCTGAGCTCCTATGCTATGAATGCATGAGACTTCTTCCTCTACATCCCCATTCTTGCAAATATGAAAGTGTCTTCTCTGTCTTCAATACCAGTGATCATATCTGTTTGTCTTTGTAATACTTGGTCTTCTGGAGAAGCTAAGCCAATAAACACTGTGACCTGAAACAAATTTTCACCAGTAAAATGCTTGAATCATAGAAAAGCAGCCAGCAGTAAGGAAATAACATAATGGAACCAAAAACTGCTTAAAAAAGACCAAGTCCAAGAGAAACATTTGGCCAACACTTATGACTATGATAAATAGCTAATGAAGCATTCATGAGTGGGCAGACAGTTCTGAAGTCTTCGAGGGATGTGGGTATTTGGATGGTGGTGGAAAGTACCAGCATGAGGGTGGGAAAAATGCTTTTCCTATAATTAATTTACTTATTTTATATAAAGCCAAAATGAGAATTTTTTCTCTTTAGCAGTATTCTATACTGTATTAATAGCATCTTCGGACTGATTTAACCTAGAGTTTTCCGATCAACTAGATTGACACATTAATTTGGTATTTAATTAAATATTAATCAAATATCTGTATCTGAAAGTCAGTAGCACATTATATTTATTATAAATAATCATATATTAACCTGAAAATGCTATAGTATGGGTAAGAGGTTATTTTTTCGAATCATCCCTTTATAGGGATCACACTGCACCATACATTCCTTTCACCCTTTTATACCTCTTTTCCTTACAGATATATTAGATGACCTAGTGCACTTCTACCTTCCTCTTCCTCATCTTTCCTTTCCATGTCTGCTCATGCACACCTCCATCAGCTGCTTCTTTTTTTGGTTTTTTTGCCTTTCATGTTCCCTTTTCTCTCTGACATACTCTAACTACCTGGATCATCAGACATCCCAAGAAAACAATGTTTCCCCTTCAATTGGAGACAATGATTCCATCCATTCAATTCTACCATTCTTCCCAGATCATTCCTACAAACAGTCTCCTACCAGCCCCAAATTTCTTTTTGCCAATCATGTTGACATAGCAACTGTGCCAACACATCCCAAGGATCTGATATTCCCTGGCATTATTCTCAGTTTTTTTGCCAAGTACCAGACAAAAACTCATGGTCTCAATAGGTGCAAGGAAATAGATGCCCTGATCAAGGCACAGTTCTCAAATATTCCTTCTCTGGAGAGTGCTTGGGGAATCACCACCAAACTAGATGCAATGAGCCATTCCCTGATGAGTTTCTCTAGACACCATGACAGTATGTTACATTGTGCACTGCATATTTATCTTGAGCCTTCTAGCCTATATATTTTGCATGGAGAACATCATGAGAGCAACCACAGGAAAAGAAAAAAAAATTATGCATGGGATGCTTGATGAGATTTGTCACCCTTTCAGAAGTTCAGTGATGTTGACTTGGGTTTCTGTTTCTTGTTTCTGCATCATTCTCACATGCCACCAAAGTAAATAAAAAGACAGGGCATCCACTTTAGAGTCTGCCTGCTGCTGCTATCCACACACACACACACATTGCCTTTAGAGGGTGTTTTTGGGATGCTTGAACTCTGCTGCTTCAGGCAGCTCTTGACAGTGACCCAGACCCTGAGGCTTTGCTTGCAATGTCACTTGATGGCAAAGACTAGCTCCACCATCGCAGATGAAAACTCAAATGGGAAAAAGATGAATCATCAAATTTGCGTGAAAAAGAGACACAGTCACCCAATAGTCTGATGAGAGTTAGTCTGAAGAGATGCCAGCAGTCTGGGGTGGTTTCTGTGATTTAGCTGGAGAGAGTATGTATCTTCATCATCTAGCCTGTGTCATTGAAGAAGGCTCGAAAAGGCCGTCTGATGGTCATGGTTAAAGGACACTCAGAAGGGCTGTCCAAACTGTCATCCAGAAGCCAGACATGAGAAAGCTCTTCCTAGAGACCACAGCTGCAGAACGTAAACACAAATAAGCACCACGCTCATTGCATTCATTGTGTAACTGTGGCAACTGCTGACCAATGCAAATGTGAGTGTGCCTGAGATCTCACCCTTAAGAAAGGGTACGACAAAACAGCAGTTAAATCCATTTTCCTGTTGCATGGCAGAACCAAGAGAAGATGTAATTAAGTGAGAGAGGGGAGAAGTTTTGACCTCAGGAATTGGTCCAACTTCCCGTAGACAGTAGCCTGGATAGTTTCAGTGTTCTGATGTATCACCCACTGAAAAGATCTGGATTCCAGGAAGGCCAGATCAGTCCTGACTCACAGTCAGCGCATGGCTTGTACATACAGTAGGAGCAAAGTTGAGCTGAGGACACAGTATACACTTGGTTGTGCCCACAGCTTGTGTCTTCTTCCACAGATTAGCATTGAAAAACAACAGCTGGGCTTTACTTGGCAAATGTGTTCCCCTCAATGATAACTTTCCACTTCTCATCTTTACCAGGATCGGGAGAATATAGATGGTATTACAAATCCCATTTTGTGTGGATGGCTTCCACACTCCCTTTTTTGCTCCATTGTCTGGTATAACCTTTTACTCCATGGTCCTGTCCAGCTTTCCTTCTCACTCCTAAGTGTGTCCTACTAACCTCCTTGCCCTCTCTGAGGGGTTTCACCCACACCCTTAGTTCTATCGATCCTGAGCTTTTCTCTAAGTATTTTAGTAACCTTTCAGTAATGTCTCCTGTTATGCTAGCACCAGCATTACTGAAAGTCTTTCCAGGATTCACTTTGCCCAGTAATATCAGAAAAATCATCCAGAATATTAAATTTGTCCTTAATGGATCGTAGGGGTGTTGAGATGTAGGGCAGGCATCTAGCCATTAGGTTAATGTTGGGAATTTTCAGTTCTTACCGACATTTAAAAACCTCAGAATGAGAGAACTATTAAGTAAGAAGTAGTCAGTTTACATCTTTAAACAATGTAACATAAGTCTGTCTGTATCTTCTTATTCAGGCCTGTATTCTTTTTAGATCTGGCTCTTACTGTCTTTGTCACAATATGGGCTGTGGTTATCTGGAATCTGATCCAGGAAGATTAGCAATGACATAGTTTTAAAATCATTCCGAAACTGCAATTTACTTTTAAGTCATTGATTGAATTGATAGGAAAAACATTGTTTCTCTGTAAGAGAAATAGCTTAATATATTAGAAAAGAATGGAGATGAGAAAATACACAATATTCAGGTGCCTCCTACTTAAATTTTGCCATAAACTTGGATTGACATATTTTAATATCCTGACAATATAAAGGTATCTTGTACTTATGTTGGTCTTTTTTTGTTATTGTCGTGACAATAAGTCATAAAAGCATATCCAAAGTCTTGAATTTATATTAAAATTGTAATAAATCTTAGACACCTCTATACTGGAGATGGAAAAAAGATGAGGTCATCCCATCCAAGTGCCTGCCAATAAAGGAATATTTTCTGCAGTGTAGTCTCCACTGATTTATAGCCAGATTGGACAAATGACTTAAGTGATGGTTTCCCTTCTGAGAGCTACTTCAAGAGAACAGCAATACAAAATGTATCATGGAAACTAACCAGCATACTTTTTCCAGAAGCTATTGCATATCAGAAATCATATTCATAATATATTTAGCAAATATATTGCTCAACATTTTGAAAGTAAACCAAGTGGACAGTGGCAAAGATTGATAAAAGAGTGACAATGAGTTTGATTGAACCTGACGTAACTCTTTTCCACTCGGTATATTGTGGAACAGAGCTGTAAATCAGTTCTATCTCCCGATCGCCTGGAATCAATCTAATAATTTCTTGTAGTTTTGAAATTCAAGAGGGGAGATGGAAATTGCAATACTTACACAAAACATTCCTGGTCTGAAGATGACGTTGTGTCTGCATTACCAGAAGGCAGTTCTGTGACAGGTTTTTAAAGGCTGGGCTCCCTGTTAATTTTAGTCACACACATATACACACTCTCACCCACTCACTGTAGACCCCCCCAAGGATGGTTTCATGGTTGGTTTAAGAACATCTAAAACCATGCTGCCACTGGAAAGAGAGGCTCACCCTCCTCTTTCACCCACTCCAGAAAGACATTTCTGAATGTCACCTTTTGGCAGCCATGCCAAACCCTCAGAGGCTGCTTTAAACTGTTAAGCCACAGCCTCAAAACGTATAGAGAAACTGCAGAGAGAACAGGAGATCCCCTGCTATTTATTTCAGTTCCCCGTGCATTTACTGTTGCCCAACATAAAAGTTAACATGACTTTGTAGAGGCAACTTGAACAAGTCTGAATATATATGGGGTTTTTTATACCTCAATCCTCTACTTCAAGCAGATTGCAAAAACAAATCGTCAAAAAGCATCTACTCTGTCATTAAAGTTCAGGCAATGCAAAAGTGTCTTACTGTTTATAGATGTCTTACAGATGTATGTTGTGGCAAAACACAGCTGAGTGAAGAAAATGCTTTCAAGTAACATAGACTTTGGTGATTTGTGCTGAAGGTTACACACATTTCTGAAAAGTGCCTGTTTATTCTCGTTCATGATGCAGTGTCAGTGAATGAAAGTATGTCACTTAGGAGCCTTGGTGAAAAAAACCCACCATACCGCTATAAGACTTGCATCCATTGATAGAAAATAATAACTTCTTTAATATGGTTTTTCCCAGTTCAGATTGACTAATAAGAGCTGAGTCATATTGAAGAATGCACAAAACCAGACGGAATTCTAAACTTAAAATTATGCACAGTCCTACTGAAACTGGCATAATATAACCATATTTTTAAAATACAACCTATTTCCAAATCCTTCACTGAAGCTAAAGGACAAAGCCTTTACAATGTCTAGGGCAATAAGCTGATTTTAAAAATATGTCAAGCTGAAAAAAAGTCAAAGTGCAATTCTGAAGGAATCTAAAGTGAAGTTTAGTGACAGCAGGAAATTATAAGTAGGCCTTTACTCCAGTATCGCAATTAACTCTATTGCCAATGCACTGAGAAAAATGCTGACCAGCTGGAAAGAGTTCAAGAAAGACTTACAAACATAATTCAAGACCCACAAAGTGTATTTCCCAGTAAGGCAAAATGCAAGACTGGCTATGGTTTGGTTAGGATCCTTTCCTGTCTGAAGATAAATGCTTTTGCAACAGAGAGCCACTTAACCTAGAAGACAACCTGAAAAATGCTTTCTATGTTGAGATATAGAATATATATATTTTAGTTTAAAAAAGCAATTGTCATACATAAAAAGCAGCACAAAATCATTTTATGTTGCTCTAAACTCCATTTATGTGAACAAGTATGGTTTATTCCCTAGTTTTAAGAATTTCTAGAAATTTAGAAGTCCTTGTAATTATTTAAATCTTTTCACATAACATTCACAAGCATGCAGGAAGGCATCATAAACACAGATATATTGGATATCAATGACTTGAATGCACAGGGTTTATTCCAAAGACTTTTAAGCTTCATTGATACCTTAATTGAAGAAAGCTTAGGAACATGGAGCAAAATGCAAGAACTTCACTGCTTAACCATCTTAACAAACCAAAACATTAATACTCTAAAACTCTTTTTTTATCATCAGCCACTTCCTATTCCTATAGGCAGGTACAACTCTACCCATATGGACCTAAACTCTAGGGCTGCCCAAATCTAAAGAATCTTTGCACACTTTAGTGCTCTGCTTTTATTAAGTTCATACTGGCAATTAAAGTTCCTTTTGTAAAGTTTCTGTCATTGTATGGTTCCACTAAATGCTCTTCAAACAGCACCATTCCTTTTCACTGTTCATTAACTTGCATCAAGATTCATCTTCCATACTGAATCTGCATCTGCAAGAAATCCCTGGATGGATATTTTGTCCTCACTAAAGCACGGTCTAAATCCATACTGTAAAAGCCCACAGGAGGACATAGCTAGCAGAGACAGCCAATGCAGAGCAGTTTGCACAGTAGTTTCTAGGCTTTGCTTCAAGATCTTCTGGAAGTTCTCTTGGGATGGCTCTAAGACTCCTGGGAGCTATATGGGGACTTCAGTGCAGCCACTCTTTCTGTTGCTGGGTAAGGGCTGCTGCAGAGGCATTGTCTGCTAGCAAGCTCTAGCATTTGCTCACCAGTTCCATCAGCAATTCCAGTTCAAAAGAAGCTTTAAACTTTTTTTTTCCAGATGGATCCTCATTATTGAGGGCCAAGCACCTTGTCAGCAGGTGCTGGAGGTGCCCATATAACTGCTGGTCCCTGATGTGGGCCAAAAATTCTGTTATGGGGTAGTGCTTGTGTGCTAGTCAGTAGTGGTGACATGTGGCAGGGCGTAGACTCCAGCCCCCCACGAGCATCTACTCCCAGCACATCAGAGGCCTCAGCTCAGAGTGTGCTTCCAAGGGCAAGTGTAGCTCTGTGACTGGGGGCTACAATGTTGCCTGTAGCATCTTGCCAAGGTTGGGCCAGAGCTCCTCACCTGCTCCAGGTGACCTATCCTGACAACTTCAAGAGCTATACGAGGGGGTCTGCAGGCTGTGCAGCATCAGGAATGGTAAACAGGAGTTTGGCTGGAACTTCTCAAAAATCCTGCAGGTACCAGGCCTGAAGCCCTGGCAGTGCCAACAGAAAGGTAAAGTCCGTGCTTGTGAGAATGGGAAACGGAGACCACTGTGATGGCAAAGGTTGGAAGCTGATGATTTCTGGTACCAGGAGGATAGGTCCAGCCTCATGTGCTGTTCCAGAAGGGAGTCAGTGCCCTAGTAGTAGAGGAGGTGGTGGGACATGTATCCATAAAGCCTCCAATTCAGAGGTGCATAAGTGCCATAGCAGCACCATCAGGTAGATGTGGGAGACTCTTTGCTACAAAGATAGAGGCTCCCATCTGCCCATCTGATCCATCATGTAGGGAGGGGATCTTGCTGCTTTCCAAGGGCTTGGATCAGGGATCTGTGGAAAGGCCACTAAGGCTTGTCTGGCCCTTGGACTCCTGTCTCCTGCTGCTCTTCTACAGAGGTACCAACAGTGGTGCCAAGACGGCCTGGAGCACATCAAGCTTGCCTGCATGACTGGAGTCAACAATCAACATACACTGGCAACACAGCAGGACACAAGCAACCAAAGTGTTTTCTGGATTGTGTTGATGCCAGCTGTCTATCACAGGTGATTGAGGAGTTGATGAGGGAAGATGGTTTTGCGGACCACATCCTTACAAACTAATGAAAGAGGAGCTCCTAACTAAGGCCAAGCCTAAAAAAGAAGCCCACAAGAAGTAGAAGCAGGGACAGGTGATACAGAAGAAATATAGACACACTGCATGTGTCAGGTTGGGGTTCAGAAAGCCAAAGCTCATCTAGAGTTGAATTTGGTGAGAGTCATGAAATGCAATGAGATGGGCTTCTACAAGTGTATCAGTTGCAAAAGGAAGACTTGGAAAACTACGCAGGCTACTCAACGTTTTATTGGTCTCAGTCCTTATTGGTAAGACTGGACTTCAGGAATCTCAGGGCTGTGAGGCCAATAGGAAAGTGTGGAGAAATAGACACATCCTCAGTGAAGGAGGACCAGGTTAGGGAACATCTAAACAAATTGGATATACATAAACCTATGGGGCCTGATGGGATGCAACCACAAGTGCAGCTGAGAGAGCTAGACAGTGTCATTACAAGCCACACTCTGTATTGTATTTGAAAGACAATAGTGACTGGGAGATGTCCATGTGGATAGAAAGGAAGAAAATGTAAATGTCACTCCTGTCTTCAAGAAAGTCAAGAAGGAAGATGAAGGGAACTAAATACCAGTCAGTTGCACCTCAATATCTGGGAAGATGATGGGACAACTAGTTCTGGAAAACCATTTCCAAACACATGACAGACAAGAAGGTAATTGGGAGTAGTGAGCATGGACTTCTGAAGAGACTTCATGCTTGACCAGCTTGATAGTTTTCTATGATTATTAGTTCAGTGGATAAGTGGAAAGGAGTGAACATCATTTTCCCTGACTTTAATGAGGTTTTCAACACTGTCAGTCACAAAATCCTCAAAGGCAAGCTGATGGAATACAGACCAGTATACAGGTGGAATATATATTATATATATATTATATATATTATATATATTATGGAATACAGGTTCAAAGACTGTGATGAGTAGCAAAACATCCAGCTGGAGGCCAGTCATAAGCAATGTATCCCAGAGGTCAATACTAGGGCCAATACTTATAATATCTTCATTAATGACCCAGGCAATGGGACAGAGTGTACCCTTAGCAAGGCTGCAAACTGTACAAGATTTGGAGGAATGGTTGATAGACCAGATGTGCATGCTGCCATCCAGAGAGACCTGGAAAAGATGCAGAAATATGTGGACAGGAACTTCATGACCACAAAGAGAAATGAAAAGTCCTTCCCCTGGAAAGGAATAACCCCATGCACTGGTAAATACTGGGCCAAACCAGTGGAAGCAACTTGGCAGAAACAGTCACTTGTAGTGGTTTCCCACCTTGTCATTGGTGGATTCTGTGGTCTTCTACTTCAAATACTGACAAACTATAAGGCTACCTCTCTGCTTCAGCTATTAAAGAGTAACAAATTAACACTAAAAAGCAAGTTATCTCTTCTAAATCAGCAGAGCTGGTCACAGCAATGAACCACTAATTGAACTAAAAGTATGTCAGATCTTGTAGCAAATTTTCTTCAGCTTTCTCTGCCTGAAAACACATTTCTTCCACCCCACCATGGGTCAGAAGACAGTCTGTCCATTTGATTGTTCCTACTGTATCTGTATTTATTCTTTATGCCTCTTCTGCCCCAGAAAAAATATAATTTCTTTATTAATATGACCATTCCATGTACTTGCTTAAGTTAGAGCAGTTTAAGAGGAGAAACAAAAAAAAAATCTAAATACCTCAAGCAACCCATAACAGTTGACTAATTGAAAACCTCTGTGCTAGAATTCCTTACAAGACAAGTTTCAGCTTGAAAATTGTTGTTTTATTTAAATCACTATTTAAATATTTAGTATTTGAAAAACTACCCCTTAAGAACTTTCATAATTCTAGGCTACAGTTGTGTTTAAGAACTGAAAGAAACACATAGGAACACTCTAAAACATTAAAAGTAAAATTGGACACATTGACTTATTGCTGAAAAACATTAGAAAAAATGGCCACAAACACCCCTTCCAGAAATTTTTTTAAGAGGTACTTGATTTAAACCCAGCCTAGCAAATACATATTATTTTATCCCCTTAGACAAATACTAATGATTCTTTATTGTCAAGGCAAACCTTAAGTTTGAAAACCAAAGAGGCACCTGGCTTGGGAAGGGGCAGGGAATTCACTCCATATTTTTTATTATTTTAACCTCTTCAATCTCATTTTGCCAAACCAGACAATGCATGAAATGTAGAAAAAGCTAAGTTTTAATACCTCCCCAAATGCAGTAACACACCTCTGAATTCCCTTGAGGGTTTGAAGCTATTTGATGAGAAGGTCTGAAGATATACACTCTCAAGGCTGTGTGTAGAAGAAACGAACAAGGGTCTCTATTTTTCTCCAGGTATTCTTTCTCATTTACCAAAATAACTGACAAGTTCATTCTTTTTTTTTTTTTTTAAGGTATTTTTCATTTATTTTCTTCTGTAAAACATTACAAATTTCAGCCAATGGTTGATATATAGTGTGTGGAATTCTGGTTCCACAGAACATAAATGGAACAGAGACAAATGAAAATAAATACTTCTTAAAACCTAGTAAATTTGCCAAATGAGTTTTGTCTAATGCAGTCTGATAGTGGAACCCATGCAATTCCAGGATTTTCTTCAAATTTATTATTCATAGACTTTTTGGCACAACTTTATATACTTCTGCTTACAGTGCTTTGGAAAAACTTATATTGCAGCTAATTCTCGTGCATTAAAATGAAAACCAATAGATGTTATCCCCATTTGTTTTTAAAAAAGAGAAGAGAGGCCAAGTATATGGTAAATTACAGGAGTCTAGTTCAGGACCACCAGTTTCACATTCAGTTCTGAGACCAACACTCTGTAGATGCCATTTTTGTCTAAAGCTATAAACAGAAGGGGGCTGGGGGGAGTGGGATGCAGAATAAACCTTTAAGCCTAGTCATAATGAATCTTTAAGCAGAATTAACTGGAATACAGAGTCAGCTCCATGAATTGAACTTTGGATATCAGCCAGACTTAAAGGAGGCTGATGCAAGTGAAAACCAATATGCTATTTTCACAAAGATCATTGGATGCGTAACCTAATTGCAATGAAGAATATTTTTCTCCTCCTCAGGATCAAAACCAAGTTCCCACAAATCAGGGCCTTCTGGACTTTTTTTTAAACTATAGCTAATAAAGGCCATGCTCAACATGATGGTACTTTTTCCTAATTGTTCAAAAGTTGAGGATAACATGCTCTATTTATTTTTTAGTAGGACTCTGCTGAGCTGCTGTTTATCTTACTACTCCCAGACCATGAACTTTCAAAACAGGCCCAGCTGCTCAGTGTCAGCCGTGACCTTCCACTGCTCATGAACGTGTTCCCAAGCCCAAAAAGCATAGAGGTCTTGGAAAGTCATCTTTTTTGGGCTTAACAAACATTAGCTGACTGCATTAAACTTCCACGTCTCACTCATGCGTTGGAAGCAAGTGAAAAATCCTGTGAAAACTAATGAAATTCCTGTTATTTTCATGTCTCCAAACAACTCCAAGTCCCTCAGCCCCCATAAGAAACACAAAACCTTATGTGGGGAGCTGGTGGAAAAGTATTGGCCAGCAGTTTCCAAGGATTCACCCTGCTGGAAAAGCATTTGGGCAGCTACCATTCTAAATGTACATGGCTATTTCATCAGACACCATGCCCTATGTTATTTCTACTGTTGTTATTATTATTTATAATCATATCTTCAACATTCAGAAAAGGAAATGTGGAGACATAAAGGTCAAATTTGTAGATAAAATTTTGCCTTTTTTTCTCTTCTCTGGAAATCTGCATAAAAGCTTTCAATTCATTCCATTTTATGAGAACTTTCTGCTCAGTATTTTCAATTCCAAAGTTTCTTTTAAACAGAAGATTTGTGATGCAAGATGACAAGAGGACTTTCAGAACTCATATCCCCTCTCTGCTGAAAATTAAAGCAAAGCCAAGTACACCTTATTGGGCTTGCTTTATTTCATCACGGGGAGAAGACATTACCCTTGCAGCCTGCATGCTAGCTGTTACCTTTTAACATTTGCTGCAGATTGCCTATACTACAGCAGCTGCTGTCCCTGTATTTCTATTGACTTCTTCAGATGCCTATTCACTCAATTTCTAGCCATTATTTCAAAGAGGATAGCTTTAAATTGTAAATTTCACATCATCTTATGCAATGAAAAGCTGAGCTCTGTGGAGGTTGTGGAGTCCCCTTCTCTGCAGGCACTCAAAACCCACCTGGATGTGTTCCTGTGTGATTTTAGTCTAGGTGATCCTGCTCTGGCAGGGGGTTGGACTAGATGATCTTTTGAGGTCCCTTCCAACTCCTAATGTTCTGTGATTCTGTGACATGGAAAGGAGCACAAAGGAACAGCAGCAGAGGAACTGCAGCAACAACAGCCAGCGCAACTCCTCCCAGGCCCATCACAGAAGAGCACGGAGCCCAGCAGCTAATCCCAGCTGCTGAGGGTACCCACAGTCTACATACCATACTTAAATATGTATTTCCCACTAACCAGAGAAAGGAACATGATGATGACATCAGCGCGAGTGCTGAGTGTGTCTGTCTGTGCCAATCTGTGTGGCCAGCCCTGTCGACACATGTGCTGCGTACATGTCCACATATGCCTGTGTGCCTACTGGGAATAGCATATGCTCAGCCTCACTACTGGTTGGACCCAGGACATGGAGCTGTGCAGCCTCACCTCTGCCAGGCTACCAGATTTAGCATCTCCTTTATGTGCTGTATAAGCATCTATCTCTTCCAAGCAAAAACAAGTTAAGATGACACCCATTTAAAAGTCCTCTTTCACAAGCTGTACAGAGTCAAATGTCCCCCTTTTGTTGCCACACATACATTTCACACACATCATTTCTACAAAAGGTGCTGAAGCATCCAAATACAAACCACATGCACTATCACAGGCCATATGTTCCTCAAAAGTTCTTGTTTTAAAATTATATGTATGAAATGTAGAGGTCGGTTTTCTGAGTAGATGACATACAGATATGCCTCTGGAAACCAAAGCAATGCTTGTGTACCTGAGCAAACATTCTGTCCAGAAGACAATACTTGAACAAGGCTATTGTTGTAAAAGTTCATTGTTTTATTTTTCACATTTCTGAATTTTCTAGTGGAAGGATTGTTTACCAGAAGCAATTTACCAGAAGAGCTTTTCTTCATGGGGACAGTGTCATGGCAGAATGTTTGGGTTTTTTAAGCCATAGAAGTCTTATCATATCTAGGAAATAATAAACTTGTAGGGGATGTGAATTTATGTAGTAAATTTGAAGGGGGTTGTGAGTAAAAAAGGCAGCAAGTATCTGGAGGATACCAAAGGCTGAAACTGCATGTTCTAAAGGGGCAATAAATCAGACAAGCTGGAGTCAGACAGGCTGGCAGAAAACGGATGCCATAGTCTTTCAAAAGTTGAGTAGCACAAAAACATTTGATGGTGAACTCCAAAAATAGGAGCAGCTGATTAGAAGCTCAGAGGCATTCCCAGCTGTTGAATAGTCTTATTGAGGACAACAAAAATAAAGGAAATGTTTTAAAAATGTTTGAATTGGAGTTCAAATCCACTGAAAAACAGTATCTCACAGTGTTTGTCTAGCACATCCTGAGAGCAGCATACTTCTATAAGTAAATATATCCATCTATATGACCTTTGACTGAGGAAAGGGTAGATGTCTGATCTGCATGGACTACCTACTGACCATACAGCTTTGAGAGCTCAGTTATGAAAGCCTCATGCACTGAGGTACTACAACAGGACTTGGTGTCACAGTTTTTTCAAAGGCAGTGGAGTGTTAAGGATACAAACAGTTTTTAGCAATGTTTATCTTTCAAAGGCTTCAAAGTACACACAAACAGACACTGACACATTTTGAAAAATTCTGTACATATCTAATCATCTTCCATCTCCAAAATACAGTTTTACTGATGTAGAAGACTGATAAGAATACAATAAAGAAATGGCTTTACACTTCACAGTATCTTCTCACAGGTTACTTGGATTTGTTTTATGTGTCTTTTCCCAGGATTTTTTATAATCCTTGTTACTTGAGTATCCTTAAGTCATGTCTGCCTTGTGAAACAGGTTTATACCTGCCAAATATCATGATGTCTGAAACTCAGCTGTATCCTGGCTCCAGCATCAGAAACATCTACCAAGTGCATAGGAAGAGTCATGTACAGGACACCTGCTGATAGTCTAGTTTGTAGTAATCCTGCCTTGCAACTAGTGCACCCAAACAGCCTGAGTGAGAGCTTGGGCAATATGTTATTTGCATGCTTCAGCCAGGGTAGCTGGAACACTGCACAGAAGAAAATGATCTGGGGGTGCTGGTTGACAGTCATCTGAACATGAGCCAGCAGTGTGCCCAGATGGCCAAGAAAGTGAACAGCATTTCTTGGAGATGATCATGGAGGTGATCAAGCCCCTGCACTCAGCTCTGGTGAGGCCGCACCTCGAGTGCTGTGTTCAGTTTTGGGCCCCTCACTACAAGAAAGACATCAAAGCCCTGGAGCATGTCCAGAGAAGGGCAACGAAGTTGGTGAAGGGTCTGGAACACAAGTCTTATGAGGAGCAACTGAGGGAACTGGGACTGTTTAGTCTGGAGAAGAGAAGGCTCAAGGGAGACCTTATTGCTCTCTACAACTACCTGGAAGGAGGTTGTGTTGAGCTGGGGGTAAGCCTCTTCTTGCAGATATGAAGCAATAGGACAAGAGGGAATGGCTGCAAGTTGCACCGGGGGAGGTTCAGGTTAGAAATTAGAAGAAATTTCTTCTCAGAAGGAGTGGTTAGGCATTGGAACGGATTGCCCAGGGAGGTGGTGGAGTCACTGTCCCTCAGGATTTTTATGTTAGGAACATGATTTAGTTAGTAATATAGGTGGTAGAGGGACAGTTGGACTAGATGGTCTTGGAGGTCTTTTCCAACCTCAATGATTCTATGTTTCTATGATTGTATGCCTGAATTCTCCTTCTCAAGATGTCAAGTGTTTCAGCTAGGCTGTTTCAGTGTGTGTTCAAATGTTTCCACTGGGGATGGTAGCTAAAACTGATTTTGAGGGTGCATTAGTATTTGGCAGTCCAGTTTTCCATCACAAACTACGTTTACACTGGGTGCAAAGAGTTGGCTTTAATTTCCCAGTTTCTTCTGCCCAAAGGCTTCTCTTCCACTTAGCATTAACATGAGGTTTTTTAAGAATAGTGAAACAAATGTTTTATCAACAGCACCTTTTGCAAACACAGGCTGGACCTGTCAGTGCTCTGAAGCAACCAGTGACAAGAGCCAGCTCACATTTGCTAGGACTGTGGCAGAGCTGGAGCACACTTGCCTGTAAACAGCTCACACAGAAATAGCCTGAGAGGGGCTGAGTTGCTGTCAGCAGAGAAAGCCTCTCTGCCATCAAAACCACCAACATAGCCAACAACATCAGGCCAGTTCCATTTTCACCAAGGTGTGAGACACGAACATTACATTGCTCCCATGTTTTGGGGTTGTTTTTTTTTCAAAGGATATGCATACTGTCCAGACAAATCGGTAATACCTGAATCTCTGCTAGCCCTTGGAGAGCAGGTGCTTCTGCTTGCAAGCTCACACTATCTTGTCCAGTTATTTGAGCACGAAACAGCATACATATCAGAAAAATAGGGACCTCTTGAAGAAACAGACTCATAATAATGAGCACATCAAGCTGTTTGTAATCAGTACATGGTTTTAGCAGAAGGTTGTTCCAAAAGGTCACCTTTTTTTGCTAGGAATGATATCTGAAATTCAATTTCTGCTGTAACTTTTATGTATTGCTGATATAAACCATTATTCAATAGATGTTAATCCAAAAATTATGTATCCTTAATAGGAAATGTTTGGATAACAATTCAAGGGTGATTTATAAACTATGACGATATACAGGATTATTTTTAAAATATCATCAAATCATGCCGTAGTGAAAAGAGCGAGGAAAGTGATACATAGCACTGTCTTCTGCTTCAGGAAGCCATATACACAGTGTTCTGGTGGATTTAGCACAGGGGGGAAATATTTTCTTCCAGAAAAAGCCACAGATGAGTAATATATAGCTATACACATACGCTCATTAACATTAACATGGATAAATAAGTTACAGGCCAAATTTGCTGTGGGATTGGGCTGTAAACAAGACAAACTGAAAACATGCTAACAGCAACAGATGCAAGTTAGCAAACCTCTTCCCATAAGTCTCATGTCCTGGTGTATGCATTTCATTTGTTGAGTAGCTGATTAGCGTGTTTCTTAAGTTAAATGAAGGGATTCGACAACAACAGAAAAAATCCCTACATACTTGCACTTCTCAATACACCCTCTACAAAATTAAAGTCCTTTCATATCTGTCATATGACTGCAGACACTTCACAAAGAGGTATCAATCTTACTCCACAATTTACCCGGTG
The DNA here is from genome assembly GCA_027925045.1 of Hypotaenidia okinawae. Taxonomy (NCBI): domain Eukaryota; kingdom Metazoa; phylum Chordata; class Aves; order Gruiformes; family Rallidae; genus Hypotaenidia; species Hypotaenidia okinawae. The sequence goes on from BSDF01000003.1 coordinate 89,473,568, forward strand.
CAGTTAGAAATTAGGTCATAAAAATTCTAAAAACAATGTCAGAAACATAAAGAATAATGAACAGAATACCCAGAAAACCTTAATTACTAGCAATCCTACTGCAGAAAAATTATTTTTTAGAGTCTACTCTGGTTTATCAATAAAATAATTCTGCTGGGACACTTCTGTCACTGAATACAATTCTTTTACCATAACCATTTGACCTTTGTAGTGTTACCTGGTTCTATTTAGTCCATAAGAAAAGCACAGGGAATAGCATGTTTCATGAAGACAAACATGTTTCTTCCTCATAGCACCCTTTTCAGAACTGCAATGTTAATGTGCCACAACCCCAAATAATGCCATGAGGTGGAGGGAGAACTGTTTAGATAAAATGCCTTTTTTGCCATCTGAGTTTGCATGCAAAATATAGTGCCAATTATGTGAATGAACAGTGATTTAACATGCTTGTTTTACTTTAAGAACAAGTCGGGTTTGTCTGTCATACATTCCTACAGAAGCCATTCTTTATAACACAACAAAATGGATTTTTTTTTCCCAAATAAGTAATACGGGATTCAAACAAAATATTAAAAAACCTGTAAAGCCCAGAGAATTTTAAAAACATGGTTCTTGTGAAAATGATGTCAGCAGAATCTACAGAGGTGGCAGTGGAACAGCACTCAAATAACCAGGTTACTCAGACTAACAATAATAATGCAACTTCACAGTATGGACATCCCATCCCTTTTTTTATTCTTCATGTGATTTGATTCATGGTTAATCCTGGAGGCATACATGCCCCTGTCCTCCAGCTCCAGCACTTGCTCAGCTCTCCAAATAGACACCAAATTAATCCCAAAAGTTCCACATAAAAAAAACACCTCTTCCATTTTCCAGTGTTCCATTGTAGCTTTCTCTGGTGGGTTGTGTTCCCTAATCAGATAAATCTGATGTGTTTATCATTACAGCAGAATGACAGTTCAATGAATGAAAAGAGAAATGACACCACCAGATTCAAACTACATTATTTGACAAACATTCTCCAGTCTAACAAGAGGCACTGATGGCCCTAATTAAGCAAACTACTAGCTATACTAACACTAGTCTAAAATTCTGCTTGAACCTTGAAAATGCCATCTCTAAGCATTTATTCTGTAACACAATGATGACTTCATGGTGACAGCAGCTTTTCCAGATGGCTACTCATTGCTGTAACTGTTTTTAAGAGTGAAAACCTCCTTATTGGAGAAGAGAGGCTCTGCAGGGATGTTATAGTGGCCTTGCAAAGCCTAAAAGGTGCCTATAAGAAATCTGGGGAAGAACTGTTCATGAGGGCATGTAGCAATAGGACAAGAGGTAATGGTTTTAAACTAGAAAAAGGTAGATTTCAGTTGGTTATCAGGAAAAAGTTCTTTAATATGAGGGTGGTAGATCACTGGAACTGGTTGCCCAGAGAGGTAGTGGAGGCCCCACCCCTGGAGATATCCAAGGTCAGGCTTGATGGGGCTCTGAGAGCCCGTACCTAGTGAAGATGTCCCTGCTTACTGCAGGGGGATTGGACTAGATGATCTCTAAAGGTCCCTTCCAACCTTACACATTCTATGATTCTGATTATTTACACAATGTCAGTGAAACAGAGTGACTCTTCTCCCAAACTATAGCAGGCTGGAAAAGTCACTGCATGTGGATATGAACCTGTAAAAGAGCAGAACCTGTAGAATTCAAATCTGCATCACCTGCTGCATACAACTTACCAGAAAGCTTGTATGATCCAGACCTGTGCTAAGCCAGGACAAAAAAGGTAATGGGGCAGAGAGGTGCCGAGTTGTGTTAGAAAGGGTACCCTGGGCCCAGGAGCAGGCTCGGTCATAAGGATACGCTAACTCAGCTGGCAATAACAACAAGTTATAAAAAACAGATGGAAGCTGTGATTACTGGGTTTATTCTGTGAGAGTAAAAAGCATAGATTAAGAATTGTGGGCTTACAAGGTCCTCATTTTTGAGCAGCACTTTTTTTCCTTTGTACAAGTATGTATCAAGTTGCTAGTGGCTTGCCACAGTGGAACATTCCCTATACATGGGGCAACACACAAGCGGTTTAGCTGTCTTCACAGCATTCTCAATGCAACCATGGTAAAGCCTTGGTCAGTTTAGTCACGCTGAAAAACAACAGTAAGCAAATAAATGATGAAGTAAAATATAGTGAATTGGAAATAAATTCACTTACTGAGTAAACAACCACCAGTAATAGCAGTCAATTATCTGATGTAACAGCAAAATCAAAATAGGCTACTGATCTTCTACTACCATAATCCTTGATCTCAGCAGAACCCCTTTAACGAAGTAATTCTTGTGATTCCTAGCTGATGATGTTTCTAAGAACTACAGCAAACATATTGACTGAAGGGTTCACAAAATTAATCAGGACATTCTGTATAATCCTATAGCACCAGCTACATTTTTAATCAGCATGATCCTGCTCTGAGTTCCAGATCTTCCAAGCCTCCAGGCAGGGCAAGAGGTCACAGTTTTCCACACTCATTTTCAGCCCACACAGTCAAGTTGTCTTTCTGTGGAAAATGCGAATTTGGGGAGGATACACTGACATGAGCTTAGATGTGCCTGCAGCTAGACTCTGCACTCCCAGGTAGAACAGTTCAGAGAGTCTTCTGTACCTTGGTCTCACCTTAGGCTTCAGCCATCCAATATTGACAATGCTAGAGGACACTGTGAAGTGGTCTTGTGGTCTGTGATGTGGGGAATAGATTTTCTGTGAACCTCACCACAACTGTCCATCTATGATATGCTACCTGTGGCAGCAGGTGATAAGTCTCAGAGGAGAAGGGAGAATTTCCTTCCTATAATGATTCTCATGTTTCCATATGACTGCAAAAATGTCATCTGCCACAACAGTTCAGCAAGTCAGCCCTTGGCAGAGGAGCATCCACCCTAATGTGAGAGAAGGCAGAGGGACACATGGAAGCTCTTTACAGTGGTGAGAAATGAGGTCTCTGATCAAATCAAGGTGATCTCCAACCAGTGAGGAGAACACAGGAACAGATACCAGGTATGGAAGAGTAGAATGGTATCAGACTGTTCCTTCAGACTCAGACTATGAAGCACCCTCATCCACCTCAATTTCTGCGAAAGTTCTATTATCCACAGAAGTTAAGCTTATTTGCCCAAGAAATATCAAGAAACAGGTAGGTACCCCTACAAAGTAATTAGAATACAGAAAAATTATTATTATGTGTATTTTTCTGTGGACTGTGTGGAGTTTAATGATTTCCTCAGGAATATGTAACAAAAAGTTAACTACACAGCTAAACCTGGATTCTCAGTTATCTTTATCTGGAGTAACTGGGAAATTATAATTCTACAGTGATCATTTGATCAGCTAATGATTTAAAAAGACTTTGTTATTATGATTTCTGGAAAATATTACTGAAAAAATTCTATGTCATAGCTAAGGATTATTCTAGTTAAAAAGCTAACAGTAAATCCATTACTAGGGCTTTCATCTATGTTTACCCTTACTTGGGTTTCCCCTTTTATCTGTTTGGCCATTTCTCACAATTAAACCAATCCTTTATCATATTGCCAGATTGCCTTCAGCTTGTTTATTTTATTCTTGACATCATACATTTTATTTTATGATTACTCCTCTATAGTCTCCAAGACGTAAACAGATATATTTTTTTTTCTGGAAGGAAAACTGTAATGTGAAACAGAATGACAAAGAGAATTCTCTTAAAACATATTTCAGGGAAATCCTTACTAGAAAACTCAAAAAAAGTGGGTTTTTTTCCACTTTTGTTGCTAGCCAAAAATAGCTATACCTAAATATATTTTGTTCTAGGAATGATAGGGCAATTTAGGGCATTTCATTCAAGCAGATGGAGAGATTCCAGAGAAGATCTGCAAAAGCCTACAAAAAAATGAAAACAGGATTATTTTCGGAAAACAAAACTAAAGAACTTGGAGATATTTAGTCTAGATGGGACTAGACTTGTTGCACTCTTTATATACATAAGTCAGCTGCAGAGAAGAAAGAAACAAATGGCTCTCCACCGCCCACAGAACAAGAAGTCATTGGTTTGAAGCTGAAGAAAAGGAGAAAGAAAGCTTGAAATCAATCTAGGAGTAAAAATGTGCTCAACTGGAGCACCTTCATGATCAAGAAATCTCTGCCTCTGAAGAAGTAACAACAGGCAAGAATGCTGGTTAACTCCATGACCTTGCAGATAGAGAAGCAGATGGATTAAATAATGGCTCAAAGCCTCTTTCAGAATAATCTGATGCATTCAAAAATCAAAGACCTGCTGAGCCGAGATCTTGCCTGTGGTCCATCATCATTCTACATATCAGTTGATGAATTCCTTTCTTTCAAGACACCTGTTCTCCACAGAGCACATCTAGGGGACATGGCATAAGCAGACCACAGCTGATGTGACTTTTCTACAGTCAAAACATGTTAGAGAATTATTTTCCTGGTTGTTCAGCTATAGAAATAACCACATTTTTTCCAGTAATTTATAATAGTGATTTCTCCAGGGTTTTAACTTCTGGTTGTGATGCAGTAAAATAACTCTTTTCAGACCTTATTGGGAAGTTCATTTCAACAATAATTTTGTACATCACTAAATTATGGCATTTGTGATGTTTAAGTAAAGCAAACAGTAGAGGGCTGTGTTTTATTGGGTTTATTTATTGTGATAGGGTATAAAAATTGTTTTTCATCTGCCAATTTAGTGGGGGTAGGATGGGTATGTTCACAGCTACAAAAATGTGTTTCTAGAGATTTTCTAAAATCTGTTTAAAGTTTTTTCACTGTAGAACAAGTGCACATGTGTTTTTCCCTGTTTCCCTATTACTAGCTACAAAAGAAAAAGCATGTGAGTCTTGTAATTGGCTTTTTTTTCCTTATTAGAAATTTCCCTGATTAGAAATCTTGCCTATGTGAAAGCTAGATTTCCTTTTTTTTAATGAATACAATAATATTTCCATTCACAAGGAAAAAAAAAAAAGTGTATCTAGTCTCTACATTTATACATGATGAAAATGGAAGTTCTTGGATTTGGACCTAGTCTGAATTTACATGTATATGACAGAGTGAAATGTAGTCTTTCGATTAGAGGCAAATTTTTAAGTCTACAGTTGTTGCCCAACTTAATTTCTAGCCAGTTTGTAAACTAAAATAATCTATTGGAATGTTGCATATGTTATGGCTTTTCTGTTTAACACACTCATCATTTGTAGGCTCCTGATGAAAGAGACTAGTAATCCTGAAAGTTGGAAAATGCAGATCTGTTTTTCTGTGGAGGCTTTACCATAGCAAAACACATCCTCCTGAGAGACAATAATAATTCTACACAGTGTAATACTACACAGTATAACTGTAGTGTAATAGGTGCAGTGGCTACACCACATAGTTTAGACATCTAAATTACAGTGTGTGGGCTTATGTCAGTTTACACAGACTTTACTTTTTTTCTAAGAGCAATAATTTCTTTACCAACAAAGAAAAAGCTGGCATTAAAATATCTTTTGATGCACTGCAGTTCTATAAGATCCCCAAAAAGGGACTCATGGGCCAGGCTTTTGAGAAGCTGAAGTGATACCCTGAAGTGAGCCACCTCCAACACTTGTGTGAGAGAGTGATGGACATCCTGGGCTGCATCTCTAAAGAGCCAGGACACTTATTTGATAGCAAGACAAACACTGGGAGCCCTCCTCCCCCAAGGGAGGTGTCCAAGTGTCTCACTAGCATTTTAAGAAGGTGTCAGAGCCCTGTCTCTTGCAACCCATGTTGCGGCCTCTTTTTTTCCAATACAACCATTAGTGACCCATTTAACACAGCCTATCTGGAGATGTGCTTCTTGTGCTCAAGCTCTCACTGACAAGGCATGATTTCTCTCTCCTCAGCTCCCTTCTCTGCCACTCAGGATTTAGACTGGAGCTCACCCTGGAGCTCACCCAGCAGAACTGATGAGAACCTCTCTAATAAAGACTTCAGAAAACCTCTGAAAGAGCTCAATTCAGTTTGTCAGATGTGCGGATTTGGTGATGAAGTATCTTGTTTTGTATGATCCAGCACTTTACCACCCCTTACTAGCGAGACCAATCAGTTTCACAGTTGCCAAGTTTACAAGGGGACAGAATTACAGGGTCCTGAGCGGCCCCTAGGATCTTTGGTGGAAGAGAGCTCTGGTCTATCTTTACTTGGCGTCAGCTCAGTGATTCATAATAAAACCATTCATAGCCTTTCTTTATAGCTGTAGTGGGCTGGGGGGAAATGCTAAAGAATAGGAGGTGCTGCTTGCACTGCCCCTGGAAGCTGTCAACTTTACAAGTTGACCAAAACTGCTGAAATGGTTCCAATTTGCAGGGTTACAACCAGTAATTCTTCAATGCCTTCTCTTAAGAAACAGGATATTTTTTACAAGAGACCAAGTATTCTACTCCATTACACAGTCCAGTCTCTACCAGTTATCATCTATAAATAAATCATGTAGGAAAGTGCTTTTAGCTATCGAATATAATGAAGTCATTGAGATCCACTGTGTCACCTTTGCCAGCCAGCGTGCTACACCATAGGGGCTGGAGGAAAGTCCTGCTTGTCTTGATGGAGACACTCCATGGACCTAAACATTGCACGGAAACAGAACTAAATGACAGGACTGATGGCATGTCCACAGAGCAAAATAAATCACCATGGCTAATGCAGAGGAAAGCAGCAATTACAAGACTTCTGTTCTGCTGAGGAAAGGAAAGAACAGACATACTTTGGCAGCACACGTCATATGAACCCAACAGAGCCCACAAGAATTGTAATCATCACTTTCCCATGTGGTTTGTTACACAGCTCATGTCCTAACACTACTATGGTTTATAATTTAATGGTACTTTTTAAATTAAACTTCTGCATATTTTCATTTGATTATAACAGTGGAATAGGAACAGTGTCCAAGTTAATCCAGACATACTTATTGTCCCCCAACTCTCACATGTACACACTCTGAACTCAAACACGTACACACACAGCACTCTGATGCAAACAGTTTTAAAGTAGGATGAAGCTTAGTGCGTTTTAGTCACACTGGAATTATCATTAAATCCACAGAGAACTGTTTACATCCCTCTGTTTTTCAAACAGACTTTTAACAACCTTTTAAGACTTAAATAATAATGGTCCTGTAAAATGAATTTTAAATAATTTTATACTAGAACCCTACTGTTCTTCTTTAGAAATGCAAGATGAAATTTAAGTTGGGATTTTATGATCACTAGAGACAGTACAAGCGCTTCCTTCTGAATGTGCAGTTTCAGTCTGCCTGGACAATTATTAACTGCTGATGCTCCCATAAATGCCATCTAGATTCCTCTATCTTCTAGCTTGTGATAATGAAAGAATTTGCATGTACACTTTTTTATATCTAGACATAGATCTCGATGGTAAATCCACCAGTTTATCAAAGAAACTGAAGGAGTGAAAGGCTAATAAATATTATGTTTCTCTTAGGTTTCGCAAAATATGTTATATTGCTTCCTACACCAAGCCTTGGTGGTACTGCCTTTCTTCACAGTCGTCACGCAATCAGGTCAACACTGAATATTCTTGAATATCCTGTCTTTATTTCAAATACACAAACTCCAGCAGTGATCAAGTTCTCTCTTCAGATGTTAATAACTTGCTAAGGTTCTGCCAGACTACCACAAGAACAGCTTGACTAGGAACATCAGCTAAGCAAGCTGCCACTAGTAGTCAGCATTTCACATTTCATAGTCACTTGGCAGCATAAAAGCATAGAATGATAGAATCATAGAATGGTCTGGGTTGGAAGGAACCCCAAGGATCATAGAATTCCAACCCCCCTGCCACAGGGCCATCAGCCTCCAGGCCTGAATCTACACAAGGCTGCCCAGGGCCACATCCAACCTGGCCTTGAACACCCCCAGGGACAGGGCATTCACCACCTCTCTGGGCAGCCTGTTCCAGCACCTCACCACTTTCTCTGTAAAGAACTTCCCCCTAATATCTAATCTAAACCTTCCTTCCTTTAGCTTTAATCCATTCCCCCTTGTCCCGCCATTGTCTACCTTTTTACAAAGTTCATTCCCCTCCTGTTTATACACTCCCTTCAAAACCTCAACTATGTGCATGAAGCCAGTTCAGTTGGATTTTATCTGTCAGTAAAGAGAGATGGATCTTATGAGGAAGAAATTGAGGTGGTGAGACAAATTTCACTGACATGGCACAACACAATGGGTCAGGAAGGTTACCCTGAACAAAATTCTGTAAATTCTTCACAGAGAAGCATGGATATCAGAGGAACAAATGATACCTTGAAAGTGACAGCAGGATGTAACAATAGGGAACATCCATGGGGCGCGAAGATGTCAGGGAAAAGCCTCTGATTACCACAACATAAAGAAACATAGCTCTTACACAGTAGATTTGCAAGTAGAGATATGGAAATCAAATGGGGAACAGCTCAAGGGACAAGAAAAAGAAACCTGTCTTATAAAACTTGGAAGTGTAAATTAATAGAGCTCTGCAATGCTTTGTTCTTTACCTATAATATAAATGTGCATCTTCATAGGCTTTTTTCCTGAAATGCAGGTAGTGTTAGACAGCATGGCAAGGATTTCAGGTTTCGGTGATGTGGTCAGAGAGTTACTTGGTCAAGAAATTTGCGTGCTTGTTCTCCAGACTCTGATGAGCTCTTGTACAAAACGAGACATTTCATTTATTATTAAGCCTGTAAAAACACACTCTTTTCCAGGCAAATGTCCTAGCAAGAATTCATTACACTTCATGGTGGAACTCCATGGATTCCTAGAAAGGCTGACACCTACTGTATGCTGCTCCTTCCCACCAAAGCTTCTGCCACCAATACCACCTGAAGGTGCCAGCACCATTAGAAAGATAATCTCCATTTTGCCTTGCAAAGAACTTTATTTCAGCTATACCACAGCTTATTACTAAAATGGGCCTGACTCACAAACTAATCAATTTAATCACATGCTCAGTGTTAAAACAAACAAATAGTCTTTCTTCACAGATAAAGGGCTAAAAGCTGGTGCTGAAACTGAGCATCAGTGCTGCAATTACATTGAAGCAGATGCTTCCTCAGAGCAAAACCTTGACTTAATGTGCTGGCCTTAGACATACTATCTGCTTCAGAAGGAAGACCAGAATGCCTCTTAGCAGTTTCTTCTCTTAGCAACACCAGATTTTTGTTGTGGCTAATGCTACAAGGCATCTTTCTGCTTTTTGAAAGAAATCCCAACTTTCATTTTACTAAAATGTGACAGACCTTAAAAGCTGTTTAAACCAAGCCTATGACAGTAAAGCCCAGCATTACTGAAAATGTTTTACTTTGGTCCAGATATGTGTCATGACATCAGCTGAAAGCCTCAAACAGGATTACCAGTCTGTAACTCCTGCCAAACTAGATGGGATTTGTAATCAGTTTAGCATACAGATTTATAGCAATGTTGAATCAACAATACAGAAATGTCTACTGTGTATGCATATTACAGTATGAAGAGCCCTTACACTGAACTCTCTTCAGAGGCTTCATTCAATGCTGTCCCAACACTAGCAAAGGGATTACCTCAGTTTTCATGTTTTTAAGTCTTTAGTTTGTTCCAGACGAATTCTGCCCAAACAGAAAACAAGCAGGGAAGCGCCTGTCACCATCCTGTGATAATGCTCCAGAACAAGGGCAACTACTTTCCATTACTGCAAGGGTGATCCTGCCATCTTCATAGCAGCTAAGTTCTCCCACATAAGCACAGAATGACAGAATGGCTTGATTTGGAACTGACATCAAGTATCATCTAGTTCCAACCCCCTGCCATGGGCACTAGACTTCCACTAGACCTCCCACTTGGCCAGGGAGGGACAATACATGGTTTCTCTGGGCAACCTGTTCCAGTGCCTCAGCACCCTCACAGTGAAGAATTTCTTCCTAATATTTCATCTAAATGTATCCTCTTTTGGTATAAAGCCATTCCCCCTTGTCCTATTACTACACTCCCTGTTAAATAGTCCTCTCCAGCTTTCCTGTAGGCCCCCTTTATGTATTGGAAGGCTGTTTATGCACCTGAAGGGTAATAACCAAGGGTAATAACCACACTTCTCACGCTTCAGTCCAGTTCCACCCACCTCTCCTCAAATGCTTTCCAGAATGTAGAAGAGACTCACAGAGTCAAACCAGAACTCTGTTCAGCCCAAGGTCCCATTTCCAACCCAGGATACAGTTGGCTTTCTGGGCTGCAAAAGGGCATTGCTACCTCATGTTGACTTTTTCATCAATCAACACCCCTAAGTCTTTCTTCCTGTGATTGCCAGGACACCAGCTCTTGCTGGTGAAGACTAAGGCAAAAAGTTTTTTTTTAATATCTCAGCCTTCTCCATATCCTGGGTACCCAGAACTCCTATTACATTCCACAAGGGAACAACATTTTCCCTCATATTCCTTTTACAGATTCACAGATTCAGAGAACAATAGAGGTTGGAAGGGACCTCTGGAATTCATGTAGTCCAACTGCCCTGCTAAACAGGTTCACCTAGAGCACATTGCACAGGATTGCATCCAGGAGGGTTTTTAATAGCTGCAGAGAAGGAAACACCACAACCTGTCTAGGCAGCCTATGCCAATGCTCCACTACCCTCAGAGTAAAGATTTTTCTCCTGTTCAGAAAGAACTTCCTGTGTTCCAGTTTCTGCCCCTTGAGCCTAGTCCTGTTGCTGGGCACCACTGAAAGGAGTCTAGTCTCTTTCTCCAGTTATCCACCCTCTAGACATTTATAAGCAATAATCAGATCCTCTCTCAGGTTTCTCATTTCCAGGCTAAACTGACCCTGCTCTCTCAGCTTTCCCTCATATAAGAGATGTTCCTGTCACCTCATCATCCTTGTAACTCTCCACTGGACTCTCCCCAGTGGTCCCTTGTCTATTTTCAACTGAGGAGTCCAGAACTGAGCATAATATTCCAGACCTCACCAGGGCAGAGTAGAGAGGCGGGATAACCTCCCTCAACCTGCTGGACACGGTCTTCTTAATGCATCCCAGGATACCCCAGGTACACTCTGTCCCCTCATCCAGGTCATTGATGGTTATGTTGAATAAGCCCTGACCCCTGGGGCACACCACTGGCTACAGGCCTCCAACTAGACTCTGTGCTGCTTATCACAACCCTCTGAGATCTGTCATTCAGCCAGTTCTCAACCCACATCACTGTCCAGTGATCCAACCCACAATTTTTGAGCTTGTTTACAAGGACGGTATGAGAGATGGTGTGAAAAGCCTTGCTGAAGTCAAGGTAGATAACATCCACTTCTATCCCCTAATCCACCCAGCCAGTCATGTTATCATATCACTGACATACTTATAGAAACTGTTTTTGTTGTCCTTGATGTCCTTGGCCAGATTTAATTATATCAAGGCTTTACCTTTCCTAACCTAATGTAATTCAAAGGTAGTTTTTGCTACTTACACATACAAATTGCCCTGGGTGGATTTGAAAATTAGGCCCCAATCTTTTAAAGTATATTCAACTGGCATAAAAAAATTATTACAGTCTTTCCCTTGCACAAGGGCTCATTCTCGTATCTTTTGCATGATGAGCAGAGGAACACTATTACTTCCAGATAATTTGGTTTATTAGTCTTTTAAAAATCTAGGTTGGTGTTCTAATACACCTGAAAGCATTTATACACCCTCCAAAGCTTTTACGCAACTGGACTGAGAAACTCTGAGCCTTCCCTATCGTACAGTTGTTTCATAATTCTGTGATTAGCTGTCAGGATCTTCTCTGGACATTCATGAACAGAGAAAGCTGAGAATAAAGAACTGACAATGATTTTTTGTGGGCACCTTTGAAAGGGCTTTTAGTCATACAAATGCTAAAGAATATGCCTTTCCATGTAAAGAAGAGAATGAGATCCTTCTCAAAAGTACATATGAAGTGAGTAAAGACAGCACTTTGGGCTTGATTTCTCCCATTCATGTGAATCACAGGTTTGACTGATATGTGGAAGCCCAAATGCTATCTGCAGCAAGCCATGAATTTAAAAAATTTAAAAGTGACTCTGATAGATAAGCAAGTAAGTTTCCTATGATTGAATAAAATAAGAATGGCATACAAGATGTAAGGTGGGTTTTTTTAAAAAAATATTTCCTTAACAATATTTCATGAACTTCACAGAAATTATTTTTTCTAAACATGGAATTGTTTCTCTTTGTTCTATCTGCAAGGATTTCATATGCATAATATTCCAAGTTGTTTGCGAGCTCTCAGTTCCTGCACCACAGTGGAACTTGGCTGCAGATTCAAATACCTAAATTCAGATGTCTACGTGTAGGCATCCACGTGTGAGCCAGCTGTGTAAGCTTTCCACAGAGAGCAGCGTTCTGGTCAACCCAGCCAGTAGAGCATGTAGAGCTGTCATCGTGCCCCAGAATAAATGTCAAGGGCTTCATTCATTTGCCTGAAATTAAACACTCACTGCATTTTGTATAATGTCACTAGGGCATTGTGCTTCACCTTAATCTTTACTCTAGAAGGATGGAGTCTTCCATAGGGGTGTTTTGCTTCATACATCCCGAGGCTCCTCAAGTAATGGTAGACATCTTAAGTTAAAGCAATCGAGTTGTTAGTGGCTAGTCTCCAAGCACCATTGATTCCATAACAGGAACTCCCAAGCACCTATACTATGGATCTAGATTTAGGTATATCAATCTCAAATGAATCCTACCCTGAGAAATTTATCATTCTCTTATATACCAGTGATCAACCTTTTGATAAAATCTTTTACCTTTTTTACCATATGTTAATAACAGAAGTAAGTAAATTCCTAGACACTCTGCTGGTGGAGTGGAAATACCAGTATCACAATAATTGATTTTAGGTATTTAATGTCAAAATTTTGCTAGAAAATATGAGTTATTTTTAATGACTGTATTCTAATTCTATTCAAAATATGGTATTCCAGAATATCAAGTCAGAAAATTTAGGAAATGTCAGGGTATAATTAAGTATGTTCTACACATAAGAACAGATGATGAACACATCATGTCTCAGCAGGCAGACTGTTCCTGCAACAGAGATAAAATTCTGTAATGTTTCTAACAGTAACCAAGTTATTAAGAATGCTCCTTACTAGAATCCATGTGAAAACAAAAGGTTTCATTCGAAATGAAATTGATAGAAGAGATTAAAGTGGCTTTTCCACTTCCATTAAGAGTCAGAAGGACACTCACATTTGTACCAGAAATAAACATGGAATAAATGGAATTTCTAAATCCATGCAAGACTAATTAATAAATGTAATCCAGAATGAAAAAAAAAAATTGTATTAGTTAAATTATAAATTCTTGGAAGTTAATGCACTTAAAGCAATTTGGTAGGGATCAGCATGCAATACCCACTGGGACTGATATAATGGAACAATAATGACTGGATCTCCTGACTGCCCAAAACACTGAAAAAAAAGGCCTTGAAAGTCCAGATTTATTATATCAAAGCTCTTGGTCCAAGTACTTAGCCAACATTGTCTCTGCCAATTCCATTACCAAGTTAGTCGCTCATATCACTCCCCAAAAAGAAAGTCTGCATAACACTGTCTCGAGTTTTTGAGCACAGGTTTTGACAAATGATAAAGTGATTAGCTATACGCTTTGCCATGTGTGCATGCATAAGCCATTCTTTCCTATCTAGGTTAAACAATGTAACGACCTCTAAATGTAAAAGAATCACTGTGGCAAACAAAATAGCCTTTGAGCTGTTGATACAACTCCTTCCCACATTTCCTCAAATGTCTCACACAAATATAACAACTAAAAAACCCACAGGTTTTATTCTGGGATCATAGACCTGCAAATGCCTTGCATTCCTACAACTCAGCAAAATACTCAAATTTATTAAAAATTGTGTCTCGTTTCAAGGTAATATCTGAAGACCTTTCAGAGAATGGTTCCTTTCTTGGTGGAAAAAGAAAGTGTACAAAACATTGAAAAGTTTGAAGATGAAAAAGGTATTACTGCAAATAAGAGAACAAGAATTCAGTCTAGAGCAGGGAAATAGCAGAAGAAAGAGCAGTGATAAAAGCTGATTAAATTTACTCTGACATTATTTTAAAGCCATCACCTTGAAGAGTTTGCAGCTAGTTGAGGATCCAGAAGGGTGGTAAAGGGCAAATCAAGGGTGCCCAGTCTTCCTTTGGAGTAAATGGAAGTCAGAGGATTAGAGGTTAGTCAGTCTAACCTCAGGTCAGAACTAGAATGAAAATCCATGTTATATGAAAACATGTAGAAAATAGCAAGGAGATGAGTCACATTCAATATAGTTCTGACAAATTCATCTAATTTTCTCATACTAAAGGAGTTCGGGTCTTACAGATGCAGGAAATGCTGTGTTTCTTGGCATTCACACATTCACATACTTTCTGGCACTGTCCTACTCCATGTTTTCATAAATAACATACAAATAAATAATACACAAATTGTAAATAAATGTTGCCACTACTACCAAAAGAATATTTGCAGACAATAGAAATCTGCAAGTGAAATAAACTATGTAAACTGTGCTTAGATACATTTTGCGGCCCAGAATATCCTATGTCCACATTGTTTAACATCTTTCTCTTCCATAACATGGTGACCACAAGGCCAGGTTGGATGGGGCTTTGGGCAGCCTCATCTAGTGAAGGGTGTCCCTGCCCATGGCAGGGGAGTTCAAACTAGATGATCTTTGAGGTCCCTTCCAAACCAAATCATTCTGTGATTCTATGGTTATATGATCTAAGGTGCCTGTGGGTCAGGCTAAGAAATCCATGTCCTCTGGTCAATGTCACTTCAGGAAGTGTTAGCTGGCTTGGGCCAAAATCACAACCATAACTGTTCTAGCAGTTTATAAATAGCAGAAATAATGGAAACCTGATCCCAGGATTGTTCCATGACATGCTTCTTTTTTTTTTTTTTCATGTAAATATGTATGCAGACTAATTATCAGACGTCGTCAAGGAGCATTCCAGAGGAATATCTGTTGGATCTACGGCTGTTGCCCTGATGATCCATCTCAATGACAAAGAGAGCACTGCCACTGAAACTGCAGGTGATGCTGGAGTGGGAAAGAGCTGGGAAGGCATAAAAATGCTGCTGTCATGTTTGGGGTAGGTAGAATAGGAATTCTGATCAATCTTCACAAAATAAAGAACTGACCTTAAAAAACAATAAGACAGACCTCAATAAGAATATTATTATGTACTTCTCTAGGAACAGTCAGCTGCACAAAAGTTCAGTTAGGCAGTGGTTCTACATGAAAGAGATGACCCACTAATTAATTGCAAATTTATCTTAAGCATCCTCCAACCAGTAATTGCAAAAGTCAGTCTCATGG
Source organism: Hypotaenidia okinawae (assembly GCA_027925045.1). Classification (NCBI taxonomy): domain Eukaryota; kingdom Metazoa; phylum Chordata; class Aves; order Gruiformes; family Rallidae; genus Hypotaenidia; species Hypotaenidia okinawae. Next base: position 89,488,960 of record BSDF01000003.1, read on the forward strand.
AAAGACCTCTGAGTTCACATCCTGCAGCCAAGCCACTATGTCCTGCTACTCCATTACAAGGGACCTTGGGGCAAAATGACCCAGTGCAATGTGGGGTGACACTGCCACGTTGGCTGAGGCACTCGAAACACATGTGTCTTTACTGGGTAGAAACACCCTGTGTCCCATTCGTTCTTGATGCAGTTACCTTTTCAAGATATTTATTTCCCTCCCTCCCATTGTTCTTTGATCCCTCTAATACCTTTCAGGCATCTGTGCTTTTGAGCCAATATCTCATGCCCCTTTCCCAGGCCATCCGCAGTGTGCAATAGCTTTGTGGTTCTACTAGACCGAGCTGGCTCTAAAACACCACAGCATATGAACAAGAGATGGAAACGAAGGGTAGGTAACTACAGACCATATCTGGTCTTCTGCACCAAAAGCTGCGGGAAGAGGCACTGTTAGCTCCTGGCTTGCCACAAAATTACACATTTTAGTGATTACACAGTATATTCCAAGCTGTTTAGCAGATCTGTCACTAATAATTATTAAATAGCAGCTCAAAGCTCAAAGAATACAGTTTTATTGATTCATTTGAGTAAAGAAATGGGTTGTCTGGGCTCCAGTCCTAATATATTTAGCACACTTCAATGCCTTATAATCCTGGCCACCAGTCATCCACAGCTCCCTACCAAGTCACCAATTCCAATGAAACTCAAGGTAAATGACCAATACCATTCATGCAGAACTTATCCTAAATGGGGTTGGAGCACAAGTGATGCCTATCTACTTCTAAAAGATATGAAGTACTCCGAGCTCTGCAGTTTAGCTGTAGCCCCAATGTCCCTCCATTTTAACACATGGGGACTATGCCTAGACTCATTAAATCCACACAGCTTGATTCCCAGATTACTAGATAACTTGGTAAATCAGATGTAACAGTACTGAGGTTCATTCATATACTCTTCCGATTACTAAATATCAACAAATGTTTTTTGGTGATGCATGAATCTTCAGGAGAAGACAAAAGCTGTTGCAAAAAAATATTTTACCAGTGCATTCCCATTGTACCCATCCCAAACTTAACTCAAACAATTAAGTATTCTGCAGTGGAAATTTGCAGAACCTTTCACAGTATTCACTATGAAGCACTCAAGTTTAGAAAGTCCAACCTAGGAAGTATCAGTCAACCATCTTTCAACAAGCTCTATCCTATCTGGACTTATCAGTTAATTTACATTGTGACATCACTTAGATATAGTTTAGAATGCAGTAAAAAAGTGCCTGTTTATAGCATTTACCCTAGAAAAAACAATCTACAGATAATACTGTATTCTGAGGTTACTGAAATCATTGGTTTCACTATGCCATCTGCAGCATAAACTATATTTAAAATGGAGAATCTTGTGAATAAAATGAGTAACTATTGTAAGAACAACCACCTAAATTTTAAAGACATCCATTCTGCCAGTTAAGGCTAATACTGAATATTCAAGCATGTTAGTTAAAAAAAAAAACCAACCACTTACGTTCAGTTACCAATCAAGTCCTGATATAAAATCCCTCTTCTTGAAAACTGTGGTTTTGTATGAAAAAAACCCAACCCAACAAACAGGTGGAGGAATAAGTGGAAAACATCTTCAGTGACTCGCACAGGCTAGGCAATAGTGTTTAAAACCATTTTGGATTACTATTTCTTCTGTTGTTTGGAATCCGGTGTTTTCTGTCTTTTTGTAACATGACTCTATTTCATATCAAAAAAGAAACATATGTTCTTTCTTGTTTCATAAAAATAATATTTTTGCATTAGTAAGAATTCATATAATTTATACAATTTCCAATAAACATACAACTTAGACTTCTTCCTGTGATCATTCAGAGAAAGTAGCAGAATATTTTACAGATATCAAGATGACAACTACTGAGAATACTTTCTTTTCTTGAAAAATCAATAAATGGGGGGGAGGACCAAACAGATTGAGACAAAATGGGAATAAGCATTTCTTCAACTTTTCAGCACAGATGTGTCATTCAATGTATCAGACTTTTATAGTGCTTGAGAAATCTCCTGGAGAGGAATTCACTGATTCAGCAGTTAGATATTCTTTTCCATGGATGGAGCACACAGGCTGAAGATCCTGACCCATATCCATTTTGGTTTTGAAAGCTTAGGAACATTTCTAGTTAGATGCTTCATCTTGCATTTTGTTTCTAGAGTGAGGGATAAAACTGCCATGGCCCTTTCCTCGCAGCGACAGTACAATGCATTCTACAAGAGAGGGGTCTCCAGGCACTGGGATCAGAAAATACCATGGTGGTGAATCTGCCAGTAGCCTCAGACTGAAAAAAGGAAACAAGAAGATGCGAGTTCAGGTCAGCTTCACGGCAGCTTGATGGCAGGAGTGGCTCAGCCATCGGTGTCCTGAGCTTCAGGAGGCTGCGTTTGGCTTGTAAGCTTCCCTTCAATCACTTTTTTGCCAAAATTCCTCAGATACAGGTGATGGCATTTCAGCAGTTCTTCAGCAGCTTTTTCAACTTTGTCACTGTTCTCTATTTCCATTGAACCCCCATGCAGCTGGTCAAGTTCAAGCAACCCTCAGGATGTGTCGGTGTGAAAATTATGTTTGATATTAGTTGACTTCCCTTGTTGGTATTTCCACTGTTCACAGCAGACAATAAAACTTTCCAATAGCAGTTGCTTGAGATCTCACAGTGTTCAGACAGGGTGTGCTACATCGCATTCACACTGCTGTTGATCAAGAACAAACACTGAAAAGTCATGTCTAGACAAATGACGCACCATGATACCCAGGACATAAGGAAAACTGATGCTGATTCAGTGTTCTCAATTCTAAGCTCTCTGATTAGTCATATCATGAGGCCAAAGAAACAAATGTCATCTAACTCAAAGCCTTTAAACATATACCTCGCAAAGACAGGACATTGCTGATAAAGAAACCCTCCATTTGTTGAGTCTGATTTTAAAGTCACTCACTTCCTGCTGTGTTCCTATCATCAGCTGTGCAACCTGCAGCTATTTTTCTTACAAACAGCAGTTATTTAAGGCATATTTTCTGGCATCACAAAGGTAACTTCCTTCGTTACACAGTTAAAACACAAAACATAAGCGCACATACTAATGCTTTACAATATTTTTTTTCATCCAAGGAGTCAAAACATCAAAGACCACACCCATCTGAGGGAAAAGGGGCCTCAGAAAGAGATATATGATGAAAAATAAAATGCAACTGGGTTCTCCAGCCTTGTGTCCAAGACATAATTTATTAGATTATTTTAGCACTCTAATAATCATTTTCAAGTGTTTCAGGTAGCAGAAATGTGTCAGAATAGTCCCAGGCCCAGATCTTCAGCAACTACACTTTCAGAAGACTTAGCTCCCTAGTGCATCCCTGGGAACCTGGCATGAGTAGAAGTCTTGGAGATAACCAGGGCAGAGCTGATGCAGCTATTTTTAGCACCATTTCAAGGTATGGTTTAGATCCTTGGATTCCGGTTACAGTGGAGATACCGCAAAAATCACTGAACATCTGGTCATATGCCTCATTACATGCTCTCTGCTGTACTGTGATGTAACATGGGACTGGATTAGCCCATAGTGCCAAAAAAGAGAAAAGGAACATAGGAAGGGGCACCCCAAAACATGGGAATCTAGTATATAATACTAGTGCAGGCTGCTTCTGTGGTCAAAGGAGAGCTGGCTACCTGTTTTATGGTGAGTTGAGATGAAGTACTCTCTGGAAGGGCTTCTGTCTCTCTAGCAATAATGAAAAGAGTCTGAACAACTAATTTGCAGTGGATATTTTTAGATGTCTGGAAATAGTGAGATGAATCCCACCTCCTAGGCTGATCATTTCTGGCACAGGGGAACTCAGAATGAGTGTAGCCTCGCTCATTGAGTCTATGCAGGAGACACCTAGAAGAGAGCTCAGGAGCATAGAGGGGGACCCTATCCCAAATTCAGGAATCAGCTGAGAGAAGGGAGTGAAAATGGAAGAACAATTAAGTAATATATTCCCTTCTGCCAATTATCTGTTCCAAAGCTGAAATACAACTCAAGAGCATCACCAAGTGACTGCAGATTAAAAGTGTATCTTAAACATAACTGCAGTGTATATTAAAAGATTTCCCTTTGGGAATATGCAGACAACTCAAGCTATTCTCTCTCTTCTTGCTGCTTGGTATTCTCACCAGTAGCGACCATTACCTAAACTGATCCCTCACTGACTTCATTCCTGCAGCAATATTTAAAATACAGCTTACAGCCAAAAAGATAGAGCACCAGAACAGTTTTTCAACATGTCACAAAAAACATTCATCTTGCACTGCAAGACATTACAACGCTGCATTCAGCACTGAGGCAGGTACCAGTTTATCTTGCGGTTGGCTGGAAAAACTGGAAAAAGATCAAAAAGAAACTCCCAAACCCAAAGGAAACTCCCGTAGTATTATTCTCCCACTTCTCACTAATTCTTCTTTTCTGTAACATTAGTCTGGCTGCTTTCAACAAGTGAAGAAAACTTGAGCAAATAGACAGAATATTTAATGGAAAAATCTGGGGAAAGCTGTCTTATGCATGTGGGCAGTTGAGTTTCCTCTCTGTTAATGCTACCTGAGGGAATCAGTTAGCTGCTTACTATGTTTTGACCTCATCAGATTCTCATGCAGTCGTGCTGTGAGAGCCTCAGATTTTAACATTGCTGTTCTTAATGGGAACGGCTTGTACTATATGCTCGTTGATGAATAACTACATGCAAAAGCTAATGAGATCACAGAGCTATAAAATAACTTCTCCAACTGCAAGAAAAACAAAATTCAGTTTTGCCAAGCTATGCATCCTGCTCTCTCAGAAAAAAGCCTGAAGTATTTTTCATTTCTTAAACAGTCAGTGTCACTAAATAATGTCACTTTGAAGATGCAGGCATTCATCAAGAAAAGGTGTTAACAAAACCAGGCAAATGTAGAGCAAATTTAAGCTTGTGGGGCTCAAAACTTGATGTCGCCATACAAAGTGAACTCATGGTTCTGCTAACAGCCTTTGTAAGACAATCTCCTTGCTATAAAAAAATCTTTATTGCAGTTATTTACCAGCTGTTGTCAGTCCTCACATGATCAAATCCGAAATGTGACTAAGCAAGATCACATGCAGGTGTGGGAGAGGAAAACAGCCACAAGTGGAATCGGAGAGGAGGATTGCTGAGAGTTAAAAACTGAGGCTGAATAGCTCTCCAGGCAGATACAGGTCAAAACATGCTGGTGACAAAACTTGAATTACTTTTTAGCCTTGAACAGCAGAAGACATATCTCATAACCGTTGCACAGCCAGATCGTATGTATGGCCCCAATGCAAAAATCCCCATTGTCTTCGTATTGTAACTCTCCCAGCAAAGTAAGTACAGAAGACAACTCCTAATTTGGATGCTGCAGTTCTCTCAGTCTGCAAAGAAAAGAGGCCAAAGCGCCACTACAGTAACTTGATTTGCCACATGCTTAAAGAACATCCACAGAACTATTGCAGCTCAGGTGACTTGCAACAACTTGTCCAGCTCCACCAATTTGGTTGCTTTTCTGAACCCTCAGGCTGCTCTTCCATGATTTATCTAGTCAGGCACAGAAGCTTGGGAGGAGCTGCCACGCCTCTCCCGACAAAGATGGCACAGCCGGAAGGGCATTACTCAACACACACACTAAAAATGGAGGGAAAAATACAACAAGGTTTTGATTTTTCTTCCAGGTTCCAAACAGCATACTGAGAAAATCCACTGCATAAAAAACTGACATACTCTATGAAATCACTTGTTATCCTGCTCACTTCTGATTTAATTAACTCAGCTGGACTTTGCCATCCAAATATGAAAAATGTTGGCGTTAGTATGCTGGAAAGTGAGAACTGAATAAGCAGTGATGAGAACTCGGCAAAGTGCAAGCAGACATTGTCCAAACCTCTCTGCACTGTCCCGGCAACACTGGCTTGCAGTGTGTGCCCCGAGGCTGCCAATAATGATGAATTTTGGCATTACCTTGCTAGTTTTATACGGGCAAAACAATCCCATTCATTTCTTTCAGTGACCTTCTTAGAGCTGTTGTCACAGCCTCCCATTCTGAAAAATCTCAGAAGGAGGGGTCGATTGCTTCAGTATTTTTCATAAAAGATAACCTTGCTAAACTTTGCCCCACCAGCAGAAAACTCATCCTTAAATTCTTTATTGCCCCAGAATGCTATTATCAAATGATAATATATTCTTATGAAATACAATTAACTTGGAGAGTCAGTAATACAGATGCTACTAACGGAATGCTAACTTAAATTCTCACCTTGAAGAAGACACATATTTAGTGTGTCAAACATTGCTTAGGGCAAGAACAATGTTTGAAAAAATCTCTCAACTAAGAGTCTTACATCTCTTAGGTATCTTTGATGTTCAGACACAAAAGCTTTCCCTCTCAGCTTGACTTCAACAGGGTGTTACTGCTAGTCATCCCCTTTCATGTCTCTTTCCAGCCTTCTAAAGGCAGAGTGTCCTGGTAGAGAAACTTGCTTCAGTCTTAAACATCCAGCTAGATATTTCAATCTCCTTTTCTCAGTAAATTAATTCAAAGGGGATTTGTAGTTAATATCTTAACAATTTTTTGCAGCTTTTGCATAAAACATTCCACTCCCCCACTCCTTGCTTCTTCTTTCTGTCTCCATAGCCTGTGGTATCACAGTGTCTGCCTGCAGGTACATGACATTTTCCCTAACCTCAGGCGGCAGCAGTTCATAGCATTCGTCCTTCCAGCAGCTCTGAAGAGTGCTCTACCACCGCAATCCCTCATCTTTCCTGCTTTCTGCACCCTCCTTCTATTAACATGAACGAGTCAAGCAGTACAAGCACAGCGCTTAGGACCTACTTGAGACGATGAAGTGTTTTACTGTCATCTCTCTCAGCAGCTGATTCAGCTCTCCTGCAATGCCAACCCTGTGTTTCCAGCAGTCCCTCATCTTTTTGCTACATCCTTTGTTTTCTGCAAACTTCTTACTGATTTTCTTTCTGGAGTTGATCTGAGGAACTGCTGCTTGTTGTGGCTGCTTTCCTCTCTAACACACCTATGTATTACTTTGGTTATTCAGACTCTAGATCTGATCATCTGGGGACTAGACACATTTACTGTGGCAATATAACAACATCCATCCAGTTCTTAGGGGTCTGGTCACTTTATTTACTGTCCCCAGATGGCCCATCACAACATATCAGACAGGTGTGATGTGGTGGCCTGACACCGTGGCAAGTTCATCTTGCGTGTCCAAAGAAATTTCAGTTTCCAAAAAATACATGATGCAGCAAAGTTAATATTATCTCTCCTAGTTCAGGATGGGACCCAGTCAAATGTGTTCCTCAGGGACAGCTCTGACTCAGACTTTTCACACCAAGTCAAGATGGAACATCTCAACGCAGAATGAATTAAAGCTAAAGGAGGGAAGGTTTAGATTAGATATTAGGGGGAAGTTTTTTACAGAGTGGTGAGGTGCTGGAACAGGCTGCCCTGAGAGGTGGTGGATGCCTTGTCCCTGGAGGTGTTCAAGACCAGGTTGGATGTGGCCCTGGGCAACCTTGTCTAAATCCAAGCCAGGAGATTGTTGGCCCTGAGTGTGGGGGGCGGGGGGGGGGGGGGGCGGGGCGGGGTGTGGAACTCTGTGATCCTTGGTGTGCATTCCAACCCAGACCATTCTATGATTCTATGATATCACGGCAGTGGAATTCCTCCCCATCTTCCCTTATCAAGCAGATACTTTATTTGGAGCCTTGTAAATCAGAATTTTAACTGCTGATCTAGTCTTTTCATCCATATTGATATTGCCTAATTATCGTTTTCAAGAGTGGTTTCAAGAATGGAGAGAAACAATTAGCTGGTAATCAGCTTCCACTATAGAAGTGGCATCTGTCTTTTAGGAGACATTGTGTTTCTCTTTACAGATGCCTCCTTAGATTGAGAGAAACAACTTTTTATTAGTCACTTTCTATGACCATCCAACCAGACACTTTTCCCCAGTGCAAGGTCAGTCCTGTATCTTGGGTTTCAGTCCTAACCACTTTTGTCATTGCAGACTCTGTATTAACACATTGGTGACCTATTCCGATCATTTCCAAGTGTTTGCTTCACCTGAGATTTCTGTCTTTCCTCTGCTCCCTGGTACCTGTCCCAAAGAATCTTTCCACAACTGAGTCGTGTCTAAATACATTGCTACCTGGAGAGCCTTCATTCCTCGGCTGAAACCCCTCTTGGGTTTCTGTACAAGAACACAGTGCTGGTTCATCTTTCTATTCACAGCTTGAAGGACCACTGTGTCCTTCAACAAAGGATCTTCACCTGACCCTTACTCTTTCAACTATATGTCACTTTAGAGCATGAGGGAAACCCCACAGCTTTTAGGACTGTTGGAATATATAAGCCTTCCCATTATTCCAAGGACACTTTTCAGGGAAAAGGGTATCAGAATCAATCCTAAAGATAGCTTACATGGAAAGATTATTAGCAACATATTTCCTAGCAGATTTTTTTCCATGCAAATGGTCAAAAAATAAAAAAAGCCTTGGATTTTTTTCTGTTGCTGTCCTTAAGGGGTGTTTTCAGAACAAAGTAAACCTTGTTGTACTTCCTAGCCCCAGACCCAAATCTAAACGAAAATTATGTAAATGGAAAAAATACCTTTTTGGACAAAGGAAAAGCCCAGAGTAGTTGTCTTGAGAAAGGCTGCTCCCAGATTACTGCACATGCGAAGCCTAACCTTGCTGGCAAGCTGAAAAGGAAATGTGGCTTTGTAGTGCGTTGAGCAAACTTTGAAGCCCAAAAACACTATTATTTCCCATCTGCTAGAGTAATATGTGAGAGGATCTGAAGCTTTTGCGTGACCATCTAGCCTAGTGCTCATGCAACGGTGAAACTGCACAGGGATAGAGCAAGATTGGGGTGTCTCCCTTCTTGTTCTGTTTGACTACTGTGTGTTCCCAAAGACCTGGAAGAAATAATTGCCACCAGTGGACACCTTAATCATCCTGGAGCAGCTGAAAAACTAAGAAGACCCACCTGAGAGGTCACAGCTCATATAAACTCTTTCAGTTACAGGGAAAATCCCACTGCTGATTTGAAGGTAAGTGTTAGGCTAGAGCAAATTAAACAACAGTTTTCCAGTGAACCTCTTTAAATATGAGCATGTTCCAACTTATGAATAACTACAGAGGACGAAAGGTGTTGTATCATATCTTCCAGCATACCCATGTGTTAAGTCTCAATAGGCAGATTTATCCAATTCTGTTTGATCTCTGCTGTCTGGAACACACTACACCTGCGAGACAGACCCCATGTGAAAAGCAAGATTGTAAATGAAATACAAATGTGGCTGAAATAGTGCTTGCTAGTCAGAGCATGTATTTAGCTAATGCACTCTCACAAAATCTTGCTGCTGATTTCTTTAGGCTGCTTTTGAGTGAGCTGTATGTGTATGGCTTCTTAGGTCTCACTACTGGCAATTTTCTCAGCACTAAACTCCAATCAACACCAAGAGACTCAATTTAGTAAGTACCTGTTTACACCTCTCTGCTATGCCTGCCACTTCTCTTGGAAATAAAAGACAAGTTTAATTTGTGCAGCTCGGTCCCAGCGGCTTCTTGTGGAAGATGAGACTTTGGTATTTGTAATCAAAGGTGTTCCTCTCATTACCAGCATAACGCTGATGGTCACTCAAAACTGTCCCTTGGTCTCTTCCAAGACCGTGTACTATGAAGCATGGCTCGATGCTTACCAGCTAGCAGAACAGGAGGGTATTTAATATGAGGTGGCACCTTTCTCAATTTTCACTCATGCACTCCATAAGGAAAGTGAGTCTTTGAAGTTTTATGACTCTTTTTTTCTTTCCTGTTTTTCAAATCTTGAAAACACAAATCAGATACACATATTTTTTTTCTTTTGCCAAATGATTATCTGTCTCCCAATAACACAGTATTAAAGAGTGTAGGAGCTATGCATTCCCATGAAATTCAACTACAAATACAGGGTGCAGATTAACTGTACCAAAACAAGTCATCTTCAGAATTTTTTTTTTCTTAAGACACAGACTTTCTTTTGAGCACGAAGGAATTACAACTGATCATCAAGAACAGGTTTAAACCCAGGTGCCCTAGCAGATTTTGTACTTGAAGTATTGCCCAGTTGCCTCCATGTGCTGTGCGGAAAAGCTGGATTGGGTATACAAACTCCTGCAAATCTGAACTGCCTGTAGTTGTATGAAAGGTAAGGGAATCTCAATCTTCTGAAAATTCAGGTTCTAATTCAGCAGGGGAAGCATACAAATGAGTCCACTAAAATTACGATTTTGCAGCTAGGAAAAAAACCACCATTCTGGTCTGGGGTCTAAATAATTTTTTCAATTGCATTCTGTGCTGGAGCTAAGTCCATATACATGTTTCTAGGAACACAATCAATACTGAAGAAAGCACAAACAATACTGATGAAGACACAAGGAGCAGAATAAGCTGAAACAGCCTAGCACCCAGACCGCAGACTTAGAAACTGATGGCCAGATTTAGCTGTGATACAACTGCCACAAATCACACAGAAGCCAATTTGGGCATGAAAAGCCAATGTGAGAAATTTACAGTATCACCACATTTGTCACACGTGCTGCAAAGATCTTACATTTCTATAGTCATGACCTACATTGGCTTTTTCAGCCTTTGATTGAAACCCTGCAGCCCAAAGAGAATGACTGCTGAGAGCAGGACAATCTCTGAATGTTTTTTAAATGCCTTGTTTGGTGGAATATACCCCATTTGTCTTAATGGCCTGTTTTCAGGGAGGAAAGGTTTTACTTCAGCTATGTAAAAGAGCGCAGAATTTTTTTCCCATGTACACATACCTCAGTTAAATAAGGTGCTCTGTCTCTAGAAAATCAGTAACACCATGAACTGAAGGGGGGAGGCATGAGGGGTGGAGGAGTTAGCAGTGGGATTAAACTCTTCTTAGGTTTTGTTCAGACATTGCTTAGAAATGTTTTAAGATCTGGTGAACTGAAGGTCAGTTGGGGGTTAGATGTGGTAGTGGAAAAATAACGGGCTGGCATCATCCATGGAACGTGTTGCAACTGCTTTGAAAAAATCTGGAAATCCAAAGCTGAGGAATTTTATAGAAATTAAGGAGTTATTGGCAACATTTTTGACAGAAGACAGCTCAGTGGAAATATCCTCATCCTGAAAAAAACTCCTGATGACATATCTGGCCCGTTTGACTCCGTTGCACGGCAGTAGACTGACATCTAGTGGATATGGTCCTCTCAGGAGCACTAGGCCTAGCCACAACTGCGCAGACATCCACTCATCTAGTATTTTCAGTATTTTTATTTTTAATGGAAAAGTTCACTTTTGACAAGGCAATAACATTCCTGGAAATTTTTCTCTTACTTCTTTATATCCAACCACAATTCTTTCAGCATTTGCCTTTTTGAAGCTTTTTGAAGCATGTCGTCGTCCCCCCTCAGCATTTGACATTTTTGGCTAACCTGTACTTTTCTTCTCTTTTTTTTTAAATGACATTTTAATTTTTTTCAGTTTCGCATTGAAATTTTCCAAGCAGCTACCTCCCTGTGTGTTATTGATCCATTTGTTTACCAAAGGGTTTTCCTTCTCAAAGTCTCCTCCTGTAGCATGGCAGGGGGCTTGGCTGAACCCCACCAGCTGCCTCACTGTGGTGAGGCCAGACACCTACCACTCAACAGAAGACCAACACACACTATGGAAGTGAAATGGAAACGGTTTGGGGTTTTTGTTTTCTGGCAAGCATTTTGCTGTGTTAAAACATGAGACTAGGCAAAGGAAAGGGAGAAGAGTCAGCAGGCCTGCGAGATAAGGGGCTTTGAAGTCCATGACCAACAATGGGAGGATGTTTGGTGTAGGATGGAAGGAAAACCCTCCTCATCTCCATCCTCAGCTCTAAAAGGGGGACTCCAGCTGGCTGCCAGCTGCCTATTGGCTTGATCTGCAGTGCTGTTGACACATCTCATTGCCTGACAGAAGAACAGACTAGTAATGGTTCTCCCTGAATGACTGAAAAGGCAGCAAGTCCCTTTCCATACCAGGGCAACAGCACCAGCAGTGACATCCAGCTATGGGTGGTGGCTCAGCAACCTGATTTCTGATTGTAGAGACCATGAACCAGAAAACTGGAGTGCCTGGGTGTGAAATTGGAGTCAGGATAGCAGGCCTGAGAGAGCTGCCAGCCATCCCCTGCATCAGAGCTACAGGCAGGGATCCCTGGGCAGAGTTGCAGTGAGGGCTGCACTGCTCCTCAAGAAACGAACTCGCTGCACGACTCTTACCAGCTGCTTTAATCTTTTCCCACTGCAAACACCAGCAATCTGATATGCAATTGCCTTTACTTCATCAGGATCTCTGCTTGAAAGAAATATTCCATGCTGGGGTTGTAAAATGTAGACTCTATGTGGTTAGCTGTTCACAAAGTCTGAGCAAGAGAGCTTTATACAGATAGGAAACTCTGAAATATTTGTGAGAAGTTTCACTGAGTTTCATTCTTCAGATTTATTCAACTAATGATTTTATTCCACAGACTGATTTGACTTGCAAGCCTGTGTTGTTTAAGAGCAGCTGGGACAATAAATCACATTATGTGACTGTTCCCTGCGTTAGGGGAGAGTACAAACAAGACCTGTCTTAGAAATGGTAGTTCAACTGATGCCGAAAAATGAGTCTGGAAGAAATAATGTATACATTGCAAATCAAATTTGATTTGAGTACATACACACAGAAACTTCTGTGGTTCCTGAGCCTTCTCATCTCCTGCTTCCTGTACTACAGAAAATATTTTTCCAGGCTTGTTTTGATGCATTTTTTATAGTGTTATTTCGTTCCTGGAACTAGAGGAAAAATGAATGAGGAGAAAATTTCCAGCACTGCTGCAGCTGGGAATTTCACATTCACTTGTGAAAAGTGGTCGGACCCAAACTTGGACAGAACTGGCAACAGGTTTAACAGGTGCTCAGCCACAGTATTTGTAAGCCTTCTTTTCTTCAGGTCAAAAAAGAAACTGAATCTGGTATTTTAATGTTTTTTTAAGCCATAAACAAACACTGTAATACTGGAACATTACTATTCTCCCATTTCTCGTTGGTCTTGATAACTCAAGGTAAACCATTGTAGTCATCAGAGTTTTCTGTTGTTACTACTGTTAGCCATAGTAGCCATGATAACAGTTTGGGTACCTTTTAAAGACCAGAAGATCAAAAGTCTCAGTTGACAAACCTTTTTAAGATGTTCCATCACTTTTTCAAGCAGAGGCAGTCGGCAGGGGCCGATGGGCTCTGTGCAGGCTGGCACGATGGAGGCCAGCAGCAGTGGCCCAGCAGCTCTGCTCAGGCTGGCATGTTTCCCAGCCCTGGGACCAGACATCCCGCTAACACTCAAATTGTCCTCCTGGCGTTTCCCCTCCAGCCTTCAGAGCAGAAACTCGTGTTTGATTGCATTCAAAGGCAGATTGTCTTTGTTGCTTGGCTCCAGTCCCTGCAGCAGCAGAATATCCTAATTATTTTTGCAGACTTGGAGCAGCACTCTTTTGCCATCACAGCAGGCCTGATGTCAGGCTGTCTGAGGGGCAGCTCACAGGTTAAATAAGGCTACTGTACGTGCCATCTCCATTTCTCATCAAGGAGTAACAAGCTTGCAGTCTCATCTGCCCTGAACGATCAGTAGCCCTCTCACTGGTGGCAAATCCCTGAACACCAGTCTCATCAGGATCAAACAGAGAGGCTTCTAGGGTCAGAAAAATATAAAGACCAAAGCCCTGCCAAACGCTGTGTCTGGTGCAGTTCCTCCATAAATCACCATGGGAATAAGATGAAAAATCAAGGGAATGTAATGTAAATATTTGCCCTGTTACTCCATCCTCCGTAACTCCAAAATATTAAAGGTAGGATCCTCATTGAGAGAGATACATAAGAAGCAAAAAGAAAGAGAAGCAAATTTACTTTTCTTCGATGAAGCAAACATCTATAAATAGGATTTATGTCACTTTTTTTTTGCCTCCAATGCATTTAACTACTGATTTTAAAAAACATCCCCATCTGAGCTGAGTTTAAATCAGGCACCTCTTTCTGGCAACCCAGCATGACATCTCCTTTGCCTGTGAACACAGCCCTCCCCAGAAAATGGTCCCCCCAATTAAATATCCAGGCTTATCAGAAGAGTCTGCTGCCCAGCTCTTCCCTAGGAAGGATGTAGCTCCCAAGGGCAAAGTCCTTGGCCAAAGACAGTACCAACCATCAGTGCACAGCTCTGGACAGCCCCATCCAGTCTTATCTCCTCTGAAGGCAGTGACAGCCATAGGGTCTGACCAGACCCAGCCTTGGGGAGCTTGCCAGGACTCAGCTATGGTCTAGAGTTGCACACCAAGTTGCAAAGAAAGCTAAAAGGAGACAGGAGCTCCCACCTACCACCCTTGTTCAAAAGGTATACCTGTCACTCAGAAGACTTTGAAATGGGCTGGGTTGCTGTTACCATTGACTGGATCCAGCCTAGCATTTGGTTTCTTATCAACAGCACAAACAGCAAATAACTTTGGCTCTTGGGCATGCAGATCTATCCACGCCTTGTCAGATATGAACTGGATATGTACCAGGATCAAGTCCAAAGTCTAGGGTGCTCTGAGCCTCACAAGTTTAGTTGTCTGGCTTCAGTTCACCATATGGCGTATGAGGTGGCTAGACACCCCAGTACAGGAGTTTCAAAAAAGCCAGCACCAAGTGGGAAACCAACAAATCTCACCAGTGCTTTCAGATCAGGGCCTTCTGTTCTTCCCCTGTTGCTGAATTTTTAGGAATTTTCCCCATTCATTCAGGACTCATAACTTAGATCCCTGTAGAGAGCAGCTTAAGTATTTCCTTTTTAAAAAGGAACAGTGGGTCATTTGCTCTGCTCCTCACTCCTATCCCTCTGCAGATGTGGCAGAAAGAAAACGCAGTTGCCTCCTCTGCTCCCCTTTCACCCCACCTTCCTCTCTCTGAGGATACAACACACATAAAAAAGGGACCAAGGTGTTGCCTTCAGTGTTATTCTCAAAAATGTGGTGCACCTGCCGCTCTGAAGGCCTCCAGACTGCATCAATGAACAACCATGAGATGTGGCAAGGGCAATATAGCAGCAACAATCTGCTTTAAAATCACTGTCTCCAGTATCCAGGGCTGTCAGCTGCATTATGTAGCATTTTGGGACACCACAGGGTTGGCTCTGGGTAGGTGATACTGGCTGCTTGCACCAAACAGTTGGAAGAGCCGTGCTTTCTGCTTGCTTCCTGACAGGTGTGTGCCTGTCTTCTGCTGTTTGCTTTTGTAGTCGGGTGTCTGGTCAGCATCTATGCTGCCACGTGAAGATTAGCAACAGCCGTAGCAAAGTTTGCTTTTTTCCACTTACCAGATGGCTAAAGGATCGCACCCATTTTATTTTTTTTATACAAACTATGCAACTGTCTTTTAAGCCTGTGTCAGCTGGAGATGAGATGATGGTGCCGTGCTCTGCGCAGGACAATGGTTCGACTCTGGCGGTTGCACCTATCAGCTCATCCTCCCACTTCTGATGAGGCATTTCCCTTCATGAAGATACCAAATGTGGGCTCTGCATAGATCTACACTGACAGCAGGCTGTCTGCCAGACTGAGTTTTTAAAACCTGTTTTAGGAAGCCAGGTCACTCCTAAGAGATGTCCTCTTTTCCGTGTGGCAGCTGGCCAGAGCTGCCTTAGTGATGTGCTATTGCTGAGACCCACTGCTGTAGGAGCAGGAGCACAGCAGGAAATTTTCTATTAGGGCTCTGTCTCAGAAATTATTCCCTGCTCCCCCCGGCCCAGACCAACATGCAGTCATCAGTCTCCAAGAGAGAATCGTGTTCCTCGCCAGCAAGGAGGTGGGTGGAGAACAAGAGATGTAAACTCTGCAGATGGCAGAGGGGTGAACTCATTTCCTTCCTTCTGATCTAGCAGTGTTTTGGGGCTATGCTCAAGGAAATGCAAAGTGATCACTTTAATACACTTCAAAGGCACCAGAGCATGGGTTAGGAGTGTCTATATAAGTAATTGTTATACATGAAAAGAAAGGAGAATCCTGGTCTCAAGACTTTCAAAAAATAGGTTTCTACCCGCTACAGCGATTGGCAAATACATCTTGCTTCTTAATGCCAAGTTGACAAATTACAGCTCTACTTTGTGCCAGCAGGCTTTACAGAATGAAACTCTGGGGACAAAGATTTTACCTGGAAACAGTAAATCCCCAGTTTGAACTTCATCTCAGCACCAGTCTCATTAGGGGCACAGGATGGGAATTTCTGGGAGTAAGAAGTCCCGTAGTTAGAGAGCAGGAGTGGTAGGGGGTGGTTATTGAAGAGTAATGTTGGTTCAGCTGTGAGACCAAAGCAGCACGACAGCTGACGCAAACTTTTAAGAATGGGTCAGACAAATATCCATCAGGCTTGACAAATGGTCATGGAAGCAGTGGAAATAATGATCAGCTAAAGTTCCCAGCAGTCCTGTTTTCTATCACTTTTGGGATGCTGTGTGATTCTTCGGTCAAGCACATAGCAGACTTTCTAATTGTGCCTGTTGCAAATTTAGACACAACCAATAAAGCCATTAGAACAGTAATATTAGGGCTTTTTGCGTAGCAATTGGCTGGAGTAGGGCTGGGAAGATTTGTGTCTGAAGGAAATATGTGATATGCCGGGTGGTCTTTGCTCATCCTCCAAAAATGCCTTATGTTCTTAATTTGTTGACTATCTCGATTAATTATCATATTTATTTGAAACAGTTTTAAAAGCATGAAGCATTATGTCAATGGAAAAAGCTACTAGAGGTCTGTTGGAATCTTTCCATATATCCCGCATCTGTAAAAATTACATCACAGTGAGGAAAAAGAAAATGAGCCAAACAGAAAGGCATGCACCACAGGTGAAGATCAAACAGGGCAGCACACTACTGATCCCTTCTGTCAGGTACAGGACATGCTACAGTTTACCCAGAAGGTCTGTCCTCACTGATCTTAGACCACAGAGGGGAATGGCACTGTCAAAAGGTCCTGATGGAAAATGCCTTTCCATTTTTATTTCCATGGGGCTCCTACCCACCCACCCTCATTGCTTACATCTCCAACAGCATTAGAGCTAAATGAAGCAATGGTATTTCAGGTGAGATCACTGAATGATTCCAAGCTACCTGAGCTCTTCTGGAGCTCACTTATTACCCTACTGTTACCTCAAAAGCACAACTGATGGAGTCTCCCTGTTAAAAACATATCTCTGCCCCTTAGCCACTTCCAGTAGCAGGCACACTTTCATGTTCCCAAGAACAGCTCTCCCACGGAACGTGTCTTGCCCTGCATTCATCCTATGATGGCATTGAGCTGATGAAATGGGATAAAGAGGCTTCTTAAGAGAAGACTGATTTCTGACTATAAGTCAACAGAAAAAAATTATCATGACAGACAGCACTGTTTAATTTTTTAGGAAAAAATAAGCATCCAATACCCATAAAAAAAGCCAGTAAAACACAGCACTGGTGATCACCTCTTTGAGTTCTCACTTCTGGCTACCTTCTGCAGCCCATACATGATAAATGTAGGCTGGATGTTAGGAGAAGGTTTCTAACAAGCAGAAAAATTAGGATGCAAATGAGATTCTCAACACAAGGACTAAATGGAGCAGGGGACAACATATGAGGTGGATTTCCAGACTGTTCTTGGAGGAGTCCAGTCAGCTACTAGAAGGGATTACCTAACACAGCTGGCCTCAGGTCAATTATCTGGAGAGCCTCCTCCAGAACTGTGTCCACAGCACCTTCCTCGAGCCTCCACATGCCCCTCCCCACATAGACACGGATCAGGCCATCATTTCCTCCCACCCCAACCAAAGTCAGCAGGAGCTGCAGCAGTCCAACACTCCTGAAAACCTGGTCTTGAAGTCATCTCTCTGTGACTTTAACTGCTTTAGAAACCAGCAGGTGCACTGGCTTTCACCCCTTTGTCCTTCAGAAATTAATCATTCTGATTATGTTGTCCTTGAAAAGGGACTAACGCTCATCCTCATGGGGTCCTCAGGCTGATTAGTATCTAAAAAACCCAGGAATAACTAACATGTCTTAGAATAAATGGTGTGAACAGTAGAACAGCATATACTGAGAAAGAGAAGCATCTAGCAGGATTTTCAGGTTGGAAATTAGGCAGCTTAGCAGAGGATGCTGTTGACAGCCCAGTAATCATCTTGTCCTCTTGACAAAACCAAGAGAAAAACCCAAACATACCATTTCAGCTGGACAAGGGAAAAGGGACAGAGATCTATACTATCTGCACTTTCCAGAACCTTTAAATTTGAAGAGGATGGACTGAGATCAATTGCTGTAGATAAAAGATGGGAGGTGGGGAATTATTACAGATGTCTACTGAAAAATGCTAAGGTCTGCATTATCCTCACCATAGATAGTAAAAAATGAGGAAGACAAAAACCGTATCTGAAAGGTTCTGGAGAAAATAAGGACAACGGTCATCAGGACACTGATTGCTCATTGTTATTTGTTCAGAGTCCTTCGTATTTCCAGAAAAGCAAAATGAGTTACAGAGAGAAGACAGAGAAAAAAAAAAAAAGGTGCTGTGAAAGAGATAAACAAAGATATGCTTTCCAATTATGTTCTAAAGAGAGTTAGAAAATCCACACAATGGAACTGAAGGGAAAGAGAGAAGGAGAGAATATAAACTGCTGAGATTACGCCAAAATATTAGTCATCCCTTGAGTCTACCCTTAAAGGTTACTGTTATTTTTAAGAACACATTCCTTTAAAGAAAAGAATAATTTCCTAGCATAGGCAATTTCTGGATGGTCATAAACTCTCTCAAGGGAAGCAGAAGCCCCAACAATGAGGTCAACAAAAGCTAACAGAGGAAAAGCAGGAGGAAATCTGCACAGGAGCCCTCAGGGCAACCCCCAAGAGTGAGCTGCTACTGGAAGGGATGACATATGGAAAACTCTGGCAGACAGCAGCTGTTGCGTAGGCAAAGACCTGGGTGGGAAACATCTGCAAGGAATGGGGAATGGAAAATAGGTGTGTGTTTCCTAGAGAACATATCAGGTTAGATGGCAGGAGTGTACTCCCTGCGGTGGCATGAGGTGAAGGTTGGCACACTGTGGTTTGGTTTAGGTTTGCTGGGACTGTTTAGCCTTGAGAAAAGAAGACTAAGGGGGGACCTTAATAATGTTTCTAAATAGCCTAAGTGTGGGACACAGGGGGAAATGGACAGCCTCTTTGCAGTGTTCTGTGGGGACAGAACAAGGTGCAATGGCCTCAAGCTGGAGCACAGGAAGTTCCGCACCAACATGGGGAAGAACTTTTACACAAGTGAGGGTGACAGAGCCCTGGGACAGGCTGCCCAGGGAGGTGGTGGAGTCTCCTTCTCTGGAGATATTCAAGACCCATCTGGATGCCTATCTGTGCAATATGTCCTAGGAAGCCTGCTTTGGCAGGGGGTTGGACCCGATGATCTCTTGAGGTCCCTTCCAACCCCTACAGTTCTGTGATTCTGTAATTCTGTGATTTGAGCTATATGAAATTTTAGTAAGGGGAGAAGGCAGGTCAAACTGTTATCACCTGCCCTGCAGCCCACAATACAGAATTTGTGAATTTACAGTTGTGAAAAATTTTCAGGGTCTTTCTAGCAACTCCCAATGAACTAAAGGCTGTAATGGAAACAAAAGAGTCACCCTGTCCCTGGTTCCATGCCAGACTCACAGGCCAGCATTTTCTCCAGGCAACATCAAGGTGTACTGTATCCTGACCAGTTCAGTGAAGAAAATATCACTGACTTTGGAAGTTGAAAACACCTCTTTATATATATATATATGTTTGTTTGGTTGGTTTTTAGTTTACTAAAAGACTGTGTGTTCCATTGCTGTGGAACTGTTAAGTGGCAGCATGTTGCCCAGGAGACAAAGGGAAGTATGGTTTGTGAGCTAAATATCAGGGCTTATCCATCCCTGAAAGGAAATGAGCCCATGAACAGAGCTCATCAGTCTGAGTAAGTACTATACCAGAACCTCATCTAGAAGCCTCCAAAGTTAGAAGTTTCTGAGAGCTCCTAAGCCCCTCTGACATGCCTGGGAGTTAAGGCTGCCCAGCATCTCTGGATGAATCTCAAAGTACCATGACAATTTGATCCATTGTCATCTGGAGAACACACCACTCATCTCACTGAATGGCAAAAGCCGATACTTGGCTGGCTGGGACCACTTGATATGTTAAACAAGTTTTATTGCTGGGCATTCTTTAAAATTGGAAAAAATTAATAGGCTCAGTCATTCGATATGCTGTGAGGTAAAGATGCTGTTTTTCAAAGAAAGTGATGACACTTCATATGAGTTCAGGAAGGAAGAAATCCTGTAATGTTAGACCATAAATTCCGTTTATCAGTTCTAAGCAATGTGTCATTGCCATAATCAAAAGACACACAGAGCCCTGAAGCAAAGTAATTGTCATTCATCACAAGACTTGCGGCTAATTTTTTTCTAGTGTGTTCAAGTTTCTTTTGCTCTATGCCTTCTCAATCGTTAGCCTTTTCTCAGTCTGTTGTTCAGTCTATAGACAGCTGAATGGAGGGACTATTTTACCAGACAGTTTGTGCAATGCCAAGCCCATTTTAAGTATTTTCATATTGTGGGAACTGGTGAGGAAATCTTCTTTGTGCAAGGAAATACAGTTTGGAGCTCCATCACTTTAGCTTAATCCATAGGGTCAGTCCTGAAATGTGATCTACATGATTCCTAGCATGGATGGAAACTTTTTGTTGTGCAGGGACAACTTCGGGCTAGAAACTTTAACACTATCTCCTTCAAGCTTTTGAAGAGTCAGATCATGAGGTTATGTGATATTGATACAAGAAGAGAATTGAAACCATTTTCTAATTTTCAGTTCATCAATAGTACAACTCTGACTTGAGCTGCCTGTGATAGCATTGTATTCATCTGCTATTATAAAAGATGTTCTTCATTCTTCTAGGAGTTCGGAGCCATGAAACTGGAATTTTAAGAACTGATAAACACATAAAAGGCCAAACCCAGCTGCTTCTCCTTGGGAGGTTTCAGGCTTGGGGTTTTGGTTTTCAGTGGCTGTTTCTTCTGAAGCAAGTATTGATTCTCAATATTGCCTCTCATCCAAATGCAAAGCTTTGTTTTAATTTGGATGCCACTTCTTCCAGTCTTCTTATGACTTTGGTACAGTCTTGATTTCTTTGAGGTTTTTAAGGGGAAAAAAATGTATTACCATAAGGTATGACTTAATGTATATTTTTACCCAGAGCTCAGAAATTTGAAGAACTTTCTAGGGGAAGAGTTTCTTTAATCCACAATTAGAATTTCTGGTCCAAAGAAAATCAGCCTGTAAGAGGATAACAAAAACATTTGTTTGGAGATGCGGATTATGTATGATTCAGGTCTTAAAACTCAGCCTTTCACATAACAGGTGTGTTTAGGGCTCCATCATAACAGGCATGGTACAATCCATAACAAGAGCAATAGGAACTACCATAACTTGACCTTTCTAGACAATACTGTGAGAGTATCTTTTTCAGTATTATCGAAAGGGTTCAGGTAAGTGCAAATATCCTCCCACCCACTGCTAAGTTTCTGAAATATCAAGACCAAACCAGTCTTGAGTTTAAGGCATTTTTATTAAATGAGGACAGAAAGATCATTTAAGGAAAACCATCGCAACTCATTGAATATGGAATATCTGAATCAAATCTGAGCCTCAGCTTACTGAAATTTCCAAGCTTCTGCTAGGTGATTTAGACTCCACAATTTTTCTACAATTCCAGCAATATTTTATAGTCTTTTCCCTAACTTTATAGTAAACTACAACTTTTACAGAATGAAATCATTGCCATAAAGTGCTGAATGATGGCATGGCAAAGATATGTAATGTGCTCATCGTGAAATACTCTCAAAATAGAAATCTCTCAAGAATATCTTGGTTTGAAAATTCACATTCAGCATTAAAACTGAAAAGAAAAGAAAGAGACACACAGGAAAATTTGAGAAAATCCTGCAGGTACCTCCTGCAGTTATATCAGCATGATCAAAACTCCTTCTTTTATCCCAGTGCACAGGGAGTAATAAACCTCAGGACAAATCAACCATCTGAGCCATCTTGAACTCTTGAAACTGAGCCCTCAGGGTGCCCTTGTGCGCGTGCCTCTGTCTGTCAGGTAAAACACACCTTCTGAATATGCATGGCTGGGGACCCACATCCACTTCCTGCTTATTCTCCTGTTGTTTAAAGATCCAGCCCTTGCAGAAAAGAAAATGCTCAGGTTTTTTAACCCCTCCTAGTAGACCTCTGGGTTTGTGGAAAAGTACAACATTATCACAGCACCATTTATCAAAAATGCTATCTGCTAGCTCCAGATGTTCATACACATCACATACTGCATACAGAGCAGTACGTACCACATTATTGAGTACAGCCAGATGAGCACATACCTTTTCTACCTATACAAGAATGTATGTTGCTCTTCAAACAGACCCAAACATCTCCTAGTATAGTTGGCTGATAAAGATTTTCCCAGTCCTAAAAATACTTTGCTTCCTAAGCCCTTGCAGCAAGGTCAATCTCTTGGAGGCTTAAAACTCTTGGCTCTATTTCAGTACTTGGCAGCATGGGTGACTAAGATGCAGGAGCTCTCTGGAGCTAACTCTAAATTGAGCTTCTTATCAGCTCTCTCCAAGGTTGGAAAACCTAAAATATTAAACTGCCGGAGAAATTTTACAGTCCTGATATTTCCAAATTTCGGGACAGAAACTCAGCAACTTCAATAAAGTTCAGGTTGGATTAAAAGTTTCCAATGTTATTAGATCTGGAATCCTCTCTCTCTCTTCACCACCCTTCTCATTCTTCTGGACCTCCTCTGTTTCTGAATCAGCTTCTTCATGGCAAGGGAGTTCCAGAATACCGTGGTCATCTTTTCTATTTATGAAGGCGGTATTTGCTGAAGAGAACTGGCAATTCTACGGTGCTTTTAATTTCTTTGAGTTCTCCTTTTGTTGTGTGATTTTTCCACACTCCTTTTTGCTTACGGAGGTGGAGCAGCAGTCATCCAAAAGGAGGAAAATCTAATCAGGGGAGTGTCTTCTCTATTTAATTAACTTTCTATTTTAAAAAGCACAATTACATCTGCAGAGCTTTGACATACAATTACAATAAAACCCTACATGGAGAAAATTTAATGCAATGATGAAATTTCTCTTATGAGCAACATTTCTTTTTAATCCATTTTAATGGTATTTCCAGAATAACTGGTTAGTTATACAGGTGAATGATAAAAACAAAGGAAGGCAATTTTTTTAAAACATGATAACCAAGTGGCCATCTTTCACACCCAAATCAGCAATCAGTTCAAAAGTTTATAGCTGAACTCAAATCTCATCATGATTTCTCTTCTGACCTTTCAAACTAATCTTGACACCACTAAACATCCTATTCAAACCAATCTTAATGATCTTAACATGCCCTTTAATTGCCAATCATGCAAAACTGCATAAGCTCCACTTAATTACACAGTTAAAGTAAGTTTATAGTTGTTGATGTTTTGCAGCTTTATTGAGAGTCAGAGAGCAGAGGAGAGGATCTGGCCCCAAGTGTTACCTACACCTGCGTTCCACCAAGCACGTACTATGAATAAAAAATGATCTACCTGCTGCTTTCTGCTTGCCTCATATTCTTTCATCTGCCTGCGACCCTCTGTGTTCTCCCTGTTCCATGTGTTGATGTGAGTCTTCTGCAGTAGGGTCTGCATTTTTGCTCCATGACTGTACGATGTTGAGCATGGGTGGGTCATAGCCACAGAGGACTCCTTAGCTGTCCCAGCTAACAGTAATGACAGTCATTGATAACCACATGTTCACCAAGTTCTGACCTATCTGAGCATGCTGAAGTGATAACCACTTCCCCAACACACTTTTTACAACTGGATAATGTGTGTGTGTGCCTGAAGTTTCACATACCCCTGGAAGAAGTACATGAAACAGCTGTTTAATAAGCTGACTAGAACATTTTTCGATTGACAAGGTTGCAGTTAGGTTACACTTTAGCTGAGGTTGGACACTGTATTCCATAAGTTTAGTACCTGACAGGCTGTCCAGAAGGTTGGTCTGAAGTTAAATCTGGTTTCAGAAAAAAAAAAAACCCCACAAAAAAAATCTATTTAAGAAATCAGACCGTCATTTACAATCACTTACAGGAAGTTTTTCAAAATGTGAATTTGCTGCTCATAGCAGCTGGGGACTAGACTGCTTCTTGAGCTTTTGAAAATCTTCTCTTTGTTTGCAAAATCTTTTAATGTATCTGTATTACTTTACCTAATACACTTTTATAAAACCAGCTATAAATATACAGCTATTCCTTTCCATAGTTACATTTAAAAGAAAATATTATTTTAAAAAATATTTTGGTACTGAGCTGCATATTCTTTCTTTAATTAAGGGACATAATTTTGCATGAGAAGTCTATACAAGACTTACTGAAATACTTGTAGATCATCCAGAAGCTTGAAAGGAAACTTGGTAAATTCCTGTGGCTTTGGAACTCTGTAATAGGAGGTTTGGGCATAGGATGTGGTGAAAGCAGACTGCAGCTGAATGTGCATTTTCTCTAAACTAGTGGCATTTCCCAAGTGAGCTAAAAAAAAAAGTGGAATTTTCAATCACAAATTATATGTGAACTTCTTCTGCTTGAGCATCAACCTCCTTGCTAAAACATGATGGTACGTAAGCTTTGTGTGCTTTGCTGTAAGTAATAAAAGGGGGAGGGGAATCTAACAGCACAGTAATTTGAGCTTTCTCTCACCATTATTTTCTCTGTTTAACTTCGTGTGTGGAAAGACTTGTACAAACACCGACTAATAAAACCAGATAAAATCCAATACAGCATGATCTAGTAGGAAGTGTCCTTGCCCATGGCAGGGAGGTGGAACAAGATGATCCTTAAGGTCCAACCCAAACCATTCTGTGATTCTGTGATGAGGGGTAGAACTAGAGTTACGCTGGGCTGTTTGTTGGCATCAGAAGAAAGATGATTAAACAAACCCTGTCATCTGGTTCTCAGACCTGCCAGGCTCACTCACCAGGCGTTACCCACATTACACTATGGCATTTGCAGGGTTTTTTTATTTTTACTATTGGCAGGGTTTTTTTTTTTTTCAATGTGAGTCTACCAGTAAACTCTTATAATCGTAGCTAGGTTGCCAGAGAGCAGCGAGCTCATTCCCAAAGGACCACTTACAGCTCCCTGGGACTGTGGGATTTTCAGAAACAAAGGACTAAAATTCATCTCCATTTTTTAATCTGAAATATTCAACATAAATACTTGAAGATGGCCTAAAAAAAAATCAAAATACACACAGCTGGTGGCTAAGCATTGCATCCACAACTTGAGAAGGTGCCTCAGATGACACTCATTGGTGGCCTTCAAAGAAAATTCCACACCAGGCTCTGTCTGGCTCTAAGTGCTTGCAAATCATACACCATACATCGATTTGTGATTATGTTTAGATTGCTGCTCTCACCAAGAAATAATAGTTCTTGAAAAGTTAATGATACAGCAGTTGATTTATAACATGGATGTGATCAATGGTTTCCCAGATGGTAAAGCTGCAGTGGTTTAAGGGCAGCATTTGCTCTGGCCTGACATTGTTCATGGGCATCTGCACCTGACGAGAATGGAAATACAGAAAGTATCTGATGAGTGTGCATACCTCATCAACACTCATTTAGAGCTGTTTTGTTGAATTCCTGCCAGGATTTAAGACCTACATCACTGGGGATTTCACAGATTTGGGAGGATTTCAAATTTAAAGTATTTATATATGCAGCTGCAAGATGTGGAACAGAAAATAACAAACTGCTGTGCTGCTATTGAAGCCACGCTCATGTGGATATGCAAAACTAATAACTTGCAGAGGTTCAAAAATCTCTCCCTACAGTTATTGCTGTGCCCATGTAACCCTTTAGGTTGGGTTTCGTTGATTTCTGCTCAGGTGTGTGCTGCCAGCCATGCTCTCAGTCATTCTCTCAGTCACTTGAAATGGTGACTAGCAGCTCTTGCAAGCAGTGCTGCTGAACAACCAAGATGGACTTCCTTCTGTAAATGTAAATGGGATATTTGAGCAATGACAAAAAATTTTTCAAGAGCTAAAAGTTTAAAGGTGTCAGGACTTCTCCATATCCTTGCTTGTTCTCTTTCTGAGTTGCCTTAATGGAGATAGTGAATCTTCTTATCTGGAAAGGAGAAATTCCCTGTTTGTTTTATTACCAGTGTCATCAATCTCCATCTTTCAGTTTTGTCACCTGCCCAAGGAACAGGTGTTTTTTCTGTTTTGAATAATCGGGCCAACAGTTGTCAGTTGTCATTGCCAGCCACAACTGCCAGCCAGCATCTCCTACCTAGACTGATGCTCTCCAGTAGTCTGTTGCACAGTTGACCTCTTCAAGGTTCAATCCTCAACACAGTCTTTCCTGGTAGAGCCCTTTGTTGATAAATATGAAAAAAACCACCAACTGTAATGTACTTTCCAGTGCACTGGTGAATGTCTTACAAATGATAGATATTTAGTCACTTAGATAAGGGGCCTTTTTCCCTCAAAACCTCAGTGCCAGGGAACAGTGAGAGCAGGGCTCCTCGCTAAGAAGGTTCATGGAGGACTCCTGAGCCTAAGACAGCCTAGAAGGGCCCTGACTCTTGTGTAGTCCTGGACTCCCAAGGCCCTTGCACAGCCAGCCACAGCAAGACTGTAAGTACAGCAAGAAATAGGATAATGGGAAGCATTAGGACCATGCCAGCCTCATCTACAGATGTATTTTCGAGATACTGGCTGTAGAGCTGTGCTTCTGCCTATCAGTCTGCCTTCAGCACACACCTAATAGTGATAAATATTTCATATGTTCAACATCTGTTTGGACAAACAAACATGAGTTCTCGTTTCATGGTAAAATGTAACTAAGAATCAGAGTAGTTCTGGTTGTCTTGGTTATCAAAATCTTGCTTTCTGAGTGTTATTATGTGCCCGAGGTATATTCAGCATCATTTTTCTGTGTTTCTAACCTCTAGCACTTTGATTTTATCCTTGGGGAATAAAACAGTGAAAAAGTAGGAAAGTTCAGCAGAAATATGATCTGGAGGACAAAAGCTGGCACAGAAGCATAGTCACTAACAGAAACACTATCCGGGTAGCTTGCTCATACTCAGTGAAGCTCAATATGCACAGTGTAGTCTAACACAGCTGTAATCAGCAGAGTCACAAAGCCGTCATTCAAATCTCTCTGTAATAATTAGGAGCCAGGCTTTGAAACCTATAAAACCTGTGATATGATTTGGCTTCACCGTAGGTATCTAGTGTAGGTTTATGCAATTCAGCACTGCAGTTAGGTTGTCTGCTCACATTTATTAGTCACAGCCAACTCTGGAAAGACTCAGAAATTCAGGCCGCTGTATCCGATACCCCTTCTCACAGGATGCCTGATCCTATACCTTCCAATGAGGCATTTTCAGGAGCAACTGTTTCATTCTGCAAATACTGTGAACCCTGTTATAAATTAGAAGTCCGACATCTTGGTGGTCCCACTGCGCTTTTAAGTCAGCCTTGATTTATGGTGAAAATTATGGGCCATGTTTTCATTTACACCACATAAACCCTGTGTAATTCCAATGAATTCAAAGCAGTTCTTCAGCATTTACCTTAGCATCAGCAGAAAGTGACACCTTGCCTATCTCAGCAGGTCTCTCTTAAAAGCTGTTCAATGCTGTGCTGTTGCGGTAGAACTTGCAGACATCAGCTCACAACAAAATAACACTGGAAGGGACATCAGGAAATCACTTACTCCATCTCCACCACAAAGATAGACTTGTACAGACCCAGGTCATTATTAGCAGATGTTTGTCCAACTTACTGTACAAGAGCATCTTGCTGAAGAAGCAGACTCCAAAAACAGCCTGCCCTGCAGACTGTCCTATTAAGGAAGCTTCTCGCTGTTGTCTAAACTGGAGATTTCTGCAATCACCTGCTTCTAAACATGCTTCTCATGGTCACAGCAAAGAATTTATTCTCCTCAATTTTTCAAGTTTTTTGATGTAGCTAGACATAACTGACAGAGAAACATCTTATCCCACACCCCTACCTCCAGGGGCTTCAAGCAACCCTAATTGATTTAACCTACCCATGGTGGTTGTGCTTTCTAGACAGCCCTTGTTGTCTGTCTCTGGGAACTCCACAGCCAGACGGCTGGTTTCCTGTCACAGACCTCAAGAAAACGTGGCCATGGTGTTGCCAGTAGCTGAGAAGTAGAAGGGCATCACGCGTCTCCCAAGCTGTTCTTTTGTTTATACATCCGAGTCTGTTGTTTACCTTTTCCACTGCAGCTTGACGTTGTTGACTCTCGCTCAGCTTGTTTATGCTAACATGTTCCTTGACATCCTTCACAGAGTGATCTGCATTACACGTACACTGCATGTGATGCAGAGCAAGAGTTTCATCCTCAGGCCAATCTTGAGTACATGTAGGAATGTGGTTTGTGACCTGTAAATCAGGTCATATGATGTCAGTCAGATGAGTCAGTTTTAGTGCCACTAGCACAGGATAAATACTGATCTATACATTGATCTGGCAGCAACAGACCAACCTCAGTCTGATTAAAGATTTGCTCCCTCTCTTGTTTTCCTTCTTCCACATATCCAGCTTTCCCTATTTTTCTCGGACAGACTCAGGTCCCATTGCTAGGGATATTTTTTGGACAGTGAGAGCAGGCACAGAGACCAGCTGATGCCCCAAGTGGGAGATGACCACTCTTGTGCCTGGGCGTTGGGGCAGGTCGGTACGGTTTGCAAGCTCCAGCAGCCACCTTTGCTCACGGACCCTCTCCTTGTCCCCATGCTTGCAGCTGCCTGGGCCTGGGGAGTACAACATGGCTCTCAGCTTAGCTTGTAGGTCACACAGTTTGCTGTTGATCACCTCCAGTAAAAAGGGATGGGTACAAACCTTCTGCTCCACCACTCGCCAGGTGAAATGTGAGCATCTCAAGGGGTTTAGGTTTGTGTTTGTTGATTGTGTTCCTGTATACAAAGCTGGGAGGAGTGGCTGACACGCAGGAACACTGCGCTGCCATTCAGTGAGACCTCGACAGGCTGGAGAACTGTGCAGTAAGAAACTAAATGAGGTTTAATAAAAGCAAGTGTAGTCTTGCACCTGGGAAAGAATAACCACTTGAATCAGTACAGGCTGGGGGATGACCTGCTGGAGAAGAGCTCTGTGGAGAAGGACCTGGGGGTCCTGGTGGATGACAGGTTGGCCATGAGTCAGCAGTGTGCCCTGGTGGCTAAGAGAGCCAATGGGATCCTGGGGTGCATCCGGAGGAGTGTAGCCAGCAGGTCAAAGGAGGTGATCCTCCCCATCTACTCTGCCCTGGTCAGGCCCCACCTAGAGTATTGTGTCCAGTTCTAGGCTCTCTGGTATAAAAAGGACAGGGATCTCCTAGAGAGAGTCCAGCAGAGGGCTACAAAGATGATTAAAGGACTGGAGCATCTTCCCTGAAAGGAAAGGCTGAGTGAGCTGGGGCTGTTCAGCCTTGAGAAAGGAAGACTGAGAGGGGATCTGATTAATGTTTCTAAATAACCTAAGTGTGGGACACAGGGGGAAATGGACAGCCTCTTTTCAGTGGTCTGTGGGGACAGAACAAGGTGCAATGGCCTCAAGCTGGAGCACAGGAAGTTCCACACCAACATACGGAAGAACTTTTTCACAGTGAGGGTGACAGAGCACTGGGACAGGCTGCCCAGGGGGTTATGGAGTCTCCTTCTCTGGAGATGTTCAAGACCCGTCTGGATGCCTACCTGTGTGATCTGTCCTAGGGAGCCTGCTTTGGCGGGGGGGTGGACCCAATGATCTCTTGAGGTCCCTTCCAACCCCTACAGTTCTGTGATTCTGTATTTGACCCATGCAGCATTATCCCAATCCTACTTACTGTAAATGTAGAGGAATAACATCATTATAAATAAGTGGAAAAAGAATGAAACTAAGAAATGGCTGAGGTAAAGCTGACTAGGTCACAGTAGGTTTTGTTTTCTGAATAACACGCTGTTAAATGTCACTTAACTCCTTTGGCAAGAGGTACCATTTTGAGACCACACACTGTGCTTCCTCTTGAAGACTTCACACCTCTTTTTTTTTCTTTTTTTGGCTTTGCTTCACCTGTATGCTGTAATAAAATTTTTCTAGGCTACGGCTGGTCTTTGCGTCTTGGAAGCAAGGTGGACAGGGTCAGGGAAGGAACTGTAAACACTGTAGCAACCCATTTTTAACAGTACAATTAAGATATGAAGTAATGGCAAACTCAGCTCTTACAACTGTATTTATAACTTAAAGTTGTTAAACACTAAACATGTTAATATTTTTATTATTCTAACTAAGATCCAATTAAAAGCAAGAAGAGAGAAACAACATACCTAAGCTGCAAGGAACTGACCAAGGAAAATGATTGTGCACAAGAACAAGACACATAAATCATATTGCCTCTTACCTAACATCCAGCCAAGCCATTCATCTTTAAATGATCACTGTGGTGGTGATGCATAGGTCATTCCTGAAATCAGGCTGCGAGCTATGAAGGAAAAAAATCGTATGGCACCTTGCTGATACATACTTTTGCACTGAACTTAGAATACAATGTACAGAGAGAACTCTGGCTTAATTAGTTGCCCACTGAGCTAGAGTTGGCTGCTATCTTTTTTCTCCATATGAAACCACAGAGTTTTCTCAGTACATTGTTTCCACATGTGCTTATATTTCTATCCCTGCCCCTTGATCCAGCATTTTAATAAGCATTCATCTATAAAAAAATATAAAGAAATGTCTATCCACTTACCTAAAGTATCCCTCAGCCCAGTCCTCCCTTTCCATCAACACGAGCCAGAAGAATCCCAAGGGAAACCCTCTGAGTCTCCCTCACAGGCAGCAGTTGTGAATCAGATCAAGAGGCTTTTTTTTACACAATTTTATTCCTCTTTATTAGGAATAAAATGTATCATTCCTTGCCTCAGACATATTAAAATCCTCTCTCACCTCAGTAGCTGTGCCTAAGGTCTCGTCTGGTTTCAAGACCCAAACACACTGCCAGTGCCAAACAGATATGTACTATGGCAGCAAAGGGAGCAGGGCAGCAAGGTCTGAAAGTGAGCACCTCCAACTTGTGCCTCCCCTGCAAGTGGTAATAGGCATTTTAAAGGTGTCTGTGGGTCAGAAAAAAAGGTTCACTTCTGTAACACTTAACACTGCATCCACCTGTCACTTCCCATACAGCTCAGGTAGGAAAAGATAGTATATAGTATATTTATACTAATATTTACTCATAAACTCAACCTCTGGCTGTTCCTATGTTTTTATCTTGTAGCCTACACCAAGATAACCTTTCTCAAAACTGGTCTGTAGTCTGTATGTCTCATCTTCTCAATAGTCTGTATGTCTCATCTTCCCAATCCACTTGATTTATTTGCTTTGTTTTGTTTTCAGTAGCGAAAACAAAAGTTTTAAATTTAATACTTTGATTGACAGCCAAAGCTGATTCAAGATGCTGCTTCATGGTGCATTTACACAATCTTGGGTTTGTTCATATTCAATACAAAAATATTTTTAAATTAAACAATTATTGACAAAACTGTAACTCAAACTTCCATGTAAGCAAGTGAGTCTGGAGACCACAGTACCAACTATCTCCAATCAGATTGCAAAATGAATTTCCTGCTATATACCACCTCACCAGTCTTAAACTGTCTGAAAATTTAACCGTATATGAATTTCCTCTCATCATAAAATATATTGAATGACTTTGTAATAAACTCAGCGGGCTTCCCCTATTCTTACAGCCATTCCTGCACAGTAAATCAGTTTCATTGCATTCTCAATGGCCGTAATAAAAGTGTTGGCCTAGAAGATGCGCTTCCAGGTTTATTAACCCATTCATAAATCAGCTGGAAGAATATGGCAGACAACATTGCGTAGAACTCTGTAAGACATATTATAAGGTAAAACTACAAAGCAACCCTTGTAGTCAGCGTGGAAGGAATCAGCATTATGGATTTCATGGAAGATTTAAAATTGAATTCAAATGAAGAAAATAGAACAGGATACCAAGTTCAACAAACAGTTGAGTAGAGGACAAAACCTAAATGTAAATTGCCAGTAGGAATATAAACACAAAGCAAGTTTTGCATCTAAATAGCACATTCCGCTAAGAAACTGTTTATTCAAGCTCTTGCTGTGGCCTGGAAGTAGAGTAGTGATATGTTTCTGGACCCAGATAAATAAGAGAGTCAGGGACACTGAGAAATCAACGCTGTGCCCCAGGCGGGATTTGCAACAGCTCCTCCATGAAGACCCACAGTGCTTTATACTGGCCTTTGTTGGTCTCACAGCCCAGCCCAGGCGTTCCGAGCTCCTTTGTACCTAACTGCTTAACAGCCTCACTACTGGGCTTTGCTCTCTTTCAGGTGTCCAGCTGCAAAAGTTGGATTTCATATATTCTTCAACCTAAAAGCCATTTTCAGAAACTTTAGTATTCAAGAACCTTTGCCTCTTCATTAATATCTACACTAAGTGTTCCTTGCTGCTATTCAAACATCTTTATTATTTGTATTATTATCATAATAGCCTCTATGACAAACCATCATCACATTAACCTTAGCTGTCGGTTCTGTAGATTAAACCACTCCTTTCTTTAACCCTTTTCTCACACACCTCATCTGGGAGGCCCCTGGCCATTTCAGCTGCCATTTCCATTTGGAGCTCCTTGTCACTTGGAGCGCTGTGCCCACATCAGAGCAGCTGCTCCAGCTGAGACCCTCAGCGGTGCTGGCTGGAGGAAGCCAGCATTGCTTTTCAGGCAACACTCCTGTTTACACAACTCAGCATCTTTGCTGCTTTCGCAATAGCTTGGCACATGCTGTCAGACAAAATAGTTTGGCCAGCGTTCAGTCGGTCGGTGATCCATTTGCATCCCGGATTTTGTCTTGCAGCATTTCTACTGTGTCATTCCCCAGCCTGCATCTGTGCAGCTGAGCACCATTTTCCTGAGGACAGAACTTTGCTCTTATCTGCACTCACATGGAACTGATGCTTTTAGATCATTCCTGCATTTTGTCAAAGTCAACATGAATTCTAGTCTCTGAAGTGCTCGAAGTCCTCCCGGTCTATTGCTGCCTGCAGTTAGTAAAGCTCTTTTCTGGCTTTCCATGTAAGACCCAAGACAGCCCCATGAAACTTGATCTAATGTAATTTTCCCTTCTGGGGCTTCAAAAGATCTGCCATACCTGCATAATCCTTCCTCGATGCAACTGGCAGTTCTTCTTAGGCTTACAAAGCCCAGAAGAAGATGATGAGCAAGGGGCAGTTCCATCCAGGGATCCTCTCACCAGGAGGACTTAGGCTTTGTATTATAGCAGATAACAGCAGGAAAACATCCAGCCCAGTAGTGAGGACGAGGATGCTTCCAAAGAAAGATATAATTCCGCTGCACAATACTCTATGTTACACTCAATTTATTCCTAACCTCTCATGAGTATTTTGAACTCTGATGCATGAGGTTTTAACTTCTCTTTTGCCCGCATTAAGTACAGTTGTACCAAATCACGGTACTCTCAGAGGTAAAATCAACCCTGGAAGTCATGGCTATGTTAGATTTCTGCTTGTTTTTTTTTTTAATCTCTTCCCCTAATTTATTGAGTTTGATGGATCTAAAGGTACTTTCACTTGGGTATCAGTCTCCTTAGGCTCCCTCTGTAGGAGAAACATAAATAAATAAATCAAACAGGAGACAGTTTGGACGCTCCAACTCACCCTTTTCAGAAATTCATCTCCTTGCATCAATTATTCAGGCAGTACACACAGATTCACCTCCTCAGTTACCCCCTAAGGTGGAGGTCCTGTCACCCTTCAGGACCATGCTGTGTTTACTGGGACTTCATCAACATACTGGCGACAAGACGTAAACTCAAAAGGTGCCAAAGGGAAACAAGGAAAGGATAATTTGCAGGGCACGCAAAGCCTGCAAACCACATCCACAGAATCACAGAATCATAGAATTGTAGGGGTTGGAAGGGACCTCGAGAGATCATCGGGTCCAACCCCCTGCCAAAGCAGGCTCCCTAGCTTGTATTTCACAGATAGGTGTCCAGATGGGTCTTGAATATCTCCAGAGAAGGAGACTCCACAACCTTCCTGGGCAGCCTATTCCAGGATTTTCTATTCCTAGAAATGCATACTCTCCACATTCAGCAGTCACAGCCTGCTGCAGGTCTTGTTGCCATTACAGATTACCGCTCCTCCATCCCTAGTGTGCGAACAACAGGGAGAGAGGAGGCAGAAAGGGAGCAAGAACAAATGGCAGTCATCGCGTAAATGCCTTGAGCGTCAGGGAAAATATTTTTAGGGAACATAAAAACCATGAAACCGTCTCCCACTTCTGGAAAGGCTTTTCTATTGAAGGAACAGCAGCATAAGTTATGTGTTAAGGACCAGAACACACAGCTAAGACATATGGCAATTAGATTAAGCGGAGTATTTTTATTGGTTTATTATCTTCTCACACTGGGCAAAAAAATAAACCCACAAACCTGCAGCTCTCAAAGCACTTACACATATGGGAGGGAAAAAGCAAGACAATACCCCCGAAACATTCTGCATCCTTTATCATCTGCTGCCATCTGGAAATGGGTGTAATTTCTACAGGATTTTGGGGAAAGCTGTAGGCAACCAAAACAAAAGATGGACTGGGATTTCTTTCAAACTTTACTAAGAGAGTAATTTTAGTTCAGTGGATTCTTGATCCATAAAAGTGAAGAATTTTAAATTCCATCCAAACAAAATATTTCCAAATTTATACTCCCAGGCTTTACTGTATTTCCCTGTAAAGGGATATTGCTGGAACACACAGCGAGAGACCCTATTGCAACAAAGCTGTAGCGATGCAAGAAAAGGCAGGATGTACCCAGACGGCAGGAGGCTTGCAAGAGACGGCAGCAGATAGACACTGAGGACCCAAGAAGCAGTGAAGAGATGCTGGCCATCACAACAGTGCCCAGCTCCATGGGAGCTTGTCATTGTTCACACACAGACATTGCTCCCGTGAAAAGAGTGGAGTTGATTGTCTTCACAGCAGCCCATACAACGCTGCATTTCAGATTTGTGACCAAGTCACTGTCAATAGCACTCCTGTTTTAGCAGCATCAAGGGTGCCTTGTTTCTCATGCTGTTCTCCTAGCTGGTAGGCTGGGGGTGGGCAAGAGGTTGGGCGCAGGACACAGCCGGGACAGCTGACCCCAACTGACCCAAGGGATATTCCACACCATATGACATCACGCTCACCAATAAAACTGGAGGTACTTCCCAAAGTAGCTGCTGTTCAGTGACTGGCTGGGTTTTGGCCTGCTGGTGGGATGTGGCCACTGACTGCCTTTGCATCACATCCCCTCTCCCACCTCCCCCCATCCCTAACCTGGCCTGGCCCTATTTTTCCTTTCCCCTGTTAAACTGTCTTTGTCGCCACCCTGGAGTCTCTCTTTCCTCTGGGGCAGGAAGCAAGTGAGAGGCTGGTGGCTGCTCAGCTGCTGGTCAGTGTAATTCCATCATCCCAATCCATCACAACGCAGTGATAACAAGAGCATGCAAAGCACCATGCACGTGCTGACCCTGAGGTATAGGCCACCAGTGACTGCTCTCCAGCGGGGCCTTGCACTGAT
The DNA here is from genome assembly GCA_027925045.1 of Hypotaenidia okinawae. Classification (NCBI taxonomy): domain Eukaryota; kingdom Metazoa; phylum Chordata; class Aves; order Gruiformes; family Rallidae; genus Hypotaenidia; species Hypotaenidia okinawae. The sequence goes on from BSDF01000003.1 coordinate 89,524,797, forward strand.
CACCACCCTTTCAGTCCAGCTGAACAGCCGGTTTTCAGTCCATCTCAATGCCAACCCTTTAGCCTGTACTTCATCAGCTTTTCTATGAGCACATTATCAGAGAAAGCTTTACTAAAGTCTATGTAAACATTCAATGTTTCTCCTCAGTCACGTAGACAATTCTCTCATGGTGGAAAGCTATCAGGTTGGTTAAACATTGTTTCAGCTTCATAAATGTGTGCTGAGAAGTCCCGAGTGTCCTTTATCCACCCTGAGTTTGAGTTGACAGCTATTTATGCATTATACCAAAAAGGAATATATCCTTGACAGGCAACAAAAGCTCTGAAGGGTAGATCTGTGAGACGTCAGCATAGGGAAGGTTACTGAGCTCATGGGTAAACTCACTCAAAGGTCAGGGTCAAAGAGGTGAGCGGAACCTGACCTTGAAGCCAAAATAGGCAAGGAAGCTCTTCCAAAGGCAGGCAGGAGGAACACCGAGGGAACTATGAGGAGAACTGAGAGAAGATAAAGTGACAGAGGCCAAAATTCTAAAGCATGAAAAATGACAGTTAAAATAGATTTCACCTGAAAAAAAAAAAAACCAACATAATTTGTACATCATCTCAATCAGGCTTTTTATAAAATACTTTGGTATAATGATTACTTGGAGCTTCTTTGCTGCCACTTCAGGCCCCATACAGCAAGTTCTGCATCTGAAAGGTTTGCTCCTGTTCACAGAAAGTACAGTTCCTGAGGTTCTCCATGCCAACAAAGGCCCTGCCTTAATTGAGTTCATCACATCAAATTTAGGTATACAACTTCTGTTGACATTACATAGCAAAGCTACCAGTAGTTTCATGTTGACTAAAATAATATGGTTTAAAACCTCGTGACCCCTAGTTGGGAAAGTCCCAAACTATGACCTGTATGGTCACAGTTAGCAGCCTGACCATGGGAGTCTCCATTGCATCACTTCAAATTATGAGCTTTAAAACACAGGTGATTTAGCCTCGAACATGTGCTGGTAGAGCAGAGGAACTGTGATCTACTACAGGTAGCTGCATGGTTAAACAAGGAAACAGCAGACATGTTATTAAAAGTAATCTTTAATAGAATTTCAAAATAGCTGTTGCAAACTTTATTTGAAGAAAAATAAATCAATGACAATTTTTCAAAATCCTGTGGAACAGTCTAGTTCCTTAACATTTGTTTTATTTTTCAAAAAGGCAGAAGCAGTTTGCATAGCTGGCATGTTAGTTCACCTCTGCTTGCTCAAAACAGCACACAGAAGCATGCTTTTTTCTACCATTTCTGAGTTGATCCAAAGTGGAAATGCATAGGATGATCCTAAACTAGACCAAAGTGGGTAACTGACTACATCCCAATGCAGACAGGAGTTTTAGCTCAAATTGCTTAAGGCCTGATATGGAAGAGTTGCAATAGGCAGTAGCACAGCTAATGTGTAGCACATTACACCCGCTTATATGGTACATCCCTTGAGCCAGCCCTCTTAGCATTTTCTTCCTTGTATGAGCATCTCACCGAACCCAACAATACTAAAAACCACCACAACAACAAAATTAGTTATTAATATAACAAGGTTTGAGCAAGGCTGATGAAGCTTTAGGATAACCACTCAGAAATACAGAAACAAACTGCATGATTTGAAATTAAAGAGAAACCTTAACACCGGAGTTCTGTTGACTCAAAGGCAGCACATAAGCAATTAATGGGCATGCACATCTGGAAATAATGAGCTATCCATTAGGAAAAATCATCACTGGACTGATCTAATACAGCACAGTGTATTAGATCAGTGTATTCTTTATTGCATGGAGCAGCGTTAGTGTAACAGCATTTCCAAAAGACACACAAAAATTCAATGAACTGAATGAGAAATATCACCCAAGGCAAGTATTCTGACACGGCAGAAAGGGGACTCTAGTAATAACTCAAAAAGACCTGATCACAGAGCTGCTGTCATATTTTATGAATAAATTACTAGGGAGAACACCTAATTTTGAAATCTTCCAGGCATTTAGAGGACTAAACAGTGCAAAAAGATTCATGGTGGGAGGCTATAAAAAATATTATTTGCCATTAGAATTAAAATTGAAAACCCTTGCTCTAGTGCTTGAGATAGAGAGAAAAATTATGCCATTAGGTACCAGTTGCTTTCCAAATTTATTATTTCCTGAAAAGCTGTCTATTTGGAAAAATGGTACACTACGCAATATTCTTGGTTCGGACACTTTGTGAAGATCTTGTACATTTTTGCATATACATTAAGTATGTACAACTATATAATTGCACATACATTACACATGGTAGTATACTGGAGCCTACATAATGGCTATGTATATACGTACACTTTCTGCAGGAAATCGCTCAACAAAATATTGCCAATATTCATACCAATTTGAACACCGCCTCTGGAGAAGTATTGCTAGGACAGTATTTTGAAAACTGGCTAAAACCAATTTTTGAATCTTAGTTTCAGCTTTCAACACTGACTTTCAAGGCAAAAGAGAGGTGCCTAAAGCTGGGCCTTGGCTCTTCTGTTTCTCCTGCACCAGTCTGTCCACTTCCCCCTTTTATCACATGCCACTGATGTGCACAAACCACAGGCTCCTGCTTTTGAAGTAAATGGGAGCACGGCGGTGCCACACTGGGAACTAAACCAGGCACTGGGCTGGCCCAGCACGCAGAGTCCTGAGTGCTGAAAACCCCTTAGGCAGCACTCGTTCCCTGTTCTGTACAACAGCCTTCTCTACAGAAGGTTTCTAGACTACTGGAGGAGACTGAGGGGTGACCTTATTAATGTTTCTAAATATGTAAAGGACAAGAGTCAGGAGGATGGAGCCAGGCTCTTCTCAGTGATGGCCAGCAACAGGACAAGGGGCAACGGGTGCAAGCTGGAGCAGAGGAAGTTCCATGTGAATATGAGGAACTTTTTCAAGGTGGGGGTGACAGAGCACTGGAACAGGCTGCCCAGAGAGGCTGTGGAGTCCCCTTCTCTGCAGGCATTCAAAACCCTCCTGGATGCATTCCTGTGTGATTTAGTCTAGGTGATCCTGCTCTGGCAGGGGGTTGGACTAGATGATCTTCTGAAGTCCCTTCCAACTCTTAATGTTCTGTGATTCTGTGTCACACCCACAGAGAAATCAGGACAGACAACCTCAGCTAAGATCACGGATGACAGCAGAGGTAGAATTAAGGGTGGCATGTCATTTTAAAAATGCATTATTTTTAAAACTCAATCCTAAACAAAGAACTGTTTCTTATCAATTTAATAGCATCTAATGGCCCTGCACCAACCACGTCCGTTGATGGCATACAGCTGAAAAGGGTACAGGGAGAGTACTCAGACTTCAAAGAAACCACACAGAAATGTTCAGGCAATGCAGCATGAAGTCTCCATCACACAAATACCTTTTTCTGACTACTTTTAGTACTACTCCTTAAAACTCCTAATAGACCTTGTTCCTAAAGAGTTCCTAAAGTGTTTATTTTTTCCTAAAAGATTCCCTGGCATGGCCTCTTGAATATCAAAAATTTACAGAGCAAGTGAAAAATATATGTGTGCTAAGCATTTGTGTAAAGGTGCCCGTATAATGATGAGAAAAACAAAGTCACTCTCCCAGATAACGCTCCTTTTCCTCTGTTCCAGCCACTGCCAACACACAATACAAAACTGACCTCTGCAACTCATTCAAACCACTAGCCACAACTGCAAAGTGACTGAAGGCTTCAGTGGAGGAATTTTTAAAGGCCTCTGGTGAATAAACATTTGTTTAAAGTCATAAAAATGTACACTGCTCCTTTAAAAATAGCTTAGTACAGGGGCCGATTTGGATGCCTGTAGTGATATAGGTATAGAAAAAAGCAAAAGGAAAGAGGATGTTTGTTCCCTGACTCCAACGATTTCCACTACATGGTGCATTATGACTGATGCTTCTTAGCAGGGTGTGCAAGGCAGCCAAGAGTCATTTAAAAACATGTGGTGTTTGTCTCAAAAACAAATGTAAGAGAATACTAATAAGAGCTGCGCTGTCTGAAATTAGACTGAGCGGTTTAAATCTATTTTTCTGGAGGATATTCAGGAAGCCGGGACTGCCTGCAAAATAAAACTAATTTATTCCTACTATCTACTTCAAAGGAGTTGGTCATATCCAGTATACTTTGTCTAGAAAATAAGCTTTTTGTCTAGAAAATAAGCTTTTCTATCCTAGGATTAATCAGGTATCAATGTCCCTCCTAGAAGCTCTCTATATAATAAAAACTGAAAGTATGTGAGTATTGGGTTCTTGGAATTGTATTAAATGGAAGCAAAGGACATATCAACGCTGCAATAGAAGGCCTGCTTTCATAAGTCACAAAGAAATCAAACCCACAGCAGCACACATCCCAGTTTAGAGTGTGAGTGATTTCCAGATTTTACATTTGGCACAATTCAATCCATGCTCCCATACAGACACAAAGATATGTTTCAGTTTATATCTCAGTTTATATTAGCTTTGGACCCCTGCAACCAAGGACATGGCTTACAGAGGGCCAGATCCTGCATCCCGTTAGCTAAATAGTGTTTTGGCTTTCAATAAATATGGTATTACTTCACGTGGACCATGGCACCACAGGCACTCGTGTTTAAGGCACTGGTCAACATTCAAGGGGCTACGTCTGAAGTGCACCAAAGACAAGAGAAAAGCATGAACCAACTACGGACAACTGGCAGAGCAACAGAACAGAACCCAAAGTTTGTGAAAAAACATTTTAAATTCTAAATACATCTAAAGTAAAACATATAACCCCACCTAAACTGGTTCTGAAGTTACAAACCTATACTTCAGTATTAGAAGGCACCCACTTCAGAAAGTTCAGGCCTCTTCCCATGCTACTATCCACTAATTGCCTTTGCGAACAAAAGTATAGATGAGCATAAAGTACAAAAGCACACACTTTAAGTGGTAGCAAAATGTCAGTAAAATTTTGAAATTGCTCAAGGAAAGTGACTGCCTCATTATTACATGTGAACATGTACACACTCCGTCTCAAAAAGGTAGGAAAGGGAATCAAAAGCCTTAAAATTTCTACCTCTGTTAGTCAGCATGACAGCTTTTAACTTCATTTTAGTAAATAGGATTGTTATCAGCTTGGCTTCCTTACCAAAAATAAGTAACCATTAGGTATTACAGGCAGTGTTCAGGAGGGATAAGTCAGCTGCCAGATAGGGAAGCCGTTCATACACTCACTCAGGAGGGGAGATCTTCCAAGCTCACACATTTCCACATTTGTAGAGACCTGTAAGTCTCCCAGTGTGCAAAGCACAGGTTCGGGTGTAAAAACGTCTGCTGGCCTTCCCCTTCCCCCTCCTCCATCCCACTTCAGGAAAGCATACAAGGATGTGCTTCAAGTCAAGCAAGCATGGCAATTATTTTGCTGGGCTGAGCAACTGAGCCCACACCTCCCAAAAGCCTCTCCTGCCACCCAACAGCAGGAGTTGCATGCACAGAGGGCATTCGAGGCCAACCAGCCGACATGGCCAGAGAGCAGTAAACAGCTGCTTAGGGTTATGCCACTCACATCACTGACAACACTGCAAATGCAAGACTGAAACGATGCCCTAAAGTGACGTTTCTAGAAGACTTCCAAAACCCACAAAAGGATCAAAGCAACCTTTAGCCAGCCATAAATATGCCACTGGACATCAGCATTCTCACACAGAAAGAGAACTTAGGTTTATTTCTGAATAAGCCTAGAAAAATGAAGTCTCAAACGTAAGACTCCAACTTTGATACATTTACAGTAAAAGCCTTTCAGAGTAGAATGCATGAGAACATCCTGAGGCCTCATTTCCAAACTTGATTAGCTTATGAATTGGCAAAAATTCCACCTAGCTTCTATGTAATGATAAAAAAAGACTGACAATTTTCTGGAGCAATCAACAGTTTGTGTATGCAGCGCTTTTTGGCTCTCGGATCTGCTCTGAAGCCAGCTCCTTTTTATTTTTCATATTATTCCCCATGAGAGCATACGGCAAAATTTAGTATTAATGTTAAGTGTCATGCTTGCAGAACAGAAAAAAGCAAGCTCCCAGGCCTCTGCTTACCAACACTCCAACAGAGAAGCAGACAGTGTTTCACAGAAGCATGGTAAACTAACATACATCCCTAAAAAATAAGCACAACTGAAAGCTGGGGTGAAAAGGGAGTGGGAATGTGGAGCTAGGTTTGTATGTTCTCAGACTGCTTTCTCAGTAACTCTGTGCTTCTTCAGAAAATAACTTCAGTATGAAACTAACACTTGGAAAGTTTTCCCAGCAGACACATAAAGAAGTTTTCTGGCACAGCCAGAAATTTACCATATGGGCCAGCCCAGATCCCCCTGAACACAGCAGGAGTTTGGTCACTGTAATCAATAAAGACAGGCTGGTATCTGAACATAAAATTTCCTTTGGATAATTTATGGAAACCTTAAATGCGAAACATAATCTGTTTCCTTTTACACCACCCAACTGCACAGCAAGTTTACATGAAGGACAAGCAGCACACAGAACAAGGAGGCCACCGAAGAGTGCTGAAGCAAGGCTGGAGAACCATCTCGGTGGCAAAGACTGCAATCACTTTCACAGAAGTCACAAGAGGTTATACTTTGCATTACTTCTGAATTGTAGCTTCTCACCGCTCTTCTCCCTGTTCAGGAAGGTTAATTATCATTAGTTAATGAACTTCTGAGTACTGACCAACAAATCAGCTTCACCAAAAAAGCATTTTTAAAGGATGCACTAAACTCTGATGCAGACCTTGTCTATATATGGCAAAATACTTCGACAGCGGGTGTTTAAGCCTAGGCATTAATTTTTGTTCTCCCAAAACATCAAAATGTTCTCAACATCTTCAGGCGAATGCAAGGCACACTTTCATAGGCTTAGTCTGAACTGTCGGACCCCATCTGCTCACAAACTTCGGCCAAACATTTTAAAAGGAATTTTTCCCCTACGTACCCAGCAACCCCCATGACAAAGGAATTCAAATGCTTTACCTGGCAGGTTGCTGTCTATGACATTTAACAGCTAAGCCTCTCATAACTGCTGTTTTCCCTCTCAGTATTATGTTTGGGAGCTTCACGTTCCAGCTTCCTGAACCTGGGGCAGCCCATCTCACCTAGCTCCTGCTCCTATATTTTGCTCCCCTGTTCCTTGAGGGATTGCTACAGACCCAAACAGAGTAGCAGCCTGGAAAACGGCATTCATTTAAAAGCCTCAATGCTTGAGAATCGCTCATAGAACAAGTTTTTGTAGTCTCATTCCCATAGTGGGTTTCTTTAGTTTGAAGGTTCTCCTTCCAGATAGGGATGCTGCAATTGGTTTTTGTTAGTATTTTTTAACTGAAATTATATTCAGCTTCTTTTCACAATATAAATAAATAAATAAGTAGATAGATAGATAGGCAAATAAATAAATAGAAGATGTATCTTTACAGTCCAAAATGTTTACCTAACAGTGACACCCAACTAGCTCTGACCAAAGCCAGGCAGGAGAAGCAGCAGTAATCTGGATGTGCTGAGTAGCTGTGAATCCTGACCCTAGCAGATCTCCTTCCTGGCACTGCTGTATTTGCATCCAAGCTAGTTCTTGCACCTATGGCAGCTGTCTTATCTGACACATAATTTTTTTGATAAATGCTGGAGCATGAGGACTTAGACATATCCCAGCTCTGAATATGACATAAATCTGACTGTCACAATCATGTAAAATATGTACCTTCAGCTTGGGTCACCAACTCTGACAGTGATGGGAAATAATAGATTAAAACAAAAGCACCTTCCTGTATTAGACAGGAAGGAGTTCTCTCAGGATAACTCAAAATCATGGCGTATGTATATATGTTGACCAATAATACTTGTTTATGCTACACAATAATAGGAATGGAGTCTATATTCAACAGTATTTGAAGCAACTTCTTAAAGTCAAAGTTTCCTATTCAGCACTTATTATGTCATAGACATTTTAGTCCTTCAGGATATTAATTCATATTTTTAAATTAGTATTCATTTATTGATAATATATGGATACGAATGTATTTATGCAGAATAAAAATATTTACAGATATGCATTCACATGTGACTTTTTAACACATCACAGCATATCTGATTGTCTTTTGTCTTGTGCTAAAACAAATCAACATGAAGGAAATTGCCTAAACAACTTTTTTATGCCTTATCTCAAACCAAACCCAAATCCTTAATAGTGTTTCAGCTGGCTGGTGTAATGAAAAACTCTTTAATGTCTTCTCCAGCAGCTTGCAATCTCTCTTTGCCTTTCGTTTTGGCCAAGAGCTTTGTACATTGCTGCCTTTCTCTAAAACACACTCTACACAAAAAACACAACCACCAACCCAACCCGAATCAAAAAACTTGGAAACTGTTTTTCCCATGTACATATTTTTTACATAACTATAGAAATCAAAACACTGGCATTTTCTCCAGTGAAGGACTTAGTTTAAACAAGAAACAGATGGAAAAGCTACTTGAAAGATAATCACTTGGTAAGTGAACCACAGTGAGATTCCTGCTTCATTTTGGTAGTTTGGAAAACACATTGGACCAGATTGAAGCCAATTTATACCAGCTGACAATTAACTTATTGCAATTCATGCCAGCTGAAGAACCAAGTCATTAGGACAGTAAAAAATATATATATACACATAGGTAAACACTATTATTTGTTAGAAAATTCAGCATGCCAATGTCCAAAGAGCCTGCAGTTTACAAAAGTAAATTTCAGTTTGATGTGGCTTTCTCTTCACTAAAATTTGTCTAATTTCTATGAAAAAAACCACTTTATTTTCAACTTGTGAATCACTAAGATCCATTTGGAATGACTGACACTTACTAGGTTCATAGTAATCCACTACAGTCACTGCAGCATCTTGGATATTTGCCACTTTGAAGTCTCTCACAGCTGGAATATCCACACAAACCTGGGTTTGATTTAGCTAGAAAAACAAAAGAGAAAGATCCTGAGAACCCTAGTGATGGTGGTTTCATGGAAGAGGTAAGGACTTCTAGTTCTGTGCCAGTCCGCTGCATTTCTAAAGACTTGGGAGTCAGGATGCATATAAAGATGCTTCTCTCATTTGTAGTCATTTTGTCCAAATTACAGACTTCTAGAAACATCTGCCGCATTATATATGATTTTTAAGAGGCCTGATCTAGAAGCCCCTTACAAATATAACTGAGTTTTGCCTATCTGATCTGTCTCACAAGCAATGGAACTATTAATTCAATATTAATAGCAGAATATAGTAGTAATAATAATAATGTCTTTCCAAAATTAAGCCAAACAATGGCAGGGTCAAGATTACCATCACTACAAACACATCTCTTTGTATTTTCAACTTACTGAGTCTAAGTATAGGTTGACTTTTCCATTGTCCTTTTCCATCTTCTTAACTGTATTGTCTGATGGAATGAAATCCGGTGACACAGAGAATCCACTCAGTAAGCCAACCTCCATGAGGACCATACCACTACTTGGAGCTGTACCAGAACCCAAGTACCTTTTCAAAACAGAAAGAAACTTTTAGTAGAACTAAAAAAAAAAGTTTGATCATCAAATCATGGAATTAGAAGACTGAGGGGGGATCTGATTAATGTTTATAAATATCTGAAGTGTGGGAGACAGAGGGAAATGGCCAACCTCTTCTAAGTTGTCTGTGGGGACAGGACAAGGGGCAATGGCTTCAAGGTGGAGCATAGGAAGTTCTGCACCAATATGCAGAAGAACTTTTTCACAGTGAGGGTGACAGAGCACTGGAATAGGCTGCCCAGGGAGGTTGTGCAGTCTCCATCTCTGGAGATACTCAAAACCCATCTGGACACCTACCTGTGCAACCTGTTCTAGGGAGCCTGCTTTGGCAGGGGGTTGGACTCGATGATCTCTAGAGGTCCCTTCCAACCCCTACAATGACAAGGTTGGAAAAGACCTTTAAGATCATCGAGTCCAACCATTCCCATCCTAAGCTAAACCATATCCCTAAGTACCTGATCTACACTTTTTTAGAACACATCCAGGGATGGTGACTCAACCACCATCCTGGGCAGCCTGTTCCAGGCCCTGACAACTCTGTGACTCTGTGATTCAATAATGTATAAGAATACATAAGAAACTCATGGAACAAAATACTGACAAGAAAATTTCTAATGGCAAAGAGCCAATACTTGATTTGTATTTTATTCTGCCTGATAATTTCAATCATATATGCAAATGCAAATTCAGCACTGAGAAGACTACAGTACACAAATCATATAGGAGACTGCACTGACACCACTAGAAGCCGCCCCATCGTCATCTACAAGTAGGGGTTTACGTCACAAAAGTGCAGGTTTACATCACAAATGTGCAGGTTTACATTACAAATATACAGGAAATATTGCAATTAAACACATGTTCAAAAGAAGTAATTAAGAAATCGCTTTAGGAACTCTTGAAGTGAAATTCATGTATTTCCTCTTATGGATGCATTGGGTTGCTTTTTTCATTTTTGAAGGGTGAGATAAAGGTATACACTGAAGAAGTCTCCCAAACCTTTTCTTATTTCCTTCATAGAAATTGATGGCTCCATTAACAAAGTCACCATCAGATTATTTCTCAAAGTTCCAGTTTTAAAATGCACAGCCATACAGTTTCGGAAAAAGAAGATTTAATGAGTTTAATTCCTTTTTTTTTCCTAAAAATTGCTTATTATTACATGCTGGACTAAAAAGCTTTGCAAACCTCACATACTGTGGTGCGCAACAAAGCTATCAAAATATATTTATGGTGTTCTGTGCTACAAGTGATACTTCAGTGACCCGCAAAAGATTGTATTGCTTCAAATAAAGCAGGTGGCAGAAGAGATCCCCCCTCCTTGGGTGAAGGGTAAATGATTATTGTTACACTAGAAAAGAAGTGCCTACAATCCTCATTTTGAAGGCCTGACAGTAGTTGAAAGTAATTGAATAAAACTATTTCTTTGTAGAGCTGGATATTTTAAAAAAAGGGAAGACTGGCTTTCAAAGCAATGCTGTTAAGCCTGGCAGCATGGCTGATTGAACACAGATAGGACTTTGAAAGAAATACAGCACAACTGCTGACTTCAGTTGGCTCGTAAGATTAGAAACAAATGGAACCATCTGTTGGATGATGTGCTGTGCCAAAGTAGCTGCTATTGAAACCAAATAACTGAATTGGAACTGGATGTAGCTATTTCTGCATAATTATCAATAAGAGAGGAGGAACATACCCATGCTGTCTAGCCAGTCTGGGGTGCTACCAAAATACCAACAGGTAAGCAAACCAGCTTGATATTGTCAAGAAGTGAGTAAGATATATTTTAAGATATATCCTAGAAGTTATGAGGCTATGACTCTCTTAAAAAAGAGATACAGCTCTGGGGGAGGGTCCTGGTATCATCTCTTCAACTCCATGGTGTTCTAAAACAGGAAAAAAAACCACCCACGCCATCTAAGAATAATGATCAGTAAGAGAGAAAAAGAAGACTTGAAACTTGTACCTGAAGAGAACGGAGAATGCTTTTAGCTGACTTTTATGTTTCAGCTCCTCAGCAATATGAAAGCTGTGTGAGACCCTCTCATAGATTATGCAAACAGGAGAAAACAACAACAAGCTAGTTTAGGCAGAAAACACAAACAAGAGGGCGAGTAGAGCCATCAGCAATCAGTTTCCCATGCCTGGCAACAAGCCTGACCAAAGAAGAAACTGGCAACCCTGGGTATTTGCATCCCAGACAGTGAGCTAGCTCCTTTAACCAAGAGACATCATTTGTCAGAAATGATACCCAGTTGAGACAACCATGGGCAATCACCATCAGGCTGGTTGAAAAGAAGGTGGAATATTCTGCAGATTAGAGAAAGAAAACAATTGCAAAGCTGCACCCTCCATTACCTGACTCTCTATTCCCACAGCTAGCTACGCTGGTTGAGATGTCAGCAATCTTTCTGTGTTCACTTACGTCCATCCATTTCTCTACCAGAAAGCCACAACATGTTGTAAAGATTCTAAGTAGACCAACTTTAAACTAATTTAGGAATTTGATATAGACAATGCATATTTATGTATAATGGATGGACGGAGTAGGAGAAGAGGATCACTAATCTATCAAGCCAAGCAACCAAAGTCTCATCCTAAAGAAGAGAAACATGAAGAATTTATACCAGTCCACTTTCCAAGATAGGAGTTGATGGATCTTAATGTTCCAAATATTCTCCTGGGGCAGTTTTCTAATGCCACTAGATTTTTCCCTAGCCTTTTAACACTTTTCAATTAAAACATCATCACCCTAGAGTCTTCCCAGAGAGATGGAACCCTTCCTGTCTGTATTCTTGAGCCAAAGGTCTTAGCTAGAAAATCAGAATGCTCAGCCAAAACTTACCCCACACCCATCATGTAAGTCCTTTACATGTCAGGAGTTTGTGCTAGACTTTAGAAAGCTGTTGACACTTCATAGAAAACATTAAAAGAGAACAAGCCCATTCTATTTCAATGTATCTCATGTATTTTAGTATCCCTGCCCACCATCTGTATCACTGAATTGGTTACCAGAAACACATAAAAACAAACCTCTGGCTTTATGCCTGCTGGCTATTTACCAAATTAAATCAATCTTCTCTGTATGGAAATCACAGTCACTATAGCTGATTGTTTGTCTGATGGTGTCACCTAGAGGCTCCATCTCCAGTCACAGCTCCCTTGTGGTGGGCAGAGCAGTTGGTGTTTAAAGTTTAAATATGTAACAAAAAGAGGACGCGGAAGAAAGGAATCCAAGAGTAATCATCGTGGACCACTTGGTACTTTGCAAATCTTGCATTTATAAGGAACCCATTATAACACCATAAGAAGAAAACAGAGTTTCTAGAGGAAGTATTCACAAACAAATGAAGTCCTAAAAATACAAAGAATGTAGTCATCACAACATCCTTGTATATAATAAAAGATAGAAAACATAAATATATATATAAAAAGATAAAGTGTCCTATAGGTTTTTCTGTGAAATATTAAGTGTTCTTTAACTACAGTAAGACTTAAGAAACTGCCAGAGAGCAAACCTCTTCATGTTTCTCTTAAATACATGTATAAACACTTTCATGGTAAGTAAAAATGAGGCAGCAAAGCAGTCAAAGAAACAACTTGGTTTAATGACTGGCTGACCTGGGAATATGCAATATGACTGTCCAATGTCACCTGTTCTCATCTGATCCGAATTCTATCCAGGTAATGTCTGGTAGCTGTTGTGTGGTCTCTGAGATGTCATCAGTCTCAGCTCAGTTCTTAGTAGGTGTTTACTGAACAAGCAACATCATCCCAAATGCATCCCTCCCTCCCTGATTTAGCAGAAAATATTAAGCTAGCCAGAAAATTAATCACCTCTTTCAAATCTAGAGTAAGACTTACATTATTTTATGCTACCAAATTCATAACCTTAAGACATATTGATAAATGAAAGGTCACAAAGGTATCTGCACAAAAAGGCAAAACTCCAGCTGAATTTATGATTATTGGGTTTTGTCTCCTGCCAAAACTGTTCTGAGCAAAGTTTATTAATAGAGATTACCAAAGAATGTTTACTTCTATTTCATGGTGTTTTCAGCACTTTGGAACTTCCTCCTCTCTTTACAAAAAACCCCAACACACACCCCCCCCAAAATAAAAAACCCCAAAACAGCCAAAAAACCCCAAAACCTACTTCTAGGTCAAAAGCAATGGATTCTGTTCATGAAAGGTAAGAGTAATGGGCAGTTGTCACAATAGGCCACTAGAAGTTAGAATGTGGAAGGTATTTCAAGTCTGTCCACAATTTTCCATATAGCTAAGAAGCACTTGCAGCAAATAAGTCTTTGAGTTTTTTCTTGTATTTTACACAAACTCTTCCACTGACTTCTAACATCTAGGGTACCACTAATTTTTTTCATACCAGTAAAAGAATATCACCCAGACAGCAAGAATTTTGTACCAAACATCTACACTCATCAACTTACAAAGTGTTTCTTAGTTCAACTACTGCTGTTTTTACAAAGCATGTTATTCTCTTTAGTTATACATTTATACTCCATACCTCAGTAAATCCATACAAACAAATGGATAATTTAACAAATTTTAAATAATTTAAAAGCTGTAGAGACAAAGAGGTGTATGAGATGCTCCAACTGAATTACCTACCTTGTGCACACATTCAAGGTCAAATGGTTTTTATCATCTTTGTCATCCTTTACGTCAACATTCAAATCAAAGGCTTCTTGTTTTCGGACAGATCTGAGCCCCTGGTCACTGTGTTTTGTGTTGTAAATAACATTGAGCTGTGGATTGCAAATAGAGACATTAGATGACACATGTAAAGGAAATCTATGTGGTTAAAACACTAAGTTACTAACAGAACCACACCAGAGGGGTGCTCACGCAAGACAGGATACACAGCCTGTATCTGTCAGTGACAAACATAAGATTCACGGGATTGCTCTGAAAGAAATATCCTTTCTGCACTCTGTAATGCAGCAGAACCAATGCAATTAGCAGGACACAACTGAGGCAAACACAAGGGGACAGAGGACAAGGGAATGGGTGTGATGAATGAGAAAGTTCAACTTCCAAAACCTTAGAATGACAAAATCAGATGCAATATACTAAGCAAACATTTACTGTCAAAGAACAGTTAATATCATCTTTGATTTTGGTAAAAAATAATAAGAAAATGGCTCAATAAACTCCCCTTGCAAGACCCCCAACACGCACTTTGCTTGGCTAAGGAAAAGGGAATGAAGAGTACTTCTGGAAAAATCATAGTCCCTTTACAAGTTTCTGGCAGCAAATGGAAAACTGTCAGTCCGAATGTAAAGGTATGACAAGGGGTTGTCCAAGTTACAGGTTAGCAAGTCAGTTATAGGCTACCAAGGCTGAGCAAACAGAGGAGTCTTTAATTTCTGATTTTTGCTTTCACTGCTGCATCTCTCACTCCTTGATATGAAAGTTATGCTCTTTCTTTCAATCTACACACAGGATTTCCATCGCCTTGCCCTGCACTGCTGAATTTAGCATGCTGTATGAGTACACAGCCAATTCTGTACAGGCGCTCAGGACAACCGTAGTGCAACGTTGAAGATTTATCCTGTACAACTGCTCTACAGACAGTACCAAGGATGAAGCCAATCTAGAAAGCCTGCCAGTTAAAGGCACGCAGAAAGTTTGGTAAAGTCAAGCTGGCGGTGGCTCAATGATCTGTCATCACAGGAACAAAGCTGTTTTAACTTCTGCCAGAAAAAGCTAATGAATGAGAATTTACTGCCAATGCAGGATGTCTGAAACCACATAGTGAACAGGTCAATCAGCTAGTATTTTCATGGAATAAGTTATCACTGTTACAGTCTGACTTTCCTTCCCTAATTTCTCATGACAACGAAGGAAAAATCTTTTTTTCACAACACAAAGTTTAACTAAAGCCTCCTTCTTTGTACACTGTTATTTTGGGGACAGAAGGTCATTATACAGAAACTAGCATTAAATCAACAAAACAAGCAACTGCATTTCTTCTTAATCCTTTTAAGACGCAGATGCAAAAGCTAAAAGCAGAACTGGTCCAGTCTTGTCAAACTACAGCTAGTTCTGGTAAGAGGCCCAAGAAGAGAAAACTAAAAACTAATCTTCTGCATGAGAATAATGCTTGAAACAGTAGATGAGCTGATCAACTGAGTTATATTTCAAAATACATTAATTATTTATAATGCCCTAATCAATATCTCTTTCCCTGTCCTTTTAGGTCTTCAGCTATGTCATGGTTTAACCTCCACAAGCAACTGAGCACCACACAGCTGCTTACTCACTTCCCTCCCAGCAGGATGGAGGGAAGAAAGAAGAAAGCTGGAAGAGTAAAAGTGAGAAAACTTGTGGGTTGAGATAAGAGTAGTTTAATAACTGATAGTAACAAAAACAAGAGAGAACTAAAACCCAAGAAAGATGAGCGATGCAAATGAAAACAATTGCTCACCGCTACCACACCAATGCCCAGCTAGTCCCTGAGCAGCAGCTCCCTAGCCAACCTGACCCGTTGTTTTATTGCTGAGCATGATGTCATATGATATGAGATATCCCCTTGGTCAGATGGGGCCAGCTGTCCTGGCTGCGTCCCCTCCCAACCCCTTGTGCAATCCCAGCCTACACACTAGTGGGGTGGAGTGAGGAGCAGAAAAGGCCTCGGCTCTCTGTAAGCACTGCTCAGCAGGAATGAAAACATCCTATGTCACCAACATCATCTCCAGCACAAATCCAAAACACAGCCCCATACTAACTACTATGAAGAAAAATTATCTTTACCCCAGCCAAAACCCCCACAAATTAGCAGCACAAACATGCTTGATTGAGGGCATGAATTCCATTAAATTGTCTCCATTATTTCCCCATGCCTTCTCCATTTAAACTGTAACAGAGAAATATGTGTGCAATTCACAATGCATCATTTTCAGTACCAGCATGCTGAATAACATCCAGTCCCTTGCTAAAGTCTAATAAAAATGTTCTGGCTGAGTGAAAAAACTGGTCAGCACTTTTCAGTAGCGAGTAACAGGTAACTGTCAGTCTTCCCTCACTCCCTGATTACATGACTGGGAGATTAAGGCTCTTGCCCACCTATCCACTTTGCCCATACCCATCCTCCTTGAGCCTGCCAACCCACTCCTTGTTGCTAGTCCTGCATTTCAGTGTCATCCTTCTTTGTTCAGAAGGCAAGGGTCATGACAAATTTCTGAGGTATTTGCCAAACCCAGTTCACAGGGTTGCAGACAGAGGTGTTTCTTCTAAGACTTTCAGCAGGCCACCTAGGGATGATTACTTCTTTACCTCCTCTCTCTAGAGAGTATCAGTCATACACCTTAACTCTACAGTCATCCTCTCCTTTCCCTTGAAGCCTTAGGACAACTGTAGTATGTACCCACATAACGAATGGATGAGCTAAAAGATTATTATTGACAGCAGGACCACAAAACTACAAGAAAACTTCTGCTTTTGCAATTATGCTATCCAAAATAAGTACATTTTATGAGATTCTGCAGGGTCAAGAGTGAATGCACTGCCAACCAGTACACATAGACAGCAAGACTACACACACCAAAAAAAAAGTTGTTTTTTTTCCCTAAGAATTCATTCTGTTGGGAAAGGAGCCTTTTCCATTAATGGACCAAATCTTGTGTTTTGTGATATTTAAATGAATTACTATTTTGACATGCTACATTTGGCTAGAAAGTCAAATCCCAGAACAATGAATCTTACCACTGTACTTTGGCAGGCCTGACAATGAAACACAGCTGAAGAAATGTGATAGCAATGTCATATGCTATCTAATTTATTAAATGTGACCCAGATCTAGCTTGTGTCTGGGAAAAGGAGGAATCTTATTCAAATGGCATCAGTGCTCTTTCTTTTAGAATACCAGACATGCCAAAGGAAGCAGAAGGAAAGGACTGGTCCCAGCAAAAACCAGTATTTTGGAGAAGCTACTCCAGTGTATTAAGTACAATATTTTGAATCAAGTCATGGCATTTCTGATTCAAAGCTGCAGGAAAAAAGACAACAGCACATGACGTAAAGGAAGGAGATAACCCGGTATTGGTTCCTGAACACCAGTTATTTGGGAGCATATTTGCATGTTCATACAACAAACTGGGAACTTAAACCATGGTGCTCTACATCCCCAAGGAGCCCTGTAACCAAGGAGCCTCCACTTCTGGCTATTCTGAGCAGATGACTTCTGTTCGCTTTTCACCAGACATGCTGGTTTGGATGTGAAGTTTTCTGCTAGCAAAAATGTAATTGGAACAAATGTGCTTCTACAAAAGATATTCATTTCAACAAATCACCATCTTCCAGCAAGAAACAATTTGGTGAAAAGTTTTTGATCAGCTCGCCTGACGAATTAGTTGACTTAATATCAGGGAGTATTTCTCAACACTCGTTAAGGTTAAGTAATCTTAACTGCTCTGGAGCCCCATTTTGTTACATTCCACATATCTGAAACCACAGAATGTGTGAACATAGTCTTGCTGAGATGTTCATTCCTATCTTGGCCTGCAGGTCATAATCTAAATTATCATCTGAAACTTCTGAACTTTGCTGTAAACTTCTTTTGCACTTCTGGGATTTAATAAACACAGGTCATGATATGGCACTGTGGGTTTTGCAGACCGGTGCTGACCAAAGGAGGCATATCTCTAACTGGTGTTCACTCCTGATAGGCAGCTGTGACCAACCATTACCGTGCCTTTTTTGTTTCCCAAATGCATAAGAACACTAAAGTGAGGGTCAGGTTGGAAAGAACCTGCAATAGAATCTGACCTGGCATAAAATTTCAAGACCATTAAAGGCACCCTACGTTCAGTTTTCCCAAGTATGACTGGAAGGAGTCTAGTAGGAACTCTGTCTGATTTTGCAATTATGAGTTTATCTGTGTATTTCCAATGAAATAAGTATTTCACGCTCAGAAACTAATAGTCTTGTATTATCCATAGCTTTTCAAAGGTCTTCTCTTTCACCTGTTTCTTTCTAGGTTACTATCATGGACAGGACAGCATGGAAGAGAGACTCAGATCCAATACTGTCTTTTTCTCTTACCATATTTCTCATACAGTTAGGGAAAACCTTGGAGATGGAATTTCTTTAGAACATAATCTCTGCTACAGGAGAAGAGCAAGCAGCAAACAGCATAAAAAGGCTAGTTACTGCTTCTAGTTCTAAATACAGTATGTGCTGATCCCAGCTTAATTTGTTTAACTATAAGTAAAGATGTTCAAATTTATGCTACTGAAACACAGTCTTCCACAAGACAGGCAGAAAGGGGATCACTATGCCACGCTCCACTCTTTGCCATGCCCACACTTTTGGCTGATGCTAAGTGTCTACTATTGTTGGCAGCTTGCAGGATCCTTTGACTCCATCTTTCACACTACTTCAGAACCCCATAAAAATTGCTGGGGAACCTGACCATAACACTCTTTATTTTTAGCTTTTGCACTACTGTTACATTCTACCTCATCAAAATGAAAACAACTCTAATAACTTGTTCTGTGCTAATCTGGGCCTTAGCCCAGTTTTGCCACAGGTTCCTGATAAGGCATTGCTGTCTAGTCCACACAGCATTTTCTACTGTGACCTTTGTGCCTGCCAATGTACTGCTGCAGTCCTTCAACTTGCTAACAGACACTGCATTTCTGCAGGAGGACAGGGAGGCTTTGGTATGACTCTGGCCTGTTGAAGTGCCTCAAAACTGTCAGTCATCCAGCAGTACTTAAAAAGCCAGGCCATTGGACATAAACGATCAATCACATGACTATGTCTATTCACTCAATATATGGTTTCTTGCATTTTTCAACTAGTAAAATGCTTTGGTACTGATATAAGATATTTCAGGAGATCGTTCTTATCAACAAGTTTTATTGAGCTTCCAAAATATAAATTCTTTATAGTCACCATATCTTTAGCAAGAATAACTGCACTGCGTACCTGAAACACAGCAAATCCTGTTCCCTCCGCTGCCACCGTAACGGTCACTGGTTGTGCAGGGGCAATCTGAGAGACAGACAGATGGGTAAAACAGTATTTTCAAGGTATTTTTAGTCAACAGACATTACAAAAGCATTCTTTGCTTTCTACAGTACCTCCTTGGTCTGAAGCAGAAAACGGTTTTGAGTATCAATTGAAAATGTTGCTGGTGCTTCCAAAGAAGGTGCTGTCACTGTTACATCCATTTCTGTTTTGCTTGTAGTAGTGAGAGTTGCGAATAGACTCAAAGCTTGCAGAGCCACAACTGTGTCCTGTTGAGAGAAACAAATCTTTCTGTATTAAACAGCAGAACCCTGTGCCAAGAAATACCTGTGTTTAGGCCACGTCTCAGACAGCTCATGGTCCCTGTATTGTCCCCTTTGTTGATTATGTTGGGGTCTTCATGCAGCTACCTCCATATCTCCATTGGGATTCTAATGGCATGAAGGATCCCAGTGCAGAAGAGGGATGGCAGCACAGGACAAGTTAGGAAAATGGGGTGGGAGACAGCTAAGAAGTTCTCCTTTTGTGCAAGGTATGTGGGAGATCTAACACACCAGTAGACACAACAGTCAGAATCACACACCATGCAGACAGCAAGGAGAAAGTCAATGAAAAAAGTAGTGATTCTGCTACTGTGACAGAATCACATGGTTGGAAAAAAACTTTGAGATCATCAAGTCCAACTGTACCTGTCCTCTACTAAACCATATCCATAAGTACCTCATCTACCTGTCTTTTAATTACATCCAGGGTCAATTAATCAACTGCCTCCCCAGGCAGCCTATTCCAGTGCCTAGATGTACAGAGTCACTAAAGATTAAATATCCAGTACATCACAGTAGTTATTCAAGGTACCTTCACCACTGAAGCAAAAGGCTACAGGTCCGAAAAACTATTAGTATTTATTTTTCCAAGGCTGAAATTAGTTTTTACTGAATGCACAGCAACAAAGGGGATTCAGCCCACATTTTATAGTCTATCAAAAAGTTTTGTGCAATCATTTTACCACTTTGGAATGTGCTTATAAACAAATTCTCATCTCTCTCATTCTCCTTTGTTACTCTCCATTGTTAATCCTTATGTACAATTGCAGGCTTAGGTCTCCAGGTGTTGAACATCAGAGGCATTTTTTTGAATATTTGTTTCAGCACAGTTTGTTGAATGACAATTTTAACATCCCTTATTTTCTGGGGAAAAAATACAGTAATCAATTATGGGTCTTTAAAGTTTCTCAGGGGGTTTTGTTCTTTGTGTAATTAATTTTGCACCTATTTTTAACCAGCAACAGTGAAGAAATTGGCCTTGCAGGCTCAGCACACAGAGGTGTTTTATTCATTCGTGGGTCACTTCTAGTAACTAAATTCTAGTGTTAAAAAAGCTCATTAACTATGACGTGCTTAACATGTCATACCTTAAGGTACCAGCATGTGCTGCCTATTTAAATGAGAAGAAAACACTCCTTAACAATCAGACACTACTCTCCTTCCCATGCCACCTCCCTGTCTGAGGTGACCCGCTTCACTGATTTCTTAAAACCCAGAAAGGGGAGATGATTAGCAGTAGTGCCAAAGTTGCTGGTAAGCTGAACTTCTACGGCTGGGATCCCAACTCCAGTGCTTAACACAGGGTGACACAAGAGATGTGACTAAATGGCTAACAAATTTAATGGTCTGGAGTAAGTGGCATATTTTTTCAGGAGGAGGCAAGTATTTACCCTGAAAGAATGTCTTTGATTACTCCTTTGCAGAAATGGGTGACAAAGCATCTGAATGACTCTGACCCTTACTCAGACTACTCATGTGTCAGTTCCTGCTGAAGATCTACAGCTTGGGAGTGCAAACTTAAAAACCTTCTTTCACATTAAAGTGAATGAAACTATAGCAACCTATGACATCTATATTGCTGACCTGTCTTTCAGACTTACAGAGCTATAAGATCTTATTGAAGAACCTGATTTTAAACATCTGACAGCAGAAATAAGCCTGCCCTTACCTAAGTTGTGGAAACCAAGAAATACCTTGAAGTACCTTTTCCAAGTCCTTAGAATTACACTTCTCACATTTAGACTTCTTGCCCTAAACTGAGACAGAGTTCAAGATGTCTCAAAATGCTATCTGCCATTGCTGAAGGTGACTGCGGAGCTTTTCCTCATCCCACTCTTCAACGACTCTTAGAAACAGGTAAAACATGAGAGGGCAGAGAAGCACCTACAGAGAAGATACATGTGCCCCTTGGTGTGCTCCAAAGTGGAAGACATACCCAAGGCTTTTCACCAGGAAACACAGATAAAGCACGGGGTGCGCAGCTCAGCATGGCAATGCTGTGCCCAATACACAACCTGAAAAGTTAGGGAATACAGTCTCAACCCAGACTCACTGGTCCCTCTTGCCCCCTCAAAGCCACAAAGAACATGCTACTCTTCCCTACCATTTAAATCTACATTCACATATATGCTAATTTTTCTATGGATCATTCTCCTGTGTTTATGATATGTAAATTTTATGTTTAAGCATTAAAAAACATTATAAACCAAAATAAACTGAATGCAAATTCATAGTAAACTATACCACGTACACAAATTGCAGAAAGTTATTGTACCCTAACTTACAAAAGGTCACATGTGCAACTGATTACATTCCTCCTCATTGTTTAACAACATATTAAGTTTCTAATGTAATAAACTCATGGAAGGAAACAGTCCAAACCTTTTTTTAAGCAATCTTAGAAATTAACAAAAGAAATGGGGTAATTTCTACAAATTAAAAAAGGCATCTAGAGAGACACTGGAGTAATTTTGAAATCAAAATAGTTTAGACTATGGAAGAGCAAAATGATTAAATTCATTTCTTAACTTTACCCTCGGGGTAAATGGTACACTGCTGGATTTGCAAACGTCCAAGTAAAAATGGTTTCTGGAGAATAAAGAAAAGCTTTTTCAAGTCATTTAGTGCTTTAATCAGCCTCTTCAAATAATAAGCAAGAATTAACACATCAGAAAAATACTAGAACCTCGGGGGAACCAGGCTGGTTCTTAAATTGCATTTTATTTAGTATAACTAATTTCTCTTAGATTAATAACAACAAACATTTGAATATAACGAATGATAGCCTGTACAGCTTGGTGCCAAGCAGTATGATGAAATGTGACATTTTACTGTGACCAGCATTTGTAGTTAATTTAAAAGCTAGTTTAAACTAATGCAATCCAAAGTACTATATAAATTTTCTGGATGCCAGCACAGCTTACAAGATGTGGTTTCAATAACATGGAAACCTCCTGGAGATAATGTAAATCTCCCAAATTTCATGGCCCATCAAAACATCTAAGTAATAATGAGGACAAAGTACATTATTAAGTTAAGACTAACTGCCATGAAGCACTAGGTTAGACTGTTTCTCTAAAACTTTGCCGCCTTTCTTATCTTAGTTTATAGCCTTTCAGGAGTTCGAGGGCCCACATATGGAAAGAATAGAAAGAGCTTTCTCTCCTTGGAAAGAAAATAAGCACCAATATTTATTACACTTGCTTGGAAAATCTGATTAATTATTTTTCCATGGGCATCATTTCTTCTTCTTAATTTAAGATCATTTGTTATCAATATTTTATACAGTCAAGGTGACCCTCTCATTCTGTTTTTTATTATACTTGAGAAA
The DNA here is from genome assembly GCA_027925045.1 of Hypotaenidia okinawae. Taxonomy (NCBI): domain Eukaryota; kingdom Metazoa; phylum Chordata; class Aves; order Gruiformes; family Rallidae; genus Hypotaenidia; species Hypotaenidia okinawae. Next base: position 89,548,012 of record BSDF01000003.1, read on the forward strand.
ATACTAGAGCTGGTATTCCAGGTTTTGGATGTCAATACTGCAAAGAATGCAAACCTGCACATAACTGAGGCCGTTACAGCAAAATAACATCCAGTAATTGTTATGTAAAAAATAAATGGTCCCTTTTTTCTTTTTTTTTTTCTAATACCCAAAGCTCATTTAGAAAGTATAACAAAGCTCTTTCAGACAAAGTATTACCTGAGTAGATGAAAATCCCCCAAGGTGATTTCTTTGCTGGCTTAACCATTTCATAATAGGGATCCCCTCTGCTAATCTGTCTTGATGAAAGTGTGAGAGCACAGCATACGCCGCAAGTTCAATATCGACGGACCGTGGTTGCCAGGAGTCAGAAATTGCAGAAGCAGGTGTTACCCAGAAACGAAATTCTCCTGCAAAAGGAACCAACAATAACCTCAGATCCACAGACCGAAGTCTTTGGACTTCTGGGAAAGGCTTATGGAAAACATCCTAATTAATGCTTATGTACAAGCAAGGTTCTTTAAAATCGTGCTGATGTTTAGGCATGTGTCCCATAAAGGACCAACTTAAGCACTTCCTCAGCAATGGATCAATATAGATACAAAAAAAGCTGGAGTCCAAATAGTCACTCCATTGATTTCAGTGAAAATCAGTTGATCCTTTTGTTGTCAGCCTGAAGCCCTTGTGAAAAGGCGACCTTGTTGTTGGGTGCTCCTTCCTCTTCAGGACTAGAGAACGCACCATAGCTGTTCATTCTTGAATGATGCCTTCTGAAAAATTGACTTAAACCCTTCCTTCCTGAAAGTGACTTGTCTGAAAGGTCTAACTCAGTAAACACAGAGGGATGCCCAAGAGAATCCACCTACAGAACTGTGTAAGATAGTGTGCAATACCTTGGTGTTCCGCCCTCTCGTTCAGTATATTCAGTGCTTCCTTTGCTTTTGTACTTTTTGCCCAGGACAATGCATATGTCACAAGTGCCAAAGTGTAATTATCCGAAATACCATCTTCTAATTTATCTTCTAGAAAGTTTGTAGCACTCTTGATGACATAAGTATGCTGGAAATGAAGGTCATATTGAAGAATGTACAGTGAAACAAAAATATATTGAAATACTGTAATTTGAAAGAAAAATTTGTACAGAAACATTACTAGCACAAATCAACAACCAAGAAACACTGAAAATCTCTCTCAGAGCCACAGGCACAAACCTCAAAGGCAAACCTTTTGATCTAGCACTGCCTTTTATGAACCTCAATGAAATCCACTGGAATGACTTAACATCTCCAAGTACAGTTGCACCCATAAATTTCTTTGTAAGTTCTTGGACTAAAGCCACAACAATAGTCTTGCCTTTAGATTTTGTAAAAGCACATAAAATTGAAGGGCATAACCGCACAATTTTTTATTGTCTTAGGTAAATAAGCCAAAGTACAGGAAAGTTTAACAAAACATGGTTAAAATTTGTCTCTATTTGGATGTCCTTCTATGTCCTAAAACTACCAAGAGTTTGCCAGGTAGGATGACAATTTATGAAGTGTCACAGAAACTATGAATTCTATTTATGAATTCCAATACCTGTTTATCTGGGAACCCTAGGAACGATGACATGATGTAAGCTGTGAGAGTGACTGAATTATTGGCCCCTCCTTGAAGATCACTGTGTAACACTTTCCCAGGCTCATGAAATTCTCCATTTATTTTCTGATGCCGGACAATCCATTTAGCTGTATCCATGAGTACATTTTGGTCGATATCTATGAATGGACGAGCTTGAAGGAAACATCTTAACACAAAGGCTGATAACCTTGGGAAAAAGGTTAATCAAATATGACAAAATTAGCAACATATTGGAGCTTCTTCTGTTTAAGATGATGTAAGAATACTGTGATGCATAAAGTCTTCTACACACACCTCCAAAGCAGAGAGGAAAGTACATGTCTCATCCAGACAAGCAAGTGGACTAAGCTTAATTCACCAAAAAAGAAGCTACATCCTTGTTCCTAAATATCACCCCTTTTGCAGGTGTTGTTTCAAAAATAAATACAGAGTATAGACCCCAAGTCTGCCAGCACATGTTTATCTACATAACTATATTGCTTGCCTGCCTTCTGCTGCTAGGCTAAAGTGGCAAAAATCAGAGTTTAGACAGTATATGCAGTTATGTGTGATCTTAATTATCCTGATTATCCCTTTAATTATATCATTGAAACAACCTTTGTTGTTTCACTCATTAATAACCCCAAATTCTGCTTTGACTCCCTTCTTTGCCAAACATATATTCATGTAGCCTGCCACTGCCCTGCTTAAGTACTGGAGTTGCCACTATATATAATGTTCTTCATTTTCCAATCCATTGATACTGAGTCTAAGGCAAATCCTGCTGATATCCATGAAAAATGCTCACAGACTCCAGGAGTGATGCAATAAGTGGCATACTAACCAGGATGGTTCTATTTAAAGTCATCAGCGCGTGCTGAAATACGTGAGTGTATTTAAACCAACTGAACATGGATTAGCTCAACAAAGCGCTGGAACACGTCTTTGTTATCTATCTAGTTTCCACTACTATGTTCACTATGCTTCGTAGGGTGAAATTCAGCACTGAAAAGGCTTTTTCAACTGTATTTATAGTCTCAAAAAAGAAGTGTAACAGAGGCAAGTAGGACAAATTTTTAACACCAGTAACTGTTCACCCCCAAGGAAATGCCTGAGTCAGTCTTATGCCTCCAGCATAGAGAGAACTGAAAATCTGTTTGAAGCCGTGATGATCACATAGCCCTAAGTGCTTTCAGTCAACTGCAAGAAAAAGTTATTTAATTATTACTCTTCATTCCTTCAGAGAAAAGCAACAGAAAAGCTTTCGGACCAAGCTGTTCCACTGGCTAAAATAATTCATCATTCATCTTTTTCAAAATTAAAAAGCTTTGCCCTAATAATGGCTTTGACAGCATGTTATCCAGCAGAATGACCTTAGAGTTGGCCTAAACACCTAATGAAAACCAGGCAGAAGGCTAATACAGCTGGAAATTTTTACCAGCTTCACAAAAAATTTTTAGTCGCAGGGAAAATATGTTAAATACTCAGATTCCACAGAGAATCTGGCAGAACTACTTACCATGTGCTCCCAGAAGGATCTTCATTTCCAAAGGCACTAAAAGAGCCATCATCCCTCTGGAAAAGTAGCTCTCTCTGGTAGCCTGAAGTGGAAAAGCAGAGACAGGTATCGAACACTGTCTCTCCTGCAGGTTCCAGCACAAACTGTCTGCTGATGTGAAGCAAGGCACCTTTCTAAGGCTAAGGGCAGAACTTGAGCTCGTATTTCATTTTAAAAATCCCCAAAATATGTAGGAACATACAAAACAGCACAGAATATGATGAGAAAGTGTGCTGCAGTAACACGATGGATCCATCTACAAAAGCAGAACCAGAAGCTCCTGCTCCCACTCTCAAGCCACCCAAACACAACAGCATAGTGCAGAGACATGTCCCAGTGGCTTCTGTCAAATCAAAGTACTGGGTATCAGAAAAATCGTGCTGGAAGAGGCCATTCTAAAACGAGTGAAAAATTTCAAAAGACCTGAAGATTCTGAAATACTGAGGATCCATTTAAAACATATCTGAAGATCTTCCAGTATCCAGAACAAGCGCGACTTTCTCCTGACTGCTGAACATGTGTAACAAAAGGCCCCCAAGGGTTCTCTAGCTGCTCACAACTACCAGCAGCATCCTTACTCAGTGCTGACTTCAGTGCAGAACCAATGTTCCTCAATGTTAGAAATCAAGAGCTTCCTATGATATGCCACTCACTGTAGTTTCTGATATCTAAAGCCTTTCTTCCCTCACATTTTACTCACCATTTGTGTATCCAGAACAATAATCATATCTATTTATAGAATTTCACAAGACATCTTTTCTTCTTTCCCCCACCTCGTCTTTTTCCTTGGCTTTACTATTTTGGCTATTACAATGAAGAAAGTATATTCATTAGTCCAATATCTGACAGATACAGACACAGTACTGAACCAGCATTCAGTCCTAGGCAAATGAATGACTTTACAAATACACCCCACGAGGTCCATCCAACTACATCCATTGCCCTGCAAAATGTTCCTTGTTTTCACAGATAAAGGATTAATTACCTGCTTCCACACTATGCTGAATACAGATACGTAGTGACCAAGCTACAGCCTTGATTACTGAGGAACAAACAGCCTGGTCCCTCAAGATAAGTTACACTGTAAGATGAAATCCTACTTAGGCTCTCCCTATAGTAGAAAAGATCATAAAGATGTGAATCTGAACTGCTATGGTATACCAGTGTACCTTCCCATATAAACTCTTATCCCAGTAGCATTAGGTTTAGTTTCCTTAGAAGAGTTTGAAATTACAATTTCCACTTAAATACAGGGGATTTATAATGTATTTAGCCCAACAGTGGTTAATTACAGGATTAAAACTGATGAGTCTTTCCCAGACATAAGTATCTGTCATCTCATTTAATGATCTTGAGTGGGAGGAAAAAACAAGGAATAAGTGGCATTTCACACCAAGGAAAGCAAAAGTCACTACCAAAGTTTAAGCCTAAAATAATGTGCTAAGAGGAATATGAATACACACACACAGAGACACACAGACACGCGCCCACACACACACAGATTGTTTCCTCTTCAAAAGCATCTGACTGCAAGGTCTGAGCATTGAAGTCTTCTGCTTCTTTGCAGAACAGGCAATATACAACACTAAGTATTATAATCACCACCCCGCTGGTAGGGCACTGAACTAAGATGACCAGCGCGCTCAACAAAGACTGCTGAGCAGCTCTTAGATGGAGATAAATTTATCTCAGAATTTGTAATGACTGGAGGGATCAGAAAGATGAGCAGAACCAGAAGGAGGATGGAGCGATCACCAAGCTATTTCCTACACTGCTTTCTTCTCAATGCCAAGCCGCTGCAGTCACGCAAAAGTCTTCGAACATGAGCGTATCTAACACGGGGAAGCCTGCAGACATGCTGGAACAGGAGACCTGGGGGCTGTGAACCACCACGGTTGTTCCAATGGGCACTCAATCAGACATGAAAAACGATACTTCGAATGTCAGCACATACAAGCAGAAAGGCAAGGAAAAGAAGGATCCTATTATGAAGATGTACACTAGTATTCCCAGAGGACTGGCTGAAACCCAAGAGATGCGGGAGGCTCGCTGAGCAACACTGGAAGAGGAGTGCACCAGGATGGAAAAGACTTCAGAAATATGTCAAAGACTATAGGGTCTCACATTTCAAACAGCTTGGAAATACTGTTCAAAACTCGCTGCTTGCTTTGGGTCCAGCACAAAAGCTTTCAGACGAAGCAGGATTCTTTTTCATTTCTGAAGAAGTGATTGCACGATGGGATCTGTCATGCCCACAACTGAAGGAATTTTTTTAGAAGGCAACTTATGCTTTGTTTTTATTCTAGGTAAATAAAAACTGCTAAAAAAAAATAATTTAGCAATCCCTTCTAGCTATATGATCCCTTCTTCTCACAAGCATTTAGCCTTAAAATTAATCATATTTACTTCTATAAGTTCACTTTTCCAAATATTTAGTGATTTCTGATGCGTGAAGTCGGTTTTAAATTAAACTTCATGACAATCCCTTAAAACCTGAGCTTATAAAAGTTACATCTCAAACCAAAGATAGATTTCAACTTTAAGATTACAGTTTAAAAAAATCAACTGAATAAAAAAACCCCAATTGAAATCAATTGTTAAAATAAAGACGAACTGTTTTTTACATTGTGGTTCATACTTCCTGTTTTGGCTACTATGCTATTAAAAACATGTACCTAAATTGAAAACCCCCAGGAACAAGGTGAGTAACACAATGCTTTGTATATAGAGGCATTTAATCCTATAATATTCACTTGAAGTAATTTTAATAAATCAATTACTGGAAAACTTCAGAAAATTATGGTAGCACAACTCAGGCTTCAAAGAGTAGCATATTGCTTACAAACTTCAGAGTTGCTGTTTACATAACACATCTCTCCCTCTTCCTGCCCCCCTTTACTTTTTGACTAGACCATGTAGTAGGAAGGGTTTGAAAAAAACATTTAACTGCTTTTGACAGAAAATTTAGATCTTGATGAAAGGAAAATTTATTTTGAGCTGTGTCTTTTCCAAGGGTGTTGTCAACAACTTTAAAAATAAATATATGTATCAAACACCCACAAAAAAATCCAAATCAAAGACTTACAGAGAGTAAACAAAATTTGAAAATGTCATCACAGTGCCTTAGTAGGGGTGTAGCTCACATAAGGATGGTCTCATTCCTCCCTCTGAACCAGGCTCTTAGGAAGAAGACTCACATGTGGCGAGCGTGGTACATCGGTCAGACACTCAAATCCAAAAGGCACAGAGAAGCATAGCACAATATGCACTCTCCACATTTTGTGATGCCCTGGAGTACTTCCCAACTAAAACAGTTGAGAACTGTTTCCAACTAACATTTTCCAACTTTTGATTTCCAGCAGAGACTTCACTTCTGACCAAGTCTAAAACTTGGGTGGGCAAAAGCCAGCCGCCAGAGCAAATGCCATTCCTCATGCTCAACAACAGCATGGCAGGACAGCAATGCTGTCACTGAAGACACACATGGGATGAATACGGCTCACACTGCCCAATGACTAATTTTCAACCTCTGTGCCTCAAGTGGAGGTCCAAAGTGTTTGTTCTACATACAGTTTTATCAAAGGAGAGATAACATCCAAGGAAAACTGCATAAATTACCTTCTAAGCCTTAGTTTTCCTTTGAAGATTAACTACATGTTTTTTCTAAGCAAACTTGCCCTTGTAAACTAAACCAATTGCTTTTCAATTCTGTCAGCCCAGAAAAAAAGAGGAAAAGAAAGAGGAAGATGAGCTTTTCTTTCAGTTCTCATGACACCAACATAGCAGAGCTTCAAAAACCAAATGCGAAGTCACAAGTATCTTCTTTAAAATATCAATGTCTTTCTTTGAAGCATACAGACCTTTCCTCATAAAGGAGACAGCTTTTGATTTAATATCCTCTCTCAGCTGCCTGGTTTTAGTCAGGTATTGCAGAATATACACATTCGGAGCAAAATTGATCATATTTTGTTCACCGCAGCCATAAGGCATCTTAATCAATGATGACAAACCACTGATAGAAGGCCCAAGTAAATCACCTGAAAGATAAAATTTAATAACAATAAATTAAAGCCTACAAATAAATGCATATCTAACACCTAAGGGGTGGCATCATCTAAACCGGACAAAAATACGATACACCAGGAATGTTCATACTAAACACCGTTAATCAGGCAGAAAACTGCCCTAAACACACAATTGTTCATCTCCTAATGACCTTTGTGTCCACTGACCCATCTGCCCACAAATCTTTCAAACTATGGTGTCATTTCAAACAGTTATTTTAAAAAAAAGCACAAGGAACAACAAGCAGTTTCGTTCTGGGTTTTATTCTGCAAACATGCAGAATTAAAACAGGACACTAGCAAACTTGGCAGGACCTTCCTTATTAAAATCCAACTCCCTCTCTAAGTCTGAAAAAGGATAGTCAATATTATAATATCACAAATTAAATAAATGAAAGGAATAACACACTTCATCTGTAAAGTATTCCTATGCTTATTCCAAGATGATAAAATTACTTTTAATCAATTACTCAACCTACTAATATAGTGATTAAATAAAAATTATTGCCGTTCCTTAAATTCCAATAAAGCCACAGCCATACTGGGCAAAATCTTGTAAAGGTCCTTCAGAAGGGACTCTGAGAAAAACTCCGGCAAATTCTGCTAGTGTAGGTCAGGCTATTACACATCAGCCTCCCTGCCCTGTTTGACAGCCTGCAACTTTTAGTCACTACTGGCAAGTTCTGAGTTCTTTAAAAACTATCTATGTCTGCACATCAGAAAATTCCAATAGCTGAATTGTGGACACAGATATCTTAGACATATGCCCAGCAGGCAAGAAACTATTTTTAAAAAATAAAATATAGAGGTATAGATATATATAGGTATGTAAAAAGACAATAGAGCTAACCAGCAAATAATAAAGATGGAAACAAAATAAAATAAACCTTACCAACAGCAGTGACCTGCACTCTCTCACTGCCACTTACAACATCAGACGGAAAAGTGAACTCCAAAGTTTTTGACACTGTTTGTGGTTTACTCCTAGTTAAATCCAAAAGGACTGTCTGAGAGTATGAGTGTTCCAATCCTTCAGCCTACCAAAGTAAAGACAGGATTACTGCAATTTCCAGCAGCATGCTGCTTTGAGGACTGGGGCTGTGTACTGATTGGACGGAGGGGTCTAAAACGCTGTCAGGTACTTTGTGCTGCTAGGTAGCACATCAAGAACCTGAGCTGTCAGCCCATCTGAACTGACACAGAAATGTTTTTCTTATAAAGAGCTACCTCCACTATTTCCTTCTTGACACCACGTGCTAATTACAAAAATACACCCAAAAAGTCAATTAGAGTATCTCTGATCCCAGGGAGCTCCATGCCAAGCACAGAGCTCCACGGCCGAGCAAATGCCAAGGCCAGAAGTGGTACCTTTCATGCCATCTGCAATCTTACAGCCTGTCATATAAGGATGTCTTAAAGTGAAGTTAGGTACATAAAGATTTCATTTCCTAAAAATCCCTTCAGAAAAATTGTCCCTGAAGCAGAGAAAAGAAATGAGTTTCTTCCCTCAGCCTAGACCTCACCCCAACAGGTTTTGATTCTCTTCAGCACAACGACTGAACTTCAACAGAAAGGGCAGTAAGTGGTTCCACTTGAAGACAGCTCACAGCCCTGCAGGACAGTGGTCTAAGGAGAGGCTGAGAGAGCTGGGACTGTTCAGTCTAGAGAAGAGAAGGCTCAGAGCAATCACAACAATTTGTGTATATATATATATACACACATACATATATATATATATCAGAAGAGAGGGTGAAAAGATGGACCAAAGGCTCTTCTCAGTTGTGACCAGTAGCAGAATAAGACACAATACATGCAAATAAAAATAAAGGGATTTCCTGTTAAACATAAAAACCCCACTCTTCTTTAACTGTGAGGGTGTTCAGACCCCGGAGTAAGCTGCCCAGAGAGGCTGTGAAGTCCCTCTCCTTGGAGACATTACAAACCTAACTGTACATGGCTCTGAGCATCCTGCAGTAGTTGAGCAGGAAGATTGGATTACTCTTAGCCTCAACCACTTCCTGATCCTAAGCATTTAGTATATGATGAGATGTGCAAGTGTCTACCACCTTCCACTGAATTCAAGCCTAACATGAATCAGACTTAGATGTCCAACGTTAGGCAAGTCTTAGCACTTATCAGAAAGCCTGGGGGCTAAATTACCACCACTAGCAAAACACAGAGCTGTTCAGATAAAATAGGCTCTAAACTAAAGCCAGATATATGGCAAAATTGATTGCACTTATCCATAATACAGTTATTTGGTTCACTCTCCAGATGATTAAACTAGCTGTAGGCTCAGGGATTCACTAATGTGCAAATAGGTTTCACCTTGCTTTCAGAAGCATTTGAAACACAATCTCTTGTAGAACAGACCCATGTGTTCGTTCCTGGAAGGGGATCTAAAGAATTTTAAAGGAGAAATTATTTTAAAAGAAGTGTTTTCTATTTAAAGTCACCTGACCCAGAATCAATCTTATAGAGCAAAAGAGGCAGACAAGTAAATGAGTTTGTCTTTCTGCTGCACCGTTTTTTGGCTATTTTAGGGGAACAACTTCTGTCAGGAAGAAGCCAAGCTGGAGACTGTTTACCTTTACTAAAACTTTCTGGATGATAGCATCGGAAGCAGCAGATGATATTGCTGTGACTTTGATAGGAATCTCTCCCAGCTGTTTTGGCTTGATTGGGAATTGAATGGTTTTCCCATCTTCACTGGGCACAGATACAGACTGTTGATTTTCTGTAGCATTTATTTCATTAGATGTTAGAATAATTTCAAAAGCATCGTTCATATCCAGGAACACAGTAACCTGTAAATACAGTAACATTTGCAATACAAAGTGTGAATTTTTAAAAACTGTTTTCATAAGCTACCACCTTTATTGTATAAAGAAAAATAGCTTTATGGTCCTCACCCTGAAGAATATTAAAGTTCTCACAAAAGAAAGATCTGGTCTCCACCAGCAATGAAAACCCTGCAGTGTCTAGTAACATTAAAGTACAAAGAGACTGTTCTTTTACCTCAGCTTCTTCTTTCAAATAATTAAAGATGTTCACTTCCAAAATGAACTGCTCTCCTCTGATGATAGAGTATGGAAGGTTCAGGAAAATGAAGAAAGGTTGAAAAGCTTCTAGCTGCAAAACAAAATCAGGAGTCAACCCCTACAGTCACATACCAGCAAGAAAATGACTATGCAACTTGTCTTCTGATCACTTTTAAATTCAGATGACAAAATATGCTTACATGTACTGTACAGTAACAAAATGTCTTACTGCAGGCCAAAGATGCTTCTGGTCGTTAGCACCTTTGTAGGAACCCAGCCAACTGTGCAGTCCAGATGAGACATGCTGATGACTTTGACAGGGTAAGTTCCAACAGAAGCACCTAGAGTGGGACTAAGAGTCTATTTTTTGCCAAGTTTGGAATTTGGTATCTGCCCTAAGATCCCATTAAGGCAACTGCAAACTCTTTTGCACAAGTAACGGATGATTAAGATCCATCAACTGCCCTATCTCCATGCCAATACAGAAAGGCATGTTGGAAGACAAAGCAACTTTCCCAAGTTCTGCAATTCTGTGAATTCACCAACACCTTACAATGATGTGTTATTTTGTTAGATTAATCTTAGCATAAATTCTTTAATTAGTTTTCTAAAAATACATCTTTTCTTAATTAAAACTGCAGAAACATACCAGCAAGCAGTTACTTTTATCTGTGAGCAGCGTTTTTTTGGATGAAGTCTTTCTTGTCTCTAAGATGTCAGCAGTAAGCTCTCATCAAGCTGAATGGGATCAAAATTTCACTGCTTATGAACATCTGTACAAGAATGACTGAAGCATGATATCCTATATCATTGAAATGTTAACCAGAAGTGGTTTTAATTTGGTTTTCATTAAAGAAAAAAAGTCTTCCAAGTGTTTTGAGTTTCAGATCCAAAAAACCCTCAGATTTCTTTCTAGCTAGTAATTATTCCAGTATTTTCTTTTTAAAATTTTGAAAAGCTTGAGTGACAGTGACTTCTTTAGGTATGAGACATTAAAGAAGTTCTGATGGGAGAATTTTTTGTTAGTTCTTAGTTGAGGTTTTCTCCAAGTACCTGTTTTGTCGTTTTTTTTTTTTTCTTTTTCTCTAAAACTTTTGCAATAATGAAGTTTTACACTTAGGAATATCCCAGGATATTACAATAAAATATGATAGGGTAAAATTATCAACACTATGTAGTAGAAGTCAGATTAAAAAAAAAAAAAAGATGCAAAGCAATAAATGACATTAAGCAGATGTCACTTATTTATTTCCCCATTAGAGTTTTCATGCAAATCTTTTATTTGTCTCTCTGTATGGTACTGATTAACATGTTTCAGCCATGTGGAACTCTAAGCACAATCTAAACATCCCAACGAGGGTGAAGTACTGAACAGTGCATGTGGGTGACTGTAGTTAAATAATAATCTCAACATCTGTTCTACTTGCAGCCTTCTCAAATTTGAGGATGAGAGGCCAAGTATATATTTTCATACAGTTTGAATCAGAAAACTATTCCTTTTTTTGTCCCATCTCTGCCAAGTCAAGTGAAAGAAATGAGAATCATGATTCCAGTCTCAGAGGAGCCTTAGCTGCAAAATCCAGACCAGGCTCCAAATTCTGAGATGGAATTAGGATCAGGATGTTCAAAGTACGTGTTCTGTGTCTGGTGTAGCAGCCAACTATGAGATCTGGACCTAGATCTTGGCTTAGATTCCACAAGCTGCCCCTCCCCAAGAACTGGGGGGTATGGGAATGGTTGTCTCCAAGCTATGCTTGCACTATTCCTGGCATCAAGCTGGAAACCTGTAACACAGTACTGCAGTTTCAACCTCTCTAACCTTTGGGACTTAAGTGGAGTTGTCTCAGGAACACAGTTTCTCTAGGATCTTCACATAAATAATACAAGGAGGTAACTACCTTCAGAGGGTTATTCATCATATATCAAATACTAGCTAAATGAGACTTCGAAAAGTAGTTCCTATTTTAAACAGGCTAAATAACTCTAAGTAGCTGTCTCCATGAACACAGAGTGAGCCTAGGACAGCTGCACTTGTACGCTGGGAATCTCAGGTTAGAGATCTAACCCGAGGAGTCCTGAATTTAGCTTAAATTGCTAAAATCCTCGAACACTTGGAAGCACAAAAAAAGCCTCACAAAACAGGAACTTGGCAGCAAGAAGCATCTCATCCTACCTCTGGCTCTCAGTGTCCCCTCTGCTCCTCAAGCTAAGTTACTGAAAAAGTAGCACCTACATTTAGTCCAAGACTGGTTTGGACAGATAAATGAGAGAGAGGCCAGAATTCACCCTTTAAGCATTTCTCCTGACCTCCCTCTTGGGGTTAAGTGTTAGAGAAGCAGCCCAGATGCATGATTTTACCAGCAGACAATGTGCTTCTGTCATCCCAAGCACCTCTTCCCAGCAAGCCTGTGCAAAACTTCCTGTATGCACTATCAGCTCATGGAAAGAAAGTGCCCTTGGCAGAGCCAAGAAAACATGGAAATACACTGTCCTCAGGCGGTCATTCCCGCTCTCTACATATGAAGATTCTGAAGTGAGCACATCTTGAAAGTGCTCTAAAAAAACAACTGCTACAACAGAAATGTGTTCCCAAGTACCTGTGTAATGTCTGGGATATTTATATGAGCAGGAAGGGGAGGCAGGTACAGTATCACACATGTCTCTGGTGATGATATTTTCTTTACAGTTTGAACACATGGCCTCTAAATCACTTTGTTAGTATGAGGAGGCAGCTGCTGCTATAACTAAAACAGATCTTCCAGTAATAACCTACAGTGTTACCAGCATTTAAAGAAGAACTGCCTACTGGCGCAGTACCTCCACTGGAGCAGCTGTCACTCCAAGCCCACCGTTTTCAGTCATCACAAAAGCATTGGCCACCCAGGATGTGATGGTATCAGGTACAGTGACTTCCATTGTGGTGTCCATCTCAGATCTGAAGGGGAGAGCAGTTTCAAAAGCATCCGTTTACAGACTTCAGCAAGTGGACATGAATGTTTAAAACGCATCCAAAATTAAGTCCAAACTCTTGGCAGGAAAAGCTGCTGATTATCTATTTTTCTTTTTGTAATCATTTAGAATGACTCATGATAGGATAAAAATAATTAAAATGAATTTAGAGTATTTTAAACTACATGAATTGAAGAAAATTACACAGAATCACATTACATGTAATCAACTTCTACAGATCCTTTAAAACAATCCCAGATGACCGTTGCTGTTCCCTGAACTTCTCAGCTGTGAAAGAATACAACATTTGTGCTTCACAACACAGGTCAGATTTCCCCATCACCTGACAGTTTGAACTGCTCCTTGAATTAGGTGTAGACAGGAACAGATTTCCCTTTCTGGGCTAATCACCATCTTCTCATGTACTGTTCAGAAAATTATTTGGTGCCTTTATCTTTACCCTCCTCATCTGTAAGAGGAAGAGAGTTTTTCTTTTGTCTCCGGGATCTTTTATCTAGCTTCCGTTGAAACTACGAGGCCTTCAGTCAGGAGCTGCCCTGATTTGTGCAGTTGTACACCTCATTTGGTGGGTCTCCAGTCCCACTTATGGCCTCTAGGTGGTAGCAGAATATAAATGATACTGCATTCTTCAGTAGTGTTCTTCAGCAACGCTACCAAACCCTACAAAATACAAGTGTAAATCAGTCTCCACTTGCTTCTAATCCCATACCTAGTTTTAGTGTCGATCCAGAGCCAAGTCTCTGGAAAATGTGTCCTCACATAGGGGTTGCTGAAATCAGGAGGTCCGTTTTTAGATACTGGCATATCGTCACCAAAACCATCCTCTATGGGTATCATTCCACCATCTATGAAATAAAAACATACAGTCGTACCCACAAGTATCTAGGTATAAGAAAAATCAAATTAATACAGTGTTTGGAGTATAATCTATAGCTTTGGTGCATATGGTAGTGCTGCCCCGTGACATTAGGAACTATCTCCCTTGTCTTGATTGCTTATTTTAAGAATAAAAAACGGTTTCACACAAACTTGATTTTCTCCTTGGCCTCTCTGCAGTGCTTATGGAGCTGGTGTAACATGGCTACACATGACAACCACTGCCACATACGTTAACTGGATCTGCAAATCCCTTCACCCTCAGGCCTTTAACGGGTAGCGTCAGTCAGCGTAGCAGCAAAAATAAAGCTCAAAAAAATACTGGTCATAGGCATTTTTTTTGCCTTGAACCTTGGAAATAGCTATGGCTTGCAAGGCTGGATGCAGCCTGTATGCAGTACAGAAAGAAGACCTAATAGGGGCCCTAACCCATGGACCTCCTTCCCCGCTCAGCAAATTAGATGGGGCTACATTTATTGTTATTACTTACAAATAAAATGTTCCTTATCCTCCTCAAGAATTGCATCGGTTGATACCCAAAGGCTGCATTTCTAGATAAAATTTGTACAGTATATTTCAATACAGAACATTCAGGACATCAACAGTGCTTATATATTTTCTTTTCTTTCTTTCGAAGAAAATATAGTCATCATAATAAAGCAAATACAGAACTACAGCAAGTAATACACAAGAACCAACAAGACTGAGATCATCTGAATCTGAATACTGCTGCCTTAATGACTGAAAACTTTTCAAAGCAAAGACAATATTGAGTATAAAGCAATCTGTATTTGTGAAATTATATATTTCTTTGCATTTGGAATATTTACATACTGATAGACTTCACCACTCAAAACCCACATAAGCCATGAAAACAGTACATTGTCTATGGTCCCAAACTTTACGAGGGGCATTTTCTTCTAGGAAGCAATGTGCAAATCACTAACCATTAAAAATAAAACAGTTTAACATTTAAAAAACAAAAACAAAAAACAGAAGAAAACAAAAAAAAGTACCTGAAAGACACCAAAAGAACCTCTCACCAGGGGAAAATACTGCATAGTGCTGTATAAATTGAGGTCGTGTAAGATCTAAGACAAGAAAAACAAAAAAATAATCCAAGAAGTGAATGCAAACTCACATTTTTCAGAACTTTCACTGTTGCGGATGCTAATTCACAGAGCTGTACCTCAAGCAGCAGCTTGCTTAGCTCTCATGTCAAAAAGAGCCCATGGCAAGATGAAGGGGATTAAGCTGCAATGGTTTAATGATAAATGGAAGAGTGACCAAGACTATACAAGCCTAAAGCCCACTGGTGTTCTATGGCACTTAGGCTGTGTCATTCAGTCACTTTAGGAATGATGTATACTGTCAGCTCTTTGACACACTAAAGCTTCTGCAAGTAAAGTGAAATTAAAATGATTAATAGTTCATTCTGCTCTTCAAGAAATAAAATTATTTATTTTGTGCTACTGATTTTAAAGAGTCCAAAGCACAAAACATTAGAGAGTTTTGCTGACATTTTTGTCTTTCATGAAAAAAGAAACTGCCAAGTGTTAACAGAACAGTTTAACAAATGGAAGAACAATAAAGTATTAATTGGAATTAAAAATGCTGGGCTTATTACCTTGTAAGCCTTACAGTCTTTTCTGCTCATGTTGATAAACAACTTGCAGAAGTAACAAATGTTTGCATAATTAAATACTAAAAAATCCTGCCCAGAGAATAATATTCAGCATATAAACTAACATTCCACAAACATACATCTTTCATACCCACAATAATGAAAGCCCTTTTTTCCATTTACTTACAGCATCTTCTGTTATGTCACTGCTATCTCCTAGAAGCTTTGTACTTTTATCAACAACTGCAAGTCCAATTACTGATCCTGGTTCTGTTGTACTGATTTTAAGGGAGACTTTCTCAGAGGGTTTGACCTTATCTTTGCTCCAAGAGATTTTAATCTATAAAAAAAAATTTAAAAAAAACCAAACCAGCACTGGTTTAAATTATACAGTGATATTTACAGGCACTATCAACTCCAAGAAAGCATTTTCTTAGCATAATTGGTTATAATTAAGGCTCTGGATTTGCTTTGCCCTACAACCTTTGGGAAAATAGTACAGCATTCATTTTGCTCTCTTGCTTTCCTGGCTGATCAGTTCCTGGGACTGGCAGAAAGTCCACATCAGGTTCCATTGTCATTTCAACCAGCTCTCAGTATACAATCAGCAATCTCTTGAGTCACAAGGATACATCGGTATCCTGACAAGAGTTAAAGAAGTGCATGCTCTTGTTATCACTGCACAATGCAGCATGTAGCATATTTAGGGAAAGATTATTTTGGGGACAAAAAAAATCAGCTCTCAAAGATTACAACTAAGTGTTCCACAGTGAGAGCAACACGGAGAAGGGATATATGTCATTTGTGCGTAGGTAAAGAAGGAAATAAATAGGCTAATACACATCAGTATGCCTTCTGCGGGGTGATGAGAGGCAGGTTCATTTGCTGTAAGGTGTCTCTAACGCATCCTATCTCCACAGCATCAGATGACAACGCAGAATTTTTGTTTCCCTCCTGAAAACATCACTACTATATAAAATCTAGAGATGGAATTCAGCTCCATACTTAAGTTACCTGCATTTAGCTGTCCACATTTTGGTTTGGTGTTTAAGTTCTCATCATACACAGAGCCAAAAGGAAAACGGAAACTAGATAGCAGTTTGGCTCACTGTGAAGCATACAGCTATTTGCAATATCAGGCCTTACCTCATTGCTACAGAACATACTGTAGCCTTATTTGTGAACACTGCAATCAGTGGAAAGCTTTCTTTTTGTTTCCAAAAGGCTCAATCAAACTATTATATCTTCCTTGTGAGAAACATTTCCCCAACTCTAAAACCCTAAAACTTCCAAATTTTAACTAAATTATCTTCATCAGTTTCTGTTTATTTAGAATCTTAGACACAATTACATATCAATTGTAACCAACAAACGTGTGTCTGCAGCTCCCTCACCATCCCGCCTCTCCACTTCCTTATCCTGTGACAGCATCGCTCATATCCTGGCTTTAGATAAATCATGAAGTGAAAGGACAAGTGACACACGCAGGACTAAGACAAATAGCATCCCTGCTGATGTCTGCATTTAAGTATTAAAGTTTCCATAGGGGAGGAAAAATTTGTACTCAGCATGAACCCTTGGGTGGTCTTACCTGTAAGATGTCACAGTGGGGCATTCATGTCTATGAAGGACAAAATTACTTCTTTGTAAGTAAGCTGGAAAAATCAATTAATTGCTGCCAATAGCTATTTCCCCACACTTTGAGCTTTTTTGAGTTAAAGTATGCATTGTCACATGAAACACTGGTTTCACATCACATTCACTGATGACACAGCCCCAAAAGAATTTGCCCCTGTACTTCAACAAGGAAATGGAGGAGCACTCTCAGCTTGTGGAAAGAAGGTCCTTCTGCAAAGTCTCCTCAGAGCACTGCTGTATGCTGGGCTCCCTGTGATCTCACTGTGTATGATGTGACCACTGCCTAGATAGAAGAAGGTCTTCATAAACAGTTACAATTTCACACTTAGAGCATTTTGAGTATACTTTCGCTATATTGGAAGGGCAATCTTTGGCTCAGGAATTGACCAAACTGTTAAAAACACGAGAAGATGCTGCGTATCTATTTATGTGGAAGACACAGGGCAAGCAGAAATTCAGATGCAAAGTAGCCCTACAATTACAGCTGGACTCCAACTGTAGCAGCATTACCAAAAGTCTTTCCAAGGACTTACACAAACCTCAGATTAGTTCCTCAATGAGGAAGTTTTTTCATTTACAATCCTATGACCCAAACCACTGTTTAACACGCAACAAACAGACAAAAACATGGTCTCAGAGTTGACTTCAACATAGTTACCTTGTCATCCAAAACAGGCTGAATAGGGACAGAGAGAGCATCGTTTATAACAACTCCATGCTCATCGATGTAAAACACAACTATACAGGCCAAAGGAGCCCATGAATTTTCTGCTGTTAAAGTGAATGTTTTTGCAGCCTTTGTGCCAAAAGCCATAATTTGCTCCTTAGATAACACCTGAAAGGGAAAAATGGAACAGTCTGTCAGCATCTCAATATGTCATAAGTTCTGCAATTCCTCCTACAAATAGCCATTAAAAGAAGGGATATATAGCTGTAATATTTTCTTTCTACTAAGAGTTTGACCAGTTCTATGAGACTGAGTGTAGAACAGAGGGCCAATGTAATATTTAAATATTAGAAATTTATTTCATTGTTCTTATGATTAAATTCTTGTATCAATATGGACAAATCAAGAGCTACAATGGTGAATGCACAGTGCAACGTGTGCTTCAAGAACATAAAAATGCAACAGTAACACATCGGGATCATGTGGGTCATCTATAATAACGTTTGAGTTTGGATCAGGAATACAACCTTCAAAGAAAATGTCCCAAACACCCCTACTTATCACACCTTGGTTTGCACCAGAGAGTGTGAACTGAGGCTCACTAAGAACAGGTACTCACTTTACTAGATCAGATTAGCTCTGAAGCTACCTCAGAACACCTGGATTTCAGGCCCACAGCATCAACTTTGTCAGTCTAAATCTATTCCTGTTGGGCCGTACTACTTACTAATGAAGACATAGCCATGTCTTTCACTACATGGACCTGATTTTTTTAAAATCTGCTAGACAGTGCTTTTAAGTTAGAAAATGCACATGAAGGCCCACATTTTATACTGCCCTAGGGTTCATCCGGTTTCCTATTAAGGTCTCCTAGAAGGAAAAGAACTGCAGTTATAATTACTATGGTATAGGCTGTGTACAAGACATACATTAAGGACAATATGTGAAGCCACTGATGGTATGTATAATAAACCTTTCAACTCAGATGCTGTAAGATACAGTATAGCAGTTGAGCCATTAAACAAGCCATTAGCCAAGCCATTATTTTAAAATGCTTTTGACAAAGTTCCCTTGTTAACAATGCTACCTTGCCTACTGGACCATCTGTTATCTCAGGACATAGGTCTTCTCACAACCTGACAGTTCTCAACCTGCATACAGGCTCTCTCACCCCCCTGCTTCCACCCATATCTAGGTAGCAAAATTGGGTCTCTCTTTCAAAAAAGGACCATGCTAGTGGAAAAGGAGTGTTTGTGTCACCTCTTTCACAAAGCACGATAAAAAATGCTTAATCTCTGTAATGTTCAATCACATTCCACTCACAGGAGTATTTCTAGGTCTGGTTAAAATCATCTTGGGTTGCCCTTGTATGTAAAATCAGTAACTTACCAGGTAGTGGAACTCCCTCACTGGCTTGTTGCTTGCAATACTCAACTCAAAAGGCTTCCCAGCCTAGATAGAGAACGTGATTGATATGGATAAGCACAGAAACATGATGATTAACTTGAACTGTTTTTATTTTGGCAAGTTTTGTCTCAGACTGTACCTTTATATCCTGGCTCTTTGTTTTAACCTGGAGATAAGTCTGGCTGGGAGAGCTGAATACATCATAAACACCTATGTTGGTACTACTGCTGAGGAACTCTGCCTGTGAGAGAATGGAAAATAAAGCTCTTAACAGAAGAATAAACTCTGTGTGATGCTCACATATATGTTACTGTCTATAAGAGCATGGTAGCCTTAACAGCAGTACAGGAATGCTTCACTGCTTGGAGTATCAGTTTCCTTTTTTCCCTTGCCATCTTGGTGCAATTATTTAGATCACATTTAGACAGGATCCGTCACTTTCTTTCCAGCTCTGACATGAAAACAAAGTAAGGAAAATAACAGTAGGTGATGTATAAGCCGTTGCAGGTGGCAGGAACAGCATCCATTGATCAGAGTTGGCTCAATTTGGTGTGTCGCTGTTCCAAAGCAATGTATTACAAAGCAATACCTGAACTCTCAGAGTTTTTGTATCAGACAGGATTGGAAACTCAATATCAATTATTCCATTTTCTGGGACAGTGTAATTCAGGACATGGACTGTCAGATTTCTCTCCTCTGTTGCCTCATTCTCAAGGTGAAAAAGTGAAGAGTGATGATAAAACAGATCTGACTGTTGTGCAGTGATTGTGACAAGATTCTGCCTCTCTTCAGCTGTCAGCTGGTTGCTATCAGAACGTGTCACCTTTAGCTGAAAGCAAAAAGAAAGTAAATTCCTATCAAAGTCTAAGACTAAAATTCACAACAAATAACAGGAAACAATACCATTGCACTTGCATCATATAAAAAAACCCACAAGGGCAGCCTCAGATTTCTCACTCAGCAGAAACATTATTTTTAATCCTTGTGAGCCCTGCAGGTAGGCAATTCAGCCAAGAAAATAAATACTCATTACTCTGGGGTTTTAAAATGAGCAAAAGCAAAGAAGATGGAGCCCAAAAGGTGATCAGCCTTTCGGCTCTCCCAGTTACTATTCCTGTTGAAAACACTTGACTCTCCAGCAAATTATGCATATCCTACCTGAAGCTAGGATATTTAATTTTAACACATGTATCTCACCAGTACTACAAAGGACAACCTAATATCATGTGCAGAAAAATGTGTCAGATGAACACAGAGAGTGCCAAGCTAGATGTCTTTATGGATTCATAAAATGAATGAAAGAAAAGACTTAGAACAGGTCGAAAATTGACAGTCTGTAACTTCTTCATCCCAGCCTCCATCAATCAGCACTGCAATTTATATCAATGTTTATTCCCATATTCAAGCAGATTCTCATCCACAGTAAAACCATTCTCCTTCTGCATTATTCAACTTCTACATTTAAAAGCACTAATGTTTCCCATTTCTTTTTCAATCCAGAGGTCTGTCACTCCACTACCTCTCATCTTCTGCCATTACTTTACTATCCTCTCTCTGTACAGCATACACACACCTCCACTTACTACAAGCAGCAGCAGCTGTTCCTTTACATTGTTCTGGGAGCATAACTGACACTTCCTTCTCTGACAGCTACAAGCATTGTTAAGTGCTTCAGCTACGTGTCACTCAGCTCATCTTTGGCAGTCTGGAAGAGTAGGTACCTTACAAAGTTCAACAAGGACAGGAGTTGGACTCAATGATCCTTATGAGTCCCTTCCAACTCAGTATATTCTAGGATTCTACGTGTAAGGTCTTGTACATGGGAAAACATAATCCAGGAGCACAGCACAGGCTGGGATCTACCCAGCTAGGAATCAGCTCTTTGGAAAGGGACCTGGGAGTCCAGGTAGGCAACAAGCTCAATATGAGTGAACAGCATGCTGCAGTGGCAAGGAAAGCTAACAGGATGCTGGGCTTCATGAGATTGAGAAGTCTTTATCCCACTCTACTTCATGCTTGTCAGGCTACACCTGGAATACTGTGTTCAGTTTTGGCCCATACTATACAAAAAAGGATGTGGACAGGTTGGAGAGGGTTCAGAGAAGGGCCATGAAGATGATCAAAGGACTGGGAAGCCCACCATATAAAGAAAGGCTGTTGTGTTTTTTGAGCCTTGAGAAAAAAGAAACTTAGGGTTGAGCTCATCACCATGTTCTAGAACTTAAAGGGTGGTTACAAAATAGGTGGAGAGTCCCCTTTTACAAGGAGTCACAAGGAAAAGACAAGGGGTAATGGGTGCAAGTTACTCCTGGGGAGATCCAATTGGAAAAAAGAGGAAAATCTTTCCCAGTGAAAACAATCAGCCATTAGAATAATCTCCCCAGGGGAGAGATTACCCAACACTGGACACTTTTAAGATATGTCTGGACAGAGTGTTGGACCATCTTGTCTAGACCATGTTTTTGCCAAGCAATGTTGGACCAGATGATCCTTGAAGTCCCTTCCATCATGGTATTCTAACATTCTGTGAAGAAGCAGGTCAGGGCTGGAATCAAACTGGGATGCTGGCAAGGAAAATGAAAAGGACAAAAACCAAAGACCCAAATGATCAGGGTAGCACAAAGCTATTGCTTGTGCCACCCTACTCTGAATGTGCATATTCAGCCTATTTTATTGGTATTTAGGTCTGGTTTCTACAAAGCAAAGGCTCAAGAATTGTTGAGTCAGTTTCCTTTTCCAAGAAAAATGCAGTGAAACAATACATAACCTCTGCTAAACACAGAAATACTAAATGCAGACAACAGGCAGCACAAAGAATATGAAATGCCTCTATGAGAGGACAGCAGCTGGTATAAGAAAAACAAGAGAGAAGGCAGAAAAGACACTTTCACTTCAGGACAATGTGGTTTGATGAGTTTCACTGAATTTTGTAACAGCTGCTTATTTTTATATATATGCATTACAGAAAGAATATATATATATGTATATACATACACATACACACAAAATATGTACTTTACAAACAAATATTATTACGAGGGTTGGAACAGAATAACTACTCTATTGTTTGAAAGTGCTGTCACGGAATGGAAACTGAAAAGATTTTTCTTCCATAAGAATGCTGACAGACTGTACTCAAATATATCCCACCAACACTACAGTATTCCCTGCCACTTTATCCT
Source organism: Hypotaenidia okinawae (assembly GCA_027925045.1). Lineage (NCBI taxonomy): Eukaryota > Metazoa > Chordata > Aves > Gruiformes > Rallidae > Hypotaenidia > Hypotaenidia okinawae. The sequence goes on from BSDF01000003.1 coordinate 89,570,617, forward strand.
TTTATAGAGCAAATGCCTCTAAGGTTAGCATTTACTGATGATGTCTCATGAAAAGGAGGCAATTTGAAACCAAATCTGTAAATTATACTTAAAAATCTGAGGCAAATTTTGGTATCTAAGCAAAAGTGCAGGAGAATTCACATTAGTTTATGCACAAATCATAATGAAACAAAAGAACTTACAGTAGCTATGAAGTTCAGAGAGGGTTTTATAACTCTAGAGTAGTCCATAAATTCAATAAAATAGTCACTTTGCTTTGGAAATATGATGGTACTTGAATTTTGGGAGATTCCTGTTGAATAATTGTATGTGTTTAGACAATGTACTTTTAACATACATATTCCTTTAGCAGCAACACTATTTACTGTCCATGATTTTTAAATAATTCTATTGTTTTTTTCACCATTTCCACTCCTATACCTCTTCATCCGTTCAGCTAATGATCAGTACAAAGGCGGTATACATGCTAGTATAGTTCTCCACAACACTAAATAAGCCATCCCATTTAGTGCTCTACTCTATGCAGCCTCTATCAAAACGACACAAGGAAGGAACTTAAGAGTCCCAAATCAGCCAACTTCACCTTGCTGGGGTTTCCACAATAAAACCTAGTTCAGGAACAGGCATACATTTTTCTGATTTTTTTCCTAATATGCAAGATGCAGTGAAACATGAACTCACAAGAAGGCTGTTTGCTAATCAGCTGGTCTAGAAGAGGGTAAAGATGATGGACAACATGAGGCCAGAGAAATGATATGGTTTGCAAACAAACAAGTGACTTAAATTTATAATTAACCTTAGGTTTGTAAGACTCGGGCTAATGCTAGCAATTCTTTATGCCTGCTTTTCTCATCAAAAGCAATCAGTCATTGACTTAAACCCCCCTCTGAACAAATCTTTTTGTTTCTTAAATCATCTAGTGTAGAACTGTATTCAACTGAGTAAACAGCTGGTTAATCTATTTAACGTCTAGGCAAGCAACAGTTAAGGTAATTTATTCTTTCAGATTATACATTTGCATGCAGATGGCTCATGCTGCCATCAGTACGTGCTGCTTTTCTGGCACACTGAAGCCCTTCTACAAAGCAGTAAGCTCTTCCTGTACCACCAACATTTTGGATTTCTCTCAGAAAGCATCAGCCACATACCTGTGAGTGACTCGGTGACCACCGCGATAATTTCTATGGGCTCTGTGTAATCACTGTCACCGTGGTGCCACGACTGATCAGCGTTCAAGCTTTGCAGCATAAGCTTGTTACAGGTTACATTCACAGATCCATTTATCTGCAATGTAGAAATAAAAAAACTGCTGAACCAGCAAAGCCAAGGACACATTTTGATCTGCAACAGCTTATTTCTGGTTACGTCCCGTAGCTCTCCCTACATACAAGTTCTGGAATGTCAACACCACAGGATTATGAACACCAACCTTTATTTTCTGCTTTCAGTAACCATTTTTATTAAATCCAGTAGAAGTTTGTTACTTTTTAGAGCCAAGAATGCTTTATGGAGAGTTACATTTCAGGCAGGGGTGTGTGTGTGTGTATTTTTTTTCTACTATCTAGAATTATCCACTTCTACACGGTCAGAGCAGTGGTGGCTACACTTTACAGAAAAATACTACAAACAGGTTCCTGCCTGAGGAGGGGGCTATGCCCTGTCCAGCATCCATGGGCTCAGAGTTTCTGTAGGCTAAGTGCCACTGAAAGCACTGAAGTCAGCCAACTGCAGAAGTCAGCCATCACAAAACAACAGGCACACCATTTAGCAGAAATTGCACCTGTTTTAAACATAGTCCACAGCTCAAGGGTAAAACCCCTGATTTTTCAAAAGGATGCCATGAATCTATCACCATTTTTGAGTCTTCAGATCAAAACTACACGCTTTTATAAATTTCATGTTCCAGGTTACAACTAGTACAGTTACTCCAATGTAATTACTAGGCAATTAGTAGGCAACACGCTTTGGTTTGTACCATGCTAGAGCCCCACCTAAATAATTGCAGTGGTCTCCTTTGGCCTTGTAATGCAGGGCTGTGCATGCAGGGGCACACATGGGGCCAAGGAGCATTCCTGGGCAAGGGTCCTCGATCACCCACACTGCAACAGGGGCTCCTGGTGAGTTTTTCTACCTAGGCCAACTAGCCCTCTCCAAAATAATTCCCATGCACAGTTCAAGGGACCACAGCAAACAAATGTCATTCCCAACAAGCAGACTGAAGGTAGGCACTTTGTTCTGGAAATTAAAGATAATTTAAAGCTATCCATAAAAATCACTGCATAGACTGACTGTGACAGCTGAACTTGGCACTTGAGAATGGTCCTGGGTGTACTTAACCTACAACAGGAGACGTAGCCTTAGAGTCCACAACACTACAAATTGGTAACAAGAGACTCACCTCCACTGTTGTTGTTATGTTTCTCTTATTTGTCCAGTAAGAGACAGAAAGGCAAGTGACTGTTACAGTTCCTTTCACTGGCTTTCCATACATGTACCTGAAATAAGTCAAAGTCAATCAACACATTACCTCCAGGGTTTGGGCTCCTGAAGAGCTCTGAAGGCAAGAGATTCCACTAAAATACATTTTCCCTGGTCTCAAATATGGCTAGATTACATTTGTACTTTGAAATATGGAGTTTTCAATACTAAGGCCAGTTTATTGACACTAAAATCAGGAGCCCAAAACCTGGAGAAGGTATACAGCAGTGGGAATCACAGAACATGAGGAGTTGGGCAGGACCTAGAAAGATCACCCAGTCCAACCCCCTTGCCAGAGCAGGATCACCTAGCCTAAATCACACAGGAACACATCCAGGCAGGTTTGAATGTCTCCAGAGAAGGAGACTCCACAACCTCTCTAGGCAGTCTATTTACAGTCAATTTACTAATCACAGTACAAAGAAATTATGGCATTATTACACAGCAAACATAATTTGCGGCTGTGGCAAACCTGAGAAGTGTAACATATTCACCACTTCACAATCTGCAGTTAGCAGCCAGTAATAAAACACAAATTTTGTTCAAATATTTCCAGGTTATACAAAAGAGAAACCATGACATTATCAGGCCTGGTCCTTAAAGAATGACAAAGAAAGATGGGGGTGGGGAAACCCAAAATCATTTCGGTCTGTCCTTATTAATATATTCAGAAGCAATAAATGTAAGTACTTTAAACCATTATGGATTTGGCTGGCAGCCACTTAAGTGATATCAAAAATGAAAAGCAGAAGGAAATAATAATCAAATAGTGTAGTTACAGGAAGAACTCTAACACTGTCTTGCATCTGAATTCAGTCTTTCTGAGCAGGCCTAATTACAGGAATAAGCTGACATTAACCCTGAAACAAACTGCCATTGGGTAGCATCCCTGTATTTAATCTAATGATACTCCAGGGATGAGAAAGGAAAAATGTTTTATGACATCTACAACTGTAAATGGTATATAAACTCCTTGTATACAGAGGCATTATGCCTATAAAAACAGTCACCAGAAATTAAGTCATACCCTATAAATAATTATGACATATCAATAAAACTTTGGCACTGCATCTGAGTCTGGATTTATTGCAAGAAGCAGGTACATTTTCAAACACATTATGAGAGCCTAATAAAGGAGTTAAGTACCCTGTATGTGGAAAACCAAAACAACTTAGGAAACCAATTCACATTGGCACATAATAGATTCCAAAAGCAAAACAGAATAGGTTAAAAAAACTGAGGAAAACTTGAGAAAAACAGGTCTGTAACATTAGGTTGCATTCCCTCAAGGAAAGGAAACTTTTTCTCAACCCAAACATTTAATTTAAATAGTTTGTTAATAATTTCTGTATTTTACTTATAAATGGAGTACTCATTTAGAAAATATGTATTTTATGGAATTAAATAACCCAAGAAAGACCTTTTGTTTCAGGTCTTCTTGAATGGATATATCAGGTAGCTCCATCTGGCTCTCATCTTACAAAAATAAAAGTTCTATTTGAGATTAATGAATATTACATTTTTGTCTAGATATTTTTCCAGCTGAAAAATAAAATATTACATATACAATAGCCTACAGTGCAGGCTTTTCTGAATTTCTCAAAAGTATTTAATTCTTCACCCACTATAGGTATTTTGGCTTAGTTACTTTGTTAGGCAGAAGAAGCCTATGCTTCAAATCTAGTGTGGATAAATTGGATTAAGAAGGATGTGCATAGAAGCTTGCATAATTTTCCAACTGATCTAATAAAACTATGGTTACTCTACCAACAGATCTTGGCATGATAAGTTTGAGAGCACCATAAAGACCCATAAGAACAAATAAAAATACACTTCATAAGCAAAAGACTCCAAAAATTTTCTGAATAAGACAGCTAAAAATATCTTGCCTATATTCTAGAAATACCTTTACAAGACCAAAAGACCTAATTATAAGTTTGAAGATCTAGCTAACATTGTTACAACAAAATCCAGTAACTAGCAGTGGAAGCTAGCCAGGTAATTTAGATTATAAATCATTTTTTTTTATCAGTTTAAAAGTGAGTTTTCACTTTAACCCTTATGGAGGCCCACAATAATTTTCTTAAGTGTGAAGGTGACAATTATATCAACAATTTACTTACTTTGCAGTGACAACACCAGTTACTTCTTCCTCTCTCAAAGAATAGTATAACGGTGTTGTTATCATAACATCAAATTTTGGTAAAACTAAAAAAAAAAATTATAGAAAATACTACATTCACACAAGAAATAATATATTTTTCTTTTTTTAAGTAATGAAAGTAAATGTGCAATATGCTAAAGGCTACTACAGTTTCCTAAGGAATATAAGGTAAGATGCCATTTTAACCCATCCCTATGCATGCTTCAGACTAAGACTTTTTGTTGAGAGCACCAAGCATGGTAAGAGCAGCCTGCACACAAATCTGTAAAGCTGAAATATAAAACATTCAGTTTACTCAGCCTTTGCAGAATCATCAGCAAGATTCATGATCAGATATTATACAGATCTTTTGTGATTAACACATTGCCTGCACAATCCTGGCAAAACAAGGACAATAACTGCATCTCATAGGCTTAAGGAAAGTATTTTAAAGGTTGCATGATATCCAGGCACTACTGCAGTAAGTCATGAAAACTACCAAGATAAACAGGGCAGCTAATAAGACTCTGGTTTTCCCAGGACAGTCAGACTCTGAGATGCAAGAGACCTGGAAATTAGGCTTTCTGGGAATGCTAGCTAAGGGAAGATAATCTCTCTGAGCTCTAAGTTAATGGAGAATCAATCACCAATTTTGGTCACTAATAAATGCCCTTAAGGAACACTTACCATACTCCATAACTGTAAATCTTTGATGATGAACTTGACCCTATTGAAAAAAACCCAAACATGTATGAGCATACACACAAAGCAAATTTAACAGACCTTCAAGCCCAAATCCCACCCACATTAACTTAATTGTAAGCTAAATTACAGTTCCTGATTTTAAATCATGGCTCAACCGTTATCTGCTCCTGTTACAGATCTCATTCAGGATCAGCAACAAGTATTTCCACCACAGGAAGCTCACACGTGGCAGACTGTAAGTATATATAATGAAGAGCTCAGAGAGCTTCCGATCTGCAGACACTCACATATGGTTGGTTTCTGTACGAAAAAAAACCCAAAACCCAAATATCCAAGCTAGCTAGCACATACTACTTAGCAAAAGTACTCAGTCATTGTGATGAACCATGACTAAGCTACCAATATCTTTACTGGCTCATTTACAATTAACTCAAGTATCTCTGTATGAAAGGGAAGGTCCTACAATGTCTATCTAGAGGACAAGACCATTTCAGAAGTATGTGTAATCTTAAGGTTCTTCATTAACTCAAAAGGCAGCTAAATCTTTATTACAGTCTCCAATGTATACTTACTTCAGCAGAGAGAGTCTTGGTTTGTATCTTCCCATCTTATTTATTTGTTAGTTAAAAATCAATGGAAAAAATTACTAAGTTTACAATATATTGGTACTTGTGTTCTCTTCCTGTTTTCTTTTTTTTTTTTTCACTCCTTTCCTAATTTTCCTCAAGACAGTATCTGAAACCATATGCTCACATATCTGTGAGATGCTACACATTAGGCTGTATCTGTCACATCACTGGGAAATTAATTTTGAAGGACTTTTTTCTTTCTCTTAACAGTCAATATTCAGCAGCTATTTTTGTTCTTCGGTAAAATGGCAGTTGACCCAAAAAGTCATGGTACTCAGCCACATAAATTTCAGTTTTGGTTGCTTTACTCACTTGTTCTTCCTTGCTAAGGTGCAAATAATTCTGACCAAGCACATACATAATTTGTCTGCAGACACATAACCCTCATTCAAGGTCTGAGTACAGCGTCATGTCAAAAGCTGCCATCAGCAGGGCAATGGCATAAAGTGATTTACACACAGTACCTTGAACTGGTGCTCTGAATCTCAGCTGATCTGCTTGACACAGGGATTACACTGGAGCGATGATTTTCCAAGAGGAAAATCTGAGCTCAGCAGGGCTGGAAGAATGGGCCAAGAAATCAAAGGAGTCTCCACTCCCCAAAGGACGGGGAGAGAAAGGCTCCTTCTGAAAGCCTATTTTGCCTCCTCACTTAAGACTCTTCTGGAAAGTAAGAGAAAGATCAAGACAGACAGCAGTCTGTCACTTGGAGGTGGCTACTTTGAAAGATTCTATCACCAGTCGCTGCTAAATTGTATGTTGATGTGGAGCTCAGAAGTCTGATTACTTCTTTGATTGCTTTATTACTAGTCATCATACGTGCTGGAGTCTCTCAGTGAACATGGTTTGAACTGTGGGTCAAAGGAGAGTTAATATGGACCAGCAATTGTCAGACAGCATCATGATAAACCAGATGGTAATAACTGTCTGTGGCAAGAGAAGATAGACTCAGAATTCTGGTGGGAAAAACCCTTGGATCAGGATTCAACCTGGAAACAATTATAACCCATCTTTCTTACCTGATCAACAACTTTGCAAATTAGGCATCTCAGACCAAGTCCCTTACACCTTTATACTTACACTTTTCCTAGCAAAAAGACTTGTATCAAAGTAAAAATCAGATTCCTATCAATTTCACCATGAGTGACTGATTTATATTCCTAGCTTTGAAAAGATAATATGCAGAATCTGCTCTTTTCCCAACATCTGTGCAGATCATAATCCTTACAACACTAAATGCTACAGCTCTGATGTGCAGTCCACATGCAGACTACTGTCAGGTAATCTTAAGAACAGGTAGCTTGTGAAAATAACTTGTAGGGAATTTATCTCATCTCTGGTTCTGTGCATGTCTTTTACTTCCAAAGTTATGCATGTATATGTCACACCTGCTGTTAAGCAAACCATGAACAGAACATTACCCCAGCTGGCAAGATGAAAAAGCATCTCTCCTGAAAATTAGATTTTGTTTCACATTACCTTAGAAGTAAAATGAATAGATAGATAGATAGATAGATAGATAGACAGATAGACAGACAGATAGGATAGATAGAATAGATGGACAAATAGACAGACAAATAGAGAGATGAATAAATAAAAGCAAGCTAAGAGAACTGTTAAGCAGTAGAAAATAGATTAAAGTGACACAATTGCTCCTGGCTGCACCTTCTTTGAAACTACCTTTATGACAGAAAGCAAGCCGTTCTTCACAGAGCACAGAAAGACCTTACTACATCATCTAGATGTGAACACCAAGCTGTATTTATCACTAACACTTTTCAGGCAATCTATGTGGAATAGAACGTGTAACAGCACTTCATCCAGGGCAGTTCCTCAGGGCAGGGCTGTCTCTCTGACAAATATTGTTCAAATATTTTGGAGTGGAAGTTGCTAAGCCAGTTTCCAGGAGTGGTGGCTTTTGAGACAAGCGGTTAGTTATATATACAACTCAAGAGAGATTATTTTTTTTAAGATAGGAAAACAGCACCACCTATCCCACTTGTTTCCAGCACTGCTTTAATCTAGTACAGATTTTGTCTCCCATGCCTTCTCCTGCTTCTTGAACACACTCACCCTTCCAGACTATTAGAATTTTGCTCTAAATGGGCATTTCTTAAACTGCAAAATGTCTATTACATTCTTTGCATAGCCCAGACAATTAAGAAAACAGTGCCAAAAAGAGATGCAGATAAGTATTCTGAGAGGATGATGGAGCCTTTCTGCAGTTGATGCTTAGATGCTGTGGACCCCGACATCTAAGAATTACCAACAACTACCATCCAGATTTTGCTCTGCTGTGATGAGCCAGTCCTGTTTGAAGTCATTTGCATCTAATCCAACAAGTGAGATCACACAAATTGTTCCCCACATTTTTTTTCTTCTTCTTTGGCAGTTGAAATTCCCTGAAACCAATCTAATCTAGATCCGTTCTCTTACTTGTTTCTGACACTTATACGTGTCACCAAATATAGCATCAGGAAAGACTCTAGGTGTGGTCTCAAGGCTTTAACCTGAAAAGCGCGGTGCTGACACGGGCTATATTCCTGCAGCTGCACTACCATCACACAGCCTGTCTCAGAAACACTCTTTGGCTTCTGCTTTGCAGCTAAATGAAATCAATTTTTATCTAGACAGGATTAACAGAAACATTTTACAATCCCTTTTCATGCTTTATTTTCACATGCAGGAAATAAAACCCAAAATAAACTTCTCAAACCTATGTTCAAATCCACCAGCATGGTCTCTAGAAACTAAGCAAAGTCCCACATATGTCACCAGTATTCACACTACCAGGTCCTGTTTAAACATTAAATTTTGCAAACTAATCAATACAGAGAGAATTCCAAAGGTTTGACATATGGTCTGATTTTGAAGGAAGGTGACACTTCTTGTAAGTAATGATATAACCTTAAACTCAATGGATCAAATGTGAAATCTTTAACTGACCTAGAGTAAAACATGACAGAATTCCCTGTGGCTACACTGTAATAAACAAAAATCTCAACAGTTAAAAATTTCCAAGTGTAAATTATACAATCAACCCCAGTTGATTTTGAAAGTTGCTTGATAGCTGAAGATGAAAAAAGAAAACAGTCTTCCAAAATATTTTAGAAAGCTCACATTGCACCTGCAACATTACTGCTCTTCAATATTTGATCATAAATTTCCAAATAAAAACTTCCATAAATTAGACAACAAAATGCCTTAAAACCAGGAAAAACAACAACTGCTTGGAGATGCCTACTAGTAAAACTCAGCAACTACAAGCCTTTCAGCACCACAACTCCACAACAGGAAATATAAGATATCCAACTAAAATACAAGGTGGAGACTTGGGAACCAGACTGTAATTGCTCTGTCTTAAGTCTTCTTGGAACAGCTGTAATAACACGTGAACTCTTATTAAAAAGTACTACAGGATGTTTAATAGCAGCAAGCAGCCAGAACCTGATTTAAAACAGGATTCATTGGCAATACTTCCAGGAATCCAAACTCAGTGCACTTGGGAACTGATCTGTAACTACTGGAAGGGAAACGTTATTTAGTGACTTAACAACATGCTTTAAAGAAAAGAGGGAAACTTGAGACAGAAAGGCTGGACAGAAGACTATTTAACTAGAAAGCTTGTGGCACCAGGATAGCTAAGTCATGCAGAGATCAGCCTGGGTTTCCCAACTGAAAATATTCCTAAAGCTTCAAGTAGATCCATAAGCAGCACTGGATCTCAAGTGGGCACAGGGCTAGCAGTAATAGTTAAGGATAGATAGGCATAGCTATTAAAAAGGCCAGACATAAACTAACTATTCCTCACAATAAATCCAAGTTCTCAGTGACCTCTGTTAGCAGGAAGGGACTGGGGAATCCACCCAGCATCAAATATGACACCAAAACCAAAATAATCTGTATCTCCCTTGGAAAGAACAGTTGCAGAAAAGAGGAATATTCAGGCAATAGTTAGGAATATCCACTCAGAGTGATCCAGGTCACTCACTAGGTTTCACTGAACACCAATTAAATGTCCACCACATCACATACATACAGACAACTGCTTGGTCTTCAACCTCAAACTGCAACTCATCCCATATGATCTTGCATTTCTGAGCATAAACTCACTTGCAACCAAGTGAATCAAAATATTTCCCATCAAAAAAGTTCTCCTTTACTCTGCAAAGTTTCTTGCAGGCTTCATTCACCCACTGGTCTGACATACAGTGTCTTTGAGACAACCCACTAACAGACCTACTGTAATAGTTTGAATACTGCAATAATGATTTAATCACAGAATCACAAAGTTGGAAAAGGCCTTTAAGATCATTGAGTCCAACCATTCCTGTCCTATGCTAAACCACATCCCTGAGCACCTCATCTACCCACCTTTTAAACACATCCAGGGATGGTGACTCAACCCCTTCCCTGGGCAGCCTGTTCCAGGCCCTGACAACTCTTTCAGTGAAAAATTTTTTCCTAACATCTAATCTGAACCTGCCCTGGTGCAGCTTGAGTCCATTCCCCCTCATCCTATCACCTGTCACTTGGGTGAAGAGACCATTGGCCACCTCTCTACAACCTCCTTTCAGGTAATTGTAGGCGGTGATAAGGTCTCCCCTCAGCCTCCTCTTCTCCAGGCTAAACAACCCCAGCTCCCTCAGTCACTCCTCATAAGATCTGCAATATCTTTAATATATTCTGAACAATAGCCTTATCCAACATTAAGATGCTATGTGGGCAAATGTTACAGAAATCACACATATTACTTTGCAATGATAGTCTTTTAACACAGAATTTGAAAATTAAAGCGGGGCACGTGTGAGTGATGGAGGAAAAGGAGTCTGAAAGTAAACAACATAAGCTTCTACAAGTGGGGCTGGGGTCTGCTGTTTTATTCCCACAGGATGAGAACTGTGAGAATAACCAGGGTTTTCTGGACCCCAAAGCCTACAACTCTTTTTTTTAAACATAGTATACTGTTCTTTTTCTCCTTTCTTTTAATTTTCAATTCTGAAAGTTTCATGACAGAAGGAACTATTTAGCCTGACCTGCTTTCATCCCAGGGTTGCTTACTCAAGTATTCAGCTACTCCAGCAACTCCAGTATTGTAATGCATCTTCCAAAAAGGCAACTCAAACATTTGAGTACCAGAGAAGTCCTTGCTCACATTTTTTGGTTTTCTTTTTGTTCTCTTTTTGTTCCAACAATTTAGAGCTTCGTTGATGAAACACATACATATTCCAATGAGAATTTCTAGCAGTTGGGTCATACTTTGCCTTTCTCCACTAGGTTAAAAAGACTTTTAAAACCTGTAACAGGATTCACAGACTGCTATCAATAAATCCATTTATTCATTAGATCCTTTGATATACTGTCAACAGATGGGACCTCTGCAGACTCTCACCACAGAGCTTCCTTTCCCAGCTCCACCCACAAACTCTGTCATTAGTTTGTATTAGAAACTCCCTGGGTGAGTGTCAGTTGTCCTAAAGTCAATCCACCCTTCTTTGACAGACTTTACATACACTGCTGGTTTTCATTAGGATTTTGTACAATGAAAGCCTTTACAAAAACCTGTAAATCTACCTTATAAATCAAATACATAATAGCTCGGAAGAATTTAATCTTGTATCAGTGGAATCCCAAATCACCTTTGTCATTGTTCTTCTCATGCCAGATGACAGGTTTAGAGTTTCCCATTTTACCTCAGTTACCATTTTCTAAGGACGCTCATCCTCCACTGGTCTGAGATTCACTTAACCACACACAACCATCACCCTTATTAAAGGCTTCCATCTCTACCATATAATTACTGTTTTCTCATGTTACTGGGCTCTGCCACTACTGGATTTTCTTTTGTTCCCCATAAACTTTAAAAGCTCTTCCATATATTTATTAATGATCAATTTATTCCTTGGGATCTTTAGATCTCCTACAAATATGCAAGAGTTCAGACTTTCATTGATACTGATACTTATCTTTTAGTTCCCCTTTTATCCGCTTACTAAATGTAGTGTTTCTTAAATATTAACCGTTCCCCCTGTTAATGTAAAAGGAGGATCTCATTTCTGTTCTGTCCAAGTTACCTTTTCCCAAGAGAGCATTTTGTTAAGTGTACCAAACACATTTTGCAGTACTTTCCATCCTGAACTGTCTCCTGTAACAATGGTGAATAAAGAAAGAGACCCTAATGTGATGGGCATTGTCCCAGCCACAGGACATTCTCCATGCCACCGAAGCATTCAGAGTTCTATTAAGAACCCCAAACACTGCATTCAACATCACACTCAATGCTAAACACCTAAGCTTTTGAAGTGCAATTGTAGGAAAAATGAGATGCTCTTAGTAAAATATGATAAAGACAACCTAAGAAAGAGTGCACCCCAGTAAATCTAACATGAAGGCAAATGGCTGCAGCCAAGGTTCAACACCTAGGGAACTGCATCAACCAGGCTAGCCAGCAGTGACACTGTGCCAGCTTGACCCTCCAAGCTTTCCAGTTAACAGTTCTTAGTGGTCTGTAGTTCTGTGGATTTGTCCAGATGTTTTTTTCATCCCACCTGAGTTTTCAGTATTCACACTGTGCTCAACAGATCAGTTACACTGGTTTAATTGTTCTGAATTGCTCTTTACCTCCTTCACCTGATTCCCTCTAGCTATGCATTGGAAGAAACAGTGAACAAAATGTTCCCTATTTGTCTTCTCCCTGTTACTCATGACTCGAGACCCTCCCACCCTATCAGATGTTTTCCATGCTCATTAATTTTCCACAGTACACAGTAGACAGCTAAAACTTAGAATACTATCTCTTATGGTCTACTAACACTTCACTTGTCAGTATTCTTGCAGCTGTTCCATTAGCTTTTCAATTTGGGACATTTTTCTGGCACACTTCAGATGTCAGCCTTACTACGCCTGCTTCAGAGTGCCTGAGAAGCTACTGAACAGGGATGGGAAGGAGCGGCTGAGCACAGGGGCAAGGGCAGGAACAACTTAGAACATTTTTCCCATTAAAGACAATAGTGATGACTCCACACCCAGGTGGGAACAGGTTACAACGTCCTGACACTCACTTGAGCCCCACCCCTGCCTACATCAGCCTATAGAAATCTGCCAAGCATATAACTAGTACCGGTGAATATTTCTCCCAAGTAACACATGATCACAGGATGTTTTATGCCTTCTCCTTTATTAGGGAACATTAAACGGTCCTGTTTGTACTTGCAGATGTCTCTGAAGGGCCATTGCAAGCCAAATCGGAAACACAGTTCCCAAATTACAGGCATTTAAAGCAGGCTGAATAAACCTGACACACAGTTTTGAACAGCTAAACCTCCAGCTATTTTTGCAACACCTTCCATGGTGTATGAGGAGTGTACAGCTTAAAGGATTGGACTGATAGAGCTATTGCCAACAGCAACATGCAAACTAGATCATACTAGTTTTGTTATGCAGTAATCCTGTTTAACTAGTCATCCTTTCTATTTCTCATAGTTATTTTTTCCTCAGTAACTCCCCGGTCACTGTGAGTTGCTGAAACATCCCTAAAATTAGGCAGACATTTGTAAATGACAATCTTTCATTCCACACACCTCAAGGCAGTGATTCCACACATCTCACAACAGTGCACAATGAACCCCTGTGTGTTCACTTAGAAAATAAATATAAGGGCATTGATTTCACTGAAGAAAAAAAATCTAGTACTTTATAAGATCCTTTATGCTAATATTAAAACCCCTCGCTTTTAAAATAATATTTGTATTTTAGAATCAAAACACAGACCCTAGGATAAAATACATACGCTTTTTTTAATCCTTCCTTACAAAGCCATATGCTGCTGAAAATCTTGTGAGGTTTACATAATATCTTGGGTGTGCTGTGAGGGAAGGATTTCCTCTTCTCATGGTCCATGCTTATTTCCATGCTTATTTCTGGCTTTTTTAATTGTAAACACAATTCTATTCACATCTATCAGGAGAAATGAAACCTCTCTCTGACTGGACAATGTTAATACTCACATTCACTTCCACCTCTATGGACCAGTCTCCTAGTGGAGGGTTCATTGATAACTGAAATTTTTTGGAAACTACGCCCAAATCACCCTCCTCCATCAACCACTGCTGAATCAACTTCTTCCGAGGATCCTAGGAGAAAAATCAGGTGGCACGTTAAAAGCGAGTGGCCTTGCTAGCAAAGTTTAGGTAGCAACACATATGACCTTTACTTGTCACAAAAAGTTGGAACATAGGAGAAATTCCAACATATAAGTAGGTTCCTATAGATACTTACTCGTATATATATATTCAGAGATGCTTTGTAGGGTTTGAGATCAGGGTAGACAGTGACAATCCGAAACATCACGTCTTGTCCTGGTTTATACATAGATTTATCGGTCTGGATGAACACGGAGATGCTCTTTGACATGTACATCAAGCTGGTACGGTTCGAGAAGATGCGTCGCCCATCAGCATGGCCTTCCACCAGTAATTCATAATTCCCAAAAGCACTGGTCAAAGGCAGCTAAAAAGAAAGTAATGACTCCCTCTTAAATATCAAAAATACTCTTGAAAAATTGCAAAAACATTTGACAAAGACTTGACATATTCCTGAACTTGTCAAGTTACGTAAAATCTCAAAAAGAGAAAGGGGATTTCAGGGCTTCATTACCTGAAAATGTGTTAGAAGAAGAACTTTCCAACATATTTGCATCTAATTTTCAGTACTAATCGGGTTTTCAACAATGTAAGTATCATTCATACACACACGCGTGCACATTGTGTTCTCTTGTTTCTTTTCACAGTTATTTAGAAATTTCTTGGGTTTGATTTTGGGGGCTAATTTTTTGGCAATGATTTTTCCACAGTTAAAAGAACTGAAGAAACTATATGAGGGCAAGATGAGAAGGACAGTAAGAAAACCTCGCATTTGTTTTTACAAGCTTTAGCTTTGTACCCTATGGGGTAGAAAAATCAAAACCAGAATGAAGATCTCATGAGGCGAGATACTGTTTTCCAATAGAAACCACTTATTTTGTCTCATTTAAATGTAATGATTCTTAATTACAGGACATACTGAAAGTCATCTAGAAAGAAAAATAATTATTCTTTCCAAAATCTTAGGGAACAAAGGAAGAGGCATTTTAAATGGTTAACTTGTTTAGAGTAGACATTGAAAGCTCCTTCAGTGCTGGCAGTAAACACAGACAGACATCTCTGGCAAGAAAATTTAGACAATGTAAGATCAGAATAACCATGTAGAGGTCTCTCCCTCTGTCTCTCCAGCAGGCAGAGGAAAACTAGAGCTCATAATTCACATGCATCGGTTCATTTCCTAAAGTTAGGTGGGAGGAATCCCAGCCACAGGGGTCAGAAGGCTCAAAGCAGAACTGCTGCACAACTCAGGAATTCCACCTCAAGCAGAGCCTGCACAGACAACTAGTGACCCCAGGGACTTCCCAGACCAGATGCCGGCTTCTGTATCACCGCCTGCTTAAGCGTGTCTGTTTGAAGAAGGAAAAGGGTTCCAACAAGTAGCCCTGCTAAAAGAGTTTAAGAGTCATATGCTTCTGTTTGCAGTTGTAACAGTAGATCTGGAGTAAAACCTCTGAAGTCAAGACAACTAAAACAGACTGGCTAGCATTTTTCAGCGTAACATATGGAACTGAAGCACTCTTCTTGCACTGGTAATGCAAATTACAGCTGTTAACTCACCAGCCACAGCACTTCAAAAGTATCCTACCAAGCTCTATAATGAAAGGCTGTTGTGCTGTCAAAACTCATTTGAAGAGCTCACAGCAAGGTAACAGAAATTCCCAAATAGGGAAAAACATCACAAGGTGACAAATGGCAAATGTCTGTATTGAATACGTTTCCT
The DNA here is from genome assembly GCA_027925045.1 of Hypotaenidia okinawae. Classification (NCBI taxonomy): domain Eukaryota; kingdom Metazoa; phylum Chordata; class Aves; order Gruiformes; family Rallidae; genus Hypotaenidia; species Hypotaenidia okinawae. The sequence goes on from BSDF01000003.1 coordinate 89,586,433, forward strand.
TCTCTGTGTGATTACCTCTAAAATGGAATCACCTACAATTTCATCCCTCCCTGTTGACTTCCTGTTCTTGAAAACAAGCCACAGGGAAAAAAAAAAATCAGGAACGGGAAATAGAAACAGCCTCTCTTTTTCACTCATGAGCAGGTATACAAGGACAGAGGAAGAAGAGATTTCCCCTTTAAAATCTGGACTTATATAACTAAATTTTACAGGCAAAGCACGGCACTGAAATAGACACCGCATTTTCTTCAACTTCAGGTTTTTATGTATATGCTTGCCAAGAACATATGATTCACATATTTCAACACTGTCCAACTTCCATGCCAAGTGTTCTGGAATATATTAAATGGGAGGAACAGCCTTAGGTACTGCATCTGTCAAATATTACCTCAAAATTAATTCATTTATGAATATTACCAGTTATTAAAAAAGGTGCATTCCCTAAATCCCTACAAGAAGTCCAGGAAACACTATTAACATTGAAAATCAAAAGGGGGGGGGGATATAAGCTTGTTTTGTCTCATAGTAGCAGTGAGTTGTGCTCTTGCAGCATTATTTTAACATACTTGCAAGGACTGTCTTTGTTTCTTCTTTAAAAGTCTGTAAATGCCATTTAAAGACCTCATACATTCTTCTGTATCTATCATGAATAATGATAGCTAGCGTGGGCCACTCCCTTCATTTTTATACTTCTTATATTTCAAAAAATCTTTCCTTCCTGCCACATGGTGACAAAACCACTTGTTGCGCCTTTCTTGATGTAAAAGCCAGGGGCAATGAAGTTTGCACTGCCACAGAAGTGAATTAGGAGAGCTGAGGTGGAAAGTAACCCACCTTCTGTTTCACACATCTCCGCTAACAGAAACTGCACTAACATAACACTTCCAGAAGGTTACTGCCCCATAGTGGTAACTACTTAACCAAAGTCCCACCAACTCCTTCTTTAAAGGGTTTTTTCTCAACCCAAATATGAGTAAGACAGCATTTAATAGCAGGTAGTAGGAACTTGCTATGAAAATATTTTATCTTAGTCAATACATCCCCAAGTGAATGGTATTACTATCCCCATTTTGGCACTCCTAATGTAAGAGAGAAAAAGGACATCTCACATACTTCTGACCACACCTGCCACCAACACAAGCATCTCAGACAAAGAAGGTATTGTTTCCTCTGGAAAAGATGACAGCTGAAACCAGAAACTTATTACCCACCTTCTGCTACCAGCCAACTACACTTCAGGCAAAAAATAAGTCTAGGGTAGCTATAAAAATGAAAAAAATTTAAAATTAGTCAGTTTTCCTTACTTCAGATAGTGGCAAGAGAGGGAGGAATTCACCTCACCAAGTTTTAGGTGCTTGAACACTTTAACATGTAGCCAGTTTATCACAGAAGCACATATGGTATGAGTTGGAAGGGACCTCTGGAGATCATCTAGTCCAACCCCCTGCTAAAGCAGAACCTCCTACAGCATGTTGCACAGGATCATGTCCACACAGGTCTTGAATATCTCCAGAGAAGGAGACTCCACAACCTCTCTGGGCAGTCTGTGCCAGTGCTCTGTCACCTTCAAAGTGAAGGAGTTTTTTCTCATGTTCAGATGGATGTTCCTGTGTTACAGTTTGTGCCCACTGGTCCTTGTCCTGTTACTGGGCACCACTGAGAAGAGTCTGGCCCCATCCTCTTGACATCCGCCCTTTAGATATCTCTAAGTACTGATCAGACCCCCTCTCAGCCTTTCCTCATAGGACAGATGTCCCTAATTATCCTCATAGCCTTCCGATGGCTCACTTCTCTCCAGTAGTTCCCTATCTTTCTTGAAGTGGGGAGGCCTGAAAGTGAGAGTAATATTCCAGATGTGACTTTACCAGGGCTGAGTGGAAAGGGAAGATAACTTCCGTCAACTTGCTGGCCACACTCTTCTTAATGCAGCCCAGAATATCACTGGTCTTCTTGGTCATAAGGGAAAATTGGTGAGTCATGAAGAGCTTATTGTTCACTGGGACTACCAGGTCTTTCTCTGCAGAGCTACTTCCTGGCAGGTTAACCCATAAGCTGTACTGGTGCCTGGGGTTATTCCTCCCTCAGTGTAGGACTCTGCTTGCCCTTGCTGAATTTAACTTGGTGCCTATTCACCTAATTCTCTAGTCTGTCCAGATCTCACTGAATGGCAGCACAGTCTTCTGGTATGTCAGCCACTCCTATCATTTTTGTACTGTCAAAAACTTGCTGAGGGTACACTGTGTCCCCTCATGCAGGTCACTGATGAATGTTGAATAAGACCAGACTCAGTGCTGACCCCTGGAGTTCTACCTACAGGTCTCCAATTAGAGTCTGTCCTCTGCCATTCAGCCAGTTCTCAATCCACCTCACTGTCCACTCATTCAACCCACACTTCCGAAGCTTGCTTTTAAGAATGTTATGGGACACAGTGTCAAGTCTTATTGAAGTCAAGGTATACAACACTGCTCTTCCTTCATTTACCCAGCCAGACATGCCATCATAGAAGGCCATCAGTTTGGTCAAGCATTGTTTCCCCTTGGTGATTCCATGCTGATCACGCTTGATAACCTTCTTTTCCTCCACATGCTTAGAGATGACTCCCCAAACAAGCTGTTCTATCAACTTTCCACAGAGGGAGGTGAGGCTGACTGGCGTGTAGGTTCCCAGGTCCTCCTTTTTGCCCTTTTTGAAAACTGGCTTTCCTCCAGTCCTCAGACACCTTTCCTGCCCTCCATGACCTCTCAAAGATGATGGAAAGTGGTACAGCAGTAACATCTGCCAGCTCCCTCAGCACTCATGGGTGAATCTCATCAGAGCCCATGGATTTGTGGATGCCAAGTTTGCATAAATGTTCTCTAACACAGCCCTCCTCGAGCAGGGGAACATTTTCCTTTCTCCAGATTTTCTCTCCTACTTCCAGGGCTCTGGGATTCCTTAGCAGTAAAGACTGAAACAAAGGCAGCTTTTTTTTTTTTCAATTTAATTTTCTATGCTTGTTAATTTGCAATTCATACTTGAATCCAGTAGTCTTCATAATGTTGAGCTGCTCAGTGATATTGATTATCTACCAAACATTTCCATTTCACTTCATAAAATATACAGTTTATTTGAGATCAGAATTTAAATCCACTGGATTTAGGACTTCTCAGACTTACAGATGTTTAAAAAAATAAAGGCTTTGGTAAAACTTTTCTCATTACATAAAAACATAACTCTTTAGATCAAGTTTTCAGGATGAACATCCAGAATTATAAATTCAGGATTGATATTTGACACACAATTCAATACTATACATTTTTGATGACCAGTTAGCTTATTTAAGAGTATGCACCGAATGAGCATTTCCAAATGCTGAAAAAGACTTTATATAAATACTTTTTTTATTTTAATATTTCTCAATTATTGTTTTGCACAAATCTTTCAGCTCCAGTTAGCATTCACAGTGTGTCTGAAATAGAGGTATTGGTATCAGACAGTCAAAAAAGAAAACCCATAAAGCCAAGTTGTGTGTTCAAGTTTTATGACAGCTTATGCTGATGCTGGAAATCAGCTCCCAAATCCTGTAATTACTTATAACAAGCTGCAGGGCATTTGATCTGAAAGCTCCTTGCGTTATTGGTCAGTAAATACGATCATCTGAGGATATGAAAATAGCTAGGATCACATACAAAATGCATCATGTCATCAACACCAACTGATGAAAAGTTACAGAGAGTCAACATTCTCCGAGGAAGGAGGAAAGGAAAGAAATACTTACTACTGGAAGAACAAGAGTCCCAAAGGAATCTGAACAAAAAAAAAGAAATATCACACTGTTAGAAACCTTAAAAAAAAAAACCTTACCAAAACATCGACATCATCAGGTTAACTAAAAGAGCAGTGTTCTTCCCTCATTCCCACATTTCCCATAATAGCCACTGGACCACTGAATTCCCTTGATGCAGCTATTCTGGAGCTCAGGGTACACAGACCGTCCAGCCAACACACATGCAATGGCTGTGACCAGCTGGCCTGCATGCACATGCTTTATCGGCCAGCTGATTGCTGCCAAACACCGTCTGGACATGAAACTAAAACATATACAGCCTGGAGGAACTGTGACATTAGTCAGTATTGACAGTCAGTGTTTATACTTTATTCAACATCTCATTCCACTCATTTATCCCTCCCAAGTTCTTTCAAGGCCACTGTCAGCCACCACTAGTTTATAGGATAAGCAGCTCATCTCCACGGATACGTGAAGGAGCACAAAGGAAGGCAGGCAGCTGGGGGAACCCCAGTAACACCCAGCACTCGGCCCATCATGCATCCATTGCCACAAGCCCAGAGGCACACCAGCAGTGGGTAACCCCAACACCCCCATCAGAAACCCAATATCCCCACCAAATTAAGCAACTCCCTAACCAATATCCCCACCAGATTAAGCAACTCCCTAACAACCACTTACAAACATGCTAAAAGAACCAGGCAGAGCAGACCAGAAAAAACAAAATGCAGGGCTACATTTCAATAATGGTCTGAGGGTGCCAACACAGGCCCAGCTGGGAGCTACTTGAACAAGGAGGGCATGGTTTGGCACTGCTGTCCTTGAGAATGACTCCCTCTTGGGTACCACTGTCCTAAGAACAAAGCAACCCTCTGCTCTGCAAAGGAGCTGATTCTGTAACTCCATATGTAAGAGAAACCTAGGATATTTATATTAACCTCCTCTGCAGTTTAGTAGGTGACGACTTTTTGTAGTCATCAAGATTAACAACTTTTCAAGAAGGAATAAAATAGGAGAAGACTTTAAACTACATGTTATTGGAGAAAGGCAAAGTGGTTAAAAACTGCCTTAATCCTTCCCTCCAGTGGGAACCTCCTACCTGGTGGCCTCACTGCTATGAAACAAAGCCAGCAGTGTGGCAGCAGTCTCTGCCAAGGCATGCCCTCTGTGACAACCTAACACTGCTTATTCACTGGCCACTGGCTCTCAGCCTCCTCTTCACCAGATACATCCACTCCACCCCTTCCTCCTTAATGTGGCTGATGGAAGATGTGTGACACCTTCTGCAGGGCTGCAGAAGCATGAACTCTGCAGCAACATGATTTCTCTATTTGGTGGGGGCTGATGTCCGTGTCCTCCACTTAACATTTTTCTTCACATTCACCTAGACCGAAACACCTATACATAGGCTATACAATTATCTACTCCACCTAAATTTTTATTTTCCGTTGATTCTGAAGCTCAGACAAAGGCTGGATATCAGGATTAAGATTAGGAGTCGGGCTCAATGGGTCCCTTCCAACTCAGTATATTCTGATTCTATGATTTACCACCCTTAAGCAAAAGAGCACCCAGAATTAACTGTCCTCAGTACATTACATCACCAACCATGGCAATAAATATCCAACATATTAATGTGTGTGTGTTAATGTAATTTATTGCTTTAACTATTTTAGATAATGTGACCTCAAATATTTTTAGAATCCAAATAAATGTGCTGTGAAGCTGCTGCATATCATTACATCACAGAGCCATTTATTTTAATTATGTAATGGGGAAAGGAAGGGAAAAGGGAAGGGGGAAAGGGAAGGGGGAAAGGGAAAGGGAGAAAGGGAAAGGGAAAGGAAAAAAAAGGAAGAGAAAAAAAAGGGAAGGGAAAGGAAGAGAGAGAGGTCCTGTTTTTGACCACCCTCTTGATAAAGAAATGCTTCCTAATGTCCAGTCTAAACCTCTCCTGGAGTAACTTTGAACCATTCCCATACATCCCATCACTGCATCCCAGGGAAAAGAGCTCAGCACCTCCCTCTCCACTTCCCCTCCCTAAGGAAGCTGTAGAGAGCCAAACTAGACACGCCCCAAGTCCTGAGCTGCTCCTCATAGGACATCTGACCCAGCCTTTTCATCAGCTTTGTTGCCATCCTCTGGACACATCCGAACACCTTCATATCCTTAAATGGTGAGGCCCAGAACTGCACATAGCACTCCAGGCAAGGCCAGACCAGCCCTGAATACAGCAGGACAATCACCTCTTGTGACCGGTTACGCTGTGTTTGATGCAGCACAGGATGTGGTTTGCCCCCTTGGCTGCCAGGGCACACTGTTGACTCATACAGACTCATATTTTCTTTTGCTGATACCATTTAGTTAGACCTTTTCATATCTCCTAAAAAGCAATGGGTTTATACCTTATCTTTTTCTCATTTGTTTCATGGAGCAAGCAAAAAAATCAATTAATTTATTTATGTCCTACTTGCTCCTGGACATAAAAGCATTCCAAGATGAAGCAATCACCTGATGTTTGAAGCCAAATAAAAGTTAATTTTAAAAGTCAAGGAATTCTTTCCTTAAGTAAGCCTCAGTGGACTGAACACAAGTTGTCCTGGCTGCTGCCAGAGAGCTAAAGGAAAAAACTCTACCAGCATGTACCATCTATTCAAAGAATAACCTGGGTTAAACCAAATGACTCACATCCCACAAATGAAGTTTGTGGGTAGCAAACTCCAGTACTTCATTCTGGTATTCAGAAGCTGATGGGGATGGGTGGCATCGGGCACTAAGCAGCATAGTTCCTTCCACAACATGTTTACGCTACTGTTGAAGACACTTTTTTTTTTTTCCATCCTCCCTATCATCCCTCTCTTCTCTTCACTTGAGAAGCAGTCCATGCAGTCATTGACTTTGAGCTACCTCATCGGCCTTTGAGGTTTTCCAGGGAGGAGTGTCAGGCAAAATACATGCTTCTTTTCTCAGCAGCCAATGGAGAGGGCACCCTGCCCCTTGGCACGGTGGCAGGGAGCCCCACGCTCAGTCAAGCTTGTTTGGCATGCAGGGCAACAGGACCAGCTACAGGAGATACGTTAACAGACCCACAGAGCGCTCAATTTGTAGGCTTGCTGATATATTTATTCCCAAAATCTACCCAAACAACTCCATGCACAACCAATCGCACTAGAAGAGACGTTATTTTAGCTAAAGGAACCCTGTCTTCCTAACTCAGGAGAGAAGTTACTGTTAACTGGGAAGAATTTTTTTTAAGGTATCATGACATTTCATGGGTAAAGGAGGCTGGATGTAGGGTAACTAGCAACAACAGAGATGGTACAAAGCTACCCCTAGACATTTTTCTCAGTTCTATACTAACAGCCTAACCCTTCTCTAGTTCTCATTGTGAAATAAGGCGGTGCTAAAACTGGTGTTTGTATGACCACAGCCCATGACACTGTCACCAGAAGAAAAAAATTGTCACTCCTGATAATCCATTATCATCAAGGAACATGAGCTCAGTTTTATTTACTGCATGCATCTGAGTGGATGTGCACATGGCAAGAATTGCTACACGAGCTTAAATCTATCTAACACAGCTAATTATAGCAACAGCTATAGCAGTGTACGTTGGGAGACACCGAGCACAAATCTGATACTCATACCATAGCCCACACCATAGGGTTTCTATTTCCAACTTTACTCATACCAATGCAAACACACTGGTACACAGCACTGCAAAGGCAGAGCACCAAAGGGGGCTGCTATACTGAAGAGGACCGCTATACCAAAGAGGACCACTATATCGAAGGGGACCACTGCTCATCACCCTGCGCAGCATCTAACAGCCTTCAAAGCAACCCTTCATCTAACAGGACATGTTCTTGGCAGCTTTCTCATTAGAGCAGTGCCTGCTTGCCTCCACCTATTTTGAGAACTAGCGTGCAAAAGACAGAAATAAGTTTCTTCCATGTTCCCAGGCCTAGGAGACTTAATGTCACATCTGAGCCAGATACACCTGTGATGCTGAGGGGGAAGCAGCTGAGGAGGAAGGAGATTTAAATTGCAGCCGCTTCTCCTTTGTGCAATTCAGAAAGCATTTACCTTCTGAAGCAGTGTTAGGGAGCTACAGCTTCCCTGGCTGCCTTGATAAAGCTCAGAGCACTGTCTCATTCCCAGCCACTTAGAATCATAAAAGAGGCTCTGGGGCATGAGGTAATCTTCCAATTCACGTCACTATGTAATTATTTTGTTAGGAACTGCGCAGCCTGGGCAGATCTGAAACTCTTTGGCATTGCAGAGAATTTCCCTGTCATGCAAGATTTTCCCATGTTCTCAAAGACTACCAGGCTGCAATCAATCCCCTTGAGCTCTGCTCAGCTACACCCAGGGATGGCTTTGGATGTGTTCAAGCAAGCGCCGTAAGCAAAGCATTTGCTTTATGCCAATGCCAAATTGCTGAAATTCATTACATTCTTCTGTCCATCTAATGAATTAAAGTTATATTGAACCATATGTCAATCTCAGGTTTATAAAGTGTTAAGCACAGTCCAACAGCTAGCACATGGCACTGCTCTGCTGGATGCTCTGCTATCACACAGCAAGACATTTTTATCCACGTGCAGTGTGTAACATTTCCACATGATTTACACATGACATCAGTTGAGTCCCCTGTCCACAGAAATTGCAACAGTTGTCACCCTCCTTCAGCACATCCCTGCAAGGGATCCCTTCAGTTGCTAAATACAGCTCCCACTGATTACAGGTAACTAACTCCAGGCAGTAGAAGTAGGTTTAGGAAGGAGGCCAGAACAGCTACGCTACCTGCACCAAGCTTCACAGACCACAAAATGCTTTCTCCTGACTCGTCACATCTGCTTTCCACAGCAGCGGACTAACTGTCACAACTGGAATGGGCCACAGAGGGGAAGGGAAAGACCAGGCAAGACTACAGGTCCCTGCTACCCCAAGGGATAAGTTAAAGAAAACTCCCAGCTGCAAGCAATGCCCTGGCTACAGAGGGAGGCAGGAAACATTCAGTGGACCATTCCAGAATTATCTTGAGGAAAATTAAAAACCCCCACAGGAGTCACATGATCCTTCAAGAAAAAATATCCTTCCTGTCACTCGCAAAATCATCTCTCTCACAGAATTCCTGAAGCTTGCACTGTATTCATTCAATAAATACTGCATTGAGGAAATATATGGTAAAAACCACGGCAACAAATGCCACATTGTCCTGCATCCTTTCCCTTGGAGTCCTTGGCATTTAGGTCAGCACGGCAGAAGATGAACCAAAGGCAGTGTGGTAGTTACATGTCACCAGTACAGACAGCAGTGGGAAATTAAGTCATCTTTTTAACCTGCGTTGCCACCATGCCATTTTTGGAGGTCTAATAGCCTTGTTAGCAGCAAAGCAAACAGGAAAAAACTACTGAGCCAAATACATGCTTGTTTTTTTTTGGACTTATGGAGAGCCGCTCGAATGATAGTATCTTGAATTCTTCCCATTGCATGGGCCTGACCCAAACCCAGAAACGTACGCTACCCCTTCTTCAGCTGACACCACCAGCACTAAGACTAGACAGAAATGTTTCTGCTTCCACTCCCCAAAAAAAGACAGAGGTTCCAGAAAAAACTGACTGTATGGCTTGGCACAGTGAACTAGAGCTTTTGCCAGTATAAATCAGTACAGCAGCACTTCAGTCTCTAACTGACTTACACAAGCCAGGGTCCTGACTCTGTATTGTAGCTCATGTGGCAGGTATCGCTATGAACAGACTTTCTCACTTAACTTTTTTACCTACGTCCTCGTTCCTTCTTAGTCCTGTGTAAGAATGGAAAAACAAAACTGGAATCGCTTCAGAATGATTTACTGAAGTGATGCCATGCCTTTCTGCTGGCAGCTGTGCTTACAAATCCATGCTTAGGAAATGTTTACAGAAAAACATTTTCTTTGCAGTGGTAAATGGGATTTTTCTACTGCAGAGCCTGTTTCAAAAACTCAGATCACAGAAATAAAAAATAATGTTCTTCAATGTCTTTCCAGATTTTTCTTCCAAAACATGTATTTGTGTGTGTGTTGAAAAAGCAGGAAGTATAAATAGCAAGGCCTGAACTGCCCAGAGAGAGAAATACATTTTTTCTTCGTAAGAGGAGGCCTGCAGAGCTGTCAAGTTCACATTGTCTTTAAATGTGTTATATGCCTCACCTATTATCCTAAAACTAGCATCAAAATTAGCACTGTCTAGTTATGAAAATGGCCCAAAATACATAGCGCAAGCCACTGCTGTTAAGTTATGGTTAAATTTGGGGCAGATGATAGAAAGAGAGGCAATGCAGCACTCAAACACATGCAGGAGAGATTACAAGGGGACATCAGTATACGGGCTGACAGCCAGAGCTAAATCAAGCCAACAGTCCTGAAGCAAAGGAGTATATACTTTTCCACAAAGCCTCCTAAACCATTCTGGCCTGCCAGCACTACACACACTTCCCTCCACAGCTACTCATTACCTTACTTCCTATTTTCACTGCCTCTTATTCTTTTTGGTCTTTTTTGCAATTTTGGAGGCTAAAAGAATTCAGAAAATATAAAAGGAGAGAGAGGGAAGGCAGCAGAAGGACATAAAGGGACAGGAGGAACAATCTGAACTGGACCAGAAATTATCACCTGAGGGTCTGGTCAAGAGACATGGGTCTAGAGGACAGGAGAAAGGCAACATGCACAGTCATTTTTGCAATTGAAGCCACATTTTACCAAACTCTGTGGGTGTTAGCAAGTTCTTGTTTCAGTTGTGTAGGGGTATTTTCCTAACAAACAGGATGATTCACGACAAAAATACCTTCTCCAGTTAAACCCAGAAGTTTTCCCCCAATCTGCTTTTAGTCTACAGTCAGAAGAGTGGTGGAAACCCAACCATAAAACCACAATCAAAAACAGTCATAGTGAGAACAGGTACAGATTTACCAGAAGGTACACACCTCTTTGATGCCCCCTCACCATGGCATTCCCTGTGTCTCTCTACTTCACATGGCAAAGGAGTCATGGTACCTCCCTGCTTGTCCTACCAGTTCAGCCCCTTCTCTCACCAGCGCTGCCAGATCAAACCCTGAGGAAAAACACCATCTCGCACCCCCTACAACAGACAGACAGACAAGACACTGCCGATGCTGGAAGACCCTTGCCTTGCTCTGCTGCATCCACAATCCCTTCCACAAGTAAGCACCATCTCTCCTGCAGACTGGGCCTCCTAATTTCTTTTTAGACTTAGGTCATAATTCAGAGATTTAATTCTCCACTCAGTCTTCTAAAGTAAAACAGCTAATTCTATGGATGATACTATTGTTTCCACTTTCAGCTAAGTGGTCAGAGAGCAGCCAGGTACAACATCACCATACTTAGAACGCCCCATGGTTCATCTGAGATACTGTGTGCTGGGTAGGAAAACAAAATGCCTTCATATATCTAAACCAAAATAATCTCTTTAATCAGAGACCTTCTGACAAGCTATCCAGCAGCTACTATCCCAGTCACTTAAACACAAGTACAGGCTCTTTCCAACTTTCTCATGAGACCAGCCTCTAGGAACCATCCACAGCATTTTTGCCACACACGTGACAGTACCCCTGCCTACCACACGTAAACAGCTATATTCCCATGAATTACAAATTTACAGCTGTTAGCAAGACGAGTTGCGAATGCTACAGAGAATGCCTCCTTGACGTCAGATCCCGTCTATGTAACTACAGAGGCGATTCGGAATAATCTCAGACTTAAGCCTTTTACACAACTGAATGGGAAATTCACTTCGTTCACTTAGTTCTCCCTTGGTGACTATACACAAACACACAGACTCACAGGCATCTGCACATCCTGCTTTCAAGGCGCCGTTGGCCATCGTTATTATCCCTTCTGATGTCTATGAAATAAACACAGACAAAGCAACTATTACTGCAATTTAAAGCAGCTGCAGTTTTCATTCCAACTTAAATCACACTAGGACAAAATGTGTCTAAGCCTGTCCATGCCAGAGATTTGGCGGTTATTAATACCACCCTCATCGCATCAATTGCTGCAACTGGAGAGCAAAATTCCAAAGTCAAGTCACCTCTCAAACTCATTTACTTCTTTCTTCAAGGGAAAGAAGAAAGTTTGGTTTTAAATTTGCTTTCCTATGATTTCTAGAATGCATTTAGTTTCTGATAACAAAGCCATATAACTTTTCTGAAATCACAAAATTATTTAGATATATAAAAACATTACCAAAGACTTTCTTCGTTGGTATAAATGTCAATATAAATCCCTAACCATAGAAAATAAGCACCTGGACGTCACAGCAACACCTCCAGGAAGCTGCAGAAGGGGTCTGTCACTTTGGTCACATTTTCTACACACATACTTATTTGGACTCCAGTGAATCCAAGTGAACCAACATCATCTCTTGCCATGTGCCTGCTATTCAGCTTCTGCAGATAGGATCTCAACTCTGCTTTCACAAACAGGTAGTCAGGGATAGCAGAGCATGGGAACCAGAAATGCTGGCAGTGCAGATAGTCCAAAGAGTCTCATGAGAAGTCACCTGTGTATGACTGGAGGCCCGTGACTTTCCCAACTGTTTCCTGCCACAGCAGGCACTTCTATAACCCTCAGCACTTTAATTTGGATGTCTTTCTGATTAGACACTACTAAGGACATCATCCTAGAACCATCTGGAGATCCACTGTTATCTCCCACCCCTTTCTTTTTAAAACTACTTTTTATAGAATCATAGAATCACAGAACAGTTTGGGTTGGAAGAGACCTCTGAGACCATCTAGTTCTAATCCCCTGCCATGGGTAGGGACACCCTCCACTAGACCAGGTTTCCCAAAGCCCCATCCAACCTGGCCTTGAACACTGCCAGGGAGGGGGCAGCCACAGCTTCTCTGGACAGCCTGTGCCAGAGCCTCACCACCCTCCAGGGAAGATTTTTTTCCATATATGCAATATCTAATCTGAATCTACCCTCCTTCAGCATAGAGCCACTACCCCTTGCCCTATCACTACAAGCCCTTGTAAACAGTCCCTCTCCAGCTTTCCTGTAGACCCCCTTTAGGTACCGGAAGGCTGCTTATGCACCTGAAGGGTAATAACTAGGTACATAACACACTTCTCACACTTCAGCCCAATTCCTCCCATCTCTCCTCAAATGCTTTACAGAATGTAGTCAAACCAGAAGTCTGTTTAGTCCAAGGTCCTATTTCCAGCAATGGTCAAGGACACATATCTGAACAGCTTAAAAACAGAGTAAGTACACAGTGACTGTTCCTTGGGTACTCTTCCCAGCCTATGCAACCTGAGGCTTGGGACTTGATACGCCAAAATCGTCGTCTTTATATTGGACCAGCCCTTGATGGACTTCTGTCTCACGAATTTGTGCAATCACATTTTCCATCCATAACATCTGAGACACGGAGTTCCACTACTTATTCCCATCCTATGTGAAGGCCCACCTTCCTCTGTCTGGTTTGAACTTGTCTCCTGAGAGATCTGTGATCTTTCCCTCTGCTCTCCCTGGAATTTCTCCAGTTAATTCACAGCCTCCATAAGGAGTGCCCCAAATCAGACACATCATTCCCTAGGATAACTAATTAGAGCTGTAAAGATTACAAGAATACTTTGTCATAGCTTACAGAAAATATTTTGGTATACATCTGAGTACAGCATTTGCCTTCTTTTCTGAGCATGACAGTATTACTGTTTTTAATTACTTATAAGAATCTGAAGCGTGGGAGACAGAAGGAGATGGCCAACCTCTTCTAAGTTGTCTGTGGGGACAGGACAAGGGGCAATGGCTTCAAGCTGGAGCATAGGAAGTTCTGCACCAATATGCAGAAGAACTTTTTCACAGTGAGGGTGACAGAGCACTGGGACAGGCTGCCCAGGTGGGTTGTGGAGTCTCCTTCTCTGGAGATACCAAAGACCCGTCTGTCTGAATGCCTATCTGTGTGATCTGTCCTAGGGAACTTGCTTTGGCAGGGGGTTGGACTCAATGATCTCTTGAGGTCCCTTCCAACCCCTGCAATTCTGTGATTCTGCGAAACAGTTCTGAGCTCTGCCATGCTGCTGCTGGATCAATGCTGTCTTACAAGCTTTCACTTTTTGGTACCTTTAAACCATTACCCACCCCACACATCCCTTTTTTTCTGTGAGACTGCCACTTCACCTCGTTCCCCATTCAGTAAGCACATGTTCTTTTATTCCTCAACAAGAGCACAAGCATGCAGCTGCCCTAGTGAATCACACTCCAGTTTTCTGTAATTTCTAACCTTTGCTCCCAGCAGCCTCACCACCTCTTCACTAATCTAATAAACATTCTCACTTTTTCAACCATGTCAGTCATACTGAACAACACCATTTCACAGCAACCCATTACCAGTTTGGGAGTAAACCACATAGGCCTGCTTTATGGCTATTACTTTCCAGCCACAAATGTATTTCGTAAGAGTTCCATGCTGTCCCCGCTTTCCCAGCTGGCTTGTCAGAGTGCCACACCAGACTAACAAAAGCCTTATAAAATCAAGATATAAGAATATCCAGCTTCTTCTCCACTTACAACCCCTGCCAGCCTATGGTACAATGCATTTCACTTGCAGGTTTTCAATCTACCAGAATCCCTCTCTTCATTTATGCTCTCAAAACTTCACTAGCAATTTTTAAATTATTTTAATAAATTATCTAAATAATCTACAGGCAATTTTATCAGGCCTAAACAGCGACTTTACCAAAGTACTCTTTAATCTGTTCCTCCCGTTTTGTTGCATTAATTCCTATCCCTATCCACGGCAGCCAGTTGATCCTTTCAGTTAAGACTGAAGACTTTCTGCCTCTCAGCGTCACTGACCAACACCTTTCATCAGACTGAGTTGCAAGCCACATCCTTTCCTAGCTTCCTTGTTACCAGTATGATATTTAAAAATCCAACCTTTGTAATCTGATCCCATTTTCAGTTTATACACCGTTTTCCTTTTTTCTGTTGTTTTTGACCAGCAATAAAACCATGTTTAGTTACTTTAGTACTCAGCCTTCTGCTATGTTAGGGTAATGTTTACTTACCCCTATAATATGAATCCCTCAAGAGTCTTCTCCCTTTGCTTCCCTTCCTTCTTGTTTCTGATACCATCTTATCTCCCAGTTCCTGTTCTATATTGATACCGCTTTTCTTTTTTTCCCCTACTAACTCACAACCTTTACTTTGTTTTCCTCTATCATCCTCTTCCTAAAAGCTGCAAAACCCCTCCAGTTCACAATAGCAACAGGGACCCCCACACTGGCTTGTGATGTTCCCTCCTCTGTAAGAGCTGCCCCGCTGTATGAACGAATTAGTTACTCCACCCATCCCAAGAATCATGAAACAGCCCGTAGCACTCTATCTACCTCACTCTCCTTGACTGGATATCATTGAAGAACATGGTGACCAGAACAACCTCGCATATCAACTCGTAACCTTCAGCTGTAGAAAGACTTCCTCGAACCTCAAACAGCATCCAGTGAATAAGACAAAGCTCGAGTCCCTGATGAGATTGCTACTTCTATTTTTCTGCAAACTGCTTAATGGGCCTATTAGCAGGATGGATTCAACAAACAGGCGCAGAAGCCTGGGTTGTTTGTGGGGTTTTTTATTACACAGCAAAAGGAAAGCCCTGAAGAGAGCGCCCTCTTCCCTACTAGCTCCCCTGTCTCTGGATCCAGCTCTGACACCTTCTTCCTCAAAACTTCTCCTTCATTCTGATTTTGCACAGGTTATTTGCATGTGCTGTTCAACAACATATTTTTCATGAGGCACAGCTACACACATGTTTGGAGGTGGAGGTCATGGATGCAAAATCATGGGACCCCTGCTCTCTTGTAGTTTGGCTTTTTAGGCATTGATGCAGAATTAGGTGGAAAGGAGCTGATGGCTAAAGTGGAAAACCCTTTATCCCACAGATTTTCAGCGCAGATTTTGTGGTCACCAATGAGTCAGTCATTTTATTCCGAAATAAGGTACAGACCCAACTCAAGGTTAACAAAAGGGACTGGCACACTTAAGTCATTAATTCCCATTAAGCTGCTACTTTACAACTTACTATTCCTACTGTTTTTCACTGTTTCACATACTAAGCTGGTCAGAACCATATTATTAAGTATGCAAAACACGCCTTCTGGTAAAAGCAGTTTTTCCACTGTCTACATGGATGATCACTACATGCCTGAGCTTGACAGATACTTACTAACTCTGTCAAGTTTCGTAAATCCTAGGGGAGTATTTACCACACTCCAGCTCAGAAACCTCTGCTAATAAGTACATTTACTCCTCTCTAGAAATACAGAAAAGCAGTGCAATTTAATTAACATTAATTAATGTATAGGGAAGCAAAACTACACATGCTATTGTAAACCATATTCTTCAGTTCTTAAACTAGTTGTCACTCACCATGCCTTAAATACATTAAGTTGTACCTTCAATAAAAGAAGCTCTAACTAAATCCTATTATTTAAAATTAAAAACATTCACACAGTTGGTTAATGATGACACCTCATTACACATAAAATCTTTTCTTAAAACTGATTTGTTTTCTCAACTTCCACGCTACTTGCTCTTTCCAAATCACACGAGCACCCACAAGGAAAAAAGACTTTTCAGAAGCTCTCACAATTGAGGTATAAGGTTTCCCATACACTAACACACGCTGCAATGTCTAGGTAGCAAACCCTGTAAGGCAGCACTTCTTGCCAATTCAAACTACGTCTTTATCGATCAATGACTGGATAAATATGCATGGCAAGAGTCACCCTTCACTGTAATCACTGAAAACCAAGCCATTCATGCATAAAATTTAACTTGCCTGTCTGTTATTCCCATCTCTTTTTTGTTGTTGTTGTTGTTAACCCAGAAAACCCAACAGCTCAAATTGCACATGAGCTATTATTCCCTTCTTCAGTCATTTCCAGCCAGGGTGAGGATCTTTCTGATACTGCATCTCCACAGAAAAATGTGTCAAGGTTTGGTACAGTGCACAGAAACAGCTTTAGTTAATGCTTCGTGTTTTCCTGGAGTCCATTGCAGAGAATGAAAACTTATTCTCTCCTGGTGACGCACTGATTTTTTTTTTTAGTTGTGCTTGCTCACACAAAGTTTACCTGTAGCAGCAGCATCCTGCTTGTAGACATTCAGTTGGTCTGTTTTCACTACATTTAATCTAATTAGCTTAATTTCCGTACCAAAACATTGGGGTTAAATAATCTCCCTTGCTACAGTGCATTTGGATTCTGGAATATTGAGCCAAGCTCTAAATACCAACACTCCTTTAAATGCATGTGCATGCACACTTTCTCCCTCACTCCAAAGAATGCAAACTAGCCACTTATTAATAAACATATTTTCTCTTTGTTATATGAAAAAGCACAATACAGATGTGAACCAACCTCCATGGCTAACGTCTTTCTCCAGTCGGCAATTTCCCAAGAATCACTGAGATATCAAAATTCCACTTCTAGTAACAACAGAACTTGTGAATGTTTCATCAACTATCAGAGGTCAAATGCTCTTATTTCCTAAATAAAGGAAGAGTTGTATTTTACAAAGAAACAATAACTCTGTCTCTAATTCAACAAGACCGATTTACAGAGGTAACTCAGGAATTTAGACCAGGACATGCACCATACTGAGCTGCTGCTGGAGAACCAGAGCACATCCTTAACTTTTAAGTAACTGCAGATGCACTTTGCCAGACAGGTATGTAATCATTCTTACACTTAGGTTCTTGGCTGAACTCAGCCTGCAAGATTAAACAGAACTAATAAAAATGCTGTCCTCAGCCTGTCCCCTGCATCCAAGTCCCAACACAGTGCCCATCTCAGTTCCATCAGCAGAAATGTTTGCACACCGAACCAGGGAACCCGTCTGCCTGAAAAAATATTCAACAAAATAAAAACTTTATTTTTCAGTAGGATCAGTTTCTCAAAGCAGTTAATCCCCTGGTTTTACTGTCACCATGCGAGGAAAAACACAGAGCTTATTTGAACCAGCTTAGGCAACAGTGCCACTGAATTTGCAGCCTAACCAAGGCAGGCAATCAGTTCCAGCTTTCTGGATCTTCAGTAATCAACAACTTCAGCTACCCCTTGCCTCTCTTAATACTTATTTTGCATAGACACATGGATATAAAAGTCATCAAACTCATGTGCACTGCAGGAACTGTAATACCACTCTGTGTAGCCTAATGGGCAGAAGTGACAGATAAAGCAACATGATGTCATTTAAAGAAGATCTTGTGTGCCTTTTTTTCCCCTTCAACTGGTTGGCCTAATAAAACCTCCCCCACTCTTCCTTCACTCACATTCTCAAGACTAACACAGCTACAACAAAATTGCTACATAGTTTATCTTAGGGCTTAGTTTTTCTTTGGTTATATTTAAAGTTTATTTAAAGCTTTATTTAAAGCTTCCATTTAAAATGTAAAGCTTTGGAATCTTACTCTGACAAACTGCTTTTTCTCTGAGTAACCCTATTCACAATTGATCCACTCCTGTAGCACCTTCAGACACACGTCTTCAACAGTACATCCTCTGTTCCAGGGCAGTTCCCTTGCTCCTGGCCTGTAACAGTTTAGCTTACATATTTGTTCGCAGAGAACAAATGACTAACAAATTACATAACTTGACTATTAAAGAATGGATGGTCACATACTAATTTTAAGAGTTTTGTAACAGGAAATATACTGCATGCTCACCAACTTTTTTTTTTCCTATTCCATTTATCAAGTTAAAAAGTATGAAAAATTCAAATCTAAATGACAGGAGAAAAATTTAAAATGAACAATAAATCCATGCACTTAAAATAATGCACTATAGCATTTCTCCTTTTTCCTCACTGTACCCAGCCTGATACAGTGTCATACCTGTTCCTGATCCCCCACTGTTCCCTCTGACTTCCACAACTCCCAGTGTCAAAGCACTGTTCTGTGTGCTGTGCAGAGACATCCACACATTTTCACGTGCTTGGAATTACCAGTTGCTTGTCTACTCTTTAAAGTTGAAAAGGACAATAACACACAGGTTGAAACTCATGCAAGCCTCACTGAAATTGATGCTAAGCAGAACAGAACTGGGAAATAGAAGTGAGTATAGTTAGAGGAAGAAAAGGAGGAGACAGTTTTTCTTTGAAAAACAATAAAAAAGTAGGTGTGGGTTTGTTGTGATTTTGTATCAAAATAGTGTCAAGAAAAGTTTGAAGAGTAAATGTGAACTTTAAAAGGCAAGTTTACTACTAATAGCATAATAAATCCGTCAGTTATTTTCTCCACAGAGCAAGAGTATTCCTTTATCCACTGCTGATTCCTCTACTATGCCTAGTCCAATGGGCTTGGTCTGTACTTCTGAATAAGCAAAACCTAAATATGGCAGGCAGTGTTTTATGGAGAGTTAAGATTAAGGACTCATAGGCATGACAGTCAGTCTGTTTTACTTACAAGCAGATTTCATCCTCCTGAAGTAATTGCACAGATCACCACAACTATTAGAGTTACATTTGGACACAAACAGATCAGGTGTGTGAATCCGATTTAAATCAGGAATGAACACTTAGATTTTTTAATTTATTTTAATTAGCCATAACACTACAAGAAATTTGCCTCAGGTTTGTGCGTTTATACTAGCTGCTGGAGGGCATGTACCTGTAACAATATAAAATGAAAATGGATAAAGAATACCCAACCTGAAGTTAAACCTACCAATGAATAGTTGGAAAACTTTTTCAGAATACCTGAAATAACAAGAAGAGTTTTGATCAGCTGTGTTTTTCTGCATCATGGGGCCATGAATTTTTTGATCTGATTAAATTCACTCTATCAGACCCAAAGCCTCAGATTCTCCACAGGTAGTGAAAAGGTGGGCTTTCATGAAGGCTTTGAAAAAAAGGCGTGATGCTTCCAATTAAGACATCTTGTAGATAAGATAAGGCACTGATAGAAAAATTAGTTGACACCAATAAGAAGAAAGTGCGTTACAGCAGGGTAGATTTTCCTAGGACCTCATACTGCCACTGGACTCTCTACTTGTGACAAATAAAAAAGTTAGAGTTTGGGTGCCATTTATAGTGCCCATAGTAAAAGCAGTTTGAAAGCCAGATTATCCAGACAAAATATTTTCTTTCTCATGAGGGCAAATCTCAGGCAGGACATCTCTGTTTCTGTTCTCAGCTGGCTTTTATGAGAAGGAGCAGTGCTCAGGATATTTCAGTTCCCCAACTACTCAGAACTGCCACCATGTCCTCTACGGCTGCCCACAGGGCATACACTAAAAGAGCCTGCTGTAAAGTTTACTTATCTTCAACCCCAGCCTGTCGCACAATTTAGTTCCAGATCCTCAAATATTTGTTTCTGCAAATGCACAGAGCTTCCAAGAAATGGTGCCTGACAGAGTCATCTCTACTTTCCTGTTGTCCTCAGGTCCCTCCTTTCTTAGGGCATGTGAAGCAGCCAGCACCAGATGCTTTATCACCTTCTTTGTTCCACCTTTACCATTATCCCACTTGCTTCCATCTAGTACCTTATCAAACCTACCAGTGAACACCTCTTCCTCAGTGGCTGCACATCACTGACGAGAATACTTTGTGGCTCCTCAGAAACCCCACATCCATCACATCTTGCTGCTACCTCATTATTTTCAGAGCTTACAGTGACTTAGGACACCCTCACAACCACTTGCTATCCAGCTCAATCACCCACCTGCACACAGAACCAGCAAGATTATTTTCCTACAAGTAACCTTTATGTGGTAAAATACCTCCTTCAGTACTGTTTAGAAGCTGTGATATTTTGGGAGCAACAAAATGTTTGTGGCAGAAGGCAAATCTAAGTCCTTCCAGGCCAAGCCCGGTCTCTTACCTTTCTCAAAGACCATTTCCCTGCTCAAGATGGTCTCGTTATCTCTGATCACTTCGCCCTTTACAGTGACCTGCGCTGGGCTGTCCGGCAGCAGAGCTACCCCAACAGTCACGTTTGCTCCAGGCCTGATGTTCCAGGGAACTGCCACCAGGAACGTAGGTCTGGAAAATCCAAACGGGCAGAGGGAGAAAGGGCAGGGAGTGACATACAATCCCCAAAAAAGTAACGACGTCCGCATACAACGTGGGATAGACACATCCTGCACGGCTCTTCTGTCGCAATCCGCGGCGGAGGCTGGAGGTGATGCTCACTCACCAGGCGATACCCAGCGCACCCGGGGTTTGCAGGAGCGGGGAAGGCAGAGCTGCTCTGCCCGGGAGCCCCCGGGGAAGCGCCCCGCTGCCCCGCGCAGCCTCCGCGCCGGGAGGGCAGGGGAGGCGCGGCACCCCGCGCACCCGCCCGCCCCTCGGCCCACCCGACCCCACGTACCCGGCCGCCGCGGAGCTGCAGAGGAAGAGAAGGAGGAGGCGGACAGCACCGCGGGTCCGCGCC
Organism: Hypotaenidia okinawae; assembly: GCA_027925045.1. Lineage (NCBI taxonomy): Eukaryota > Metazoa > Chordata > Aves > Gruiformes > Rallidae > Hypotaenidia > Hypotaenidia okinawae. The sequence continues at coordinate 89,607,644 of BSDF01000003.1, forward strand.
ATGGCGCTCCGTGCGCACTGCCCCGCGGCCGCTTTGCCCGCAGCCCGGTGGGTCCGCCGCTGTGCGCAGGGCCGGGACCGGGCGGGAGGCGCCTTCGCGGGCGGGGGAGGGAAGGGAGAGGCCGCAGCTGCCCCAGCGCCAGGCACGCTCCGCCGGCGGCAGCCGCATGAGCACCCGCGGGGCGTTGCCGAGGCCGGCCGAGGGGGAGCGGCGGGGGGGGGGGGGCAGCCGCGCAGGGAGACACATCTGTATCCACGGGTGTGTTCCTGCGCTCCGCAGCCCGCGCACCTCGTGTCCTCGGGCAGATGCAGTTGCGGGGCGTGTGGGAATCTCGGACAAGGCAACGTCCCACAAAATGAACAAGGCAGAGCAACGTTTCCAGCCTGTAACACCGAGCAGGGTGGCAGTCCGCTCCCGGGAACTGCCTCTTCCTTCGTCGTTAAGGCTTTGCACTGCAAAGACCTAGAGAGTCCCCTGAGGAGTCGTTGGCATTGGTCTCGGGCAAGTCGGGAGAATGATGCAGGCAGAAATTCAAGGAGCCTTATAGCTACTTATACATGAACCGGTTGGTAACGTAGCTCTGGCTGGACTGTCTCTGTGCCCAATACCTGTAAAATAAGGCCAGGTCTGCATATGCTTCTTAACCCACTTGAAGAGGCTAAAAAGTGTGCCGAAGCAGCTTGTGTAAGACTCTGCTCCTTTAGCATGTTCATTGTAACTGTGTAGACATGACACATCTAATGATGTTCTGATTCATCTGAATTCTTTCATTCTTGCACAAGTCTAACACATTTATAAGTTCCACACAGTTCTTAAAGACCTGTCTCTTCAGAAGTGCTGGGCTGGCACCCTCTGCATTGAGTTACAGACAAAATATAGTTAGCTATATCCCTGAACTTAGAAGTATCATGGGTTCGGGGCGGGGGGAATAGGGGGTGTTGATTTTTTTTTTCATAAAAATCAGACATGAACAGTACATTTATGGAAACACTGAGCTCTAACAGTATCCCAGGCAGTCATGGAGTCTTTTCACACTGCTGCAGTTTAACCACAGCCAGTAACTAAGCACTATGCAACTGCTCGGTCACTCCCTTGCAGTGGGATGAGGGAGACAATCAGAAGAGTAAAAGTGAGAAAACTCGTGGGCTGAAGTAAGGACGGTTTCATAGGTAAAGAAAAGCTGCAAACACAGGCAAAGCAAAAGAAGGAATTAATTTCCCACTTCCCATGGGCAGGCAGGTGTTTAGCCATCCCCAGGAGAGCAGGGCTCCATCAAGCATTAATGGTTACTTGAGAAGACAAACGCCATTGCTCTGAATGTGATGTGTGTTATGCTTCCCTTCTTCCCCAAGCTTTATATACTGAGCCTGATGTTACCTGGTATGGAAGGTCTCTTTGGCCAGTTGGGGTCAGCTGTCCTGGCTGTGTCCCCTCCTAATGCCTTGTGCAGCCCTAACCTGCTCACTGGTGGAGTGGGGTGAGGAGCAGCAAAGGCCTTGGCTCTGTGTAAGCCCTGCTCAGCAGTGACTAAAACACCCCTGTGTTATCAACACTCTTTCCAGCACAAATCCAAAACACAGCCCCATACCAGCCACTGTGAAGAAAATAAATTAACTCAGTCTCAGCCAAAACCAGGACAAAAAAAACCCCTTTTTGATTTTCTTTTTAAGTTTTCAAACCTCTCCTGATCCTTTTTGGAGCACTGGTCTTTGTAGTGACAGGAAGGAGGATGCCACATCTGTAGACTAAAGAAGGAGTCATACTGATGCCTGGAAGGTCAGTCTTGGCAGCTCCTCACCTGTAAAAGGTGCACAACGGGAGATGTTTGCTGTTATTTTTATGTCCTTAACTCAGTGCTTATGAGAAGCAGGGAGGGAAGATGAACAGTCACTGCCACTCATTTTCTTGGAGATGGCGGGAAAAAGTGTTTACAAGTAGTGCTGTATCCCAAGCACCACAGCCTCAGATGTACTCAGAATACATGTGTTCCCAGTCTCTGGCACTGAGCCCAACTGGCACTCCACCATACCTGTCAAACTAATTACCTCTCTTTGTCTCCAAAACAAAGTGGCCACATCCAAATTTAGTATATAGGTATGGTCCATGCTAACCCTCAAACCACACCACAAACTGTTCCAGAAAGCACTTGTTGGCTAGGGCAAAATCATGCAAAGGTCAACTTGAGGGTAAAGACAATCAACTTCCAGTCCCCAGGACATTTGCTGGCACTGTTTAATTCATTAGCTACATTCATTAATTAATGTAGCCCAGAAGTCCGTTAGTGAAAGTGCTTCCAAATGTCACAGATTTTGCTTAGTTGCACAGCAGTATTGTACACTCCCATCTTCTTTTTTTTATTTTCTCTCCTAGTGGCTTGTGATTTAAAGATACATTTGGATATGTATTTGATCTCTTCTTCTGCAAAAATACCAATAAAGGAAGCCTACAGCAGGAAGTAGGAGAAGAAATGGATTACTAGTATCCCAATTTCATCTGTCCTGTATATATTCATCACTGATAAGAAACAGATAAACAGAAATAAGTTTATCCATTAACAACCATTAAACACCATTTCTTAAAGGTATATCCATGTACTCAGAGACAGGTTAAATTAACGGAGGACCATCCTACCACTTGGAGATTTCTGAATCACCGAGTCCTCTGAACACAACCCCTTCATTCCCTTCCTAGTCCAACATGGAGTTTCCTCTGCTGAAGTTATACTACCCTCCAATTCCTTCTGCCTCTTCATCATTTCATTGCCAAACAGGATATACTACACTGTAAGGACACATAGAGGGTTTTCATGGTTAAACATACCATTTAGCAATCGAATGTGGTACCTAAGCATTCAGTAAGGTCCCAGTTAGCAGAAAACGTAAATACATACTAGCCTGCTTCAGGCATAATTTGAAGAGTCACCTCTTACCAGTATCTAAAAAAGTGCTCTGCAGCTGCTAAGTTGTGATTTCCTTGAAACACCACTTCGACTCTTACATTATATTATCAAATATAGTCCTTCTTTGGTGCACACAGGGAGTAGTCACACTGTGTGATGGTTCCCGTGGGAAAGCCACCCCTGGGAGCTCCCTCTCCCATTCTCCATTCAGCACGTCCCAGCTCTGCGGCACACAGCCCTCCAAGCCTTACTCTGCAGCCTGTGCCATGCAGGTCTTTCTGGAGAGAGGTTTACTTCAAACACAGCTCATTTCAGTGATCCCATTTGCAACACAGCCTCACAAGTGACTACCAGCACACACACTGTCATTAGGAAACTCTGGACTGTGAGCAGATATGAGGTGAAAGCAGGACATTTCAAGCCGGCTTCAGCCCTACAGCGAGTGTATGCTATAACTACAGCAAGTATCTCAAGCCTCCTCTGCACATTCCTCTGCACACAGAGGATAAAAGTCACTCAGGGATAACTGGAAAATAAGCATGCTTACAGAGAATCAGGCCAAGCTGATAACCTATTCATGCTCACTAAGTGTTAAACTATTTGGTTTGTTGGCCTTGTGTGTCAGGTAAGCATGATTTATCACACAACCTTCCCGATTGCAGGACCATTGCATTCCCCCACGCTCTGTTCATCTGCTCATTTCCATTTACAGTTGTCTACACTAGGGTTTCATTATGCAGTTTCATGTCACTGTTTAGTTTGATCTAGGTCAGACTGGTAACTCAAATGAAAACAAGCAGCGCTTCAGTTTGTGCTGAATTGGTCAAATTTAAACTTAGGGGCACCTGGATTTGAAAAGCTTTTGCATACCTACTAGCTTCTGTTAGAGGGCACAAAAAATCCTCAGCTAAAAAATACCTGTCTACCCAGAAGAAGCCTATTAAACTGCTAGGAGATCTGTGTTTAACTAAACAAAAAAACCTTAGCTGAGCTACAGGTTGTTTTGAAGACCATGGAAACAACCATCTGGCAGTGTCTCAGGCCTAAGTAGGTTTTAAATGCCTTGCTCTGACACACACCTGAGAGACTAATTTGTGCACAAAACTGGAAGCAGGGAACTGCACAGCAACTTACTGAGATCACTATGTGAGGGAGATTTGTTTTGGACCTGATTTCTGCATATTAGGAATAATTTTGAAAGAGTATTACCTACCATGAAAGGATTTAATAATCTTCAACTGCTCCAAGCCAGTCAAGTGGATACTCTGGAGACACAGTCTGGGAGGCAAACCAGTTTGTCATTGAGTTTGGCTTGCCAACCAGGGAAACTGGATGAAAAATCTCCCTCTCTTCAATTTTCACATTTCAGAGTTAGGTAAGCATTACCAGACTCATGTTTTATACCCATCTGTGATATGTTACCATATTGAAAATTTCAGTTTTATCACTTTCACTGCTCCCCAGGAACCTAAATTTGCTAATCCTTCACAGGCTCTTACAAACAGAACCTGTAAAGGCTGCAAAAGTCATCTACAGCATTGGCCACGGTCTCGGGCAGCTAACAGCTATTGTCTGTTCCTACACAATTTAGTTTAAGTCTAGCCCAAATATATGCATCAGTATCAGCTGAAATCACACCTTTTAGTGACAGACTAGGTATACTCTAAGTAAAAATATGTTTAAGTAAAGACAAAGAATCAGAATGGTTCTTCAATGAGTCTGGAAAGCAACTTCTGCCTTGGTAAGTAAGAAGAATCACAGCACCTAGTAAGCTCTACTAATTGTATGATGATAAAATAAAATAAGCACACGTACAACAAGGTCTGCTTTTCTCTAGTATCACATGTGGAAAATCATACTTTTTGGTAAATGTAAAAAACTAACCTTTACAGTACTTAGAATACCAGGGAAAAACTCGACAAAAATTATGACAGCAAGGACTTGGATGGTCAATGCCCTATCCTGCTTTTATCATTAAACAGTGAACTTGGCTGTCTGGACAGTCAGCTGGATTCATCAGACATTGAACCAGATTGTGGCGCAAACAACGCGTGTTTCCATGAAATGAGGCAAATTCAGGGAAATCTGAAGAGCCATGTTATGTGGAAATTTGAACCAGAAGATCACTATAGTCTCTTTCAGCACAATATTCTGTCTTTTCAAAAGCTTAGCTGGTTGCCTTACGCATCACCAAACCCAAGGCCTGCAACAAAGCTCCTTTAGGGACTGGATAAATCTTTTAATTAATCTCAATAGGTTTTGGATGAGGTCCTAGTAGATACTGTGATTCAGCAGCTCCTGGAACTAGGAAGGAAGCAAAAGCCTGTTTTATCACCCATAGCGAGTGGACAAGAAGTATAGTGAATACTAAAACAGGTGGATGGAAGATCATTTTGTGGTAGTAGGAAGGTGCAGTCTTTACTTGGATGTAAACCTGAAAAATTTACATTTGCTGGAAAGTTCTGACAGGAACAGAAGATATAAAGCTCTCCCAGAAGTGCTCAGTAATAACACTTCTGATGCTGGTTCCAATGATGGAATGTGTCAAAATGTTTTACACTATGCTGACAAAGGGTGTGTCGTGCACTGAAACTTGCCCTGAGCTATCAGGGTGGAGTTTTATGAAAATCTGGTCTGCACTTCAATTAAGATATTTTTTCATAGTACCTGGAGACATCTCTCTTGATAAATAATGTTATTTGCAAATTGACTTCCAGTTGAACTGTTACTCCAGGCATAGTGGGAAGGATTCACCTGGTCAAATGTAGACTGCAATTGTCTACAACTAGTTATTTACATTCACTGGGTAAACAATGGAGCAAAGCAGGCCCTTTTCAGTCCAGATTTATAAGATGCATTAAGATACCAAAGTTTGAATGAACAGGCATGAAAAAGTCACCTTACAAATGAATCAAGTGAATCCCATGCTTAAAAGTACCAATTTCTATTAAATGTCCAAACAGGGAATCAAGACAAGTAGTTGAAATATATTTTGTTATCCCCAGAGCATGTCTGTATCTTAAGTGTCCTCATTGAGTATTCAATGAATCAAACCTAAATGTTGACAATCTTTGGATCAGAGCCTGATTGAAGGTAACAGATTTTGGTTTTGCTTGTTCAAAGGCTGGCATAAGAGCAAGTGAGCAATTTGAAATAAGAGAAAACTTATTTGCTAATATAGCATAAAAAGAATTTATCTCAGAATTATATGCTTATATTTTAACAATATCTTAATTTTATCATTAAAACACTTGTAAAAATTTTAACCATACTGCTCAAATCTGTAAATATTGTATTTTTGTGTATACAACAAAGTAAAGCGCTTTTAGGAAACACATCAAATGTAGAAGGACTTCTTGGTTAAGTCTTCACAAGGTTTTGAAAGATTCACTCTTAGAAATGTGATTCAGAAATAAAGGGAGTTAAGGAATGACAAAGTTATACTGTGGGAAATGTGGAAGTCTGAGAAGCAAATCCACAATCTAGGAGTTCCACTACAGCAAAGATAAACCTCAGTCACCAAGTTCCCTGGCCTTGCAGCCCTTTTAACTGTCTGAGCAGTCCAGGAGATCTATAATGTAATGAAAATTAGGACCATGCCCCCTGTTTATCCCAGAACAATAGTCCTTGGCAGTGGATGGATCTTACAGAACCATAATGCATTACTGCAAAATGACCCCATGTTCTTGTTACAGATGTGCTGGAAGTCCTCCAAGGTGCAAGTAATTGTAGTGTTTTAAGGGACTAGAGATATGCCTTAACAATTGCCAACAGAACCGTACCCCCTCTCTTTCTTCTCTCTCAATCACTGTAAACAATTGCTGCAAATAAAGTGACTTGAACCATACCCCTCTTCTTCTTAACCATATCCCTCCCCCATCTTTCTTGTCTCTCAATTGCTGTAAAACCCCATCACAACCAGCACTTTGTAACAAACTGAATATACACATCTTGTTTATCTCACAGTGGCTTATCTTGAATTATGTAGCCCAAGTCCTCTGTGCATGCACCCAGGCCCAGGGTCAACTGAAGGACACAGTGTGAGGCAGCTCAGACCATCTTGAGGGGGCTCAGAACCTCTCGAACTTTCGGGGACCTCGGGAGATAGCAAAGGGCATGTGTCCCACCACCAGGTGGATGGTGTGTCTATGCCAAGGACTTATTGACTATGCAATGAGACAACACTGTAATAAGGCAAGACCAACAAATATGAGGAAGAACATTCCCCCACTGGAACTGAAGACATCGGGCTGATGGGACACTGCAGATTCATGGTGGTAGCAACTACACACTCTCTCTCTGTCTCTCTCCCTCTTTTCCACTCGTTTTTCCTCTTTCATAGAATCATGGAATCTCCTGAGTTGGAAGGGACTGTTAAGGATCATCAAGTCCAACTCCTTGTTCCACACAGGCGCAGTCAAATCAGAGCATGTGACTGAGTGCATCATCCAGACGCTTCTTGAACTCAGTCAAGCTCGGTGCTGTGACCCCTCCCCTGGGGAGCCTGTTCCAGTGCCCGAACACCCTCTCAGTAAAGAACATCTTCCTAATATCCAACCTAAACTTCCCCTGTCTCAGCTTCATACCATTCCCTTAAGTTCTACCACAGGTCACCAAAGAGAGAACCTTCGCTCCCCCTCATCAGGAAGCCATAGACAGCAATAAGGTCTCCCTCTCAGCCTCCTCTTCTCCAGGCTGCACAAACCAAGGCACTTCAGCTTCTCCTCATAAGACTTCTCCTCCATACTCTTCACCATCCTCGTTGTCCCCCTCTGGACACTCTCTAGTATTTTTATGTCCCTCTTATACTTTCTTCTCCTGTTCTCCTGCACGCTTGTTGTGGGCCAAATAAAGTGACTTGACACTTGACTCCATTTTGAGTCTTAATTCTGTTCCCAAGAAACGCAAAGACCTGGTCACAATAAAACACCTAACTGGACATCACTCAGGGGTTAAGCCCAGCTGGCCCCCTACACCCAGAGCAATCTGAGGTTGGTTGGAATGCAAGGGGGTTTAACCTCTGCCAGGTCTGTCTACTTAGCTGTGGATCGTGACAAGTGTCCATAACAGGTTTTGTGTGTAGTTGAATTTTCAGATTTCCTCTGCAGGTATCCTCAAAGTAGGCTTTTGGCTTGACAGAAATCAATGGCATTGAAATCACTGGCTTCTGTGAGGTCAGGACTCAAAATTGTATCCTCCACCTCACTCAAATCTCAGTAACTTTGATAGGAAGAACTGTTTTTTTAATGTCTTAACTTTGATTGATATGCTGTATCTTATCTGATACATATGAGCAGAACATTTAAGAAGCAGGTTTCCGTAATATCTTTTTTCTTGCAAAGAAGAAAGTTATGCCTGAATCTTATTTTAGCATTTTTCTCTGACTGTGAAATGTTTGATCATTCAGTTGGGGCATATTAAAACATGTACAAATGTGGTGTTTTTATGAAAGTGAGAGAAGTTTAAAACTTTCAGAAATGATGACAAGTTGTCCTCAAAAATCTGTTTTCCTACAGCACTCTGTGATGAAATTCCATTTGCCAAGATTAATGAATCATTTTCTTTTAGCTGCCCTTATTCCCTTTACTCTCTGAGGGTCTTTAGAAGGTCAGTGCACCCCCTCCTCATTGCAAATACTGCTGAAACGCCAAGAAAAACCTAATTTTAATTAAATGATTTAGTGTGCATTAACACTATTTCATTTTAAAGACAGAGAGAATTCTCTGAGGATTCAATTATCCTAGACTACAGACTATAATTAAACTGCAAATGTAAATTACACCTTTTAAAAAAGGAATTTCTAAAACTAGTGTTTCCATTGTGTCATAGAGTAGTATATCACAGCATTCTGGAGTACATGCATTCATACATTGTAACTTCACTTTTAATTAAGTATATAAAAACTGGCAGATTCTGTAATGGATGTGTGTTTTTCTGTAATAGCTATTTACAACATTCATCTACCCATAAAAAGGGGGATGTTAGTACAGCAGTCTGTTTTACAGACCAGTGTGTCCCTGTAGGCAGAGGCAGCTTCCTTTCCAAAGCAGACTGACCTGAAAGCAATTCATAACGTAGACAAATCTCATTTCCCACATTTTATACCAAAATCAGCCAAGGTGTGGAGACAATGCCCTAAAGCAACAGTCTAGAGATGCATATTTTAATTCATCAGAGAGAAAAGACTGAGAGACATCTTCAGAGGAAGAAAATAACAGGCGCTGATCTATGGGAGAAGGGTGTAAAAAGAATGGGAGAAAAGTGTGAAAAGAACTAATGGTCAGACATTCAAGACAATCAAATGCAAATTAGGAATGAGGCGCATATTATCAACAGAGATCATCATCCTGAATATGCCACCAAGGACCAGTGCTCCTTTTTGTGTCTTCCCATCAAACCTTATTGAAAGCCTAACCCAAGTAATTAGGCTAAATAGAGGGGCAGTTTGCCAAAATTCTGCACTCGGTGACATATAGAAAATCAGGCTCCGGGTTCTCCAGGCAACATGACAAAAACCCCTAAGGTCGCTCTTGAGCCAAGGGACCAAAACCATACACAGAGAGAATGTATCCCAGAAGTACAGAGCAGGGATCTGGTCCCAAAGAAATAAAAGAGTATTGACAATAGGTGAAGAAAAGCACCTGAGTGATGGATACTATACTATTTCAGTCCAGGTTTCCTCCATCTTGGCAGGTCCAGAAAAGGTTAACATAAAAAAAACCACCCAAAAACCCCACAGAATTAGAACTGGTTGTTTAAAATGAGAAATTTGTGTAGAATGTGGTTTCTTACAGGACAACTTTGTTTCTTTCTAAAAATGAAACCCAAAATTTCTGCTTGGAAATTGGTCAAAAGCTAAAACTGTGACCACGTTTAAATTTAGTTTGTCTTATTTTTAAATTTTTTTAAAAAGGAGGAAAAGCCCCCTTCATTTTTCAACCAACTCCACCATGGTATCAAGAAGCAGTAGTTACTTAGAGGTAAGTAGACATTAATTATGTAGATAAAACTTCTCAGAACCTCCATTCAATTTTACATGTCATCCGTTTGACAATCACATAAGATGAGGAGGACAATGGTATCCTGGGATGCATTAAGAAGAGTGTGGCCAGCAGGTTGAAGGAGGTTATCCTCCTTGTCTGCTCTGCCCTGCTGAGGTCACATCTGGAGTGTTGTCAGTTTCTGGTTCCAGAAAGACTGGAGAGAGTCCAGTGGAGGGCTATAAGAATGGTGAAGGCCCTGGAACATCTCCCCTGTGAGGAAAGGCTGAGAGAGCTGTGGCTGTTTAGCCTGGAGAAGACTGAGAAGGGATCTGATCAATACTTAGAAATATCTAAAGGGTGGATGTCAAGAGGATGGGGCCAGACTCTTCTCAGTGGTGCCCAGTGATAGGACAAGGACCAGTGGGCACAAACTGTAACACAGGAACGTCCATCTGAACATGAGGAAAAACTTCTTCACTTTGAAGGTGACAGAGCACTGGCACAGACTGCCCAGAGAGGTTGTGGAGTCTCCTTCTCTGGAGATATTCAAGATCACACATGAATGCGATCCTGTGCAACATGTTGTAGGTGGTTCTGCTTTACAGAGGGTTGGACTAGATGATCTCTAGATGCCCCTTCCGCCCCCTACAGTTCTGTGATTCTGTGACAGGCAGAGAACAGTCTCTGTGATAAACTTGTTCACAAGTGTGATAAACTTGTCCCATTTAAATTGTCTAATTCAAGCAAATATAAAGCCCTAAGAAGTTTTAAACTGTTCTTCACTTTCACAAGTTGCCTTTTGCAGAATCAGTTTCTGTAGCAGCTAAAGTGGTTTCTATAGACATAAGTGATAAAGAATAATTTTTTAAAAATACACTGAAACTATTTATGAAACTTGCATAAAAGTTTCTGTTTAGTTTAGACACAGGCAAATATCAGTTGTCACTCCCTGAGGACTAACTCTTACCACATACTGCCTACAGGAAAGGAGGGAGGGGTTAGAAGTCCAATCTCAGTAACTGAGAAAGACCTGAGTAAAGGTTTCATGTTTCAAGTTACAAAATAAGCCAATGTCTAAATACATTCAGCCCCTGAGTGATGCCACTTTAGGATATTCATTCACGTTCAAAAAGCAACAGTTTGTTCCACTGCCAACCACCCAAAGAGGCAGCCGTGTTTATTTAAGTGAAGAGGGTGTGGACCCAAGAGCTACATCTTTCCAAACCTTTCTGTAGCAACTGAATGTTTGGAAATTGCTGTCATACCTCTGAAATGTGCCCTATATTAGACATCTTTCTAAGGCCTCCTAGACATGTTTTTAGGGTAAGGATTTACCCTCTAATTTTTCTGACCACTAACAGCAGTTCTAGGAGTTTCTTCTTTTCTTCTCATTTTGTTCCTTAGCAGTAATTTACTTTGGATATTAAAAAAAACCCAAACAAACTATATTTAAGACTCCTAGTGTACATGATATTTTTTACTCCTGAGAGGGGTCACAGGATCACAGGAAAATTCAGGGTGGAAGAGAGCTCTAATCCAGCCTGCTGCTTTGGGTAAGCAGGATGAGCTGTGAGGTCACACAAGGTTACTTGGGGATTTATCCAGAATGGTCTTGAAAACCTCCAAGTATTGAGACTGCAAAACCTGATGGCTAGATGATACAGAGCTCAGAAGTTTGGAATTGGAATTACATTCCTTAATAGTCTGAAATAGAGCTGTTAAAATTTTCCAGCTGCACTTTAGTTATGCTTAGCTGCAATGCTCATACGTTTTCATCTTAATTAAAATAATGTAAACCACAACTAGGTTGTGATTTGAATGACTACAGTAATTACTATTTCCTTGTTTCCTCTTCTCTAGTAAACAGAAATTGCCACCACAGGACAAAGAGCTCTTCTACAGTGCATAATGCCATCAAAATGAGAATTGGTGGTAAGGAAGCAGAGATTCACATGTATATACCATGATACCACTGTTCAGGTGCTCTCAGTGAGGTATGGTAATATGGTATGTGTTGCACACTAGAAAGAGGTCTGAATGTGCAGGTACAAAGGATTGTGTGATAGGCATCAGGCCAGGATTCGATCCAACTGATATTCAATGTGTATATGGCCAGGCTATCCCAAGAGGGCTCCTGAGCAATATGTTGACAGAGAGTCCAGCCAGGGCTTACTCACCGACACTGTTTGCAAAGGAGATATATATACATCTCTCCTAAAAAGTTACGGCCCTTGAGACTTAATGCCCTCCCAGCAAATAGAAGGAAAATACTTGTAGGTTATTTAAAGACCATAAGAAAGTAATGAAAGACTGGAGAAGATTTTTCCATGCTAGCCAGAAAGAACACTTTGCCTGCTGTTTTCTGAAGCGTAGGGTAAGACAAAGTACAAACATCACCAAGAAACTGGATGTTCATAAGTGAAGTGTTGGCCAACTTAGCTGAGAATTTTAAACTTTGAATCTTTAAGTTTGAACTTAAACATATATATTAGTTTCCAAATCCCAAGGTGGAGATCACATATACTCTTTCAAAACTGAAATCCACATCAAAGAAGATGTGACTTTACTGTTTCAAGATACTCTTGTTTCTGTTCGCTAGGGACACCTAGATACCAAACATCTGAGAATCTTCAGACTTACACCTTCCCTCAGACACCTGCTGGTAAAAATCAGCAAAGTCATTCTCTATTTTCCAAGCAATCTAAGGGATCTCATAATATCACATACATTTTCAAACCTCCTAGATTCGCCGTCACGCCAGAGATTACCAGTTATTAAGTACCTAATATACAGGTTCTTACTTTAACTGGCATATTGTGTTTCTTGAGCATTAAAAAAAATGTCATCTTGTCCTGCATGATGGGTTGCATCCAGCTTTCTAAAATCTCTGCCAAAAAATTATTTAGTTATTGACAAGAGAAACATTTTTCAGGATCTCTCACCATTATAATGCAATTTTGTACATATCAGACTTCTAAGATAAGTGGCTTCTTGGCCACTGGAAATACATGTAAAAAGTTTAATCCTTAACTTTCACTATAGAATCTGCATTCAAAGAAAGAGTTAGGAGTCACTTAAGTGACAGCTGCAGCATGTTTTTTGCATCTCTAGGCAAATCCAGCTGCCAATGAATCTGCCAGCAGGCTTTCCCAGCAGGAACGGGACAGAACTCTAGAGTTAACTTGTGAGATACCAGAATCTTTTATCTTCATCATTCCATTTTTCATGACAATTTAACTCAGATTAATTTGGTTTTGCCTCAGGTATGAACAACATCAATACTGCAATATTATAATGCACCATGTCATGGGGTAAAAACTCTTAATAGAATCATTCTAGCCTGGCACCAGGCAGGTACAAAGACATGGCTTCACAAGACTGAGCCATGCAACTGAATGCACAAGTCCAACATGTTTGCACACCATTGGAATTCATAAAATATACCTCCCAAAATTGTAAATCCCTAATATTTCAGCACCCGACTCTCCACTAGCAAAATACCTTAGAAACCAATGGCTAGGTGTATGCACAGGGAGAGGCAAGTCTTCAACAGGGATTCAGAAAATAAGCATTTCTTCTCAAAGCATGCTTCATGTAAGACTGTGGAGGCAAACATCTATCCATAGCATATAATTTGGCTGTGAAACTCCTTGTCACAGGACATGCGGATACTGAATATTACGTTGGTTCAATAACTGATGGCATAACGTCACGACAGATAAATCTGTCAGGAACTACTGAATACAGAAGTACCACATCCAGCTCAGGAAAGACCTGAGTCACCAGTCAGAGTATTCAAGCATGCAGAAACTATTCAGAGGATGTATCACCCTATGTTTGGTCTGTGTGTGTCCTTCCCTCAGCATTTGCAATTCACTGCTGTGAGAGACAGGATACTGAGAGAAATGGACCGTTGGTCTGATGCACTATAGCTATTCATATGTTTTTATAAGCCTACTGACAAAAGAATTGCTTTTAGTGAGCTCTCACAGATCCCTTAGTAGTCCATATACCCATAGCCAAGCATTTAAAGCCATTAATACAGCAAATACAGAACTCTTCCACAGACCTGAGGGGCAGTGGATGGGAAACACTTTCTTTTCCCTAAGGACATTCATGGTTTCTATACATAGGGAAACAACTATAGTTAGGAAGAAAAAGGATTCAGCAAAGCCCATGGGTTCAGCATTCACTGCGGAGGTAAAACTAAATGCCACTGACAGAGGAGAAATATGAACTTGTGTTTCCACATACAGATAAGTGTCCTGAACACAGGCCAGCTGTTTAATAGGAAATGTCCAGCATCATAGCTACTCCCTTTTCTTTTAGGAGGAACACTTTTAAGTAAAGAAGACTAGACATCAAGGTTGCCTACATTTCAAATCTACATTTCCACTGGCTGTCACAACACTAACATTTAAGTAATACAAAAGCTAAGTTGCTTCTGTGAATCAGTTGAGTGTTGCCACATTAACCCAAAAGAGTACTTTGTAGAGGACGTAGTACGTGCCTGCTTTCTTCCACATGAAAGCAATGCTGCCGACTGAGGAAAGTCCCAGGCTTTCTGCAGTCATGGCCAATGCCAAAAATTGAACTACATGGAGTGCCTCTGCTAAGCAATGATAAGAAGGGCAGGCATGATGAATGTCTCCCTTCTTAGCATAAACCCCCAGGCAAGAATATCCGTGGCAACAGGGAGCCCTGAGGCATTTGCAGCAGACAGAGTATTTCCAGACAAATGAAAACACATTGTACTGCCAGAGTCCCATAAACCATTTCTGATTTGGTCAGCATCATCTTATGCATGATTTAATAATGATTTTGTATTCAGCTCTACAGTAGGACTGCACAGCTACAGGCATCCTAATTCTTGCCCTTTTTGACTTACTGTAACTTGCTCTCTTGTGGGAAACCTGAGATAATATTTGCTTGGATATATATATGAATATCTAGTTTTCTTGTCCAAATGATCTGATAGTTTCACTTTATATTCTTCCATTTTATAAGTTACTGGTCTAAAATATAAATATCCTTGTTAGCATAACACAAAAATGCTGTATGCTGTACAGTACATAAGGAGACTTAGACAAATTAAAAAAAAAAAGATATTTCAGTCTCCCTCCATTGAATTCTGCATACATTACTTCCAGTTATTTAAGAATAACCAGGTGATTCTTATACTGTGAGTGCAATCTGTATTTCTCTGCTCCTTTTCCTCTGTTTATCTTGAAAATCAAGACTTTGAAAGTCAGATTCTTGCAAAGGGCTTAAGTAAATACTGGTACATTGTAATACTAATAAAAAAAAACCAACCTGATACATTATGTAGGAAATCAGAAACAAACTTTTTTATTATTATACCCTATAAAAATTCATAAGCTAACAGAAGAGACATCCTGCTCTGTGAGGCAACACTGTGACTTAGGTTAGCACCACTGATACATTTCCCCAGTCAGCCACCTTCATCTTCTAAGCACTGTTGCTTAGTAGCAACATTTTAGATTGAGTTGCTACTTAGTGTTAGCAGCGTTAAAACAGTTTAAAACATGAAATAAACCACGGGCATCTTCCTACGTCGTCACAGCTCTACCCTATCTGCACCGCTGAGTGAATATGAGACCTTGCCCAAAGGAGCCGTGGCACTGGAGGTAATAAGGCTGGAGTTTCTCTTGAGACCCAGGCACCATGCAAGGTTTCTTTTCCCAAGCGGACTTCAGTGGAAAGAGAGCCATCTGCTGCTCTACACGAGACATGCTGCAGCATTTGTCAGCTTCGAGATGTGAAACGCCAGGGTGGGATTTAGGGAATGAAGTGCAAACCTTTCCTGTTCTCCTCCCGTTCTGTGGAGGCGGGTGACAAGGGAAGTGAGGACCTGAGCAGTGCTGTGCCCCACCTCCTGAGCCTCTCAGAGAGGGCAGTTGCATCCAGCATTGAAAGTAACCAGGGCAAAAGTGGTTGAATGCAAACAGCAGTACTTCTCAGAGATAAAAAGACATTAAGACAGAAAATACTTCAAATACTTTACACCAGGACTGCATCACAAGTATGGCAGCGATGGGCAGAACAGAGCACAGGCTTCAACCAGCATTACCTGGTAGGCTGGCCAGAGGCAAACCAAGCGTGTTTACATACAGCTATATACAAAGTCAGCTCCCGGGGAATAGGAAGGATGTTATCATCTGCTGTGACAAAGGTCACTGCTCCTCACACACTCCTAAACCTGTGTTTATGAGTCTCTTCTTGTGACTCTGGAGCCATGCAGTCAACCTGCAGTGTGTCACTAAGCAAGGAAGATTCACTCACCAGTGAGGGTCCAAAATCCAAAGTAAGATCTGAGGAGGCAGCAGGGTAGAGAAACCAACGTTCCTTGCTATTGCAAGGTTGTTTACAGTTTCTCATATTGAGAGTGTAAGTAAGATACAACTTGCCTTGGTGAGAAGAACTAAGGTAAAAAAAGAGGAAGCCTAGGAAAAGCTTTGTTGACTGCTGCAGTCTGAAGTCCCTGTCCTCCCTGTGTTACCATAAGTGGAGCAGTGAGACCTTGGGTTCTAACCTATGCATGGAAGTGATCACACTCATGACTCCATGCAGCACATCATTCCTGGCTTATACCCTGCAAGGCTTCCTTCTTCATTGGCTAGGTGCTAGTACACTGGGGTGTCTCCCTGGTGGTATGTACAGAAAGGCCAAGAAGAGTTCAGTATGTGTGAAATGCAAAGCTACAGTCTTCAAGTACTACAGACCAAATCTCCACTTCTCATAAAATGTTGCAATATATGTTTGATGTGTGTTTTGTCAGAATAAAGCAATTGGCTTTCATTTTTGGCTAGAGGGATAACTTCCAGATAAGCCTGACTCACAGAAGACACTCTTAGGCTAAATTTCAAAACCAGAATGGAAATTCTGATTTCTTTCACATGTTTGCATAGACATAATACTGTGTGACTGGCACACTTTCATAATCATTCTATTGATATTCACAAATTCAGTGTATCTACCTTGTGCAAAATGATATAGCTGAATATACTGCTAGGAATCTTTTACATTTTTTTCATTTTCCAGCATGCAAAACTTTCCAGGCAGTTATTTACACATCGGTATGATGCCATGGGCATCTAGCAAAGCCAAGGGCTTCAGTGGATCATCAGAATGACTCAGCACTCAGCCCTGGCAAGCGCACAGACACTCCTTGAGTAAGAGCCTGTAAAACTAAGGACATCTACCCTGTTGTTAAGCTTTGACTGAGGTCGACACCCACGGATTCTGGGATGAAAAGCTCTGGTATGTATGCTATGCTGCTTACTCACTTATATGGGTGCATTTTAAGGCCTCACATCACACACATGCAGAATTAACAGGTCCTGTGCTGCAGAGACTGCCATTTATTGTTATAATGCTGCTCAAGTGGCATTTTAGTAGTTGTTCAGAATCCTAACCCCTGCGCGGGGTGTCTTCCCCAGCTGGGACGTGGCTGCCACAGTTGACCTGCACAGAGGAGCTGCTCACTCACCTCCGCTCACCAACAGCCACGGGCGGCTGCCATACCGTGGCCGCCTGCCGCCGTGCCGAGGAGCCTTCACGGCAGAACAGTCTCCTGCCCTGGCGCTCCTTCGTGGCACGCAAACTGAGGCGTTTGTATCAGAGCAAAGTCCGAAGCACATTCGCAGCCGCCATCTCATCGCGGCTGCCACGGAAGCGGGCAGGCGGCGCAGGGAAGGGAAGGCGTGATTCGCATGATGAGGTTTGTCCTAAATGTGAGGAACTTGTCCCCAAAACAGTAGAGGCAGGCTGCACAGCGACACCCGCAGTCCGCCCGTCTGTCCGGGTGCCCGTCAGTCAGTCAGACAGACAGACCCGCCCCAGCGGGAGGCAGCGACCGCCTTCCCACCGAAAATGGGCGGACCGCAGCGGCCCCTGCCCTCATCAAAGATGGCCGCCGAGGGCCGGCTGAGAGTGATGCTACACTGCGGCTGAGGCCGCTCCCGCTCACTTCCGCCCACTTTCTTCCTCCAGCGCCCGTCACATGACCGCCGGGGGCTGCAGCTGCAGCTGCCCGGCACCGTCGGGCAGAGCGGGACGGGCTGGCTGTGGTGCAGTGGGCCGCGTTCCCGCCCTGTCAGCGGTGGCGACCGGCGGACTGGCCCTGGCCGCGCTGCGCGGTCCGGGTGGCGGCGAGATGGAGACCGAGGAGGGAGAAGACCGCACCCCGCTGCTGAAGGAGTCCCAGCCCGACACGGGTGAGAGGAGCGGGAGGCGGCACGGGAGGACAGGTGCCTTGGCAATCCGCACTCGGCCGGGCTCCCGCCTCACTGCCGATCTGCCGGCCCGGCTCCGCGGAGCCCGGCGGCGCCGTGGGGGGCGGGCCGGGCCTCGGCGCCTCCCCGGCGGCACCGCGCCCCGAGTGCCGCGGCGTCGCGTTGCCATGGAGCCGCGGGGCCCGGGCCGAGAGCGTCCCGGCGGGGGCCGGGCCCCAAGCCCGCCGCAGGCGTTGCTCACAGGCGCAGGCAGTCCCGTGTCGTGTGTGTCCCCCCCCGTTCCCCCCCACCCCGTCAAGGTAACGGCCGTCCCGCGGCAGCGGCCCCTGTCTCCGCGGCCTCGGGGGCTTCGCCTCCCGCCGGTTGGGCTGGAGGTGGCGGCGGTGTTAGAGAGCCTGCAGTTAAACGCGGTCCAGGCGGGGGTCGCGGGGGCGTCCTCTGCGCTGGCGGCGGGCGTGCGAGCCCTCTCGCTTAACTCGCCTGAAAGCACCTGCCCTCGGCTCGGTGTCTTTGCGGTGGAGACAAGCGGGTGGTCCCTGCTCAGACGCCAGCCCAGCCGTCAGCACTTTCTGGGACCCACCCGGGTGAGGGCTGCATTTCTTTTAAAGGCAGAACCCGAGTAAGGCTCATCGCTTGGAATGGAAGTATGGAGGGGAAGGGAGGCGCAGCAGTGCGTCAAGTTGCCCTGTAGTTATAAGGGAAGAGGATCGCTATGGCATCAGGGCTTAACAGCAGACCTAGCGTGTTCGGGGGTTGTCTCTGCTGTTCGGTCTCCCAGAACAGGCAGCCCATGAAGAGTAGGGTTTTGAGGTTCTTCAGTATGCTGTGCAGAAACACCGTAACCCGCCTGGGAGGTATATTCACTGCAGCAAGAAGGGCAATACAAACTAACTTCTGCCCACCCCACACCCTCCCCCCCGCAAAAAAAAAAAAAAAACAAACCTGCTTAAAAGTTGACAGAAGGAGAGAAATTTGAGTTCAAGTTGGCTGTTACAGCAATATGCTCTTAAGTTTGCACAATTCATCGTGCTCCAGTTGAGGTGGTTCACCTCGCCCACAAGGAAAATAAAGCAGGAGAGCAACTTCCTTTAACTGCTGTGCAACTTGGCAGCACAGACCTATTTTTTAACTGCATTTTAAGAGTCTTGATCAATTATCGCTGCAGTGTTACAAACCATGCCCTTGAAATCAGAATTAACTATAGATGTAGGACCCAAGACTACTGGTCAAGGTAAGACCTTGAACATTATGCTCAGCTGCCTTAAATTTTAGGGAGGATGAATGTCGCTGTCTTTTTGATTATGGAAGTCGCCTGAAAGAGGTGGCTGGCTGAAATGCATCTGGAATCTTCTCAGATCTTCTGTTCACCTGATAAAATGTTCTCAGGGATTGCAAATGCACTTAATGGAAAGACAGGACATCAATAATTAGCAGCCATTTGTTTCAGACTTGCTGATCTCCATGTTTGTTAGATTTGGATAACAAACTATTTACAGTTGGAAAAAAAATCTGACATGAGTGATCTTAAATTCTTGTACATCTGTTTTCTGGAGCTTGCTATCTATACAAGGTGTATACCAGTAAGAGGCACCCAGAGGAAGAGTAATGGATGTTCTAGTTAATCTGCATTTCCAAGGAAGGGTTACATCAGCAGTGTGATATTCAACCTCCTGTTATTATTGTTTAACCCAAGCAAAGACAGGCAGTGGAAAGGTTAAGTAGCTGTACCTGTAATTTTATTTATTGTTATAAATTATGACTCTACACTTTCTACATAAGGCAAATTGCTTTTTAAATAACAATAAAGGACAATGAAGCTGCCTGACTTTTTTTGTAGAGTAAGCACTTCCTGCTCTTGGTGCCTATTGTTTTTCAAGCAAGCAATAAAATCTTGGCTGCTCTTCTTAAAGCCATTTAAAAATCAGATATGCCTTTTTTAAATGCTGCTGAGGCAAGACTTGAATTACCACAGGTCTGGAAGGCATTTTGCATATTTGTACAGTAGGCTCATTTATTTCTCATTTACTAAATGAACATAGAAAACCAGCCTCTCCGTGTCATTTTAACAATGTGTGCTGCTATAATGAACCTCTCATAAAGCTGGTCGTGGTTAGAGTCTTCAAAAAATTGGAAAGTTCTACCACTTTCATGAAAAAATACAGTCTTGCAGACAGGTTCTGTTGGTGCCCCTGCTGAAAAATGACAGAACCGCATAGGCTCATTCCTTGTTTCAAGGAGGTTACTGGGAAGGGGAGAGTCTTTAGATAGCTCATCCACAGGGCATACTTTTTGCTTCCTACTGCATATCAGAGACTCAAATCAAGAGTCATACTGCAGTAGTGTACCAGGCTACAGTCCTGTTGTTCAAAGATACACTTTTTTCTATTTGTAATGTGAATTCTGGATAGTCAGAGAAAGATGAGATCACTGTAGACTGATGCAGTATCTGCAGGTGCTGATCCCCAACCCTCCTGGAGTTTCAGACATGCAGGTTATATAATTTTCCGTTAGCACCACAGTTTCTTCACAAGGGGGAAATTCCCCTCCCCCCTAAGTCCTTGTAAATTCAGCAGATTATTCAAGTGATTTCTCAACATTTCTGCTCAGTAGGTTCAGGCATCACCACCGGTTCATAAAGAGTATCTGCAGAGCTGTAAACTGCATCTTGTATAGGCACAAAATTTATCGCCACTGGTGATGCGCTGTCCAAGTCACAGCTCAGCCCTGACCTGAATCTCCTTGTACTGATGACCGATCTTTGCTAAATGCTGCTGTGTACTGCTGTAAAAGAGAATCAATAACTGTGTTACAGTCCAAAGTCTGATATCTGGGTTTAAACACCTGGTAAAGGCAGCTTAATGCCTCAGCACCAATTTTATGTTGAATCTGGGACTCATTTTCTTTTGTTGACTTCAGTGTTGTATGGTGACTGCAGAAAAGGGGTACAGTGAGCAGCAGGGAAGCTGTTGCTGTTTCACAGTGCTACTGCAGTGTCTTCCATTCCCCTGTTCACTAGTTTTCTCTGTTTGCCAGCTGTTAGCACATGCATATTCCTTTATAAGCAAACAGAGAAGGAAAATTAGTGCTAGAAAACAGCCTGGAATCTCAATGAGTGTTCTTTAACATTATTGTAAGGGTCTCTATTTTTCTTGAACTGTTTTCACAGATATGACAGGTTTCCCACTAATCTTATTTTGGTTTGTTTTTTGGGGAATGTTTTGTTTTGTTTTGCAGTGTGTTTTGGGTTTTTTTTTCGTGTTAAGTTCTACTTTAAATGTTACTGTATTTTGGAGAGGACTTTTGAAAACCATGTTTCTAAATCCATTTCCGCAGACCACACACCACATTTCTGCAGCCACTGCAAGCTTCCACTTGTGTGGGTAGCTACCAGTTGTGTAAACCAGAATTACATCTGTTTTGCACATCAGTAGGAAAGTGGGCTCTTTCCCCCCTCACCTTAGTCTCTACCCCTCTTGAATACACTCCTTGAGACTAGAACAATTAGCTTGTTTTCTTGCCTGTTTTTCTTAGCTGTAAATTTCTGAGATTATCAGTAAAAACTGCTTATCAGGTGTTGTTATTTGGTTAGTTTCTGTTAAAACGAACATTTTTTTCATTTACTCTCGTTTCAGTCCCTGCATGCTGCTCAGCTCGCTACAATCTAGCACTACTGGCCTTTTTTGGGTTCTTCCTCCTGTACGCGTTACGTGTGAACCTAAGCGTTGCTCTGGTGGATATGGTAGAACCTAACACAAGCTTAGCAAAGAATATGACTTCCAATGTGTGTCCAGAGCATTCTTCCACCATAAATGTCCCTCGCAACACAACGGTGAGGTCTCAAAACATACAGTCCTGTAATGTGGCGTGTCAAAGTGTTTTTCATAGAAGTCCGTGATCGATGATTCGCTTTTGGGTGGCAGGAGAACAGGCTGCTTTTCACCCGATGGTCTTTCCAGTGGTTCCTTTAAAGCTGTTCTCAAAAAATAATAGCCTTAAATGACTAGCTAATTTAGAAGTGATGTGCTCAGGGTCAGGGGATTTTTGTGCATCCTTTCCATGCTGTTCCTTACAAATTGGCTAATCTGACCTTGTAGATCTGCTATGACTCACTGTTTTATATGCCAGTGATCAAATGTTACTGTTACATCTGCGTCAGAGCTCCCATCACTTTCCATATTTGCCTGTTCTTCATACAGTCTCAATGGCACAAAATTTCATTACAGATTTCATTACAAATTAACATGTAATTTTTTTCCACACTTCTATAACCTCTTTCCCAGATCATATTTCTTGTCTTTGTATCCTTTATCTCTGACTTACTTCCTAGTAATCTTTAAAGTTCACATTTCTTAACTGTTGGACATGAGAAAATGCTTTAAAAAACAACAAAAAAAAACCCCAAACCCCAATCAACTCTGTGAATTAAAATTGCAAAGATCTCATTGTATAATTGAAATTTATTACCGAGGACATTTGCTGTCTTCCTGCCTTCATTTTGTTTTCTTGTTTAGAGGTCATTCATTATTTATCACGAGCAAATTATAACTGCAAACTTTATGGGAAGAAGACATCACTTCTAAATGTATGCTGCTCATTTAGATGGTCATAAACTGGGCTTTTGGAAGTGATCCCAAACTTCAAAATCACGTTATTGGTCAATACTTCATGTCTTCTTGATGTCTTCATTTGTAGCTTCAGGCTCGTTATCTCAATCAGTTTTGCTTTTATTACTTTGTCGACGAAACTCATCTTCCCTTTGCTGTGTTTATCCTGTTCTTCCACCTACCCTTGTGAGTCCTGTCTTTGGCTTCTCTTTTTCTTTTATATTAAGTTTAAGCATCTCTGTCTCTGTTTACTTTTCTGTCCATATTCTTTTCTGAAAAAGCACTTTCTAAAGCATGACAGAATGTCAACGCTGTGATGCAGAAGGGGATTTGCACTTCTGCAGACTATGCAGTCTGTGCCTGTGCCATCTAACCAAAATTGCTTAGAACTTAAAAAAGGATAACTACCTGAGCACTTATATTTCCCATCATCATGATTTTCATACTTGAACTAGACACGGCTGAAAAGACTGTAGACTACCTGAATTAGCTTTCAATCCAACTTTGATTGCAGTATAGATGTGTGTAGAGAAAGGAGACCCTAGGGAGAAGGCTATCAAAGATTTGTAAAATAGGTGTAAAGAAAAAAATTAGAGTTATACAAAATATGGTCAGAGAAACTGCTATTTTGAAGTTACCGTGCTTTGTTGTGATTTTTTTCTCTTTTTTTTTTTTTTTCCTTTTTTTCCTTTTTTTTTCTTTCTTCATTTTAGGGTGAAAAGTATTCTTGGGATGCTGATACTCAGGGATGGATACTTGGTTCTTTTTTCTATGGCTATATCATTACTCAGATTCCAGGAGGATATCTTGCAAGCAAAATTGGAGGGAAGTTGTTACTGGGTTTTGGCATCTTTGGTACCTCTGTATTCACCTTGCTTACTCCTTTGGCCGCAAATCTGGGAGTTGGCTACCTCATAGCTGTCAGAGCCTTGGAAGGACTGGGAGAGGTAATTCTTTTCTCCGTGTAGCTTTCAAATGTATCTGAGAGTTTTATTAATAAATTTTAGTGATTAGACCTTGTGGGTGCTGATATACTGGAGTAGTATATGGAGTGTTTCATTTCGTGTAGCTTTGTTACAATTTTTTTAACATTTAGAAGTTTGCCCTGTATTTTAGCCTATCCTTGTTGAATAAGAAGAGGGCTTTATTTGTGAGCACACTTGAAACAAAACTAGAATTATCTCTTCTCATTTGTTAGAAACCAGGAGCTCGGAATACTGTTGCTTGTATTCTTTCAGCTTTTCAAATACATTTAGAATCAAATGCAGGAGAAATTAATTCTGCCTACTTACTCTCATGCCTTGCACACTCTAAAAAAGTGGCTTCTTGCTAAAAGAGAAACTAACAGATT
This sequence comes from Hypotaenidia okinawae, assembly GCA_027925045.1. Classification (NCBI taxonomy): domain Eukaryota; kingdom Metazoa; phylum Chordata; class Aves; order Gruiformes; family Rallidae; genus Hypotaenidia; species Hypotaenidia okinawae. The sequence goes on from BSDF01000003.1 coordinate 89,631,736, forward strand.
GTGCTACTGTTTTTTAATGAAATATGCTTTGAAACATGTAAAGTTGAAGGAGTTCTAAAATTGTTGCATTTCAACAGCATGAAATGTTGTTTCCTAGGGTGTTACCTTCCCAGCTATGCATTCAATGTGGTCTTCGTGGGCTCCTCCACTGGAACGCAGCAAGCTCCTTAGTATTTCATATGCAGGTGAGAAATTCCCACGCTGATAAGGGGATTATACATTTTTACTGCAGTAACAGGGAGGATTGACTTAAATCAAAAGGATTTATATTATAAATTTTAATCACCATTTAATCTGGAAAGCATAAAATTGAATTAAATCTTGCTTTGCATTCATTATCTTCATTTATTCATGGCTCTTATAACCCTGAGAAAGGGTATTGATCTGCAACTAAGTACAAAAGTCAGACTAACTTTGGTATAAAGTGGTGCAAAGAGTTACTGTGATGCTGATTAATAGAAGACACTGTAAATAAAGGAGATTTAGTATTAAGAAAAAAAAAACAAACTGGGGCAGAATCATAGGATAGAAGTGCTTGGATTACTGGCCTCTAGTATATTCACTGTCACCACCACTGCTGGGAATCTTTGACAGAAAGGAAGGAATACATAGGTTTAAGGCAGCTCAAGTCTGTTGTTCTCTTAGAAATTCTGTTGTGAGTTGTTTTGTTTTTATATTTTATATCGGGCTAAGCCACATCTTCACCCCCTCATGCTGGTCTGGCTAACTAAGGGAGAAAGTCACCCTTTTAATGAAGTTCAGGGTAAACATTTGCACAACCAGCTGATACACTCAACTGTTTATATAGTCAGCTGATGTCCATAGCTGTTTATCTAAAACAAAGGCCACCCTCCAGTCCCCATTGTGTTGAGATAAAGTCAGCTTTCTTTGCAGCAGCTGTGGTCAGTCACACCCTGTATTATTCTCTGAGCTTCATGGGCACATTGTTCTTTCCCATCCCTTCATCTGTTTTAGGGCTTTATTGGTCAGTCACATTGCTTGATCCAATATTTGTGGGGCAGGTAAAAAAAAATGTGTCTTTCTAAATTTGCTAGTCAAAATTGCTGTAATTTTTTTGAGGGTGACACATTTTTCATTCACTTAATGGTGTAATGGCTTGGTTTACTCACTCAGGAAGAGCGCTGAGAGTATTAATTCTGTTACAGCTTTCTTATTCCACCTGGGCTTCATCAAAAAGACAGGGCTATACCTTGTAAACTGTGTCTACAGTTTCTCAAGCAGCTAAGCCAGGCTCGCAGCTCACTTGTGCCAAGAGGAATGGAGTCTTAGTCCTTTCTTCCTCACATTTCCTCACTTCCCTCCTAGCCAACTGTCTCATTCAGAGCTATTTCAGGCACTCATCAGACCCTTCCATGAGCCACTTTAACCCATAGTGCAGCATAAATATTTCCCTTTTTTTTTTTTTTGTTTTCTGGCATGTTAGTGAATTAAATCTGCTTTAAAAGAAGTGAGAGCCAGCACACAAATTAAGCAGAGAGCACAGGGCTGGGATTCACATCCAGTGCATTTTAGTAATTGTGAGCTTTTAAATAGTCCTTCTGTATCTTGTGAAACTATGTGCTAGTGTGAGAAGAGGCTGTGGTCTTGAACTGCCAACTGTCAGCAGCCATGGATGGATAAGGTGTCTTGTGTAAACTTATCAGAGTGCTTCCTTTTCTCGCAGCTCCATGGTTGGCAGTCATGTGGTCTTGTGGTTCATTTAATCACGATCATGTTGATTTTTCAAAGAGAACATATGATTGAGGTTACATGTAATTGTTGTTTTGATTTATATTTTGCATGAAGTATGCAGTTTTTTTGTTCGTGGTTGAAGCTTCCTGCCTCAAAAACAAATACTGTTTCCATGAAGGTGGAATCTAGGCAGCTAGCACATCAACATACTATAATGTTTTCTGAGTCGAGATTAGGTTTAGAGAACTAACATTGAGACACAAGGTCTACTATTTATCACCATTAGAATTCTAAGTATATAAGCAATATGGGTTGGGTTTCTGATTTAGATTGGGAGGGATGGACCTGACATCCTTTGCAAAATGTATATTGAGTTATAAACTAAAAAATAGCTCGTTCTTGCTTTTGGCTTGTATCTGAACTAGAACTGTTCATCTTTCCCTTCCTATCAAAATCAGGAACCAAGGGCTATGAACCTGCTGGGTGCCTTCTGGCTCTTATTTCTAGCATTCCTGTTTCTGTGGAGCTAGCAGGAGTTATCAAAAATGCAAATTGATTTTATTAAGTCATAATATTTCCCCCATCCCAGGTCCATAATTGTACTGTGGTCAGCCCTCTTGTTTTGCAGCAGTGGTATTTAAATGATTTGCATTTTTTTATGTACTAGAACCATCGCTTTATTGTATTTTGCTTGTAATTTTGGATGTTTAGGACTTTGACTCGTTTACTTGAAGCTGCCAAAGCAGCTTATTATACCCGTGTTCCTTTAAGCTGAAATGGCAACCCTCTAGTGGTGGTGACAAATCTTTTCTGCATGATTTATTATAGAAAAATAAAGTAACTTTGAAATAAGGGGTCTATTGGAGACGTAATTATTTGGTTTCCACTTGCTTTCTTCTGATAGGTGCACAGTTGGGAACTGTTGTGTCTCTGCCACTGTCTGGCTTAATTTGTTACTATATGAACTGGGTTTATGTGTTTTACATATTTGGTAAGTACGTTTTTTAAATTATTAAAAGTACAATCCACAGTGTTTTAGAAAAGCATGGTATGTCATAAAACTTATTTTTTAAGTTTTAAAAACGTGTTTGACATGTAGGTTTTCTATTTTATTCCTCCTGGGAAATTAGAGATATTTAAAGCTAAGTAGATTCCTGTGTGTGGCTCTGTAAGCCTTGCTTCCAATGAGCAAAGCTGTCTTAGAGCTGAACAAAAGCTGGTACAAGTCAAATGCTCTTAACTCTCCCACCACTTGAAAACAACGGACTGAGATTTCTTACTTGAAGTGTGAAATTGAGTTAATAACTTTAATCCCCGGAACAAACTTCTACTCTGAATGAAAAAAACACGTGAAAAGTTACCGCTGCTTTAAATGGATACTTTGGGAAATGTCTGTAGTGGTCACAGGAACCTTGAAGGAATGTCTAGAATACAAGGCCATGAGTTATGTTCTAGAAACTCAAACACGAAAATATTTTCTTAATAATGTGTCATAAATCTAGCTGGTGCTTTTTATAGGTCTGTTTACATGTCTGAGCAGTTTCATGTTCTGCATGGGAGTGGAGAATTGGAATAAAAGGCAAGGGTTACACTTTTATCAACAAAACTACCTTCAATTATTGTATAAATAAAAGGGGTTCAAAATAAAGAATTGGACAAGATGAAATAAGTTACAGTTATATAAAAGTACAGTTGATCTGGATTGACAATTGAAAGGTTACTTTTTTCAAATGGCAGTTCTGGGTTTTAGCTTTAAAAAAAAAAGGAGGATTGGTATATCAGCTAAGTTATATCTAGTGATAGTCTGTTTATGTGCACAAAGTATTTTTTTGTGATTAAAGTTAATGTGAATTTTTATTTCCTCTGGGTGAGCCATATCCTTTGTGGCTGTCCCATGTGACTGATAAAAATACATGGGTACACAACTTTCTTGCTGTATGAGGCACTTCCAAGAGGAAGAAAAAGAGAAGATTAAAAAAAACCCACAAAAAAACCCACTTTCCTGCTTAGTCCTCTTTATTGCTTATTACCTCTAAATGTGTGTTGTTAAGCCACTTTGGGGATCTACAGTTTGTAAGTAGATAGAAGTTCTTTACAAATACTCTAATATAATTTTGATGAACGCTAATTTTCTAACTAAATAATCCAAGAGTGTTATTCCTTCTATGTTGCATATGGTTTCCATTCTTTCTCTTCACCCCTTTTTTCCCAACAATAGGTGCACTTGGTGTATTATGGTTCTTCTTCTGGATGTGGTTGGTTAGTGATACACCAGAAACTCACAGGAGCATTTCACATGCGGAAAGAGAATATATACTTTCTTCTCTAAAAGATCAGGTACCTCACTCTGGTATAGTCACACTTGCTTAAGTAAGAACATAAATATTGTCACTAGTGTCATGTTCTGCTGATGTCTAGAAAAGCATTCTTAATCTGAGATAGACAGAAGTTGTCAAACAGAATAATTAAGCAAGAAAGAAGAAGTAATAAAACATTTATAATGCCTTTTCTCACAGGTGTTGTTGCAGTGTTTTTAACATAAAAAGCTCAAGTCTGTCATGTCTCTCAACTAGATCCAGTCCTGTGGAATGTCATTACATTTTACACGACAGCATTTTACATGACAGCATTTTACAACTTTTTTTTTTTTTCAGTGTAAAAAAGAGAACAGACATAGTGAAAATGCTAAGGAGCCAGTTCCAATGTGCATAAGAGTTTATTCCTGTGACTGGGGATGTGTATTTACAACCTGTGAAACTGGCTGAGAGACTGAAGTTAGTATCTAGGATTGAGTAGGAAAGATTCAGCTAAATAAATACATGAGGAGTGACTTTGTTCAATCATTTATAGTAAAAGCAGGAGGTAAGAGATCTCAGCAAGGGAAGGCATACTTTTGAAAATCTGATTAGAGAACATAGTAGTAATTGCTTTACTATAAAGCAATAATAAAACAGAGCAGTACATCAGTGAGACCTGAACTTAGTAATTCATTCATTGCTGATGACTTGCATTTATTGACTGAGACTCATTTTGTGCCTTCCAGAATCGATGATCAGCATAGATCTTGGTAGGATCAAACCACTGTATTTAGTAAGTCTTCATGTTGATGACCCAATCACTCTTCCCTTTTTCCTCTGCCTCCTGCTTGCTAGCTTTCTACACAGAAATCTGTTCCCTGGAGACCTATACTGGAGTCCCTTCCACTCTGGGCAATCGTTGTAGCACACTTCTCTTATAATTGGACCTTCTATACACTTCTTACACTCTTGCCTACGTACATGAAGGAGATCCTACGGTTTGATGCACAGGAGGTGAGATAAACATATATTCACTTTCTTTTGAATTAAAGAAATTACATAATAGAGATCTTCCTTGCTCTTTGAAATGGAGGAACCTGTTAAGAACCTTGAAATATAAATGTATAGATAGAAAATGGTAAAAATAAATGTCTGCAGTTCAGTGGGTGCATCGTAAATGTTGCCTGCCTTGTAAATTCCACTTTTTTTTAGGACTTATTTGACATTTAGCTTAATGCTAGTTTTCAAACTGATTTTTCCAGCTGAAGATGCACGTTACCCATTTTTAATGGCTCTGATTTAAAACAATAACTATAAAAATACTTGTCTCTGTTATGGTTTTTATGGCTGCTTCAGATTTTATAGCTTATTTTATAGCTTCTGAAATACTGTCTGCTACTTACCTGCTCACTCATAAAGGAGAACATTACTAACTAAACTAAAAAACAAAACTAAGGCCAAGTGGCTTTTTTAAAGTATTTTAAGAGGGGAGATTAAAAAGGGTGTGGGGGATGGAGCTTCCATCTTACTGGATCCATTTTCAAATTTTCCTTTTCTTTCCTCAATAAACAGCAGAGGTAATTTCTTTTCTGTTTTGTTTTTTGGTAAGGTAAATAGGGTGATACAAAACCATAACCTTAATGTGCAGATATAGTACTTTTCAAGGGAATTTACAAAAAAAATAGATTACTTATCAGGAAAAACTTATGGCAATTCTTATTTATAGCAATTTGACTGTACTGGTCTTTCTTTAATGAGAAAATTTCAGTGATAGCATGTTTTTCCTGGAGAAGCTGGTACCAGCTTAAGTAAGAAGGTGACCAGAAAATTCGAGAAGTTTAGCATAGTTTTTTTCCTGATTTAACGCGCAAGACTGGTTTAGGCACAGCATGCAGCAAAGACATGACGCCAGCAGTCTTGGAAGGAAAAGAAGGGGAATCTCAGCATTAGATGAGAAGGTTGCAGTAGGAAATATGCAAAATATCTTGGGGAAAAAAAAACCCTAGCTGAAGTTGCTTCTTGGGTTTCTTATGGTGCCTCTTGAGGGAATGCCTGCATAAAGACCCATGAAAGTAATTTACTAGCACAGCCCTCGATTACACATATTTTGTAAAACTCCATTACATTAAATGCTAAGAGGTTCTACTGTGGTTTACTGTGTTCCTGGGTTATGTTTCATCTTTTTGGAGTGACTTAAAGCACTGACTATCATGAAAATAAAAAAAAAAGCTTGCATAATAGTGTTGGATTAACTTTGTTGCCACACATTTAGATGGAAATTGCATTACTGTTTAAAATTTTATACAGTTCCTACTGTATAGTCCACCAGTTTCCATCCTATAATAAATGTATTGTTTGAAAATAATGCTGTGTCTTTGAACAGTGCTTCAAAAGAAGTTGGTGGGGTTTTTTTACTGAGACTATCTTCTATTTTCCAAACCTTACTTACTGTTTTTGAAAGCTGAGCATTGAAACCTAGAAGGTAGCATGTTAGTGTGCTGATAGAGTGAGTTCAGGTGAGGATGTGTTTCTTCTCTGCCTTCAAAATAAAGCTATCGCTTCTTCTTTGACAAATATATATTTTATAATAGCATATAAACGTTAAAGTATTTTTATCCAATAGCTATCCAAATACCTCTTTTTAACCACAGGTTAGGTCAAATTATAGATCAGTAATTATCTATAGATAATAGATACTTTAAGATACTTATAGATAATAGATACTATAGGTACTAGATACTTTCATATCTAGTTTTCTTTTTCCTGACCCCAGCTGTTGATTTAAACCTTTGAGTTTTTGGTCTGGCTGCATTGGTAGTTATGGACTAAGTCATGCAATGGTGAGTTCACACATGGGTAACTTTGCTTTGCTTTTTCTATCTATAGTTTTGACACCTCTGGTTCAGTCTCTGTTAATGCTCCAGAACCAGAGATTTTCTGCATATTGAACTATCATTTCAGTGTTTTAACGGGGTTTTTTTTGGTGTGTGTGTGTTTGTTTGTTTTAATTTCCTTAACAGAATGGGTTTTTATCCGCCCTACCTTATTTTGGCTGCTGGTTGTGCATAATTCTGTCTGGGCAAATTGCTGATTACTTACGAGAAAAACGAAACTTGTCCACTGTTTGTGTTCGCAAATGCTTTACACTAATAGGTAAGTACAAATATCCACTGTTTGGAATGTATCACAGCATCAATATGGGAAAAATAAACTGAGATGGGATATTCTTCTGCACGACCCTGTTCCCAGCCCTGTGTTGTTCAGTGTTTTGTTGATTTCAGACTTAGTAACTGAATAGGAATACACTTGCAAAATTTACAGCTGTTACCAGGGTGGGAAGACCAAATAGAATCCAAAATTATATTGACTAATTGGGAAGAGAACAGGTTTTCAGTGAACACAGTTTAAATGCTGTATTTAGAAAGGAGAAGTTGATTGTTGATTCAAAGAGGGGGCAGGGGAAAGAAAGACAAAAATAGATTAGGCGCAGAATCTGCACACGTTGCAGCCTGTTTGATGTATGCCCATCCTTGCTGCCTTCTCAATTCTGCTGATTCAATTTCTTTCTTTAAAGCAGCTCTTCTAATAAACTCTCAAGCATTCTTTATATTTTTAAGCTTGCACCTTTTGGTGGCACAGTTTACTGCAGGGCTTCACACTCAAGTATGTACAACCGAGAGAGAAACACGCTGTTGTGTTAATAAAAGGAGGACTCTTGGTTGGCTTCATCAACAGAACCATATACTTGGAGCTGTTTTCAGAGATCGTGATGGGGTCGTGTAAATGGCCAACTCTGGTAATAGGAAATGTGTGCCAAAGTTAACTGCAGGCTGGAAGTAGCGTGCACTCCTAGCTTATGATAGCTCCAGCTGTCCTCACTACCTGATGTGTCATCTCTAAAGCAAACATGGGTTCTCAAAATTGTACAGGAGGCTCCGGTATAGATACTCAGATATTGTAAATGTGAAATAAAACTCATTCTAGGTTTGCCATCATGGCTAAGAAGGCCAGTGGCATCCTGGGGTGTATTAGAAGGGGCGTGGTTAGTAGGTCAAGAGAGGTCCTTCTCCCCCCCTACTCTGCCCTGGTGAGACCACACCTGAAATACTGTGTCCAGGTCTGAGCCCCTCAGTTCAAGAAAGACTCCTTGAAAGAGTCCAGCACAGGTACTCTTAAGGGATTAAGGGAGTGGAACATCTTCCTTATGAGGGAAGGCTAAGGGAGCTGGGCCTCTTTAGCTTGGAGGAGACTGAGGGCTGACCTTATTAATGTTTATAAATACATAAAGGGTGAGAGTCAGAAGGATGGAGCCAGGCTCTTCTCAGTGATGGCCAGGGATAGGACAAGGGTGCAAGCTGGAGCAGAGGAAGTTCCATGTGAACATAAGGAGGAACTTTTCCACTGTGCAGGTGATGGAGCACTGGAACAGGATGCCCAGGGGGGTTGTGGAGTCTCTTTTTCTAGACACATTCAAAACCCGTCTGGATGTGTTCCTGTGTGATTTACTCTAGGTGATCCTGCTCTGGCAGGGGAGTTGGACTAGGTGATCTTTTGAGGTCCCTTCCAACTTCAAATGTTCTATGATTCTGTGTCTGCAAGATAAAAATATATATATGTGTGTATACACACAGATGTATGTATTTGTACGAACCCTTCCAGCTCTGCTTTATCATCATCTGCGGTGTTTGCGCCTGAAACCCAGAGAGTTAAATAGGGATAATTTTTTTGCAGTGCACTGTTTTCCCTACCAGTGTCAGTGTGGCTTCTATTATTTTTATAACAATAAGTAAAATTACTTTCTGAAGTCACTTTCAGTATATGTTTATGTTCTTTGCAGCTAGAATGGAATTTTTCTGATCTGGCTATCATTTCCTGAGGCAACAACAGGTTTGAAATCCATCTGCTCTTCCTTAGTAGGTCCACTGTCCATCTAGTGCAGTACCGGATTCTGTACACTAGGTGGTGATGGAAGTTGTATAGAAAATGTATACACAGCTTCAGAGCCTCTTAATGTCTGGTGTTAAAAGTCCATTGATTCTAGTATTTCTGTCTGAAAGGAATGATTGGACCTGCGGTGTTCTTAGTAGCAGCTGGATTCATAGGCTGCAACTATGCATTGGCTGTTGCATTCGTGACCATATCAACAACACTAGGAGGGTTCTGTACATCTGGCTACAGCATCAACCATCTGGACATAGCACCTTCGTAAGTATTGGCTGGGGCTATTGTTAGGGCATGTGATCCGTTTCTGACCATTTGGGTTTTTTTGGTGTTCCAAAAAATTGAGTGGTGCCTGGGAAGTTTAGCTATGGACCATGTGCTATACAGACCTGGAAAGTAAGCATTGACAGTGACTCAGGTACACTGTATTAGCAAAATGTGCATGTTTGGCAGAGGATATGATATGAACAACAGTTCAAAATAATTCCAGTTTTGATCCTGCATTAATAAATTATATATTTTCTATAACTGTATTTATAGAATTTTTGTCCTATTTAATTCCTGAATTTAATAGGGCAGTGGTTTTGGAAGAGCACAATACAATTAAGTGTTTCACTCGTTTACAGTTTTCCATCTCAGCTGTCATCCTTTAGCATGAATGCTACCATACATAAATGCTGTGATACAGGCAAATTATTTGTATTTGAAAAATATTCTATACAACAGTATCAAAATCTTATGCATAGGTGACCCGTTACCAGTAGGCGATGAATCAGATATGTGCAATTGCCCTTAAAGGACTCTAATTTTAAAGAATGGAAAGTTAGACTTCAGGCTGTAATTTCTCTACTGCATTACAGACTCAGAATCTGACAGATCCGTCAGTTTCCTGAAGAGCATGGATGTATGTTTATTATTTTGGAAGTCCATATAAACATACTTTGCACTCCTTTACCAGGGAAGGCTGAATGAACTGGGGCTGTTCAGCCTTGAGAAAAGAAGACTAAGAGGGGGTCTTATTAATGTTTATAAATATGTTAAGTGTGTGGGACACAAGGGGAAATAGCCAACCTCTTTTCAGTGGTCTGTTGAAGTAGGACAAGGGGCAATGGGTGCAAGCTGGAACATGGGAAGTTCCGCACCAATACACAGAACTTTTACACAGTGAGGGTGACAGAGCACTGGAACAGGCGGCACAGAGGGTTGTCGAGTCTCCTTCTCTGGAGATATTCAAGACACATCTGGATGCCTACCTGTGTGATCTGTCCTAGGGAACCTGTTTTGGCAGGGGGTTGGACCTGATGAGCTCTTGAGGTCCCTTCCAACCCCTACAATTCTGTGATTCTGTGAAAAAACAATTATTGTGTTTTATCATTTGTTTACCTATTTGCAGTAGCACTTAGGTATGACCAGGGACAAATGACTTTATGACCAGTGAAGAGAGTGTTTCTGTACTCATGTGTCAAATGAAAGAGTCAAGGGTAAGTGAAGAGGGGAAAAAACATTTGTAGAAATGTTACTTAGAAAAAAATTCTTCAGATCTGAGAGACCTTGGATCCAAAGTGAAGATGGTATCCAGGCTTTGGCAATTGGAAGGATGGTGGTCATGGCCACAGCAACAGATAGGTTTTGATTTAACAGATGGATGTGAAATAGTGGGAGCCCATTGAATCACAGCAGGTGAGACTAGGTAGTAAGCAAGAGGGAAGGGTTTGGTGGCAAGCTATAAACAGTGTGTACTATGAACTGAATATGAAAGCAGGAAGAATAGCTTCCATGATGCATTCGGTTTTAAATCAAGTAGAATTAGTAACTTAGATGATGTAGTTAAAGTAGTGCATCTGCATTATTATAAGGCCATGATACAACTTCGGTTTCAAGCTTAGCTTTGCAGAACTACAGCAGTACGTTTCCTGAAAAATTAAAATGTTGTCTCGGAGTTGGAATTATTTTATGTCTCTGTTTAGAAATAGAAAACATAAGCATTAACGTAAGAGGACTTTACTACTCTAAGTAACTTAATGACAAAATATGGATATCTGTGCAGTTTTGTTTTCCCTCCTTTTGTATGTGCAGCACAAATTAGTCTTTGTGTCATTCCTGTAATACTCCCCTGCACAGGAGCTTTTCTTTAGTCAGTGCACAGGATGGATCCTGCTCTAGAAATGGACGAGTGTTGTATAGAAAGAGAGACTGGCATTCATTCCTAAACCCTCTACCTTATAGCTGTAGTAGTTGGGAGATCACATAATGGCTGAGGAAGGACATTACAGGAGAAAATAAGAGTCATGTTTAAGGTAGCTGAACACTGCTCCTGAGAATTCAGTCCTTTCAGTCCTCTTCCACAAAATTTGCATGTGGTAAGTCCGTTGTATCAGACTGTAGTGCAGTCATCTGTGAGGACTTTGTTCACACCCTCTGGCTTTGGGAATCTGAACTTTTAAAAGGTCTTTAGTTCTGAAGAGTGCTGGGGAATTCTTGAGGCCAGTTCAGACTATCATAATATGTAAATGGAGTCTGAAGCAGATGGAATCTGAACTTAAACATCTCACTTGAGAAGCTGATGTTGGATCCAGTGAAATTAATGCAGGCCTAGTTGATGTATTGCTTCTTTTCATATGCATCTTCAGGCTACAGGGTTCTGATTTGCAAAAATGGTATTACTCAGTGGACAGAAGTCAGTGGAGCTGTGCTTTGAATGTTGAATATTGAATAACCAATGTTCTTAAATACTCTTAAACTGAGGATCTCAAATCAAGCATTTAGTAGGCACATACATTTTTGGCCTATGTTTTAATTTCCTATCCATAGGATGGTTCTCACACTGTTGTCTTCATCTCTCAAAAGTATTGTGCAAATGAACTAGTATTGTGAAGAGCTCTCCTGTGAAGTGTTTGGGATTATTAAAAATTCTACTTGCAACAGCTGCATGCAATGCAGAAAGTAAGGCTTGGGTCCATGTATTGAGCAAGCAAAGTGAAACAAGATCCTAAATGGGTTTCATCAAGTGAATACAATTCATCCTGTCCACAGAGTGCAACACAGCTGTCACAGGAAAAAGGAAATCACGCAACTGCAGTGTGCTGCCTCTGTGAGGCATGTCCACAAGGAACTTCTGTGTGACAGCTGAGGTTTCCAGAATTAGTGCCATGTGTGTTTTCTAATTTGAAAGATGCTTCACTTTGCATTTCCAATGTGTTTATTTCAAGGGTAAATTTGTTTATGACAGCGTACAGGGTATTTTAGGTGCTGAAAAAAACTTGCAAGACAAAAATCACGTGCAACAGTGCCGATACATGTCAGCAGGCATAATTAGATTCACTGCTGCTGATCCCTCTGACCAAATCCCACCCTATTCTTCCTATCCTCAACAAAGTCCCGCTTTTATTCCATTTGCTTTTAAACCATAGAAGTTCCTCTAGCCCTTCTTTTCTCTCAGATAGGCTGAAGGGAGCATAGCGATTATGAATGCAGGAGAGGCAGGTGTCTTCTTGTGATAGTTCAGGAACTTTGGCCCAGCTTTGCCTCTAGAGACAAATGGCCACATGTGCGGGAAGACTTTCCTGGATGGGAACGTGGTCAGGATGGATGCTGTTTTATTGAAATCAGTGATACTCTGTTCAGCACATGCATGCTTTAATTCAGGGTAAATCTGACCGAATAGAGACAGAGAAAAAAAGGGCATGTCCTTGTAACAAAGGTCATAGAAAAAAAAATCTTCAAATATGGAAATACAAAAACGTCTAAGACAAGAGGAAAAATAAGCTGCTTTTTTTTTTTTCACCCTCCCTACTTAACTTCTTGCAACTGTCTGAACTTTTGTTGGCTGAAATGGCCAAGGAAGACATTCAGAATTTCAAGGAAAAGTTAATATTGTAGAAATCTGAAAGAGAGGTCTACGTAAAATTGTGAAGAAAATCTCTGTTACGAGTTTACCCAAAACTAATTTCTTTTTTCCTTTATTTACTGAAAGACATTAGAATAACCAGAAGTGATTCAAAGCAATTTAAAAATGCACTTAAATACCTATTTTAATATCTTTTGAAGTATGCTGAATAGAATAGCAAAGGGTCTCTTGTTGCTACTGAAACTTGCATTATACCAAAGAAATAATGATTATATTCACAGGAGAAAATGAATGAAAATACTGATATTGAAGGAAAAACAACATTCACTGTGTGATTTTGGTTTCTAACATGTTTTTATTATGCTAGCAGTGTATTGAATTGGAGGGTGGTCAGGGACTGAACACAGGCAAGATTGTTCTTGTGGAGAAAATGTATTCTATTATAGCTTTTTAAATCTACATCAATATGTTGCCATCATTTAAATTTTTAGTATTGCTGTTACTATGAGCCCTCATAATATTCCTGTCGTTCTGTTATACACTAAACATTTCACATATAGTTTTTTTCACTCTTGATTTTATTACCTAACTGCTCTGCAAGTCTATTTGTATTCGGTTTACCCCACTATGCCATAAGAACCTGACCAAGATCTTACTATTAGTGTCACTCTATAGACATGTTGCTTTTTGCTTTCCCATTTCACATGGGAGTCGCCACTGTGCTGAGGGAGTGGCACGGCAGTTATCTGCATCAAACAGCAAGCATTATCGAGGATGCAACTTATGTCAGAAACGCTGGGCATAACCAGAGCCATTTAGCCAGCAGTTAATTGACAAAGATCTTTGGCAACCAGGGAAGCTATTAAACTATGTTTAGTTTTGAAAGTGTATGTTAGCTGTAGTGTAGTGCTGTAATGTAGTGCTTAAACGCATAGAAGGCAAAATGTATTTGGTTCCAGTTAAAGGCTTTACATGGAGCTTTGCTTTATGTGCTTCTATTTTATACTTTCACATTCAGTTTCATAAAGGCCTATTAATTCTTAAACACTGAGATAAGAAGACTACATGTTGTGTTTATAAGAAAAAAGAATAATTTCAATTAAGGTATTTGACCTCTGTCTAAAATATACTGCCATACTTTGCCACTCTACTGGTAAGTAGAGTTGACTTTCAAGAAAAAAATAAACTAGTAGCATAGATCACTGACACTCTCATTATAGAAACATGCATGTTTCTATAATATCGTTGGACTGGAGATATATATATATATATATATATATATATGTATCTATATATCTCACAACCTTTTGTAACAGTGCTGCATGCTTGAATTCTCCGGTTTCATCAAATAAAAGTATCAAACGTGTGCATCTCACTTTAGCAATGTAATTCTGTTTCTGTTACGTTAAAATCGGTGAGGACCCAATTTCACTCTGCTAAACAGCCTAAAATGATAGCTGGGAGAAAACTCCTGTGTTGAACTGCAACTGTTAGTGTTTTATATGATTCTTCAGCCAGCAAATCCACCTTGACTACCTGAACTACAGGGATCTGTGCTCTGATGGTTGGAAGGTCGATCTCAGGTGTAGAATGCCCGGTTCTTATTTCTTTTCATCCTCTCTCACAAGTCTGCACTTGTGGTACAGTTTCAAACATGATCTTTCAATATTGCAACAGCCCTGTGAGAGAGATCTTCAACTGCCTAGAGATGAGGTGCTGAGACTCATACATTAAGCAAGTTGCCAGGTTTTTCCAGCAAGTTTTTACAGCTGCTGGTGCATATGCATATACATGTGTGTGCTAGCATCAGAATGGAGCTGCGGGAATAGCAGCCAGAAAAACTGGTTAAGGCAGACCCATTTCCGATTAGCTTTGACCCACAGAAAGCTAAGGGGAAGGCCTGCTGCAGCGCTGTGAACTCAAGCCTTCAGAACATTTGCTCTGCAGTGTAAGCGGGGATATCCATCCGCACCGGTGACTACTGTCTTCTTGGGGCACACTTTTTAGAAATGACACCTGAACCAGCTTAACTGCTGCCAAACAGCACTCTGCCATACTCCTTGTTGCCCTTCCGCTGCAAGGACTGCAATGTTTCTTTCCTAACTCCTCCAATGGATCCATTCCAGGCAGTTTGGTTGTGGCTTAGCAAAGGGGATGTGGGTTTGGATTATGGATCCTGAGCAAAGCCATGAGTAATTTAAGTTAAATTTCATAACTAGCTGTTGGAAAAGAGACATATGTACCAAGTTTTCAGTGAGCTATTACTAGAATAAAACCAAGCCATTCCCATTGGAGTATTTGTGTTTTAATTTGTCTGTGTATTCAAGATGAGGCCTATGTCATCAGGTTGGGCAAAATTGTTTCCGTGACTGAGAAGCAGGGTAAGTTAGTAAGCAATCTTGACAATTTCTTACAGGTATGCTGGAATTCTCCTTGGAATCACAAATTCTTTTGCTACTATCCCAGGAATGGTGGGGCCAGTTATTGCCAAGAACCTCACTCACAATGTAAGTCTGATTACTCTTTTTTCACTGGTTACATTTTCATCTCTGTTGAATGGAAATCCTGTCTTCTTAAGTCTGCAGTTGTTAAATGAAATCTGGGTTGTACATGTAAGCTGTAGTGATCTGTTGCTATGAATGGCAATAAATAAAGGTAAAATCGAAGACCTGTGTAGGACTTCAAAATTTTAGTGACTCACCCCTTTTATTCTCTAGGAATAAATGGAATATGTTTTTATCACAGTACAACTCTGTTAAAATGCCAACTAGATGAGGCAGCTGTGGTTTTATTTTAGCAAGTTCAGAGTTCTTACTTGTTTGTTTTGGTTTTTTTAAATCAGTCTCTCCTGTGAGGTGTTGAGTTGTAAGGTCAGCATTTGTCAGATGAGTAAGGAACTAGATTCAGATGCTGGCTTTCCTAATGCATCCCTTTATACATACATTATGGGATTGGGAACTTCTAAGACTTGGTAGTTTTACAAGACACCTAACTTTAACAGTATTAGATTTGATTTCTAAGATAGTTTAGACAAAGGATGATTTGGTGTTGAAAAAGGGAGTGAGGAGTTGTTTGAAATGTAATTTTTAAAAAATCAACTATACGAATTATTCTAAAATATGTTAAGAAAGGAAGATTGGAGGATTAAATTTATTGATGGAGTTGAATTTTCAGAGTTGGTGATGACTCAAATAACTTCATTTAAAATGATATGAAAATATTCATTAATACATGAATCCAAATAAATTAGTTCTTCCTGGCATTTTAACAAGTGGGAATTTTTTGTTGGGTTTTTTTTGAGGGTTTTTTCTCCATACTAATGCACTGTTCTGGTTTGTTCTGGTCTTATTCTGGTTTTGCAGTATGGTTTGTACAGTAGTCAGCTGGAACTAAAAAAAAAAAAAGAAGAAAAGAAAACCAAGGCCTAAGACATCTGCAGATATTGCTTCTTTATTTAAAAAGAAGAAGAAAAAACCCACAAATCAGAACAAATCACAGTTCTTTGGTACCCATGTCTTAGGGCCTTTTTTTAATACCTTTTTAAATGTTGTGAGGATTCATCTTGAAATCTGAGCAAAGATAGCTACCTAGTTTGGGCTAAAAAGCTTACGATTCTGGAATATTCACATAGTGGTTAAAAATAGCTTACTGCATAGTACAGAGCACTTCAGCTCTTGCATCACCTGGCTGTTTCCCCTTACAGTAACATTCCCTGAGCGTTTGCTTAGCCTTTGTGCAAGTGTGAATTTCGATACCAAGCTTCTGCATCTGAGATTACAAACTGGTCCAGAGAGTCTAATGCAATTCCAATAAGACTGTGCAAGCTGTATTCTTAAAATGAAGTTGACTGTACTAGTGATTTGATCTTTTATAGTGCTTTTTTGTTGCTATGACATCAGGCTGAATAGCATTTACATTTAAATAGGCAAGGCATGTAGCATTGATTTTAAAATTACTTTTTCTTGGGTGTAGAGCTGCATATTGACTGCATTTTTTTTTCTTCCCTCCCTTTTCACAGAATACTGTGGGAGAATGGCAGACTGTTTTCTATATTGCTGCTTCTATTAATCTATTTGGAGCCATTTTCTTTGCATTATTTGCAAGTGGAGAAGTTCAGGACTGGGCAGTCAGTGGATATCACCTGCATAGAAGCTGAAGGAGATGTTGAAATACCAAAGCTGTGCTGAATCCCAATGTGCTAGAATTACGTGACCGGAAAAGTGCCTTCCCCACTGATGCCTAGGAGTCTTCAGAGCTTTTTTCAGTTAAACTATTTTATCTGTATATCTTTTGTACTGAAAATCATTTGACAGCATATGTGTGCTATTTCCTAACAAGAAACTACTTGGATTAAATAAAACAGTTTCATGCTAGGACTTGATATCAGATATATGATCAGAGACGTTTTAAATCAGTGTGCTAGGCTCCAATTCTTTCCAGTTTTTCTTATTAATATTTTCTGAATTAATGTGTAGGCAGATGTTTGTTGATACTGAAATGAGAGGAAAAAGCAAAGTGACTATGTAGCACTGTAAGGAGGAATGGCATGCAAAGAATCGTACCCAAAAAAGTGGTTTGATTGATAGGTTTTTTGCTGTTTAAAAATCTAGAAGAGCTCTAGTTTTCTACAATCTTTTATAATGCTTTTATTTTGTCAGTGTTTTAATTGGTGTCTAAGAAATGCACACACAATTTTATTCTATTTTACGCACAAGTTTTCAATATATAAACATTCCCTTTTTCATGAATGCAGCTCCACAATTGATACAGAAACAATGAGGAAGTAAAACATACCATTGTGACTGACAGAATAAGCCATGTGTCGCCATTCTCTGTGCTGCAGGATTTTTAAATAGGCCTTAATTTTATTCAGCCGTGCAAGGAAGAAGCAAGTGCAACTCTGTGGTTTAAATCTAGGCAGTGTGCAAGAGGGAACTAGAAATAGAATGTCTGTGTGTTCACCTTAAAATAACTTTCAGTTTGGCAGTTCGTTTTCTGTCTCTTCAAATCAGTGCAGTGGGATTCTTTCCTCTTGCATGTAGATGTGTCAGCTTGTCAGTTTAAATGCTATAAAATAAGGCCAGTATAGGGAATAATGAGGAAAATAAGTTCTCTTCTCTAAAAGCCTAGTTTTTTAGCTCAATAAAAGTAGAGTAAAAAAAAAAACTAGTGCAATAAGCTGGTGCTGTTAATTTCCTATCAACGTAGAATTTGACACTCAAGAGCATCCTTTGCACACCATGCAATTAAATGCCACACAGAAGGATTAAATGAATTGTATGAAAACAGTGGCCTTGTTAAGAACAAGTGACTGAATAATCTTGTAGTCACAATGCAAAGGAAAAATCCCTGTGCCAAAGATTCCTGGATTGGATCAGTTATGTAAAAAAGAAAAATCACTGGGCTCTGGGTTTTTCATTTACCACCAATCCAAAAGAAAAGCCCAGTACTAAAGCTGCTCCAGTGGAGCCTACCTTCCTTCATTTCTAGGAAATGACATCTGCCTCTTCTTTTTAGCGTTAAGAGCCATTTTGTTTTGGCCTTCCTTGAGGTGTCATGTTCTGTGCCAGTGGAACTGTGTTTAAATGTGTGTTTGCATCTGCAGCATTTCCACAACAAACAGTGTGAAGTTCAGATTAAATTCGTAGTTGTTTGGTGGGAGTATGTTAAAGCTATATTGTGTCTTCAGTGTTTCCACAATAAATGGAATGACTATTTACATGTGCATCTGTTGTTGAAAATTACTATTTCCCTGAAGTTAGAGCACCATTTCAAAGTATGCTGAATACGACTCGTTACTGGATTAAGGGATGGTTAATATTTTCCTGGAAAATTACCTGCTTCAGAAGGTTCTTGTGTAGCTTTACAGGTGAGTTCTATCTTCTACCTAATACTGTAATTAAAGGAATAATTTCACTTTGCATTTATAAAAAATTGTGTTCTTTTGGTAGCCTTGCTTAAAAAGGAGGGGGGAAGTTTAAAAAATAAAAAAAAAAGCTTCTGGATATAAATTAAATTAATTTATGCCTTTGCTTTTAAATTAATTTATGCCTTTGCTTTTCTAGAGGCCATGAGCAGGGCAATATACAAACAGGGTTGCTATTTTTGCCTGTTCTGAAGTTGGAACTTCCATGCTTTCCAGGCATTTAGAAAGTGGGACTGAAAAAATGGCTATAAATACTTACATTATTTTGAGACAGACAAGCTACAATTAACTCAGTAACACGTATCTATATCCAGGGGTTTTTTTTATAAGTATCAAAACATAGGCTGGGATTCTAACTCTGGATCAGTGATGCTTTTAACCCTTAACAAACAAGAAAACCCCAGTAACACTTAAGTTTGACCTTTCTCACAGAAGAGAAAAGCGGCAGGAAAAAGCTGTCAAAATATTTTCTACTGATCATGATACTGTTTCAGTTGCATTCCTGTATTAGCACAGCTCGCTCTGTCAGTTTAATCTGCTTAAAAAAACATTTCATTTTCAGAAGTAACAAGTGTTTTGAGTACCTCTTGTTTCAGTTCACCTGCGTGACACAGGATCTTGACAAACATTTGGCAGGTTTTTTGTGGTGACTGTTTTCCGGAAAGCATTTGTGATTGTTGTTTTTTTCCTGTGTTTTCTTAACAGGTATACCAAAGTAGTTGTATACTCCATTCCATCAAGAAACCTCTAAGTAGGATGAAAACCTGGACTGAGGGAAGTTGGTTCAAAACCAGGTTTCAGAGCAGGAGTTGAATTGCTGCTTTGGAAGCAGGTCTTAGTGTCACCAGGTATTTTAAAGTGTATTCTCCTCAATGTCTTTTTCTGACAGAGTTCTGCTTAAGTATTTCTTGGAACACTTAGTGCAGAGTTCTACCAGCAGTAGTAAGAAAAGTGGAATAACTCTTCACAGAATATTCTACAGCATGTAGCATAGGTATTTACCTGAGATCTGAAGCTGTCTTTTACAGCTTGGGAAGAGCCTTCATCAAGCTTTTCAGAAGCTTTCCTCAAAAGAGGAAAGGCCACAAAGTAATGGGTGTGTTTTTTCAATTTACTATTTTCATGTTCAAAGGGTTCTGTCAGTCATGCACCTTAAAGAAATCTGAAGTATTTGACACACGAAAATATGAGTTGACTTATGCAGGCTGTTTTGATGCTAACGTAGTGAAGGTTTATAAACCTTTCATAACGTACCATGCATGGTGCTTGCTCATCTACGTGTTCTTCTCTAACAGGTAACAATGGTATTTGCTATCTGAAAGGGTTATCTTGATTCGTTTCCCAGAAGTTAAATTGTTCCTGTGATGTATCTTTTTTCTGGCTTCTCCTCTCAATCACTTACTTGTTTATTTGCCAATTTCCCCTCTTCTGCTTTCTGGGAATGTTTGATTCTGTGATAAACAAACTAACCTTTGAGTTTAACAGGTCTTCCACTATTTTTAGCATTTGTCAGGATGGGAAGCTCTGAGTGAACCAGCCTACACATAACAAAGATAAGTGAGAGAAAATTCATATGAGAAGGTAGCGTCTTCTATTAGATCACTTAGAGTGTCTGGGAAATATGCTTTTAAACTTTAAGCCTCTTCTTTTACATTATGAGCTCAACCATCAGAACTAAAAAACCCTGCTACTGCATTTTGTAAGCTGTTACAGTGAGTAGCATCCTAAGAGGATCTCCCATTTCTCATATATACCTGTATCTCAAATAGCCAAATGCCTACTCTTTAAATCACATGATCTGAGAGCAATCAAATCAAAACAAATCAAAATGATTCTCACTCATATAGTTGTCAGCTGGCCAAATCTTTTTCTGAGACCTGTCAGTAAAGATGCTGTCTCTATTAGCACAAAGGCACCAGCCTGAGTTTATTCTGAAGATGGCATGTGTGACCTGAAGCGAAGGAAACGTTATTTGACATGAATGATTTGGTATTAACACATCTGCTATTACTGTGCTTAGTGGGAGCCACACCAGCAGTAGTGTTCTGACCAGCAGTGAAGTAGACAATCCTGAAGATGGAAAGAGGATCTCATGGGAATAAGTACTTAGAGAATTTGGTTAGCCTTGTGTTGGTCTTTTTTCTATGAAGAAATACCATGAACCATTTTTTAAAAATACATTTGTTTAATCTAGCACATCAGAGCATGCCAGAGTCAACTTAAACCTGTGCTGATTTGCCTGTTTCATGCCTCACTCATACAACAGTTATGAATATTTCCACAATTCTGTATGTAATGGTCCTTATGTTTATAATTCTGAAAAAATAGCTTAAAGGGTTCATTTATTTACACTTGCGATGTGATGGTGTATATAGTCTGTTGCAGAAGTAATTCTTGCCATGTTTAACACAGGAGTAAAACAGTGAGTTTCATTTATTTTAATTTCTTGCCCCTCACCCATCAGAGTTGCATGTAACCCCAGTAAGTGGTTTATGTCAGGTTTGTAGTTATTAACATTTTGTAAGATTCAAATAGCCAGGTAAAAAAACTGCAAGAAGACACCAGCAGTTGTGTAGTAAATAGAGGTGGGAGCCCACAAAGGCATGCCAGAGGATAAAAAAAAAGCTGCCTTGTGTGTGAAACTTAAACCAGCATTGGAACATTTCTGCTTCACCTACATAAGCTGCCATAATGGTGGTTGATCATACATCTTAAACTAAACCTGCATCTATGTGGCTCAAACCCTTGACACAGAAATCGGTGGGGATTTATTGTATGTAAAAATCATCAATCTGACTGAATGCAAGGCTTGGTAATTTCTAAGCTGCAATACGCATCTGGACAATGTAGTTCTCAAACGATTCATAACTCAATCCAGTGAATATTGCATATTTCTTTTGAGAAAAGTTATTTCCATGTGGAATGTTACCTGTTTGGCCATTAAGCAGTGCTGTACTAAGAGTCATGTCTTATTCTTGAGAAGTAATTCTTTTTTTATCCTGCGTAAGCTCCAAGAATGCTGAATTGATTTTTGCTACTCAATAGCCTACTTAATGAGATTGCACGTTGGCAGAGTTCAGTCCTGGATCGGACACAAAACTTTGACTCAGACAGCGGAGTAATCAAAAAGAAGGTTCAGGTACTGATGTGCATTTTCAAGTGAATGCAGATTAACTTTAGAATAATTGGTAACTTTACTCTTATTGCAACATCACCTGTACAAGGTTGCAACACATAGCAAGAGAGGGTGTTAAGGGAGTTGCCCAAGGCATAGTAATGGGAAGAAACTGTAGCTTAGTAAGCCAAAATTCTGGTTGCCTTCTCTTCCCTTTAAAAGATTACTGTTTCCTATAGAGTAGAGCTGAGTGAAGAGTGGTAACAGCCATTCATAAAGTGTTTTCGGAAGGAAATTTCATGAAAGGAGTTTCTTTAAATCTTTTTTGTAGTATACAGAAGTTTCCATATGGCTGTTGCATAACAGGAAATGAATATATTAATTTTTCTGGTCTTTTTCTAAATTAATTTCTAATGTAGGCGCTTAATAAGCTTCGCTCAGCCAGACTTGGATATCGTCATATTTTCTGGTGGAAAACATGGTTCTGTTGATGTTTCTCTGACAACCTCATCTGCTGAAGCATTCTACCAGTAAATGACTAATCTATTTCTGAATCATCTTGCTAGTTGGGAAGACTTAATAGCTGAGGAGCCAGAGGGTTTGTTTTGTTTTGATTGGGGAGGGGGGTGGAGAGGGAGAGTGGATGAAAAGGCAAAAAACCAACCAAACCCACAACCATCTTTCTCCCACTCTTTCTTTCCCTGACCATCTCAGCTTCATGGAGAACAAGAAGTGACAAGTGCTTTCCCTATCTGCAAGTTTAAACAGTCTCTGCGGGAGGGGGGAAAAAGAACTTGCCATATATTCATTAAAAAGAAATTAAGCAAGAGTCCTGTGCAACTGATAATTTGTATGCAATTTCAGGAAAACAAGGTAGTCTAAAAATCACAGGTAGTTTTTGTGATAATGTGACGATAATGACAGAATCATGAAATGGAGCATATTTTGCAGCTTAATTCAAGACTGACATGACCTGTCAGGGTTTAACAGGCATTTGGATAATGCTCTTAATAATATGCATTAACTTGTAGTCAGCCCTGAAACAGTCAGGCAGTTGGACTAGATGGCCATTGTAGGTCCCTTCCAACTGACATACTCCTAGTCTAGTCTATTCACCTAATTCTGCCAGTTCCATGGAGCATAAATAGCTCTAATGCTATTATTTAAGCAAAACCACTTCAACTGCCTTTTTCATGAAGGGCTGAGGGTGAGGGGTGAGGGAGAGGAAAGGAAAAAAAGGATGGCACGTCCTTTAATAACACCAAAAAGTGTTTGTCTTCTGAATGATCTTAAAATTAAATTGTATGAGTGCACAAAATGGCACCAAATGAAATCTGCTTTTCACTTGAATGACTTAGGATGCTTTCAAATTTGCATCCTATGTGTGGTCAGTGCCTCTTGCGTGTTTGTTTTGTTCACCTGGGAAAGTACATAATAATTTAAGGGGGAGGGCGATTTTTGTTGTCCATTAGAAAGGAGCTAATAATATGTTGCCCTGCTCAGACAGGATGGAAAATAAGGCCCATAGCCATTATAGAGGAGTTTATAATTTGCCACAGTCTGATTTGCCATCAGGTCCCTGTGATTACCTTCATTGTAACTGGCTTTTATTTTGCACAGTCAAGCACTGCTTTCGCAGTCAGCAGGCCTGACTGAAGGTCTCAGACTGAAGTTGAAGGGTCTTTTAAAATATCCATAGCTGGGTAACTGGTTCAACTGTAAGCTGAAGTATGAATTCATTTGGAATGGCTGTGGAAGGGCTTAATTTCTTGTCTGGAGTGTTGCTTAGTTAGTGCTATCTTTGTCTCTTTTTAATTCAAGATTTAGAGATGTGCACATTTTGCAATCTGCTTCCATTTTCCATCTACTTATGTTAATGTTTTCTGTTCTGAAAATAACTTCTGTTTAAGCTTAAAAATCCTTGTGTGGAGAAAATGAGAAATCAAGGTATTTGAATTGTTAATATATAGCTGGTAGAATTGCTAAGCATCTCCACATGGTTTTGAAAGTAGAGAAAGCTGACAAATGTAAGATGTATGTAGCAATAAAGAAAGATTGTGCTGTAGAAGAACATTCACTAGGGATAGTGGTGTTAATTTCACATCTCTCTGTAGAGTTATGTTGATGCCAATGGTACTTTAAGTAGTTATTGAGAGCTAAGCTCCTGCTAAAGTATTTGCTGTAGTATGACCTAAAGCCAAATCAGCAATGGAGATGGCACATGGCAAAGCTGTGTTGTCATCTGTAACTGCTAAAGTCCATATCGCCAGCAACAGAACTAACAGTTCTCTGTCATAGGCCTAGCCTCTCCCTCCTCCCATGGGAGAAGTAGGCTTGTATTTCTGCAGGCAGAGGGTGGAAATCATACTCATTCCCCTTCTGTCACAGATGGAGGGGGAGGTATTAAATAATCAGTATGTGCTCCCTGTATTTAGAGAAAACAAGCAGCTGTTTTCTTTTTTTTTTTTTTTTTTCTTCTTTGTGGCCAACCCACCTCATCAGTCCACTCATCCTCCAGACCTGAGAACAAGGACTGAGTGGTGTTTGTGGAGCTGTGAAAGGTTTAGAAAGAAAATGGGGGTACCAAGCAGCTGTATATCAAAGGTCTACGTAGCTACCTGTGTGCAGCCAGCCCCTTTTAATGTAAAACGTGGACATAGGTGAGCAGAACTGTCTCTGGAGCTGGGCGGCAGCTGAGGTTTTGACTACCCCAGTGAAAATGCAAGCAGAATGTGTTTGCTGTAGCTTAGATGTAATAGATACCTAATAACTTTGCATGCACTGCTACATTCTTGGGATTCAAATTATCCAATCTTACTGAAACAGGCAGTGAAAGTCAATCCAGAGCAGTCGTCTTCAAACACACTAAAATCACAACCCCCAGAAGGCTGTGATTCCTCCCCCGGCTCTCCCCTTAATGGGGGTGCTAACATCAAAGGTTACTTTTGACCACTGAAATACCAACTATATTAAAGCGGCAGTCGAAATGCAAGCAACCAGCCTGAATTGCTGGAATCGAATTATAAGCAGCTGGCTTTGTTTCTAACTGAGGATCTAAGGGGGGGAAAAAAAAATAAAAAAGGCAACAGACCAAAACAAAATTCCAAACTAAATCCATCTGTCTGCTTCTACTCAATGAAAGTTGAGTCACAAGTGTGCCGCTTTGAAGCCCAGATGAAAGTTTCACTGTTCAGAGAACGTGCAGCTAGTACAAACACACGTTTGCAAAGGCAGACGTCTTCCTACGGGAGACAAAACTAAATCTCTCTACAGGTTTCCTCTTCCTGTGGGCCTGTTCTAATTCTTCTGAATCACCAAAAAAAAAAAAAAAAAAAAAGATGCAAAATCAGAACGGCGCACACAGATGGCTGGTTAATGTGCAGCTCCCTTGCTTCCGAGGAGTTGGCTGTTTGACTCGTGTCTTTTCAGCTGAGTCATGAAGTATAACTATGCGGTTGTACATTTCTTTGTCTCGGGGCGCCAGGCAAGGAGGCTGCTGTGCAGCGCAGCTATCTCTGGCAGCAAGGGAACACAAAAGCAGGGATTTAGAGTGCGCGGCGGGGCAGTGCTGAGCTGGTGCATGCTTCCGCAACAATGGAGCGCGAGCCATGGCGGGCCTCTGCCCCAGCACGGCTGTCCTCAGCCAGCACCCCCCTCCTACCTACCCGGGAGGCAGTTTCACTCATGTGTAAGAAGGTACGGAGGACAATACAGATAAGGCATTATAAGAATTCAGGACAATTGGATGAAAATAATTTCTCTTAAAATGCTGATCCTTCAAAAATACCAGGTCAATTAACACAAAGTTATTTATTTTCAGTGTTTGCATGGTGCCTTTACTGCACTTGATTTTGATCTGAGAACTACTCCTAAAGAAACGTACCAGACATTCCCAAACAGGCCTCAGTCATTCCCCAAAGTATCCTCTGAGGCCCCTCCACCCCCTGTGCAGTCTGTTTGAAATCACAGCCTCCAGCTGTAACTGAGTCCTTGGGCCTTTGCTGTAAATGAACATGGCTTCAGGTTGAACCCTGAGCTTCATTATCATCCTCCGGAGAAAAGGCCTGGCATAGTAGTTCTGCCCTGTATGGGTTTGAGTAGACCCACTTGATGACTTCAGTGAGAAAAATAACCTTAACTATGCAGAAATGTGTTGGTTAGCGATACATAAATGAAGTATGAAGAGCCAGTTTTTAGTGTCCCCATCTGAGTGACTTCGAACGCTTTTGGCACTGTAGTGCCCTAATGCCTTTGCTCTTGAGATGGTGGAGTACTGTAACAGGCAGCTACTTGGAAGAGATGGGGAGCAGGGGCACAGCTGGAGAGCAGGAACCAGCACTGCCAGTGACTTCCTGCTCTTCAAAGCCTCGGTACCTTGCAAATGAGGGTCTGCAGCCCCAAAGCTTTAAAACATCAGCAATTGGCCTGTGATTTAAATGAGCAGGTTTACTTGTAGGTGAGATGTGAGGGTGAATGGCTTTCTCTTGTTATTTTTTTGTCAGGCTACATAATACAGTTGGTTGCAGTGCAGAAGGTTCTCGCATCTAGAAAGCGGCTAACACAGGTGGGGAACCAAAAGCTAAACACTGGCTAATTTTTTATGAAGGCACAAACTAGGAGTCTGAAAAGGGGAGACTCTGGCACAGTGATAAGCAGCATCACTGGGAAGGGATTCTAGCTCTGGGTAATGCTTCCTCCAGCAAAGGCATCTGGTCAGTGCAGTCTCTGTTTTCTGCATAAAATTAGGTTCATGTTTTATATGTCAGCTAAGTTAAATATTATTGCTAAGGACATCAGTATGATGCAAGTCTGTTTTTTTCAGTTAATTGGCAAATTGGCAACTATGTAATTGATTCCTGGTATATTGTGATTTTGCTTAGTATTTGGGAAAAAGAAAATATTGCTTAAACTCTTATTTTTGTGTAGAATGTGAGTCAGTCATGTGATCCTTCCTAATAACCTGATATTTTATTTGGCATCCACACTGCAGCTATTCATGTTTAAAACAAAATTCAGTGATCAAAGTATAAAATATGAGAAAAGGCAGGTTTAGATTAAGCTGTCTTGCTTAGCAAGGAGAAGGGAATTAAAAGGTGGAAGCTTGTGTGTTATATACTGCAAGTGGTATTGCTCATAATAATTCTCAGTGTGGGGGAGTTGTCTCTAGAGTTGCAGTAAGTGTATGACTTCCAGAGCCAAGTGATTAATTTATTCTGGTTAATTCTTCTTTATTTCCAGTCACCAAACCTTCTGCCATGTTATTCCACCAAACTGATGAGGTGAAAACCTTAAAATCACTGCACCTATGGCAAGTGTTACATTTAAATCCTCGTTTCATCTAACTCTCACTGCAGACAGAGGCAGGGCTGGACTCCTACCTCTTGCTTGCTTTCCTCTAATTGAAAGGGGCTCAGGATGATTTTTCATTGTTTTGGTTTTTTTAAATCTGTAGTTTCTGTTATATTCTTAACAAATGTGGCGCTGAAGTAGAAACTATATATGCCTTAAATTAACCAGAGAAAAAATGTGGTTATACTAATAAATGTTTTGCTTGCAGCTCCAGCTGCAGTAATATGAGACCTGCTTTTATTCATCCACTGGGAATTTTGTGTCTATTTTGAAACCTCTGACGTGCCTATTAGAAGGTAACTGAGAACTGTATGCTGACACTCTCAAGTACAGTGATGACAGACCTATTTTATATTTTTTTTTAAACCTTGTGGGTACTTTTGGACTGAGACTTGCCCAGCATGTTATAAGAACAACAGAATTATAAATCACACTTAATTGTTATGGGTTACCTTGAAAACCAGTTCCACTGCTGCCTGCATGGTAGCAGGAGCAATTTCTGTTCTGTTGAGCGTAGCTGGACAGAACCACCTCAAACCCTCCTTATATGTATGTTAAGGGAAAATGAGTGTGATATGATATGCTGTATGCTATAATGAGTGTAATATGCTGTATGCTATAATGAGTATCTCTGGTAATCTGTGTAGTGGAAAACAGATTTGGGCTTTTTTTTTTTTTACACGTTTGTGGCTTCTCTTTTCTTTCACTTTGAATTAATCTGTACTTTCTGCATTGAAAACAAGAGTCTCATTCATAAATGGGTAAATTTTGGAAGATGCCCCTATATCACATATATCCTATAGATGGTAGGAGTGGCCCACTGGTAAATGTGATCTAGATGTTGCTTCTGTTCCAGGCACAATCTGTGTTCCTTTGCTCTGAGCCCAGTCAGAGCAAAAGTACTTTAGATATTTCACTGCTGCCACTCTGGGAGACACCGACAATGCATTTGGAAACTTTGCTGGTTTGGCTGACACTCTATTTTCAAAGCCACAGCACAGGATATTGTCAAAGGTGGGTTTTTTTTTTTTCATACTGCATTTTAGAGAAGCCCTGAGGTAGTTGGTCTTATAATCCAAAAAAGTCACTCTTATATCGCTCTTTTGCAGTGACACCACCACCACCCCCTTCCACAGGCTGTCCTTTAGGCAATCGCTGGATATCAAAATGCATTGTGTCTGGGAGAGAGAAAATATGCAAGAATGGAGTGCTCTGTAAAACTGAAATGGAAAGCATATTGGTTTTATAGGGTTTTCTAAAAGCTACTTAAGAACATAGATGACAGAGTATTATCAACTTCTGCTTAAAGGTTATGTATATTAGCTTAACCACTCTGAAATACCAAAGCCCTGGTTTGGTTTCTCTAATAAGAACATGGTGGCATGGTGGTGCATAAGATGCTTTGTCTTTTTTTTTTTTAATCTGTAAGTACTATTCAATGAAGCTTAAACTCTGGATTCATTTGGGCACTTCTGTAATTGTTGCTTATACAACACCTTAAAAGAATCAATTGAGTAGAAAGTTAACAATACACAATCAGATGTAATTATTTTGTATTACCATTAATTGAACTGTGTGTGTACCTGGATATTGCCTGTTGTTGCTTGCATGCATTGAGATTAAGTCCCAGCACACTTTAGCAGGCATTGTAGAAGTGTAGAGCAAGAAAAAGAAAAAAAAATCCTACACAAATCCTGGTTTAGAACTCAGAATTCAGACTGTAGAGGTGTCACAAGATTAAGGTCACTCTAAGATGACTAAGATGGTGTGACCTTAGTCATGTGCACAGTGAAAAGTAATATAATATTGTTGTAAACTGGTAAATTATCATTCTTTTATTTATGCATATTACCATTGAGTTCTCTGCTGAGTAATGAATGCCTAAGAACTAGCAGTGGAGAAATAGACTTGCTGTGGAAAAACAGTCAGAATCTTTTTGAAAGAGGTAAGTGTATTTTCACAAGGTTTAAGCCTGGAATGTAGGTCTGGGCTTCTTCGGTATGTGTGTAGTATGTGACAGCCCAGATCAGCTGTGGTGCTTATAATGGCCACACAGCTTAGTCAAGAGAATAAATAAGAGTGCCATTTCATAGCTAATCTGGTGTAACTGAGCCTTGCCACCTAAATGATGTATCCAACTTCCTGTGGGCTGAATCTGGGGATCAAGTGACCATGGAGTTAATTTGGTCAACTGGGTGACTGAATAGAAAACTAAAACAAAACCCGTGAGCTTTCCTGTGGATAGCATCACTGCTCTCATTCCCCTTTCAGCTATGCAATCACTAGATCCAATGGAGGAGATCTTTGGATAAAGAAGAAATGCAGTTCTTCTGGCAGGTATTCACAGCTGCATAGGTTTCATTTTGACATGGAGTAACACCTTTCAACTTGCTGAACTCAGATGTAAGCTTTAGAGAGGGAATTAAATATTTATTTTGGAATAGACTTTCCTTTCATATTTTCTCTGTTACAGTTTGTCTCACTCACGCAGATCGCTGACTGCTTCATAGGAATGTGGTTACTCTGAACTGTTGCTAGTGGATGCTGTTTCTCAAGGATACCCCAGAAGGAAAGGCAAAAGCAAGTGAGCAAGACTTTCTGCTTCCTTTCCTGCTTCACATGGGTGTGTGAGTGTTGCTGGGCAACGTGACTCACAGCACAGCTTTGTGAAGTCAATGGGACCGCGTTAGCTTGCAAAGCAAGTGTAACTATTTCCCATAAATAGTGATACTGCACTTTGTCTCTAATGACTCTGCATAGCTAAGTTTAGAGAAGGAGCCAAGGTTTGCTTTCTAAAAAGCAATATCTCTTTACAACTGCCATTTCATTCATGCACCCCTGCTTTAGATAGTGGGGGTACCCCCATATAGATGTGGGGGAGCCACGGATTGTGTCCACTCCTACATCCGTTGTAATTACAGTGCTTGTACCTATATGTTGTGTGCACACACAATTTGGTTTTCTATGGTGAATGACAAAGTATGTACATAAAACAGCGGGGGGCTGATTTCATATCCTCTGTGCTGAACTGGAAACAGCATACAGTATTAAAAACTCTGGTCATCTTAGGAATTGCACAGACTGTGGTATGGAGACTGCCCAGTAACCAAGATAGACCTCCAAGGTCTTCCTTCTTTGCACAAAGGGGGATGCTTTGACTGCTGTTCACGGTTTCAACACTACAGGCTATCTCCTGCTGCGAGGAGAAAAGTTCCAGTTTCAGGCACCAGAGGACAGTAACAGGGGGCTTGCTCCGATCAATCGGTTTGCACTCCTCTAACCCGTACTGGCTTTTTTTACCTGTTTTACTTTTATCCTGGCCTGTGGGACAGACACCTCTCTCGGCTCAAGCCTCAGTCTCTTACAGTTCACATTCCCCGTGTCGATTCCCCCCGCTTCGGTGTCCCCTGTCATCGTGGCCTGACAGGATGGCGTGTCAGCCTTGGCTCCCCTTCATTATGAGATTTGGCTTCTGTGCAGAGAGCTGACTCAACACCCTTTCCCAGTCTAAAGGGGCTGAAGTCTACTTTATACAGCGGGTGGTACAAGCTTTTAACCTCTGAAATGCCGTCCTGTGGGGACTGCCTTGCAAAGCCACAGCTGTTGTTTTCCACAAGGATTGTTGCAGAAGGGACTGTGAGGAGTAGCAGTGGATAGGGCTGACCTCCCTCATAATGTTCCTTAGTTGATAGTTCCTGCCATGGTATCACCATGGGAAAGTCATGTCCGTTGTTTTTCAGTGTTCTTCTAGTTGTTGTTTGGAAACTGCTGGAGGAAACCAAGCATGTTTTCCAGCATTTCATTGAGATAAGAAAGCAGCACTGAATAAATGCTTTATAATGCTGTTCCAGGACCTACTCCATTCCAAACGGCTCTAACATAACCTGCCACGGGCAGTGACAAGGCGAGTGGGCAGTACAAAGTTTCTTCTCCCATCACTTTTTAGCCTGACTCTCCCGTGGTAGGAGCATTAAAGACCAATGTAAACTACCTAGGCTGGAATTATGCTGTAAGAAATTAATTAGTGATTGCACAGGTCTTCTAAGTAATGTAAACCTGTGGAAATTGAAGTTTGAAGAGACTTTTGGATATTTAATCCATAAGTAAGGAAGCATTTGTCATACTTGAACCATTTCTGATAGTTGTTTAGGTGTTTGTAGGAAGTTGGGTACTGACATAGGCTGTCCACAGAATCAGTTCCAGTGTTCTTGTCACTAGGTATCGTCTTGAAGTGTGGCTCCTGAGATGGGCAGAGTATCTCAGTAGAGGCTTTAATGAGTGCTAAGTAGAGTGGAACGTTTATTTTGCCTATCTTACAGCACTTCTGTTTATACATCTTGGTATGTTTGCTTTTTTCACAAGAGTAAAGCAGTGTTGACTCATGTTCATTTGTGATCCACTCTAACCCCAGGCCCTCTTCAACAGAACTGCTGGCCAGCTGCTACTTCTCCTGTGTTTGTGCAGTGAACTGTTCCTTAAAAAGGGCAAATATTAACCTTGATTTATTTCCCAATTATTTTAGACCATTTCTCTAACCTGCCCATGTTATTCTGAATTCTGTTCTTGACCTCTGAAGTGCTTAGCGCTCCCCCCCCCCCAAGTGTGCAATTTAAAATTACATTTGTGTGTAATTATAGCTGTATATCTGTACGGCAGAATAGCATCTGTGCCCACAGAGACTCATTTGATATAACCTTTCATAGTGATACTAGCAATTATTTTGAGCATGTGTGTCATTGACAACATGTGATCACGAGCTGGTCTCCTGCACACCTATTATTTTGCCCAAGTTTGCTGAGCTTACTTATGCAAGTTACCTGTAAGGAGCATCAAATATTCCCTTAAGTTAAACGATATCCACCTCTCCTGGTCCCTGAGCCTGTTAAACCTGTCACAGCAGAAAAGATTAGTTTGATGCAATCTCCTCCTGACAAGCCTGGGGCTGTTACTTACCAACTTATTATCTTCTAAAAATAGTTCATTTCTTCCAATATATTTTTTCCAGGAATTGAAATCAGACCAACTGTTCCATAACTGCCCAGTTCATGTGTGTGCTTTTTCTGTTTTTCTCCTCTCTCTGCCTTTTAAAGAAAATGAATAGTGGCCCTGAGATAGCTTCATCTGACCAAGTACTTCAGAGAGACTGTGTTAGATCCATTAACTAAAAGCAAAGGCATCATTTTAACTAAACATCCCCTCCAGTCCCACGCCCCCCACCCCATCCCACCCCGTCAAGTTCTTTATTGTGTTTTGGGGTTTTTTACTAATACCATTAAATATGGAGCACTTCTTCATCTGTTGACGTACTGCTTTTAGCTAGCTGGTCCCACTGTTCATTGCCGATTACAAATAACAGGCTTCTATTTCTACCCTAATTTAACTACCGACAATCTTGGGTCCTCTTATGTCTTTGTGCCCAGACTCATGGTTCTTCCTTTACAGGATTTTCCGTCTAGTGGAATTCTGGAGACTAAACCAAACTTCCTTTTGGTAAACTCAGTATGGATTGAACAGATCAGGTGTAAGTACCTTTCCAGATCTAGATTTACTCCCATAGTTCTTCTGTGAAACCTTTCCAAACTTTAATCGTCTCAAATCTAAATTCACTGAGTAGCTGTCAAGCATATGCTATACACACTCAATCTGGGCAAAGCTTCTAAATTACTTGGCTTGTGCCTGTTCTGGTTACTGCAGTTACCACATAGCAAGAATGATGGACCCCTGTTTGCAGTAGAAACTGCGGCTAAGGCCTGAGCGATGCCAGGACTGAAAACCACAGCAACATCAAGATGGGAGAGTGAAGAGTGGATGGCACTTCAGCTGAATGGCTGGACATGCCTGCACTGTCCTCACCAGCCCAAGTCTCAGGTACTGCCCTCTTTCTGCCTTTGGCCTATCCATATACTGTCTCCAATTTGTAGCATATTTTTGCAGTCTGGACCAAAATCACCTTTGCTGTGTTTCTCTCCCTTGCAGCCATACGTGGCATCTCTGGTTTTCTTGTTTTATATAACCCCCTTCTCTGAATCTACCTATGGACTCTCTGCCTCTGCTTGGGTTGGAAGAAGAGGCAGTAAGGGGGAATGCAAAAGGGTGCAAGATGAGAACTGGGAATTACAGGTTTTCTGTTGGTGCACTTCCAGCTTGCTACGTGTACAAGCCAGCTCCAAACTGTCTACAGTGAGAGGCAGCAAGATTAACCTTATGAGCAGACACACTGAGCAAAGCTCAGTTGCTGTGAGGCTCAACAGAGAACTCTAAAATACATGGTCAGTGGGTGAGGAGTTGAGGTCTCGCTTAAAGGTTTCATCACAGGCTTATTAGCATAAAAAACAAATACCTTGCCTTTGGCAAAATTATTCTTAGCACAAGAGACTGGAGCTTTAAAATGAAATATTGGAAGTTCATTATACACTGAGAACAAGAGCCAAACTGGCCTCACCCAGTGGATTTTTGTTCAGTAACAGCCTCTTTCTGGATGCACAATGCTGTTTTTATTTTAATTTTTTTTAATGCTGCCATGTAGGTGATTCTTTAAATGCAACTCCTAGAAAGGCTTTCCATTGATTTCGGGTGTCCGAAAGGTGGTAAGGTATAGTAAAAATGCGATTCCATTTGGGGAAGAGGAACCAATGCTGTAGCCTGTTGGAAAACACTAATACAAAACCACAGAACAGTTTAACAAATCATATTGTGTCCCCATAATAGTGGTGGTTACTTCATCAGCCCTTCACCTTTATTCTGCACTGGTGTCTAGTAACTCTGCTATTTGTCTGGAGCCAGGTCATCAGTCTGTGTAAATTAGCCTAGCCTAGCGCTAATGAAGTATGTGAAGCTTCTTCATGTGTCTACAAACAATGGGTCATGTTTTGGTTAAACTGAAAGAGGGATTACTACTTGGATCTGAAGTCCTCCAGTTGCACGTATCTTCCCATTCACTGCTTGGTTCCAGGTCAGTTGTAGAGAAACGGCCTCCTGTGAGGTTCTTGCCTTCCCACTTAGGAGGCTTCTGCTCTCAATCAGGTACTTTGGTTTTCTGGTTCAGTACTGCAGACCTCTACAGAACAGAGGTGGAAATCCAGGAGGGAGATCTGGTTGCATCTGCAGTGTACCCGCTCTGTCGGATTCAAAACCTTTCAGTATCACGGTTCAACTGGTACTAAACATACAACATAAATTAGCCTTCACAGAATTATCAGGGTTGGACAGGACTTCCAGAGATCATCCAGTCCAACCCCCAGCCTTCTTGTGTTGTGGATAAACATGGTTTGAAAAGATTGTCTGAAGGATTTTTTTTTCTTCTTTTCTAAACCAGACTGTCCTTTAGGCATTAGTCAGACTTTCACCCGTTGTAAAGCTGGAACTGGAACAGCAGCAGTGCTTCCCACAGGAAACTTGTTTTAGGGGAAACAATGCCTTTTTAAGAGGCTCATGTTAAGTTATTCAGAAATCTCTGAAAGTGTAGCTGCTTATTCATCCCAGTAATACTCTCAGAAGTTTTGAAGGCTGCTCTCTTATACCCTCCTACTGTAAGACCTTATTTTCTGAATCTATAAGCAAGGTCAGCTATGAGATCAGACAAGGTTGTCAAGGGCTTTATCCAGTCCGAGTCTTAATTTTCTGCTGCCTCTAGTAGCTTGAAATGTATTTACTGTTGTCTCTTCCTTTTACCAAGTAATTTCATTTATATAAAAATACGAGACATAAATAACTTTCAAAAGTAGCTTTTTTCCCCAAAGTTTAGATTAACTAACCCAGTGCAGTTAAAAACGGGGTTTCCATCTAATCTCTTCACACATGAATAACACCATTATTCTATTAATTGTTCTTTCAATACAGATGATTGTAAAACCTTGGTAGTAAGTGTTAGGATCGTGTAGGGAAAAGGATTTCATAACATGTAGCTGCTTTTTACTTCTATTAGAATCAGTACGCTAAAGACCACTTATAGATGGAGGTAACGCTGTGTGCTGTAGTTTATGCAGAACCTTTTGGACTAATGTACGTACAATGATACTCATAACATAGGGGTTAGAAAACATTTCACAGTAAGTATAAGGTTAATTGTTTTACAAAATGATGGTGTGTACCAGACTCTGGTTTTGCTAATCACCAGTTACTACTGGTAATTTCAGACTACTTTTCCATCACACTTCCTGAAAGCAAAAAAAACCAAAGAAAAAACCCAAAGAAATCTCCATGGCTCCTCCATACACAGTGCACTTGATAAACTGAGTGTTATCAGATCTGTGTTTAAAGTCTTGTGCTTATAAATTCTGGTTGCTTACACTCCTGAATGACCTTGTTCACTGCAGTTAAAACAGTTGCAAGACTGCTGCCTTCCTCTGCGCAGGAGTCTGACCAAAAGAGATGACACTTCTTCAGAGGTGCTCAGTGAGCACATCTTTTGTTTTCTAGTGTGATTCCACTAGCTGTGACTGTGTTCTAAACCTATAGGACATTCTGATTGTGCTGGAGCCACATGCTAATATCAAAGTAATGCTGCAGTTGCTTCTGTGATCTCAAAATCCAGTTAACGTTTATTTTTAAAGTTAGAATATTTGGCTTAAATATACTGACAGCATAACTTCCATTTTTATATCATTTGGTCTGGGAATCCTTTGAAAATGGTGGCTATGGTGTAGGTTCCTACAGTAGAAATGCTTTAGAGAACCCTTCTACGTGTTCTTACATGGCAGGTGTACATGGCCAGTAGGTTATTTCAGTTTAGCACACACTCGCCAGTCGTTGAGGGAGAGCGAGTCGTTTTTCCCCACAAAGTCCTCATATTTCTGAAGCCAGGCTGGATTTAATAATCACAGAATCACATGGTTGGAAAAGACCTTTGAGATCAGCACTACTGCAAAGCCCGAAAGACCTTGACTTCTTGAAATCTCTTATCTCTGTTTCTTCCTAAGTGTTTCCTATCAAGGAGATCAGTTTTGCAGAATGAACAAAGCCTAAAATCTGTAACAGGCTATTTGCATGCAG
This sequence comes from Hypotaenidia okinawae, assembly GCA_027925045.1. Lineage (NCBI taxonomy): Eukaryota > Metazoa > Chordata > Aves > Gruiformes > Rallidae > Hypotaenidia > Hypotaenidia okinawae. The sequence goes on from BSDF01000003.1 coordinate 89,667,894, forward strand.
GATTTAGTCTGGTGTCTGCCTATCTGTGTTAGCTGAGAGGATTCTTCAGAATGCATTTCCACTGAATTATGTGAGGCGACTCATAGATATGTAGCTCCCCAGCTGTATAAATATTTGTGAGATTGATAATAGGAATGTTCCACTAATAGAATGGACAATACAAGAGATATACCAGTTGTTGAGAGAATAAAAGCATGCATTGGACAGATTAAAGGGGGAAAAAATAAAATTCTTTTGAAAACTCAAAGAAATGGGGGGGGGGGGAACCCAACTGTTGTAGACTTGAAGTAGGACCACGGTTAAGAGTTCATCCAACAAATTTGGCATTCATAACTTTCAGCTGTGTACATACCACTGAAATGGGGATCTTAATAAATAGCTATTTCTAAATGCCTTTATTAAAGTCTTCTAAAAGAAAAAAAAGTCCCTTAAGGAAAAAAAAAAAGAAATCTGCAGTTCAGTAAGGGCCATGTACAATCAGGAGCACGTTTCCTTCTTCCTCTCCCTCCGGAGGCACCAGTCATCGAGTGCATTTGGAAAGTGTTAAGCTACCTTTGTATGAGAATGAGTAGTTTGACAGAACAGTCCATTAAAAATACCCCCTACTGAAATACACATTTTAGATACTAACTTTATCCTGAATAATAACTCTGTTTAGCTGTGTTTGCAAACAGCTTTTGCTTTTGTAGGAGACTTGGAGAGTGCTGATTAGCTTTCTTATCAAAAAATGACACTCTTGGTCCTCAACCTGAGCCACTAAATCACTTTATGGAAATGCATTTCCAGAATGTGATCCACCTCCCTTTCCCTGCCTTTCTATCCCTGTGTCTTCATGTGCAATGTCTTCACTAGTAACTGCCCCTAAATGTTTTGTTTCAAGGAAAGATGAACCATCCCTAGCTTACCTCTCCCTCTGCAACTAATCTCTGCCTCACAACATAGGAGGGGAAGAGAAAGAACTCCATTTTATTCCTTTATTAAAAACTACTGAGTTTAACAATAACTGAACCTTTTTGCAGATTTTACTCAGAAACGGGATTTTTTGCATAAAAGATGTATTCTGAACTCAGCATCTTCTCTGACGTGACATCTCTCAAGCAACTCTTGGGTTTTGTTTGTGTGTGTGTGTGTTTGGTTGTGTGTTTTTTACAACATGCATGTTGGGTCAGCTTTTAATTCTGCACGTGAAAAGATAACATGTATTGTATAAACACCTCAAATTCCACATCAGTCCATGAAATATGATGTTTATGGCACTCTAATGTAGCAAATTTGATGCTGTGAGTGTAGATGTTGGGTTTTTATTTGTTGGTTTTGAACAAGAAGCTATTTCCATGCTTTACAGCTGCGCTCTGAAGAGCATACAGGCGACTGAACGTCAATGCAGTTGGGTGTGTGTCACTGACACAGGTGCACAATGTACCTGGAGAAGAAAGCAGAGCACATAGCTTTGTTTCTTTTGCAGATCATTTTAAAAGAACAAACATAAATACTTGTTCAGCTTCTCAGCTTAATCTTACTTTGGCAGGTAGAGTAAAGAGGTAGTTTAGTGAATTTTCTGACGTGACTTAGGAGTAAACCAGAGACCCATCCCTTGGAATCACGTGGGGTTTAATTTCTGACAGGGTGAGCTTTTCTTGTGACTCCTCGCTGCCACGATTTCAAAAAATAACTGGCGAGGGCTGCCAGTTTTCTCATGGGGGCACTTCTCACAGTTTGGGTTTCTTACTCCGAAGGCACGTATCCTAGATGCTTACATGATGATCTTTCACGTGCTCGCGCTTCGGATGCATCTTTGCTTTTATCTGTATTTCATGCTGAAGTTCTGCTCTTTGACAGAACAAGGGAAAAGGCCCAGCTTTGGTTTTGCTGGGGTTATTTTTTACAGCCCAACGCTGATGGTTTTTACGCGGGTGTAGGCAGCTTCCCGAAACGCCCGCTCTCTCCCGCCCCACGCTGCCCATGGAGACGCTCACGTCACGAGCCAGGAGATTCTCGCCTTCGTCACCTTCAGCAAGTAACGAATTCCGGTGCGTCAGGCTAACTAACGGCACGGCTCTCGCCTCGCTGACCGGCTGCTTTCCTGTCCCTAATAGGAAACATAATTAATTCGCCTGAGGCTACTCCGCAGGGCCTTTCTCCAGCTGCCGCCTCGCCCGCATCGGGGCCATGGTGCAACACGTCCCCAGCGGCCCCAAGGCCGGTGCGGCGGCTCTCCTTTTCCCCCCTCCCCGCCCCGGGGTTCCCTCTGCACCTTTTGGTGCTGCTGCTCCGCATCGCCTCGGAGGAGGGAGCCCGGTCCCGTCGGCGAGACCCGGCCGCCTTCTATCGCTGGAGGAAAGGAAGGGAAGCAGGATGGGGTCACCTCCCGCCTTCCCCCGCTCCCACAGCGCGCCCCGGCACCGCCCCACCGGCGCTGCTACGACAACACAGCGCGGGGATGGAGGAGCCCCGCTCCCGGGGGATGCCGCAGAGAGGCGGAACTGGGGCAAGGGCCCGTTACTGCTCCTGCCTGGGCAGCTTCGCCGGGGTAGCCCCCACGGGGCGGAGGGGGGGGGGGGAGTGCCCTTCGCCCCCGCGGGCGGGCGGGCGGGGTCGTGGGGGCGGGGCCGCGGGGCCGCCGGGAGTGGTGACGTGTCCTGCAGGCCCCGCCCCCGTCCAGGGTATATAAGGGGCGGCGTTCACGCAGTCGGTCTTTTTCGCTCCGGGTTTGCCGCCTCTTTTCAGGTGAGGCGCGTTCGAGCGGGGCAGGCCGGGGCCGGGCCGGGGGAGGGGCTGGGCCGGGGGCCCGGACCCGGGATCCGGAGCCCGTCCTGGGGGCCTGGCGGGAGTCGAGCCCGGGCGTGGCCGCCGCCGCGAAGCGATGTTCTGGCGGGAGCGGGGAGGAGGGCCCGGCGTCGCTGGCGAAGGAGCCGGGCAGGTGGGGGAAACCGCTCAGGGGAGACGGCGAGGTGTAGTTTCCCCTCGATCCCCTGCGCAGGACCGGGCCCCGGGGAGCGGCGTGGCCGTGCCCGCGTGGGGCTGGAGGCGCCCGGCCGGGTGGCGGCGAGATGTGCGGCTGGCGGTGGGAGCATCGTGGCGGGAGGCGCGGTGCGTGGCGGGCGGCGCTGGTGAGGCCCGTTGGCCATCGCCTGGGCGGCGGTGGGGGAGGGGGACACGGGGCACGAGTAAAAAAATGGCCGCTCGCTTTTCCGGGCTGCCGCTCGCTCCACAAAATGGAGGACGCAGCGGCCCGGGCGGGGTGAGTCACACAAAGGAGCGGGCCGGCCCCGCCCTCCGCGCTGCCCGCCGGGCTCTCCGGGCCGCCGCCCCGCTACCCGGCCGTCGGGGGGTAACTCGAGCCCGACGGCGGCGCGGGGAGGGGGCGACTCGAGGGGCACTCGGCGGGGGCCCCCGGCCGGCGCCCGCCCGCTCCGCCCTTCCCCTCCCCCGCTGGGGCGGGGCCGGGGCCTGCATCCCGGCCGGGCCTGCCAGCGCCGCCCTGCACGCGGGGCCGCCATGGCCGCCTGCTGCCCCTCGGCCGGGTCCCCGTCGGCGGCGCTGGGGGAAAGGCGGGTGTACTTAAAGCGTAACTGGTGTTTTAATGGTGGTGGTGGGGGCTTTCAGGTGTCGATTCTCTTTCGCCGAAAGACCTTGACCAACATCCAAAATGGGAAAGGAGAAGACCCACATCAACATCGTCGTCATTGGCCACGTCGATTCTGGCAAGTCCACCACTACCGGCCACCTCATCTACAAATGTGGCGGCATCGACAAGAGAACCATCGAGAAGTTCGAGAAGGAAGCCGCTGAGGTGTGTGGGCCCGGGGCATCCAGCAGAAATTCAATAAGGAGAGGCTTAGTCGCCAGATTTGAGCTGCAAACTGTTCCGTGGCCACAGGGAGGCGGTTTGGCCGCCACCCTCCCAGTAGCTGAACAAGCGCCCGAGTGTTGCGTGGCCGCGGGGCGGCGGTTCGGTTGCAGTTGTGCCCGTAGGTGAAGAAACGCTCGAGCATGGAATCCGCCATCCTGTGTGAAGCTCGAGTTGTGAAGCGTAGAAAAGGGAAAGGAAGGGTAGTGCTAAAGCGACATCCGCATGATTGTGCCTGGAGTTAAATTTTTAAGTGGAGTTCCCAACTTCAGTCTTGGCATATGTTTAGTTGAGGTTTAAAATAAGGAAGCTGTTCTGCTACGATTTCCTTCTGAAAAATAAAAAGATGAGGATTTTGGTACTTCAACTTCTAGAAAGTCTTACTGATCATCAGTTAAAATTAAATTTTTTCTGTATAATACAGGTCTTAATAAACAAATCACAGAATGAAACATAGTGGATGTTAGGCTAAGTGGCAGTTAAGTGTTGATTATTGCAGGGATTGAATTAGTAAGAACCTGAATTTGTAGAGGACACTTGATAGTAGCGCTTAGGCTGAAGGGTTCTATCATAAAGATGTGTTAATGCAATTAACAAGCTGTCAAGAGGGCTAAACTGTCAGCAGGTTATTTAGCAGAAGACGGTTGGCATCTCTCACTCTTCATGTCAAATGTATCTTGTTTCTTCTCTCATAAGCAGAAACATTCTTCACTATTACACCACTTGCTATTCTTAGGTTTTGATCTTAGGCCAGTGGGTGATCTTTCTGAAGTCAATGCAAGTATACATCGTTCTGTTTTTAAAAAAACCAACAATGGTGGAACAAAAGAAATTTTTTTTTAATCCATAGATGGGCAAAGGTTCCTTCAAGTATGCCTGGGTCTTGGACAAGCTGAAAGCTGAACGTGAGCGTGGTATTACTATTGATATTTCCCTGTGGAAATTCGAAACCAGCAAATACTACGTCACCATCATCGATGCTCCTGGACACAGAGACTTCATTAAAAACATGATTACTGGAACATCTCAGGTAAGTAACTAGAACTCTGGGTCGTGTGCGTTCAGGCAGGTTGTTCCTTGGTTGTGGGTGGAGGGGTTCCCGTAATACCTTGACGCTTGTGCAGGCATTACAATGAGGGATTTGTTTTCTTTCTTCTCAAAGGCTGATTGTGCTGTCCTGATTGTGGCTGCTGGTGTTGGTGAGTTCGAGGCTGGTATTTCCAAGAACGGTCAGACCCGTGAGCATGCCCTTCTGGCCTACACCCTGGGTGTAAAACAGCTGATTGTTGGTGTCAACAAAATGGATTCCACCGAGCCACCTTACAGCCAGAAGAGATACGAAGAGATTGTCAAAGAAGTCAGCACTTACATCAAAAAGATCGGCTACAACCCAGACACTGTAGCTTTTGTGCCAATTTCTGGTTGGAACGGAGACAACATGCTGGAGCCAAGCTCTAACGTAGGTTTGATACTTTCGTGTATTAGAGAATTAAACTAGGTGGATTCCTGAGATAACACATGCATTTTACTATGGCATGTTTTTTGGTACTTGTGTTTGGATGCACCATGGTTAACAATGAAATCCTAGTGTTTCTCTAGCCTTGTTCCACTAAACTGGACAGACAGTTCATGCCTGGGCCTGGGGTTTTTTTGTGTTCCCCAGATGCCCTGGTTCAAGGGGTGGAAGGTTACCCGAAAGGACGGCAATGCCAGCGGAACCACCCTGCTTGAAGCTTTGGACTGTATCCTGCCACCAACTCGCCCAACTGACAAACCTCTGCGTCTGCCTCTTCAGGATGTCTACAAAATTGGCGGTATGCATTCTCTGCTATGCTGCTCACTTGCCAACAACTGCTCACGTATGGGACAAACAAAGTTGTTTGCCTGAGAGCTGCTTTTTTCCAGGTGGAAAACACAGAATACGTGTCTCAATTCCTCCTGTAAAGGAAAGTAGTTATTGAGTTGATTTTTTTTTTTATCGTTGCTTTTCTTCTGCAGGCATTGGTACTGTGCCAGTTGGCCGAGTGGAAACTGGTGTTCTGAAGCCCGGCATGGTGGTCACATTTGCCCCTGTCAATGTTACAACTGAAGTAAAATCTGTTGAGATGCACCACGAAGCCCTGAGTGAAGCTCTGCCTGGTGATAACGTTGGCTTCAATGTGAAGAACGTGTCTGTGAAAGATGTTCGCCGTGGCAACGTTGCTGGTGACAGCAAGAACGATCCTCCGATGGAAGCTGCTGGCTTCACTGCACAGGTAACTTCTGAAGGTGTTTGGAACGTAGCTCAGGATGGTGAAACGCTTTTAAGTCTTGATCTGCCTTACCTAGTGGGCTATGCTATAACACAACATTAAACTGTGTTGCAAGGTGTCTTTGATAGAAGTCATGTGAAAGCCCTGGCTTTAGGGCCACATCAGTATTGAGACGTACCTGGTGTTAACTTGGCTCTCTTGGTGTTGTAGGTTATTATCCTGAACCACCCTGGCCAAATCAGTGCTGGTTATGCCCCTGTGCTGGATTGCCACACCGCTCACATCGCGTGCAAGTTTGCTGAACTCAAGGAGAAGATCGATCGTCGTTCTGGCAAGAAGCTGGAGGATGGCCCCAAATTCCTGAAATCTGGAGATGCTGCCATTGTTGACATGATCCCAGGCAAACCCATGTGTGTTGAGAGCTTCTCCGACTATCCTCCTCTGGGTAAGGCATCTCCTAAAAAACTGTGTTGATCTCCATCTCTGGAAAAAATGCTCCTTGATTTCCAGTACAGGCGTGTAGTGTCTTTAGCCCAAAAGCCTGTAAAAGCTCTGTGACTTAAGTAGAAACTTTGATGTGGAACCAAAGCTTCAGCAGAACAGGGTCACTCTCTAGGTGACAGTGTGTCTGTCCCAGCGTGGGGCAGCTTGCTTGTCCTGGGGTGATGCTGGCTCGCTGACACCAAGCTGCGTGGTGCTGCTGTGCCTGGATGACCGCACTCTGGCGGGTACGTAGTAGCCCTAGGTGAAAGTCATGAACACTTGTGTTTCGTTTGCAGGTCGCTTCGCTGTGCGTGACATGAGACAGACGGTTGCTGTTGGTGTCATCAAGGCAGTTGACAAGAAGGCTGGTGGAGCTGGCAAGGTCACAAAGTCTGCCCAGAAGGCCCAGAAGGCTAAATGAAAATTCTGTACATCAGCTGCCACCTCAGTTGTAATCAGTGGTGGAAGAACGGTCTCAGAACTGTTTGTCTCAATTGGCCATTTAAGTTTAATAGTAAAAGACTGGTTAATGATTACAATGCATCGTAAAAGCTTCAGAAGGAAAGGAATGTTTGTGGACCATTTGTTTCGTGGCAGTTTAAGTTATTAGTCTTTAAAACCGATAAATTTTTTAAAAATGGAAACGTAACCAAAAATCTGTCACAGAATTTGAGACCATTAAAACGAAACTTCAATGCTACGTCTCTGTGTTCTTTAAGTTGATGTTATAGAAAAAACCTCCATGCAGTTGTGGTGGGTCAGAAAGAAGGATGAGTTGTTCAAATACATTGAGAAGTTGCAAAGTGAATACTTTAAATGTGTTGTTTGTGAAGGCAAGAGCAAAACTGAGCTGCAGGGTTAGTTTTAACTGACCCTAGGCTGACCCTAGGCCTTGGGGAAGAAGCCAAGCATTGCTTCTATGGTGCTTGCTGCTTTAAAGATGGTTACTAATCTGCATAGCACAGACACCAGGTACTGGTTAGGGTATTCTGGTGCGTTCTGTGATGTATTGAGTAAACAAGACTTGATACTGGAGGGGAAGAGGTAAGTGTGAGCAGAGAGACACTTAACCTCCTAAAAGCGTAAGTGAAGAATCGAGCAGTTGTTACCCACAACTCATACACAGATTTTTCTGACTGCCAAAAGAAACAAGGTTTTCCCGGGGCACCATTAAACTCCTGCATAGAACTTCCAAAATTAAACACTTGTATCATGTTTTCAAGTACATGTAGTAAGATGTCCAATAGCTAAATTCTAAAATGAAATTTTGCTTGCACAAGGCTTTGGTGCTTGTTGGGCCATCTCTGAATGACCCCTGCTGCAGTGCCTCACTCTGCTTTTTGAGCAGCAGGTGTTTTGCTGCCTCCCAACGGGGTGTAGTTTGTACCCATCCTGCTTGGTGGTTCTGAGTTCCTGAGCTTTGGGTGGTTCTAGGATGTCTGCCTGGAGAAGATACTGCTGCCTTCCCCACAGTGCTGCTGTGACAGCATGAAACAACGAGGCAGGACTCTTGCTCTGTAGATGTTGCAAGAACAGTACTGGGTCAGAGATTTGGATGGGTCAGTTGAAGTGGGGTTGGGTAACTAGTCCGGAAGATAGCTACTAATTACTAGATAAATAAGAAAACATTCTGGACTAGTAGGAAATAACCAGCCGCAGTAAACAGTGGTTCAAGAGTAGAATGCAGTCTGGCTTTGGATTGGTAAATGGGGACAGGCAGTTAATGGATAATCAGCTGGCTTGTGTAATGATGCAGCTGTTTTACTAACCTTTAACATGAATTTCCCCACAAGTTCAAAAAAGAATTCAGTCTCTTGAAGAGTTGCTGTTCTGTGACACCAGTGTGTTAGTTCTGTCTGTAACGGCTGTATTCTCTCATTTGTTTTCCTTTCCTCCTCCAGCTCTTGTGTGCTCTGCAGGAACATCTCTGTACTGCTTGGATACGCATGGATAACCCTCAACTGCCTTTGCTTAGGTTCACATTGTTTGCTTTGGTTGGACCTTTTATTTCCTCTTTTCTCACCTTCTGTGTCTGAACTATAGTAAAACCTGGGTGTTGCCATTTGTAATAGTACTGGTGTACTGAGTACAGCAGAAACGAGGGTTGGGAGCACTTCAGGCTCTGTAGAAGACTGGAGTGTAGTGAAAGGAATCTCACTATCCTGATACTTATAGAGGCTCCTTAGTTTACCTGGGATGAGGGGAAGTATGTAACTTGTAAGGCCGAGGCAGAGGGCTGTGCTGTTGCTGTAACAGCAGAAGTACCTTGTGTCTGCACGCTTTTCAGTTAAACCGCTGCCTTTATTCACCAAGAGACTTTGGTCAAACCGGTTCAGCAGAGGCCAAAGTTCTAATTTTTATGGAAAGAAAAACGGCTTTGGCAAGAACTGCGGCTTCAGTGACCTTAGGCTTGCTCCCTTCCCGTGCAGGCACAGCGGGGTGTTGGGCTGGGCTGGCTCTGCCGTGTCCTGGCCTCTCACAGCTCCTCTGCACGGGACTCAGCTGCAATTCGGAGTGAGCAACTGACTGAACTGAAGCCCCCGGTTTGCAGAAGTGTTCTGGCACTTGAAGCGCTACTGATGGCAAGTAGTGGGCGCTGGTGGAAGGGCAGGGACTGAAGGCAGGCTCAGGCTGTGCAGCTGTTGCAAGGGGTCAGTTTGCTTCTCAGCTGTGCGTAGGTCAGGAAAACCGCAAAGCGTAGGGACTGGAGAGGGTTTTTTGGTGGTGAAATTCCCCAGCGGATGAGGTGAGAGTTGGCTGTCTGGGCAGGGGGGTGGTTCTGCTTCTCAGAGGGGCAAAGAAGAAGGGCTAAAGCCTAGAGCCCAGCAGGTATTCAGCTAACAACTTCACATACCCAGTAAAACAAATAGGCTCTGCCTGCGACATTAGCGCTGATTGCTTTTGAGTATTAAAGCCTCAATTCACACCAATCCTGATTTATTTTCCCTTTCCTGCTGTAGACCAGTTTTGCTTTCAATGCACTAATGCAATGCAGCCTTGGTTCTTTCATTAATCTTTGACTACAGGGGGAGATGGTTAGACTTTTGTAAACAAAACTTGGGAATAAAACTACTTTGGTCAAACTTTCAATAAATGTTGATAGCTGAGAACTGCGTTTGTCTTCTGACTGCTTATTTCTTTAAAGCAACTTGTACAGCTGTCCTCAACTCTTCCCATCGTGGCCTGCCATGCTGGTGAAGTTTACACGGATGGGGAGAGCGTTTCTGCTGTGAAAGCAGAAAATGGGCTAGAATATCAACCTCTTTCCTTGCGGTTTATTGCTGAAGCTGGCAGGGGAAGATCGAAACATCATTTCTTTCGTAGTTCATGGTGCTTTGGGAGCCTGGAAGGCTGCTTGTACAGAGAAATATCCCAGAAATGCCTGGGGGGGGGGTATGTGGGGACACAACAAAGCCTGGTCTCTCTAGGGAAGTGGAGCACTGTGGCTGTAGCCAAGTCACTTCTTGCTCAGTTTTGTTTGCTGAGGTGAGTATTTTGGGCTGGGATAAGAGGGGCTCCACTGGGGCAGCTGCCCCTTCATTTTGAAGCTGTGGCTCAGCTTGTATGATGCAAGTAGCCAGAATGGGTGATTTTACTGAAGCTGCAGCTCAGAGACAACTTGCACTCTGATTGTAGCTGGCTCAGGCGGATACTGAGGACTGACAAGTTACTGGTAATTGCTCTAAGTGTGTGTTTTAAAGTTTAGATCTGGACAAGGTAAAATCACAGAGAAACAAACCTTGTCCTGGCCAGGGTATCCTCATCACTAGAGCTCAGTGTCTCTTTACCAACAGCCTAAATTTAATCCTGATCACAAATACAGCTCACCTGCTTTTTGTTTACATTAGTTAAGAGTTCAGGCAGTGCCTAGAGGGGGCTGGGGGGTAGAGGTGGGGGTGCTAGAAGAAAGAGTGCTATGAACACTGGTGGAGATTCCAGATATCTCGTACTTTAACATCCTCAGATTCCTTACATTGTTTGGCTGCACCAAGCAGCACTTTCTCTCCAGGAACCATGGTCTTAAACAACCATGAGCTAAACTGGGCCAATAAACAGAATTAACATTGATAATGTTTCTGCTGAGATGCCCCTATGACTTACCAAGGGTTCAGGAGGAGAAAGAGACCACCTGGGATGCAGAAGAGAGGAAGGAAAAGCTGTAACCTGTTTAAGCCTGGTTTGGGTTGGAAACGACCTTAGAGATCCACACAGTTCCAGCCTCCTGCCAGGGGCAGGGACACACCCTCCACTAGCCCAGGATCCCCAAAGTCCCATCCAACCTGGCCTTGAACACTGTCAGGGAGGGGGCAGACACAGCTTCTCTGGGCAGCCTGTACCACTGCCCTCACAAGGAAGAAGAGCCTGGTAGAAAAAACCCCATCAGTTTCCAAAACACAAGAGCTGTGGCATTTTTTAGCCTTTTTGGAATGTTCTTTAGTCACTTTGGATTATTTCTGTGTTACAAATCAATTGCATCATTGTCTGCTCTTTTTTTTCCCCTCTTCACTGAGGTTACTTTTTCTGGCTGCCTGTCAATAATTCTTTAATCCTTTATGTTTCAAATATTTACAGAACATAATTAAAATCACCAAGCTTCTCTGCACTGATAAGGTGACAGTTAAACGTGTTTTCCTTGAAGCACTGAAGAGTCGTGTGGATAAGTCAGAGTGTGGTTCCCCTACACACAGTCTGCAGCCTGAGAGTGGGGGGGACAGTGGGGCAGCAGTGGGGTGCATGAGAGTTGGGTGTCTGCCATGGAGCTGTCCCTGTACTTAACAGCTCTGAATTAGTACAGGTTTTGCTTCTTTCTTCCTTTTTTTTAAAAAAACCCCAAAACCTCAGAGGTACTTGAGCTTTCACTGGTAAGACCTCCCTTGTGGGCCACACGCGTGCTTTCAAGGATGCTGCTGCGGTAGGATTGCCTTGGGGGTGCTATGTACCAAGCTAGGGCTTTCTCCTGGCTCTTCTGAGTGAAGGGGTCCCATAACCTGGTGGCTTGTGTTTGGGCAGACAGCATATTAACACTGGTTATATTATAATAGATATAATAAATAACATATAATATTACCTAGGACGAACAAATTGTTGTGGTATATTTAGGTGTCATTGTTAACTATTTAGTAAATCCCTCTTTCTGTAAGCTAGACCATGGCTCTGCTATCAGGGCACGGAGATCCTGGAGAAGGCACCATTTGGTGGTGCCAGGAGTTGCCTCTGTGTGACACAAACCCTTCAACGGCCTTTCCCAGGAAAAAGAAAAATATAAATCCCCAGAATCTCTGCACTGGTGGCACAGCTGAGGAGAACTGAGATCACAGAGTGTGACGTGACCGCTCCAGGCCACGTCCAGCTCCTTGCCTGACGCCCATCACCATCGTCCGGCCCCACTCTGGGGCAGTGGCACTGAGCCAGCCCATGGCCCCCCAGCCAAAGTCCGGTGAGGTGCGATGGGGTGAGGACAAAAGCCTTGCTGAAGCGGCCGGCTCAGCAGTACCAGCCCCGGCAGCCTTTCCGCTTGCAGCTCCAAAAGCCCCGTATGCTTACGGCACAAGCCACCAGCCGGTCACACAGGGCAATTTTCAAGTTAAGCCACGTCAAACTGAAACCGACGAGACGGGTCACAAGCCCGCCCTCAGCGCCCCGCTCTTCTTGCTGCCCTGAGAGGCGCGGGATGACCTCATTTCCCGCCTGGCGCCGTGCCCACTCTTTAGTCAAGCGCTCAGTTATTTCAAAGAGCGGGTGCTTCCTGGTCCCCACCGGTGCCCAAAAGCCGGCGCTGGGGCTGGGGCTGGGCGCTGCAGCTGATGGTAGAAACAAATGCCTTCCCCTCATCTGCCTCTCACCTCCACCACAGCATCAGCCGCTGCTGACCCCCTGCTCCTCCCCGGGAGAGAGCTCTGCAGACCCCCTCCCACGGTGCCGGTGGTGCTGACTCTGCAGGGACCCCGCTGGGGAAACTGAGGACAGGGGCGTGTTTGAGCCCGTGGTTCAAGGCTGAGCACCCCAAGGAGACATCACAGCCTCACAGAATGTCTGCACTTATGCCTGCAAAGGGGTTAAAAGACTGCAGCCTTCATTTTGCAGGAGAGATTCCCTACTGCTGGGTACCTTGGCCCAGAGGTCAGAGACCAGGCACCCTGTGTGGAGCCAGAAAGCCTCTGATGGGAAGCCACACATGTCCCCTCCCTTAGGGGTGACATGCATGGTTAAACCTATGCAGCAGCTTCAAAACAGAAGAGACAAAAGCCTGATTTCATTTCCCTAAAGTGTCCCTGTGGTTAAAATGACAGATCAAGAATCAACTTCTCTGTCCTTGTAATAGCAATTGCAGAGTGAGTTGCCATCCGGCTGAATGCCCCGGCTACCACTAACTTTTAGGACAAGAGGGGAAAGAGACATTTTATTTCTCACTAGCCCCATGAAGCTGTGGCCAGAGAGGGAAATGAGTGCCCTGAAGGACTCTGAGCCCAGGCCAGAGTTTGGGAAGAAGCAGAGAGAGCACCTACCTCACTGGTGGAAATGGCAGGTCCCAGGGGACAGCGGGTTCCTCCTGCATTCACTAAATAGGGTCTTGAGATACCTGGGTGGAGGAGCACAACCTGGGAGCTGTAGGCATCAAAGCAAATAAATCCCTGAACACCAAAAAGGAATCAAAAAGTGAAGGGTGTTGCTCATCAAAGCACAAAGATGATGTTCAATTAGGAGACCATCTGTACTCGCAAGGGCCAGGGAAGCAAGGGACTAGAGGGACATTTAGCACAGTTGGCACTGCACCATCACAAGCCTTCCAGCAGCACCAACACCATCAAAGACTGGGCAGTGACAGCTTTAGTGTCTCCTAGTGTAAAAGCTCTTCTCTTGCTCTCATCTTCCAAGCAAAAGAAAGACGAAGAAACTGGGCAGTCCAAGTACCCATGTAAAATAAAAGCTAGAATAGGGAAGGAAGACAACAGTTGTCTTCAAAATCTGGCAGATCAAATGATAGGGGTCTGAGCAAATCTGGCCGAGGGAAAATTGCTGATCACGAGGACTGTGTTCTGCAAGAGGGCAAAAAAGGGAGACTCACATTGAAACAGGGAATGACCTAGGCCAACCTCACTGTGCATCCTACCTCCCCACTTGCTTGGTCACAGCATGGGACAAAACGTGATTCCTTAGAGTGCACCCAAGGCAAAGTAAGCAGTCCCCCACTTTAAAGGCTTGCTTCTTGGTTCTGCCCTTCTCCTCCTGCCAGGAGACCCCAGGACCTATGAATGCCTAAGCTCACTTTGTCTTTGTAGAAGAGCCAAACCTTGGGCCTTGTAATAAATTCCCCTTGGAGTTGAAAAGCAGAGGGCATGGTGGCTGTGTTCTACCAGCCCATGCTATTTACAGCTCATTATTGGTTAACTTTCTTACCAAAACAAATAGAAACTCTCTAGCTATGATTTCTTTTCATGTTAGAAGTATTCTTGAACCAGAACCATTCTACAAGCACACAATGCTGTGGCAAGCCCCATATGCATGAAACAATACCTGAGCAACAGTGTGGTGGTGTGACCCTGGCTGGAGGCCAGATGCCTACCAAAGCTGCTCTATCACTCCCCTTTTCACCTGGACAGGGGAGAAAATATATATTGAGGCTCAGAAGTTAAGGACAGGGAGAGATCATCCCACAATCAGTGTCACAGGCAAAACAGACTCAACACAGAGTGAAGGAAAGGAAACTCTCTAAGTTATTACACTACTTTACACACACAGGTAATAAGAGGTGTGACCAGCCCTCCAGTTCCTTCTTAGCAGACTTCACTTTAGTCATGATTTTGCTCCTTTCTTCCCCCCACATTGTGGCATGGGGAGGGGCAGAGAATGGGGGTTTTGGTCAGTTCCTGTTGAGGTGTTTTCCTTCTTAGCCAGGGCGTAGGGCATTCCTCACCCTTCCCCTGCTCTGGCATAGGGTCACACCCAGGGGAGACAGTCCTCCACAAACTTCTCCAACGTCAGTTCTTTCCCACTTGGCTTCAGCTCTTCACCAACTCACCAGCTGCTTCAGTGTGGATACTGCTGACCTTCAGGCCCAGACTGCTCCAGCCTGGTCCCCCACAGTCGCAAATCCTCCCAGTAAGCCTGCTCCGGCAGGGTTGGTTTTTCCACAGGCTGCAGCTTTTGCTGCCAGGAGATTGCTCCAACATGGGCTTCCCACGGGGTCACAGCATCCTTCAGGTGTCTCCACCTGCTCCTGTGTGGGGTCCTCCACGAGCTGCAGAGGGGATGTCTGCTCCCCATCATGATCCACAGGCTGACAGGGGACAGCCTGCTTCACCATGGTCTTCTCCACGGGCTGCAGGGGAATCTTTCTCTCCAGCACTTGAAGCACCTCACCACCCCCATCACCTTCTGCCAGGTTTTCCATTTCAGCAAATATGGACAACATGAACACACGTGTGTGAGCAGAGGACACCCTGTTTTAACAAGGGAGCTCACCCGTGACCAAAGGCTCCCTTCATGCAGGAATCTGGAGAGCCGTTGTGACAGAGGATCTGCAGGAAAGCAACACCTCCTTGAGCTTCTAACTTCAATCTCTCCCCAGAGTTAACTAACCCTCTCCCCCTTTCTAACGCTTAGAGCATGTCTGGCCATTATTAGAAGTGCAGAACCCCACTCCTTTGGCTCTTCCTTTGCCACTGGCGAAGCCCAGCTCAGCGGGAATCATCCTTGGAGTTACAGTGGGAGATGCAAGGCCCAAACCAAGGCCTTCACAGCACAGAAATTCAGTGGAGAAAGCAGAGGACAAAGCCGTTGCTTTTGCAGCAGGGTGCAAGGGGCTCACCTTTCAGGACAGTATCAGAAGCAAGGTCAAGTGACCGCTGATGAGAACTAGCGAGTCCAGTTTTGAAATCACACAATCTGCTTAAAAGGATGGAGGTGGCTGTAGAGCTTACTTCCTACTCTACGGGCACATCAAAACCAAACACAACACAAAGGTAACACAGTGAAGAAAGCATGAACTTGCTTGATGAGAATCTCTGCCCCTTCCAAGGGGCAGAGACATGCATGGTTCTGGGCTTCCTGGGAACCTTCAGAACACCATGCCTGGAGCCTGTTCCACCACGAAAGAATCATAGAATCACAGAATTGTAGGGGTTGGAAGGGACCTCGAGAGATCATCGGGTCCAACCCCCTGCCAAAGCAGGTATACCTGCCTTCCTTACACTGCACTTCAGGTGCATGAGGCTGAAGTAATCCCTCAAGCCAACAAAGCTGAACTGGAAACGGGTGGCAGACATGAAGGGGCAGGCAGACATTAGTTTTTCTGAGCCGTTCTGGTGTGAACTGCCCTGAAGATCGCCTGCCTAAAGCCACTCCGTACAAGCCATTAGCTGGTGACGGGGAGATGTTTCCAGGTAGGCAGCCAAAGCCCCAAAGCTATAAGCTCTGCCCATCTTCCTGCACCACCAGGCCTCTGCCAACAGACTCCTTTCTTTGGACAGGAAAGGAACCACTCCCCCAGAGCAAATAGAGAGAAAAAAGTCCAGGATCAGAATTTCTGAGTGACAGCTATATACACATGGTTTACTCTCTGATCTCAAGGGTCTGTCCCAACTGAAACGATTCTTTTCGCAACAAAACTGATTTCCAAGGCTCTGCCCAGCCAATGCAGAGGACGTCCAGAAGTGAGACCAGCAGCAGACTGCTGCACAAGACAGGCAAGGGTTCAGTAAGTGCACAGCAACAGCCGTGAGTTTGTAGCTCCTGATAGCATGTGACAGACTGCCCAAAACTCAGATGAAAGCTGTATTACCACCAGTTGCAGGACCAGTGCTGGTGAGGAACCCTTAGTCCTGCTCTCTCGTGGGCTGCCAAGCCACTCAGAACTGTCCCCCAGCACATCAGCATGTCACCACCCTGCCTGGAGCCGAGGTTTCTAGGGCAGGTTCTGATGTCCCCCCTGCCCCTCTTCCTCAGCACCCTGGCCTACGCAGAAAGTCTCACTCCAAACACCTTCACCAGTTCTGTAGAAAATCCTGCTCCAGGTTACCTGTGTGCATCGTGAACCAGTGAACTGCCAAGGCTCTACTGAAAACGAAATGACCAGCAAGTTCTCCAGCAAGTTCCAAGGTAAGCTTTATTTGTTTTAATGGAGAAAAACCCCAGGATATGGTGTTTACATTGAGTCGGCCTTATGCGGCAGGCATCTTTGTACCCAAACATTTCCTAGTGGGAACATCAGACCCTGCGTAGTCACTGCACAGCTACGAACACACACGCACTGAAGTCAGTGGAACACACTGTCTGGCTCAAATCCTCTCGTGCTGCTGTGAAAATGTTTCTCATTTGCTTCAGAAGAGCAAAACACTGTCCTTTCCAAGACGCCTTAGAACAGATACTATCTGACATCTTCTAAATGAGGGGAATTTCAAAAGCCATTCCTCAGTCTCTTCATTTGGATTGGCAAAACCACAGGCTGCATTTAGGTTCCTAAGTGTTTACTTAAGCTTTGTGTATTCGTCATCGGTACTACTGTACACTACTGTACTTGGTACTACTGCCCCAGGACACAACCGGAACTGTTTGGGATCCAGCCAGCACCGGTTTTATCTGTGAAGAGGCTGTGAGCACTGGTGATCTCACCACGTACTCAGCAGGAGGGGTATTCTTCTCTACAGAGCTGGTTTAACAAAGGCACTCAGGCTCCTCCTCAGCAAACTCTGCTGAAATCTGTCTTTGGGAAGTTGCTTTCTCCAAGTGTGTTGTCCCTGTACTTGCCAGTCTGAGGTGAGGATTTTAGCTTACTTGTCTTCTGGTGATTGGTTTTCACAAATCTCAGCAGGTTAACGATAGCGGCTGGTGTAATTCCAGGGATGCGGCTGACAGCACCAATCTGCGTGTGGAAACAGGAACCAGTTAACCAAGAACAGACCTACACGCTGGAGCTAGTGAGAAACGAGATCAAAACCTGCGGGCGTTCCTTGCCCTGATTCTCCTCCCCACCCACATCCCTTGGGAAGGCACAGAAGGGATTTCATTGCTGCTCAACCTTGCTGTGGCCCAGGATCTTACCGTCTGCGGACGGTTAGAGTCCAGTTTCTCCCGCACCTCTGCTGACAGCGATGCATCAATGGCAAAGTAATCGAGGTCCTCTGGCAGCTGGAGGGCCTCATCGCGACGCACTTCTTCTATTTCCTGCTGTTGATTGACCACACACCACTCATAAACAGCTGTGTTGGAAGATCAGGGAAACAAGAAGACCAGATACAGATGTTCACGTGAAACAGGTCACTTGCAGGAATCCTTGGAAGTAGAATAAACAATTCCACTGAGACGGTGAAAAGCTCCTAAGGAAGTTTCCATTCTCACCGACTGAAGAGACTAATTCACATCACCACTTCAGAAGAAGTCATAGTCTTTAAATTGGTACGGGAATTAAGATACAGGAATCGGCTTTTCCTCTTAACCCAGTGAAGGATGTTCTGTCTAGCACAACAGTAACGAGGCAGAACTCAGGAGGGAATGGGAATAACTGAACTCACACCCTGAAGTGAAACACGGGTGTTTGCATGGGGCTGTGGCCTATGGTAAAAGGTGCATGCTCTGGTAACAGCAATTAATCTTAGTAAGCAGCAACATGAAACACACTGGGACGAATAGGTTGGCTCTCCCCTTACCAAACGAGATGTACTAAATGACATGTACCAAACGAGATGTACGAGAAATCTAAACTCCTGTACTCTACCTTCTATTTTTAATCTCTCAGCCAGCTCTCTCCATTGAGCAAGCTTTCCCAGGGGGTCTGGGACAGCCTTTGCTAGCATCTCCAAGTTGGCCTCCTGATATTGAAGGATCTCAAAGGCACTGTGGAGAACAAAGTACAAAAGTTTTTTTGGCAGGAAGGAGTCACTTGCAGAAGACAGATTTACATGTTTCCAGCTCAAGCTTGTAAAGATCTCAGCATAAGCCAGAACAACTCTCAGCATAAGCCAAGCTCTCCTCTCTGGTACCTCCTCTCAGTACAAAGAGCTGTTAAACTCTTTATGATAGAACAGCCAGACAGAAGGGATGAAGTAAGAGCACTGGGGAACCTTTCATGCAGACTGAGTCAGCCAGGTGTTAGTCACCAATTTAAAACAACAGAAAAGGCGAGATAAAGGATGGGTAAGGGAAGCCAAGGGCCTTCGTGTGCAGTAACAGCTACCATCTGACACTAGCCTGAAATCAATCACTGCTTTCTCAAACTTTCAGCAAAGCAGCAACCCCACTGCAGCAGTCACTGCTTGGTGACAGTCTCAGCAAGGGTACAAAAATCTGATTGGGCCAGTGGAATACCCCCTTGCTCTGTCAGCATCAGGAAAGCAGGCACAGCAGAACCACCACCATCACACTTATTCTACAGGCAAACATCCAATGTCTGTTCCCCGCAGGTGATAAAGCTGGAATCTTGGGAGTACTAATGGGTTCAGGAAGGATGGATAAATGTAGTGAAACGAGGCTGATGTGCTAAAGCAGGCACAGGTCAGACCAGAAAGCTGCAGCTGTAAACATTACCTGGCTGGTGACCTTCGACTGCTACTGATGGGAACTTCTGGTAGTAACTGGGACCATTTGGATATGCTGAACTCAAAGGATTTTAGTGTTGCAATTCCATCCTGTAAAGCAGCTCTCATCTTAACTGCTTGCTCATATCGCTGCTGTGAAACACACCCAGCTTCTTCAAAACCTGCAGAGACAGATGGCATGTGAGACACAAGTGTACAGCCAGGCAGGGCTGCTCACTGCAAGAGCTGCCACGCTACAGTACCTCTGTGCGTGAGCCTGGCGTCGGCATTGTCAGGCCGGAGCGACATGCGGAACTCCACGCGGCTGGTGAACATCCGGTACGGCTCGCTGGTGCCCAGAGTGGTAAGGTCATCGATCAGGACACCGATGTAGCCTTCGGTGCGACTGACGATGAAAGGGGGCTTGCCATGAACCCGTAGGCAAGCGTTGATGCCGGCAATGACACCCTAGGCAGACAGAAAACAAAGCAACAAACATTTGTTGGTCTCTGATGTTTCTGACTCCCACTCCTTCTGCAGCTGGGGTGCATCAGGAGGAGTGTGGCCAGCAGGTCAAAGGAGGTGATCCTCCCCCTCTACTCTGCCCTGGTCAGGCCCCACCTGGAGTATTGTGTCCAGTTCTGGGATCCCTGGTATAAAAAAGACAGGGATGTCCTGGAAAGAGTCCAGAGGAGGGCTATGAAGATGATTAAGGGCCTGGAACATCTCCGCTATGAAGATGATTAAGGGCCTGGAACATCAGGAAAGGCTGAGTGAGCTGGGACTGTTCAGCCTAGAGAAAAGAAGACTAAGGGGGGACCTTATTAATGTTTATAAATATCTTAAGTATGAGATGCAGGGGGAATTGGCCAACCCCTTTTCAGTGGTCATGGAGATAGGACAAGGGGCAATGGCTGCCAAGTTAGAGCACAGGAAGTTCCGCACCAACATGTGGATGAACTTTTTCCCAGTGAGGGTGACAGAGCCCTGGGACAGGCTGCCCAGGGAGGTGGTGGAATCTCCTTCTCTGGAGATATTCAAGACCCGTCTGGATGCCTATCTCAGTGAAATGTCCTAGGGAGCCTGCTTTGGCAGGGGGTTGGATCTGATGATCTCTCGAGGTCCCTTCCAACCCCTATGATTCTGTGATCTGTGATTCTTCATGGTTAAAATACCAGCACATCTGCCTCCAAAGACTCATGTGTCAAACTGTACCCCAAAAAACACGATGGCCTGCGCTAATAACCTAGGCAATTTCTTTCAGGTGGTATGACAGGTGTTTGAAGGGCTCCTGGCCCCTGCTGACATGACTGGAGGCAATTCCTGCATGTGTTCGATTATTCCCATCCAGCAGAGTCCCCATGCTGAAGCATCTGCAGTGCTGCCAATGACTTTGGCTACTCGGTAGTGGCAACCGTAGATACTAAAAGGGAAACTGTCCGGGCAAACTTGGAATCAGGGAGAGCAATGTAGAACACCTCATTAGCACAAGGTGGGCCTAGCAAGACGGTGTA
The DNA here is from genome assembly GCA_027925045.1 of Hypotaenidia okinawae. Taxonomy (NCBI): domain Eukaryota; kingdom Metazoa; phylum Chordata; class Aves; order Gruiformes; family Rallidae; genus Hypotaenidia; species Hypotaenidia okinawae. The sequence continues at coordinate 89,688,505 of BSDF01000003.1, forward strand.
TCAAGGGCAAATGCCAAGGCAAAAATCCCTGTCTGAGCGGGGAGTGAACACGATCACGTTCACCCACCTGAGCTGCAGCTTCTTCATAGCCTGTCGTGCCATTTATCTGGCCCGCGAAGAAGAGGCGCTGAACAAGGCGAGACTCGAGGGAAGCGGTCAGCTGACGGGGATCTAAAAAATCGTACTGCACCCCATAGCCTGTGGCGAACAAAAGGACAGATCTTAGGGAAGGACTGACCTGGAGCATCCCTATTCATCACCAGGGGCAACCGGCGGGACAGAACGACTTTTGTCATCAACTTTTTATTTATGGTTTAAAAACAGCAAAGGAAAAATCCCTGCACCCAAGAATTCATTTTGTTTCTTATTTCATTTGTTTTGCTATGCTCTAGACAAAATCTGCTTTTTATTAACTGGCAACCAATATGACAAAAAGATTAAGAACTATTCACCCTCCTCACCTGGCTGTAATATTTTGGCTTTTTCCAAGCCTGGGATGGATTTGATCACCTGCTCCTGCAGCTCAGCTGGCAGTGTCATCGAAGTGCCTTGAGGGTAAATGACATTGGACTCCAAGCCTTCAGGCTCCAGCCACACCTGATGTTCTCTGTTTGGGAAGCGCAGAACCTTTGATTCAAGAGAGGGACAGTACCTGCAACAGTAAACAGCCATGAGCACCACCTGACATGAGAAAAAGCAGGGCAGACCCACAGTTTCAGACAGTTTGTCAGCTCGTGCCATTGAGAGCCTTGTGTGATGGCACATACTTACCGTGGGCCCCTTGTTGTCTCTCTGATATGGTTGTTCAGATGGAGGTTATCTTGGATAATTTGCTGGGCTTTCAGGGTAGTGTGAGTCAAGTAACACAACAGCTGATCTTCTGGCTGAAAGAGGCAGAAGCTCACTTTAACTTAATCCAGTCACAAGTCTGTTTGAGGACCTCCAAGGCTTTTCCTTGACAGTTGGCTCTTGACAAGGGTAGTGCTGGCATACCCACTATACAGGCAGAACATGAGCAATCAGAGAGTCTGAGCAACATGCCCAAAAGCAGAGCAAGTTCCTAATTACAGCATGGGTATTCCTATTTAAGCAACGTATTTTATCAGAGCATTCAAACTAACCACGGGAATTCAAAGCTCTGAAGAAACAGGAGTAAGTGCTGACCCTACAGCACACAGGACATGACAGAAGGCAGAAGAAATCTCACAAAACCCTGCCATTAACGTGGAAAATTCAAGGTCTGGAAAAAATAACATCATATAAACTATTTCACTGATTTTTCTGAAAAAAAAAGTTACGAGACTCACATTCAAAATAGTATTAATGTTGCACCTCAACTCCTTAAAACCTTGCCTAAGCATAACAAGGGCATCAAGTGGTACTACTTTTGCCCTCATCCCAATTACAATACGTTTCTGCAATTCCTATAATGTGCTCTAGGGCAAATTAACTCTTCTACTTAATTCTGTGCTCTTTACTACACCATGTAGAAACATAATCCATTTTCCAAGTTTTTCTGGTATCACATTTCACGTAATACTGACTCTAAAAGCAAAGAAGAAAAAGGTTCTCCCTTGGCACTGAGATCCCTCAGAAACATAATGCCTTCAGTATGAACCCAGCCCAGCTCCCCTTCCCAGGCAACCCCATGGCTGATTCCAGGCATGACATCCCCACTTTACTCTGTGTGTATTTGACACAAGTTGCTATCCCACCTTGATCCACACGGTCTTGCTGAGGAAGCTGAACGGCACAGGAGGATTGTCAGGTCTATGCTCCTTCAGACCACTGAAGTCAATCGTGTCTTTGGCAAGTCGGGGCGGTGTCCCAGTCTTCAGCCTGCCCACAGCAAATCCCAGTTTCTCCAGAGTCTGGGCCAGCCCAATGGCTGGCTGGTCCCCTAGCCGCCCAGCCGGGTGCATCTCCAGTCCGATGAGGACCATACCCCTCAGAAACGTACCGGTGGTCAGGATAACACTCCCAGCATGTACAGTGCTCCCATCCCCTGAAACAGCAAGTTTTCAGAGATGCACATATTTTATTAACAACAAAGCCGTGGTATTCTGGTGCTTTGGTCTAAAACTAGACTAACAGTGGTCACTGAGGGTTTATCCATCTTTTATTATTCAGCACAACCAGCATTTCAATAATAAAAGCATTAACAGTCATAACTGAAATAAGCAGCATAAAATTATTCCTGTACTTCCCAAAGTATGTTACCCCTTACACAGAGAATCCACTCATGAAAAAAAATCCTATCCAGGCCATTATTTCAGAATGGTGTTTATCAGAGTGACATGGGGCAGCACAGCGTAAATCTGTGAGTGACAGAATAGCGCTGCCTCCTAACACTGTCAGCAGCCCGTGCCACTTACTAAATACAATCTCAAAGCACAGCGTGGTAAGGCTGAAAGAGCTGGGTCTGTTTAGCCTGGAGAAGACTGAGTGGGGCTCTCATCAATGCTTATAAATATCTAAAGGGTAGATTCCAAGAGAAAGATACTCTTTCCAATGGCACCCAGTTACAGAACAAGGGGCAACAGGCATAAACTGGAGTACAGGAGGCTCCATCTCAATATGAGGAAAAACTTCTTTGAAAGTGACAGAACACTGGCACAGTCTGCCCAGAGAGGTCGCGTAGTCTCCTTCTCTGGAGATACTCAAAATCCTGTGCAACCTGTGGTAGGTGATCCTGCTTGAGCAGGGGGTTGAACTAGATGATCTCCAGAGGTCCCTTCCAACTCCTACTGTTCTGTGATACTGTGCATATCCTATCAGTGCAGGTATTTTTTTCCTTCTATTACACATACTAACCTAGTTTTGTTCACACTCAGCCTAAATCACCTCCGTCAGCTAATTCCCCTTTTTCACCATCCATCAGAAATGTCAACCCCAAAAGGTGTGCAGTAACTGAAAGCGCTCACCAAGTTATTAAGTGCACATACCCAGAATGACTCCCGTGACTTTGCATTTCCCAGGATGGTCTGGTTCTGGCTCTGTCAAGAGAAGATCCTCCACAGATGCCTCACGAACTGTCAACAGTGGTGTATTAAGGATTTCTTTCTGTCATGAAAGGAGTTACTGCAAAAATCTAGGAAGTTCTGAGACATGTGGGCAGTCCCAAAACCTGCTGATTTCCAAAACATCTCTCACCCTCTTCCCTTTTCCATTCTTACCGGGTCACTTGGCAGTCACTCAGTTACTCTACTATCCAGATCTGCCCAGTAAAACTTTCAATTCAGAGATAAAAGTTTAAGCTCAAAAGAAACCATTCAGTCACAAAGCCTAACCTGTATATAAAACTCTAGAGAATTTTTAAAACTATGCTCAGGTCCAAAAACTTACACTCAAGTAAAAGTACTATACAGAAGGTATCCAGATTTTGCAGGAAAACACTAAAAACGAAATGCCCCTGATCATCCTCATTAGTTTACTTCAACACTTCAGATTTGAGTAATTCACCATAATACTACGGCACACAAACCACCCCGTGATTTTAAACTAGCCAGCAGCTTCAACAGCCGCCAGAGCGTGCATGTGGATATCCCTACAGGTGGTTAATGCATCCTTAACCAGGATAACCTCGGGGCCACTTAATCCCGTTCCCGAGTTGACAGCCTCTAACCGCACTCCGTCTCGGCTGGGGGGGGATGAGGGAGCCGGTTGTCCTGAGGGACAGAGAGGAGCTGAGGTCTAGCCGCCCAGCCCGCCCGGTCCCCCGCCGAGCGCCCATCGGAGAACACAGCGCCGGCCGAAGCGTAGGGCAGCCGCGTCCCGCGCCTGCACGGCCGGCCGCGTCCTTCCAGGCACCGTCCTATCGCTCCACAAAGCCAAATTTAACTCGTAACCGTCCCTGCGCGGGAAGAGGGGTGCTCGGCCTCCAATGCCCGCCCGCCTCGCAACCCCCGGTTCTTACCTGCATGTTCTCCTTGTAGAGGCCCCGGTCGATCTGTGCGCGGAGGCCCCACACCGCCGGGCCCTTGCAGCGGTTCAGCACTTTGTAGTGCACGCCGGAGCGGTCGCAGACCCGGCCGCACAGCCCGTCCAGAGCGTCCACCTCTCTCATGAGGTGCCCCTTCCCGATGCCACCGAAGGAGGGGTTGCAGGACATCTCCCCTAGGGAGCGGGCACACGGACACCCCTCATCACCGCCGCCCAAAGCTCCCGCAACCTCCCCGGCTTAGGGCCGCTCCGCACGCTAGGGAGCCCCAAAGGCGCCCGCGGAAAACGGGCCCTGCCCGGACTGTAGCGAGGGGCCCAGCGGGCTCCCCGCTGCATTCTCCCTCACCCCCACCCAGGTCTCGCACGGCCCCGACCCGACCCGGGCACCCCCCGCCGGTACCGATGGTGCCGATCTTGTGCGTGAGCAGCAGCGTGCGGGCCCCGCCACGAGCGGCCGCCGCCGCCGCCTCCGTGCCCGCATGGCCCCCACCGATCACCACCACCTCGTAGCGCGGTGGTGCCGCCGCCCCGACCCCGCTGCTCGCCCGGCGGTACCCGGGCCGCGGCGCCGGGAGGAGCAGCAGGCGGCGCCACCTGCCGCGCAGCAACATGGCGCCCGAGCGCGGCAGCGGTCAGGGCCGGAAGAATGGGGCGGACCACCCGCCACGCCTCCTCTGCCCCGGGCTGGGAGGAGCGAAGTCGCAGGGGCGGAAGCGAGGGGCTGCTGAGGCGAGCTGTGTTTGCGCTCCATTCCCGCGCGCAGGCTGGGCTGCCCAGTGGCGGGAAAGCGCTCCCAGGGGATGGGAGAGATGAAGGGAGGAGGCAGGCGAGCCGGTAGCCGCGCCCCAAGGATGGCCCAGACCGGTGTAGCTGCCTCAGCTTTCCCGCGCTCGGGCTGTGGGGCAGAGCGGAGCAGCTCCAGCTCTGGGGCTTGGCACCGTTCTCCCGACGGGGGTTTCGTTTCCTTGTTGGAGGCGCGCTGCCTGGAAGAGGAACTTGCCTGACGCGAGAGGCGGGAACGCTCCTCCTGGAGAGCCGCACTTACTGTTCCGCGGCTACGGAGAGGGAACGGAGGCTATGGACGGCGCTGGCGGCAGAGGGGAGCGGGGCAGGCGGGGGACCCGGTGCGTAGCCGCTCGAGGCCGGGTCGCGGCGACGGGAGCAGCCCGCAGCTCCTCGCCGGACCTAGGCTCAGTGGGAAGCGCGGATGGCAGCGCGACCCCTCGGGCGCCGCGGAGGAGCGGATCCAAATCTCGGCGCGGCCGCCCAGCGCAGAGAGCTCCCTCCGTCAGGAGCGTGCCGGCGGGGCCAGCAGCTCCTTCGAGCAAGGCACCGGCCGCCAAAGCCCCTGCTGTGCGGAGGCTGGCAGGCCCGTCAGCGGGCGGCGAAGAGCCCCCGCTCCTCCAAGCAAGGCACCGGCTGCCAGAGCCCCCCTGTGGGGAGGCCGGCGGGCCCGGGTGCGGACGGCGGAGAGAACCCCCCGCTCCTCCGAGCAAGGCACTTGCTGCCAGAACGGCCGTTGTGCGGAGGCGAACGGCGGTGCCCGACGGGACGGTGGACGTCCCCATGGCCGTCGACCAGCTCCCGCCGGCAGCGGGCGCCCTGCGCCTCCGGGATGTGGTGTCGCGGCTCAGCCTGTGCCGCAAGGACGTGTCCGACGCGTCGGAGCTGGTGAACCGTGTGGTCTCGTACTTGATCCCGGCGATTCGGAGCACGGGCGGCACCTTCAGCTCCATCAAGCGGCTGGGCGCCGGCAGCTACTACGAGCGCGTCAAGGTGGGTACGGGGAAGCCGTTCTGTGCCGCAGCCGTCCCGGCGCCGGTACCGCTTCTCCGGGGTAGGAGACGGTTTCATGGGTGCCCGACGGGCGGGATGCATCCCAGGGACCAGGCCGTGTCCCGGGTCGGCGTCGCAGCACAGCTGAGGTGGAACGGGATGCAGGTCGGGCTCTGGAGCCCAGCAAACGGTGAGCGAGGTGCCCGGCTCCTGCCGCCTGAGAACAGCTGTAAGCTTCAACCTCCCGACGGGAAGGGGCGTTAAGGATTACTGCCCATTTACTAACTACAGTTAATTAAGAAATAGCTAACCTATTGAAAGCTGAATGTATGTGCATTTAGTAATAGACGCTGCCTGAAGGGGACTCGTTTTAAAGCTGCAGCAAGCCCCTGCCCTTACACAGCACGCAGGTAAGCCGGGTGCAACCAGGCGACGCATCAGTATTGCAGTGTATGAAAGGCTCCGTGCTAGTTTTTAGCTTATTAGTGGGTTTTTTTTACTTTAGCTCCCCCTACCCCCCCTAAAAAAAAAAAAAAAGCTGGAGAAATAGTAATACTTGTTTTCTAGCTCCAGCTCAATCTGAGACAAAAGTCAAACATGAGACACTTCTTAAAAAAGCTGCATTGCTATGCCTGAAACATTTTTCCCTCACAGCTAGTTCCTACGTGCAAAAGGATGACCAAGATCAGCATTTATGCATTACTCCAAACAGCTTAAGATCGTTGTAACTCTTAAAAATTAGTAAGCTGGAAAGCTGTCAACTGAATTGCTGTCAGTAAACTGCTCTTCTCCACTCAACCGCACAGCAACCTTGTTACACAAATCCACAGGGATAAGGTCGTATTTCACATCAGACATGAGAAGTAGACCAACACATTTGTACACAAAACTGCAGCTGGTATGGAAACCTGACAAGAATAGTTAGTTGCACGCTGACTATTGTATCGCGTATTTTGCAGATATCTGAACCAAATGAGTTTGACATAATGCTTCTAATGCCTGTTTCAAGACTTCAGCTGGATGAATGTGATGACACTGGAGCCTATTATTATCTAACATTCAAAAGAAATCCAAAAGAAAAATATTTGCTTAAGTTTGTAGATGAAGAAGGAAAATTATCAGCCTTTCAAATTCTTCAGTCACTAAGAGAAATTATTAAACGAGAAGTAAAAAACATTCAAAGTAAGTACTGACAGAACAAGCTTCACCTAAGAGTGCTAAAAACTCAGTTACGCTGTGCATAAGCATTGCCCTGTGGTTGGATGTGATGACCCTCCAGTCAACTCTACCTGGTGATGTAGCTGTAACCATAACCCCTCCCTGCCCGTGGTATCTCAAGTTTGCTCTTACGCTAGGAATCACAGCAAACACAGCAGAGCTAATCATAATATGCAATTAACTCATTGCTCCACTACGCAATCTTCCTTCCACGTGAATATAGTAAATACTAAGGGCTCTTCTGTTGCATGCTTGGTACTTCCTCCACAAACTATGTATTTTCAATCTATCTGCCATACACAGAGCACCATTTGCTGAACTGCAGCAAAAGGAAGAGCTTTCTTTTATACATTGCCTAATATTTTCTATCAACCTCTACAGAGAATGCATCCCCTTTTAGGGTGCTCTGCTTCTGAAAGCTTTGGGGAAAAACTGCCACAAATTCTCTTCAGTGTCATTGTTTCCAACAGTGAAGCAGTTCATTTGAAAAACATTACTGTATTTCAGATTCTGTAGACATAGTAATTCAAGCAAACACAGCAGTTCGAGAAGAGTGTTCTTTAATTCGTAGAACTCCTCAACAGGCCTTCTTAATGTTTTGTTTAAAATCGATACCCTGTAGGATAAAGAGCCAGTGACTGAACCCAGGTATTTTTTTTTTTTTGCTATTATAAACTCCTTTTGAGTAAAAACCTTAACCTTCTTCAAAAGAAGTTCCTAAGTAAATGTAAATATTTAAATTTTTTTTTCTCTGTTACTAGATATGGAAGTATCTGTAAAAAGGAAAAAGGTTGGAAGCCCTGCAATAACTCTTCAGATCAAACATCCCCCGGGGGATATATCAGTGGACATCATCCTGACTTTAGAAGTTCAGCAGAGCTGGCCACCCAGCACAGCGGACGGCCTCAGAATTGAACAGTGGCTGGGAACAAAAGTTAGGTTGAAGTGCAGAAATGAATCAATTTATTTAGTAGCCAAACAGAACAAGAAAGAAAAGGTTCTAAAAGGTACTGTAAATGCTGCAAATAAGTCTTTGGTTACAAAATATCTTCTCTACCTCTTGATCACTTACAAGTGCTATAAAAAGGATATCCAGATTCAGTTCTGTTTTCTGCCTTCAAGATACAGATCTTTATCTTGTCCTGGATATATCCAGACTAAAGAAAATTGAAAACCCTCTTTAAAACATCTTATCTGTGACACTCTGTCTTGCATTGAAATTAAAGACAAAATGCTCTGAGAGCATTATATTGACTCCACAGCATCCGTCCCTGTGCTAATACTGTAGCTAACAGCAACATCCACTCCTTTGCTTTGTAAGAAAAAGAAATAATGTAGAAATTCCAGGAATAGCCCTATAAACTGTGTCATTTGCACAGGTTACCTACTCTTGCAGGAAGGAAACTCAGTACTTTTCTAGCAAGACACGCTGTTTCTCACTGAACTCTGGCATGGCAACAACATGGTTTCTTTTCTCTCCAGACCTCTGTCACACCAAGCCTACTTCAGTCTGCAGAAACACCCTGACTTGTCATTACATGAGAGCTGAGAATTTCAACAAAGAGAGATCAGGCAATTTAGTTTGGTTTGGGTTTTGTTTTTTTTTAAAAAAGTGTGTCCATTGTGACAACACCAAATGAATCATGACTGCTCTACTGGCTATTTCTTCCTGTGACAATTAAATGCGAAGAGTAACAGAACCAAACAGGCAAGGGAAACAGTTGAACTTGTGTAAGGAAGACAAAAATGGTTGCTGGTGCTTTAAACACCGTGTTAATCGTTGTTTTCAGAAACATCATCACAGAAGCAAAAATAAAGCATGGCCACCTGAGACGCACTCACAAGCCTATTACTTGCACACAGAAATTGAAAACAGTGGATATTTTTGATTTCAAAAGCAGAGCGGTTGTACAGTAAGATTAACAGTATGTAACAAATTCAAAGGTCACAGGTTTCTAGGAGTAGTGCAATTCCCCAAATCAGGTTCAACAAGTGTAGGAAAGTTCAGAATTAAGTTTAAAGTAAACCCGAACATCCTTGAGAATATAAAGTATCCAATTATGTCCCATATTAGTATCATTCTAATTGTCCTTGGGTGGAACAGCTGGGTAAGTAAGGAGAAATTCGTTAATTGCACTCTCTGAAACACCATGTCTGGGTTTTTTTCCTGAAGTGCAAAGAACTTGCTGGGAGTTGAATCACTTATAAAGCATCTTTGCTTTTACCTAGTTACAGATAGTGGTGCTGTGCGAGTAACAGCTTCACAATCTTTTACTTGACTCTAGGAAACACCTGGCGACTCTCTTTCTCCCATATTGAGAAGGATATACTGAAGAACCACGGCAGCTCAAAAACGTGCTGCGAATCCGATGGACCAAAGTGCTGCAGGTTGGTATCTCGGATGAGTATGTTACTGTAAGCCTGTGTGAGCCATAGTACTGTCTGGCACTGTATCAGTAACATTAAGAATCTGATCTAAGGCCTAATTACTCATAATACAGAGCAGGAATAAGGCTTTTAGGCATCGCTGTCCTAGAGCCGTACAACATTGTATGCACTTGCCAAATGCCTGACTTGCATTTCTTTGAGAGGTGGAAATGAGCCAGGCTTACACTCCAGACTTGCCTTAGAAATCAAGATGCGACTTGTTAAAACCATCTTTCCCAAACTCAGCCCTATTTACAGGAACTAGCTTAAAAGTCTGATGGCTTAGCTTTACGAGCTTTGGGAACAAGATTACACTTGAGACCAAGGAAATTTCTAAAATGTAAGAACTATGTGAAAAGCACCTAATACCTTCTTATTTATTTAACAGGAAAGCTTGTCTTAAGCTTCTGAAGTATCTTCTAGAGAAGCTTAAACAGGATCATACCAAAGAGTTGGAAAAAATCTGCTCATATCATGTCAAAACTGCTTTCTTCAACTCGTGTGTGAAGTGGCCGAATGACAGGGACTGGCACTGGGAAGACCTGGATTACTGTTTTCAGAGATATGTGGGCTATTTTCTAGATTGCCTGAAAAATGCTCAGCTCCCGCACTTTTTTATCCCCAAATACAACCTGCTTGGTCAGGAAGATAAAGTGAGCAGTCATTTCCTTTTAAGAAAAATAAACTATGAATTGAACAACGGATTCCCAATATTTCAGGAGAGGTAAGAACATTGTTTACAATGCGTATTTGCATATTTAAAGCCAAAAGTTCTGCACCTTAAGTTACTCCTCAGTAGTCTGGATAGTACAAAAAACCAAACAAACAATATCACCAGGAAGACTTAAGAGAAAATTGCACATTTCAGTCACACCGCTTCGACATAATCCTTAAAAGAAATAGGATGTTTTAAGAAATGTTTATCTTCCCTATCTAAATGTGGGCATCACCCACAAAGTATACTAAAAAGCAGAGGAGAATATACAACAGTTGATTTCCCAACGTGTAATTTCTATGATTCCAAATACAACAGTTTTATTTAAAAGGAAGATCAACAGCAGAACATCTAAAATACACTCCTGCTTTCCAAAGTAAAAAGAGTCACTGGAGTAACTTTGACATAAACCAGAATAACTTCTCCAGATCAAGGGGGTTTTGCAGAAGACAAGCACAAGCACCACTGAGGAGAGAGAGAATATGGTATCAAAACAATACAAGGTTCCTGAAGTAACTTTCCTGAGTCTTCAGAATTGCTTTGCAAATGAAATCTTTTCATTGGACTTTGAATGGGAAATGATTGCTATCTAATGTGCTGCAACAGAGTAAAACTTACTGTGCTCGTGAGCATGTGTGTGATGAATCCTGGAGAAAGAAATGAATCTGCAACCCACATCAAGGAGGAAGAGTCTCAAAACCAAAATTCTTGGAATCAGAATTCAGCTTAATTTTTCTTCTGTTGAAGATGAACTTTTGTGTTAGGAAGAAAGAGTAACTCTTGTATTTCCTATTACAAAAACTCTGCAGGTGATAAACACACAGCATTTGCAAATTGCTGTGCTGTATGTAGATACATATTTTGCTTTTTCCTAAAAGAAGCCATGGGAAATCCATATTTTATCCTTCTTTCTGAAAGCAAATAAACCCTACTGCCTTAAATAGTGCCCATATTTCACTTCAATTATGAGCAAATAAAAAAAGAGGCCAGAAGGACATTTAGAGTAATTTTACTACAAGACTCTAATCTTGGTTTATTAGATTTTCACTTACTCATATGACACATGAGTAAACAGAAGTTCAGACCGAACATCCAATGAAAGAATAGCTCCTTCTCATTTCACTTCCAAAGACTGAAACCATACCCTGTTATCATTAGGAATTGGTGTGACAGAACCTGGCAATGAAATGTAAAATTTGAAATCAACTTTATTTGAAATAAAAGGAGATCTTCACATGTATTTTTTTTCTCCATGACTTTGTTAACGTTGCTCTAGTAAACTGTTCTTCCTTAAGGTAGAAAATTACATCCATGGGCACAAAAGTAGAAGCTGTTTTTCTTCCAACTAGCCACAAACACCTATTTCTGTTAGGCTCTCCTCCGTTAGGAGGAAATGCAGACTTCTCTCAAAAAATGCTTAACACAAGTCCTAACAAAAATGACTTTCAATGTTTTACAATAAAAAGAAAGGACCCCAACAATAAAACACTTTGCTTCAGCAAACACCAGTTATTGTGAGAAGCGTGTTTTGGCTAAATTAGCCTTACAAACACTTGTGCTTGCCACTGGCAGATCAATAAAAAAATGCAGTATTTCAAAGCCAAACTGATGAAAACCGCTTCCGTTCACTAACCCAGTTCTCTGAAAATGGAAAAATTCTCTTTCACATTTTCAAAAATCTTAACACTGCATTTTAACTAAAAAAAAACCAAAACCCCAAAATCCAAAACCCCAGACCAAAACACCCAGATACCAAACAAATCTGTAAGATTTAACCAGTAGATAACAGCTTTAGAAGTTATGCACATTACACAAGAAAAATATAAGGAAATTAATTTTTCTTAAATGAAAATAGTGTCCAAGCACAAAACCAGATTTTTATATAAAGTCAATCCAGATTTATTGTCTAAGCCTCTTTTAAGGGCATTTTATTTAACTGGAACAGGTACAGAAAACACTCAGCTGAGAAAAGAAACTTCTAAATTCAAGCCTGGGGATGCTAACACTTGACTATAATCACTCACTTCGTTTCAGCAGCTTCAAAGGATTAGTTCTTTTGAGGGATTTCTGTAAAGTCTTCGGATATCCTTTTCATTTTCTTTTCTGATTTGAAACTGTTTGTATCTTTCTGCCATTTCAATAAGCTCCTTAGGAACTACCTGACAAGAAAGCAACACAAGAACAAGGTTAGTTTAAAATAATTCTAAACTATTAAATTTGTGTGTACCCAAACTTGATTTATCTGTCTCCTGTCTCTTCTGTTAAGATATACAGAGAAATCCCTTTTACATAAGATTACACTGAACTACATTAAAAAATAATCTGCACAGTGTCCCTGGACTTTCAGTTACGTATGCATGCTAGCATCACCCTATCTGATGACGACACATAACCAGCCAATTAAAACATTAGTACTGCAGGAAGAAATAGATCTTTCAGCGATAATGAACAGCTGGAAGAAGTGTCCGATGCCGTACTACATACAAGTATTTGAATGTTCATTATTATGGTTGCTATTAAATGCCTTCTGCAAGCTTTAACAGCCTCTGAAGAGAAACTCTGGTGCTTAAAGAAAACATTGCCATAGAAAGGGTTCTCACATGGATAAAACAAGGCTAAAAGACAAAGGAAGAAGTGCAGGACAACAGTCAGTTGGGTTTTTCCTGTTGGGAGGTCTGGTTTTTAATTCGGTCGTGTTTTTTCCCCCCACTTCCCTCCTCCAAAAGCGTCTTACAAGGTTTGCAGTAAGTGGCATAACATCTTTCAGAGAAGAGCCGTAAAAAACTTGAGGTGAAGTTCCAATTCAGGATTTAAAGTCTGAATAAGTATCCACAACAACAACTGCAGGTCTTAGGTAAAAAGCAATTTAGTTTGCATTCATCAAGCTCCAATTCCCCAAGTTAAAAACAAACAAAACCCCACCAAAAGTCAACTCAAGTCAGGATATGGACTATGAGTTCACTATAAATCAGAAAAAATTTGCCTTGCCAGAACAAGAAGCTGTAACATAACTGTCACTGTTTTCTTAGATATGGTAGCAAGAAAACAACAAAAAAAAAAAGTGTTTCTTTAAAATAAATAAATCCCATTCCAGTCCTATTTCCCATACTATTTACAAACCTCTTTAAGACAGACACCTGGGAAGAGTATAGCTTGGAATAGTACTGGTAGATAGCACAACTTTCAGACATAATAAACTTATAAATAGTTGAACTTCCTCCGATACAAGTATTGTTAATATTTCCATCATTAAAAAGATCATTGGCACACATGTCCAGAAGTGAAATACAAATGGAATATAACACTTGTGAAATAAAACACACCCTGTTATTCCTCTGCAGACCTCTAGGTGTGTGTACGTTGGTTACTTTTTCTTGGGACATGGAAGTTTTTGATTAAAGTTCCTGGTTCTTTCTGGAACTCACCTCTAAGGGGAAGTATAGGTAACAATATCAAGGACAAGAGACACATAGGTACCCATTTTTGCCCAAAACACTGCAAGCACTCACCAAGAGAGGTCTAATTCAGCTTAGACCTTCCTGAACGTTTTCAGGTCACAACACAGAACCAACGTAAAGCTTACCCAGAAAAGTATTCTTACTTGGTTTGCTCTTTCCAGAATTACGATCAGCTCAGACGCAGCCCTCCAATCATTCTTGGTGACAAGCGTTACTGCCTCCCCGGTACGTCTAAACAAAGAATGAAATAACTTGGTCTCCAAAACAACTGCTGCTGGGCTTTTCTTACTGATCTGTGCAGTAATAAATTGTAGGTACAGGCAGTATTATTGAACCAAAAGGTAAAACTGGCTTGAGTATTTACTACGCACACATCAGGAAGCAACTCTTCCTGAAGATCAGAATATGATGATTCATGTCAAATGGAGCAAAGGAGCAACTAATTTAGACAATAAACCTAGCATAAAGACAACATATTTAAGTATAAAGAGACATTAGGTTCATTTCATAATTAAAATAAACACATCTACAAAAGGAAAAACAAAAAAAAACTCAAAAAAACCCTCACACTTGTGGCACCCTAGGTAAACAGTATTCAAATATTCTAACCCCATACTACACTGTTAAGATAGACTGAAAACTTTGAATTTATCTATGGGTTTTTTTTCCCAATGGGCTGCCTGGTTAACTGAACAGCTCAGCAACTCTCAGAGAGACAAACAAGGAAGTGATATTTCAGAGCATCTACAGGGAAGTTGTTTTGAACTGCGATTCGTCCCCACATCCAGCCATCTCTCAAACATCGTTCATTCCCATCCATTTCAGTGAAATAACAGAAAAGCGGAAAACCTGGTAGCCTTAAACTTAAGAGTGAATTAATTTCAAAAGATAAAAGTTACTATCTAAACCAAGCTTTGATATAGAGTCTTCACTCTCCACGACCTTTAGGCGTAACAAGGTCAAAAGCAACACCTATGCAGCACATAAAATATTGGCAATATATCACTATTTTCTTGTCAACGCTTACCCTGCTCTTCCAGTGCGACCTACTCTATGGACATATTCTTCAATGTTGCGAGGGAAGTCAAAGTTAAAGACATGGGTAATATCATGAACATCAAGGCCACGGGACGCTAAGTCAGTAGCTACCAGTATTCTGACTCTGCCTAAAATAAGTCCAACAGAAAGAAAACGAAAATTTATGGAATCAATTGAAAATACACTCCAGTTTATTGGAGAACAAACTCCACAGAAAAGGAAAAACTTGCTTGTTGCGTGTCACATTGCACTAGTTTCAAGTACAAGCTGGTAAGTAAGCACTCAAAATGTCATCCAACACTGAAAGTGACTGAAATTCTGTCACAGTGAAATGACTAATTCTGTCATTTCACAGAATTACAAGGTTGGAAAAGACCTTTAAGATCATCGAGTCCAACCAGTCCAGAACTGGACACAGCACTCGAGGTGCAGCCTCACCAATGCCCAAAGTGGTACAATCACTTCCCTAGACCTACTGGCCACACTATTTTTGATACAGGCCAGGATGCCATTGGCCTTCCTGGCCGTCTGGGCACACTGCTGGCTCATATTCAGCCTGCTGTCAACCAACACCCCCAGGTCCTTCCCTGCCTGACAGCTCTCCAGCCAGTCTCCCCCAAGCCTGTAGCACTGTATGGGGTTGTTTTATCCCATGTGCAGGACTCTATGCTTGGCACTGTTAAACCTCATCCCATTGGTCTCTTTACTGTCCTGGAGACTAACACAATTTTGACTTTTCCAGAGAGATTTAAAAAATAAAATAAACCCCACTTTAAATTACTTCACTTGTAGGCATTCCAAATTTTATCTTATTGTTTTCAGGTGGGGTTTTTTTGGTCAAAATTAAAGAAAGTACACCTATAATTCAGAGCTCTAATGTATTCATTTCTCTGTACTGAAGAGCCATTGCACTTACAAACAGACAGTGTTCTGCACATGACAAGCTTTAAAAACCTGGGCTACCAAACCAATACTTAGGTATAAACATACCTTTCCTGAAGTCATCTAAAGCCTGCTCTCGATCACACTGTTCCCTATTACCATGAAGGGACTGTACTGGAATTCCTTGGAGACCAAAGTCACTTGCTAAGTCATCAGCTCTAGGATGAAATAAAACAATGAGTCTTATTAATGTTTGATCCAAAAGATAATCAAGGCAGACACGTGCCCAAGGATGAAATCCTACCTATATCATCTGATATTTATTATATAAAAATAAAACTAAGACTATTCCCCACATAAATATTTGCTTTTATTTATATATAAGAGAAATAATAGATGATTTTTGTGTTCTTCACTTAAAAAGCTCGGCTATGGTACAACGTTCACCGCCCCCTCCCCAATCAGGTCTTGTACACACCAGCTGTATATGCGAGTAAAACCATACATTGCATTATTGTATCCCCAAGAGCCTTAACATCTACTGTAACCACAGCTCACGATACTGAAGAGGGTATGAACTAGCCAATGGAGGAATGAACGACTACTAAGTAAAACAAACACTACTACTACCAGCACATTGTTGAATAGAGCTGTTGCACTTGGTAATTATTACATGAACTAAGAAAGGAGCCAGTATTTCTGACAGAAAAAGTGAACAGATGTAATACTGGGAACTGATTACATACATAAGTTTTTTCCCCACAAAAATGATGACCTTATCTTTTGGCTTCATAGAGTCAATGAAGTCCTGCATGAAAGCTTTCTTTTCCTCCTCGGCAATAACAACAACTCTCTGTTGTACTGTATTTACTGCCTGTTAAAGAGCAAAACAGAATGTTACCCAGAAACAGATTAGAATAGTATTTTTTCTGTGAATTCCCACATTATGGTATTATAAAACTAGTCACATACCATGCAAAGCTACTTCAAATCCAAAATAGCAGTTTGGAGCTCAAACAATGCAGGTTTATTTGTTGTTTCTTAGGTGCTTTAGGAGAATAGCAAAACTTATCTTTAAGCAGTTTGCCAAATCATATCTTTGCAGAGATTTAGAGGGCACAAATTAGCAGACTAGTGAGGTGAAATATTCCTATTATCAGTGAAGATCAGACAGAAGTACTTTATGTTAATCCAGAGCAATCTGGAACAATGCCAAGACTTGAAAGGACAAGCTTTTAAACAAGAAATGATCAGTCCTATCTGGTTCTTCCAACAAAGAGTTTAGTAAAAAAAACCAAACCAAACCAACTTTACTCCACTGTATTTGAAGGCTGCCACAGAATGTCTACAGTATACTGCATAACTGTTACAAAGATCTAGATGTTCCCATGGCACTGCATCACAATCTTGTAGCAAGGGCTGAAGAATCAAATACACAAAAAGAATCTCTCCACACAGAAGCTCTTCCCCCTGCCCAGGTCACCTCTTCAATTAAGAGAAGGTCCTACAAAAGATGAATGCAGTAGACAAGAGAGCTACAATAGCAGCTAATCTCTTTGATATTCTGATCCTATCTTTGACAAGTACACCCTTTGACAAAAGCACAGTTCTGAAAAGAACAGATGAAAAGCATATTTTCCCCTTCTTTCTACCTAAAAGTGCACTGGATTTTAAGTCTCCTCATTCCCTAGTACTAAACAGTAGAAGTGAAAAGAAAAACTTCATAATGTAAGATCTCCACATCCCAGTCCAATTTCTATAAGCACATGGCACAGTGAAGTACAATACTCGAACTTCAATTTGATTTATACTTGTCACTGGCATCTTCTACTTAAGATCTAGGACTTCAGGATCTTGAGAAGAACAAAGTTCTTTTCAAGTGGTTTGGTTTTTTTTTTCCCCTTTTAGTTCTTTCCAAACTTTTAATGAAGCTTTGAAAGAATAATATGGAGCTGTTTTTTTAAGAAGTTTGTATTGATTTTAAAGTTACATGCATTTACTTACCTATATAGTTACATGCAACTGTAGGTTCTTCTCCCAAAAAAAAAAAACCCTACCCCAAAAAACAAACAACAAAACAAGCAACAACTTACTGCTAAGTCAAGAGTACCAACATATACAATCATAGGGTTTTTCAAATAGGATTTTGCTAGGCGACGAACACCAGCAGGCCAAGTAGCACTAGACAAGTGAAGAAGAAAACACACACGTAAGAACTGAGGACAGCATCTTCTCCCATTCACTCATTTAATCACAATCTTTCTTTTCTTTCTTATCTACCAGCGAAACACTCAAGTAAGCAATTAACAGTAGTGAGCTTATACATTATTTAGAAATAATTGTAAGTAGTTATTAATAGCAGCACTCAAGCTTTAAAGATAAAGGTTATTAGTACAGGCAACAGTTATGGAACCTTTCTAAGTAGTTCGAGAACATCTAATGAGCAAGCTTCCAGCCTATCTCAAACAACAGCAGCTCCAACACCAGTATGGTAACACAGATTATTATCAGGATATTCTACTGTGCAGCTCCTGAAAGCTGCATAATTTCAAAATTAATCCAGATACAGACTAGCAAGATATGGATCAGAATGTTAGGATGTATCTTTGGTCCCAGATGGGGAAGTGGAAGTTGGCATTTCAAACTCATCTGGCAAATCCTAGCACTCCCTGGCACCTTCTTTTTTGGGAAGAACTCAGTTGTTTCTACAGTCAATATAAAACATCAGAAGAGAGATAAGAAATGAAAATAAAATTGTCAAATGACTCACTAGGACCAACTACACAGAACTAGAAAGAAAACTTAATGCCCCTCCCATTTTGACTAGTACAAGTCTGACTAAGACTGACACATTTATTTTCAAGTTAACTTGTTCAATAACCTTATGTTTACAGCATTTATTTATGGAGCACTATTATGCCTACATACCTGGTCATAACAGTTTGTCTGTCAGGCCGCACATCTATTAGGATCTTCATTATCTGAGGTTCAAATCCCATATCCAACATTCTGTCAGCCTCATCTAAAACCTGCTCAGAACAAGGTTATTTATTGTGTCAGGTTCCTTTAGATAAGGGTGTCGGCAGGGCATTACATAGCATTACCATCTTAATGGTAACAATTTTAATTGCAAAATCCATTCCATGATGTATTGCAAAACTGCTTCAATTTCTATTTCACATTTTCAGTTTCCTTGAAGCTTTTTCCATCTAGTAATGCATTTACAGGCAGAACAAGAACACCCACAGAACCTTTAAAGGTACGTAAAGTCAATGAAGAAGAAACAAACCCTGTTTGCTTTAACAACAATTTGGTTGGTGCCTAAAGCTAAGCACAGAATTTTTAAAAAAGCAACAAAACCAAACCCAAGGAAACCTGTGGGGGAACCCTGCACAACATAACTTCAATGAGAAATTTTTGGTAATTTACATTTCTACATTGTTAAGAGATCTCATAAGAGACCAAAAATACCGATTTACTTCCTCATTAGAAGTAGGACAAAAAGCCAGACTCTACATTCTGGCTTACAGTAGGACACAGCAGAATTCCCATAGCTCAAACATGTTTCATCTGGTAAAAAAAAACAACCCAAAAGACAAACAACCTTTAATTTTTCAAATAGAATTGGAGTTAACTTGTTATGGTGTAATGAATATTTAGCCCTTAAGAGGGAGTGGAGATAAGGGAAGAAAAGGCCAAATTGTCAAACTAGACAAGAATTCACCAGCAGTAATGTGAGTATTTGAAAGTATTTTACAGAATAGCAATGGCTTTAACTGCCCAGTATAATAAAAAGCAAGGATGAAATGAGGACAAAAGGACTCATAGCAATGTTTACATGGCTATTTTCCCCACTGAGATAAAAAGATGGTCAGTTACCCAATCGCTTAGATATCCAACTGCTTGTGACTGGTGCCTACTGCCCAAGTTCTTATTAGAATTTGTCACTAGTAACCTTTAAAAGAAAAGGCAACTTGGGAAAAGCGTTTCATCCGTTAACTGATCTTGCCATAATGAACTTCAAAACAGCAAACACTAATACAAGATAAGGATTTAGCATCTTTAAAATGCTTTCTGTGCTAGAAACCTATATTACTTTTTTTTCTAGGTAATATTCTACATCTGCAATGCAATTATGCTAAGCATGGACCATCCCTCCAACATTAATCTCAGATATATTGCCTTAAGACTCGAAAAGTTTCAAAGGAAGCTTCACTGAAGCTTAAGTTAACTTTCAGTCAACCATTTCCCAGCTGGTGCAATACTCATTCCGTATCGGCTACTTGCCAAGTATGTTACGCTCTTCAGGTTTATGAATTTGTTCATTTGAAGATCATGCAGTCTGCCAGGAGTAGCAATAACAATATCCACACCTTTGGTAACCACGTTTATCTGTCCTTTTCGGTCCCCACCACCATATATGCAAATACTGAAAAATAAGACATTTCACAGAAGCAGTGTATTACAATCTAAGTCAAGTCAATCTTTTTCAAATAAATGCCACCATGTTGCTTAATTTTAGAAGGTATTACCTGTTATTACCGAGAGGAAGGAATGCAGCAAATGTGACTGACAGCATCACAGTAAATAATGGACTTAACACTGAATGATAATCGCTCAACAGTTCAGCATTAGCTGTCTGATGAAATTGCAGTGAAATAAATAATGAAAGGAAGATAGCTATTAAGTTATGAGCATGTTTTTGGCTGTTCTGAAAACATTCACACAAAAACCAGATGAACTTATGAAAGGATTCATGGTTTTCTAAACAGTAACACAAGACATCTGATTCTTGACGGTAAAGCCATCAACGCACTCTATAAAGTGTTAGGCTCACAGACAAACTTAATACACTCTGTAAGGTTCCTCAGTATCATAGAATCCTAGGGGTTGGAAAGGGACCTTGAGATCACCCCGCTCATATTGCACAGATAGGCATCCAGATGGGTCTTGAGTATCTCCAGAGATGGAGACTCCACCACCTCCCTGGGCAGCCTGTCCCGGGGCTCTGTCACCCTCACTGGGAAAAGTTTTTCCGCATGTTGGTGTGGAACTTCCTGTGCTCCAACTTGCAGCCGTTGCCCCTTGTCCAGGCCCCACAGATCACTGAAAAGGGGCTGGCCAATTCCCCCTGCATCCCATGCTTAAGATATTTATAAACATTAATAAGGTCCCCCCTTAGTCTTCTTTTCTCTAGGCTGAACAGTCCCAGCTCACTCAGCCTTTCCTCATAGGGAAGATGTTCCAAGCCCTTAATTACCTTCATAGACCTTCTTTGGACTATCTCAAGGAGATCCCTGTCCTTTTTATACCAGGGAGCCCAGAACTGGACACAATACTCCAGGTGGGGCCTGACCAGGGCAGAGTAGAGCGGGAGGATCACCTCCTTTGACCTGCTGGCCACACTCCTCCTGATGCACCCCAGGATCCCACTGGCTCTCTTAGCCACCAGGGCGCACTGCTGGCTCATGGCCAACCTGTCATCCACCAGGACCCCCAGGTCCTTCTCCAGAGAGCTCTTCTCCAGCAGGTCATCCCCCAGCCTGTACTGATACGAATGGTTATTCCTTCCCAGGTGCAAGACTTTACACTTGCTTTTATTGAACTTCATTAGATTTCTCCCTGCCCAGCTCTCCAGCCTGTCCAGGTCTCGCTGGATGGCAGTGCAGTGTTCCTGCGTGTCAGCCACTCCTCCCAGCTTTGTATCATCGGCGTACTTGCTGAGGGTGGATGCTATTCCCTCATCAAGGTCGTCAATGAAGATATTGAACAGGACTGGACCCAACACCAAGCCCTGGGGAAAGCAGAACATACATTTCAGTATTCAATGACTATGAGCCTAACTCTGAATGCTATATGAAGTTACCAGAACACCCTAAAAATTAAGTTTTGGAGTACAGTAACATGCGTTTAGTAGCTTAAATGAAGACCTGCACTCTCAGCAGGCTTCTGTCTGAAACCAAACCCGGGGGAGCAGTCAACAAACTGACTGAGTTACAAGGCTAGGCTGTAACTCGAAAGACACACAGAAGGCTGACAGTAAACCCACGAAGTTTAAAAAAGCAGAGGGATGGAATTCCCCATGGCTGAGAGCCAACATGCTACAAGATGGCTTTACAGACAAGACACAGGTGAGCAAGAAACAGAACATTATTCAGCAGTGCAACCCCACAGAAAAGCATGCCAGCAGGTTAAGAGAAGTCATTATTCCTCTTTGCTCAGAACTTGTGAGACTGCACCTTGAGCATAAATAATAGCCAGTTTTTATACCCTTCAGCTGTATCACAAGACAGATATATCCATACTGGAGCAAGTCCAACAGGCAGCTACCAAGATGGTCAAGAGGATGGAGCACATGACATGAGAAGCTGGTAACCAGGCTTGTTCAAACTGAAGAGGAAAAGACTCAGGGACATCTTATCGCTGGCTATAACTACTCAATAGTAAGGTGCCAAGAAGGCACAGCCAGACTGTTCTCAACTGTCCACACAAAAGGACAAGAAGCAACAGACAAGGCTGCAATACAGAGAATTCCAACTGCACAAGGAACAGATTTTCACCGTAAGAGTAGTTAAAGCAGACATTCTGAAAACCTGAGAAAATAGGAATTCTTCATTTAGTACCTCTGCCCCCTTTCTTAGCAAATGGAAGGTTTTTTTAGCAGGCGAATTAAGCCACAATAGGAAAAAAATATACTTAACAAGCAAGCAAGAATTAAGATTACCTTTTAATTCCTTTGTATGAGTACTTCAAACACTCTGCCTCTACTTGAAGTGCCAGTTCTCTAGTGGGAGCAAGGACTAACATCCCTGGCCCCTCACGCTGATCTCCGGGTCTGCAATAAAAGATCTTTAGAACGTGGCTATATAAGCCTAGGCAAAGCCTGTCACATTTGATGTCAGATGTTTTTATTTTATTTTTTTAATACTGTTCTAGGCTTTCTCAGCACACTTCTACAAACAGAACCTAGGGTGACAAATTTGGTACATATTCTGTTAGGTGTGTAATTTTTTTCCAATTTATAAAATATCTTCCTTACTAGAAACCCACCATATGGGGCGGGGAGGGAAGTATCCACAGCTAAACAAGTCAGACACACAAGCAGTCCTTACATTGGTTGTGAAGTCAAGTGAATGAATCCAGGCATTAAGTATGCTAATGTCTTCCCAGTACCAGTCTGTGCTATACCAATAAGATCAATTCCTTGGAGTATGATCGGCCATGCCTGGGACTAACAAAAAACAACAAATACTTATATGTACTTTTCTCTTAACCTTCAGTTAGAGTCTCATCAAAATTGAAGAAGTACCTGAATTGGTGTAGGCTTCTGAAAACCAACTTTTCTGATATTAGCCATGATATCAGGATATTGCTCAAATACATCTTCGAATTTACAGACAGGATTGGGAATGCAGCGCTTTTCATCTTCTTTTAAGTCATCACAAACTATATTATTATTTTCTTTCCTGTACAGAATTAAAGAAGTGCAATTGCTTTAAAGTCTCGTTACCTGAAAAAGTAGAGCTATCACAAGGTAGCTCTACTTTTCTAGGTGGTTTTTTTTTACAAATTCCTGAAAAAAACCCAAAAACCCCAAGTTTGGGCTCTTGAATAAAACTAGCTTTCAAACTTTTAAGAAAGACTTACTACAGAAACAGTTTTCCTGAAGCATCAATTACCATACTTTCCTAAGAGTGACTGATTTTAACAGTGACCATTTTTTAAAGCCTAAATACAACCTAGAAATCATATGAATGGATTGGACTTTGTCAGAATCCTACTTTCTAACAAAAGCCTTGCTGAAATATTTTCAGAGCAGCTCCTGGGATGCTCTAGAAAATACAAACAGAGCAGTTTAGAAAAAAGAATGGGGTTAGTCAGACAAGCTCAAAAAAACCCCTATTCCCTCAACCTCAAAATCAAACTGAAGGAACAAAACTGAAAATACAACATTGTACACAAAAAGCTACATTAAAAACTGAGGTTCTGAAGATCCTCCCAATTAAGAAGTATTAATATGCATAAGTATTTATCTTCCTTCCCATCCCATACTGTTCTGAAGATTTCATTCAGCAAATAGTTTTACTCCAGAGAGGGTATGGGCTAGGAAAAGAATGGGTAATTCAACCTCTCCTTATGTTTACTTTTTTCAACTAGATTTTTTCCCTCAAAACAAATAGATTAGATGAAAAGAAAGAAAAACATTCCTTTAACACACAAGTGCTATTCCTCAATGCATGTGCTGAGCCTGCAGAACTGTTGTTCTTGAGCAAATCTAACAGTAACACATACACACACTGCAAGGCAGCAGGTGTCAGTGCCTTGTTTACTGTGGCAAGGTTTCTGTGTGGGGTGTGCAAGAGAAAAAACAGAGATCACACAAAACAGGTAATGTTTCAAGAGCGTTCACCAGCTTCATTATAAGTACTAAAACCAGTTGACACTATTACGAGGCCTGAACAGAATCACTTGAGAGAAACAATCTGCTTTTCTTGCAAAGTAAGGATTGCTGGATCAAAATGAACGGATACCGCTGACTGAGGCACTTACTCAACAGGATGTACAGATAGAAGTTGAAGTCTGTTTTGGATACAGTATTTGACTAAAATACACAGGGAAAAAATGGGCAGCCAAGAGGTATTCAACATGAACACGCTGTCTCACAAAATGCAAAGAAACAGCCAAAAGTTAATGAACTGTTTTGCTATCTTTCCTTTCTGCAAGTCAACTGGAACACTTTTAGAGAAGCAGCTAATCCCTAAGGTTAGTTTTCCAGGCAACTTAGAGTACCTCATGTAATCATTATTGCTGAATTCCTAAGAGTATCTCAGTTACGAGAATACCCTAACGTTAATGCTTTTCTCTTGGTATTTCATCTCCCACATTATGGCCTTTATACCTTAATAGTTACTTTCACCAAACAGATGGTTCTCTATACAAATGATCTTACCGCCACAGCTCCACTTCTTCTTGTGACATAGATGCAGTTCTTGATGATTCTTTGTAGAAGTTTTTCTCGACTGGAGGCAAGCCTTAAACAATCAGAAAAAGCAGACTCAAGTCAGTAAGAAATGCTACAGATTCAGGAAAAGTCAGCTAAAGTTCAAGATGGAAAACCCAAAGACCCAGATGGTGCTTTGTACTAGGAGACTACTCAAAAGCACTTGAAGAATATTGTTGTTCATGTAAAAAATGAAGAACAAGACAAACACTTTGGTATCTGCAAAAGAGCCACTTCCCCCACATTTCAAGTTCTCAAGTAATTTCTGTTAACATACACTTAAGAGTTTGCTGCAGCCACCTACAAACAGCAATACTTTCAAGGGTCAAGTCAAAATACCGAATAGTAAGTTTAAGTCTTGACAGAGCAACTACAGTGTCCTCCATGACTGCTGAGAAATGCCAACATGGCCATTTCACTGAAAATACTTAACTAATCTGGACACTAAAAGATTCAGTCAACTCAAAGCAAAAGTTGTAAATGTTTTAAGCATTCGACAGATTTATCATACAAAGACAAATACCATAAAAATCAAAATTTTAAAACTCACCTGCCCACTTCATAGCTTCATATTTAGCTTTGTTCTCTCGAAGAGAGGCCCAGTTAATCACCATTTTCCTTGGGTTATTTTCAGGCACAACAATGTCAGAGGTTTTTCCTATGGAGTTAGTACCATGGATAAAATCCTTTACAGCAGGGTTTACTTCCAAAGCATCCAACGTTACAATCAAGTCTCAGTGTACTTAACACTCCATACCACTTTTTTGATGAGGTTGACACTTCTTAAAGAAAGATTTTATAAATGTCAACACAATTATGTCTTGGTGGAAAAAGCAGGAAGCTTAGGGAAAACAACAGTCACGTATACTAACGAAGCATTAACTATTTCTGTTTTCTTGAAACGTACTCATCCACCTTCCAGGGCACTTCTAAATGCAAAACTCACAACTGCTCCATTCATTATTCCAATGCTGGAATACAATTCTCAGATCCCGTTTTCCTCATCAATGCATCTGATCAACAACTGATGCTGTGTATACTCTCAAGGACTTAATGCACAGGCAAACAAGATGAATTCCAGTAACATAAGCAGCATCTCAACATGCAGTTGTTGCTGATACATCCATGTTAAAAAGTTACCACAACAAAGCTCAGCAACATAAGACAGGAGGTGCACCATCAAATCTAAAATGCTAGCTTCCTGTGAACACCGTGAGAAGTCAACGTCACCCATGCTATAATCAGTGCATCTGCTTTGCTGACTATATTTATAAAGGCTTACTGAATTGCATTAAAATTTAAGCCAGAACCAAAAGTGGTATGTTGGAGGAATCAGACTGATTATGCAAGAAACCAAGTAGCATAACATTCAACCTTCATTAAAATGGTTGAAAACACACAGGAACAGAATTTCATAGAAATTTATCAGTATAAGGAGTGGAAAAAGCAGTTCACCTCAGAGAGAGGAGGACCCAGAGATATTTGTGTTTTAAGGAGGTATGTCCAAGAACAAGGTGAAAGTTAATTCACTTTGGTAAAATACTAATGACATAAAAACACTCCTGCAAACTACCAAATATATGGAGAGACAATCCATAGTATTATTTTTGTTAAAAATTTCATTTCTTACCTTTCTCAGTCCCACCTCTAATGTAGTTTTGTCCAGATCTTGTAACAGTATTATCAATTAACATCTTGGCTTTGTTCTGCACAGCAACGCTGCCAAAAATCTGTACTTCAGCTTCATAGGTTCCCTTTATAACCTATGTTCATAAAACCTCACTAAGTTTTTTAATACTATGAAGACAAAAGTACATTAAGAATAGTATCTTTTTTTTTCCCTGAAGTTGAATTTATCAGGAAAAGGCCCCTTAATTCTCTTTCTAAACCAGACAGAAATAAATTCATAGTGAAAAAATCAGTCAACTTTTCCTATTTTCATATACACTCTCAAGGCCACTTCCTTTTTATCAATTCTTGTAAATAGCGTCATTATTACAGCTATTGCAACACTCTTCAACATGCTGCAGTAACCCTGGTTTATATGGAGGCAAAACAAAGTACAACCCAAATAGATTCCAGGCCTAGATGACACACAGCGCATAGTACCTTTATCCTGGAACCTGAAGAATCCTCAAGTTCTCTTATTTTACTTCCACCCCGACCTGTTATAAAGATACACTGCAGGTATTACAGAGATCTGCACCAAAACCTGTTAAAACTATAAACAAAAATACTGCAACTCTAAGTATTTTAGTTGTGACCAAAACCCAAGACTTTCCCAAGAGTGCACATATCCATAAATGAACTTGTGGTACCATACTGCTGTAAAAAGACTGATGCTAATTTCTGCAAATTAGCCAAACACAGGAGGTAAGGGGGAAAGGCAAGTAATTTGAAAAGCAGGAGAAGCAACCAGCTCAAAAGAGCACTATCCCTTCCTTAACATGACTAAAGAGGGGCTTTGTCCCACTGACAGACACCTGGCCATGAGAAACTGCCATCAAGCCAACCAGCTTAGGGAGAAAAAACTCAGCTTCCCTGGCAAGCTGGCAAGTTCCACACACGAGCCAGTGGTCTGCAAAACCCTCCTGCGAAACCCTAGGCAACAAAGCTGTAAGGGAATAACAAGTCGCCAGAGCCCTTCTGAGGCCAGGGAGAAGGAAGGAATGGATACACCTCCTAAAGGGACAGAGGCAGGAGCCTACACCGGCCAAGCACCCCGGTGCACGCGCGGGGGGAGGCAGGGGAGGAAGGGTAAAGAGAAGAAGCCTTCTTACCTATGAGAACCCCAACCAGGGCGCTATCGAGGCGGAAGCACAGCGGGGCCGTGACGTCCCGAGCTTGGCCGGTGGCGGCTCGAGGCGGCCGCTGCCACACCGCCTCCCCCGGGCCGCTGGAGCCCTCTGCGCCTCGAAGCTCCCACTCCTCCCCTCCAAGGCTGGCCGCTGTCTCCTGCCGCCACTGAGTGCTTTTTCGTTCTTCACCGCCCCTTACAGGCAGAGGGGTCACCGGCGCCTGCCGCGGACGCCAAGCGGCAGCGGAAGATGACTGCAGACGCGAGGCAGCGCCATCCTCATCGCTACTCTCCTCCCAGTCAGACATGGCGACAGCAACACCCAACTCCGCGACGCATGTGGCGGGCCTCGAGGCGCCTTAGGCTAGCGGCACGCCGATTGGCCACGGCGGGCCGCTCTCTAAGCAGTGATTGGCTGGCTCGGCGAGGCCTCGTGGTGGTAGAACCTATGGCAGGCCCTGCTGGGGGGGGGGGGGGGGGGGGGGGGAAGGGGGGGGGGGGAGGGGGGGAGGGTGCGCGTCTGCTTTCGGGTGCGCGCCTGCTTTCGGGTGTGCCCTGCGGGGCCTTTAGTGTGGCAGGGCTGTCACTTTTCTCGCCGTTCTCCTTTCTACCCTGCTGGCCCTGGGGCAGCCCTGCCTGGGCTCTGCTGAGGAGAAGGCGGAGGTGTTTTAGGACGTGAGGGGGAAGAACTCGGTCCTCGCCGAGTGGGAAACGCCGAAGGCTGTGGAGCGGGCGGTGGCGGCGGGCTGGCTGGCTGGCGGGCGGGCTGGCTGGCTGGCGGGCGGGCTGGCTGGCGGGCGGGCGGGCTGGCTGGCGGGCGGGCGGGCGGGCAGGCAGGCAGCCTCCGGGGCGGCTGTGGAGCGGCGGCGGCACTGGGTAGTTTCGCTCGCGTGACGCCAGTACGTTGCGCTCTGGGCTTTTAACCTCAAGCGGTAATTGTGATTTTCGTGTGGTCCAGTGTACTAAAGCTGGTACGGTGTGGGAAATGGAGTCGCAGAAGGGCTGAGGTTAGAAGGGACCTCTGGAGATCATCCAGTCCAGCCCTCTTCTCGAGCGGGGACACCCAAGAGCCAGTTCCCCAGGGCTGTGTCCAGGTGATTTCGGAGTGTGTCCCAAGCGTGGAGATGCCGTGGCTTCTCTGGGCAACCTGTGCCAGTGCTTGGTCACAGTAAAACGTTAGAAAAATAAAAGACAAAATCCCGTCCATGTTTTGTCCCTACCCATCTTCAATTACACTGACAGTCTCCTAAAATGAGGGTTTAAATTTCCTTTAGGTGTGGTCCTGTGCTCCTGTTTTACAGAGCTGATTGGTGAAGACAGTGTGTGTTTCTTTATGGATGCACATTACCGCCTGTGCCTGGTCATTGTGTGCTCCAAGGAAATGGTTCACTCTGATTTTGCCTGCCCCTTCCCTACTACCTCTATGTGTGTGTAAAGCAAGACATGCAGGTTTAACATGAGAAGACCATGCATATATATTTACATTTTTTTCCTGTCTGGTGTTTATTCTTCATCAGAGCTTGGCAGTGGTCACATGTATAAATGACTGACATGGAAAATCTGTGTTTTTGGAGACCGCATCTTTGAATTTCAATATCTAAGATTACATTCATCAGAGAGGTAAAGGTCACCTATACATGGAAATACTTTGTTCTGATTTTCACAGATTCACAGAATTGCAGGGGTTGGAAGGGACCTCCAGAGATCATCAGGTCCAACCCCCTGCCAAAGCAGGCTCCCTAGGACAGGTTGCACTGGTAGGTGTCCAGACAGGTTTTGAATATCTCCAGAGAAGGAGACTCCACAACCCTCTGGGCAGCCTGTCCCAGGGCTCTGTCACCCTCACTGTGAAAAAGTTTTTCCCCATGTTGGTGCGGAACTTCCTGTGCTCCAACTTGCAGCCATTGCCCCTTGTCCTGTCCCCACAGACCACTGAAAAGGGGCTGGCTATTTCCCTCTGTATTTTGACGCCTTCAAAGAGGCAGTGACACAAGCACAGGCTTTCTATATTTGATACTTCACACTCAAATACACCTTATCTTTACACCTTATCTTCAGCAGGGCTGCAGGAAAAGCAGTGAGGAAAGAAGGCTGTAGGTTTGGTGCAGTAGCATTCTAGAGCAGCTTTTATGATTCAGCACAGAGGAAAGAGCTTCAATCACCTATGTAGCCTTCCCTAAGGAATCCTGCTCCTGGCACACGCTCCTGATTGTCAACCTTTTATCTAACAAGAGAAGGTGGTAATAACTTCCCAGCTAATTTCTCACAGAAGTGCTGAAACATCTGAAGTAAACTCTGAACCGTTACCAGAAACTGAACATATCAGGCTAGTTCGTGTACATTTTATTCTAGTAAACTTCCTTTGAGATGTTTTGGTCCATTTAATAACAATATTTAAAAACTTCAAAAGGAAAACCATAAGCAAGGGTTGGGTGGTTTTTTTGGGGTGGGGTGGGTGTCGATGTTTTGTTTTGGTTTTTTTAGCCTGATACATACTTGCCCGATACAATTGTTTATGAAAGGAAAAAAAAAGCCACCAATAAGCACTGTACTTTTCAAATAATTTTTATTAACAACAATATGGATTCAACTTCGTCAAGAAATTACAATTAACATTGTAATGTACTGGCTAATGTCATTGCAGTGTCAGTGGAAGCAGCCTTCGTGCTTTCTAAGCCTGTTATGAAACAGGCTTTTTATCTTTCAAAGAAGTAAGAAATGCTTCCAAATAGCAGGTGATATTGGGTATGTCTGGCATTGTCCTCTGTCCACGCTTACATCCAGATGGATGAACAGGAAAGTGTTACATGCTTCCACTGACGCTGCAGGGGACAATTCTTACTTCAAAAACCAATTAACCTTTTTAGACAGTGACAGCACTTTGTGTGATGTTGTAATCCATTTGAATTAAGTTGATTAACACACTTGGGGGAAAAAAAAAAGGTGAAGCAGAAATATCTGGGGCAAATTCTTTTCTGACCTGTATTTCACTCAAACCTAATGAATCCAAAAGGATTGCATGACATATGAGTCAGGATAAAAGTTGGCCCAGAGAGGCAAGTTCATTCCTGGTATAGAAGTGAGTTCAGTTCCTTTGCGGTCAGTGGAACTGAGCCCGGTTATCCCAATGGAGACTGAACTTCACCCAGTTGGGCAGCAAATTCATTGAAGTCAGTGAAGCCATCCAAGGATGAATTTAGCCTCAGGTGTTTAAAACCTTTTTTCGTTCTTTTGCTGTTGTATTTTCGTTTCCTGCTTACTCCTTTTTTTTCTGATTATTCTCTTTTTCTCTGTGCTTTTTAAAAATGTCCCTCCTCTTCTTCCCTTTTTACATCAATACTTTGTGCGTTATTTTTTTATATAGTCAATGTGACATGGGTAAATTCAGCTAAGTATTAGTTTCCTCAGGAAATAACTGGAATATTACCATTTTCACTTTAAACAGATGCCCAACATAATGAGGATTTGAATCTGAGCTCCCGATTCAAGAAAAATTCTTGAACTCCATAAAATGAATGAATTCCATAGAATTTTTGCTTGAGTAAGGATTGCAGGTCCCAATCCAGAAATACTACTGTACATCAGATGTTCTACTATACATCAGCAGTTCAGTATGATTTGACTTATCACAGAAGAGCAGGTGAATTACTCATCACCATACTGTAATGAGAGCAGTCACTCTAAGGAGAATTATCTCAAAAACATATGGAACAACCGTGGGCACTGTGAATAAAAGTGTATGATCTTTGCAATCTTGAACCCTAGGCTAAAACACTATATTCATATTTAAATAAAAAGTATAGACCATATAAGCCAGGAGCAAATACAAATTTTTAAACAAATAATAATCATCAAAACTATTCTTTTCGGTTCTCTCTTCAATCAGGTACAAGAAATGTTGACCAGAAAACAGTTATTTGGATAGGCTTAATTCCTGAAGCTCTTACTTAAGTTCAAATTCTCTCTTCAACAATCCTCAAGTGGATTGCAAATCAGAAGAAAGTAATAATTGTCTTTTGTCCCAAGTCATGAACAATTCTTATCTGTCATGAGCTGGACTTTAATAAGCAGCTCAGGACAAGACTCAAAAAAGCCAAACAGCTCCTTCTTTTGTGAAACCCATGAATGACTGTCAGTCATGACACTGTCTTTTAAAGAGAGAGCATAGAAACAGGAAACTCCTCATGAGGAAATGTGAGCAAAGCTTATAAAAATCCAAACAAACAATTCTTTCTTTCCAGAATTTCATATATTCACTACTCTTTCTATTTTCTATCAATATTATGTTAAAAAATTCCTATATGATAAGACTTGCAGCTACAAAAATAATAATGGTGAGCATAAAAGAAAAAAAGAAATTAGGATTTTTAAACCATAATTTGAACAGATACAATTTTCTGGATTTATTAGTTCTTTGTAAAGACATTAACATTTTCATACATAATTTATAGAACTCATTCTTTTGTGCACAAAAAACCTGTATTAAATAAATTAACTTAAAATTAGAAGGAATCAAGCATGTCTTTTAAGGCAAAAATACCAAGTTTCTGTGAGATAAGTTATGAGCAAAACCCAAGGCCCTGTCTTTGTGCGGAATCAGTACGCGCCAGGCCAATGCTCAGTTCTCCCATTGACGCCTTCCGGGCTCAACGGGGGTGCAACCATCTGCTTGTGCAGATGAAGGTGGAAGAGTGGTGTCCAAATTCATGATGCCATGATTTTTCCATCTCGCCAAGGAGGGGAAAGGAGTTTCGTTACTGAACACACAGTTTCCATGTGCCCGATCTCTTGCTCCTTAACTGAACCTAAGTGTGGGTTTATGCTTAGGCCAGCAAGGAGGCTTCATATGGAAGGCAAGAAAGGCACCATAAACCATTCAAAAAAGAAAGAGAAGCCAAAAGGAACCCCAACTCGTAAGTTTTAAAATTTTCAATAGGACTTTAAACTTACAGAGCTGTCTGGATAAACTGCAGACATTCAAATAAGTTAATAGCTAAATGAACTGAGATGCGGAAAAAAACCCCCCTATTTATTCTCACATGATTGCTGCTGTAATCAGGCTTCAGTACGGTTAGACTGCACATAAAAGAAAACAAGACTGAATGTGGTAAATCATATGGCAAATCAGTGGTGAGGAACTTGTGCTTCAAGGTGTCTTTCAGGATTTGACAGCTGAAGTTTGCTCTGGCATAAGCCATGGAACACAGCGTACCATCCATGGACCCCATGTTAACAACGCAATATATACACTCTACAGTTTGCATGTACTTTCACATAATAAGGTTATCATGTAACATCCAGGAATACTTCTGTAAAGGAAATATGGAAGCAGAAATTACAATGGTTTCATAGTAAACAGATCAAGTCCTTCACAATACAATCTACAGCATTTAGCCATGGTTAAGACTGGAGTGACGTTTGCGGTGTACGTAGTTAAGTTCCCAGCAGGTCTGAGCGTTGAGAAAACACTGCCCTGAGTGAGCTGGCACTGGCACCCCCGTACATTCGGCGTTCCTGCTGCTAGAGGGAAGCTGAGCCCAAGTCAGGTTGTCTACAAGCCTGTGGTGCAGGTGGGGTATAAATCTGGGGGCGGGCAGGGGAGAGGCAACACACAGAAACCTCTTTCCGCTGGGAAGAGCGAAAGCCCGTTTAGGCTCCGCAAGGGTTGTCCCAGGGCCGAAGCCTTGCTGGGGATGTGCAGATAGGCACTAACACTGCTCCTGCGTCTCAGCAGAAGTGAAGGGTAGGTTAGGGTAAGAGGAAGAGAAGGTGCATCAAGCAGGAATGCTCGGTCTGATGTAGACTTTGAATTTGAAAACTCAGGTATTAGGAGGAAGGAGTCTGAAGGTCCTTTCTTTGCAAGTTCGCAAAAAATGATTGCAGCTGTGACACAGTGTTGAGCTATAAGTGTGACCACTTTCTCCTCTCTCCTCCTCCCCTTTATTTAAAAAGCAAACAAACAAAACAAAGCAAGAAAAAAACAAACCCCCTTTGACTCCAGGTTGGGTTTTTTTTTCAGTTAAGGTAGTCTTCTCTACTTCTATTTCCATTTCTGATTGCCTACCTGGCTTTTTTGTTTTCCCCTTCTTGCCCATCTGAATCCATCTTATATTTTTTTCCTTCATTGATTGTGTTTTCCTTCTTCCCTGTTCTACCCTCTTTACTTTTACTCTGTATTTCAGTTCTTCATTTTCTTTCCTTTCCCAGCACTACAAAGTGCTGTCATGGTATCAGGCTGGGACTGCAAGGAAAATTGCCAGAATTTCCACAGAAGGAAACAGTGCTTCTATAGTAAAGGCAGCACGTGCTTCCTTCGCTTCCTTCCTTCCCCTACCGCTGCTGAAATGTTTCAGATTCACAAGATAGCTCCTCAATGGGACTGGAAGAAGGAGACATTCCCCTGAATTTTTAGTGCAGTCACCCAGGATATCCACTTCTGAGGCCAGCCCCAATCCTTTAAAATACAAACTTTTTGTAGCAAAATAATGTTCTTGTTATAAAGAACAACGTGGTAGTGGCGTGTCAGGTACTTTTGCCACGGCACTAAATCACCAAAAATCAGATGGGTATTAACATACTGTTTTTCAGAGTTAAAAATAACTGATTACTGATGAGCTAATGTGTGTATCTTGCAACTGGCAGCCATTTCTAATCCCATGTTACTGGTTTCCTTGGTACCTTGCTAGCAGCTGTAGATATTTTTTTCATTGTAAACATAAACTATCATCTAAATCAGGACATTATATATATATTTAATTAGTTCAGAAGCAAAGTGCTTTAAACCTTACAATTTTTACTCCTGCCCTGTAGAAACGGCACTAGGTCTAAATGTTCAAATTTCTGCTTTTTTGATACATCCTGCAGCATTAGCTTTGTAGGCAACTCATCATTTAAACCTACTGTACTACATAAAGGCTGCTGTACTGTAGGTGTAAATTTGAATGTCAGCTGTCACTTAAACATGCATTTTTCATGCAACTAGGAGTTATGGGCTCATTCAACTGCTTCTCAAATTCATCCTGATTTTTGTGATTTTATCTTATTAAAAAGGCTTTCAAAACAGTTCATGCTATGATATGTATGACTAGAGGAATGACCCAGCCAATGAAGAAAGCCCACAAGCTGTTACTTAAGTTTGACGTGGAGCAGATTGAGTGCTTCTGTACCGTCCCCTGGCTTGCAAATGCTTTGAGATGATCTTGATATTCCAGTCCTTAGAGAGTCAGCAGAGAGAGTTGTTTCCACTAATGGGCGCGAGATGGCTTCAGTAGTCTCTGTTCCTGCCTCCGACTCCAACTCTTCATCAGTTATAAATAATTTTGACTCCCTCCATTTGGAGTATACATCTTGGCTACCTCTGGAACCACTGGAGTCACTGCCAGCAATCTGTACATTCAGTTCTTCTGTTGATTGTATAAGGTTTTGTACAGATAAAGATTTTCCTAAATCCATTTGCACCACGGGTTTAACTGAGAGCAAAGGTTCCCCTTCTGTATCCAGGCTTTTTCTCCATGCGAGATCCTTCGTTGCACTGGGCTGTGCAACTTGTCCATTATCCTTTGACGCAACAAGGCAAGCGGTGACATCGGAAATATTTTCCTGTGTGGTTACAGGAATAATATGAACGGGCTCAGGCCTATTGATATGCTTCATTGATGAGAAAGGTGGTATTTGTAATGTTGTTGGAGTTGCTGGCTTAGTCGCCTGGTTTATTTGGTTTGATGTACTACTATTAACCGTTGCAGGTCCATCGTTTGGCACTTGCGTTGCTTGACTATGCATAGCTGAACTAAAAGCATAGTAAGCCTGAGTGCTAAATTCATTTGGTGTCAGTATAAGCTGTAGGCCACGAGGCAGATTGGCACTAGCAGATCTGGATACACACCCACTAATTTGTGCAGAATTCGACAAATCTTTGTTGTCCGATGGACTCTGGTAGTCAGAAGTCTGCTCACACTCAAAAGCTGGCATTTGAAAGGAAGCCAAAGTGAGCGCGGACGCAGATCCTTTTCGCAAAACTTGTTGGTAAATATCTAAGAGACAGTCCAGTTTTGACTCAATGGATTGTACCTGCAGGAGGAGAGGACAAGGTTAACATCAATGCCAAACGCTGGTTTAAGACATCTGGAACCCAAGCAAAGGGAAAATGTCACTGTTGAAGAGACAAATGGAAGGAGCTTGGCATACGCTATTTACCCTTGAAAAATAATGTCAAAAGCCATGTACCTTTTTCACAAGCAAGCTATTAAAAGGGAAAACAGTAACCTGTGATTTTTCCTTACTTACTTTTCTGTACATGAAAGACAGTTAAGGTAATACATTTTGTATCAATTTTAATTCAACATGTAAATGAAGCAGGTATTAGGAAAAAAAATAAAATAATTACCTGTTCAGCCTTTGAAACTGGCAATGAAATTTACACAAGGCACGAGCAATTGAGCAAGACAGAAGCGACACAGATAATCACTCTACCTGTTTCTCCACCTTGACTACACGCCCTAACATACTGAGGTCATCAGTTGTCTCATTCTCTGCAGGATTCTTTTCTCTATTTCTTTTATCTGCTGTGATTTGTCCTTTCCCAAGAATTTGGTCAACGCTGTAAGAGAAACCAAAAGCTCCTGTGATTCCTGGAAATGGTGACGATATGGAATTGTTCACTATATTCATACATTAAAAATTAAAACCATAGTACTTCAGAAAAGCACTTAAGAAAGATGACAAACTTAATTTTATTAATTAAGAACAACAACTATGACAAGCGATTTTTGAGTAATTGAGACTGCTTTTGTTTTCCACTGGCACTAACCAGAAGCCAGACCTTAGCCATCACCTGGGAGAGCTGGGACAAGACTTGCTGTGAGGGGGAGAGAGGATGTGGCCCCTCCAGCGGCCTCATGCCATAAAAGCCTAGACATACCACTGCCACTCAGCTCTCCTATCCTAACAGCACCAAGTCCTGGGCAGGTTGTCAGTTTGAAGCAGAAATCTCAACCCTGATGCTGGTACTGATATACATGATACAATGTTGATTTTATTTGGGTTTTTTCCCCTAAATTATTATTGCAGGGAATCTAGAACATAAAACTTACATAAATACTACATTACCTGTACTTGCCAATTTTTCCTATGTGAAAAAATACATCTGATATAGGAGAAAGGCAGTTCTCAACATTGACCTCATGCTTTTGGCAACCTCCTCACTAAATTTCTTGTTTACAAACGACCTTACAAATAAAGGATTACCTTCTCTATTGTTCAGACTTCCATTTTCTAGGGACAATTTAGATAGATACATATTGCCCACAATGTGTTTTCTGGCTCAGCTGTGTTCATGGAAGGAAAGGCTAGGCTGAAGCATGGATGGCAATTTGTACCCAAATATAACACAGGAATGGTAAATGTTGCCAATATTAATTATGCAGTGAAGGAGATAAGGTGCTTACGCAGAGTAGAAATTCTTTCCTTACCGTGACTGAAGACTCTTAATTCTGCATAGCATGTCTAGATGACCTGCTGAATACTGTTCAATGACATCTTTGACATCGTAGGGACGAAGTGTTTCCTTAAACTTCCTCTTTGCCACATGAAATTTCATAATTCTGTGGGGAAAAATCATGTCACAGACTAATCTTCAACAATTGTAAAGCAACACAATATATTTCACTGACAAAATTATTGTTTCATTAGCACTGGCAATGTTTCCCTTAAATTTTACCACATTTTACTAATAGTAAGTATCAGATAACAGTAAATAATCCAAAGTTGATGAATGGCATGTGTTTTCTTTGAAAGACTTGCACAAGTTTTAGTGGTGCTTGTGTGAATGTGTGATGTCCACCGAATTGTTCCTCTTAGAACAAAAAGCTTGATATTAAATAGCAAATTTTAAGCTAAAGAAATTGCAAATTTGTAAAGGAAATGGCAGTGAGGTGAACTTCCAAGTCGGCTGGTGAAACTTGTGGTTCCCCTTGATTCTTCTGAGACCTGCGGAAGAGAGAACCATGGGAGAGCTGGGAGAGGAGCTGAGGGATGAGGTGTATTGGCTGCTCTGGTCTGTTACAGAGCTAATCAATCCCCATTAGGGCCACGCTGCTGATATTTGCTCTCTATTGCAGTTTAAATGCAGAGACAGTAAATTGGTATCCTATTCCAAATCCCAGTATTTCATGGCAATGTATTTCCTCCGTATGTATTTAGCAGCTATACGGCAATGAATGCTAATAAAAGCTAAACATGTCTCTCACCCTGATAAAAACAGATCAATGGTGTTTGAGTGAACTTTAGGAAAGCCATACATACTTTCTGTAGTTAGGACAGATATTACAATAGTAAGTATGTAGAGTCAGATGTGATCCTCTACTGTTTCTGTATCATATGCAAACGTTCTTCCAAATAATGACCAGCCTTTTCCCACAGTGCCTAGGTTGCTGGTATTTCTCATTCTGGTGACTTCTAATTAAAAATGAGATCGCTTGTCACTTGGTAGAGAGCTTGAAGTATGATTCTGGTTATAGAAATTAAAAATGGAAAAGGCCTGTTAGGGGTAGTCGATCACTTTGACAGTTCAGGACTGATCTCCATGAGGTTTTAACTATGTCAGATGCACTTTCCTCTTCACCATGTTCAGTTCTACAGACTAAGGGCTTTCGGCCTTTGCTGTGATCTGAAGGCCTCCAAAGCTGGGATGCAGATTGGTTGTGGTTTGTTTTTTTTTTTAGCTGCCAGATGATGCCAAGATGTTCTGTTCGGAGTAGTCTGGTAGCACAGACAATCTCCTGGAATCTATTTATTTGTTCAGGTTACGAGGAATAAATGAGATAGCTGACATCCACAAGAAAGTATTGTTCTTTTGTTGTTAATCTCTGGTTTGGGGGTCACAATTTCTTACTTCACACTCTTGATAAAGTAAATAGATGAGATGCTATTAGAAGAGCAGAGCTAGAGGGTTAATAACCATAATTGAAGACAACTGAATTTACCATAACCGAGTGATTTTACAAGAGATGAGACAGAAGACTAATTTTTATTAACAGCCGTAGAAGCATCTTAATCAGCGTGCACAGAAAGCCTTCATGGCTGCTTTGCATCTTTATAACAGGCTTTTTGGTTATAAAGGCATAATGCTCAGAAGCCCCACCCGGGGCCTGTGTCGCCAGGGTGTAACTGTGCCATTGCTGGTTTAGTTCTTCACTCGGGCGTTGCCATCCTGATTAAATCGAGCAGGGTTTGGAACAGACCCATGTCGCTTACTTCTTCTGTTCTTCGAATATGCAGAATTGCATACAAAGTGCGCCAAAACCGAAACAGAGCCCGACGGCAGCCGGGTCTGTAATTCGGAGTTACACCGCACGGGGGCAAGCGAGATCCGCCGCAGACTGCACCGAGGCGTGGCTGGCGGCACCGAGCTGCCGGCGCTGGCCAGGCAGCGGTAACCGAGGTGAGAATGAACCCAAGAAGAACTCAGACCCAGACCCCGTGACATTTTTTAAGCTTTACGTGTGTTTTTTAATTGCCGCACGCCGTGTACGTGGCGGTACGTGGTTGGAAAAGTACTCAAGTCACAAGGGTGATGCTTTTCTGGTGGGAATTAGCCACAAAAGGGGCCTGTTTGAATGATGCATCCAGGGGAGAGCAGAAAAAAAAATAATTGTGTTGAATTGGTTCAGTATACCAAAGTGCTTTGTCTATAGCTAACTTCTAAACCACAGGTCCCACGAATCTTTCCATGGCCAGGTAAGTTGTAGAAAGTTACATTTCAAATAGAAAGTTTTGTCTTATTGACCTGGAGCAGCCAAAAGCAGCATCCATTTCATTTAACTCTTGTCAAGTGCAGGATCAGCACTGAGCTAGCATTACAGTGTTCTCTCAGTGCGCAGGTTGCAGCTCTTTCCTGGCATCTGTTGCACTTTTCTTTCCATTTGTGTTGCCCATTCCAGTACTAAAAGCTATTCTGCTTGTCATTCCTGCACTTTACTGAGGCTGGCACTGAGTCAGAACATCTCTAATCCTGTCGTACACAGGCTAATTTTTTAAACCCATTTCTTGTCATTCTTGTCGCTATCTCAGGAAGAAATGGAACTTCATTCCATTGGGTTTCAGGTAAACTCACACATGGCTCCTGCCTTGAAGATGAAAAGACAAGTAGGTTGCTTTGCCCATACCCAGTTGAGGTGCTCACAGGTTGTTTGCTTACTACGTCAGGAAAGCAGGTGCACACAGATGTAGTTGTGCTGGTTCCTTTGTCTCTCTACCCTTTGATTGCCAAATAGCCCTTCTTCCTGGCAAACTGCAATGCGCAGAAGAGATCACGACCCAAAATAGAGAGGCCAACAGACAAAGCTGGCTGAGAGGTAGTTTCACTGCATGTGAGGTCAATGTTGCCTCCTCTCTTGGGTCCTGACTTGGACTAAATCATCCCCTAGGAGCCAGAGACATTGTTTTCTCCCAAGCACAGCCAAAGACACATTTAGAAGCTTTGCCTAGACTCTGAAGACCACCTGGGCAGAAAATACGCAGTGTGCTGGGATTTAAGAGACACAGAGTATTCTGAAACATCTCCATTGAACAAATTCAGAATGGCTCCTAAAAATATGTTTCATAGGTGTAGCAGAAACATTTCAAAGCCTGAATTAAGCGGTAAATTATATTTTCCTACTTTGGCTAGTAAATATGTATGACTTCAACTTTACAGCTTATGGGTTCAAGAATTCTCAAATTTCATTACACTTAGCTGCATTTATTATTATTATTATTATTTCTTATTAACAGCAAATGAAA
Source organism: Hypotaenidia okinawae (assembly GCA_027925045.1). Classification (NCBI taxonomy): domain Eukaryota; kingdom Metazoa; phylum Chordata; class Aves; order Gruiformes; family Rallidae; genus Hypotaenidia; species Hypotaenidia okinawae. The sequence continues at coordinate 89,728,539 of BSDF01000003.1, forward strand.
ACATATCTATGCAATCACTACAGTTAAAGAGAGAAAAGACCTTTTAGGTCAGCAAGTTCATCTTCCTGCCCTTGCAGTTATTTCATATTGCATATTTATTTATGCTTCTCAAATCTAGTTCTGTATTCCATAAGTAGTACAATAATTCCATCATTTCTATTGTGGAGAGTATTACAGAATTTAGTGCCTCTTGCTATGAAAAATGATCAGAGATATCACAATGTGTGAAAACAAGGAATCCTCATCTTCTTTTTAGTCTCTTTTATATACATTCATCTTTGTGAATTAACAGAGAGGGAAAATACAATGTTTTTTGTTAGTGTCGGGGAGGCTGCAGAGGAGCAGTTCTGATGGTGGTCTGGCCTGAGGAATGCTGTGGAGAGCATCACGTTTCACCATGCTACCTGTCTCTTCCCTACTCAACATTCTGCAAATTCCCCAACATTATGCAAATGCATTGAGCATGTGTTCCTTCTTTTCCCTAGCGCCTCACTTGATCTTTCCTGACAGAGAGGTTGCACTAAGGAGGGGTGGAAGGGGCAGCACAAGCCATGGGCTGCGGAAGACTCAGCTTGGGGGGCTTGGAGTGAGTGGAGGCTGACAGTTTGATGTGATACTGGACAGGTCTGCCTAGTGGGTCTTCAGTGGGATTGTTTGGGAGTCATATATTTTTTTGGAAAGGGCCATTAAGTTAAGAACTTTTTAAGGAACTATTTCTTTCTGATTCCAAAACTGAGAGGCCTTACCTATGCAAGTCCACAGGAATTAATTCATTTATTCCTCCTCCCCCTCCCCCCAAAAAAAAAAAGGGACCATTTGAATCATTGTAAAACCCTTTGTACCCAGCTCTAAGCAGGAAAAAATACAATTACTCTCCCTTATTACAGTTTCTCAAGGTGATGTAGCTAGAATGGATTCAATTGTATGTGCTTACATTTCAGGTCTTTTGAATAGTGCCTCATGAAGCTATTCAAGTACCTTCTGTCTTCATCTGCCTCTGTACACCAGCAGGAAAAGAAGAACCTCCTCCCTCCCCCACAGCCTTTGCAATTCAAAGCCGTTGCTAAAAACAAACTTCAAAATGAGGCACGAAGTTTCCATATAGGCAGATGTTATCATCTTGAAATTCTACAGTTACTATATAGTGTCTCAGATCCTTCTTCAGATGTTTGCATAGATCCCAGTGTAGTCAGGTAACAGATACTCTGCATAATCAGAAAGAGGAGTATCGGCTACCTGATGAACTGAATTATCAGTCTCTTGATTTTGAGAGATTAAGGTATAGCATTTAACAAAAGTCTGAAGATCATTACACAGATCTCACACAAGAGTGTTTTTGTGTAGCAAGAGGTATGTGCTGCTTGCAGTCTAGTGAAACATTGACATTTGGAGGGAGGGATTTGTGGCTTGCTGGTAGCAAGTGAAGATGGAGAACCGTTATTGTCAGCCTCAGAGGTGAGGTGAAGCGAGTTGGGTTTTGGTAAGCTAAGTATGAAGAGAAAAAGTTGGAGGTAATCTAAAAAGTTGACTCAGTTAAATTGTGTATGTCTCAAACACTCAAACTGTTGCTCTTTTTTAGGAAGTTTCTGTAGATGACACTGTGCAGAAAGTTTGCCAGCTAGGTCCTTCATATTTGGTTACTTTCCATTTGAGCTGGTAATTACCAGGAGAACCAAGAAAAGAAGCAGGTGATGCACTGAATGATCTGGTGGTGCCTTTGAAAACAAGCTCCATGAATTTAGTATGAAAATATCAGGTTGCTCTTAAGAAATTTGGACGGTATCAAGAATGAGATGAGCATTGGTATCACTTGCCAGTACAGTGGCAATGTGCACTTGGAGCCAGGGGTCAACCAGTCCATTTAAAGTGCAGCACCACAGAAAAAGATTTTTGACACCAAAGCAAATGAATTATGCTGACTGTTCCTAATTGAAGCATTTTCCATTTGAAGGAATACAAGGTCTGCCTTGTAGGTAGGTGTCCTGTGTAGAATGATTTCTGTCTCCTGCGGAAATACTACAGGCAAGAGATAGTTCTTTGTGGCGACATTTGAGTTGCCGGTTGGAGTGGACGTGGACATGGACCTGGTATCTGACACATCCTGTGAGGTCACTTCCAGGCAGGTTGGAAAAATTGTAGGAATAGACATAGCAGACCTGACATCTGCAAATGATCAGTCAAGCTGTCTGTGTTAGTAAAATACTAAAAGCAGCCTTACTTGCTATCTGTCTTCATTGGCAATCAGTGGGAAAAGGGGAAGAGGATACAAGTAGCCAGTAGGTTATCATGGTATGAAATTATTTGATAAAGAGCTTGAGTTCTTTCTTCCCATAGTGCTGGGAGAACCAAGGCAAGCGTCTCCCTGCAGAAAAACATTATCTTTCTGTAGGGTTTTGCAGAAATCCCATGGCTGCTGCCTGCCTGCAAGAAAGGCACCAGGCTCTGACACAACTGTGATGCAAAGCCAGTGGGGTGACCCCCAACAATGTCCTTGGGTTTGCCATCAGCAGAGAGGGAATGCCTGAGCTCTCCTTGCTTGTGATGTACATTTTATGGTGGAGATTCAGCCCTTCAGGATTTGCCTTTCAAAATATACAGGAGGAAGAAGAGCCTTGGTGGTCTCAGGAGGGTGAACACAAAGTTTCAGCTTTAGGTACCAATAATCTTAGAAGTTTCAATGCAGTTTGCAACTTTCTTGGAGAATGAGACAATTAGTTTTGAATTATTTGGGTTATATTTACTTCAGTGGATGGATAGTGGCAGGTAAGGCTTTGCACAACTGAGTGAATGTAATTATTTTGCTGTAACCTGAAGAAGGTTGAAGTAAAAGTCGTATGACAGACAGTTTCAGGAATACAGAAATACAATAAAACCCCATAACTTTTCAAGGAAATAACTTTTCCAGGCAAGGTGATATATGTTTAGTAATATTACATCAAACTAGATGGCAGTAATTTGGATTACAGGAATATAGTGGAAACCAGCATTCATTACTCTCTTCAATGAATCAAATCATGTAACTGTTTTAGGCATTGAAAGGCTGATATTAGAACAGATAAAGTATTTTGACTTGCAAATAAAATACTGATGAATAAGAAGCATAAATAAACTGTATTCACATTAGTTATGTAACAAATATTGCCATGTAATAAGTTCAACTAACTACCATTTTATTAATTGACGTGGTTAATTAGAACCTTAATTAAAGAAATCTCAAATATTTATTCATCCCATATTTTTTACTCACCTGATTGCTCTGATGACAGTTTTAAGAGCAGGGGTGAGATCTTCTACTGACACATCACACTGGCACCCTTTATCATCATAAACATCATCTGTTCCAAGACTGGTGTCAGCTGCAAAATACAAGAGCAGGCAAAACAAGTAGCCTTTAAAAGTATCTTCCTTAGTGTTTTCTACTCACCTGCACAGTGGTTCTGGGAAAAAAAAAGGACTTCAAATCAAGTAGTATTGAGCTTCATCAGTTTACAAGCTGTATGAGGCACTTGCCTGTGTTTGCACTTGTGTCATAAAAGGCTTGGGTAGTCCCCAGTGTAAACAATAGAAGTTAAAAAGGAAGAAAGCCCTGTTATTTTTTGAACAAATCAATAGTTTGGTATGAGTATGTCTATTCCTGATATCTTGCTGCTTTTTATCACATTCTCTGTCTTAATGGAAAGTGCTGAGCTAACAGGTTTAATGGCAGAATCAAAAGATGCTGAAGTTATATTAAAATTGGGCTTTTTTTTAGTTTTTTAACCTCTGTGGACCCACCTGCCACTGAAGATAGGAGATGATCCATTTCAGTTACTAAGCAGGCTGTGGAATGACCCAACATGTTATTACCGGTGAAAATAAACAAAGCACCTTTTTTGCCAGAAATGAATAATGACATCCATCATGGATCATTTGACAGTTTAAACCTTAGATCCATATAAATATTGCAGTTTCTTTGTAATAGGAGCTTAAGTCAAGTCACTGCATTTGTTTCCCTGAAAAGAAATGATCTTCTGCCCTTTCCTAACACTGCCTCTGCAGTTACCATTTGAGAAGTAACTAGCAATCTCAGAGGGAACTGGGGTTGTTTAGCCTGGAGAAGAGGAGGCTAGGGCGTACCTTATCGCTGCCTACAATTACCTGAAAGGAGGTTGTAGAGAGATGGGTGTTGGTCTCTTTGCCCAAGTGACAGGGGATAGGACTAGGGAAAATGGATCCAAGCTGCACCAGAGCAGGTTCAGATTAGACATTAGGAAAAAGTTCTTCACTGAAAAGGGATGATCTCAAAGGTCTTTTACAACCTTGTGATTCTGTGATTCTATGTACCTCAGTACATGAGAAAACAGGGACTGATACAGGACAAAGAAGTTTTACAAACTTATAATGCACTGGAGTGGAAATTGAGCAAGGAGTGTAGGATCTGAAATACAGGAAACCTGTCTTGAGAGTAGATATTTTCTCCTCCCAAACCATCTCTTTTCACCTGCATAAGTTCCAAGTGACAAGGTGAAGAATAGTATTTAAGGCCAACCTATTTCAACATGTGTCTCTGCTTCATAAAGAAGAGAGTGCACAATGAAACACTGACATATGAAAAAGAGACAAAAGGATTGGATTCAGTAATACTCAGTAACTGAGGAGATTTCTTCCCAGTCCTATGTCCCTACCTGCATTCATGCTGTTATTTAAAACATAGGGTTAGTCATCCAGAAACACAGCAAACAATCCATTTCAGGGGCTTCTATTATAAACAAATTTGAAGCACCATCAGACACAAATGATTGCAGAACTTTTTTTTTTCCCCAAGTTCTTTTTTTACAAAGACTGTAAATTAAAGATGAAAAAATACTCTCAGTCAGAAGTGCCTGGAAATTTCATGGAACCATGCAAATCTAATAGGAATGCTGTCTTAGAATAAGCAACATTGTATTAGGCTGCATCTTCAGGAATTGGTATTGCTACATTATTGTCTTCACAGATTTAATATTTGACTATAATAATTTATTTTGATGACTCTGGCTAGATCATTACACCTAAGAATATATTTTCTTTTTTGACTGTTGCTGAACTGGCACATCCAAGAGGAACATCTACCATAGCTTTGAAGAGCAGGAGGGTTTATCTTTGACAGATGAAGGTAATATAAAAAGAAAGAAGGTTTACAGCCAAGTTAATAATGTCTTCATTTACACATGACACAGTTAAATGCAACCTTAAAATATTAACACTGTAAAAGTGAAATGTTCGTACAGAACTTTAAAATCTTCCCTTCCATGCTATTACTGTAAGTTGTGCCTAAAATGATGATGAGTGCTTTTTTCTTGCATTCTTTCAAAAGCTTTGCTACTGACTCAGCTTATGAGATAAAATATATATGTCTCTCCACCTGTCTGGCCTAATTAACATTTGGATCCCTGGCCATAAATGTAATTAGCTAAAATAAACTATGTAATTAGTTTGATAGGTATATATACTACCTAAAACTCTATCTCCAAAGGTACTAAGTGTTCCACAACACCAACTTTCCAGGTGTCATGTCTGATCACCCTCTCCAGTTACTTCTCCCTGTGCTAAAAATTCCCCAGCTCATTTCTAAATGCCATACTAAAACCATAGCTTTTTATGCTACTGGTATTTCCAGTGGCTCTCTAAGGTTTGACTCGACTCAGTTATGCCAGTATAAATTAGGAATAATTCTGCTAAGGTCACAAGATCTACAACCCTATGTAAACTCAATGAAACAGGAGACTCCAACTTGGAAGTTTAAAATAAACATGTTTCTGAATGGTTCTCTCACTGATACGGTTCCTGGGTCGTTTGCCAAGTGCAGTGTCATTAATGAAAAGGCTTTCTTAACACCGTATAGCTTTTTCAGAACAGTGTGGTGCAATTACGGTATTCCGTGTTGCTCACATGTGGATACAAAAATCAGCAAAAGCTTTAGTCAGACACTGAAAATTCTTGTAAATTTAAGCCAGCTTTAAGAAGAGATACTGTTCCTCATAAATCACCTTCTTTTTCTAATATTCCCACTGACAGGAATTTCCTTCATTAGGCAGGCCTTTGGTACCACACATCAATAAAATCTGTGAAAAGCTATAAACCTTGTTTGATTTGTATGGGAAACATTCAAGTTTCATTATAATACTGAGCAGGCTTGGGACAAAGTTTGGGAATGCATAGTAACAATTTTGAAAAAAAAATTAATTTCCAGCTTCACTCCTCTCCCTCCCCCGAAATCAAAGTTCACATTCTGATGAATTTTTCCAGTGGAAGCTCATGTTCTGTACAGCATAGTTACGAGGTGAGATGTACTTGTATTGCTTCTGTCCCTCTTGGGTTCATCCTCGAGGTCAGGGCCGTGTTGGGGCCAGTTTGGCTGCTTCAGTGGCTCCAGCTGTTAAAATCCCTGCCAGTTCCCAGACAGGGCTAAGCTATGGCCTCTGACGCGCCCTGCTCCATGCTGTGGCCTGTTCCCAGAGAGAGCCCTCCCCATCATTAACTGGGGCAGCTAGACCCTCAGGTGCCAGCTGATGCCTAGCCCTGCTTCTCCATGCTCCTCTGTACCCTTGGGCCACATCTGCTCTCCATCAGGGTGGCCATGGTTCAAGCAGGCTACACAGGCAATCTTCTGCAGCAACTGCTCTATGTGATTCTGGCCACTTCGGCAGGCCTTCCTGGGGTTAGTACAAGTCCTTCTTTCTCTCCAGGAGTCTCTACCAACAGCTAAACAGGCCTTTCAAGTCTCTTCCTTGGACAGCTCATGAATCTGGTCTCAACAATGGCCAAATTGTCTCAATACAGATTTAGACATATCCCCCACGAGTCTCCTTAAGAAGGGGTGTCAGTCAGTCTGACAATCCAGAAGCAATTCCCTTTTTCAATACCAGGTTCTTTACAATTCAGGATGTGTTTTGATCCTAAATGTCAATCTGGAAAGTGTTTATTTCACAACTGATGAGGCATCTACCATTATCTTACTAAATTACATTATTTGCTTTGGGCTAAAGTCTTGTCTTTGCCACTTTTTAATTTCTTCCCCTTTCTTCCTTAAAGAGCAGTCTTTGATTTAATCACATAGCAAATCAGCAATTAGCAAGAAATAGGAGAGAGGCATGCACAACTCATTAAAATTGTCTTGATATTTCCCTGTGTGTCACAGTATTTATGCATTCTTCATGCAAACTCCAGTCAATTATGATCACCCCAAATCAATGGGCTAAAAATTGCACTGTTCTGAAACACTGTATGTCACCAACAAAAAATTTACAAGTTTTTCACTGCATTTCATATGCCTCTGTGCAAAAGTTGCACACAAGGCTTGATTTATTATTTCTGTAAATATTGCATGTCGTTTCTTAGAATAGTTTTCTGTTTAATAACATCCTTTGGTGTCGAGACAACTGTGACAATACTCTGATCACCCGCATAGCTCCATACTCTCAATGTCAGAAACATTCAAATAACTATGTGTATATTGAACAAAACTGCAAAGGTTTTGAGCTTTTTAAACTGTTTTCTGGGAATTCCCATATACTGGCAACAACAATCCAGCAGTAGTAAGTGCATGTGCCAATATCATGAATAATCCTATGGAAGTGCCCCCAACATAGTGATTGGTACAGCGATCCCAACATAGACCCTTTGACTTTTTTTTTTGGAAACCATCAGAAGCATTTAGGCCTTAGTCTGACTGCATAAGAGGTAGTTAGGGATCCTCGTGTCAGTGGTCTAAATAATTATGCCAGGGCTGAGTACCCACCTTTTAGATGTGGCAAAACCTGAATAGGTGCCTGAAGTTGCTAGTCTCTCAATTATTTGTGTTACAGCAGTGTTGTCTCAACTTTGTAAAAAAAGCACTGACTTGGAAAAGAAGTTTGACTGATTTTTATTGTAACGCATGACTCAAGGTGAAAAATGGATGGTGGCCTAATTTTCTCATGTGCTGAGTTACATCAAGCCATAGTTTATAACTATCATTCAAAATACAGAGTGTACCTTGGGAACCGAAGTCCAAGAAATTCTCCACAGCCTGCTCTCTATGCCTCTCGGCAGCCTCATCCAAGCACAGAGCCTTACATTCAGCTTTACATTTTTTTACATTCAGCTTTACACTTCCTTCAGAATAACTTTCTTCTTGCTGCAGAGAATTAGAAATGTAGGCCATATTCTTCCCCCCAAAAATGAGATATCCTGAACATATTTTATAGTTTTCCCACAAATATACTAAGGCACACAATGTTACACAAAAGCTCAGTTATGTATTTCCCTCAAAAATGAGTTGAAGTACAAACCTTCATGGTTTATGTTCATACAACTTATGCAATTTCCCTTTATCAAATACAATGTCTCAGCCTAGTGCCTTTGCTTAAACTTGTTTGGTAAAGCTCCTCAGGTCTTTATGAGCTCTCATTATTTTCCTGTGTGTTGAACCATGAATATAAATTCTCTTCACTACCCCTAGAAGTGATTTTCTTTCAATTTTTTTTTTCTTTTTTTTTTTCCTTTAAACCATGAACAAGCTGACTCAGTAAAGAGTTCACACAAATTTTTTTACCATGATTGCTTGCTAAGCTCCATAGGAAAAATCAACTGAAAAAAACAACACAAACTGGGATGGAACTTAACTGCAGGCTTAACGCTAAGAACATCCAAAACTTCCCGCAAAGGGGAAAGGCAGCACCCATGTTTACATGCTTTCCAAATCAGAGGCCAGAAAAAGGAGTCCCAAGGAAGTGAATCATGTATTTTATTTCCTAGATCCCCAAAAATAATAATAATAAAAAAAATACTTTCATCTAATCATGATAGCAGCAAGGAGGCAGGAGAAGTGAACTTCCATAATGTGCTCTTCATGTTAGATGCTTAATAATTTTCTAGAAAATGACAAAAATCTCTGGTAGTACAAACAATATTCAAGTGTCAAAATTAAGAAAGAGGGAATAAGAATTACATAATTTGAAAACATTGTTTACAGGGAACTTCTATGAAATGGTTGGCATTTCCATGCTGGAAATAATTTTCCCAGGCAAGGAAGGACACTGATGCCTCCTGGAAGGAGGACTTCTGCAGGAGCTTGTAGGAGCTCCCTTTCTCTTCTGCATGACCTGAGCCTCTACCCTGTGGTCAGTACCTATTGGGAATGCAACAGTGTTGTATGCACAGCCCCTTCCTTTCTGCCTTGTCTTTCTCCTGAAAAAGGCAAGTATTTCCAGATGGAGGAGAGGACACCAACACTGAAATTTGGGAGCTGCATTGAAATATGAAGCAGAATATCATAAAGCATGTCCCTGACAACATTTGATATGTGAAAGGATTTCTAAAAAAAAGCTCATATTTGGCCAAAAATGGAAGATAGGGTGAGTGGAAAGTGTTTTAAGTATTCTGTGTATAATTATCTAGTCTCCATTCTTTGTAAATGCAATTTTTAAATGCCAGAAACCTAATTTATATCAGTTATCATAAAAAGCAGGGAAGTTCCAAATATCTAAAATTCTAGCATTCCCTTCTAACAACTCTGAATTATTTTTAGTTATTATTTGTCTTCTCAAAAATTTTCTGCACTGGCAGTGTTTCATGGAACAGCTCCCACTACTTAATTAAAAAGGAGTCCTTTTCATTTTGAGTGATGATACAGAGGACCAGCATACTTTCTAAAAACAATTCATTATACGCACAGTAATTGTGTTGTTAAAATGGCTGATCTTGTCATAAATAGTGACACATTAGCCAGTAACTTAAGGGGACCATATGGGAAGAGTAAGAAAGAAAAATGCCAGGTGACTCTAAATGCATGATTTTAGTGTATTTTTATATACACATCCCTCTGTTATTTTATGCACAATGAATGCAAGAAGCTAAAACTGTAAAAGAAAGTGCAGATATATAGTATAAGATCCAAAACTGTGGACCAATGAGCTAAATGTCATGCCAAACTAGACTGTTTTTCTGCAAGACCCTGTAGCACATATCTGCTGATATGATGTCTGATGCAAATCATCCTTCTGTGTGATGGTCTGCTGCTGTCCCTCATAGAGCTGAGGTTGCTAACCATTCACTGGTGATCACTAACTGTCAGTCCAGTGAGCAAAGGTGCACAGGAAGTTCCTCAAGATGTAGCATAAAGAGACTAAATTTGGACTCCTGATCGGGACCTTGGTTGGAATAAACTAAAATAATGCCTCAAAACCAATGTCCTGCACTTACTTACATAAAATCAAGAAATGACTTGGAGCTTAGATCAGAATGCCAGATTATTTTTATGAGATCTTCTTAATTAATTACAGTGACAACAGTAGTAACCAAGACCTCTATTAAGTTAAACAATCACAAGAAAATAAACCCGTCTAGCATAAATTGATATATTGCTAATAAAATGTCATTTAGTCTCATCATATGGGGTTTATACAAATTGAGCAGCTTTGTTTTGACATCTTGCAGCTTCATTTTGGATCAGCAAATTTAAGCTAACCTTGATCTAAAAAAAGTGAAACTAAGGACCTTTGCCACATCAAGTGAACCTTACACAAGGTCAAGATGTTTTTGCTACTGAAAGGAAAACCTGTCATTTTTGCAATACATAAATTACATGGTAGTAACTGAGGACATGGGGGCTGAAATGCGCAACTGCATTCTTTCCATGGCTCTTATAATATACTCTACCCTGAGGATTTTGTGCAAGTACTCTGCAGGGAATGAAAGGCTAGAGGTCGTGTGAGCGTATAATGTTCAGGCATGGTGCAAGAAATTAAATATTTCCTTAGAGAGCTCTTTTTAATTAATCAAATGAAGTATGTTTGTAGTATCTCCAGTGCTTAACACTTTTGATGTTTTATTCAAAAAGCTCCACAGCGTCTCTAGGTTACAGTAAAGGCACAATAGCTCACGCAGAGACTTAGAAGTATGGGATGGTAGAAAGCAAGTATAACAGGGCATTTTTGTCCCTCACTGAGAACTGCATGCACAACATAATATCTGCTCATTACTTCAGCTGTGGCTGTGCAAGATGAGCACGATTTAAGCAGAAAATGTTCTCTTCCTCAGAAAAGAGGAAAGGCAGAGATTTTGTGAGGTGAGTCTCCGTGGCTGCATATGAGAAGGCAGAGGCACAGCATGTTAAGCAATGGCGTGAGATCACCTGTACTATTTCATCGCTTGCCAAGACTCTGGCATGGGTTTAACCCCTGCCAGGGGGTATTCTTATGTGGTGGGGTGTTCCCCATGGGCACTTTGGCTGCAGTTTCCCTGGGTTTTGGTTGGGGACACAAGCTGTATTGCAAGGGGAGGCCTTGGGCCTAGCAGTGTTTCCTGGCTTCCTTGGTCTATGGGTATGGCTGTGGCTGTGTATGGCTCCAAGGTGAGGCAGCATCTTTGCCAGTCTGGCATGGCATCCCTTTGGGGGAGGCTTTTTGCATGACCCTATGTCATTCTTGTATCCTTTTAAGTGTACTTTGTAAAACTTAACTATTTATCATTCTTGAGTGGTGAAGATTTCCCTTTGACCTGTGATAACTCCCTTTTAAACTGAAAACAAGCATCCTTCCATAAACTAGAAATACAGCATCCTGGCACCTTCATTAATTTGTACAGGGTCTCTGCTTCAGGAAAGGTTCTGGCAGTTGCCAACCACATATGGCCAGAGACTGGACATTGGTTTCTGATTTTGCTCCTTGCTACACTGTTGTTAAATGCCATGCTACCAAAGCCTTCTCCAGCCGTCAAAGCACTCTCAGGTTTGGATTCAATTTGCAAATGCACATATGTAGCTGAAATAATTGCTGCCATTGCCAGGCCCACTTTAGCAATAGCAATAAATGGTTTATAGGCAGTTTCAGAGGACTGTTGCTACCCATAAATAAAGCCATTTGTGCAACAGTTTTGGCCATACTGTTTTAAGGCTGCTATGCCAAAATCCTTTTGGGAGATACCTGTGGCCAGCTTAAGCATTTTGCTTGCTGTCAAGAAACCCTCCTTCTGTGGTTTTAGTGTGCAGCGGGGGAACGTTAGTAAGCTTTTGTTACTGGGTAGCCTAAGAGGAAGACTACTACATTTTCAATCATGTTTGCCTCTTGGCTGCCTCCATAAGCTCCTGTTTGGATTAGAAACAGTTTCTAACTGCTAATGTTAGTTTTTCCAGCAGTCTCTTTCTGATCATTTTGGCCAAGATTTCAACCACGTCCTTTATCAGAAGTCAGCCCTGCAAAGTCACTGCATTGATGATCTGCCTTAGATCATCCTCATATGCTAACAATTTGTCTTCCTTTCTGAACCCTCTACCTATATATTCGTTTCTTTGCTTTATTTTTATGCAGAGTTCAGTACACCTCATCTTCTTAGTGAGGTAGTTCCTCCTCGGCCTGTGCTAATGGAAGATTATTTACAACCTCAAATCTCATATGGTGAAAGAAAATTCAAGAAAATATACGAGTGTCTTCTCTTTTGGAAGAGGAACTTTATAGCGAGAGTTTATTATTTTTTCATTAGACCACTGATAGAAGGTTTTGACACTGGACAGGGTACCCATTTCCATATTGCTTCTGTCTAAAGGGTCTATTTGAAAGCGTAATTTCTTCCCCACCACCAACCATGCAACAGAGATGTAAGACCAGAAGGAGCAGCTGTTCAAGGGTACTGTTTTGTGTCCAGACTTCCATCTAGAAAAGTGTGGCTTCTTGTTGGCTGGAAAATCAGCATACCAATAATTAATCCTTTGGCTGGAGAATGCCTCAAGGAGAAAACTGGAGGACCTGACGACTGAGATATTAATTAAATGCATCAAATACTGTATCCAGTGAAAAATGCAAGATATACTAAACTACTCATCTCCAGATCCTTTTCCTTGAGCTACCAAATGCAGAGAGCACCAAACTATGACACTGGTAACACACCAAAAAAAAAAAAAAAAAAAGAGAAAAAGAAAATAAATAAATATATATATGTGTGTAGTTATGTATATAAAAAGCAATCAAGGTTGTTAGTACCTGACTTGACTTTTCCTGCAATGGATTGGGTAAAGTAGCAAGGAGCTGCCTTTCAGCAATGAGCATATTGGGCATCTCTCTGATGATACCAGTCCTAGAAGTAGCTGGATGAGGTCCCAGAGTGGAAACTTGGCATTTGCCTAAAAGCTAGAGACAATGGAAGCTGTTTCTCCTGCCACGGATGAGAAATTGGTCATATCTGTTGGCCACAGTTCATAAGGGTGGACTAGTAGCTGGAAATCTCTGACAAGGAAACAGACTGCACTTGCCCTGAGGAGCAGGAAGATCTTTAAGAGTTTACACACAGCAATGAGTGCTCTGTTATCTTTTATCTACAGAAATACCCAAGGTGCTGTTTATGCCACCTTTTCCATGAAAGGCAGACAATAAGAGGGAACACGATCTTCTTGTGCAGATCATTGCTATTAACAACAATATGTACAGGACAAAACAGAGGACACATTGAGGAAATGTTTCTGTGACAAATGGGCTGATGAAAAACTAAACGGATGCTTGGGCAAGGTGCAGGCTGTGGGGCTGGAGCCGAAGTGAGACGCTGATACCCTGGGAGTGTGCTCAACAAATTACTCTCTTCTTAGGTCACTTCCAGGCGTAGTGCAAGTTATGGGGGTTTAACCTATGAAATCACTTCTGGCATGGTTTTAGGGAGATACTCGTGCTATGTAAGTGATAATGTAGGAAGCCTAAATTTAGACATGGTGGCTTGAACCCCACTCTGGTACCTAGAGCATTTCTCACTTCACACTGTGAAGCACATGTTCTAGTCCCAGCTCCACAGCTGCATGAGACCCAGGCTGGCATCACACAACCCCTGTGCAGCTGCCATGGGACACAAGCCAGGGCCCATGCCCCAGGATGGAGCGAGGAGTGTTGAGCAACCTGGACAGCAGCCTGGTGGCTGGTACAACCCAGGATCTCGCTGTAATGCAGCCAAATTTGGGATTTGTGCATCTAAGAGGTCTCTGCGGGTGAGGGCTAGCCTGGAACGATGACCTTGGCAAACACTGTTGGTTTGTCTTGACTTGCCCTCCAGGAAGTGTTTATTTACCCAGGCTTTTCCGGAAGAGGTGTGTTGCGTAGGACATCCTCAGCTGAGGGATGGGGCATTTCAGCTCAGTAGGTATTTTGCAATATATATGTTTGTGATAATATGTGCCCTAAAAAGGAAACAGACACTGACATCCCACTTCTGTCTCACTAGTTTTACCACAGTTGTTGGATGTGACATGCATGATTGCCGTCACAGAAAGAGTTTAAAGTCATATCTCTTTACTTGGATCAAATTATTTACATTGTACCTTTCCCATATAGCCAGAGACACCAACTCCTGTTGTAGCCGGTCAGTTTGCTTCTGTTATTTTCTGACTGAGTGTCCCCCAGGAAAGAACAAATCATCCATAAGTTGTGAAAAATGTGAATGGAGAAACCCAAATCGAAATCCACTGGGACAGCAGTACCGCTAGAGTCCTGAACTGTGTGAGTGCACCTTTCAGTGCAGGACCCATCTCTACAGGGGTTGGGTTCATCCCATGCTCTCAGCTCCTGCATCTTTGGGGGCTGCTCTCGCCTGCTTCGGTGCTCCCCAGTTAGGGAGTCACTGTCTCTGCTTTGGTAAGCTTTTGTAGATGAAGATCTATGCCTGAGAAGAGGCTAGATTAATGCTAGGACTTTAGCTGGTGAATGGAGAGCATCTGTTCCTGTGGCCAGGCAGCGTGCAGGGAAGGCTGCATTCCTGCCTGCTGTGGGGTCAGTGAGGCATTTTCACAAAGATCCACTTATTCATGTGTTAGGGGTCCTTTCTGTATCTGGAATACCCTTTATAAAGCAATACATAGCACTGGTTTTGTTTGTAAAGCCACCTGCCTTACCAAACCAGATACAATCCTGTACAACTTAAAGCACCAGTAATGTATTTCTTGGTGTCAGGTGGTTGCATCCCTGGTGGGAGTTAACAGGGAACTTCACAGCCTCTCAGCAAGCTCTTCCGCCTGGGGGCACCAGTGCCATACAAGCTGTGCTCTTGGCTGGCAAAGGCACAGCCAGCACAGTGTTGGCCAGGGAGCGGGCATGCCAGCCAGAGGCAGTGGGCTTGGGCAACGGCTGTGCCTGGCAGAGGGTGAGGGGCCGTGATAGCAAAGCTGCCACAACCAAACCCGTGGGATGCATTTAGCCCACCTGCAATTTTCCGTAGCGACCCCCTTTTCCATGGGTCACTCCCTACGCACCACTGACACAAGACTTTGTATTAAAAAAGCTATCCTGGCGGCATTCTGTTTGAAGAAAGCTACAGCTTTCCTGTACCTCTGCCCCGATACAAGGAATCTTTCTGTTTTCCCAAAGCAGGTCGCATTCACAGTGCGGGTATGCGAGGGTGTGGGTAGGCTGTGAGCAGCGTGCAACGGCAAACGAGGCAATAAAAACTCTTACCATCGACCACGGGTTTGGGCTGCGAGCTCTTCAGCCGCAGTGAGGGCCTGAAGCGGGTTCGGTCGTTGAAACTCCAGCTTTTCTGGACTTTGGTTGGGCTGCCCTCAGTGGCAATGTCTGTACTGGGTGACCGGCGATCTCCAACGGAAGACTGCCTGTTCTTTATACTTTGACCGCGTGGGCTGGCCATCCGGACCCGCTCCTTAAAACTTAGCTTTTGACTGTGAAGAGGAGAAATGTATTTTATTGCATGGTTCCTCCACCCCTTTTTCTTCTATTATATGATAATAGGAAATAATTTCTCCAAAATTCTCAATATTATGTTTCTTACACACTTTCATATTCATTTAATATATTTCATTTGGGAATTAAACTGATGCAATGTAATTGTTTTTTGGTAGAGACGTTATCAAAGGCAGTCTATCTTACAGTACAGAAAAACCTTGAAAAGGATATTAAAATTAACAAAAAGAAACAAATTTTACCCAATTATTATAGATCGGATTTTTTTTTCTATTCCTTGAAATTTAAATAGGTTTATTTCCAACTTAGCCCAGCTCAGTGCATTTCTATCCATCTCTTCAGATAAACAAGAACAAAATGTATTCTGTTATAACTGCATGCCATGTAGTATTGTTTGGGTTTTTTTAAGCAGGCAAAAAATACTGTTAGTATATTCATGCTTTTTCAAGATGTGTCACTTCCAACATATCATATGCATTGTTAGTGATCACCTATATCCAGAATTCCTTGTTACAACACTTACTTGGACAAGATGAAACCAAAATTAATAAAACATCCAAGAAACAGCGGGATGACCGATTAATGGGAATGTAATGATATGCTATGTGCTCACTAAAGTCATTGCTGTAGATCAGGCTGGGAGCCATCTGCCTGTAGGTGGTACTGTACAGGCACTTTAGGACAGGCACCAGAGCCCAGCCAAGCTCATGACTGTGACTGCTGGACCAGTGGTGGCCCTATGGTCTTATAGTTGGCCAACTGTAAGCTGATTTTTGTTTTCCCTCCTGTGCTAAATGTGGGACATGTAGATTTTCTACTTCCCAGTGCTTAAAGTACCTTTGTTCAGAGATATCCGATGAACATCCCGCAGTCACCATGACTATCTACCTATGCTTTTTCACTATTTAACATTTTTGCCTTTGTTTATTTTTTCCTGTAGCAGAAGGCACAAAGGGGACACAGAAAAAGTCATCTACCAAGGTTTGAAAACCTTGTTTTATCTACAAGGTTAAGTTCAATCACCTGTAGAAGGCAATAGTTCTTTTTATCAGTGGTCCTGTTCTTTTAAGGGGAGAGATGATGGGAGCAATGCAGTAGCTGCTCACAATATAATGTTACTGGGTCTTACAGTCCTACTGCCCTGGCATAGGCTTTGAGGGTGGTTTTGAAACACCTATAGCAAATACTGTCTTCCTGCAAATTATTTATAAAGTTAAGATACTTTCTAGTACTCTCAAAGTCTTTCCATTTAACTTCAGCATGCCTGTAAGATGTTTCCATCAGAAATGAATTCTGCAGATAACTAACTAATGGATTTTGTGGTTCTGAGACGTTTAACCTACTCCACTCTGAAAAGACAGTGTTAATATGTAATTACATGAAATGAAAAGTAGTTATAAACTTCCATGGCTGTGAAATGTTGAGATAATCAGATAGCTTTGTCCATGCACAGCATAGCAGGGCATAGCATTTCATTCTGAATACAAACATCACTGAGAGCAGAAAGGATGCAGTTTGTACCAGGCAAAGAACATGCTGGGAAGCCTGTAATGAGATCATTTTCAAGAATGCTAAAAAATGAGCACATCAGTAGAAAGATTATTAGAGAAATGTATTTCTATATGGCATGTTGAATCACTTGAAAGAATACCTTTACTATAATTTCTGAATGTAATCCCCTTCCTCCCTTGCCCAAAGAAAGCAATTGTTGAAACAAGCACATGATCGTGCTGGAAATTCTATCTATTTCCATTGCAAATTGTTACCCACACCTGCAGTGCTCTGTGCTGTTGCATATGCAGTACAGAAGACCCACATAACCTACTACTTGAAAGAAAAGTGAGTTCTAAAATTTAATTTTCAATAAAAATTACATTTCAAGACAGAATTACATTTTAGCTCAGGAATCTTTTGCATTGTACAGCTTAATGAAAATATACGCTGCAAAATATTTATTAACCACATTATTGGGTTGTCATACTATACAGCATGAGCAACAGAATAAAAATCGATTTAGTACAGGTATTATTCATAGGCATGTGTCCCCTGTGTTTGTTTTGGTTTGGTTTTTTAAATCCTCTTATGGCTCAAACTGTATTTGCTATTGAAGCATGATGGTTTTTTGTTTGGGTTTTTTTGACAAATCTCATAGTAAAAACTTTTTGGACAGCTCTCCTCCTCTTGCACTAATTAAAATGAAAGGAAAATTGATAAAACAACCATTAAAATGATCAGCATGGATTGTATTTTTTATAATCCCATTAAATAAAAACCAAAAATTAAAATAGAAAAATGAAAAAAGCACACATGTCCTTTTGTGAATTAACTTGTACTAATGAAAGCAATGGATGCCTTTAAACAATTCTTTACACATGGTTATTTCATTTGTAAAAGCTGAATGGTACACAATGGCTACTTAACCTGAATATCTTTAGTTCTCCAAATCAAAGCAATTAGGCAATGGTGAAAGGAACAGTAGACACCTCATCTGTACTAGAGACATTTTTCAAAAGTGCAACACTGAGAATGAAAATATTAATTTAAAATGCAAACCTCATACTGAAAAGAAGAATAAATTCTGCTTTTTAGCAATGTCAGTGTAATGGCATGCCAAGGGCCCATGCGGAGGATGCTGCATCGTGAAGAGAAACTCAGACCCTGAAGGAAGCATGGTTTGGAAACTCTACTTTGCATCTGAAAGTTTCTCCAAAAACCGGTTATAGCAGTTCTTTGCTTCTTGGATCCCTGTTCTTATCTTGAGACTGGTGGGAAATTTTCCTGGAGTCACTGGGTCCTACTCAGTGTAGGTATGAATTTATGACTTGCAGCAGTGGACAATCCATGCTTGGGAGAAGAAAGCAGCTGGCCTTAGGATCAGCCTGCCATGGAGCTCCTCTATGCATGATAAATAAAAAGATCATGAAGGAATAACCGAATCAGAGCATTTTGAGGGCTTCCTGACTAGGCTTTTTTCCACAATGAAAGTTCCCTTCCTTATAGATTAGAGAGTTCCTGGCTCTTGATTTTCTGTTGCAAGAATGATGGAGAAAGTATTAGAGAGACAGAGTTGACATAATCTTCTGCCCTTTCAATCATCCTTGGGCATTCTGCACTTGAATCAGTGGCCACCGAAGCCTTTAGGGCCCTTTCCTCTGATTTAATGTTGGTTGGATTAGCACTGTCCCGTGTTGTGCTAAAAATCCTTCCCTACTTGCAGGATCTAACCTGTAACAGTCTTATCTTTCCCCTTTTCTCCTCTCTTTTTACAGGATATCCAAAGGAAATTTAAACCTTTTAATGGCCATTGGAAATTCACATTTTCCTGTAACTAATTTTAAGTTAAATGTTGGTCAAAAAGGCAGAAACCATGGGAAAGAATTAGGAACATGGGTATCTGAATGCTTTCTGAAATCACAGTTTCCCGCATCAGACCTAAAAGACAAGGATCCGAGAGAACCACAGCTATCTCCAGTCATCTCTGTGCTCTTTTAGAGGTGTGTCCATCGTTTCTTGTACCTTATATGACTGATCGTTTATTCCATTTGTTTTACATACATACTTGCTTTTTGTTTCAATCCTCCCTGTCAATGGTTATCTCTTTGGGCCTGTTACTCCTCTTTTCTGGCAGGTTGCTACCTGTGGAATGTATTTGTATTGATTACACTGAAGCTTTGAAGCATCTTTTAGTGGAGATCAAATCCAACTGGCAGCTGTGGGAAAAAAAGCAAGTGACTTTTCTGCATTTGTTTGCCTTCTGGAAGGTCAGTTACAGGATTTTGCTGCTCATTCCTCCTGTCAGGGCCTTCACTTCTCCGGGATAGTGAAGGATGTTCTAGTTCTTATTTCTTCTCTTCTAAAATTTTGTCTTTTCTACCTTTGATTTATGAAGGAATAGGTGTTTAGGGACACTAGAGGCCACTGTAGCTTCACTGCAGGGGGAACAAACACTTCCCTGACGAACCAAATGACTAGACTTGGTAAGATTTTGTTTTAATTGATAAATGCTTACAAACCTTTGCTTTTCTCTCCTCTGTACACAGAGTGGGGGCATCTAACTATACTTCTTGGTTAACTGAGCTTCCCTTTTCCTGCCAGTCCCACTGCTCTATCTCCCTGGCTGCATTTCTGTTCAAGTCTATCATCTGCCCTGCTTCAGCCTCAGACCTGCAGCACTCCTGCTTGCTACTGGTTACAAATTCTGATTTCTTTTTCAGCTTTTCAGACTGAGCAGACTGGTGCAAGAAATTGAAATGAATCAGAAGTAACCAGAGGTCCCAAAAGGTGAAGGAGAATGCTTTGGATCTTGGGTCGAGACAGAAGCTAAAACTGCCAAAAATTATCACCCATGACAAAAAATAGCAAGCAAATGTATGTGCCAATTTTCAGCAGTGAACTTCCAATTAACATAGATGTCGATTCTTACCAAGCCTACAATTGACTTAACTGAAATTAAGCTAAGTTGAACAAATGCAAATGCAATGGGTAGCACCGTGAGGCCTGAAGTTCACACATTTAAGACTTCTCCACCAGTCTCATGCTAGGAGCATGAACCCAAGAAATGTAGTGTTATATCTCATACCTTCAATGAGTAATAACAAGAACTTCAGGGACATAACGCCTTAAATTCATTTGTTGAAGTTCAATTGTTGAGCAGAAAAAAAATTGAAAGTTAAGGGTTTTGTGTATTTTTCCTTTTACAAAACAGTTTCCAGATGAAGAGAAACTATTTTAAATCTAAATTTTTTAATCACCAGTTTGTATCTCTATTGTCCTTTAAATTATTTTTAAAAAATAAGAAAAAAAAAAGTAATATACTTTAGTTATCCATCAAGGGTTTCTTCCCATAAGATCCATCCCTCTAAGCATTACCATTTTTGGTAAGAGACACAATTTCCACAGAATTCAGCTGAAGCAGATGCTTGATTTCACATGCATTCCTTTACTTTCTGATACAGGGCGCAGGCACAGCTTCCACAGACTGTGTCCAAGGGGATTCTTCTCAACAATAATTGCACATTTTGACTGTTGATATTGCCTAGCACGTTATAGCTTAATATTCCCCACTAATTATTAGATGGAGAACTCAACTACTGTGGTTATAAAAATCCTCTTGGACTCGGGGAAATATCTCTACCCAAATATTCTGCCCCAGTTTTAGACTTCTGCAAGGTAATGCATTCCAAAAGTTCAAGTCTCAGGCAGAGAAGGGGAACTGGGATTTGGCAAACGGCACCGTGCTGCACGCTGCAATTGTCTGACCAGATGGCATTCAAAGAGCTGGTGTTATTGCCATTGTCTTAATGTCATTGCAGGCAACAAGCAACGAGGGGTGTCACAAGCACTTGAAAAAAAAAATAAATCAAGAAGCCTCCTTTGGAGAAGTGAGGAACTTTAAAGCATTAAGGAGGGGAAGGAAGTAAATGAATCATGCACCTGATGTTAGTTGGCATTCTCAAACATCATGTGAATAGGCAGGATGCTGAATACCTATGTTTCCGAGGGGTGTACATCCTGAAGAGCTTCTGTTTATTACTACAAAGCTTACTAGGAGTGAGGGGAAATAGAGGACCGTGTTACTAAGCATTCCACTGCTAGGTATGGGGTCAGGCTTTCCATCTCAAGTTAGATTCTGCATCACTGGCAAGTTCTTTTTCACGTGGTGCATGCAGAGAGTTTACATTAAGCCTATTTTTAGAAACAGATATGATATAGGAGGTAGAGAGAATTCCAGAGTACAATTTACTTGTTTCTGTCAGAGCAGGGATGAGTTTTTTTCCCCCAAGCTCCTATAGTAGCAGAACTCCTCCTCATGGCACCAGAGAGAGTTGTCTGAACAGGGAATTCAATCCAGGCTCACTAGTTCCAACACTAGGTGGGTGACATTCGTTCTCTGCAGACACCCAATGCATGTCCGACACACAGCTTAAGAGAGCTTGCATTCTCAGGGTGCGCTAAGATTCATCGGGCCTGGTCTAGTTTCCTGCACACAAAGAATTTCAGCCACGTTGTGTTGAATATAACACAGAACTAAGTGTTATAAGTGAAATAACAGAACTAAGTGTTATTTGTGTTCAGGGTGTACATTTGTAGAAACGGAGAATTTAACATAGAGGCTTTTTAAATGGTGTGCAGAGCTCTAGAACGTATTTATAGAAATGCCTCATTTACAGTATGGCTACAACCAGAGAGGCTGCCTACCGTTACTTTTGATAAATGATTAATTTGAATAGTTGTGTATAATATTTTTGAGAAATACAACATACATGTTTTTCTTAAAATCAGTATGAAGCTGCAGCCTCATGAGCACAGCTCTCAACTCAAACGCACAGCAACATTTGGCTAGCTAATGAAAGACTGTAGGCCTCTACATGACAAAATGCCAGAATTCATTTCTTAAGTACAAAAGTCATTTTGGTAGGAAAGAAGAGAGAATTAACTTTTACCTAAACGAATAAAAGTTTTTCCCCACTGCTATCAGAATGGAGCACAGAGCAAAGAGCATATTCAGGAGGCAATCCAGTGCACTACTTGTGCAAACACATCTTCACTTAAGGAGCGAAACAAGAAGCAGCTTACTTAGTTCACATAGCATCCAATGCAAGTCACTCAGCATTGCAGTAAAAAAGAAGTTAAATAGTCGAGGACAGTTATCTCTAAGTACAGTGCAATACTTTGCATTTTTACCACAAAAAAACATATACACAATATGTATTTTGACACAAACACATGGCAATAGTATATCAGCTAGGAATTATAACCAGCCACCACCAAAGCACACCTTTTTTAAAAGGCACTGAGTGGTCTGCAGGGTTTTTACTGTAGACTGGATTCTCAGGAGTTAACTGGTTCATTTTTTTAATTTGCAGCAGTGCGCATATTAAGAGTTTCTGAAGGGACAAGTATCTTCCATTCAGTGAAAATAAAGCAAAAAAATAATCTGAGTCATTGACTACTTTAAGAAACATCAAAGTTATCACTATCATGGAGCATGTCATATAGGTGGGCTTGCTTTAGTTTTTTAGTGTGTAGCTTCCACTTACTGTAAGTAAATTTATCTCTTTAAGAGCTTGCAGGTACAACCAGGAGTAACCTCTCCCCTCTGCACAAATCACTATTTTGGAGGTACATACTCATATACTGCCAACTTCAGTCTCACCTTTAAAAAAGCTGAAGTCAATTTTAAATGTTACTGTTGAAGGAGTAGGAAACACAGCTGGCAAGTGCAAAAAGTTTAGATCAGGCTGTAAGAAGTAAATGAGATCAATATGTTGCTAGCAAACCTATATGGAGGCAATATATATGAAATGTCATAGAAGTGATGGAGCAGGTGAAGTATTCATGAGGGACATCTCACAGCAAATCCAGTCCCCTCAAATTACTGCACCCATTGGGGAAAAGGATGGAGTCAGGTGCCTGACGACCACTCTGGAAAGTGGAACAGGACATGGGCAATCAATATGAAGACTTTCCAGCCCTGACTGAATAGCCCAGAATAGTTTGTGAACCACCATACAACTGAGGTGGCGGATGGATTTCAGGGCTTGATGTGTCACCAACACTCCTTTTCTCAGCTTTTCATTGTTTTCGACTTTCTCTCATCATGCTGGTACTGCAGTGCTGGCTGCTGGACACCCGTGGACTCCCATCTGTAATGAGTTTTGGAGGTAGTGCAATTTCTTTTATTTCCTATCTGTAAGGATTCAAGCTATAAGTACAGCAAAGAGCAGCATTTCCTCTTACCGCCTCAGCACGGTGTGTCTCTTATCCCACGATTACAGCCCTGTCAAGCCTGCCTCTGCGCACTGAAAACAGCAGGTCCTCAGCCTGCAGGCTTGGTGGAAGTCCCACCTGCCCTCCTGGCCAGCAGCAGTGGGGCTTGTTTAAAGAGAGATATCAGGCTACTTTTTCCACCTGAGTACAAACCGTGCAACCGGAAGGAGATGGGCCACTGGTGCTTTCCCCACCACTGCAGGAACGTCTGGAAAACATGGAGGCATGGCCAGGAAGCCTTGAGGAGGCTCCTGCAGGGCAGCACAGACCCTCACTGAGGTGACAGCCAGCCACCACCCTTGGTGGGGGGTTCTCTCTGTGATAGGGGGCTGACAGGCTGCTTCAAAAAGCCAAATTCAACTACAGGCTTGGAGCACTCACTGCAATTCCGAGAAACCTTGAGCATCAGTTTTAGAGCAGGAGCTGGCTCTGGGAAGGCTGCTGCACCCACTACTCTGCCACTGTTCAAACTGAGCATCCCCTCAGAGTTAAAACGCAAAAAGCTGCTAATTTTTTCCATACAAAAACTGAAACCAAGCAAATTTCAGCAGCATTAGTCTATCAATATGAATTTCAAAAAATACAGTTTGCGATTATTATCAATTAAAAGTTACAGTTCATTTAACCTACTGTACAGAACCTGAAACATCTAACATCCATTAAGAAGCAACGATTTCACAGATAAAAGAAATAGAAGAAACTACAAACCTGCTAGAAGCTTCCCCTTGTTCTTTTCTTCAGGTCAGGGAGTGGGAGGGAAAAACATACTCGTTATGCAGATAGTCATCACATTACTTAGTTACAGATGATGTTAGATACATGATAAACAGAAATGGATACGTTAATTAGTGTACAACACACACGTTACGTTGCAACCACAAAAACATTCAAGCAAGACTTGTAATTACAGTGCTTCCGAAAAAGAAATCTTTGAGTTGTTTTAACACATGCACAACATGCTCAGTACATACCACTGCGGACTGAGTTGGCAAAGCACTTAGGCAAAATGCACTGCTGACACATATACAACAGAAAGCTGTAGGCTCTTATTATATAAAGTTATCTCTGGTAGATAAAAAGGCTTAATTTTAGGACAGCACAGCAATACGCTTATTTAAAATACCAAGTAGATGCACTTTTGAGGGACAGACATGTTTTACAGTATTTTAGGTGGGATGCAGCTTCATTATTTGTGTAATTTTATATCCATTCATTTATACCATATTTCACATTCAACCTGTTCATCTATGTGAAAAAATCAATATTCCATGTAACTTTTAATCTAAAAGCTCCTTTAATTTGGGAGCACTTTGGAATTACAGTTCTGGTAATGGATTACTTACGGCTCTGTTGTTGTCAACTCTTTAAAATTCAAAGATCAGCTTTGGGTACCCAGCCAAACCTCTTCTTGGCTGAGCTTTTTGGCACATGATTACCTTTTTTACTGTCATGTGGATGTTCATCACCTAGCTTTGAGAGAAACCACTAATTCTCCTGCACTCTCAGCAGTAACGACAGTTAAGACGATTATCAGAGCTTTCCCATCAGGGTCTTAGCACTCTTCTTTTTGATCTCTATCTTTCCCCTCCTGATTTGTACTCCATATTGAATCAGTCAACTCGATAGCTTCTGGTAAATCTTTTACTGAATTATTGAGGAGCCTTGGGCTGACAACGGTCTGTGAGTTCTCACCCAAACTAGGACATCAAATATTCCTTGTCTGATGAACTGTGACATCGGGTCTTTTTAGTCATCTTCCTCTGCCTGCGTGTATAACTGAGGATATAATTTGCCCTAAGGCAATGCTGAATGTATCAGAAGTTATGACGAGTAGGAGAAAATTCCCCAGTGCATTCACCTGCAGAATACCACAAGGCTCTCTTCGCTCAGAGTATCTACAGCCTTATACAGAGGCACAGCCACGAAAACAGCATTAAATCAAGCTCTGCATTAAACTTGGTATTTTCCTCCTTAGAGATATTTTGAAACTGGGTGAAATATTACCCTTGATACATGAGTGGGTTTTTGCAATGTTTCTAATGCCTGTGCTCAGTGGTATTTCTCAGATAAATGGCAACAATTTGTATTTGTCCTGCTGTCCCAGGCTCCTGCATAATATTGATCTGATTTGTTAGTTGAAGTTTTTAATGAGAAGACTTAAGAAGACAAAACAAGATGAAACAGACAAATAGTAATTCTCTATAAGCTTGAACAGACATCGAGAACAGCACCAGCTGCCATATTTGTACCTACTTTGTAGGGCTGCAGGTATGCAAGGCCTTCAAATGAGGCTTCCAGGTAGCAATGGAAACCGATTTCTCATCAGCCGCATAACTACGCCATACACACTACGTGCAGGATATATGGTAAAAAAAGAAAAAAACAAGGCAAGAGGGAGCAGGGGATGAAACAAAAAAAAATTGAAAAGCAGATTAGTAACCAATACAAGTCATGGCTGTCTTTTATCATTCATAGCACTGATACATGCCTGAGGGGAGGAAGAATACTTTCATAATATCGCCAGGTGGCTGTCAGGTTTGTTCGGCTGGCGTCGGTAGAATAAAACCGCCAGGAAGCCTGGTATGGGGAAACAATAGAAAAGCACAAAGGAACCAAGAACATGAAGTGACAATGCCACCGCACTGATTACGGAGAGAGGGGATTCTGCTCAGACTGGGATGTGTTTTATCAGGTTGGTTAAGGAAGTATCAGTGGAAACCTACTAAAACTTTTGTGAATCACAGTACGCTTTACATGGTAAAGTCAGAGTTACTGGCTTTGTGGAAGTACAGAAGATATTCGGTGCATAAAGGTGCTCAAAAAAAAGCATTGCAGTGATTTATTTGTGACAAGTCCATAGGGGACACCCACACAAACTTGCAGTCTGAAGTGTCATAATACATTTTGTAAATGATAATGAAAACCAGACAAAAAGCATTTAGAATAAAAGAGAAGCATTTCAAGCACTGCTAAATGTTTAAAAACACAAAATAAATCATTTCAAAGGTGAGTGACCAAAGCATAGCACTGAAAATGTATTCACCGTTTAGATTTATAACTACATGTAGACAGATCCTCAGTTCTACAGACTGGAACAGCTTCCCTGATGTCAGCATAACTATATTAATTTGTACTAGCTGAGTATCTGTGCTTCCTGTATATTGTCAACCATTAAATGTCATCCAGGTTTTCTTGTATGGAATCTAATATCCTGTGTTTTCCTACCACATATCTCCCAGAAATAGATCTAGTTGTCATCTGCAGATGGAGAACCTGACACTTACTTTGAGAATTTTTCCACTGGTTGATTATTCTCATGGCAAAAATATTCTCTGCATTATTTTTAATTTCAAACTCTGTTTTAAAATTAAAAAACATTACTCCGGTTTTTCTTATAGCCTTCTAGTGGAAGGTGTCCCTGTACATTGCAGAGGGGTTAGAGCTGGATGATCTTTAAGGTCCCTTCCAACCCAAACCGTTCTATGATCCTGTGGTATTTCTTGTGTTTCTGTCTGCTATATTAGTCACATAGGTCCCAGTAGTTCCTCTCTGAACTTTTGTGTTCAAATAATATTCACACTGAACATTACTTATAAGCTAAAGACATTGAGAACAGTATCTCCGTCTGAAACATTTCAGTTCTTTATAGTGGTACCTTAGCTATCTTTAAGTCAGGTAAAGGCTCTAGCAGATGGTATATCTATGGCAACAGAGGAATTACAACAGACTGACTCTGCAGAGTAACTGATTAGAAAATAGATATTATGCTGATAAGCTAGAGCACACTGATTTCCATGGTACTTCATTATCAATATCCACAACAATTAAAAAACCCTGGGCACTGTTACAGTAGATGATGTTGTGCAGTTTAGACACATCCTGAATTTATAAACATGGAATTTTCTCCAGTCCTGGACGCAATTTTTTCTATTGCTTTCTTTGCATTCTCTAATTTTTCACACTCATTTACAAATTGTAGATTCTGAGTTATGTAGCATGTTAGTACCAGCATCACCATACACAGTGGTAATATTAGCTGCCTTCTACTTGTTTTCTTTCTGGTTCTGTATCTAAGGACTCTAACACACCAGCTAAACTAATGCACTGGGAACTTGCATGAAGCTCTTGACCCTTCTCTCCCACTCCTTCTCCTCTGTGCTTCTCATCCTTCTTCAAATCCTTTCCAGAATCACTGATACTGGGATGGAGGACTCTTGGAATGTTCTGAATTCATTGTTTCTAGATCTGGTATATTAAGACAGGAATCATTCCACCTTGTAAGGTCACACAGATTGTCCTCAGGTTCCTTCCTGTCTGCCTGCCCTCTTCTTTCCTATTCTGCCAGGCCTTGTGCCATTGGCAAATATCTCCATCACCAACTTCATATTAATTTCCACATGACTGAAAATGCTGAACATGAAAATGAACATGTAAATGCTGAACAGCCTTCATCATGGGATCCCACCACCAATGTTTTCCTTTCACAAGATTTTCCCCATTGAGAGTCACTTTCTGAAATCAATCAGCTAGCTACTCTTAATCTTTTTAGCACGCTGTCTTTTAAATAGTTGGGTTGAACTGTCATGCAGTGATAAGAAGAGCTACAGCCAAGACCTGAATTGTGTGTTTCCTCTAGCAACCGAACTTGGAAGAATTAGAGTAGACTATATGTGTTAGAAAATATCTGAGACAGTAATTCTACAGTGCAATAGATAAAAAGGACTGTATTTATATTTATTAATTATTCTAATAATAAAACTAAAATATTTAGTATTTGGTAGCCATCAAAGAGTAAGAATGGAAAGCATTTGTTAACTTTAAGAATGCTTCAAAGACAGCTTGGCATGAATCTGCTCTAGCATATTCATGCTAGCTTATTTAGTTAATTTACTATTCCAGAATTAAAAAACCCAGCATAAGTAGCACACATAAAACACTTGATATCCCAAGAAAATAAACTAGGATGTGAGGATATTATTCCCACCACCACCTTTTACTTTCCCCCCCCTCCCAGTGCATCAAGTACAGTGAGGCTTGTGAAAATTAATTCTGTAGAGGACTTTCTCATTTTTAACTAGGACTGTAAGTTAACGGGAAAACCCATAGAAACCATCTCTTAACAAATTTAAGAAATATCATGACACTTTTGCTTTAAAAAAATAATCTTTCTAAATCACTGATTTGCATCATCATGGCACTGTTGGAGCTGAAATGACTTCAGACAATTTAAGACTTTTTGGAATTGCTAGTGCCTACATTTCCAGCTTTTGAATTGACGAATAGAGAAAGCAATTCTCTGGGTAGGTCACTTTTCATTTTCACCAAGTATATCACTCATTGGAGCACTCTAAACCCTGTAGTAGATGAAAAGTAGCTTAATATAGCAAGAGCTCTGTGCTGCCAGTTAGGTTGTCTAGGGATCAATTCTGTTTTTCCAAGTAATTCGCTAACTGCAGGCATGCAATTGACATCCTCAACTTAGTTTCCTTAGCACAGATAGAACACAAAATCTATGCACAGGAATGCTGTATACACAGTTATGGCAACACCTGGCAATCACTGAACACGCTACTTCATTAAACTAACCAATCTGTTAAGCATTCTTTCCACAAAGCTTTCCAATTCAAAATAATAAAACTTGCTCCACTATGTAGTTTAAATCACCTACTATTATCTTTTCACTGATTTCCTATTTACCTGAATTAGACTGGCAGCTGGGTTCCTTCTTTTCTCAAAGTGTTTCTGACGATGCTGCTCTTGCACTTTTAATGCGAATCCTGAGCCGAGGATGCCCTGCAATACAGCATGACATTTATCATTATGGAGGTAGCTTTTTTCAAGAAAAAGGCATAATTAAATGCAAAGTTTTTTGTGAACTCGTTATACCATACGTATAACATAACACATTTACAACTGCATGTAACAGCGGCCCTTTTCTGGTAAAGTAGGAAACTCCTTATTTATGAGGTAACATCTGTGGTGCTACCATTGACCAGTCATCCCAACCGTTGCTTGGGTTTCTGCCACACTGTATTCCTGCAGCTCTAAAGGCCATGAAGATACATGTTTCTATTTCTATATTTTTGTGTCAAGAGTTATTCAGAAGATCTTAAGCCACAGAAACCATATATATATATATATATATATATATATCTCAAAGTCCATATCTGCAGTGCTTATTATAACTTTTGATTTTAGAAAAGTTAGAAAACACCTTGCTTGACAGATTAAGACCATTTCTCCTCACTCTTTCCTATCTAATTAATCCCCACTGTTCATTCTATAGACTATGAAAAAAAGCTGATGATGAAACCTTTCCCCTTTTAGCCTTTTAACCTTTGAATAAGTAAGATAACTTTGGCTCTTGTTGAACAGACACAAAGACTGAGAATGTTTCCCTCCCTGGCTTGCAATGAATGTCGTATTTCTGGTGGACATGTCTGTATTATAAGGAAGAAAATTTCCAGTTGATTCTTAGTCAGGATAAAATAATACTAGAAATGCGTAAGTTTCTCGTATATGTCTTCTTTTACAGACAGATTCACTACAAAAGTGTTTATGAGGAAAATGAGTATTTGTACATAGATACGACATGAGGAACAAAAGTTCTGGCATCTATAATACGTAAGGTTATTAATCTTTTACATGTTCATTGTAGTACTGCTAAAACTAACTTTCTTGTTAGTGGTGACTAGGTAACAAAGGGAATTAATTACAGTAGCTGCCATTAAATGTCAAAGATTCACAAACAGGCAATGCTTTATAATTATAATCTGTGCATTATAATTATAATCCATTATGATATGCTAGAGATACTGAAATACTCTCTGTACTTAGAGTAAGAAATAAATTCAGGTCACGAGACGAGTCAATGCTGTTGGCAAATGCTGGCTTTTAATTTTGGTTTCTCTGTATGGTTGAAAACAAAATGTATTATTATAACGTACATGTTTTATAGTGGTCTGTAGAGAATGAATTTGAGGTCTGAAATATTGATTTTCTGTATATGCTGCTCTGGATGCAATACAACAAAATAAAAATGTCGCTTCCTATTTCATACTCATTTGGTAGAAATTAAAATTATTCAGTAGTAATTAAAAAACATTACTAACAAAAAAAAGTTATTTCTGAAGCTACACTGTACTTGAGCCATTAGGTGATTCCAATTTCCATTAAAGTCTCTTGAGCATTGATAAAAGCAACATAAATAAACTGTAATGTTTATTTACATCCATACACATAAAATAATAGCTGCATTTTTACACTCAATGACATTAACTTGTTGATTTAATGCTTTCTACTACTCTCTGTTGGTATAGCCTTAAGATGGTCATACACGATAAGCTATTACAAATATCTCACTCTTTTTATTTTCAATTGCATGTAATTCAGAAAAACATATCTGCTGATTCTTTTCCTCAAAAATCTTACAGAAAATCGGTAATATATAAGCCACAATTCCTAATAAAACAAAGGAATTTGACCTTTACACAGTAGTATGCTACCTAATTTAGGATTATTTCCCAGTTTTGTCCATGCCAAAGAAACTCCCCAAAACACAAGCAGTAACACTAAACCTTTCATTTGGCATACTCACAGCAGGTAGTGCAAAGAAAGAAATGCCAAGCAGAGCAAACCCTGCAGAAAGCAATCTTCCGAGCCAAGTAAGAGGAGTTTTGTCTCCGTAGCCAATGGTTGTCAGTGTGATCTAAAAAGAAATGAACAAACATCGTGGTTTACCAGAGGTCACTGAGGGATTAGATGCAGATTATTTACATTGCATGAAACAGCATTTCCACTAAATAATCCAAGACACATCAAATATATATAGCTGTTTCTAAAAGAAAAACAAGCATAAATAAACGTTAATACATTTTCCAATGAAAGCAATACAGTTTGTAACCGATTAAAACTGAGATAAATAACAAATGTGAGAAAAATGCCTAAATAAGCAATAAGTAAGTTAGACCAGAAGGTCTCAATCTCAAAATTGGGGCAAATGATGGGAAATTACATAAGTTGGGCAGAAAAAAAGGTTATTTTCCATGGGTGTAAAAGTGTTTCACCTATTTTGTGCAGGGAAATATAACTGTGTGTATGTGCACAGCTACACAAATAAACTTACACAGAGATCATATCAGAAGAATACAGTAGGGAGGAACCTGAAGTTCACAGATGATACAAAGTCAAAGTAACAGCAAGAAGCAGCTGCATTTTCTACAAACCCATCAGTACAATCTGAAGTGGATTATCTTATGAAATACACAAAGCACTACTCAAAAGCGTAATGGATGGAACTTTAAGAAGTACTTGGTCTTTTCCCCTCCTTATGACAGCTCAGATATACCTACGTCGCTACTGACATGAAGGTCCAAAGACTACTGCATTGCAGCAGCAGGAGGAGAGGTACCTCAGGCTGGTGGACAATGTTAGCTCAGACCTTTGTGGGGAGAGGTCTAAGAGAAAGAGGAGGGTATCTGCAGTCCCTTTGTGTGGTGAGTGTAATCAGAGGCTGAACATACAGATATTTCAAAAGCTGTGCTCTGGAGGCCAGTGCCCCTGCCGTGTAGCATCAATGCAGATGATGCCACAGGTTGTTGCACATGGGAATTCTCTCCACATGGAACTCATTGACCATGGGCCATGTAGGAATGCACTGTGTATGCAAATGCCGCTGGGGTAATGGTGTGTGGTTGTGGTTTACTGAGCATATCTACAAGGCAGAAGATTATGGCTTCATGTCTGCATGTGGCTGAGGGTCTTCCCCAAGCCAAGGATATGTCCTCCAGGCTGCTCCTGGCCTGCGAAGCGTGCAGGTCCCAAACCTGGGGACCAGACTGGCAGGAGAAACTCATGTCTCTGTGCTTCCTTCTTGGGGAATTTGGACCCAGCTCACTGCCTGGTTTGGGCAGCAGAAGGAGGTGTGGGCAGAGCAGAGCAGAAGATTTCTGAGGACTGGGTGAGATGCTGCAGGGCGCGTGCTCAGGCAATGGCACACGATATTAAAGGACAAAGACAGACAACAGTAGGCTGAATGCCAATGACTCCAGGGCCTGTTATTAGCAGAGAACATGTGCATGGAGAATTATTTTACATCATGTACCAAATGTGGGCAAGTTCAGGCTTAGCAAATATTCTGGCAGGAATGAATTCTTCAGGAAAGTGCCTTCTAGAGACATTATTTTGCTTCCAGCTTCCTCAAAGTTCATTCCTAGGCAAGACAGCCAAAGCAACTCTATTTAATGCCAGGGTCACCACAGGACAAAAGAAGGAAAGTCTTTTGGAAGTAATTAGATTTCAACTATTTAGGTCTCCGTAGATAGTAAACAGTGCTTTTAATTGCTCCCATT
This sequence comes from Hypotaenidia okinawae, assembly GCA_027925045.1. NCBI lineage: Eukaryota > Metazoa > Chordata > Aves > Gruiformes > Rallidae > Hypotaenidia > Hypotaenidia okinawae. The sequence goes on from BSDF01000003.1 coordinate 89,761,327, forward strand.
GTTGGGAACAAGCTTCGGGTGTAATTTACACTGAGAAAGCCACAGTGACTAAAAGAGAGTGAGCTGAATTAAAGCTGCAGCTGAAATTTCAAGTGGTTATCAGGTCTCAAGTTTTGTAATGCTAGCCTGGTCACAACCATACCACCTTTCATGCTTATCAGGTCTTGCCCTCCTTCTGTGCTCCTCTTCACTTCTCTGCCTCATGCCCAATTCCTGGCTCTTGCTGGACTCTTTGGAGAGCAAAAGCAACACAGGAAGGTGGAAAGAATTATCCACATTTCTGTATGGTTTATTTCTGCTGTTTCGGTGAGTTGTGTTAGCTCATGGAGATGCCTAACAAGCTCCAGATCCTGCACAAGGCAGTGTGTGGCTGAGAAGGAGCAGTAAGGAGGAAGTGAGATGAAAATGCAGCTTGTTCTTTGCAGGCTGAGGTGAGCTGATATGCAACAACGATCTTGGCCTCGTGGAGGGGCTTGATTTGCTTTTCCTTTGTTTGCTGAAGAAGGTATTCCCACTTCTTCTCATCAAAGGGCAAGTGCAGAACACTTTGAGGCTATTAAGATTTAACAAGGACAAGTGTAGGGTCTTGCATCTGGGGAAGAACAACCCTAGGTTGGGGACTGGCCTGTTGGAGAGTAGATGAGAGGGACCTGGGGGTCCTGGAGGACAGCAGGATGACCATGAGCCAGCAATGTTCCCACATGGCTAAGAATACCAATGGCATTTTGGGATGTATTAGAAGGGGTGTGGTTAGTAGGTCAAGAGGGGTCCTTTTCCCCCTCTGCTCTGCCCTGAAACTTTTCCACTGTGAGGGTGTTCCACTGGAACAGGCTGCCCAGAGAGGTTGTGGAGTCTCCTTCTCTGGAGACATTCAAAACCCGCCTGGAAGCCTTCCTGTGTGATTTAGTTTAGGTGATCCTGCTCTGGCAGGGGGGTTAGACTAGATGATCTTTCAAGGTCCCTTCCAACTCTTAACATTCTGTGATTCTGTGAAAAGCAACAAAGCACTTGAACAAATGAATCCCTGGATAAAAGTTCCTCAAAATTTGTTTCGGGGCCAGTCATTGCAAAGCAGTGTGAAGCTCTGGAACAAGCCTAGTTTCTTGGATTCTGTCCATCTCACTATCTCTGCCAGACACTGGAAAGTACAGAGATATCTCCTGTCTGTACTGACAAGAAGGAAACAGACTAAGTGTCATCTGCATATTAATGATATTGCCACTGAACTGTCTTCCAAAGAAGTCAAAGATAAACTTGAACCTTTGGGATCTGACATCTGGGAGTGATCCAAAACCAGAGGCAGTCACACAGACTGTATCTCTGGAATTTCTCCAAAGAAAATAACAAGACCATATTAAAGCCTTTCCCCCCAGTCTTTTAGGTCTTGAGGACTTAATGGTATCAGTCTACTATTAAGAACATCAGTGGCTTCTTGTTCACTTTGAGCAGTTTTATCTCAGGACAGAGTCTTTATGTGGGTGTATAGGTGTCAGCACCGTTCCATATCATCTTACTCAACACCGAACGAATTGGTTCGATCTTCATTTTATATTCCTCTCATCACACAACTGAGAAGATATTTTTCCAGAAATCCCATGTCAGGGGATGGAACTAGATGGTCTTTGAGGTCCCTTCCAACCCAAACTATTATGTGATTTTATGAAAATCTGTAGGGAACCTGTGAAGATAATTAGGGACAGGTTATTCATTTGAGAGGAGACTTGGTCAAGGGAAGCAAAATGTTGAAAAAGAGGGTGAAGATACATTAAAAGAAATAACAAGGTATGCAAATCTTGCCTTTCTGAGCAGCAATGTGTCTGATCACCATAGCCTAAACCAGCACAATAAACCAAACCTTTTAGAGTCTATTTGTAAAGGATTCATTTCATCCAACTAGAAAAATAAAACCCTTAGTTGTTTATTAGGATCTCGGCATTGCAACATGCACAAGGGAAAGAGATAAGGTAACTCATCCTCTCCTAAAATGTAGGAGAAAGCAAATGTCTAGTGCCACCTGAGATGCCCTATGGCACCTGAACATGGACCAGTCACCGGAGAGGCATCAGACTCTCTAACAGATCTTCCATGGCACTGTTTGCCTATGTTCAAGCAACTGAATCACACACCTACATGGTTAAATGAGTTAGTTGAGCCCTATCTTCTGTACCAGATGCAAAATACTCCGTTTCGGTTCCTTCTATAAATGAGGTGTCTGGAAAGACCAGCCAAGGCAGGCAGTGTCACCTGGCTAGACTCAAAACTCACAATGATGATAGAACGTCTGTTATATCTCATTGCTGAAGCTAATAAATATGCTAATAATAAATGAGGTAATACAATAATGGATGTGATTATATAACCTAGGTGTCTTCAATTAGATGAGATAGGACCCAGGAGGCCCTCTTCTATCCTAATATTTCTTTCTGAGGTCATTTTGCGTTCTGCTAGCAGTACGTACCTTTTGAATCTTTACCTGACATCAATTAAATGAAAAAAAAAAACCCACGTAATTTGCTCATGTTATCATTACATTAAGTTGGGAAAAATGTCATCAATATTAACTCATTTGATGTAGTAATTGTGACAATACTGATCACTGTAATATATTTTGTTCACCTAGGGGTCACTGTGGAGTGCCAGAGCCATGCTGTATCCAATGGTAACTACTGGCTGCTACTAGAAAATAATGGCTTATTAAGACAAACTCTGTCAAATATGCAAGAGAATCTTAATTGCATTATGTTTGCAGGTAAAACTAATTAACATACAAACTACATGCCGCTTGTAAGCACATGCAGTTTCAGCTAACACACAGCAGTTCTCAGAGCATGGTTTGGTTTTGCAATACCCAAGTTTTTGATTCGACCTTTTGTTCCCGAATAGTCATTTTATTTTGTTAACTGCATTTGCCTGCTTTACCAGAGCAAATTTTCAACTTGAGCTCTTCACGTAACACAGAGTGTTGTGTGCCGCTGCGTGAGGCAGCACCGCGGGGACCCCAGCCACAGGAATGGAACATCCAGAGTGGCTGTGTTAGGGCGATGTTTAAACTGCAGGCCGCAATTGCAAATGCAGTGCAATATTCACATGTAAACACCTTTCGTTGCAGCATAAAAACACAGGCTTCAGAAATGGAGTCCGTGAAATGACGGTAGCAGGACATGATCCTCAAATAATCTGAATTAATGAACTGGTTAATTGCTGAATGCTGGGGTCTGGTCCTGTTAAGGGGGGATCAGACGCGTAAGTGCCTAGAAAAACTTGAAATTCAAGGTGTCAGTGTGTGCCTGACTTCAATGAAGTCTCTTCTTTCTTGTACCTCTTCCTTCTCAGAATTGAGGCTGGGAGATGGTCTGCGGTTTAAGGTAGAACAACTTTTGCAAATAAGCAAATCAATGAGGCCAAGGATTGATTTCCCCTAGAATGCTGCACAATCTGACCTTTTCAAAATCTGCATGTGGGTTACTCTGGCAGTAAAAACACCCGTGACTAAGAAGCACATTATGCATTTCCCACATACTGTTTTACATATTATACAAAAATACTATCATTAAAATGGCAAAGATAACAGGTAAGGGGGAACTCTGATTTTCAGTAACTTTGTGTACTTAAGCACATTAAAAATTTAAATTTATTCATGTAACATGCTGGGGTAAGAAGAAAAGATATAGGAATGCACAATATAGATTGTTTTCAGGTTTTTGATTACAATTTGTTGCTTTTCCTGCTGATGTCAAGAAAAGATTCCTATTTTCTCAGTTGCACTACTTATCTGACCTATGAGTCATACATTTTCACTTCATAGTGTACAAAATATTTTAAGCACCACTTTATACAGTGATTATTTCTTAGCAGGGTTTTTCCTCAAAAAATAGCAGTCAGCAGGTAGTGGAGAAGCAAACTTTAAAATAAAAGATCTTGTTCCTGCTTTAGGCTGCTCAGGGAGAAGGATGTGGATATAACATGAGCTTCACTGAGATGTGAGAGCTGAGTTCTGGATTTGCTGGGACTTTCTAGTTTCTCATGCATATGTTTCCCCTCTCTGTTTCCTACTGGCAGGTGGGTACAATCCTCTGCTTAGTCCAAACTCCTAGTCTAAGCAATGCTAAGTCACATGCTGTTTTGTGGAGAAGTAGAGGGTAAGGCTGAGGGCTGAGAGACCTGGGTCTGTTTTGCCTGGAGAAGGGAAGGCTGTGTATAAATACCTTAAAGGTGGAGGTGTCAAGAAGATGGGGCCAGTCTCTTTTCACTGGTGCCAAGTGATAGGACAAGGGGCAGTGGATATAAACTGGAACATAGGAAGTTCTTTACTGTGAGGGTGATGAAGCACTGGAACAGGCTGCCCGGAGAGGTTGTGGAGTCTTCTTATCTGGAGGCTTTCAAAACACACCTGTATGTGTTCCTGTGTGACATGCCCTAGGTGAACCTGCTTGTCAGGGAAGCTGGACTAGATGATCTCTAGAGGTCCTTTCCAACCCTGATGATTCTGGAGAATTGAATGAAAACATGCATTCCCAGTCCATGCACTGCCACAAGATGGTCTCTTGAGGGACCACATTTCCACTGCCCCTGCCAAAGGGGCAATGGTGTTTGCAGACTGCCAAAGCCATTAGCAAGGACACCAGCATGCCGAGCCAGATGCTCCACTACTGTGTCAATAGAGGCAGATTAGAAAGGTTTGACATTTCCAAGCTCCCAATTTGCACACTGATAACAGAAATCTAGTCTCTAGAGAAGGCATGTAGCAAATGATTAACCCTTAGAAGAACAAATTTCAAATACACAAACTAGTTTGATTAATAGGGAATTACCTTGACCTTTGCTCAAAATGTAAGCAAAACTTATTAAAAATATTTCTCTAGGATTTAAAACATTTTGGAAAGGGCTTTTGCACAGTTCATCCATGCGTGCTCCGAGCCTGTGGATACTACTGACTCCAGACAAAGTCTTGTCAGCAGAAGGCCTGAGGTGAGAAAGCTTCATTTCTGCATCCCTGTGATGAGGAAAGGTGGCAGAGGCTGGTTCAGGTCTCGCACTTATTCCAGGAAAACTAATGAGTGTTCTAGGTTATGTCAGCATTAATGATCTCACAGGCATCATTTCACTAGCCAGACACTGTCAGAGCTTGTGGTGTTCTGCTGCATCAGAGGGAAAAGAAAACCAGCTTTATACTGCCATACCCTTTTTTTGGGGCAGGTTTCTTAAGGTGCCTAAGTACAGCGCACGAGTCTAGCTCACCATAAGGTATTTTTAAACAACCTCCCCTATGCATTATATCATTAAAAAAAAAATAAATTCAGACCTAGGTTTTCATTATCGTATAAAGCCTAGTTTATTTAAACATATAGCTGTTCATATAAACCTTCCTTAAGAAAAGCAGTCAGGCATCTACTTAGAACCCACAGTTTTCAACCAAGTAAAACCAACTGATTTGATAGTTAAGCATGAGCTCAATTAAATCAGGACTTTTACACCTGTAAAAACAGCACTGCCAAGGCAGAATGGAAATACTTATTCTTGCTTTCTGTGCTCAAGGTACAGAGGAAGGAGAAAAATCATCATTCTAAGGGTGCTAATGATACTCTGCAAGGCTGACGTAAGAATTTTTTCCATTTTTCTTGCCTGACACTTGTTCCTCTTCCCGCCCTTCCGCTTGCAGCCCTCCAATTTGGATCAAAGCAGCTCTTTGTGGGACCATATTGCACACTGTATTACTGAAAGGATCTGGGTTAAAAATGAAAATGCTTTCTTCTCTTGAAGGTTTAGTGATCTGGTTTGCAGCAGAAACACAGAACCAGCTGTTCTGCAGGATGGGGTGAAAGGAACGATGGACGTGCAAATGAATGGCTGGAGGAGGGAGCTTCTCAGGAGAGTTTTCTGCCAGTGAAAACAATTCACTGAGCAGCACACTAAGTTAAAATCCACAGCAGGTGACATTCAAAGCACTCTAGCACAGTGGTTAAAGGATGCATATTATTTTTTTTTGTACTTACTGTGCCCCACCAGAGAGCGTCTGCATATGTGGAGAATTGGTTATTTGCATCTTTTTCCACCAGATAAACCAGGAAAGATGAAAAGATGAGTACTAAAAATCCTATGTACCAGGCTGTGATTAATTCCTAGGTAAAAGAAATCAGAGATCAATATCCATTTGAAAGGTTCAATACAATGGCATTTCAAGGAAGGCACAATGTAAAGATCTATGTACTTTTTTTTTGCATTTGAGCTGTTAGAAGTCAAATGCTTCCCTATGGACGCAAATTTTCTCTAGAAGTGGACCAAATCAGCAACTTCACCAATATATATCAAATTACACTGCATGTCAAGGACAACAGTTTCAACATATCTAAAAACTGCTAGCTTTTAACATGGCCTGTTCTGTCTGTGCTAATGCCCAATACAATTGACATTACTTCAGAAAATTTTAGGCATTCTGCTCAAAACTGATACGTGCCTGTTTCCTCAGCCTCTTGTTAAATCTCATCAAGTGAAGATATCAACCAGACAAAACCAGCATCTAGGGTTACGTACCTTGCTGTGTGCATAAACTACTGAACCTAATAATTTCCAAGTGCCTCCTCTTCGGTCCATGCGCACCATACGAAGGATCTGTAGGAAACGAAGACTTCTCAGTGCTGATGTTGCAAAAATGTTACCCTGAGTTTTTGCAGAAACAACTGCTATTGAAGCGATGAGAACAATGATGTCTGAAAGAAATACATTACAGAAAACATTAATGTCCAAGTACTGGTAAGTAACACATACTTGTACATGAGCTGAATGATGGGGCAAAAGAGAGACGCCGGCAGTGGGTGGGAATCTGAGGCAATGAGATTCCCGTTTGAGGTAGGGATGTGAGGTCAGGGCTGGTGTCAAAGACTTCCTTAGGAGCCTCCAGTGTGAAAACTGAGGGCACTCATTTTGAAAATATATGGGTAAGAGGAGGAACCTCATCTAGCAGTTTTGAAGCCTGGAGTAGCAAACTCTATGAATCAGTAAATGGATCAGAACTCTTTCCCTTTTTATGTTTTCCCATAGCAACTTTCCTATGAAAAGGCAAAAAAGAACAAAGGTAAGATAAAAATTAAGTAAAAAAAAAAGCCCCAGTGGTGAGAGTCCAGTGGAATTCTATTTATAAGCACACATATTAATTTCCCATGAATACACTGTGTGGTTGAGGCATGTTTCTGGACACAACTCTCCTGATGCTAGCTTTACATTGAAAGAGAGTAGATTTAGATTAGATATAAGGAAGAAATTCTTCCTTGTGAGGGTGCTAGAGCACTGAAACACATTGCCCAGAGAAGCTGTGGCTGCCCCCTCCCTGGCAGTGCTCAAGGCCAGTTTGGATGGGGCTTTGGGCAGCCCAGTCCAGTGGAGGGTGTCCCTGCCCATGGCAGGTGGTTGGAACTAGATGGTCTCTGAGGTCCCTTCCAACCCAAACCGGTTTGTGATTCTGTGATGTGCCATTTCCTGGAAAGGAAGAAATACAGTGCTGGGTACTCAGAATGATTCTTTCAGCTGGCAGACTGTAAAGTTTATTGAAGCCCAGCAAGTGTTAGGATTTATTTCTTCAGGTCACAGACTCAAACTGTGAGAGCAAGTTTGTTCTGCATGAACTAATCAGCCAACTGCCCTTAGAGCCAGGGCAGCATTTAATGGGAGATGAGGAGAAGAGGCCCAGTGATGGCACACAGATGCTGTGAGAAGGTATAATGTACTTTTATGATGATTGAGTCTGACACACCAGTGTGCACGGAGTGGAAAAGCACAGAACAAGATCTGTGTTACTTCATCACCTGATAATTAATTTCCTAACCTTTTAAAAGCCTAGAGAGCCTTTGTAAGAAATACCTGGTTTAAATCTTAGGATTTTGTAGTTAGTTTGTATGTCTGTATGCAAGGATAATCTGAACCCATGTTTGCCAGTGAAGAACTGAAAGCAAGTTCTTGTCAACACGAGTTTTGCTTCTTTTGTGTTGGGTATGAACACTCCTCTTGTCCCAAGGGTAGCTCCTACAAGTCAAGAATGGCCCAATAAGTGAAGAGCACCCCCACCCTGAGACTGGCTGTACCTACAAGCAGGAGACCGCTCCCTTAGCCTGCTCCAGTACAGTAAGAAATAGCCTTGGTTCACTCTGCTCAGCCACCAAAGCTGAGGTCCAAATACCCCTCCCTGCAAACACCTTGGGTTTCTCTGAACTCACCCATAGGGGTTTCTCTGAACTCACCCATAGAATGCCTTGTCCTCTAACTACAACACTAAGGGTACAGACAACCTGTGGCTAAGGGGCGTCTTGTTGAACTGCAGAAATCCTTGTCACAAGATGCTAAAAGTTTACATAGGTTCAATGCCAGTGGCATGATTTCATGGACTAATTAATACCAAGAGCCCAATTCTGGCTCAAGATGTCTCCTGTAGCAGGCTGTTGGAGGCTGAGAGGCTCTTATGGAGAAGTATCACTATATTTTTGCCCTGCTTGTGTAATGTTCCCTGACTGTTCCCTGTTGGCTGGTGTCACTGTAGGACATAGTGTATTAGGCTAGGCTGACCTTCTGCCTGTCTTGTGCTCTGACATTTTAAAATGGCTTTGGTTACTACATAGGTGCATTGTAGGCATTTTCTATATAACTGGCTACCAAAAAACCCCAGGATTTGCTTCTTTATGTAAATTCAACAGGTTCAGAGATCAAGAAGAGATACAAATGGATAAACCAGCCTGAGGCACCTCTGCACAGTACAATAACCAGATGCGGGAGTTCTGGGTGAGAATTCAGAAACAGGACAAGTGACCAGGAGAAGTTAAAGACATAACAAATTCTAATGGAGATCAGAAAAAAATTGGAGTAGGATTCAGGTCCATGTGAAGGCATATAGATTTAGGTGCCCACATGTAATGCAGGTGTCTAAACTCCCCGTGCAACACAAGGAAATCATGTCAACTGAGAGAGGTGCAGCTAATCCTCAGGAAGGCTTCTGCTGACTCACACTCTGGGCTCAGTACAAAAAAGTCTCCCTTCAGCTGCCTGAATTTATTTGCCCAGTGCCATTTGAGATGCCTTAAGGCATCTGAGACAGATAGCTACGCTCTCAGACCCGGGAAGGCTGTGCCCTTCAGGAGAAGTCACTGGGGAGCAGGGAATATCATGTAACAGGGGGCACCTCTATGTACTCCACTGAACTGAGCCCTAGATCTTGACTGACCATACTGGAAGTACAGACACGTCGCACACACGCGCCCACTTCCAAGTAAGATTCTATATTTAGATGTGCCTATCGGGATCTGAGGCTCACATAGAACGTGCTGGGAAGTCTTGAGCAATACGGGCTGTGTTGAAGAAGGAGTGTCCCTGGCTTGCCCTGGGCACAGCAACAATTAAACACCCATTTTTAATTAGTGTTGACTGGCTATCAGCAAATCAGAAATGTTTAGAAAAGCAGTGTGTACTCCTGCAAGTCATTTTTAGACCTTTAAAAAGAGTAAGGTCACCCAAGTATCATGAATTACGCATTTGGTCCAGAAAATATTGAATCTGTGACTAGGGGCTTTGGGTGCCCCCAGTCACTCTCAACCGGACAGTTTTGTACAAAAGCCAGTGATTTTCTCCTGCCCATTTCAGGAGCTCTGACAGCTTTCCTTATAACATAGAGTTTCCTGGAGGTCCCCCACTGAAACAAGTTCAAATGAATTCAGTTTTTTCCAGCACTGCACACCATCTACCACTGGTAACCCCCTACCCCACTGAGGGTCTCTGGTCCCCTCTGACCATGAGAGACAAAGCAGCCAGTAGCAGCATAGCTCTCTTTTCCCTTTTAAAAAGTGTTAGTCCCAGGGAGTTACCTACTTGTGTATACCTTGCTAGATGCAGGGTAGGGATGGGAAGAGGCAAAGGGAGGAGAGGCCAAGGAAACGGGGGAGCAGAAAATGCTCTGACACGTCAGACACATGGAAGAGAACTTTCCCGGGCTGATGGTTGTTTTTTTCACACCTTGCTCTCTCAGCACCTCTTCCTAATGCTCGCCCCAAACCACTCCCACCCACTCCGCAGGCTGGGAATAGGGAAGGAAAGAGCATGTCCACTGCCTAAGGCAGCCCTCCCTGGCTGTGTTTCCCTCCAAGGCAGTGAAGGCAGGCAGGCACATTATTTCAGCATAGTTTAAGCTGCCAGGAGCAGGTGTAAGATACATCAAAATAGACCCTTCTTGGAATGAGAACAGAGTCCAAAGAAAACTTTGCAGCAGTTGAAAGTCACTTCTGAATACATTAAACTGGCATGGTTTTCTTACCTAAGTGTACCCTGGAAAAATGAAAAATTAAGTACTTTGTGATTCTCTCCCTGACATACTTTTTTCCTACGTATCTCAGGTGCCACTTGCCCTCTTCTAAACAAGAGAGAAAAATACTCTTCTGAACTTCCTCCATATTCCACTTGAATTTAGCTAAAATCGCCATGGTATTTCTCTGTTTTAAAAAGGCTTTACAAACTTCTATCAATATTTTCCCCTTTATCTTTTAGTGGCAAAACTGGGAAACCAGGACAAAGTAAATAGCAACATTTGAATTAATTTAATGGGGACTCAAGTTTCACTCTGTATCTTGATGTAAAGCACCAGGGAAGTTTGAAATGTGAGAGTAGGTAATGGGCAGTATAATTCCAAACTTCTCTGTAGTGACTTATTAGAAGACAAACTTCTGATGTACATTTACGTAGATTTTTTTCGAAGCTACTGTCTTGTGTACTACATTCTAAAATGTTAAGCGCCTCTTCAGCTATGATACTGATTTTAATCACTCTTTAGAAATCTCTCATATTTTTATCCTTGCAGATAGCATCGTCCATTAATTTCAGCCTGAGATTTCAGATCTTCTGAGCAACTTTTGCAATGTTCACTATTGAACACTTAATTTCAAATTAAATTTCTAATGATGGGTTCTTCCACATCAGAAGGTTCACCTAGCACCTCTCAAGAAACCCCTGAGATTACATGGAAGTTTTGTTACTAGTAATTTAGCAAAGGCTTTTTTAGTTGACAGCCACTGTATTAATACCCAGGGTCTCCCCTGAAAAGTAAAAAAATATGAACCCATAACTCAAGTGTGTAGTGGATTCCACTTGTATATTGTCCAATCTCAGTCAAAGAGTGACGTATAAATAAAGGCAAGTAACTGAAGCTCAGTAATGCAACACCCTGAAACTCAAATAGCTCATGAGACATGTGCCAGCCTGTGATCTCTGCTTCACAAAGGAAGGCTAATGTTGGGCTGCCTTCCCCTGCTCAAGCTGTGTCAGAAACTGGATCACTTGGGTCACTGGTGGAGGTTACCATTTCTAAGCTGGAAGCACTTGTAATGGTAACTCTGTGACTGAAAGATTAGTATGTGTCATGTTGATGGACCAGTCACATAGGTAAAGGGTGAACATAGACACTTTACTTGGATGGTGCAAAACACCCCAAAGCCTTGATGTGCCATCAGGAAAATCTCTGAAGTTACAGAAAGAATGTCAGGACGGTAGTAGGAAATCTAATTAATCACAGAACCATGACAATCTCTCACCTGCTCAAAGCTCATGTGCATGCTCAAATTAATACACAAAGTTCATTATCTTTCTCTCTTGTTCTTAGAGTCTTTGAGTATAAGATGTTAGTGAGAGCTTTTCCTGTTGCCTGCATTTAATGCCAATGCATTGAAATGTTCTTTCCTTCTAAATACAAATGACAATTTGAGCCAATACAGGTTAAACGAATATTGTGATTTTTTTTTCACAGATTTTATATTAATAGAAATGTAATAATATTTCATAATTTTAGAATCATCACTATATCATCAAAATAGTGTTTGCTATAGATTGGCAGAAAATGCTCTGAATGTACAGATCCCTGTTAAGAATACATGAGAGAATGCAGTGGCTGTCAATTATTGTGTCTGCTGTGGCTACAGAACAGCACAGAGAGGGAATGAGCTGGGACAAGAGCAGGACACATCTGCCCCCAAAACTGCAGGCATAAGCAGAAAATCTCAAGAGTGCAGCTTATCTAGCCTGCAGATGCATTAACTCACAAAGGAAATTAAGTGGCAAGTATATGACCAAATTTAGGCTACCCTCAGGCGGTCCTTCTAAGGTCTAATTTTGGGCTAGAGTTATTATCTAACATCCAGAGAAAGACACAGCTTGTAGTGGTCATTTCTTATGAATAGTTCTCAGGACAATTCATTATCCTAAATTTCAAAGTTACTCCTGAAAGAACCAGCACTCTGATTCTGCAGTGTTAGAGATCCGCTGGGCTCCATAATCGACTCTGGCATCGGCTCCATCTGCTTGCCACGACACAGGTTATGTATGTGTATTGCAGCACAGCGAGCAATTATCCTCACTGGCCAAAGAGTTTAATAAGTTTTAATCCAGATTTACAACAACACCTACATAGAAATAATTAACAACTTTTTATTCTGAGTTGGTAGGAGGTGTGAGTGGTGGAAAGGAGGGAAAGACCAGTATTTTATTTTCCCTAAAATCTCTTTGCACATCAGTCTTTCCAGTACCTTCCATGTGTGTGTTGCTATTCTCAGAACTCCCTTCAAGTCGTCTACAATGATCTCCACAGAGAGCTGGTTGGGACCGGAGGGTGTCATTGAATAAATGTAGAAATGTACTTTGAATTTTAATCAAATACTACACCTCAAAGTTAACACAACACACATTTCCAGAGTATGGTATTTGAGCATGTCACACTACAGAAACATGGCAACAAAAACATATTCAATAGGCTTTGTCCTAAACTGATATAAACTGACAATTTAAAGCACTTTACAGTATAGCCTGATGACCAGTGCCTGACTTAGGCCATATACCAGTACATGAAAATAAGGTTGCTCTTTTTCAGATTCCTAAAAGAAAAGCTCTGTTTATACAAACTCATCTATAAGAACAACAGCCTTTTTGCATAGCCTAGTTACATATTTGGTATTTGTGTGTTTTATGCTCCTATGGGCTAGCTAAAAAAAAAAAAAAAAAAAGAAAGAAAAAAAGAAAAAGACATTAATAGAGTCTGAGGTTTCAGAATACTCTAATAGAGGGGTATTCAGTGAGGAAAATAATTGTATCATTATTCCTTGAGCACTTGTTGAGAAAGGTCATAGAACAGAAAAGGTCATTTCATCATAACTGGCTGCAAAAATACTTTTAGCTTCAAACAAGGAATTAACCACTTCCCTCTAAGAGTTCAGGAGGACAAAGAATAAAATTCATGATTAGAGTATGCTGCAACAGTTAATTTGAAAAAGAGGCAAATTGTGATGTTTTTACCAGGTGGCAGTTCCTTTGCTCTGTGAATAGTCCCCTTGCTATGAAATCAGTGGGATATTTCACATAGTTATGGCTGAAAAATTTGGTATAATATGGGCTGAACTTCCAGTGACCTTGTGTAAATATTTACTCCTGAAACAACAAAATTTCAGTACTTTAATCTTTAAAATGCCTAGAATATATATATTTTTAAAGGATTAAACCTGTAATTACCTCTCTGAAGAGAGTGATGATCAATATTGTCATATTTAGGATGATGAATGTTATCAGGTTGTGTAAATTATCCCATTGGAAGAAGCAGAACTATTTATTGATAAAGTACAAATCAGTATGTGCAAGATTGTCAAAATCTGCAAACTGGATTTTTAGAGGCTACTCTGGAGACGTATGGTCTTTTGAGGTCACCTGACTTCACCCTCTGAAATACGATGCACTCAAGCACTATTCTCAACACACCCCAGCAGTTTAATACCAGCCGTTGAATTATATCACCTGAACATCTCCAGCATAATTTGGGAGAGGCAGGAACCTGAGTTGCGCACCTCCCACAAATAACTGAGCAGATCAACAGCAATAAGGCGTCAGTTTTACAGAGAAAAACAGCCTAAACTCCACCATCAAAAACAAAGCAGCCCAAGCAATATGAGACAGTCTGAGTGTTTTACATACTAAAAATAAGGGTGCTTGGGATCTCGAGTCCTGGCAGAGTTTTTTTCAGCTATGTCTGAGTATAGCTTTTCTTTCTGGTCAGGGATCAGATCTCTCTGCTCAGATGCCAGACAGGTTATGATTAATCGTCACCTACTAGTAAAAGTAATTGGCAGGATATCTTCAGGAAATTCTTGGGATGGATGATGCTGTTTGATTTTTGCAGATGTTGTTGTCACTCCAGCCAAAAGGTCTTTGTGTTTTCAAATATATAAACCAGTCTCTGGATGGAAACCATTGTAATTGTCATTACAGGCAAAACAAGGTGGTGATTTTGCTTCCTTTTGTAATCTTTTTTCAGGGTGCAAAGCAACTCGGTATTTTTAGAAGTAGGAAGGTGGAATAGTTTTGTGTATTGAGATAATACAGAGAGATAACCACAGATGAGTGTGAAAATTGACTTTAATTGCTGTTGAAAAACAGGAAGATAGGGATGTATGGCAGTGGCACATAGAAGAGAAAGAATGTATAAAAAAGGTATAATACTCTCTAGGCACTGAAGTGGAATTAACAAAACGATCTAGAGGTTGCTACTTCTACTCTACTGATTTTTTTTTTCCTTCTAACAATGGAAAATGACTACATTAGTCACTGACTTGAGTTCTAAGGAGTCCAGTAAAACTGATCTGTGCATAGGAACTTGCAGTTTTCTTACTCATCTGCTGAACAATATTCTAGTGAAGAGAATGAAAGAGATGAACCATCTTGAACGCTTCTCTTCATCTATAGTTTTCATTTGCAATGTATTGAAATCATCTCAGTGAGAGAATTTTTCAGTGTGAAATGGAAGTGACCTCCTGGAAACACAGACATCTTCTTTCTAGGGTATATGTAAATTTTATATAGCTAAAGTGAATCTATTTAGAAAAGCAGCTCACGAACATGTAAAGCTATATTTTCTGGCAAAGAGAAAATGGTAGGAATTAAAAGTATTTAACATAAATTACATTAAAGTTTAAAAAAGGCATATGAAATAATACATAGTATTATTTACATGATGTAGAAAACCTATATAATACGTATAACGAAGCAATACGCAACATATGTATGTATTTATATTATAAAAGCACCTTTGTGTGGTGCTTAGTTGCCAGCTGGTGTTAAGCCTGACACAACATAGTATAAAGTAGGTTATGTTTCATGTATTTTCAGTGCCATGGAAAATAAACTCTGCATTAAACTGCAAGCATGCTTCAGGAGATCAATTAAAACCTTTTATAGCCGCAAACACTGCAAGGATCAGCTACAGCACCATATCCTGACACCAGAATGCCAGATTTGATGAGAGCTCCCAGAGTGTGGTGCTGGGGAAGAGGTCAGTTCTGCACAGCAGCTGCCTGCAAATGGGGCCGAACCCCGCGGCGTGTCACTGGTGATGCGAGAGCAGATTCTGTGGAACTCCAGCTCAGGTTCAAGCCCATTGGGACCTCACCTGGGCACCTGGAGGTGTCACCGCACCCCAGCGTGGGTCTCGGTCCGGTGTGTACCTCACCTGGGGCGAGAATGTCCCCTTGGCTGAGGTTGGCAGTAGCTGATGAAACACAATATGGGCGCAGCTCAGTTTACTGCTCCACGGTACATCAAACAGGATGAGTAAGTGCGTAAATCCCTGCCACCAACTCCCAGCACACACACACACAGACACTACAAACCTAAGTGGTGCAGAGGCCTGTCCAAATCTGTCACCAACAAGTCCTCTCCAGACCAAACCTGTCACCTAAAACTGAATTCACACACCCGTCTGCTAAACATTTGTTTTCAATCTGGCCCCACACTTAGTGTATTTCTTCAGCCTATCCTAATGAAAAACAACGAGTTTAGGATTTCTTGCTTCAATTACAGGGAGGAGCTGTATAGTCTTTCTATGTCAAGGAGAACTACCCCATGTTTCCTCTACCTATGAATATTCCAGGCTGCACCTGGAGAAAAGGTAAATCCTTTTCTTCATGAGCATCTTTCCATGCCTTCGCTACACCTTGAATAAAGCACTTTAACATACAATGCATGTTGCCCCCAAACAAAACTGGCAACAAGCCAAAGACACTTCACAGTAAAGCCAGTCAAATTCAACAAATTTGGACTCTGTAGGTCAAGCAATTTTTGAGACAGGAAAACAAGGAGCATTTTCAAGTCATCCGTATTGGACATTTCTTAGAGGTAAAAATGAAATACCTCCTGATGAAATTCCAGAATGAGGAAGATGGGTCAGATTTTTGTTTTGTCTATTTTAATCAAGGTATAATGAGGTCCTAATTCCATCCCCAAGAATGGATCAACAGATGTTACTTGTTACTATGCCAATGTACTCAAAGTGTATGTACACTCTTCCTGTGTAAAAGTAGCACATCAGGCCAAACATAAAAATATGCAATTTTACCTTTTGTGGTAGATAGCCAAAACATTTCTCTGTGGGCTCAGTACCATAGTAGTTCAGCAAATCCTGAATTTTAAATTGTAGTTATGGTTACCATTTTTCATTCAGTCCAGATGAGAATAACGACATTAATGGGAACATTTCACCTGTCTTTGTACTGCTAGCAATTAAAGTTCATGGCCCTGTTGAGTACACACTCCTTCTATGGACTGAGTAAGTCCTCAGCAAACATCTTTATATTATTAGCAGCTGGTTCAATAAATCTTAAAAATCTAAGGGCCTCCTGCAAGCTAAGATTAAGTTCAATTGCAAGCCTTTCATGTATTTATATTTTATTAGCCTTTCCCAATAATTGATCTTTAACATTATTAATACGTGCCTGCCAGAAGGAATAAAGCACTATTTATTCAGCAGGAGTTTTATGTGGCTTTAAGACAGGCTGACAGAAACACATTTAAAACTGTATCTTGGACCCAGCGTTTGCCAACCCAATTTGTGTCCAACCAAAGAAACAAACCATAAGATCCTTCCCATCGATCTTCAAATCAAAGAATCATTTTTGGCTGGAAAAGACGTTTTAAGATTATCAAGCCTAACCATTAGCCTGGCACTGCCAGGTCCAACCACTAAACCATGTCCACTTACTCTGCCCAGTTTTATTCTGCTTTGTGCCTTATAGGCCCTGGGAAAAAAAGGGTGTGCTAGTCAATTTACTATGTCTCAGGGTTTTCCCTGTGTGATAGTAGACCTCAGTGAAAAAAAGCTACCACGGAGAGAAAAAAACACAAGATTTTTGGAGGGAAAGGCAGTGGGATGGGTAGCCAAACACACCACCACCACCATACCCCCCCCCCGACAATGAATAAAAAGACTCATTAGATTGAACTGTAAGCAAACCGCAAAGTTATCTCCAAGAAAAAAAACAGCTACAGGCATGGCAAGACTTGTGTGTGGAGAAAGGGCTGAATAATTTAGCAGTGTTTAGTCAGAAGACAAATATGAGATGGCAGATAGAGGCACGCAAAAAAAGCAGGAGATAAGAAAGTGTGTTGGATGCCTCCTATTTACCCTTCCTTATAAAAATGAGATCAAAAGATCATTTAAATCTGATAAAAAGAAATATAACATGCAATTAACTTGTAAAATTCATTGCCCTGGGATATAAAGGAATTAGCAGGTAAAATTAAAGACAAGATTGGATGTTTCTCCTGGAACTGCTGGAATTAGATTTTTCAGGGATCCAAATTCCGGTCTGAGTCAGTCACTGATTACCCAATGTCCGAACAAAGATACTGTGTGGTTGGCTACTTGGCAGACATGTATTAACACCTTTTTATAGAGGTATCTGGCACAGCATGTAGAAAGACACCAAAGGGGGTTCCTACGTGACCCAGCCCAGCTGGAGAAGCAGTGCTACCTCTGTGCTGGTCCTGGCAACCACACAGGCAGGAATCTAAAGGCAGGAGCCTGCACTTCCACAGCCTTTTCAGTCACACTGTAATGTCTCAGGGAAGGGGCTGGAAAGCAGGGTGTCTGGGAGGGTCTGTCTAAGGCATTCCCATGGTGTGAATAAAGCGAAGGCGATGCAGTAGGATGGGAGTCAAAAAGCCAAGACATGTCGGAACAGAAAAATCCTGGGTGTGAGGGTAAAATTGGAGAGGCAGAAACCAAGAAGTAAAGATGCTGAAAAGAGCAGGGGAGAGAAGAGCATGTCTCTGAGGGAGAGGAAAAGCCTGCTTGGAGAGGAAAGAGACAATTAAAAATCTGCTCTCAAATTCCCTAGGGTGGGGTGAAACAGGAGGTATCCAGTATCTAGCTGAGTTATCTAACGCAGGTGTTGAAGGCAGGAACACGGGTTCCTCAGTGTTGACTGAAGAGATGAATTCCTACCTAAAGTTTTCTGAGCTGTCCTCCAGAGGCAGATACCTCTGCCTCCTGCGTAATCCCAGAATGTGCATTCCTAACCTACACAACTATTTCGGATGTCTGCACAGTGTGAGTGCCTCCTGGGACTCCCCTCTTTCTGCAAATACAGAGTTTGCTCAGATGATGTAGAACAAGAGATTTCTAGCCACTCTACCCTCAGCTGCTACTCTACCTGCATTTTGTGGGTGGGTAGCCAAAGATGGACTACTGTCCCAGCAAGAAGCTTTGTATGTTTTGGAAAACATGAGAGCAGGGCACCTTGCAGCCACCCTTGAGAATTCCTGGTGTAGGAGATGTTTAGAAAGAAACAGAAGCTCTATTGAGCACTTTTCTGAGAGGGGAAAAAAGCTTAATCTGGTAGTGCTCTCACAAACCCAACAGGAGGCAATCCCAAAATGAGATTCTAAATACAGCAGATGATGCCATTCTGCATGGCAATTTCTCCACACTACCTCATGACATTTTCATCTGAAATGAAGCAGTTCCCAGAATTGGGGTCCCAAAAGCATGCTGGGCCAGAGGGACCCTGCCTTCACCTTGGCTGCTCCCAAGATGGTTGCATACATCAGTTGGGGCATCAGGACTTGGTGGCATGAAAATGAAATCATGCATCTGGAGCTGCCTTTTTTTGTGTCAGGAACAGTTTAGGCCATGCTCAAATAAGCATTTACACCATTTCAGAGCCTAGGTAGGTTGATATAAAATAGATCTGATGGACACTTTCCTTAGATCTGTTATTGACAGCAACATTATCTATCAGCAGAAAAGTCAAATCCTCACTTTTGTGAGTTGGTAACACAAACTTACAGGGAAAAAAAGCAATTTTTCTGGAGGAGACTGCAAGTTATGGGAACCCAGGACTTAAGGGAAAGGAGGAAAGTAAAATGAGAAGAACATACCCAATTTGCCATCTAGAAATATACAAATATTTCTACTTAGCGGTAATAAACTTGACATATAAATACTGTAACTCTGGTACACAATGTAACAATGTTGTTACATTGACAAAGCCTTCCTAATTGCTGTATTTAACACAGCAGCTGTAAGAAGGAGGAATTAAAAACCTGTACTTTCTCTCTCATACACAAATCTTCTCCTAATGTAGCAGTTGGAGTGTAACCATTCAAGACATGATGGTAAAAATAGAGATTTCCTGCAATTCCCACTGGACTGCTTTGCCCATCAGTCACTTTTGCAGCGCTGATGGCAACACACAGTTCTCTGAAGGGATGTGAAGGAATGGAAACATCTGTGGAAACTGAAATTTCTTCAAGCTTTGTGATCACTAATAAGCTAGTTACAAGGCTGGATGAAGACACCTGGCAATCAATTTGACTATACTGAACATAAAAGTGGGTAAATCTTGTTTTAAACTGTCGGCACTGCCAGCTAACAAATTAAAGCTGAGCAGATACCAGAAAACTGTACTTGAAGAAACAAAACAACTGAAGATGCCTAGGTTTCTAAATAACAATACAGCCAAACAAAATGAAACAACTCTTTTTAAATGCCTGCACATAGAACATTTTTCCTGGAGACCTCGCTCACACACACATGACCTGGATAGAAATAAACTAGTCTCCAGCAAAGACAGGAATAAAGTCACAACACTGAACAGTCATAAGAATAATAATTATAAGGTAAAAGCACCAAAGAGATGGCCGAGCATATTGCAAATATAAGATAGCAGTGTGTTTCTTGCTGTTGTGTGCTGCAGGGTGAATGCAAAAGGAGTAAAGTGATCTGTGCACAAGGAGTAGTAAAGATGTAGCTATTACAGAAAACTCTGAATGGGGTAGTTGCCCACAGTACAATACTAAGGGTGATCAGGTAGATCACCCTAGAGACTGGACATGAGGAATCATTTCTTTACTGAGACAGTGGTCAAACACAGGACCAGGCTTCCTAGAGAGGCGGGCAATGACATGCGTCAATCAGCGTTTAAGAGGCATTTGGACAACACCCTTAATAACATGCTTTAACTTTTTGTCGGCCCTGAACTGTTCAGGCAGCTGGACTAGATGATCACTGTAGGTCTCTTCCAACTGAAATATTTCCCTTCCCTTCCCTTCAGCATAGTAAGGCATGATAAGAACATCTTGTATTGAATAAGGACAGGCAGTAAAAAGAAAGGCATTTCTCTAAGCATCTCTGTATACAGGACACCTCTAGCAGCAACAAGGTTAAAGCCAGTTCCTAAAAGTTGTGAGCAAAACTGGATGTACCAAGTCTAAAACCAGAAAATGTTGATTGCATCTTGATCTGTCGATTGCTTATGTCCTTTTTACTGTACACTTCCAAGTCACCAAAACCTCGTGGCTCGTAAGCAGCACTGAGAGTTCTATAATATACATATATAGTATATAATGTATTAAAAATATTAAGTTATTACTAGTCATATTATACTACACTACAATATATTTTCCGCTATTTAAAAATGAGAAATCCTCCATAATTTGAAAATCTCCATAAATCATTTACAGAATCTGTGTGGGTATGGATGAAGAACCTCATTATTTCCAAATCATTTGTCTGTGACATTTGACTTTAGGACACTTTCCTAACAAAAGTGAACTGAATTAGGTATCGCTAAACATTTTAGTGCAGGTAATGAGTTACATCAGTCTTGTTTGGAATGGACAGAAATAAAACATTTTTCACTGGTTTCTAAGAAAATAATTCTAATATGACAAATAAATTCTTTCTAGTAAAATGTCTCTGGGTTTTAACAGGATTTCTAACACAAACCCATTTTAATTCTCTGATTCTTCAGATCCCACTGGTCTAAACTATTCCATCCATTCTGGTGTGGACTTCTTCTGATTTGTACTGCAGGAATACTTATGAATGACTGTTTATTCTTTGGGTGAACAAAATCAAAGTTTCTCATGTAGCAGGTGACTACAATTAACACCAGATGACGGGGTAAATAAGTATCTCTCTGTGGACCAATTAAGAATAACTTATTGATGTTTTGATAGTTTTAGTGTGGCTGGGAGATCGTAATTTCCTGCTCCAAATCTCACAAAGCAAGTATTTAACCATAGTTTACCCAGAAGGCAGAAATTGTATTATTGGCTATTCTGCATAGTTGGGAGAAAGAGTGCTTCTACTTTTGATGATAAAGAGAAGAAAAAAGTGATTTGAATCTAAAATGCTTTTCTCAGGAAAAGGGAATTGCTTTGTTTCCATTAATTACTTTGATTTAAATTAGTATTTTTCAATGAAAAATCAGTACCTCAGAACTCTTATACTAGCCTTGTTCACTTCCTTCATCCACAGATATCCCAGCAGATGCACAGAATACAGATGCAAAAAAAGCTCAGACTTCAGATCAAAACTTTGAACTCCAAACCTCATGAAGATGAAATGTGTCCCTACCTACAGCTGCCCAGTGGTAAAGAAGAAGTTGTTAGACACCTCACTCATGTTGCCCAATTAATGATAGGCACTCCTCTGCTCAAAATAACATGGTGGTGACACTAGTGTAAGATAAAAAAACAAACCCATGCCAATCAACTAATACAGGCCTATACCAGAAAGAAATTTCAACATGAACTGCATCATACTAAACAAGCAAACTATTGATTAGCACATACACAGCTTCTAAAAATACAAGACCAGAGCCTCATGTCTTTACTCTTAGCAAATGGCACTGTTCGCAGTAGGGAGGGTAGTAGTTGCCAAAAGTACAGATGTTGCAGTTGTGTGTAGTTGGGTGCTGAAAGAGAGACCAGGGGCTGCAGAAAATGGCTGCTGGAATGCTCCACTGGCCTCAAAATTATAAACACTGGGCAATTCAAGGCCAAAGTCACTCTGATAGCACCTCTGAGAGTCACATATAGGAGAAAAAGACCCAGAAGTAGCTGCATTTTGCCACCAGAGAACGGAGTGCCAACATATAAGCAGCTGCAGGCACCAAGGCCAGGGAAGGATGGGGAGGAGGCGCCCCAGGTGCCCGAGAGAAAGATGCCCCTGCAGCCCATGGAGAAACCCATGGAAAAGGCCAAGACCCCACCTGCAGCCGGTGGAGAGGCTCCACGCTGGATGGAGCAGGTGGAGACATAGAGAAGATGCCGTGACTTACGTTGGGATGAGCCCCTGCCAGCACTTGCAACCTACAGAGATGAGTGAAACAGGTTTGCTGGGGGAGGCATATAGCCCAGTGGAGGACTGGGACTGAGAGACATTGTGATTTACTGCTGCCTGCCATAGCAGAGATGAAGCCTGGTGGGAAGAGATTTGCCTTGGAGAAAGTTCATGGAGGACTGGCTCTCGTGGGTGGGACCCTATGGTGCAGCAGGGGGAGGGTGTGTGGAATGAATGCCCCCATCCCAGCTGAGAAGGAAACCAACTTGCAAGGGACTGACTGAAGCCCCATCTCCTAGTCCCTGCCCCCACCCTGTGCTGTGATCAGGATGGGGGGTAGAAGGAGGGGGGAAGAAGGAAGTGAAATCATGACTAGAGTGAAGTCTGCTAAGAAGGGAGTGATGGGGGGAGGTAGAGGTGTTTTAAGATCTGGAAAAGGAAAACAGCTCATGAAGAAGTAACCAAGAACCCTATTTTTTCCCAGTCCCTGCCCCTCCCCTGTACTGCGAGCAGGGGAGGAAGAAGGGAGCAAAATCATGGCTAAAGGGAAGTCTGCTTAGAATGGAGGGGTGGGGGGAAGGTGTTACCGAGACCCCCATTTTCCCCAGTCCCTGTCCCTCCTGGGCTGCGACCGGGAGGGAAGAAGGGAGCAAACTTCTAACTAAAGCCTGCTAAGGAGGGAGTGGTGGGGGGAAAAGTGTTTTAAGACCTGGTTGCGTTTGTTTTAAGATATTTGGTTGCACTCCTGACTCTGGGTTTTCACTGTTTCTCTTTAACATAGTGTAATAAATTAGATAGCTTTCTCTTCTGCACTCTGTGTTGAGTCTGTTTTGCCCGCGTCATTAATGACTGGATGATTTCTCTGTCCTTATTTTGACTCTTGAGCCTCTTAATACGTATTTTCTCCACTGTCCAACTAAGAAGGGGAGTAACAGACTGAATTCGGTGGGCATCTGGCCTTCAGCCAGGGCTAAACCACCACAATAGAAGATATTAAGAAGATATTTTTCCTAAACTTTTCTAAAAACTGTACTGCCAGGATTGTCAAACATGACGATACACCACTAAATACTAGATTTAAAACCCTACACAATTTGGTACTTATTTAGCTGAAAAAGCATCTTGTTCATTGCACATGATTATGGCTGCTGAGATTGTCTGATGAAATTTCTATTTCAAATCTTAATAATTATACTATTATCAGAGTATTTTCTGGGGTTAAGTGGGCTGCATGACCCTGAGGAGAGTTCAAGTTGGGCTGGCAGAAAACCCCCCAAAGTGGAATTAGCTCCTGCCAGAATTTGAATTTGCCAAGATTTATAATGAGATGTGATGTGAGATGTGTCTCCTTGGTCAAGCGTATACTTAATTACAAACCATTGCTGAGTTATTTCGAGTTCAAATTATACTGGAAAGGGGCTGTTTATATTGTGTATCACAAGCAGCATATTTACTATCTGTCTGTATTTGAACTATATAACGTGTCTAAATACCAAGGTGACAGACACACAGCGCATCATTACATAAATACACTGAATTAATTAAAATTAAAAGTTCAGCAGATCTTGCAACACACTAGATACGGATTTGTTTAGAAAGGTTTGACAAAAGTGCCATATGATGGTTCATTACCACTCTAATTAATGAAAAATAGATCCAGTAATATGCAACAGCCGCTGCTATCACTTAATGCTCTGAAATGAGGTTTGCCAGCCATGAAGTTCAAGAGCCTGATTACAGATAATGGACTTAAGCTTCCTGTTGGGAATTTGTTCATTCTGCAGCCTCAACAGAATTTGAACTTGTGACATTTCCATCATGTTGTAGCTTTCCTAGAGGTAAAATAGAAGCAGCTGTGGAGAAAGCTGCTAATGGACTCATTGAAATACATGACATCTTACACTGGGCTGTACCACCAGAAAGTCTAGTTGCCCTGGAGAAATGTTATATGCTCCCTGACTGGCATTACAAGGAAGGGATGCCTTACTTCCTTCCAGATTAGCAGACATTCTATTTTATAGCACGGATTTTTAGGGATCATGGATTTCCCTACAGCACAGGCAGACACAGATTTTTGTCCTGCCATCGGAGCTCCTGGCACCCAGAGGCAGCCGTCAGGAGACGTGGTGCCTTGATTTCCACATCTGCACAGTATAACACAGCAGCATTACTCTCCGGCACTAATAGCGAAGCTTCAGACAGATATGCTGGGGAAATTTAGGCTTTGCAGACGTAAGCACATCTTTAAGCACATACTTTAGGTGCCTGGGATGGTATGTTAGCATGCCCTTTCCATTATGTACCCAAGCTCATACACAACCAGACAAAATAACAGAAGGCAGGTAACAAAATACAGAACAAAATACAAATCAAGGTTTAACACCACACTATTATTCCCATTTTCACAGAAATAAACAAGGGTACAAAACTGTCATATACTTTGATGGATATTGTTACTAACCTGGTAGCACACAGGGTTGCTTGATGAACTAATTTGTTAGGGTAGTGACACTGCAGGCACACTACTGTAAGTACAGAGATTTGGCCTCAAATATTTTTTTCTGGTTTTTAGGTTATTAATGGAAAAAATAAAAAAACTGTTTGAATGTGGCTCTTGAGGCAGTCTTCAAATTTATTATTTTTACCTCTTAGGTCACCCCCCTATGTGATTTGTGTTTGATCACAAAAATAATCAGAGAACAGATCTGCTGGACATACATAGCAAATTTAATTAATAGTAAACAGACTAAATCTTCTAAAATATTATTCTTCTACTGCAACAATAAGCAGAACGGATAACTGAATAGATGAGTAAATAAATAATTACACAAATAAATGAAAAGTAATAGACTGAAACCTGCCATGGGTTTCTAAGGAGACCTCAGTACTGAGGTCAGAGCATGTGCCCTGAGGCCATCCTTTCTCCAGGTTCCTCAGCCTGTCCTCAAAGGGCAAGTGCTTCAGCCCCAGTCAACTTGGTGGCATCCACTGAATTAATTCCAATTTATTGTCATTTTTCATGTATGGCATTTTTCATGTATGGATACTGCAAATGAGCTGCAGTATCTTAGATGTGGACTAATGATGGACTAATGTGGACTAATTAGCTTTAGCTAATACAACCTGTTGGCCTTTGCTGCTGAGACACACACTTCCATGACAAAGTTGAGGTGCCGTAAGTAGGAAGAACTGCAAGATGACTTGCTAAAGATTCTTTCACAAAGGATCAAATATTTACTGATGCTGAACATCTAAAATTCCCTTCAGGGATGCTAAAGTCCAGAAATGGACAAAAAAAATCTATCAGCAAAAGAGAGACACAGATTAACAGCAAGAAATTCAAGCTGCCGGTTTAGTTTCCAGCAGCTGTGCTCAAAGCTGTATGGTGTTTTGCAGCACAAATTTCCCTTTTCATCCAACTAACCAGCTTAGGAAGGTATCCACATGCACCAATTTGCTGGTTAATTAATTCTGCTACCAAATAATGGAGTTGCAAATGGGACAGAGAAGATGCTTTTAGTTTGGAGGTTGGCTAATAAATGCAACAAGGGGAGCAGATGAACTCCAGTCATTTTACTGTGTGTGTGGAGTAGTGTAATAAATTAGAGAGTTTCTTTCCTTTATTCTGTGTTGAGTCTGTTTTGCCAGTGATGCTGATTACAGAATGATCTCTCCCTGTCCTTATCTTGACTCCTAAGCCTCTCAATATATATCTCTCCAGAGAAAGGGGTAAAACCCACCATCAAGTGAAGGAAACTTCAACACTCACTGAGGCCTTTGCCAGGAGAACTGCCTGCATTATTTCTCCCTCCCTTGCTGTCCCAGTAAACTGTCCTTATCCCAACCAATGAGGTTTGCCTTTGTCTACCCTTGTTTTCCTTCTCACCCATTTCTACACCTGTGGGGGAAGTGGGAAGCTACGTGGTGCTCAGCTGCTGGCTGGGGCAAAACCACAACAGAGGCCGAAGGCAAAACTTGCTTTTCACATTAATCCTAACCAGTGCACTTGACTGCTATGCCACAGGACACTACAGAAAAGTTTTTTAGAGCAGGCTTGCATTCATCTACATGATAATATTGTTGTTCGCTGTTTACACTGAGGCTGTGTGTGTAACTGCTCCAAGAGTGTGACTCTGCTGTGCTAGCTGTTGCATGGGAAAATAGGTTTCCTGCCCAAATCAATCTAGAAGTCAATTTAAAATACAAGCAGATGAAATGAAAAGCTGGAGAGAGGAAGGAGGTTGAGGAAGAAGTTGTGACATTGATATCCTGAAGTTCCGCAGATGTCCTGTAAAGACCATTTTCTCAAAACCATTAGAAAAATAAAAAATCATCAGGTTAATCTGGTTAGCCATCCTTGATTTCCACCTTTATTGGGAAACTGTTTTCATGCAGGTGCTTTTTAAAAATAGAGGCTGGGCTGGTTGTAAGTCTATTCACCATTCTCAGAGAGAATTTCTAGAGAAAGAAGGGGAGGAAGAGCCTTTTTGAATAGTTGTAGGAGGATGCTATATCCTATGCCAAAGCAGATACCTGTACTGTTATGCAGAAAGCAGCGTAAGAAGCATCAACATTGTCAGAAGATATTTCTAGGTAGATTTTGAAACTTCTAGTGTACACCTGTCTGGTCACAGAGGTTAAATAAGGAGAACACAATGGCGTATACGCATGTATATACAAGATGTCTAATATTCATGCCCATTAAATGCATATTGCTCCCAAGATTTTCAAGATTACCTCTCAGTCCCTCCTCTGATAGATATGCCAGCTGTGTGATATGCATTGGAATATGTCTTCTGGAGAATCTAAGAAACACGGGCTGACTGGCAGCTAGTGACATTGTGATTTTGCATGGGCAGATGACAGGTGACACACAGCTCTCTCGGATTTAGACCTGGTTACTTCCAGGAATCTGATTCTACTCATTTTCATTCAGAAGCAAAACAGAAAGGGCAGCATTGTCTTAAAATAAGGTAGAGCTGGGACACTTACCTATTACACAGAATGGTTTCCTTGCAAAGCGCAGTCTTCCTTGCCATCCTCGGTATCGACAACAGCACCCAGCAGACCAGATACGAATAATAAATTCCAAACCAAAGACAACAATCATGACAAATTCCTAGAAATGGAAAATAAGAAAAATGCCTGTAACAGATAACCAACACTGAAGTGTAAGGAAACTTACGGCCACTATGTGACCAATACACCCTGAGCACCTGAAGTTCCTAAGCCAAACTTGGGACCCTGTTCTCCAGAAAGGTTGCAGATCTATACACAAAACACAGTCCTCAGTGCTTCCTGGTGAACGGTCCAAATTTAACCTGAGTAACAGTAAATATCTGCTGAGATTGGCTGCTAAATAAGTATGAATCACCAAAGGGCTGAATCATGCTCAAAAAATACCAATATTCAGTACTTTGGATACTGAGGATCAGCCACAGTTAATTTAGCTTGTGAAGAATACACATTCTATAGCCACATCCATAAAATCAGTTCGAAGGTTGAATTTCTCGGTAGATATATTTTCATTGTAGCAATATACAAGTGAAGTGATTAAGATGATGCAGAAGCACTTAGGAAATCAGTTTGCTCCCAGATGTAAGTAAAGATGTAATTATGTACGGAAGTGTAATTACACACAATGCTTATGTAAGACAGTAAATGAATGTTCACACTAGGTATAACTGTTCCTGGACACTCTGTGAATGAAAGCGTGTAAAATTTTTCTCGTTTATCTGGCTCGTTTTTCTTTCACAGTCAATCTTCTTTATGACTGTCCTTTTCAATAGCATCAACCTGCATTTACACAATTTTTTATTGGAAGAAATTTTTCAATAAAAGAGAGAGGTCAGCAGAGTTGCAGCAAAAGGGCTTGGAGCACAATTCAGCTCCATACCTTAAGGAAATCTGAATATCTATGATATGCAGTGATAGAGTATATCCACATTGGTATGGATTATAAACTCAATTTAGATTCCATCATAAAATTATGGGGTTTGAAATGATAAAATAAAAATTTATGCGTTAACCAAAAGAAGGAAAAAAGTATGTGAAGGAGCTTCTGAAGCAGTTTATCAGGAAAAAGAGGATGAAAGTTGTATTTTATTTGGCAGATTAATGTATTTCCACATCCAGGAGAAAGCTGTTCTTTGTCAACTAATTAATTTGTTATTCCTACAGGATGAGAACTAGTAGGGTACTGGTAAGAAAACACTGCAAATTAATTAAATAGAGGAGTATTTTCAAGGGTAGGGGTGACCCAACATTGACTTTTTTTGCGTGTTTTCAGACTGTGAGACCCTACAACTCTGCAAGCCAATAGGCTGTAAATACCAGGCATGTCAGCTCAGGCATTAATTTACCTGAACAACTGGCATTATTGTGTCACGTAATGGTGCTTTACTACCTTATGATTAGTGGCAGTACATTGGAACATTGTGATTTTAATTTGCATCTGTGATCACAGAACAATCGGAAAACCTAGTATTTCTTCCTAAAACATGTCAGCTTGTATAACTACATCCTAGTGAAAAAGCTTTTACAACCTTCTTTAGTGTCTTAATTTCCAGTTTTGTAAATTCCATATTGAATTCCTAAATGACAAAAGCAGAATGAGACCCTTCTACTAGGACACAGATAAAGAAAATCTCCTATTTTCTGTCAGAAAAGAACACATGGGTAAATGAGTATGAT
The DNA here is from genome assembly GCA_027925045.1 of Hypotaenidia okinawae. NCBI lineage: Eukaryota > Metazoa > Chordata > Aves > Gruiformes > Rallidae > Hypotaenidia > Hypotaenidia okinawae. The sequence continues at coordinate 89,790,425 of BSDF01000003.1, forward strand.
TGCTTAAGGTTTTCTATTTATCTGTTCTTCTAAAAGAAACTTCAGCTTAATTCCATGGACAGAGTTACTGCACAATGTTAGAAAGGATTATGTGCAAAATTGAAAAAGTTCTAAATATAGTAACAATAATTCTTAATAGTTGGATACCATGTTGTACATTTCCTTGTAGGAAATTCTTTGTAGGCCAAGAATAAAATGCACAAGAAGCCAACTGGAAAAAGAGAAGAATATGGATTTTAGTTATTTAACTACCTCTTTTATAGTTGTAGTTAAAACATGAATTGCTAAGTCTGGTTTACACATTGTTAGATGGTGTCTCTGAATGTATAGGGGTTGATGGTAGGCCATTTGACAGCTGATTCTCCTGATGAAGTTTCTTCCCTGGAAAGGGATAAGAGATACTGAAGGGGACGAGGCCAGTGAAGCACAAATTAGTCTTTGCTTCCAATAAAATAATTTCCTTGTTAAAATCCAATCACATTTCATTTGACCAAAGTTTCTCATTTGCCTAGAAAATATGCTGTGTGAGAGACGCATGAGAAACACCTGCTCTGTAAGCACACTGAAATTGTGACAGGCATCCTACGGGATCTGATCCACTCACTTGGGAGCATGTCCTTTATCATACTCTTGGCCCCAGTAGGGCCTCTGATGGAGAACTGGCAAGAACAGAAAGTACTTGATTCTGGAAGGACTAGTCTAGAACTTCAGTCCAGCTAAATTAATATCACAAAACTTCCAGTGCAAGTTAAAAAGAGGTAATTTTTTGGTAGTTTAATATTCTGATTCCAATTAGTGCTATGCAGCTTTGAATTCCTTATCTGTACAACCAACAGCAATTGCTATTTGCTATGCTGGCAAGAAGTCATTGTGTGCTGAAAGCATGAGTTTGAGAGCATCTTGTACTACACAGCGCACTTGTGTCAGGGGCCAAAATCCTATCAGTGTCTCACACACACGTGCAAATGCATATATGTATATGTATATATGTATGTGTGTATATATATATATATATATACTTCAAAGAAAAACTCAGTGGAGATACACCTATTCTGACAGAGAAAAGAAGCAAAAGGATGTTTTCTGATTTTTTTTTTTTTTTGAGGGCAGGGTAGAAGCGTAAGATTTTTCTGGGAAAAACAATGACAATATGAAATACCTTTGTTCATTCCTCGAGAAAGATAGCATTTCTATTAGCGTTATGATTTATGTGTGGTGATATTCTCTTAAGATTAACTGAAGCTTCTACTACTTAAGTAAATATTAACAACAGCCACTGTAATTGCAGCAAGTGAGCTCACAGACATTAAATATGGCTCCATGCACTGGATGCTGAAAGATATGCTGATTTAAAAAAAATTTTTAAAAGTATGATTTTATTCCACAGATACCAAATTCCTGGAGGTTTTGAAATACAGCGTAAGCTTTAAAAAAAGAAAAGCCACTAAATGGAGATGATGCTTGACACTTATTTTTGCACTTTATGAAATAGTGATATTTCACAATGATCTTCATATCCTGGTCAATCCTACTTTCTCAAAAACCAACTGATTTTGAAGGGAATACAAATTACCATGAAGAAAATCTAAAGGAAAGGTTATTTTCCTAGAAAATTTGAACGTATTGAAACAGAAATTATAGCAGTGTATATGACAGTTTTGTTGTGGAACTTTGGATTGGCCCAGGTTGAAACCAGAGAGAGACAAAGATTCCCACACCACTGTGAAAAAAGTTGTGGTTTAGTAATCAGTGCACTCAGTCACAATATAGAGTCAAATCTTTGTCAAGGTTAATGCAGGCCAGGGAATGATATTATTTTTCCCATGGTAGCTGGCATAGTCACGAGGTTCTTAGTTTTCCATGAGCAAAAATTGAAAGGATTGCATTCCAAACAAGACTTTTTTTTTTTTTTAAATTTCATTTGGAATGGCTTATTACAAAATGAAGCATTAATCTAGGATTTTAAATAACTTGGTTTTAGTTCCTTAGCAATTGAAACAGAAAATCAGAACATAATTGGAAAGGCATGTGATAGAATAAATCATTAGGCCTTGTATGCTTGCTGCAGAAACGATACATTCCAAGTATCTCTGTTCTACATATAATGTGATGGAACCTAATTCATTTTGCATTACTTATGTGATAGGAATAACAGCAGGGAAAACCTGCACTGCTGATAAATCTGGCATCCTTCAAAAATTCAACAAAACTGACGAGCAAGTTTAGATTTCCTGGAAGCCTAACCCGTCCCTTCCTAGATAGAGCAGGGATGTCCTGGTCTTTGCCATTTCTTTCTTTTCCCCTGTCTTCTCATCCTTTTCCTATCACAGCTGCATGTGGCTCTGCACCACAGTTACCACAATCTGTATCTGTTTTTGCTTTTTAAGCTCACAGTTAGCCCCCACAGTAACTGCTACAGCAGATGCACAGGTGGTTCAAACAGTGGAAACTCTTCCTTCTCAAAGAACAGTTCATCCAGACTGATGCACTTTTCGTTCTGACATGTTTCTGCATACGCAGTTGTCATGGGGAAATATGCATATGCAAAAGAAGCAAGGATGAAGCACGTGGGCTTAAAACATTTGGTTGCTTTTTGGCACAAGGATCATGGGTGCTCCTGAAGTTTTTTACATCTGCATGTGCCTTGGTTACTCTGCCACTGGAAGAGTGATGGTCACACAGCAGGAAACAGAAATAAGAAGTCATGCAGAGCAAGGATTCTATGAACAGATGGTCCTGGACGACTCTAATGAACAGGTTTGATAATTACTTAAATCAAGCATACTTTGTACATCCCAGCTACCATGAGCACTTCCCCTCCCCCCATCTAATAGGATACAAGTGATGATTTGTGGAAATCGTCTACGTTTTTGTGCTTCTCAGGTAGTTTTTTAATGAGAAGGATTTCCCTATGCATATTATAACAACAAAACCCCTGCTTTTTATCATAGCTCTCTTGTTCATTAACATTAGTACTTATTAAAACTTAAAATAACTTGCTGCTGCTGAGATCAGATGCACTGGTTGCAGACCATAATTTGCGGGGTTAGAGCCTTTTTCAAGATGAGAATTACCAAATTTGAGCACTCTCTGCTGTTCTAGGATGCTTCTGGTTATTTTGGAATGCTTAAATGAGCTGACGTTGGATATAAGAAGTCTGCCCACAAGACAATGGCTCTGCTATTATTTTAGTGATATTTCTTTTATGGAAATTGTGGTTTAAATATTCTAAAGGTTAGTGAAGTAGGACAGCAGAGATGCAGGCTGATGTAAGGAGCTGCCTGGCTTAAGCTCATAGGAGAACCGGGTCTACAAGTGACATCAGAAGACCAGGAAAGGGACTAGAATAAAACTAATCCCCTGAAATAAGGCCAGAAGAGTTTCCCTACTGAAGACAACATCTCTGCAGTGTAACTGCACTGCACATGGTCATTTGGTGTAAATCAGCATAGACAGTAGGAATCGGAAGAGCAATGTCATCTCATACAGCTCAGGAAATGTCCCCTCATCCCTAAAAACTCATAAACAGAGACATCCCATGTTTCCAAATCTGTTAGAGAAGAGGGAGAATAAACATGTTCCCATCCTCTAATTTATGGCTGACTGGTTTAATGGTGTCATCAGCTTCTAAAATCTTTTTATGGTGACACATGATGAATAGTTGATATTATTCAAACAATGTCTTTATTATCCATCATCAAAGATGATTAGATTGTTTTCTCATTCAGTTAGAGCAAGAACATAACACCTCATCTTCTGCAGCACTCTCTCAAGTAAAAAACCCCACAACTCTTCTGATTGAAAGAGATGGGTTCTATGCTTAAAACAGATAGTATTGGGATGTGAGAGTAAGCACAAGACTAGTCTGTCTCAGAGAAACCTGAGGAAGGTTTGATCTTTAAATAGTTGGTATAGAAGTAGGGGCACTTCTGTTATACTGGCCAGTTTCCAGATTAAATTCAGCAGATATGACTATGTGCATAAATAATGCATACATTATGATAGTATTAGTATTATTTGCACACTTGTATTATTCCTGATACAAGTGTGTATATAATACTATATTCCTGATATAGTATTATATACACACTTGTATTATTCCTGATTCAGCACTGGAAGGGGAGGTTTTGATCTGAACGGTTAACAACCGTATCTACACGTTCATATATACACTTAGGGAACCAATGTTTTAATTCTTTCCAACTGCAGTTTAGCAGTGGGAGAGGCCCTCATAAATCTGAAAAGGTAACCCAGAATAGACCCTATTAGTGGTGTATAAATCACAACCAGAAACTTCAGTTCAGCTCCCAATGCAACACACAATAAGCAGGAAATGAAATTTATGCATCTTTTTATCATTTATCAGTCTTGTAACAAATGTGATACTTCTACTACGCTTGCTTTTCCAGATTATGATTAAGATTTCCCACGTTGATTCTACGCTAATAGAGGATTATTGAGAAATCATTTTGTGCCTTTTAACCTAGTACCCAGCTAGAAGTCTATTGATACAATACTAAAATCCCATTGATATCCTTAGTTTTACTTAGCCATATGTTACATAGGACTTTAACCATACAACTCCCTTTTAGGTTTTTGTGTTTATTACTTGAAATGGTGCCCATCAGTCGTGCTTCTTTATTCACTTACAACAGAAAAAAGCCCAGTATTTTTATCTCAAGTAAACCCTGTTTTGAATTGGATGGTAAAACCAGGCACCAGAATTAGGTATCTGTGATTTAATTAAGTTTATTATAATTTCTTATACAGTACATACAAATATTTACCATATTAGACCAAATACACAGTTCCTAGCACTGAAACAGCCCTAACCTTCCTCAGCATCCACAAAGGAAGGACAGACACCTTTCATTCTTCCCAGAGCAGCAGACCCACTTTACATCACCACCACCACCACGGACTGGCCACTGAGGATCTGCTGTGCTTCTGGCCTCTTGCCATCATGATTGCTGCAATTACCATGTCAGTGCATCTGTGGGAAAACACATCCCAAAACTCTTGGATTTTGGTGAATGTGCTTCTTCTAGGAAGGTATCCTAGGATGGTATCTTCAGGTGATCACCTGAAAACCCTTTTTCAAATTGTGAAAGTGGCAATGGGAAGTGTTGACTTCACCACACATCGTGTTTATCCTTCTCTTCCCCAGACAGAGCATCACCCTTACATATGGCTTGTTTCAGTCCCTCACATTTATACTCACTGCTTTGCGCCAGATCATTTAAGTGTCAGCTACATTTCTGAGAGAACTGCTAGAAGAAGATAAACTCCCACTATAGAATAATTTGCTACTTTCCAAATATTTTTGCATCCTTCTTTGTGCCTGTTCACATTTTCTTTCTCTGTAGTGAGGTATCAGCAGTAAATGGCCTAATTATGGTTTTAAAATTATCTGCATATGAAAAACAATGAGGCTCTGTACAGCTGTACCCAGGCCTTGGCATTTCCTTTATGATTTCTTCACGCATTTTTTTCTTCAGCAGTCACATTTCTGACGTCACATGTCACAGGCAGACGTTCAAGCACATGTGTCTCTGGTAAAATAGCTCCCAAATCTTCCTTTTTGAAGTGCTTGTGAAGAATTAGGTATTTTTTGCTGTGTCCAAAAGAAGCATGGAACTGGGTAAGTTCAGACTGAATCCTTTTATGCTCTGGCATCCATGTTAATTTTGTATTGATGCAAGAGGTTTAGGCTAATTGTTATGGCTGAGCACATGTATGTGAATTAACTGGCAACATCTGATATGCTGTATAGTAGAGCAGGATGGACAGTTATTTTTCTACTTTTTGGTCTTAGCATGTTTGGAGCTGTTAAATCCTAGATACCCTGCAAGAAGTATTTGCTGTGTTCTTTCAGACTGAGAGTGATTTCTTCTCACAGTTTCCCAGTTTGCAAAGCTCCTTAACAGAGCTACCTGAGGAGTACATAGATGTGTGTACTGGGTGACTGATGGGCATATGGAACCATAACACACCGAGATGTGTAAGTACCAAATGTGTTCAGAAAGGACTTTTAAGAAACTGTTTTCTGACAATTGCCAAACTTTTGCCAAACTGCTCGACACTTTACCAAATCTGCCAAAATCCTGGTTATGCATTTAGTCTCTTGAAGATTATTCACTTCTGTCATCTCACCCTGTGTTTGTTACTTGAAAAAATCTTTGGTTACAGTATTTTTATTTGGTTCCTTAGGTTCAGTGAAAAATTTTACTAGGTCCCCTCTTTTCAGTCCAATAACTAGACTCTGAGACCCAGCATACTAAGTCTTATATTTTATAAATTATGCCATTTTCTCAGTGTTTTTCAGCTTTTCCTATTTTTTTTCAAGGCTTATGGAATTTTGGTCTGGTGGAAAAGAAAAGAACAGACCCCTTCCGCATCCTCTCAAAAACATTCATATATCTTTGTGGGACATTCATTTCCTGTGATCATATCTTCATATGGTGCAATCAGCCAATTCCTGTCTGGTTCAGATTTGATACCAAAGTGTTATCCTGTGCATGATATACACCTTTTCCTTAGGTACTCAATGGAAGTCTACAGTTTTAAAATGATCAGTACTTATTTTTTTAATTCATCTTTGTGACTTTCCCACAGTTCACTGTCCTCATGATTGGATTTGGTTCCAGTGTGTGTTTGGGTATTTACCATCACCTACACTTTAAGCTCTCTTTGAATTTTTGCATTATAGGAATGTCTGCTCTGGATCCTTATAGATATTTTTTTTTATATTTGCTTGTATTTTGATACTTGTTTGTTTGACTTCCTAGTTACAAAACTTAGTCTTGCAAAAAAATTTCTTTTCTCACTTGAGGTAAGTTTCCACTTTGATTGTATCAGGCTACATCTTTACACACTTCATCATGCCTGTGCAAAGTGACTGAGTGGATTACAGTTTCTGTATATTATTCAGATGATGGGTGTTCCCTAGGTTTCCAAACAGCTTTCATTATCACTGATGTTCTGCCTTTTTCAGCATTCTTTTCCTTTTGACATTTGGTATTTGCATACTATTTATAACCATGTACTTTGGTTTTCCTCTGGAGACATATTCTGCATTTCCATTTGGCAAATGAATATTGCCCTAACAAGGGTCAGGTCTGCGTTTCTGATAGAGAGTTTGATATCCATCCATTTTTACTCTAGCAATCTAAATTGTTTGTTGCCTGGTTTAAGGAGGTAGCTCTTGCCATCCATATGACAAGTTGGGATACTGATCAAACTCTGGCATGAAGCCAATAGAATTCAATACTACAGGGTCTAGCATAAATTGTTACAAGTCTGAATCTATGGAAAATCTTACACTTATGACTTGGAAGTGGTTTCCCATGCTACCTTGTTATCACTTAAACTAATAAAACAATAAGGAGGATATGTCATGGAAGAGCAGCTGTTGTGCAAGGAGTGTTGCTCATTTGTCCTTAAAGGATATCAAGAAAGTTGGTTTGGTCCTTTAGCACAATGCACTGATTAGCCTAAAATGCAATGTGCATTCCTCCGCAAAGAATTTTTTCCCTGTTAATCTGAATCCTGACACCCCATCACTAACATTTAGTCCTCCCTATTTTCCACTCTTAATCTTAAAATCCTCCTAGTGATTTTGTGTTCTCCTAGAGAAAGGGGGCCCTTGAATGGCTGTCTAAAAGGCTCTTTCCTGAATAATATGGACAGTCCTTTCCCACTTACACGTATGTTCCCCACCTTGGAACACTAGTCCCCCTTGTGATGGGTAAAAAGGGGAATCAGAAACTGATTGTTCGTAGTATTAGTTCCTTCTTTCCCGACTTTCTGCATATAACCATGTAATATCATGGACAAGATAAGCTCAGTGACAGGTCTCATATAGGAACAGATAATAAGAATATGAAAGAGTATAATGTACCTACTCCGAAAATCAACACTGGCTTTCTTTCTTACTACATATTAGTCATTTTAATGTTAAAATTGTACCAGGTCATGAGTTGTATTAAATTTGATGCTGTGGGTTTGCTATTTTGAGCCTTCATTACACAGCACCACCCATTTCTCTATACTGTCCTGTTCATTCATAAGGAATTGAATACACTCGCATGGGTTGTATTTCATCCAGCAGCCTCTGACTTGAGGCAACTCTAGTGATCTTAATATTGCACAGTAAACGTAGATTTTTTGTTTGAGTGTAACTGTTTGGTAGATCTGCCTGCCTGTGAAATGCTCTGGCATTGACTCTTGAAATTCCCTCTTGCTTTCTACTGCATTTGCTACTGAATGCTGTAGCACTTGAGGTAACTGATCAGTTACTGTACCGTCCCTTAAGTGATTCACTTATGAGTTTTTTCACTTATAATAATGCTGTTTTAGTCATCTTTAGTCATCAAACCCATTTAAATTTTTCCAGTAAAACTATATTATACTGGCTTTTTAAATTACAATATAGAAATTATTCCATTGAATGTGTGATTTTTCATTCTTCTCTTTACAAAGGTTATTTCTGTTTAATACAAAAGAAGAAAAGAAAGGGCAAAACATTACTGACAATGCAATGAAGCCCAGAACCATATCAATAATAGGATTATGCCAGTAGAGATATCTTTATTCTCTGATGTGTTTGAAATCTATATCATCCTCAGCACTGTTGACAATAGACTTTTCATAGATGCCTTTACAGTTTTATGTGCAGTGCCGTGTTCTTCTGTTATGAAATAATTTTTGTTCTTTCTTTCATCTTTCTCCATAGCTACAGTGTGCACTTATTTGTTGAAGAACTTGATTGGGAGTGCCAACACTGCCTTCTGATAGAAGAATTACAGCTTTGAGGACATCTACTAATATATTTTTAAATAACTTCACATTTTCATTCACATTTTTGTCTCTTACTTTCAGAAAAGTGCAACCAGCATTCACATTTCCAATGGGAATTCTTCTCTGTTTGCACACAAAGATGCTCAAGCAGTTATGACAAGATCTGGTCCAAATTTTTACAACAGTCAGCTCTGATGTGATGAAATGTGTGTACGTAATAGGAGAGTATTAATTTAATCAGCAAAGACATGAAATTATTTTATGTGATATGGTAAGAATATTTTCTTCCAAAGCTAACAGGTAGTTTAATATGACATGATTGAATGGGTTAATGCTTATCACCTTATTATGATACTGATGTTTATGAATCTGAACAAGACAAAAAAATGAAGGCATTGATCTTATCAATATTACATTTCTCTCTCTTATTCTGTCTTTGATAACATCAATGTTATATGTCTAACATATGCAATTTTTCAGAGATTTCTATGCAGAAATTTTGGATTTTCAAAGCCATTCTTTGAGTCCACAAAAGAAACATTGAATGTTAGCATTTCCTGAAAAATACTGATTCTGAGTTTGGACAGTTCTAGCGAACTTGAAAATCATTAATTTTTTAGCTCAGGGATCAGTTAATCTATTTCCGTTGGAACAAGACTGAAAAACCTGAAATAACATGTGGTCTGTATCCTACCTTCTTTGCTAGAAATGTATCTATAATTGAAATCTCTCAAGATCATTCATCTTTTCCTTTTATGCATTGTTAGACGGTCCTACAGAGCCATCCATCCGGTCCTCTGCTCAGGTCTGGTGGTCTTGCGTCCAGCATCGCAAGAGCATTCAAGTTTTGGGACAATAAATCTAAACTGATAAATGCTACTTTTTTGAACTGAGCACTATCCATCTCCCTTTTTAAATTCCACTCTTCCCAGCTTTAAAATTTTGTAGCGGATTTGTATGATTGCATTGCTGTGGAGGGATTCACTCTCCTAGAGTAGAGGCAAATTGAATACATGCTTGTCTGCTATGAGCAGCTATACCCTATGCTTCTTAATCAGTGTTCACCTTCTTTCTACGTTTCTTTTATGGGAAAATGTTAGAGAAAGAAGGAATGTTAGGAAGATCTTTATTGCTAGAAGCACTGACTAGACTCTCTTTTTGGATTTGTATAAGTGACCACAGTACATCTAAAAGAAGCTAGGCTCATTTACTGCATTGATGTCTGCTTTTATGTCTTTGGGAGTTATTTCTGGCTGAAGAATGTGTTCCTAGAGTACATTTTCACAGGCCCTAATCCTACAGAGCTGGGTACAGCTTTCTACCCCAGCCTTTTTCAGATGAAAACACAAAACAGATGGGACAAAACCAGTCCTGCAGATTCACATGAGTTTTAGTATCTTGGTTAAAAATGGTAATTATGCAAAAGAAAAAAGCGATGCTTTGTCACTTCAAATAAAAATCACATTTATTTTCTATAGTCTCAATTTTACTTTTAGTCAAATGTTCCAAAATGCTCAAATATAAAAATAATATTTTATGCCAGGTCAAATAAATTTCATCTGATCCAAGACTTTTTTGGACTTTTTGATTTGCAAATCTTTGTGGGTCAACTCAAAATATTTATTTCCTTGAATTGACAGCAAACAAACAGAAGTGAACCAGTTAGTCACATAGCTTTAGTTGAAAATGATCCTAAAATATAGAGTTTGGTCATGAGAGTGAATGACCTCCATTTCCAGATATATTCCTTCTTGGCTATCTTCCCCAAAAGATTTGATTTTGCCGTCCCAGCCTAAGTTTTACTTCTCTTGTGTTTATTATTTGATAAAGTGCCAGCAAATGTACTTGTAGGAGATCAGCAATACACCGAAGATTATTTTCTTGCTGTGTTAGTTGGATTCTTAAGCTGCTTGTGGCTTTTTTGATGTTGAAGTAGATTTTTTTTCTACTGTCTGTTCTATATCACTGCTACAACTTCAGTGGCCGATGTTGGATGCAGAGACAAGGCTGAAGCATAGTTATAATTGTAGGTATAAGAAGTTTTATCTGATGCTCTCCCCTCGCTTAGGCCTATTATTTCTGGAAACAAATCTAACCAAATTCATTACTATTGTAACAATCCAACACTGCTGTGTGTAACATGCACTTAACTTATCTGCAGGGCTTTCACTTTAAGCATAAATTTCAGATACTAAATGTGTTTCCCTTGACAGGCCTTCTGATAAGCAGAAGATGCCTAGGAGTACAGTAGTGCTTGTGTGGATACCAGAAGCGGCTGGGTACAGCGTGATGCAGTGGGCCAGGTTTGCATTGGCTCTGTGAGCAGTGCTTGGGCGTTTCTGCAGTCCGGACAAGTCCATTAACCTCTGCTGACGCTCAGAAGCCCTCAGCTAATACTGCTTTCCTAAAAAAACCAGACTTATTTTGAGCTATGACACTCTCTCCTATGTTTTTGAGAGTATTTAGAATGCAGTGATTAAGAAATATGTTTTCTGCTCCCTCGAAATGCAAGGCTGAGGGAGATAGATGGAATTGACTGACTGCAGAACAATCATCTCTGCTCCTCTGGCCTTTCTGAGAAGGAGTGGAAAGTTTACTCACCTCATCTACACTTCCCTCTTTAACCTTGCTGCATAATTGTGAATAGCTTCAATATGTCAAAAAAGCCACAGGTGTTAGTGCAGGCAGCAGCCCAGGTATTAAGTTGAAGGAACATTACATTGGCTTTTTAGCCAATTAACATGGCTGTGGGAGGACCATCTGGAATAACTGCAGAGCAAACAGTTCACAAAAAACCAGAAGGCAGCTCAATGGACTTGTATTTGTAGGGTACTTCATTAGAAAATAAACACCTACCTTCCATCCCAAGCATGAAGCAAAGCGGTATTAAACCAGCTCTGATAGTTAATACAGCTGTCTCTGCTAAAAGACACATTTGTAAGAGTTGTGTGAATCACTGCAAGGAAAAGGTTGTGAAAACTCTGGTGACTGCAGTTATGTGTTGGCACAGCCAAAACAACAGCTCCCGAGTTAACATAGAAATGTGTTTTTCTCCTGGTTTGTGGCTGCAGAAACCTGCTTTGATAATGTTACTAATAACAGCTAATGATTCGTGGAGAAGGAGTAAATCATGCATCAGGAAACTGGAATAAACCAGTCAGTTTTAACCTGCTTCTGGAACTTCATACTTTGGTGTATTTATATTTTTCTCCATTAGAGATCCGCAGCAGGAGCTGTAAAGTTTGTCATCACGAGATTTACTCCTGCTGAGGGTTTGCTGAACACCCTAGGCTAGAGCATAGAAATGTCGGACCAGGCTAGTATTGATACTTTGAGGACTAACCGTCTACCCTCTTCCTCCTAAAGGCCATTTCTGTGTTCATAGGATGTCATGCATGTACATTCAGGACTGTTAAGATAGACAAAAATCCATCTTTGAAGCCACAGCAGCAGAAAGGCCTGCAGTTTCCCTCCTGCAGAGCCACATCAGCTCCACTCTGCTGTTAGACGCCTCTACAAGGACTCGTGTGAGGTGCAGCGGAGTTAACTGCACCTCTGCCCAGCACTGGGAGCAAACCCAGGACTTCACAGAGCTACTCTTCACTCAGGCTCCTGGGAGATCTGGAGATCCTTGACAAAACACATGGAACGTGTTTATCAGCCAGCCGAGGAATCAGCGGCTGTAAGAGTACGGCAAATGCATATTTTATGTCAGAACAAACGATATTTCTATGACCAATTTGCATAAGTATACAGGGAAGCAGATTACTTGTCACAAAAGCACCTTCTATTAGAAGTACAGTATTTTCAGGCTAATCAAAATTCTGATTTTCTATACCAGTGTAGTAGTTGCAGTAATGTAATTAGTTGCAGTATGTTCAAACAAAATTTCATTTGCAAATTGTTCAGATAAATTATGGGACGAGGTGTCTAGGATTAAATCTGACCACTTTTAACAGGTTTAATGCCACCTGGTATTTTCTGCAGAAAAAGAAAAAGCACTAATACGGCTAGGAATGAAAATACCACATTTAGCATAGTTCTCCCTAATTAGCCTGGCTAAGAAACCATCAGATGGAGCAGAACACTACACACCTGCACCTAGCCAGCTCTAGATATTTAGTTCAGGTATCTTGATACAGTGATACATTGTGCTGCAGAGACACCATAATTATGCTTATCGGCCTGCTCTTGCCATAATTAATTAGGGAGCTGTTCTGAAGACCAGGGCTTTTGGATATACACTGTGATGACAATTAACATGTTGGCATTTGTCAACAATTACTTCACCCCAGGCACTACCTAATGAGCCACAGTCTGCTGTATACATGGAACTGAAATAACCATGGTAACTCTGGGTATATAGTGACATTTTAATGATTACTGCCACCTATCCTCAGGCCATCACTTGCAGAACTAAATGGCCCATCAAGAAGCAGATGAATAAAGTGGTGTCCATACAATGCATGAAAAATGTTAAGCACTTTTAGGGATTAAAGCCATTTATATCTACCTCAGAAGGTAAAAAGAGAGAGAACCATAATACAAAAGAAGGTATTATGAAGAAATAATGAAACTACCACATCCTTCTGCAGCAACTGCCACTAAAATGTCAGTATCTACCAATAGCTAGCACAAATTGGTATCTAAGATACCAAAATTGTTTCCTATTTTAAGTATAAGTGCCTCTTACTACACACTGACTTTATAAATGGCAGCAAGAGAATCAGAGATCTTTCATGCTCAGTCACTGACAAACTGCAGTAGAAACACTAGCAGTTACAAACCATGGCAATTCTCAAGCAAAGGGGGGATGTGATATAGTACTTTAACACTCTCATACTATCTGACCTGCTTTTAAAGAATAAGATGGTGGCATCCTCTATTTTATCATCATTCTGATGAAATGTCTGGTTTCTTAAAGCGTTCAAGAATTACACTATTTTCTCCATGGCGAGAGTGGATTTGAGTATATAAAGAAGTATCTGTAAAACTGTTTTGTATTTAGAAGTTTCACTTACCAAAATGAAGAGACAACCAGAGGCAAGTTTTGTGTGTTCAGGAATAGTAGAAAACACGGACAAAATCAAGCAACCAAACACAAGGAGAAAACTGAAAAAGAAAGAATATTAATATTGTTAATATTGTTAATATTTTGCAGAACCCTGACCCAGTACCTATATTGACCCTACTTCATCAACATTAATAGAAGACTATCAATGAATGGTCTTCTTTAATAGAAGGGAATTAAACTGCTACTTAACTTTCACATGCTTCTGAGCAGTGCTGGTAGAATTGATAGAAACAAACAGAAGTAACAATTTTCTTGAGGAAATGACCCAATATACACAGATACACTTGGTATCACAGTCCTGTGCCTTTACACGGTCCAGATACAATTAGCAACTTTAAAGAAAGATCACCAAAGGGAGAGTTCTCTCCCCAGGTGAAAAATCATTTCTCCCTCAACTGACCACATGTATCTGCTGTATGTGCTTATCAAAGAGCTAAGATACATACTGCACCTAATGCCCACCTGAAACAACTTCCTTCTGAGCCACAGACTTCATCTATGAACTGTCAGAAGCTGAGAGGCAGTTATGGAATCACTGCCCTAAATGAGCAGGCTCCATTCTGAGAACAAACTTAATACTATACAATCCATTGAAGAAGTCAAAACAAAGGAGTGAATTAAGAAAGTCTTACACAAGTCATGCAATTACAGTTGGAGAAACCTGACAGCAATTTGAGCTTGCTTTATCTTTCATGTTTCATGGTACCATCAAATACATGCAGGCAAAGCAAAGCACTGACAGGTTGCTAAATGTCTCTGGAGGAACTTGCAAACACCTGGTATCACTGTGGAAGTTCTTGCATATCCCATGGCTGTTCCTCAAAGCATATAGGACATGTGGTATGCAGAGCTGCCATTACTTTGAGACGTATACTGTGGATGGTAAGGAATATCCTTTCCTATTGGTAGGCAAAGTTTCTTATTCACTGATAATAATACCACTGTGCTGGTGAGAGCATCTATGAATCAGATCAGAAGAGAAGTTCATTTCACCCACACCACCATGAACTGACTAATCAGTAGTCAGGCAGCGCACTGAATGAGTGCAAGGTGGTGCATACTCTATATTTTAAATTCTTGCACTGGGTTTTGCAAGCTGTAATAATTGTCTCTCTTAACATTTTTCAAATTTCCTTCTTAAAACACTTTCCAGTCATGCTGTGCAGTGAGTCAACGCAGGCCTTTGGCTTCTGTCTGAATTTCTGGGACTCTAAGCAGATGTTCTAACTCAACCTGAATAGGTATTGTATTTAATGCAGATGTATATCTGCAAGAAAGTACAATTGGTTCCTTCCTGATACTAAAAGGTCTCAGATCTCTTCCAGGGACAAAAGGAAAAAAGCATAGAAATTACTGATCTATGAGCACATGGGCCTCAATATGATGTTTCCATTAACCAGCACAACAGTTCTGAAGACACAGAAAGCAGCTTTTAAGAAAAGTACTGGAAGTCCTGGATGGTATGTGTGGGGTTTTTCTAGCCCCCAAGTTTAAAATTCCTCAGCAGTGCGCTCTTGTGGCAACAAAACCCAACCACACGCTGAGCTCTACTAGCAAGGACATATCCAGCAGGTTGAGGAAGTAATTAGTTTCCACTGTTTGACATCTGGAAGACCAGATCTTGAGTGCTGTGCCTATTTTGGGACTTCCCAGCATGAGACACATAGCAACAGAGTGAGGCAAGCTCAGTGGAAGGCCACCAAGGTGGTCAGGGGCTGCAACTCATGATATATAGGAGGAGATGGACAGAGTTGGGTTTTGGATAAAGGAAGCCCAAGACGTTGGACTGCTGTCCTCAGCTATCTAATTCTGATTGTAAAGGCAGAAAGGACACAATTTGAAAGGAAAAAAATATGATTACGTATAAGAAAAAACCCACCATAGTCAAGGTGGTTCAGCATTGGAACAAGTTGCCCGGCAAGTCTGTGAAATCGCCATCCCAGGGGGTTTTCAGAACTTGACTGGAAAAGGCCCTGGTCTGACTTTGAAGTGAGTTTTGGCTGGAGCTGGAGGTTGGACTAAAAGATCTAAAGAGGCCTTTTCAACCTAAATTCTAACAGCTGGATGTAAACTTCCATATATTATTGCATCTGTCACCACTCGCGTTTCAGGAGCTAAAATTTTTAAATACAGACTTTGGATAGTGCTGTAATACATCCAGTACATGAGACAAAATAAGTCCATTTCTTCAGAATTTCTATTAGAAAATCTGATGTGCAATGCAGTAAGGCATCAGTGGCACACTTTGTAGCATACTACTTAATGGCTGGGGCGAAGTTCGACTCTGAAAATCAAACCTGGTAGGATCCTGCATATAAGCTGGACTGAGAACTGTAAATAAAATCAGCATCCAGGAGGGTAAATGGTGTCTCTGGCACATACCATTGGCAAGTCTATCTTTCAGACTGAAGAAAGATAAGGATCAGGATATATACGCTTAAAGGCTTAATAAAAAAAATCATCCAAGTGACAAAAATACATCCTATGAGCATTTTTGCTCTCCTCCCCATTTTTTTAAACAAGGAAAAACTCCAAGAACATTGCTGATACTTTCAGCTGCTGCAGCCTTCAGATACAACCCCCCTATAATTAGATCCTACTGGCATAGACATAAATGTGGTTTCTCCTCGTTAAGGCTTGCACAGAGGGCAAAATAAAATTAAGAAGTGACTAAGAACTTACAGTAAAAGGATGTCATTTCCTTTTCCTGAATTTCTTTAGTCCTGAATCAGTTAAAATTGTATTTTCTTGCTTCCTTTCTGTTTAGATATTAAAAATTGCTCTTGTTTAGTTGTATTCCAGTAATACCAAATAGACCGGAGGCCCAGTTGTAATGGGTCTTGTCCAAACACATAAGTTTTCACTTGGAGGAAATCTCTTATAGCACAATTACAGAAAACAGACGCAGCAGGAAAAAAAGAAAGTTTGTTGTTCCCATATCACAGCTGGAGACCATGGCACAGAGAAGGCAGGGACTTGCCTAAAGCTACACAGAAAGTCTTTATATATGGCATAAATCTGAACCTTTTAAGTCCCAGCCCAGTCCTGCAGTCACAAAAGCATCCTCCATTCACCCACCACTTGTTTTGCCACAGCTCTTCAGGTCTGTGATTTAGAAGATCACTGTGGGCAAAGTGTTAATTCATGATAGATGGGAAAAGTGAGTTGGGAAAGGGAGCTGGTACAGTTAAGCAGTATATTAATCAAAATAAAGGTAACTATTCAGGAAAGCCAGGTGCAGTTTGTATCAGCACCTGGTAGACATAGTTCTGCAGGTTACCCATGAAAAGCAGAAACAATCCTCACAGCTATACATAAGAATAGTCTTGGAAAGATCTTTGCTTCTCGGGTTTTTACAGAAATTCTACGAGGAAAGGATCATTGTTGTTGTTATTAAAGGAAAAAAGAGAAAAATGTTTGCACTTATCTACCCGCACATTTAAATCTTTCCCCTCTATCCCTCATTTGTCCCTCCAACACCAAACAGTGTTTTTTAAATTTTACTGCCATTCAGCATATCATGTCTAAAATTAGACTGTAAGCACTTTGGGGAGGGGAGAAACCCAGTACTATCAGCTTTGAAAAACTAAAAGCATAATTTTAGGTTCTGTAAAACAGAAGACTAACAGCAAAATTAAGATAAGTGCTCTGGATTATTTTCTGTAGTTTATTTACCCCTGAGATACTTTCCTTCAAAGTAAAATAATAGTCAGGATTCACTTATTGTCTTTTTTTCATTTAATCTGTTTATTCAGACCATCCAATGAAATCAGGTCTCTTCTTCCCCAGAAAGAACTGCAGGCATGGGGGACATTTCATCCCTGAGGTTCAAGCACCACAGTGGTCAAAGTGTATCAGAAGTTGTTCTTTCTTATCAGGAACAATTTTTCCAGCAACAGATGAAGTGTAGAGGATTGCATTAAGCCCTGAATAGTCATTTTATAGCCCTCAACAGAGGAAAAAGTATTTTTGAATGCCAGCAGTTGAACTGTGTGCCCTGATACATGCTGTATAAGCTGATATCGTTGTAGGTAGAGAAGAGTACAAAGCAAAACATGGGGAAATTATATTTGGCCTCTAGTGGCTCAGTCTGGATCGTATATTTGTTCAGGCTGAAAAAAACAGATGGTCTTCTTTCATGCATTCAGTATCAGACAGTAAAACATATGCCTCAGGCAGTAGCTTCCCATAAAATTATTCAAGCATTGCCACAGTGTTGTATTTTATCAAAAGCAGCAACTTCCATTTTGTTTCAGCAGTAATCAGTTTTGATGCAGATCCTTTCATCTTACTCCCCTGCTTCTAGAAGCACACACTAATTGGAGAAAAGCCAATTTATGAAAGATAATATAACTTAGAAGCTTTGATATTTATTCAATCGGCCTCTCATAAACTTTTCTTACTGGTTAATTAGGAACTACCAATTCTGCGTTTATTTAATTTCCAAGAGAATTTTACTATAGTTTGTGATTTAAGGGTTGTTCATATGGAAGAGGTTGTTCAGCTTAAAGCAATTGTTAAAACATTACTGAGGGAGTATTGTAAGCATAAAAAATGCATTCAAGAAAGATCTTTAAAAGCTATTTTGCTACATTATTTAGTGCTAGAATTAAAATAATAAAAAGTTTAACATCTGCAAACAGTTTTATCACCTCTTCTGTAAATAATAAAAACGTATCACTGTTAAAGTGACATAATTAAGTGATTAGACCACCAGAGTTATGTTCCAGTATTATCTGAGGTCTGATTTAATCCCTGTAAGTGCAAGGACATTCAGGATCATGACAAAAACTGTTTGCCAACCACTGGCAGTGCCATTACCCTGAATGTTGCATGGAAGGTAGAAAATGTTTGAAAGCTTTTACCAACCTTAACTATGACCAAAAAGTAGCTCATATTCTTCCCACTGGTATAAAGTCAGAACTAATGCAGCTGCCTGCAAACTTACAGAAAACTGTTTGCATTCACCAGGTCTGAGTCTAGAAAGAAGCTATTAATGCCGCTCCAGAACTAATTCCTTCACACAGCCAGGAGCAGTGCCCATGTTTTCTTAACAGTGATAAGGTTCTTGATGAATTGAGTACCTAAGAATATCCTTTTAATGATTTTTAAAATTATTAAATGCATAAAATCCATGTGAGGTATTAGATCAATAAATGTGCTAAAGATTTTACAGGAAGGAAGGAAGGAAGGAAGGAAGGAAGGAAGGAAGGAAGGAAGGAAGGAAGGAAGGAAGGAAGGAAGGAAGGAAGGAAGGAAGGAAGGAAGGAAGGAAGAAGGAAGGAAGGAAGGAAGGAAGGGAGGCAGGCAGGCACTTGTTTGTTGCACTGTTATATTTTCATTGGAACTATTAATTTTGGTGAATAGTTCTCACAAAAAGCATAGTGACAGATATTTGATAAGCAGGTTGCCTACATGAGGTCCCAGCCTTGGCTAGATGCTATTGGCAAGATGCTGTTGGCACTCTCACCCCTCTTGGTGCGTGAGAAAGGGAGACTTCATGGATTCAGTGTGCTATGCAGCTGAAAAACAGCCTCTCTTGGACTGGGAGTTACTGTATATATATATACATATATATACATATATATATATACACACAAACACAATTTGCAAGGCATGAAGTTTCCACAGAGAAGAAACTATGCACATTGTTGGACCAAGATCTGGTGTACTATGTTGCATCCTGGAGCAGATGCACATGCTCAAGAGAGGAAGGCAGCAGAAACCTGACAGCTCTTTTCAGCCTCAGTGAGCTTCCTGGTGTCTCTGAGCAGCCAGTCCTTGGAGGAGAGAGGAAATATCCTCTCCAATAGGATACAGAAAGACAGAGAGTGGAGCATTTTCCCGTCTTTGGGAAGAACTGAAAGTGAAAACTTCAACTAGTGCAGGCGTGAGGAGGACATTTACATAGGTCCTGTGGTGTCTGCCTTAAAAAGTAATCTTTTCAACATTTCTATAAAACAGATAACGCACTGCTGACATGGTGGAAAAGAGCACAGTTTAACAGTTTTGATAGTGCAAGCCATGTGGATTAAATTTTCCATCATTTATAGTTTCAATGTGACTTGTTTATGCAAGAAAATGAGATATGACAAAGGTTATTACAATTTGTTAAAAATGTTTGACAAAAGCCTCATGGAGAATAAGCGCTCTCCCGTAGAAAAAAGCTCATAAATTTCTCCTGTAGGCTTTCCTTAAAATGACTCTTACTTCAAACCTTTTCTTCCAGTGGAAGACATGTAACACGTTAACGGCTTGATACCATGCTGCCTCCTACCCTGAAACAACACAACAGCCCTGACTGTGGAGAGTTGGGGTGAAAATACATTGGATAGGAAACTTTAAAGACAATTTTTGAGGGGGAAAAAAATATTGCAGCAATACCATCTTTTTGTATATTCTTTCTTCAGATAAATTGATACCCTTTTCAGAAGTATATATATTTGAACTGAATTTCACATCTGAAATTTTTTGGAGAATGCAGCTTCCTTTTGCAGCAACTGGTTTAGAAAGTTGAGCTTTGTCAGACTGTGATGACTAAATTTTATTTAAACAATATTTTATTTTCCATTCCCCTACAGGATGTTTATTGACCCTAAAATCTAGAACAGTTCATCAAGTTTGAAAGAGTTTTAAGTTTGTCAACCTAAATTGACCCTTTCTGTCATATTTTTAAGGAGTCCTATTTTTAGAAGTGTCTGCTAAGTAATTGCATATGGGTTCAATTGACAAAGCAACGAAAAGGCTATAACAGGAGATGTAATCAAAACCAAGTAAATGAAATGACTCAGATACCTATGGGACACCAATCAAAGTGTCATTAAGTGCACATTTGATAATTCTTTCCATCCCAGACAAAAAACCAAAACATCAAGGTAAATTTCTCCAGAGATCTATAAAGCAGGCATCATTCTTCCTTGAGCAAGCACATCAGTTTAAGAGAGAATAAAACAAAACAAGAAGTACTTGTTCTGATGGGTTTAATGCTTAAGAGATACTTGCAAACCAGATATTTGCTAAAAGGTTTTCATGGGTTTCAACAAGGGACATTTTGGTTACGCAAAAATAAGAATAAAGCATATGTTCTTCCAGATTTTAACTATTTTAAAGATTGGGAAGTATGATACTGATTTGCATTCTAGGGTCCTTGTTTGCACTTACAGGCGCTTCATATCTGTACAACATGACAAACCTCTCCTTTTATCACACCCAAAGAATACGTATTTTTATTGACCATTTTTTTTAAACGTGAATGCTTGTTTTAGTAAACAAAATCTGCATTTAGCAAACTCTATAGGTTTGGGTATTTTTTTTTTTAAAGCCATTTTTTCATTGCAGTCTATTTATTCTAACCTTTTACACAATCAAGAGCAAAGAGAAATACTTAAATAACTATTCTTTGGTAAGGTGTTTGCTAACACACTGTACTCAGATCTCTTTCTATCCAGAAAAATAATCCTTCATAGAAGAAATGTGTAGATGTGTAAGAAAAAAATGTGTTCTGGTAATTACCAGCACTTCAAAAATCAGTTTTTCAGGTCTTCAGATTTTAAGATGGATATACTGCCACTACCAGGTGTTTGTTTTCTTTTTTTCTTTTTTTCGAAGCAAGAGAGCAAAATCAAAAGAACAGAAGAATTGTCAGACTGCTGGGTGTTTTTTATGCCACAAGTAATAATCTTTTCTTTGTTCAGTGCTGGAAGTGCAGCTCTGGCTCTGCTGAAGCTAAGGCACGATTGATTGTAATGGGGCCAGACATCACTCACCTTCATTATCTAATCTCCATCAGCGGCCAACAGTGCCATGGCTTTGGCGGCTAAAACTAAGTAGAAACCATACTGGGTTGGGAAAAAAGCCTCTCCAACTTAGTCTCCAGAGTTAGTCCCACTCAGTATGACTCAGACAGACCCCTAGTAACCCACACCGGGCCAGAGAATGGCACTGTTGGCTCCTCATGGTCTACGCCATTAAATGGAGAGGGCTGACAGTAGCATCCTCTTGGCTCGGGTAAAATAACACTTTCCTAGACAATTTCTGGGTACAGCCTGGGAGTTAGCATGTATCAGATTGAAATTTTCCTGTGAACTTGCTAGTACATTTTTTACTATGGACAGGTACTTCTGGATGTCAAGTAATTGTGTTGAAACCCTACTGTTCCATACTTAAATCCATACCCAAGCACTATCATGCTACAGATGAAGAAACTATGGGATACTTGGCATTGTATGAGGATTCCAGATTATTTGCTGTTACAAAATACTATTGTCTCACATGTTACCAGAACACTGGAGAAGACAATAAAGTACACATTTCTTTTTAATAGAAAACGGTATTTTCAGTGGAAACATCAGAGTACCTGCGTGCAATTGATGTGTATTGTATCACAATTAAATACTGTATTATCACCACTAGATGTGATGGCTGTGGGAGAAATGGTAAAAAATGATTAAAAATTAAAAATGCCAGTTAACCTGCTCACATTATGATGTCTCCATCTAGGTTGATTAAGACAGGAGCAGTTTATCACCTTTTAATATACCAAAATATTGAATAATATTTTTAAACACTCCATTTAGGAGAATGAGGATGAAACACTAAGTCTGTCCTTGACACCACCATATATTTATAACTGAATTTCAAAAAAATGGTAAGAACAAACATCCAGGCTACCATATAGCTTCAACACCCCTCACAGGTATCACAAAAATCTAAGCAGCCACAAATGCCAGGGCTCACTAAACCTGGCAGAATAATGTCATAATGGCATCAAGAACAAACATTTTTAAAAATTTCTTCAATGTACCAAGAAGTAAGTCTTTTTCCTCTAATTTAATTTACTCCCATTAACTAATAGCTGAGTTTTGGTCTTCAGTAAAAGCTTACAGTTGGCTTCAGTAGAAGTCAGATGACACAAAACTGGGAGGGGTGGTTGACACACCAGAGGGCTGTGCTGCCATTCAGCAAGACTTAGGCTGGAGAGCTGGGCGGGGAGAAGTTTAATGAGATTTAACAAGAGCAAGTGTAAGGTCTTGCATCTGGGGAGGAACAACCCCAGGTACCACTATAAGTGGTATGGCAATGGCATCTTGGGGTGTATTAGAAGAGGCGTGGTTAGTAGGTTAAGAGAGGTCCTTCTCCCCCTCTACTCTGCCCTGGTGAGACCACACCTGCAATATTGTGTCCACGTCTGGACCCCTCAGTTCAAGAAGGACACAGAACTCCTTGAGTCCAGTGCAGGGCCACCAAGATGACTAAGGGAGTGGTACACCTTCCTTATGAGGAGAGGCTGTGGGAGCTGGGCCTCTTTAGGTTGGAGAAGAGGAGACTGAGGGGTGACCTTATTAATGTTTATAAATATGTAAAGGGTGACAGTCAGGAGGATGGAGCCAGGCTCTTCTCAGTGATGCCCAGCGACGGGACAAGGGACAGCGGGTGCAAACTGGAGCATAGGAAGTTCCATGTGAATATAAGGAGGAATTTTTTCACTGTGAGGGTGACAGAGCACTGGAGCAGACTGCCCAGAGAGGTTGTGGAGTCTCCTTCTCTGGAGACATCCAAAACCCGCTTGGATGTGTTCCTGTGTGATTTAGTCTAGGTGATCCTGCTCTGGCAGGGGGTTGGACTAGATGATCTTTCGAGGTCCCTTCCAATTCCTAACGTTCTGTGATTCTGTGAAATGTGGTTTGAGTTGGGAATTATAAACGTATTCATAAATATCACCACAGCAAAGAAAATCCTGTTATTAATTTCCTAGTTTTCTTCCAGTAGTAAACAAGAATATATGTGGAACACAGAATATTTTTCCAACATAATGCATTGTTAGTATTAAACTTACTTCTAAAAATCAATCACTGCACTTTAGCTCAAGGGTGTTCAGTTTTATACCACACCATTAGTCTTGTCTTCCTTAATCTAAATGAGTAATGCACTTTCTGGAATCTGAAGTACCCTTTCTTGTTGTTAGGCAGCATTACTAACAGACCCAAACCCAATGGCAGAAGCAGGTCAGACTGCAAAAAGTAAGAAACCCATCTTGAAGGGTTCAGATGATGATGATAACTTCCCAGGTTTAATGTATTTATAGGAAGTTATCTCCTTTCTCCATGGGGTTCTATGATCACCCATACAATATCAACATGAAAGCAGCACAGTCCCAGATCTGGTGGGGAGGTAGGGAGGAAGCAGGGAAGTGGGGTGTTCACCTGTTTCCTTGTATGCTTTAATTTTCTTAATGTTAAAAAGCAAAGAGCAGATCAGTAGTTTGTCAAGGAATAGGCCTTTCTGAGGTGGGCACAACAAACAGCTTGTATTTTTGTATCACACACTGCTTTGAGTACAGAACAGCTCCCACAGTGACCTAAAGCAAGATGTAACACCCACTTTTCCAAATGAGGCTTTATTCTGTCTGAGTCCTTCCAGTCAAAGCCCAATGATGTGACTCATTTTCCTCTATTTTTCAGGGTCTTTTATCTCATAATCATTGCAATTGGAAAGAGGGCCATATAATTTCTCCTGTGCATCAAACAAGGTATTCTGAAGTCCCCACAATGTACTGCTCCTAAGCACATCAGCAGTGGCTGCCCACACCGGTGTGGAAGGGCAGCACTTTGCATGCCCACAGCGGGACCTGCCTCCCCTGGGATGTTTCCTAGGAAGTCGGCAGCTGCTCACACGTCTGGCTTCCGTGTGCCAGTGGTATGCTTATAACTTGCTTTGGCAACAATAATATTTCTGTTTCGATAATGAGTTGTTTTAATAAATGCTGAGTTGCAAAGGTTTTGAGACAAGTAGTATGCTTATGTAAAATGTTAAATACACGAAGCGATTGCTTATTTTCCATATGGGGAAAAACTTGCCCTTTGACCTCCTTAAACATATTAAAGCTTCTGCTTGTCTGCTTGAAACAATAGGTGAATAGTGTGAAGCAAGTTTGTATCTTTCTGCCACATAACATGCTCAGAGATAACTTTATGTGAATTTTACTTTAGCAGATCAGTTTCCTTTCACAGATGCTGATCCTGTAAGTACTTAAGTCTTGAAGCTCAGGTTAGATGGGGCTTTGAGCAACCCACAGCAGGGGGGTTGAACTAGAGGGTCTTTAGAAGTCCCTTACAACCCAAACCATTCTATGAGCTAGGTGCACAGTTTAATCAGAGGTGACTGTGAGGCCATACTTCCAAACACTAACTGTACACTTCAAGGTTGGAGAAGAAGCCCTGGAGATTCTTTTGGTAACCACACAGTTAAAGTCAGTTTTCTGGAGCTTCAATATGCAAAGTACTAGTGTTCAGTAATTGCATAGAATATCCTAGTGAACAGGATTGTAACTTTCCAGAACTAGGAGAAAGGCAGACATGCATCTCTGCTGGAGGGATAAAAACATCACTCTACAAGTGCAGCTGGTTGGTGTATCTCAGCTAAGAATGGTTCCTGACTATGCAAGTGCTAAGGGAACATCTCTCTGAGGTATCCCTGTGACTCCTACCACAGCATCTTACAGACTTCAGTATACTCAGTGCAGACAACTCCATCATGAGCCATGGTAGTGTAATTTCCCTGTATTAACAGTGCAGAGCAGTGAGATACACATGACATTTTGGCCTCATGCATTTCATAAAGATTTGCATTAAAAATGAGTACAGACTAAATGCTGAAGGGCTTTTGCAATCCTGAGTCCCTGAGAGTCTAAAAAGCTTAATTGTTTTTAAAATGTTAAACTGAAAAGCTTGTGCGAGTTGAGAATTGGTCCTTCATAGGTTAGAAGTTACTTCAGCTATGTGTGTGACCCAAACAGAGCACTCACACAGCCAGGAATCATTCTTAGCTGAGACACACCAGCTGACTTCACCTCTGCAGCCAGAGCAGTGTTTTTCTTCCTCCAGCAGAGATGCATGGCTGTCTGTCTCCTAATTGCTCGTGAAACTTGACAAGCAAGAGAGTGGATTCAGGGTGAGCCAAAAATGTTGTGTATGTTTATCTGTAAAAACCGAATTCTGCTAGCTGAACCTTCTTCTTTTCATATATTTTGTGACCTGTTATGAACATTTATTGATGTAGATTTAAAGAATAAATGCTGAGCAGGACTAGGCACCCTGATTTAATTGAAAAAACATGTAACAATATCCATCCAGCCACATGAAAGCACACAGATAAAAAAGTAACCCAATCAACAATATATTAAAGCAACAGAAACCCTTTTCAATTTAACAAGATCATTTAGTCAAACCTTCATATAAAACTGTTAGAAATAAAGAGTTTTGCAGTATGCCCAGAGCATCACTGAGCTCAGACAATCCCAGGCAAATACAGAACCAAGGACCTGTCTGTTAAAATCATCATATTAATCTCTATCAAACCTCAAGATAGACCGGCTTCTTTTACAAAAGAAATTAATAAAAATCACAGTCTCATGTTGGCTGGAAGCAATCTCCAGCTATTATCTTGTCCAATCCCTTGCTCAAAGCAAATTCAACCACATCAGGTTTCTTAGGCCTGTACCCAGTCAAGTGATGAGTATCTGTGGGGAAGGAGGCACCACGGCCCTTGTGGGCAGCCTGGAACTAACACCCAACTGCCTGCATGTTTGCATTTTTTTCCTCAATACCAAACTGCAATTTTCACACAAGAAACACTGAGCATCACATTACTTTATTCTTCAAACTATAGTCCCCAATTTTTTAAATTTTATTTTATTTTTTTCAGGTCACCAGGGCATGAATGAGTATGCTTGATGGGTTGGGATGTCGTGATGTTCTGCATCTTCATCCTCCTGGTGCTAATCTCTTATAGCTACTGCCTCCTTACCCCAATAACCTCACTGAGTTTGTACCTTTGGGTTGTAGGTCTATAAACCTAGCATTGAAGCAGCGAGGTCAGATATTAAGGCCACTTAACCTAAAATAGTCTCAAAGTTCTCAGCAGTATCCTCATTATCTGAGTTGCTATTCTTGGCATTCTCTTTCCTTTTATTTTGCCTGCTATTTTTCCCACAACTTGGGCAAGGACAAAGTTAAAACACTGTTTCTACTATAATAATAGACATGATTTACTTTGCGTATAACTCACCTTATTTGTTTATACTCCTTTTATTTTCCCAGAGGGTTTTATTTTACATTACTGAAAAAGAAAAAAAATCCCACCAAACCCAGGCCACAAGTGAAAAAAAACCAACAGGGTGCATGTCAATGGTATCTTGATGATACACATTTTTATCTCTTCTCCAGCACTGAATGATTTTCCAGCTATTAGCTGGTATTTTTATATACAGAAGCCCCCAGTAGCTGTTTTGAGGGCCAGACATACTCAGGAGTCCTAGTTTGCCTGTGGAGCACTTCTAAGATTCAAGCCAGTAATTAAGTGCCCAGGCTGAGATTCAGCTGTCCAGTAGTAGAGCGCTTTCATTTCAAAATGTATTTATCACATCCTTCACAGGCTGCATGGATGTCTTTTTGTGACATGTTTCTTCTACCTGTGGCCTCAGCCCAGCAGGTCACACGCTGCACCTGCCTGCCTTATTAGCTCTTTCGGCTTTAGATGAAGAATGGGGATGTGTAATGAGATACCTACAGGATCTGTTTGAAAGATGAAAAGGCCACTTCAGCCAGCGTGCTGCAAAGCACATGTATCCACTGGTGGCTGTAATGCTTTTTAAGTATGTGGGTAAACAGAGACAATTACTTAAAAAAATAAATATTCACTTATTTCTTAGAGCTTATGACTGGGAGTGATCGTGAGGTCACTTAGCTAGGCTTCTGAATGGTACCAGTGACCACTGCAGTTCTGGAGGCCGAACTTTTCTGTGCCTTCGGGGAGAGCACAGCCCATCCACAGAGCCCTGCAGCTACAAGCACCATATAGGAAGGACCGCATGACTGCAGTGGGCAGACCCAGATGCAAAGAAAAGCCAAAATACCCTCAGAGTCCCTGACAATTTGACCTGTGGGAAGACTTTTTCCTGACTCCAGACTGACCCTCCAGATTGATCTCCAGTAAGTGACAAGAGGTAGAATGAAGGCACCTAAGAAAACTTTCTCTTTACTATTTTAGGCTTCTGCCTTGCATGTGTCTGGTGGCCTGGCCCTAGTTGTCAGAGCTCTATGCTTCAGAGGAAAGGAGAGAGGGGAAACAAAAATATTTGGTCAATTTTGCTTCAGGGACAAAAAGAACAAACTCCAAACCCTTCCACTGGGTTGTTGTCAACTGAAGCACTTATGCCTGAGCTTCACTTCTAATCATCTTGCCGAGGACATGACAGTATTATCACAGCTTCTTCTGAAAAATTCAATTTTGCAATCGCAGGAAAAAAAATAAGACGACAACATCTTTAGACAGAAAACACTTTAAAGGACTTACGAAGGTAAAATGACAATTTTGATTTGTTCCCATGTTTTCAGTTTGGCTCTTTTATAACAAGCTGTTGCCTATTGCCTGAGGAAGCCTTTGACTGGTTGAATGTGCGTCAGCTAACAGCTAAATGAAGCACCTCAACATTTTTTAAAGCATGTAATTTAAAAAAAAAAAATATTTTTTTAAAAAGTAAATTTAATAATGAAAGTCCATGCAAGCCTGCTTTGTCACAGAACAAACTTTGCGATGATGTGTTTTGCCATTCACTCTGGATGATAACAGAGGACCAGATCAAAACCTACCCAGTCCTTGCAGCAGTGGCCTTCCCCTGTGGAGGTAGCAAACTCATTCCTTACCAGTAGGCTGGGGCTCAGGGGCTTCCCAAACCTCAGGCTGTGCCCACGAACAGACCTCTGGCATCAGGTTGCTTAATCATGGTTCTGGAGTCCATATGTATTTGCAGGATGCACATACAGTGAACGCTTTACAAAGCTTAAATATGAGTTCTATAAGATGCAACTCGTAATTTGTTTGCCTAAACCCCCTATTTAATAAGTGTCTTGATGCCACCTCTGTGTGGCACTGAGTCAGTTAATCACCATTCCTGCTCATGTGCTCTGTTCACACCTTGAGTTTATAAATCGTTATTATATGTGGGTACAGAATATATCTTTTCTCAGGAGCTAGGAAAGACACAGACATAAGTGAGCTCTAATTTCCAGATTCTAATCCAATGACCACTGAACCCAGACCATGTCAGGCCAAGCAGGCCAGCAGCATTCATGAATGCCAGCATCTATTTTTCATGACTCGCAGTGAGGTGATGTGTCTGGAATAATCTCCGCCTGCCTGCTTCTGTAGCTTCATGACCAGATTTGTTGACTGGAGACAGCTTACACTATGAGGCTGATCTAGTCCAATGCTTTAACTGTATCTATAGTACCTCATATTAACGCTTTGCACCACAGGGACAATAACATATTGTTATTACGTAAATGGACACTACTGTTTTAAAAATACATTTGCAGCCTCCCTGATAAGAGGAGTTGGTTGGGACAATACAAATCTATTTTAGAAGTGCTATTTTTCTTATTATTCCAGTTACTAGGTAAGTCTCAAATCAGATGTACGGAGAAAAAATAAGGGCTAAACCGCAATCTTTGCAATGGCATTGAAAAATATCCAGGTTAAAAAAAACACCCCACACCTAATTGGCTAATATACGGCAAAATTTGCCCACAATTTGTACAATAATGATACAGTGCAAGTCCTGAAACACGCACGAGTAAGAATTCTTCAGCTCATTAGTCTCTGGAAAAATCAAACTGCTGCTAACAGCTTCAGTGACTCCTGGTGTCCCTGGAGTCAGCACAAACTTCTCTTGCATGTGAGAAGACTGAAGCTGGATGGTAGGTAATTACTGCACAAACGCAAACAGCTTGCTTTTAAAAAATTCTTCTGTGCACGTTGAATGTATGCGATAGATTTAAACAGCATCATAAATGTAAACTGTACTTGAGAAAACTGTAACTGTGCAGCTGGTCGAGTCCATAAAGATAAAAGAAATGTTTCCATAACATTTAATTTCAAGTTGACATTTATATAACAAAACCATGGTAAAGCTATGTTTAGCTGAAGTTGTTTGCATATTTTGCATCAGTATCACCAAAGGCTCTCTCCCTCATTTATATAGTTACCACATTTTGGTAACCACATTTACACAGCAGAGGCAACAGCTACTGCAAAAGGAAAACTGAAAACCAGAGAATTTGTAACATTTGGATAAACAAGCCATCAATTCTGGTATTGTAACTAACTAACAACTGAATGTATTTGCTTTTGACTGGAGCAATTGCCCTGTTTTCAGTAAGGGAGGCACACAGCATAGTTTGTACCATGTTCTCAAATGTTTAACTGTGAAAATACCCTAGTCTATGCGATTTCAGCTTTGCAGACAGAAAGACACTGTTTTTCTTTTTGTCTCTCTCATCTTAAAAGTGTCAGAGGAAATGGCCAGCCTTTTAGGTTCATGAATCACTCACACTAATTCATCCTTCAGAGTACTTGTACTTATCTACCACAAGGCTGTAGAAACATTTTGGGGGTTTTTTGAGTCCCCTTGGTTTAGTAAGTAAAGAGGCTTAACATAAGCAGCTCCCTTCCTGACTGCCACTGCAGTACAGAGAGGGTTCCTGTGAATTTCTCCTAGACACATTATACTTGCTGAGAGATGCAGAAAGGCGAGTACCACATTTGTAGGGTGGAACCTGTTGGTCCGACAATCCATCCCTGTTGGAATGAATGAGTTTTGCTGTTGACGTTAACAGGGTTAAGATTTCCTGAAAGGAAACCAGTCCCCTTTTTTTTTGCCTTTGTAACAAACCCAGAGTTTGAGAAACATGTTGTCTTACCCCAATAAACCCATAGTAAAGATGAGCCTTTACTGCATTTAAAGGTGTGAAGACACAGTGAGACCGTAGTGTACATCAGCCTGCCAAGGTCAGCTTTAAACAAGCTAACTCGAGTTCTGACAAAGTGCAGCCAGAGAAGCACAGAGGTTAGCTCAGGCTAGCTGTCCCATTATTCACCCAGCTTTCCAGACAGGCTGAGTAGTTTATATTTGCGCTCTGGCCTGGCACAATTACGCTACTATCATTACCCAGGCTGACTGCAGAGAAGCTAGCTCCCAAGTGTCCACAAAAGCTCCTGCTGACTTAATCAGAGATTTTTCAGGCTTAGGAACACAATTCGCAATGCAGTATCCAAAATGAATTTCTCAAAGCATCTGTTACAGAAGACTACCAGGATTATCCTCATCATCACACCTACATAGAAATTTCTGCAGACTTAAGAAAATTCAAGTTTTTTTTTAAAAAAACACAAGAATGTCTTTAATAAGTGTTATGAAAAAGCATGAAATTTTCAATGAAATGGAACTCGGGAAATGTTGTGCATCATGAGAAGCAAATCTCAGGGTTTATACTGAGTATCAACTAAGTTACGTGACTGAAATAGAGAGGAACCTTTTCTCACTACTGCTGGTCCTTGCAAGTCTATGGATATAAATAAATTCAAAAGAAATAAAATATTATACAACACACACCTTGATGTTCAATGAGTAAATGCCTCCAGAAGACGCTGAGGACAGTGTTTCAGCAGCACTTCCAAATGTCTCTTTTCTGTTAGCATCCCTGATGCAGTGCTTTGAATGGCATTGCAGGCAGCAATAAACACAGCACATCACTAATCAGCTTTGTTTATGAAGGAAAACTACTTTCTTAGCACCCCTTCCAGCCTTTTCTGAGAAACCCCTAGTGTTTTTAATAGCAAGTATTTTTGTACATGAGAGACAATGATGCAAGACGAACTTTGAAGTCAAAGATAACTGCATAGCAACTGTGCAGTACCAAGACTGAAACCAAGAACCAGCTTCCTGCTGCGAGGGCTGCACAAATACTAGGACCCTAAGGGAACATTTTCCATCAGTGTTAAGCTGCAGCAGATGGAAAATTTGTGCTTAATGAACTTTTTTCAGAAGTTCCTCAAATTTTGTGCCTTCTACAGACTTCCTTAAAATCCAACCCATGTAAAGTGATAATAGATTAATTCTTTTTGCCCTGGAGGGCATTTAGATGATTAAAATTAGGTATTATGGAAGACAATATGGTTTGCCTACAGTTCAATAAGGGTCTTCACCTATACCACACAGTATATGTGATGTAAGTAGTGATCTATTACTGACACTGGTTAAAACTAGGAGACAACGACTTCAAAGGATTGAAATAAAGTGTACAGGTTAAAATATCTTCCCATTGCTAAAAGTGCATTTTACAGTACTAAAATAAAGAAAAGGGATCAGATTTTTGATGTTAATTTTTTGGAGGAAAGCTGTGGTTCCTCGAGAGTATCTCGAAAGCGTTCCATATGCAGTCATCATGGTCTTGGCTGGAGTATCATGGGCCTGGATATGATATTAACAGTCAATCACAATCCAAAAATATTTAGGAACATCAAATCAATGCTTTTGCCAGTTCATTTTCTATCTTGCAGGTTTCCATCCAAGTTATTAACTGTGTGGGTGAGGGACTGTCAGCTTCACTTGCCAAACCTGAGTATCACCCTGAGAGGAGCTCCCAGTGAGGAGACATTCAATGATGCTTAGCTGGAGGTGGAGTGCAGGGAATAGCACCATGTTTATGGAGCCCCTACGTGAGCTGTTAAAAAAGACCTACTTCATTTTTCACTTTGAAAGCCTTGTCAAATCAAACCCTAGAAAGTCTTTAGCCATTTTTTTTGTTAAGACAGACCTGAAAACAAACTGAAAGAAACTAAAGGTAGCATATTGTGTAGGATAGTGCCGGTAATAATGAATTATATGAATTATTGCCACAAAACATGACAGGTTAATTTAAAAATACACATAAAGTAACTCAGAAAACCATTGCTAAGCTGCTTCTTACATAATATTCCATAACAGCAACAAATCCCAAACCAACAGTGATTATCTTCAAGTATCAAAAGTGGTAATAAAATGGTTTTACACATTGCACAAGCTAAGAACCTTTTTGGAAGTATGAGATGTAGGCATGGCTTTGATGCCAAAAATAACAGCAAGATGAGAGCAGAGGGCTCACAAAGGGAAGATTGCAAAGATAGTCAGCATGTATGTAGGGAGATTCTGCAGTGAAGAACTTTCTGGGAGCACGGATGGGTGCTGATCATAACTGTGCTTTAGGACATGTGAATGTAATTGTCTATTCCTGTCAGGAGGGTCAAGGGAGGAAATGTAAAGATTAGACCATAGAATCACAGAATCTCCTGAGTTGGAAGGGACCCATAAGGATCATTAAGTCCAACTCCTGGCTCCACATAGGGCCAACCAAGTCAGAGCATCTGACTGAATGTATCATCCAGACACTTCTTGAACTCAGTCAAGCTCAGTGCTGTGACCACCTTGCTGGGGAGCCTGTTCCAGTGCCCAACCACCCTCTCAGTAAAGAACCTCTTCCTAATACCCAACGTAAACCTTCCCTGTTGCAGCATCATAATGTTTCCTTGGTATGAAGGTGATGGTAGAACACTTGCCAAGGGTGTGCAGGAAAGAGTTCATACAACAAGATATTAACAAACAAGTGTAACTGAATCAGAGCACTTACAGAAATAGATGATCAAATAAATTTCGTCTAATATTTTGTTTTCTACTGTTTTTTCATTTTTTTTTCCTAAGAAAGTAAAGAGAAGTTGTCTGTTATAGAGCAAAAGTCTTCCGTATGCAAAGGTCTCAGATGTTTGTATTGTGTTTCTATGTACTGCTGACATATCTAATAGATATATAATGTTGGAATTACCATGTTCCACAGACTAAGTAACAGCTTTTACTGAACTTTGGAATAAAAGCAAAGTAGCTTTAAATGACTTGAAAGTTATAAAAAGAAAATAACATAGAAAGATAGATGAGATAGATTGTGGAACAATAGCCTGTTAAAATAACCTAGTCTAATTTTTATAGCTACTCAAGTGCTCAAAACATAGCCAAATTTCCATGATGCTACTGACTTAATGCCTTTGAAGACTCATGCCAACAGACTTCTCATATCTGAACAAAGAAAACAAAAGCGTATCTTTTCCATGAGTTACATACAAATCCTAAGTTAACAGGATCCAGATAAAAAGGTAATAACAACTGACAAGATTAATAAACTACATGAGCACACACATTGCATTGGCAGCAGGTTTCCATCAGCTTGAATCCTCCGGCTTGCCCTTCACTTTTAAGCTCCATGTAGTTGTATTAAACAGATGTCAGACACAATTTTACTGCGCTAGTGGGGCCAAGCATCCAAGCTATCATTTGTGCTAAGCCTTTTTGAAAAGATGGTACATTTTATTAGGACGCATTTTTTGGTCCATACTTGTTGTCTTAGATGCAGTTCAACAGACTAATCACTAGTCAAAAATGTGGTTTTCCATGTATTAAAACAAAGGGGTGGTGTGTGAGAAAATGTCTGGAAAAATGAATCTAGAAAGTCTGAAGAATGTGGTAAGATGGGAGTTCCACTACTGAAACACCCTTCCTCTGCTTGCTCTGAAAAAAAGACATGGAACAAATGTAGCATCTGAAATTTCTAACCTGAGAAATTATTTCCAGTGAATTGCTTACATTTACAGGCAGTACAGGACATACACAATCAGCACTGCAGGTAGTCTAACAAGTACCGCTTCCTATGAAATCCCTCCTTGCAACCATGCACAGATGAGTGCATGCTGCTGACCCAGGACCTCTCAGTGGCCCCTTCCCGCCCAGCAAATTTCCAGGGCAAACTCAAACAGTCACACACAAAACTTGCAAAATTATATGCAAATCACCCTCTTCCCCAGAAGCTGTCTTTTACAGAGCAAAATGAAGATTTTAGACCTGTATTTAGGATTCTCTTGACTTCTCTACACAAGTGAGAGAGAAAAAGTGACTGTCTATAGGAAAAGTGTACTTCTCAGTGACTTCAATCCAACTTTTTTCCTGAACATACTTTAATATACCTTAAAGTACATTCAGCCTCCAGCTACTGCACCATAAAACTGAAAATCTGCTAGAGATAATGAGTCATACTTATCAATGCCACAGAGATGTTTAGGATACTCTGGGACATTTCAAATGTCACTAGAGGCCCATGTTTTAGGCAACTGAATGAAGTGCTTAGTGTGTCTCCAGAAAATTACATGCAAGTTGATAAAGCATCTTAAACTTCAGTTGAAGCCCAGCCTGGTAATGTTAACATTTAAACCATCCCTCTGAAATGTCTATTGACTGAAGTGCATAACAAAATTGAAAGAGAAAAATGCACATCTAAAGTTGCTTCTGATGGATTCTAGGTATTCTTACTGCAATACTCTGATAAAATTTGTCTCATTAATGTGATACAGGTAAACATGCTGTTAAAAGGCAAATCAGAATTTTCGGAAGACTGAGAAAAAGACCACAAAAATGAATTCCATATGGTAAAGTCACCTCTAGGCCCAATATCAGTATCACTTACATGAATACAGCAACAGAATTAAATCTGCTGAGGTTGATTTTACCCCTAGAGAAAAATAAGAATTAGGACCTTAGAATAAAGGAGAAAAAAACTGTATTTCCTTTCTGTAATAACCTAATCAAAACCAAGGAGACTGCAATCCGACTTTTCTAACACAATTTAAAAATTCTCCTAAAACTATTGCAGAAATGTCTCTCTCCTTCCTTGAAGAAAAAAAAAACAAACCACCTGCCAGTGCCAAAGAACGATACACAAAACGTCTTTATATATTAGCTTTTGAACAGATTTCAGGAAACAACTTCAGTCCAGCACTTAAGTACTCGGGTATAATGCAAAAAAATAGTGTATGGCAAAGTTATTTTACTATTGTGGCTGTAGCAGTAGCTGTTGAAAATGTGTTTTAGAAACTGCGTGAGCACTGACTTCACCTGCCTGCTGCTTGCAGTGACATTTAACTGAAAACAGCGACGTTTTTCAGCTATTGTTTAAGCTATTATACAATCATCAACTATATATTTTGGTTTATAATCTAAAATAGCAGAAGAGTGGTTTGGTCTTTCAAGAGATTGTATGATGAATTGGCTGATTTAAACTTAGTATCTGTTTGAAATGACCGCTTCACATCTTCTTGGGTTAAATCCCCAGCAAAACTCTGTAAAATGGAAATAATTCTCCATCCCATGGGCTTGCTATTAAGTTGTACTGGTGAACGGCATTTGTACCCTGATGATGACAGTCCTTGGTACTATGAGCCAGAGAAGTTCCCTGTGTTGCAAGGAACTTTAAAAATGGGAAGGTCAGTCTGGTGGAAGCGCAGGATCAGGCACGGTACAGCTCCACGGAGGTGAACAAACAGATCTGGGAAAATGCTATTCCTCTCTATCTCCATAACAGAAATGCATGTACTTTGTTTTCTGCCCTTGGAAAAGTGTTAGAAAAGGCTTTTCACTGCTGGAAACTAATTAGAGTAACCGGTTTTAGCTATAGTAGGTGCCACGTAAGAGTCAGATCCATCCTGGAATATGCCTGAGGAAAGAACAATTTCCCTACATCTGAAATAAACCAAGTCAAGATTGCTTAATGCATGTGCATGAAAAGAATACACACCAATATGCAGAAGAACTTTTTCACAGTGAGGGTGACAGAGCACTGGAATAGGCTGCCCAGGGAGGTTGTGGAGTCTCCTTCTCTGGAGATATTCAAGACCAGTCTGGACGCGTATCTGTGCGATCCGGGGACCCTGCTTTGGCAGGGGGGTTGGACCCGATGATCTCTGGAGGTCCCTTCCAACCCCTACAATTCTGTGAATACACGGGATCACTCACTTCATAGCACCATTGAAAATGGTCACACAGCAACTAAATAAAATGCCTTTCTACAACTGAAATACCACCATCCTGCCAACAAGAATCCCAGATTTTGTTAGAGAAATATAAAAATGTTGGAAACCAGACTTTTCAGAAAGACACGAATATGCATTTGTTCCTCTACAGCATTCCCATGCTGATGCAGCTGATAAATTTAGAAACAAAGCAGCTTCCTTTCTGAGGTTTTTCACCCTAGACTTGAGGTTTTGATTCCTCCTTTAATGTTAATTAACCCCAAAGAAAATTCACAATGTTAATATACGTATTACATTGCAAAAGCATAAATGAGGTCAGGTCACTTTTGTGCGAAGCAAGATCTACAAGGTCTAATTTTAACTGCAGCTTGATACCACTAGCTTTTATGTTGCCTATGTGTCTTCATTACAGAAGTTAATGGCGTTGTATCATTGACATTAGATCTTGTCTGAGACTTGGCTGCTTTCTATTTATTCTTCATATATTTTAATCCTTTGTTTCACAAATATGTAAATATGGAAAACAAAGCCTTATTAAAATGTAGAACTTAAAAATTACTGCCCCTGATACATCACACTTGGTTAATGACAGGGAATTCTCCATGTTGCTTGATTATTACAGAATTTTTCCTTCATCTGTAAAACTTCTTCTGCTGTAGCTGACTATAAAGCTTCCATTTCTCTTTTAACACCAGCTAATGTTATTCTTACGATGCTACTTCATGTAAACATTATGAGATCAAATTTTCTGGACGACTCCATTTTGTGGACAATTTAAGGCATACTTCCTCTGAAATACTGAGGCCAAAAATAAACAGATTTAAATAAAAAAAATTAAAAAAAAAAAAAGTGAGTGTGACGCTACTTTTGAGGCCAGGAGGGCAAACTCTAGCCTGGAAGAGGACCAAGGGGAGAGTATGGAATAACTGCTGGAGGTAACTTAGAAATTAAACTTATGTTCACACTTTAAGAAAAGGTTCAGCATTCAAGAAACTTCCAGGGTGAAGAGCAGCTGATGTGCCAAACATCCTTTTTGCCATAAGTTCCCAGGCAATCCTGCAGGTTGGTGACATCAGGGGAGCTTGCTGTTCTAACCCTGAAGAACACTGCATGGAAGGTGGAACAGAGTGGAGACACCGTGTCCAGGCTCTCTGATACTATGGGAACTTGAAGGTACAATGGAACTGATAAGCTGCATATTTGCTACCCTAAATCAATGGTCTGTGCTGTTTTGACAAACTGCTGTCCTTTGGTAAACTCTGCCCATTATAAAATCATTGTAATACAAAAACTCACCTGCATCCCGAAAGCTACCTGCCTCCAAAGTGCGACCGCCCCTCACTTGGCATGTGCTCTGAATTTTTGTTAGCCTATACCTTTAAGCTCAAAGAGAGAAAATTTTCCACCAATCGTAACAAAGATATGTATGACTAGTCACCCAAGCTCCACCTCAAAGACAAAAAGTGATATAAAATAGCTTAAAGGAGAGAGGATGTTAAGGGAAGATACCATCCAGTCTGACTTCTGGGGTCAGTTGACAGGCTGTGCTTCTCTTCCCCCCACATCCGCAAGGCATACCGCAAGGGATGCCTTTGGGTAAGATTCGAACGCTTGGTTATGCCAAGTGCCTCTACAGAGACACCAAATCTCTATAGAGGCACTTTATATCTCTTAATGCGTTTCTGGACAAGCTGTGTTACTCATACTCTTGGTATTTGCACATGCTTTGCACACAGTGAGTTTATCACCGGCAATCCCAAAGAACCTGTGTACCTGTTGCTTTAATAAGTTGCACTCTCATTAATATAGCCGTGATAATTCTCATTGAATGCAACCAATCTCTTTTAAGCATGGCCGTGGTAGCTCACAGAACATGAAGGTCTGTCTGGTTATTTGTGCATCCCTAATTGTGATAGTTCAGTACACTGAATGCAACCAGACTTTCAATGACGAAATGAGCATTGCTCCAAGTTGCTTTAACCTTTAATGCAACAGAGAGCCAGAGGAGGAAGGTCTCCATCTTGCAGCACACTCTCCTCTCTCTGAGCATGGCTAGATTTGCCTCCTGCTTCTCAGTGTGGGGAATAATAGGATGTGATGATTTTGAACTTGCCTTGGTGCACAGTAATGGACTGGATGACCCTTACTGTCCCTTTTCACCATATTTTCTGTGATGTAGTAACATACACGGCATGCGGCCTTCAACATTTCCCAAGCAGATTGCTGGATAAAGCGGTAAAGTATTATATATTAAATGGTATATATTTAAGAAAAATATTATTGTACACCACTTAAACCTTTCTAGACTCAATAACACATACAGATATCAACTCTTACAATTTTTTTCTAAGTTCTCACAACTTTTAAAAAAATCCAAAAGAATTTTACTGCCAGATAAGTTGTATGTGAATTCTTTATAATCAGGTTTAGAAAGTATAGGTAACTGGTAGCTCCAAGAGCTCAGCCACCTGAAGCTCTTTTTGCAGTCATTTCTGGGATTTCTGAATAGAAGTACCCATCCAGGTTGCACACAGGTGCTATGGTGCATCACTCAGAAATACTGACTTACTGTACACAACCAGAGTAGATGTGCAGCCTCTGAGAACATTTGCAGTGTAAGAAACCCTGGACAGAAACATGAGATCTCATGCAGAAGTCCCATCAGGACTTCAGACATGAGCCTGATGCCCATTCAGTTCTGCACCATGATCCTTTATTGATTCCTTCAGCTTAATTTTGCTTTTTTTCCTTTGCTGCTTTCTTTCACATGTTCTTTTCTAAACTGAATGCAAATACAGAGTTCAACTTAAATTCTTCAGGAAAAACAAGCAACATTCAAAACCATTAAAAATTAGACAAGTTCTTGCAATCTCACATTGCATGAAAAAATGTTTAGAAGGCGGCAAACAAATGAGGAAGAGACAAGCTCAAGCATCTTTACGTGCAAATACAATCAAAATGGTTTTGCAAAAGCAAGAGGTGAACAAGAATGCGTTTCCTGGAAATTTTCATAAACTCATTTGTCACAGCAAAAGAGCATGGCAATCTCAGCAGGATTCTGGCCAGAGATTTCTCACACATGACAAGTGCAAGAAGGTTTGCTTTTTCAGATATTTGTTCTTTTCCCAGTACAGCTAATAGAAGTTCACAGCATCTTGAAGCAGCTACGAAGTTCTCACTTGCATGGCATGAGTCCCAGGGCTCAAGAGCTTTTGGATTTCTTTTTGGTTTAGATTATTTTGGTCAGTGTGCTGTGATTTTTAAATCACAAATCTAAACACCTCAGCAGAAAAGGATTCAATCATTAGCTCAAATATTTCCCCCAAATTATAATGAAGCTCCTGGCATCCAGTTCAACTAAGCAAGTGAGTTTATCTGACAACACTCACATCCATCTCCATCACACTGTATGTATGCACAAAAAAGACTAGTAGCAGAGCTGAGATGCCTTCAGAAAATGTCCCAACAAGGTCATCACAGTATTGTGGTTAGTAGTAATTGTGTTATAAGTATCGGGCGAACTTTAAGCATATTTTGATAAGATAATTTAAATTTTGTCAATCAATACAAGCATTAGTCAATAAGATTTATAAGCTTTTAATATTTATATTTCAAAACTCCTTTAGGAAGTCCCCTAAAAATGAAAGATGAAATATACTGCCTGTATTTGTACCGACTAATTTTTTTATGCATATTGAAAACACATGGTATTCTTTACTGTGCCTTGGGCTTTTGTAAACTGATAATTTTCTCAGTGTAATAACAGGCAAATTTTTTTCAAGCCAGCTTTAAGTTCCATCAAAGAAGTTTATTCTTACATTACTCAAGAGAAAACAGAATCTAATCTTCGTCTGTCAATTTAAATAATTTTGAGGTAACTAAAAAGTAATTTTTGCAGGTTAAATAGCTGGTGTCAAATGTAGACAGTATAAGATAGTTGTTGTAGATGTTGGTTGCCTACCTATCTTTTTTCTTTTTCCCCAAAATTCTTCACAGCTGAAGAGATAGGGTCAGTGCCTCCAGGACCTAGTTCACTTCCTTACTCCTTTCTCCTTTTAAATTAAGTGCATTTCTTTTAAATATCTCAATTGGTAGAAACTTTGATTCTGAAAATGGGAAAACATGATCAAATAAGTGCTAAAGGTGACATTTTGTTTCCTGGAAAAAATATTGATGGAAATAAAAAAGCAACCCAAAGACACAACAAAGCAAGGAGGATGGAAATAGACAAGACAGACTGAAGAGCCCACGCTGATTCCAAGAGACACCTTTTGAGGAAATTTTCCACCATAAGTATTTTCCACCGTAAGTATTTCAGCTTAATGTGGTGTGTCAGGAAGACTCAAGGCTGGATTACCTTGAATGGCCCCTCTAAATGAAAACTGAAATTAAATCAATGATCAGCACTTTCTCCCTATCTTGAAAGGATCATGGGTTCTGCACAATGTTTCCAGAATGTGGCTGGTGCAGAAATATGCCCAAATACCAATATTCACCACACACAAGAATGGCTGAAACCCAAATACAGAGTGGAAACAGAAAAAAAATATATCCATTATCATTATTTCAGAGATTCTAAGCTTTGTTGCAACAGAAATGATACTAGTAGTTGGATCATGAGAGTAAAAAATGCCATAAAACAATAGCTGGAAAGGCAGACAAATGCTATTGAATGAACTGAATATATTTGATGGTGATGATAATATCAGCTTTCAAATAACTTAAGTCTGAAGTATGTGGAGCTAGAATGGTCTTCTAACTTTAAATATTCTCAAGGGAAACAATAAAGGCAAGTTTCCATACCATGTTAAGCATTGCCTGTTTAAAGCCCATGAGTTTTGCAATTTACTGAGAAATACAAGGTCTTTCATTTCGAGGGATTTCTCCGTGGGCGTACAGTGC
This sequence comes from Hypotaenidia okinawae, assembly GCA_027925045.1. Classification (NCBI taxonomy): domain Eukaryota; kingdom Metazoa; phylum Chordata; class Aves; order Gruiformes; family Rallidae; genus Hypotaenidia; species Hypotaenidia okinawae. Next base: position 89,831,922 of record BSDF01000003.1, read on the forward strand.
ACTCGATATACATGAAGAGGAGGACACAAGTGCATATGGCCACAGGTTTCCTTTTCTATGTGCAAGCCCATGTGTGGGTACAGCTGTTGCTGCAGAGAAGAGTTCAGTTCTCTGCGTTTCACGTGGGTACGGATCCGGCAATGTTTCTGCTGCCAAGGTCCCCTTTCTGATCTCCTGCCAAGACCCATAACCAATCATTTTTTTCACCCTTTCAGTGACAGTATTATTACTGTCACCTTTAGAAACACAGTAGCCAGGTCACTCATAACAAGTTCTTGAACTAAACACTTCACTAATAACTCTAGTTAAATGACTCCAAAAATTTACAGCTGCAATAACATCCTGAAAACCTTTACCAGTGCGTAGGTCTGTAATACCTCTGTTTTTTCACTTTGTATGTGGAATAGGCACGGAGCCATGCTGGCAGACCACAAACAATGGCAGAGGAAACAAACGTTAATCCCAACAAGTAGCTGGGATGTCCCTGACGCTCACCTCCATTCAAGGCTGATGCAGGAAAATGAAGCAGGTCTTTTACCACAACAAACCATGTCCTTTTCTGGAAGAGGGATTTTCCATTCTCCTGCTGTCATCTCCTGATGCCTCTGGTCCTAGAAAAGCCTGATTAATGATCTGCTTTATAAATGTGCCATATCCTACCACACATGACAGAAGCATTATTAACCTTAATGCAGAGACAAGCTGAATCTCATTGCAGGGATGCTGGGGTGTCACTCAAGATTAAATGACAATGGCAGTCCACAAACTGAGTACTTGGATGCATTGCCCAGAGACTTGTGCAGATTGGACTATGACTGCTGAATCTAGTTTCACTACCATTTTAAACCTGAAAGGCTAGCATGGATCCATCCTGGGAGACAGGATGGAGAACAAAGGCCTGCCCCAGGAGCCTAATGAATGGGTTTTAGAACAGGAGAGGTTCTCTGAGAGCAACTCTGAGAGCTTGCAGCATGTGGCAAAAGAGAAAGGAAATCGACTTCCATAATAGGGATAGAAGGCCTTAAGAAAAAAACAGTCTTCTGGGATACAATTCTCTGATATTAACAGGACTAAGTGGTTCGTACGAACTCTTCAGCTCCAAGCCACCGTTTAGGTAGTATTAATTGTTTTTCCTGACCACCTAGCAATCTGTAATTACAGTACTGGCAGTTGCATTAACCTTCTACTAACACAATCTTACTAAAATTATTCAAAAGGATCTATAAACTTCTGTTTGCTCTAGTGTATTTATTTTCTATAATTTCTGCTATAAATATATTGTTTACTGCAGTCAAGAATGAGAGTGACAGGCTGTATACTGCCAAAAACAATCAAGAGAAGATGCTTGGGCTATACTTATGCTTAGGCAATAATTTTAAGCACAGGAGCTGCCTACAAAAATGCCAGAGAAGTAATGTAATCTCCGTGCTTGATCAGTGTAAAAATTTTTAAAGAAAATATAGAGACCTGTACAATTCTTTTAAAAAATGGGACTCTGTTTCTTTCCATTTTCTTTGATTTCACCAAAGACTGAAGCATAAAACACATTCTGGTTTGCTCATGCATTGCGGCTACAGGGAAACTCATGCCAAATTTACAAAAGAAATATGTATAGCTAGGAAGGGTTGTGTTTGAAATGAAGATTTTCTGTCTTTTCTTTTGTTTTAATGGCTTTAGTGAGCACTTAATAAACATGAGTAATTTATGAGCATTTCCAGTCTGCAGGATAAACGATGTGCTTGAACATATACAGGGTTATTTACTTTACACAGCACTCCTGGAGGGTATTAGACACAGGTCTTTAAAGATGAGGAAACAAAAATGCAGAAAAGTTAAGTAACCTGCCTAAGGGAGACTATACCAACAACCGATTTCAAATGTCTGGCCTATCCCATTACCAGACCTCCACAAGCTCACCCCTTCCCTCACAGCAAGGGTTACAGTGCCAAACTGCTGGCAGAAGAAGTGTGAAGGAGCCTGACCCAAAGGAATAAGCAAAATGGTCACTTGGGTGTGGCAAATGTGACTGTGTAACTTAGAGAAAGACAAAGCAGCCTGAAAAGATGGGCTTAGCAAGCAAGGGATGTGAGCAACGTACAGGAATACGCGTTAGAAACACATCGCATAGAAAACAGCTACATCTAATTTGCTCAGAGCTCCTGCAAACAAATAGCTGATCCCATCTGCACATAGCAGAGCACATAGTGTGTGAAGTGTGTCTACATACTGCCCCGCTGGACATGCTGCATCAGCACATCCTCACATCATGTCCCTCCAAACCGGCACACCGTGCTGCGTGGCAGTCCAGGTGACAAAGGTCACAGGGGATGGGGAAAGCGCTTCATTGCTGTCGTCACTAAACCTCAAAGGAATATCATGAAATATTCATCAGGCTTTGGGAAGAAAAGCTAGGTATAGTGCTGGATTTTAGTGCTGCAAAATAAAGAAAGGAAGAAGCAATTAGCATTCACTCATAAAACTCCTGGCAAGGTCTGTGGCACATTTCCTTCTAAAAAATCTCCTTTCTCTGTGGGCTATTTTTTAGATGATATATTAGTGACAAAGTCTGTAGATGGCAGCTGAGTAAATATAGGATTGCCCTTTTTTGCCATTTCTTTCTAAAATGGAAACATAATGAATATGTACATATGCATCTAGAAGTTATGGTTGCCTTTATTATTGCTACTAGTATTATTATTACTACAAATAATACTTGTTACTACTACTATTGCTCCTACTTTCCATCTAATTGAGCTTTGTTTTAACTGACATTGCTTTTGATGAAGCTTAGTATTCTGATTTTCTTTTGTGTGCAGGAAAGGGAAGTGGGTGCACTGTTGATAATGGTTAATGCATCTACCAGTGCTGTTTCACACTCATCGTGTTTCCTGTGATACCAGTCTGGGGCTTGTGCCATTTTTCAGCTTGACAAATGGGCTGCCAGGTAGATTTCGCCACACAAACCACAACTTTCACCTTTTGTCAGCTCCATCACTGAAAGTGAAGCAATCCCAGTGTAAGATCACAATCCGCACTTAAGCAAAATACATTCTCTGCGCTTCCATCTTCCATGGTTATTGGCCAAGAAAAGGGTTTTGAGAATCCATCTTCCCTGCTCTGATTTAATTTTGGTACTGTATTTTTCTCTATTCCCACAGTGATACTACTTTATTTTCTTACTGCTTTGCCAAAACTCACTCTGGGTTGTATCTTTCTTCAGCTTTATGTTTGCTGTGCCCTAGATGTCCCTATTAGTATTTCTACAACAATCACTGCATGTACCAATTACACATACTCATCATGTTCAAACTTTTTACATATTCCTTCTTTGTAGTTACAGTGATTTACCATTATGTAGCATCCAGAAGCTTTTAGCAGCCTTTCTACTTGTATTCTTTTATAAGAAAAGAGATGAACTGTCCTGCTCATCCAGTTTTTAATTTGCACTAAAATGGAAGAAAAGACTAGCTTGCTTCTGGTTTCTTGTGTCACAGAAATCCTGGTTCTAGTACAGTTCCAAAGCCTGAGGTTAAAGATACAAAATGTGAAGAAAGATCTGGAGATGTGCTTCTCAGAGCACAGCACCACACTTTTAATTCATATTGAAGTGATGGATTATTTATCTCAATTTGTAAAATAAACCTCAGTGATATGTAATAATGAGTTTATTTATCTCTGTATTAGCTATGACTGTATTTTTAAGGTCATCCTCATCATCTTGCATATATTCAGTGGCAATAAGGAAACAACCCTCTCCCCACCCTTCTGACATCTGGACCAACCTACAGTAACCCAACCTTGAGTTGTATCCACAAACACTTACATTCCCAGAAAATGCTTTTTAATCTCAAAAGAACAAATTGCTTAGATTCCCTCTTTAATAGCGGGGACGATGTATTTGCCTGTGTTAGGATAAACTATCTGCATATCAATAAATCTCACTGCGTGGTTCAAGCAATTTTAGAAGAATACGAGATCTTAATTTCCTTAATTTTCATGTGTGAAAACCACTTCAGTAAGCAAAGCTTTTATCATGGCAACAGCATTTTCTTATTGAAAAACAGGGACAACCTAAATTCTGCCTTCAGTGTAACATCAAGGCAATGTGGCTGGCTTTCTGCTTAGTATATACAATTTGGCTTTCAATTTTTGATTAGTTAATTTAATTTTTTTACTGAGCAAAAAGCTCATATCAGTGGCCAAAGCGGTGGTGAGACTGTGAAATGGTAATGCTGTGGTGGAACAATGGTGCAAAAAAGAACTAGCTCCAGTTTTCCATCAGCTTTACAACCATTGTAAAAGTCGAAGCGAAATGTTGAGAACAGCTACAATCCTTTAAATAGCTTAAGCCAAAAACTTTCAATAATAGGTGTACAAATTAGCATTGTAGTAAATCTTGTATAGAGGAGGGCTTTAACAGGCTTTTTCTACTCTCTTAACTACAGAGGAACATGTGTTATAATTGTCCTCCATCTCTTAAAAAGAAAAAGGCAAGAGTCTAAGCTATCACCCATCAAAAGTGCTAACAGTAATTTTTAGAAGCACATAATAAAAGTAAAGGAAAAGGAATGAAAGCAGCACTGGAAAGCCATAATGCCTGAGTGATACTTCAACACTTTCTGTCACAAGCTATTTAGACAAGGTTCATTTCTGGGTACACTGCATGTGAGGAACATGTGCAACATTAAGCTCCATCTGCTGTGTGTGGTGGAAACCGCAAGCAGAACAGCAGGCACCACCTGGGGAAAGGACTGGGTTCCTTTAGGCGAGGCTTTGGCAAACTCTTAAACAATAGCGTCATGCACTGCTCTAAGACCTTCCCATTCGAGGATCTTAACATGCATGAGTGACACTCACCACATCTCAGAGCCACTAAGGGAAGGAGGTAAAGCTGCTGGGCCATCTATTAACAGATTGCAAAAATGAACCGCAGAATGTTTTTCACACCTCTTAAGAGTTTACAAAGAGGTGTGGTGTGAATAGGCAGAGAACAGGTCAGTCCCCCATCTTGGGGGCAATGCTGCAATGACTTCAGTAGCACTAGAAGTTTTTGAAGCAAAATTGTCAAATTTGAACAGGAATCAGCCATGTTTCGTCTTCTGATGTGTATTCTTTGCTCAATCTGTCCATTTCAGAGCAGTAGCCGAACAACTGCCCAGCTCCTACCATGCAGTACCTGGAGGTCTGCAACACACCTCCAATGAAACGCATGTTTGAAATGACTGAAATATGAAATATCCTCCTAATATTTTATATTCTGGTAAAGCCTTTGAAATTCTTCAATTTATTTACTGAAAAAAACCCCAAAACCCACACTTTTGTAAACTGGAGTCACCATCCCTGGAGGTGTTCAAAAAACACATAGACATGGCGCTTTTTGGACATGGTTTAGTAGACATGGTGATGGTTGGACCTGATGATCTTAGAGGTCTTTTCCAACCTTAAAGATTTTATGATTCTGAGTTTTTCCAAGTGCAATACTACATATGTGTTCCAATCAGCAAATGATGGGTATATATCTATTATATCTATTATCAATGAACTGCAGGTTGTGTAAAGAACTGTTTTTGCAGCAAGTCCAGTTGCTAGTAGGGAGGTTTTTGAAGCCACTGAAGCAGGTTCAATACAGATGTATTATGCCTCTTTCAGTCCCATGCTCTACGAGACCACATACTCAGAGGCACACTTATACATTATACATCAAACAGTTAATCAAGCCGCTAATCTCACACTGTGCTCCTCGCTTCCTGTTGAAAGCTAAACTAAACAACATTGTGTGCTCAGCTGCAGCCTGTTTGGCAGCATCTTAGACATTTCTCCAGCTTGAAGACCAAGTACTTAAGTGAGCAACTGAAAGCTGCTGTATAATTAAAAGATAATTATTATTGAGTTCTTCACTGAAGCCTCCCTTCAAGCTAAGAGCTGATGCTAGGCATAGTGGCACACAGTACCTAAACAAATACGGTAACCTTCATCTCAATCAGGTACTGCACTGCTGTCAGTGAAGAGTGAAAGACATGGTCATTAGCAGATACAGTGGGAAAACTGATTATCACCTTTTAAGAGTGGTTTTCGGCTTTACTTTTTGGAAGAATCTGTGAAAAAGGAAGGATTCTATTCATACAGGTGATCCCCCCAGGATTCTTGTGTAGTTGAGAGAGAAAGAGATTCTCTGAAATGCTCTCCTAAAAAGCTTATTTTTTATCATTTCTGTCTATGCATGTAGACAAGGGACCGGACTGGGAAGTTCAGGTAGCCAAATTAGATGCCTAAGGCAAGCAAGTGTGACAACAGCCAACAAATGGGCCCATAAAAACATCTTAAACCACAAGCCAGTCTAAATTTACTGACGATATACCATGATTATTGAAGGCAATTTTGGTGTCCCTTAACAGATTCTGTCAGTGTAGTAACATCTGAATATCAAGGTGGAAAAGTGGTATAAACCAGGGTTTCTCAAAGAAAGAATACTGTTCAGAAAGAAATAAAACATTTGCCTGATCAATGACTGTATTCTAAGCCTGTCAGGCGCCTGAAGTTTTACAAATTAAATATAAAAATATCCACATTAACTCACAGAAATAGATTTACTTGCATTTCTGGACTTTTAGTGTCTGCTACTCTTTTTAGGGAGGCCACCAGGAAACTTTTAATTGATTTTGGTGAGACTTGCTTGTGTCACGCATTTAGAGCTTATGCAGAAAGATACAAACAGGGAAGTCAAGCTATATGTAGCTAGAAGGGCACATCACACAACGCCCTGTTATTCAAAATTAAAGAGATGTTAGTGGGGGCTTTTCAGGCTAAGTGACTTAATGTCTTCTGAATTCATTCTTTCATTTAAATTGACTTAACGTTCCTCAACATGCTTGTGTACACAAAACCATAGAGAAGAAGCCTGTTTGAATTTACCAAAAATAAAAATCTGCAATCAATTAACTCATCTTTCATCTTGTCACCACTTAGACAATGCAGTTGAATAGGTCTCTGCAATGCCTCAGTTCTCTGTCCCTTGAGATCTGCCTACACCAGTACGTTAGGAAAGTTAAGGGGAATTAACTAAGCATTTGAAATAAAAAAGCATCAGTAAAAATGTATTAATCCCTAAGGTGCGGTCCCTCATTCATAACCAAAGCTGTCTTAATTCCTCACTTCTTTAACTCTCAAAAGGCGCATCTAAACAAGGCTTTTGCGCACTTAAACTAATTCACTTTCACTTAACACCTTTACTTAACACCCTCCTGTGACAAAGCAATGCCAGCAAAATCCTTAGCATAAACACTTTCAGGAACAAAAACATCTTTATCGCTAGTAGAGTTTCACTTAGGGAGCAGACTATTCTCAGAGCAGAACTCTTCTTTCGCCAGGGGAAGTCTCATCTCCATTCAGATGGGCTGATGGTAAATGCTATTTAAAAACAACCAACACCAGGCAACCATATTCAATACTCTAAGATAGTTGTGGCTATTCAGAAGAACTTTTAAAATAATGCAGGTATATTATTTTCCTGCTTTACACCGTAACAGACAAAAAAACAATTTCTCCATTTAAACTTTTAAGCACCAAGTTTTTCTGGGTTTGAAATTTATTCTATTTTTATTGAAGACTTTCAACGTGTTACTATTAAATTTTTGCATTCTAAACGATGCCTCTACTCAACACTTTTTTGTGAAACAATTCCAGCATTTCTTGCTCATAAGTAGATATAGCTTAGCCTGTCATTTAGCTTTTTAGTACAACCAAACAATGCCAGTGATAGAACCTGGCATTTCAGGTAAAATTATAGCCCTTTGCTACAGTACTTGTATTTCTCTCTACAATGTTTGTAGGGTGTTTGCTCTAGCCATCATGGTAAAATACCAATAAAAGCCCAGTCTTTTTGCTTATTTTTATTGCAAATGTTTTCACTGAATTTTGCAGGATGGAGAAAGCCAGAAGCAGAACTGGAAACAGAAGAGAAAGTAAAACTAATAGCTGCGATGGCACAATCCCAGAGCAGAGGGGAAGGAAGCAGGGATGGAGTAGGCAGAACTGGAAGCAATCCAGGTGGAGGAGGTGGAAGGATGCTCTGTCCAGCATGCGCCTGACCGCAGGGCGACCGCTGCCAAGGCATCTTTTGGAAAGTCTGGTTTCCCTGTTCTGGTAGCGGTTGCTTTTCTGAGCATCTTTGTTTTGCTGTTTATTTTGCATCCCGTGGTGTCATCTGCCTCCCTGCCTCTTCCTGTGCCCTAGCCAGCTGTCCCATCCTCCCTCGCACGCTCATTGCTCACCATGGCAGGAGTCACAGGCTGTGCAAGAGTCCCTGAGCCGCAATTGCCACATGTTTGCTACAGAGTCTTTCCCTTTATTATCCCCTAGCAATCATCTCTTGATAGCTCGCTGTCTCTTTCCCCCTCTTCTCATTTAGCAACACAAATACATTCACAGTAGTGCATCAACTGGCCTTATTCTGTCTAAAACTCACTACTCATGCAGTGTGTAACCATTATGTGAAATGGCAATTAACAAAAAGTTTGCTTAAAAGAGATGCAATGGGCCTGAGAACCCCAAAGCCCTGACCACCCCTGCCTAACCCCTCCAGGCTTCCCCCTGCCCTGCCCACAGCCCAGTCCCTTAAGGCCACTGGTCTCTGCTCCAGTGGTCCCACAGCAGGGTCAGCCTCCAGCTCCATCCCCATCCCTGTAGGTAATTCATCTTCTAGGTGAACCACTCCCCCATGTATGGTGCAACTCATCTCCAGCCTTGTCTCTGGCTCTGGCTTCCTTAGCTTCCCTTTGCACCAGACGCTCACCAAGTGCTGAGATGGCCCCATCACTACCAGACTGTTTCTCAGCCCCAGGAGGATGCACCCCATGGGGAGAGGATGTCCTTGTGAAGTCAGCCTTTGCTGCTCCTGAAAGGAGGCATTTTTTTCATAAGAATTTCTTACTAAAATGCAAATTTCTACTTGTAAACATCCATGCCTTTCTTGGCCTCCTTGTCCGATTTAGGCTTGCTATCATTCTAAGAATTGTATCTTAAAGATATGTGCACACCTGTTCATGCTCCACCCTTTCCCATTCCACGTGTTCCCCCTGCGCCACCCCCACCCCCAAGAGGCCAATGCTTTGGTGCTTGAAGATAACAGATGCAAAATCACAAAAATGTCCAGGAAGGAAGAGAAAATAAGGAAGAGTGCTAGAGCTGAGGTACTGTAGTTCTTCTACTTCAGACTTAATGCTTAGGGTTGTTTGCCTTTCCCTCCCCAAATAGACATCTCCCAGTGTTGCCTGGTGCATTAACCTTGTGCTTGAACAAATGATGGGAGGTGGAGAGCTCTCTCAAGGAGGACCAGTATCTCCTAAGGACAATCTAAGGAGCTGCCCGGAAAGAAACAGATGGACATGTGGCAGTTCTCCGACGCCCTGGTCCTGCTCCTGGAGGCGCAGTGTGCTTAGATGGGTACATGGAAGCAGCATAGTTCTGTGCTGGTGTCCAGGCTAGCTGCAAGACTGAAAGGTTTGAATTTGTGAGGCCAGCTACCCATGATCATTGACACGGTTTGGAAGGGACTTTCTCAGCTGCAGTTGTCTCTTGATCAGAAGTAAGGTGACAATATAATTTGAGGTGCCAAATTTAACTCTCACAGGGAATGGCTCACGCTTCTCCAAACATTTGCTTTGGTTTAATTTACATTCAAAAGTTAGAAACATATTTATCTTAACATCAACAGAGGCTTTATACAGTGTGCAGCTGGAGGATAATCTAATATAGAAGCTATTCTGGAGAGCTCATAAAAGGGAGCCTAACACCCAGATGGCCAGGGATATGTCCATATTTATCAGAAGATGGGATTCTTTACACAGCAGCTCACATAACTGTACCAAAAAAATTTGGTGAGATTATGCCTTGCCTTTGAATTTGTTGAATTACATTTAATATTGGCAAACGTGTTTCACATATGTGCATGTCTTACACCCCAGAACAAGGAGAGTAAGGGATGAAGTACCCCTACAGAATAAGAAAACAAAACCCAGAACTTTGACTGTAGAGAGATGAGATATAAATAAACTATATAGCATAAGCAAAAAAAATACAAGAAAAATAAATCAGTACACTAATCCACAAGCTAAACTAGAGGTTTATAATGATTTTAATATGCTTTTGAATGTATTGCACCAGTGGCTATTTCAGTTTCCTAGACACTGTTAAATTTGGCTCTGCAGTTTATTTTGAAAGAACTTGAAACCTCAGCCTATTTAAAAACCAAGTTCATCCATGCCACTGCTGCAAAAGGTTGCAAAGAGTGTCCTCTGACGCCTACTGCTTGCCTCTGTACTGTGGCCAAGTATGAAAACGAGCCTTTGAGCCACCTACGTTCCCCTCCCAATGCTATGCTTGATTCAAAAACAAAACTCCTGTATATTGCTCACAGAACGGGGACATAGTGGTACCCTTTGAAAACATGTAACTGGGCTGCAGCAGGAGCAGAGGATATGCAATTACTTTTCATGAAAATCACTTTAATAGGACAGAACACCATGGTATGTTTGTCTTCAAGAATATGATACGAAAGAATGATAAAGTACTGTCAAACAAAGAGGGAGGATCAGCCCCCTGCAAAGTGGAAGTGTTGCTTTGCAGTGTACAAAATAATGGAAGAGTTAAAAGTCTTACAGCTGCTCCTCTCCTGCTATTTATACACAAAGCTATCAGAAATATTACTTGGCACAAATTTATTAGCAAGTTCCTTGAAGAGATACTGGAATGTTTACTGGTCTGGAGGGACTGATATTTTTCCACTTTGCTATTCCCTTTAAATTGTTTTATTTTCCATTGGCTATAAAATCGTTACACTTTCACAGTACTTAAAACAGTAAGGAATATTTTTTCAAAAGAGGCAGCTGAAAATGAGCAACACTGCATAACTTGCTTACCTTGTCATCCCCTTCTCCTGCCAAATCAGTCAAAATCTAATGACATTCTATTTTAAATTTGCTTTTGAGCAAAAAAGTATTTTCATAGACATTGCTCACTTTTTTTTTCTTCTTTTTAAGTACTTTCACCACAAAATTTGATTTCTTTGATGGACAAACTCCCGAAACAACTGAGAAAATCTGGAAAGCACTGAAATGCTGTACCATATCTGAAATCTTACACTGCCCTATTTTTGTTAACAATATTGTAGAGAGAAGTAGCATAAAATCATGTGAGGCACTCTGTGTGGCTGACACCTAAGTGTCGGGAGATGAAAAGTTAAACCATCTAGTGACATGCATTTTCTGCTCCCCACATGAAAAGCTTGACCCAATTGCAACCCCATTTTGCTTTCAGAACGCATGTGCCACAGCTCCAACTCTTCCCCTCTTTCCTCTGCTGTCTGCAGGCGTTACCTTGACACGAATTCGCACCTCAACAGCTGTCCCAAGGGCAAGATCATGTTCAGCTTTTACAGAAATAAGTCATGGAAAACTTAGTCAAGGGAGCACGGTGTGAAAGCAGAAAAGGGAATTCATTAAGGATAGCAACATTGTGCAAGATTTCCCCCTGCATACCTTGAATGACGTCTGAACTGCAATCAAATATACACATGGAGCATGAAGCACGGTAATGAAAAGGGCAAGTCTGTCTGAAAGCATGCTCTGTATATGAACATGGAAACATTTCATTTATAACCCCTGTGTACCTAGAGCTTTCTGATCTCTTCTTGATTTAAAATTATATTTAATCCATTAAAAAAATAAAATCAACCCCTTGTTATAATATATAATATACAGCTATTCTCTTACCATCATGCTTTGTGGCCAGAAGCTAACTTTCAGATGGTGCACTGCCCACATTGCTCTACTATTAGACAGGAGATTAACGAAAGAGCCATTTTTCACTGTCAAAGGGTATGAGACGTGTATTTTCTTCATAGACATGCTGGACCAAATGCTTGGTGGATGAATTCAAAAGAGCCAAGTATGACCCGGAGCTTTCCAACTGCTTTTTTTTTGTGACAGTAAAAGTAAAAAAACCAAGTTGAAGCATAATACAGACATACAGAAGATGGTGTGAGTTGCCCAGCATGACTATGGCAATGGCACCACTCACTGGGTGTGGAAAATTGTACTTGGATGAATAACCCAAAGAATCCACCTCAGTCAAACACTTCAGCTTTCTACAGGGTGCAAATATTTCTGACTTATTTCGACACTATTTTAGACCACTAAGCAGAAACACAGGATTCCAGAGCACAAGTCAGAGGAGAGGACATTGCTTCTCTCATGTTTCTGAACCTCAAAAAAATGCATAGTTTGAAGGTCAGTTCCAAATCTGGAGGAAACTTTGTATTAAATTTACTTCAGTTCATATTCTACTGAAATTTCTACAGAGATCCCTAATAATGATCTGTGTAAGACAATGCAAAATCCTTAAGTTCTAACGGGAACTGATTTTAATGTGGAATATGTGATACTGTGCAAGCACATGCTGGACTCAAAGACAAAAACTAAAATCCAAAACACTTTAAAAATTGCCTATTGTGTCTCAGGGAAGAAGTCAGCTTGATGAACAAAACGCCTTTTGGAGATTAAGGGTCTAAAAGGATTTGTGCAATTTTAGGAAGCCTAGGGTCCAGTCCATTGCTGGCATAGCTCCACTCATTCCTGAATGTGACAGTTATGTCAGAGAAAAACCTGTCCCCCTGATAGCTTGCAGCTAGATGAATAAATATTTTCGCATGAGACCAAAAAGACATTGTATTAAATTCTCTCTCTTTGGGTTAGGTTACTTTCCTTTCACATTTATACATTTAGGAACCTCTGAAAAAAATCCTGCAATAGTTAAAGGGTAGATTCATTACGTTTCTCATATATATGCTCAATCCTAGTGAAGATAGCATTAATTAGCAGACACGTAATTGTTAAAGCTGATGTCCTGTCGGAAATAGGAGGCTGCACAAGGAAGGCAATGGCCTGTATTTTTCAGGTTCATTTAAACATAATAAGCTAACATTGCTACTCCCATTAAGACCTTTGGAAATATAATTAAATGCTCAAATGGCTACTAACGTGATTAAACAAAGAATAAGGAAGGTTATTAACTAAGCTTATTAAAGACATTTCACAAGCTGTCCTGCTCTGTAATAAATCACATTGATTTTTTTTTTAAAGCATATCAGTGGGAAAGCAATTTCACCATTATCCTGTTCAGCAGCAGATTAGTGCTGGAATGCTATTCCTTTAAAAAAAAAAATCAGTAATACACGTGCCATAGTTTTTTTTGATATTTTTTTGCATGCCAAATCTATTTCTTCACTACTGCAGTAGAGGGAGCTCTCTAAATTGCCTACAATCTAATTATTATATGTGCTTATACCTTGAATTTGGTCTGGTATGCGCAGAAACAAACACATTTTGTGGAGTATATTTATGTATATCCTAAAGCACATACTGCTATGAAAGTGCTTGTTTAATTAAGGAGCTCTTCAGTAACTTATTATTTCTCCCCATGAAGATCTATACTGTCATCATGATTGCCTTCCAAGCTGTGTCCCACACAAACTTCACTCACATAGATGAAATCGCATCACCACTGTTCATTGTTGCTCTGTTTAAACATTCAACACTGTAAAAAGGTTTACTTGTATGATGGTGTATGCATCCACATGCATGCGATACACATTTTTGTATGTATATCTGCCACCTATACTATACAGATATACATGTGTTCCTATGTGTATATGTAAATGTTATATGAACCAGCATACAAAACGTATTATATGTACATATGTATAAATATTCACTGAATTTTGCCACAAATTGCATCACTTTATAACAGTGAATTCCATAACCTTTTTTGGACCCCAGGATAAAAATTTCTGCAGCTACAGCTCTAATTCCTTATCAAAGGTTCTATTTGGTTTTATAACGATATACACATTTTTGAACACAAAGCACTGCATATTTTAACCACTATTTAACAGTATGTATCTACAAATCCTGCTTGCAGATTCTTTTTTGGGGGGGTTGTTTGTTGCTTGTTTTATTTTGGTTTTTTTCCACATAGCTGAAAAGTATGATCATTACCTATGGAGTCTACTGTGTCACCACTAGAAACACCTTCATTCAACTATTGAGTCTCCATGGACAGCTTCCCTTAGAGCTTTATCAGACAAATTGTTCTTGATCCCTATTCTCCCTTTTCTTTCCAATAAAGCACTCAGAGATAACCATTATTTTGCCCAGGACTAGAATCAAGAGAACTAGTTTCAACGCATATTTTGCTCTTCCCACTTGCAGTTTTCAAAGCACATCAGTCTCCTTTCAATCTATCCTGAATTCTAAGAAATGATGAGGAATTGCCAGCAAAGCATTAGAAATCCCAGTCTCCCCTTTGAGGACACAGAACAAAGCAGCAGGGCCTGTTAATGGAATAGCATTTATCCCTAATAGATATAGTTTGAAATCTTTGTTTCTTTGTCAAATTTCATGTAATACATATGTTTTCCCTTCCAAATACCTAACAAATATTTATTAAAGACATCTGGGGTTTTTGGCAACTTTGGTAATAAATTTCCATCACATAACAGGCCTAAACAACTTTTGAAGAGACTAATAAGCGGTGTTTTAAGTACAATAAACAAAATTCCTAAAACATTTTCACTTAATCAGAATAGCTTTCTCATATCTTTAGCTTCTCTTATCAACAGTCCATACTTTATAATGCCACTAAATGAACAAACGCATGTAGCAATCCATATAAATTGGCTTTTCTTGTAGCTGTTTTGCAGTCCTTTGGACTAAGGAATATGTTGGACCTAACTGTTACTTAGATTAAGTTTGAGCTTTTGCAGCACTCACCTCCACTTTTGGGACAGCATATTGAAGCCATCCACTGCCTCATTTTTGAAATAAATTTCAAGATAATACAAAACCCAAGACTTCATAGCACCCATTTCCATGCACTTGCACAGAAAGACTCCAAGTGCCTCCACAAACTACCCAGAGTTGTTCCACCACGATCTGCGGTGGCACAGACAAGCAAGAAATTACACGAATAAAACAACACTAAGCATGTGTAGGAATAAGAAACGGAAATATTTACTGGGAGGGATACCTGGTGGCTCCTGTACTTCCATGCCATACACAGAGTTTCTTGCTTTATAATCCTTGCATCATGCTGGCTTTACTTAATGGCTGCTGTATTGATTGCTATACCACCTCCTTTGAGACCTTTCCAGTACCTTTATCTTTAGACTATGTGACAAAAGTCTAGCAAGCTAGTGGAATAGACTTTTAATTAAACATTTTTTTAATGACTATACTCAGTTCTTCTTTTAATAAAATTCATATCTTCGCCTTGCTTCTAAGTTTTCATTTAATGGGTTTTTTTTTTAATTCTTAATTTCATATGAAATAAAAATTCCTATGTAGGTTGGATCTTGCCAGAGAAACACAAAGTATGTTTTACCTCCCAACTCCACTGATAAAAAATGCTTATCTTGACGAATACAAAATGCTAAAAAAACCCAACCCTAATCTTACTACACTTCTATGATTTCAAAGAATGTAGTAATAGCAATTACTTGTCAAGTAAGACTGGTAGCTGCCTGTATTTTAGAAGTACAGGTCAAAGGCATTTGGGGTTCAGGCTATTTTTTCGTTAGGCTAATTAGCTTTGGTGGACTTTTAGTTATGCAAATTACACTATTGTTGTCCACAACTTGCTTTGCTTTCTTATGTTGTGTTAAAACTGTGCAAAGGTAATGTGATTCATATTAAATTTTTGCTCTGTCATATTTCTTTCTCCACAGAAAAATCCTTGTTCCATTTGTTCTCACCTTTATGAATTCATCATGTTGAGGGGATGTAAGATTGAAGGTATCAACCTGTGCTCACCTCACTGTAATCTTGAGAGATCATAGCAGACTAAGGGGAGGATACCGTGAGATTATGCTCTGCTACCAGCTATCATGGGGGAAAGCGTAGGGGTCTTCATTGGTAACAATACTAAAAGACTGTCTGGATCCTTTCTGACTAAAGTAAAACAATTTTTGAGAAGTCACCTACTTGGAAGTCTAGGAAACTCGCCTGTATGGACTACAGACTACTACTGCCTGGTCTGGAAAATTAATGAGTCCAAAAGAAAATCCTGTTAACTATCAAACAGCCCTTAGCTGAAATAGAGAGTAATGGTGGTCCTGCCTGTCTGTATTGCTCAAGTAAGTTTCCAGGGCAATAGAAGAGTAATCTTCTATTACTGTATATTATAGCTCCATAGAAATAACTGGCAGTCTTCTCTTTTTCACAGCGAATTGTACAGACTTGCTTAGGAGCTCCAATTTGACCTAATCACACACGAGATGTTTCTCATAATGATGCTCTATATCTCCTATAAGCAGTACTAACAATTATTTCTAAAAGTGCAACTTTCACCCTCTGAAGAAACAAAACTTTGAGTATCAGTGGACTAACAGAACTGGAGGGAAAAATAATCAAAGAATGGCTTATCATAAAGAAAAAAAATAGAATAATAGATAGGGAATAGAAGAAAATGTAAGCTTTATTAGCCTTTATTATGTTTTATAGCAGTACTCAGTGGTAAATGTTAATATACCCAGGAAAGATTGTCTAGATTGACATGAAACAACAGTTGAAAAAAAACCAACCCAAACGCAAACCCCATAGTGGAAAACTGGAGGGATTGGGAAGTAGTGACTGGGGTGTGGAGTTGAGCACTAAAATACAGCTTACACACTAGAAGATTGTTATTCCATTTCCCTCTCTTCATGCCCTGGAGACGAAGGCACTCTGCTGATTTAGACCTGCTAACAAGCAAGCCCTGAGACTTACTCACAGCCACAAGCAAAATCTGAAGCTTGTCTCTCAAGGGTCAACTGGATGAACAGTTGCATTTCTTCTTCAGACAACTTTTCAGTGATAACTTTACTAAAGCTAGGGCAGATCTGACAGATCCATTTGCCCAATGCCCCTGAGGACTAAAGGTGTATTTTGCCTCATAAGGTAGGACGAGCATTGCAGTTTATGATTGGATGTCCTTTGCAAACACAATGCAGCCTTGATTTTGAAGTGGCAGTGAGAACTAAAAAACAGATGTGTTCCAAATCTGGGACATTTTTTCCTCTCAATAAACATGACAAATCTCAATTCTTTCTAGTATTCACATATATGTATTTAAATAACTCAGTAATGAAAGCCAGGGCTTTGGACAGCAGCTGACCATTCATCAATGACACTTGGTATCAAGTGAATCCATAAACAGAATTTTTTTTTCTCATTGAATGCTTTTAAATATAGCTTGTCACAGAAAAGCACAAATGATTCAAGGACAAAACATCCTCCTCTGCCTATTGTCTCTGCTGATGGATTTCTGTCTCCCCCCAAAACCAAACATATTTCATTTATAGCCTAAGAAATATTTACACCAAGATAAAAATCCCACAAGATTTTTCTTGCTTTTCTTGTTTTTCTCGTTGTACTTTAAAATTATTTTTAAAATTTGTCTTCTGCTTCTCCTTGAAACACACTGCTCAGTTATGCCTCACTTCAAGGCAAGTCACTTGTGTTAGACTGGACTCTCTTTTTGCCATAGAAAACTAAAATTGTTGATCAGCAGCTGCTGTATGAAGCTGATATTAGGGAACTACTTTCCTTTACATTACAGAAATCAGCCCTCCACATAACTCCGATGTTTCTTCCTTCTCTTTCTGTGTTGACCTGACTGGCCATTGCAATGCCACAGGTCACGCTCCTTTGATGACTTTGGCCAGCTAAGCTCTTCTTGGCCTCCCATTAGTCCCAGCCAGTTGACAGCTACCTTTCATATTCATTAATACACTTAAAAGATACAGGAGATGCCAGTGAAGAGAAAAAACATAGAGACATTTGGAGGACTGATGGAAACTTTGGCATGGCTCAGATCTGATGCATCTGGTAAGACTCGGGTGTAAACTGCGTAAATCAGATGGCCCTTGTAAGTAACACATTTGCAAACCCCTGTGTGAATTTCAAATAAAGCATTCTCAGGTAGGTAGTCTCCAGAGTTTGGCTACAGACTTGCCTCATAGCCTTGGAAATAGCAAATTTTTCTGATTCCATGACTTCATCTTTCAGGGTGGAATATCAGCACACAGAGTGAAAATGAAGTTACACACACTCTGAAGCCCTCAGGTAGTAGTTCAGCATTGCTCGTCATAATATATATACAAAGCGAGACCTTCCCAAATTACTTGGCTCATAAATCTTAATTTTATTTAGCAAGCTCCAGACAGGCTTCCCTTTTCCCCTCCTCTCTGAAGTATCACATACAGAGAGTCTGTGAACGCAGCTTGTCTCAGTTACCACTACAGGAAACGTCTCCTGCCAAATTCCAGCCCAGACTCTAAAGTTCAGGTACCCACCATCCTGGAAGGGCTTTAGAAGTCTATCTGAAAACTTTTTAGCATATCTTTGTTTCCATTGGGATTTGAAAAAAATGAACCAGAGCTGTCATGGCTGTATTTATATGTGCTAATGCCACACCTCCCAATCTGCCCCTAGAAACACGCAGAGTCTTCTTTAGATGCTACTTTCCCTTCTCCAATTTTCTAGCATATCCCTTCTCCCTCTGATCTTGAATTGAAATTTATACCCCAAATGTAGACAATCTTATTTCTACGAAGAGGTATAAAGATTTCTCTTAGGTAGCGGCAGTGATCCCTGGGGAGTCTGAACAATAATTTCTTATTTCAAATCAGGTTAGCTCTGAACACAGCATGAGTATTTCTCTCTGATTTATGTCATGATTGCTTCTGGATCATTTTTCGTGTTATTCCAATCTGGAAAAAGGTGTTGAACACAAAAATCCACAAACCAGTTTTTCACATGAGCATGAGTTCAATTTTTAATGGCTAGAAATTTCCATGGAAAAAAACCCCCAATGTTTAGCTCACTATTTATCTGCAGTGTACAACACTGATAAAGTATAATTCACATGCTGGAATATGGTTACAGTTTGCTTGGGCAGGCAATAGGTGGGAGACCATGCACTTGCACTATCAACTCAGCAGCAGATGGTGTACTAGCTCTGCCTGACTGGATAAGACACTTCAGCAACTTCACTGTAACTGTAATAATAAAACATATCTCCAGATGTTTCTTGTCTAGAGCACAAGGCTTCTCCCTAGAAACACCTTTTCAGAAATTTCTTCATTGCCTGGTTTTCTTACTTATCTCTATGTTGGGCATAAAATGCTGATGGCTTCTTAGATTAATGTGGAAGAAGTAGTTAGAATTCTAAAAAACTGTTGCATCACATTCCCAATATATTTTACTATTGTTTGCATTCATATTTTTCAACTTTCCTTGGTGTCCATAATTAGTGAGGTGTTCAACATCGTCTTCTTTTGAGATACATTTTATGCAATGCAAACAGATTCTGTAACTAACCCCTAACCACTTGATTCCCAAACTTCTGCTCTGATGCTTCACAACCTTCATGTAGGATAGACTCTCCACAGTTCTGTTTCGCTACTACATAGATATACAGGCTTAATGCAGAAAAGGAGGGTCAAGAAGAGGAAAAGGCCAACATCTACATGTCCTGTCAGCAGGCGATGTTTCCTTAGCTGACTGCAGCTCCTACTGCTATTTTGCCTGTGTTGTAGTTGAACGCTACTTGCCATCTCTTCCCTGTTCTCCTACCTTAAATTTGTGCCCTCCTGGAAGCTCTGTGGTGCTACAATCTCTCTGGGTCCTCCAAAGGCAGAGAGAAGCTACAGTTGACTCTACACACATCCTATTCCCACGTTTTCCTGGCAGCCTAGAGAGGAACAGCTCTATTATACAACCTGGTTTTATCACGCATACCCACTCCACCAATAGATGCAAAACATTACTCCAACACCCCATTTGTGACCAGCAGTATCTGCCTACATTGGGAGATAATAAACCCTACTTTGAAACCCCAGATAGGTCTAGAGAGGTCACTACAAAGGAAGAACTGTGCCTTTATTCCAACAGTCCTTGTGAAACAGATCTCTATGTAAAAATTAGATTATTCCTTCTTTGTAGTCATATGCATCTGTTGGCATCCAATGTTTTTTAGTATCTGTGCATGGGAAAGGAAACTGGACTCAATCAGGATGAATCCACATCATCAAGAGTATTTATTTCTTTTATCCAAGTTCTAGATTACAATTTCTGTCCTCTCTTATATCATGGACTCCCACCAACTTTATTAGTAAGAGTTCAAAGATAATGAGAAGTTATGGCTTTTGGTGATAGAATCCAGCTTGACTTTAGGTTTGTAGGTCATGTGCATAGTGTTGGCAGTTAGCAGTAAATATTTCTTACTTTTAAAAGGAAAAAAATATGGAAGTCACTGAGTGATAATACAGACAGAATCCCTAAAGGCTATTTGCAGTCATTTTTCAGTCTGGAAATCCACATTAAGGTATTTCCTCCCCTCATCAGCAATTAGTAAGCATAAAACTGAGCATAAGATTCTCTTTCCTTTGGTGTACTAACAGGTAAAATGGGTAACATACCTGGTAAGGAAAGAGAAATTTGATTTTGTATGTCAGTAGTATCACTGAATAGAAAAAAAAACTTTTCAGAAAGAACTCTAGCAAAGAAACACAGGAGATGCACAGCTGTACAGAGGTGAATGCTAAAAGAACTGTGAACTGCTAGCTTAAATTGTACCTATATATGCACGTCCAGTTACCTGAACATAGTCATGGTTTGACTTTGTGGGTAATTCAATTCCAAAGCCCGCCACTACTATAGCCATGTAATTTCCCTATGATGTTACAATTCAAAACCAGAAGCCCAGGAACCATAAAATGGTACTGCAGTCTTGTCCTTTATTGTTGATTAATCATCTCAAAACAGATTTCTGACAAGTGGCAGGTTTAGCTGTCAGACACATCACTTATTACATTTATTGCTATCTGTCCCTTCTCATTTAAAAAACATGCTAACTACAGGAACAAGCTTAGGCTTCTGGGGAAAGCTTACATGCCTAAAATCCAAAAATAGCCCGAGGATGTAATCCTGTATAAAGTATCTGTTAATGAAGACTATTCCTGTCATTATTGTTATTATCTGGAGACTGAGAGATGGGAGGAATTGTCTGTTGGTTGACATTTCATTTTCTCCCATTTGAAAAACAGCAGGGAGTAAATGTGTATCGTATATGGCATAATTTATATTGCAGAAAACAATCTTCACAGGAAATCCTCATAAATACAATACAACTAATGGAACATAATGATATGTTGTAATGTTTTTTACTAGATACGGTGATTTGTTAATTACTTCTTTGCTTCCAGAGAGAGTATAATCAATTTAATAACCCAAATACATTTTTGTGCGCCTCTAGGGATATGAAAGTTTCCATGCTCTTGGTTTTGGTTCTTCTCTTTCAAATATACCTATGTGTGCACTGGAGGTGTTCATGGTACTTGAATATATGCAGTGATTTTATTTTTTTTTTAATTTTTTCTCCCCAGGACTCTTAAAACTCTTTTCTGGGCATTGCTAACAAAGCCTGATGTACTCTGGTGTCATTTGGCAGATGGCTAAACAGCAGACAGCAAAGAGAGATGGAGCAGTCAAGAAGATCAGTGCAGTCAGGCTTGATACAGCTACCTGACCTCTCAGATCCTGCTTATGTGTCTTTGCTACAATGTCAGGTCTCTGATTCCCTTTTAAAAAATCACATTTATCACTGATCCCATACAATCCCATCTTTTAAGGTTTTGTCCAGACTGTCTAGACTAAACTCTTTTTGGGGGGCAGAGGGAAAAAAAATTTTTCTTCTAAATCTCTGGTTAATTGGAACTGCTCCCTGCCTCTTAGTGATGCACTTTGCAGGTAAAGTTGCTGATTACAGTTTTGTGAAACAAGTTTACATGCAGAAAGAAAAAAGTCCTGCCATGTCTTGCTCAAAGGGACTTCACTCATGAGAGGCAGGTAGCACTAAAGTTAATGACAGCAGCTGCTTTTCTGGCCGGACCAAAAGCCCAGGATCAATAGTTACAGGCTTTAAAGTAGTTGGTGAAGTTCTGTTCCTACCCAACTCAATGGCCAATCTCCCAGTGTAGTGTGGATTTCATTCCTTAGGAAACAGAGGTGCACCTCATAAACACATGGAGTTAATTCCAGCTTATCAGAAGCTGTTATGCCAGAAAGCCCTGCAACTCTGTATTCTGGCTTAAGCTTGCAAAGAGAGCAAGTAAGCGAAGGAAGCATCACTTCCCTAGCCTGGCTTCTTTTCTAGCACCTATGGCTTTCCAACCTGATACCTTTACTGTATGCTGAGCAGGAGTTTGGGGAGATGCATAATTTCTCAAGATCCACCAGGATCAATAAGAATCAGTTACAACTAATTGTACTCCAACAATCTTTCAGTAAGAAACTGTGAAATAATAACTCCGAGTCTGAACATCCTAAATATCTTCAATTTCTATGAAAAGACACAAGATACCACTTAGAAACTGTGGTAAACATGATGGAATTATTGTGGCAGCAGTAATAACTGTTGCTTTGAACAGTATTTGTATGCAAACATCCTCAAAATGTTTAAAATGAGAAGTGGGGTTAACACTTAAAAAGACCCGTTACTTCATGGTCTAAGAAGTATTAAAAGATGACTTTGACATTACACAGAATCACAGAAAGTTAGGAGTTGGAAGGGACCTCGAAAAATCATCTAGTCCAACCCTGCTGCCAGAGCAGGATCATTAAGTAGCACATAGTCTTTCAGCAAATCTTAAATTCAGTGCCTACTTTTTAAAGTGGAGTTTAGAATAGGTCTCAAGTCACTTAGACAGTAAACTGTCTAAGCTTACTCCTACTTAAAGTCATCCCAGAAGCAGACAGACTGAAAGCTGAACACTGCATCAGCTAGCAAGTATTTTGTGAAGTTCTGCCTTAAAATCAAATTACGATGACACACACTGAAGTTTTAGTCTAAGTGAAACCTGCAGTAAGAAACTCAGGATTTGGAAACTTGCCCTTTTTTTAAGTATTAACAGTTTAAAGATCAAGGGCCAGCCTCTGTCCCATGTTCTATGTGCAGAACTCCCACTGTTGTCAGTGGGAGGTTCACAAACATATCTGGGACAGAATGTGACCTTGTTATGTACACAGCCTTTTTTGGGTAACATTAAAATTTCAAAATTGGCCATCAATTAGATTTACAACAAGGGTAGTTCTGATAAAATGGCTAATAAGGAACAGAGCAGTGTGATGACCTTCAGGGTAAACACCATCTTTTGTTGGCTAACTGAAGAATTGAAATTATGAGCCCTAACAGACATGTTTTTGCTTTGTCATGTGAACTGCTAATACTCTGGTGACTACGAACTACCACTATGGTGATATGACAATGGCAGGACAACGGGGAATGGATTAAAGCTAAAGGAAGGAAGGTTTAGATTAAATATTAGGGGGAACGCAAATTTTTACAGAGAGAGTGGTGAGGTGCTGGAATAGGCTGCCCAGAGAAGTGGTGGATGCCCTGTCCCTGGAGGTGTTCAAGGCCAGGTTGGATGGGGCCCTGGGCAACCTTGTGTAGATCCAGGCCTGGAGGTTGGTGGCCCTGCCTGTGGCAGGGGGATTGGAACTCTATGATCCTTGGGGTCCCTTCCAACCCAGACCATTCTATGATCCCATGATTCTGTGTTGAATCTATGAAGAAGGAATTAAAAAATGGATAAGTAATTTTGTGTGTAATTTTAAAAAAAAACTCTTCAAGAACTTACAAAAGTTTTCACCTGGGACAATACATTTAATCAATGTTTGGTACCTTATAACCAACCACGGTTCACCTGCTTTGGCTTTAAGAGTGTAAGGTGACAGTTCTGACTGCATAGAAACAGTAAAAAATGAAGAGGAAAAATATACCTTTCCTCTTTTTAGACAAATCTGTTTCTTTTTAGACAAATAAATGCAATTCTAAGTAACAACATAAGGTTGGAATCCCAGATTATAAGCACACTGTGAGCTGCACTCCTACAACACGTTTATCCTTAATATGCAGACTGTATTCTATTAACATCTATCACTAGTTTGACCAGTATTTAGTATCCTGTTTCAGTAACTGACTATGCAATGAAAATCTTAAATAACATTCCAAAAGGGGACAGATGACATTTGTTTCAAGGAAAACTTAAAATATTACCAGAATGCATCTAATTTTAATGATTAGAAAGCCAAATATGTACATTTGTAAAGCTAAAGCCTTTATGATAACCAGAAATACTATAGATATTATTTACCTTGATAAACCTTGCTTTTGATAGTAGTTGCTCAGAAGAGTTATGATTTGCAGCGCATACCAGTGCAGCAGAATGCTTAAGTACATTATGAGAATTCTGGTATAACCAATGGCTTACATACATTTCTCTTGTCATTAACACATACTGTGTCCTATCTTGTGATAGCTTAGATCGCATGGCTGAGAGGATCAAAGTGGAAAGGATATACAATGTGGTAACTTCAGTACAGAATGTGAGAAAAGAAGCCATTCCAGGTGGTGCTATTAGGAAGGAAAGGGAATAGGGCTCATTCTCCTGTTATCTTAACCAATCTGTACCTGCTGGATGGTGAGTTCACAGCTGGAAGTAGCAAGAGGTCCCAGAGTGTGGGAACTACCCAGTGGCATTAGAGCCACTGGTGAGAGCAGCATGTAATTGCTGGGGACCCTCCATTGGAAACCATGGGGTTAGTGTGCTCAAGTGTTTTATACCCCTTGGTCTCCTGACAGTGTTAAGAAAGGGCAAACAGAAATGAAAGCCCCTCACTGTAAGCAGGCTCCACTGCTATGTTGTTGACTTTGAAAGGACTTCTCAGAAGAGGTAATTCTCTTCTATAGTGTAAATTTCACCTGCTGGCAAACAGCATACTGGAAATCCTCAGTTATGGTATAACTCCTATCTGAGCCAGAATATGCACAAAGAGTAACTAATACTCTTTAGTATAGAGAAAGGGAGTCTGAGGGGAGACCATGCCACTCTCTACAACTACCTGAAAGGAGGTCATAGTGAAGTGAGTGTTGGTCTTTTCTTCCAAGTGACAAGTGACAAGACAAGAGGAAATGGCCTCAAGTTGCCCCAGGGGAGGTTTAGATTGGCTATTAAGGAAAATTTATCCACCAAAAGGGTTATCAATCATTGGAACAGGCTGCCCAGAGAAGTAGTTGAGTTGCCATCCCTGGAGGGATTTACAACGTGCAGAAGTGGTGCTTAGGGGCATGCGTTTAGTGGTTGGACCTGGCCGTGTTAAGAGTTGGACTTGATGATCTTAAAGGTCTTTTTTAAACAAAAAAATTCCGTGATTCTATGAATTACAGGGTGAGAGAGTTGGGGTTGTTCAGCCTGGAGAAGGCTGAGAGGAGACCCTTCAGCAGCCTTCCAGTACCTGAAGGGAACCTACAAGATATCTGGGGAGGGACTGTTTGTAAGGGCATGCAGCAATAGGATGAGGGGCAATGGTTTGAAACTAGAGCAGGGTAGGTTTAGATTAGACATTATGAATAATTTCTTTACTATGAGGATAGTGAGACACTGGAACATGTTGCCCAGAGAGGTGGTGGCGGCCTCACCCCTCCGGGTATTCAAGGCCAGGCTTGATGAAGCTCTGAGCAATCTGATCCAGTTAAAGATGTCCCTGCTTACTGCAGGGTGTTGGACTAGATGACCTTTAAAGGTCCCTTCCATCCTAACACATTTTATGATTCTATGAATATCTGAAAATGTCACTTAGTGAAGGCAACAGGATGGTCATGGAGTAGCTATTTTATGAAAAGGAACACTTAAATCAACCCCAGGTTAGACTCCATGAATACACTGCAGTGATCCCCAGCTTTCCAGGCACTCAGATAATAGGATGCTTTTTTCAACATGTTGCACAGCCTCAGGCATTCAGGATGTGTTAAGAGTCAAGGTGTGTGGAGTATGGTATTTTGGGTCAGTGGCACAACTAACCAATCTGTGAAATTCAATCCTTGCATATACTCACTGCCAATCCTGTTTCTCAGTTATATGGCAATGGTGTCTGTAATAGCTGAGAAATGACTCAGGGACACAAGTGAGTCTGCAATGTCCTATAGTCTTAAACCTGCGAAAATTAGATTGAAGGTGGCTGACTTTGATGCATTCCTGAGGGATACTCACATTTTGAGAAGAAAAAGCTTCTGTGGATGGATGAGAACATTTCACTGGTGAGAGTATAAGCTAAATACTTCCTGACTCAAGTATAAGAGGGATATTCTTAATTTCCAGCTAGTCCTTTACTGTCCGTTATAATAGTTTCACTTTCTTCAGAAGTTCTGGCACAGCCAGAACAGGAAGAAAATTATGCAGCAGGTGTTAGTATGCTAAATCCTATAATCCCAAGTTGTACAGTTCATTTTTTCAGCCTAACTTTATGCTTAGGCTTATTTAAATTAAAGTCAAAATAAATGTGGAATTTGCCAAACTGGCACCAGTTTTTGAGCATCAGTCACAATGTAAACTTGAAATAAAAGATTATGTAGGTGGTAAGCTATGAATTTCATTATCCTCATCTTAGAAAGATAAATTAATAAATCTGGCAATATATTTGGCACAGATTTTTCCTCTTAAAAAAAAAGAAAAATGCGAATCACTTATAGAGGGGGTTTCATTAGGAAAATCCGAATCGCTTTATGGACTGTCAATATAGTACAGACAGTAATTTTACTTAAAGAATCAGCACCCAGGAGAAAGAAGGGCTTTTGAAAAAACCCTTCAGCAGATAGACAGAAGATACAACAATGTGAGAAAGGTCAAAACCCAAATGAAAAGTTATATTACACCAAATTTTAGCACTTACAGAGTTGTTTTGTTTTGTTTGTTTGGGTTATTTTTCAATGAAATTCGGCCTCCCCTTCCCGTGTGCTTACCCCTTTTCCTTATGACTGACTATGCTTTCAGCCAGACTTGGGTACCTCTTCTAATAGTCTGAATGGCCACAGCACAAGTTATCTCCCGTTTACAAACCATGTTATCATGTAGCTCCTGTCTTCAGTAGGCTGTGATGCCTCTTGGTGAGATCTTTGCACAGCATCTCACCAGCACAGCCAGCTCAGAGCATGGGGCAGAAAGAACTGGGATTTGTCTGTACCAGCCTGCTAATACTGCAGGACTCAGCACATGATACTGAGAAAATGGCATTCATGCTCATATGCTATAGCAAGTGACAAAGCATGGGGAGAGATAATGCTGCTGCCCACTTCAACAATTATAGCCTAAGTTCCTTGGCAGCCTCAGCAGTATCAAGTAACATCCCAGCTCCAGAGACACCTTCACAAGCAACTTGTGGAAAAGTTCTTCACGATAGGACATGATAGTGGCAAATATTCTTGGAGAATGCTTCCAGTATAATCACTATAATCCAGTAGATGCATGGAATGAATTTATAAATATTTCCCAAGATCTCATCTAAGACCAGAGCCTGGCCTCCCTGGGTCATGGGCTTCCACATTCCTCAGATGCCTAGGCATGAGAAGGCCATGAGTGTGACAGCTATACAACCACCACATATCCCCACTCTCCAAGAATATTTTGGAGATATGACAGGAACAGCCTGGACTTTTGAAATAAGGGATTTGCACTGAGATACTGCGGGACCCATCTATGGAGGATAAAATTAACTTGATAATATCAAACCACATAAATCACAGGGACGACTAACCACTCCCATCTATCTTCATAAGATAAAGCAGTTCACAGAACACAGAAGTAATTCCCTGCAGTCAGGATGTCAAACAAGAGGAGAAAAGTGCTTAAAATACATATCTCAGATCAAACAACTAATACATGATCTGGTATTTTTGCTTTTTCAAGTGGCTCTAGATTTATAGAAGCAGATTCTCATCTCAAGTAAACCAACATCCTTCATTAAATCAATTAGCAGTGTTTTCCTGACTCTCATTAGATGGTGATTGGGCTGCTGGAATGCCTGCAGTCAGGAAGCACTAGGGAGGTCTCAGGAGGACACACATGGTCATTAGGAGACTTCCTGCTCCCAGCGACCTCCCCAGGAACAGGCAGAAGTCACCATTCCAGAAAGAGTAGATTTCCTTATAAAAGGTTCTTATATTTAATGAATATGGGAAGAAGATGGACTCTAAGAGTTATTTAGAGAGCAGTGATGAGAAGTTGAAATTAAGTATTAATGGCAAATTAATTTTTAGGTTCTGGAGATTTTATGCTGTCTGACAAAACAAACCAGTCAAGTAGCAAAGATTACATACTTTTGAATTTGGTTTATCAGCCATGACCACTGTGAGTAGTACTACTTTGATCCGTAAACGTTGGAATAAAACTTCAGAGCTTACATGACACTGAAGCTATCTATGTGAATAGCTTCTCGGCTTCTCCAAATCCTGAAAACTAATGCTTGCTTCATAGTGCTCACTAATACTTCAGAGCAAGGATTTGCTCAAAGAAATGCTTCTGATATGTGTTTTTCAGTTTCAGCCTGATTTTGGATTCGGAAGGCATAGCTTTTAACACCTCCAGACTTTAAAACAAAGAAAGAAACCAAAGCAAGACCTGTCTTTGGGGACAAAAGCAATAAGGCTACTTCAGCAGAGCTGTATGTATTGCTGTTTGTGCTTAAAAAATAAATAAATAAGAGAATAGGCCAAGTTAGAAAGTTACCAATTTTGACTGAAACTGGACCCTTGAAATCTCAGGCTCTTGTCTAGTGACAAATGGCTGGTCAGGTACCATCATAGTTTCAAAATATCTGTAAAAGATTACAGGACCATTGCCAGTTTATAGAAATATCTGTAGAATTTCTATCCTTTCTAGAACCTATGCTCTCAGTTGCATGGCTTGTGTTTTGCTTTATGTCTCCAGCCAAGCTCTTTCAGCTTTCCAAATATCTGACCATGCAGGTTTATTTGCAGTTTACAGAAATAATGAGAAAATAAGTGACTTCAAACCTGGCCCTCCATCACTTAACTTTCAAACAGGCTAAATCCTGAGACCAAATTCATTCTGCACACAATGCATTCTCTACTGGTTCACTGACCATGAAGTTCACATCCCGTCAGGACCAAGATTTGTATTTCGCTCCATTGTGCAGCACATCTGCTGAACCAGGCTGGCCACTGTTATCTCAAAACTTTTCTCCCTGGCATTATTGGGACCATACTTTTCCTCTCCTTTCATACAGTACATTTGGAGATGAGGGTCCTGTTAAACACCTTCACGGTTTGCCTCATTTACCTTCAGAAGATACCCTGAATTAACTCTTTTGGTGATACTCTCAGAGCAAAAGGTGTTCTGCTGGCCAGGGTAACAGTAAAGCAGAACAGATCAGCTACTCTGGTCTCGTCCCTGCCTTAAGCAGGTGACAGCAGAACCTTTTCCTTCTAACCAAAAATGACATTGACATGTTTGTGCAGCGTGCAAGAGCTGCAGCAGAGCAAGCCCTCCCAGCATAGTCAGCAGGCTGTGGACTGCAGCTCTCATCAGGGACAGGGGGAGACAGGCTCAAGAGATGAGTCAGAGGGAGCTCTTCCAGAGAAAGTTTTCAAACCCCAATGAATTCCTGAGAGAAATTTCAATAATAAAAGGAAAAAAGTCATTGAAAGGCTGTCATCTGGCTTGGCTTCTTTCTCTCCCAACAATGGAACAACTATGATGTATTCCTTAATTTAAACCTTCTCCATGTCCTTTCCTTTTTAAAGAAGGTCCCATCAGTTCAGGTGACACAGGCCACAGTTCCCTTCTGCTTTAATTTAAAACAGCTCTTGGGGAAAAGAAGCCAGTGCTTTCATGAAAGCCCTTCTACTTTTGTTCTGAATGAAGTGGCCCCTTCAGTTTACACAGCAACTCTCCCATTTCCAGTTGAATTAACACAGCTTTTATGCAACACCTTGAGGAGTACAGGTACACTCACTGCAGTGAAGTCTTGGAAATGTAGATGTCCTGGCTTGTCCCCAGGAAGGTGGCCAATGTCCCCAGGGCTGAAGCCACCCCAGTTCCCCCTCAGGTGCCCTGCTCCTGGCTGTGGTGGGACGTGCCCTGGCTGCCAGACCCTGTCCTGATGGACCCTGCTGGCTGAGGGTAAATGGGAACGATGCCTTTGCAAGGTACCTTTATAGATGCAATAAAGACTATCACTTTCTTGGTTTTGTACTTTATACAAATCAAGGAACTCACAGTGTCCCTTGATATGATAAAAATATGACACATACCAAACATAGGAAGTATAAATTTTCTCCAGCATTTTCCTCTGGATATACATTTCAGCTTGCAGAACACCAAGGACATATTTTTTTAAAAACAAATTTTCATCCACAATCTCTGTGTTTTATAATAATGATAAATAAACTTGGTCTATTGTGTTATGCTTTATTTCCCCTTTTAGTTACTCTTACCTAATCTAGCTGGTATTAACTCCTTGGGTCTACTCCTTCAAGAAAATAAAGTGCTGCATACAACAATTTTTGGAGAAGGCAGTTTGATTGTTTTATATTTTTCATAGATCATGTATTTCACTTGCTGTATAAAGCAATTAACACACTCAGGATGCAAAGCTGCTCACACGAAGCACTCTTTCTGCCTAACTTCCTGCTGTACACTGTTCTGCCTGCCCTCTCTGGGGTCACAGATTCACAGGGGCTAGAAGGGACCTCTGGAGACCATCTAGTCCAACCCCTCTGCTAGAGCAGGATCACCTAGAGCAGGTTGCATGGGATCGTGTCCAGATGGATCTTGAATATCTCCAGAGGAGACTCCACAACCTCTCTAGGCAGCCTGTGCCAGTGCTCCGTCACTCTCAGAGTAACTAAGTTTTTCTCATATGGACAAGGAACTTTCTATGTTCTAGCTTGTGCCCATTGCCCCTTGTCCCATCACTGGGCACCACTGAGAAGAGTCTGCCCCCTTCCTCTAGGTACCCGCTCTTCAGGTGTCTATAAGTGTTGATGAGATCCCCTCTCAGTCCCACCATAGGCTGCCCCAACAACCCCTTCATCCTCCTGCACCTTGGGATGTATTCTCTTCTTCGAAGCCTGTGGGAAATTCTTATTCCTATCTCATTTTCTATGGGCTTGTAAGCAGATTGAGGTATAGTTGGAAAGGCTGTGCATTTATGTAACCCCAAATTAGAGGGTAAATGGAATAAAGGGGAATCATAAGGAAGTTAGATATATAAAAATACTTTATATTGTCATCCGACTGCAGCCAGGCATGTATACCCTGTATGGACTGCAAATACCCAGCTATGTCTTGCTAATAACACAATGACTTCATCACTAAATGCACTGAAAGAAAATACATGAGATTCTTTTGATTCCAGGTTCATGGTTTTCTTCCCCTGTTCTACCATATTTTACCTGAAGAAATGCAGAGAGAAGATCTAGTCACAGTTGTGTTCTGCCATTCACTTTGAAGGGGAAACCTTTCTATTTTCCCTGTGCATGGGTGGGTGATAGGAAGCCCAAGTATCATCACAAGATATTGAAATTAAAACAGATGTTTTCATCATCTACTCCTCTAGGTTTTCCATCTCTCTGGTGTATCTATCTACTGCATATACAAAGCCAGGTTACAGCAAACTCTGTTCAAGTATGTCTCACAAACAGAAAACAATATATTAAAAATATAAATCTGCTTCAAGGTCTATTTTATAATTCTCAAGTTCCTAATGATCTAAACTTCTTAACAGTAAAAGTACTCACACAACAGTATTGCATGGTGGGAGTTACATTGGTTACAACATGCATGTCATGAAAGTAAGTATCTATGTATTCTGGTAATAAATAAATCCATTAGAATATTCTCCTTTGAATCAAAAAAATGTGGATAATGGCTTAATACAACTTCAGTTACTTTTCCTAAAGGTATATATATATACACACATATATATAAACCCACAATTCTATGTATTTTCATTTCAATTTATGTGTGTCAACAATACTGCAGTGCACATTTCTTCTGGTTTTTTCTTTTTCATTTATAATCAGCAACAATGTAAGAAAAAAATGGTATTCATTCTGCATCTTTCACCTTCTGAAGAGATACGGCTGAACAATAATTCAGTTTGGAAATTTAATATGTCTAGGTGACAGAAGCAGGCCTGTAAATGTGCTATATCCATAAAACAAGATGTCAGCTCCCAGAAAAATATATTCTAGGCTTCAGAAGCACTTTTTGTAGGATTACAAAATAAGTTTCTTCTGTTCAGATAATGCTTTTATTTTTTCCTAAAGAGAGATTTTTTTCTCTGTAAGCTCTCTTTCATGAAGGATGATGTAGCCAGAGAATGACACTGGCAGATTTGTTACCCTTTGCCACAGCCTTGTTTCTGCAGTCTGACATGTTTCATATTCTTAAACAAATTGATTTGGGCTGTACAATTCAGCAGGGAATTATGTCATCTACATTGCTGTTTACTATCACACACAGCTGATACTGTATTTTACCATCATGACAGACCACCAACATCAGTTTTGCTGACCTCAATTCAGAAAGGTATTTATCTTTTAGAAGTTGTTTTTCTGAATGAACAGCCAGGGGTCTGATCCAGCTCTTGGCTTCAGCTTAGCATCTCTTTTCTTGTGTGGAAGCATTTTTTACACAGATGAATTTCTGCTAAAAGAGCTGAATATGAGAAGCCATATCCTGTCTTCTGGATTCTTATTCACATGGAAACTGGGAAGAGCTCCTTCCAATGGGCTTCCAGATCCTATATTAATATTTGCAAATACATACATACCTATGTTTAAAAAGTAAAAAAAAAAAAAAAAGAGCGCATAGGTTTAATTTTCGAACGGTATTTAAGAGATCTCTGATTTTGAGATCTCTGCTTATTTTTAAAACTATTGCTTTCAACCAATTTTACAAAAAAATAACGGAGAGCAGACTATTCTCCAGAAGTCTTCACAAGTATTCCACTTAGAATGTAGAAAAGTGTTTCACAATGTTGCTTACACTGGCGAACGCTCTTTAAAGATCTATGAGCAGTCTATTACTGCAGGGGATTGGGTTGGACTAGGCCACCTTACAAATCCCTTCCGACCTAATACATTCTGTGATTCTGTGATTGTATATCTGCTTATCTCCTGTCGCTAAATGTCCAGGTAAATGCAGTTTTCCTACAAAACAAGAGGCCAACCAGGAAGATCTTGTCCAAGACATGGCCTCACTTCACAGGCCATGCGGACTCCTCCACTGGTGCAGTTGCCAGTCGCACTTCTATTCCCCAAATGCAGAGTCACATTTTTATATGAGGTTCAAAGCTGCACCCTCAATTTCTCATGCACTTCTCAGTATTATTATTTCAAAGTTATGAAAACAGAGCGGGGGAGAAGCATACTTGTACAGGTTGTAATATGGAGAAAGCAGCAACAGCTGCAACACAGGCCGCCATGCCAAACTTCACAAATTGAACTCTAACTGGGCTAAAAAGCTGGACATTAAAAGGGCACATCCCGTAATGCTGCTGACTGGTAATATACTTCAAAGAAAGAATATGTCATTACACAAAACTGTTAAAAGAATAAATTGACAGTACACTTCCATTGAGAATCAACATAAATTAATGATATCTACATGGTTTCAAGTCTTTCCGAGTCAACAGCTGTTTTTACTGGATATTAGTCAGTTGTCAAATAATTAGTCTTAGATGTCCAAGTTACAAAGGGTATTTTCAGCATCAGCTGATGAACTGTTTTCATCAGTTCAGACATTAAGTCTTGCCTTACCTTTAAGTAAATCAAAGCAACAAAAATAAGAAAACAAATCGAGTTAAGTAAACCAATAAAGACTTTCCCATTATAAAAGCTTCTCCTCTCATTGGAAGAGCACAGTTCACAGCTTGCAACTGAAAGAAAAATTCATAAATGCATCCAATATAGCCATAATTGTATGTCTGCTCACCAAGGATATCTACTACATTAGGCAACTAGAGAAACCAAGGCCAATGCTCTTGAAATAAGGCATGATTACAGGTTGCAAGTGCAAGCTCCTCAGAGACAGTCCCTACCAAAATAAATACAAGAAGAAAAAATTCAAAGAAGTGGATATAACATTTACTCTTGGGTACCAATTTCTGTCCGGTGAGAAAATCCAGAGCACCTTGCAGATAATAGTAACTGTCATAGGCTCTTTAAGAGTTCCAGGAAAACTGCTACCAGTACAGACATCAGAAAAAAATACACCCCAAATTAATTCATTCTCTGACTACAGCTGAACTACCTGCTTCAAACAAAATGTGGAATCCTCTTCAGAATTACTTGATCCTTGCACTCCATGAGTAGGTCATTGGTTGGCACTGGATGAGGGATTGCAGACTACCTGGAAGGGGATATTCTGAAACAGGGTACCGAGTTCCCAGATAATTCATCAATGGACACATCTGAAGGAAATGACACACGGTAGGAATCCCTTTAAAGGCTTTTTTTGGTCTCTCCCAGCGAATCTGGCTAATATAGGTTATCTGCTAATAAAGTGCTCCTAAAGCCTTTACAGATATAAATCCATTCTGTCCTTGTTCCCAGTGGGTATAGATGTGTGAAAAGCAGAACATTAGGAGTCACAGTAATAAATGTTCCTGATAATTACACCGGTGAAAAAAGCCTCAAATGGATTTTTCCCACTGTAGGTCTTACCTAGTATGCAAAGTCTGTCACTCACACAGTTGGCAGTTCATTGTACAGAAACTTTTGCATCTTGACTACGCATGCCAGTTTTCTGGTTCTTGAATAGTCTGAATAGTCCTTCAGACTTGTTCTGTTACAAACTCTTTATGGCTATCCAGGAACATCAAGGTCAAATCTGTAACAATCTTGATTCAGAAATGCAGTTTATTTAAAATGTATACACATTAGGATCCATTTTCTTAAGATATACGGCCAATTTGTGTACTGCATTCTCTGGAATGATGGTTCTAAAGACGCATTTTAGCAGCTAATCTACAGCATACTTTATTCTAATAGTACTCATGGGAATTTTACATTCCACTCGGTTTTCTATTTTATGCTTATGATTTAAGTACTCACACTAATAATACTAATACTTCAGTGGTCTGCAGCAATACATGCTTGAAAGAGCAAAAAGAACTACTTGCTTTCAACGTGCCAAATTCAGCTAAGCATTAACATTTCTATGTTGCCTCATTATTAAGAACTTCAGGTGGTTTTGCTGTAGGATTTAGGCAGCTGGGTGCAATACAGTTGGAATACTTTTAGATCCAAAGGAAAACCCTTAAGATTTCACCTAATTAATTTGTTTGCAATCCATACAGTTTCTAACTTTAAATTACTTTATTTCCTTCCACAATTGTTGCTGTCCTGTCTGTTACTGGTGTCCTTCCTTGATCTGATGGAGACCCTCATGTGATCTGTCCCTTGGCTCTGGACCCATGAGATGGTCACAGAAGCGACACAGCATGGAATTTGCCCATCTCAAAATTGTTCGTATGTTTTGGGAACGTTCAGTCATCCACCTTTCCTCACTTCTGAGGAATCAGACCCTTGCAACATGATACTTCTATGCTTTTCCATAGTATTACAGCAAAGTAAAAAAAGAATAAAAGGTATTCAGTTAAAACTTCGACTGCTGAATATCATGCTCACATTTGTTTAAAAACTGTGTAAACTTTGGAACATGCTGAGGAAATTCAGTGCAAATATTATTTTGCTCACACTGAGCCTTCTGATTTGGCAGTATCTGTGTGCAGATCCCAATTTCATACACTGCAGATTTAATTACTTGACTTTTTTTTTAGGAGATGCTTTTGAATTCTCTGGATCGATATTGAGCAACTTGATGTGAACGCTAAATATATATGACATCTGAAAATCCATAATGTCCTGGTTTCGGCCTCAAAGCTGGCTTAAGAAGTGCTTTCTTGCTCTTTTCATCTTTTTGTCCCATGTGTGGCAGAGGCGACACACTGTGGTTTGCATAGGGGAAAGGGAGTGATTTGGAGTATAGAGAGGGTGGTAAGAATGTCCTAGAACATTTTTTGCAGAAGCATCTGTCCTCAGCTTCGTCTGCTTTAAAAACCCAGTGACAGTGCACCAGTGCCTGAAGTAACGCATGGGCTTGAGTAGCTCACTGAACAGTGGTATTAGGAACTTGGTTTCAAAAAGCCACTGGGAACAAAAGGGGAAAAAAAGAGTAGGGTTTTTTTTAAAGTTGGCACATTTTCCTTTTTTTTGGTCACACAGTCCTTCCAGGGAACTTAACTTTTAAAGCAATACTGCTCTGAAGCTTACAGAATGTTAAAATGACATTTTACTTTTATCTCAGTAACAAAAAAATTAAAGTGTATAGGTGTAGGGGTCTAACTGTGAAAGGCAAAATCCAGCTCCTTTTCCAGTTCACTTCACACGGTGCATTAGCACCTAGCTGAAATCAGTGAAATCAGTGCCAGTTCAGGCGCAAGCCTTGCAAAAAAGGCCCTGATTACAGAGTAAAGAGGTTAATCACTCTTGTAACAATACACAGAATACGCAGCAACTACGCTTAGGTAACTATACTTAGTATTGGGCCTCTCCTTAATTGCGTGAGCAATTCAGTTATTCTGTGTTCTTGACCAATTCTGACTCGTATTGTTACCTCCTATGAGACCGGTCAAAAATGTAATGGGCACTTATTTATTTTTGAAGACAAAAATAGAGTTCAAATTACTGGCTTTGTAAGATTTTTCTATTATTATTTTTAGTTTCACATTTTTAGTGCCAATTCACATGCCTGAATACTCAAAACACAGTCCTGACAGCTCTCACTTCCTCCACAGCGCAGTACGGTGGGAGACGTGTTGCTGCAGAAACAATAAGGTCAAGCTGGTTTCTTTTCAAAGCTTCCCAAAGTATAATTTCTGCTAAGATTAATATATACTTGTCTGCGGGCTGATCTCACGACTGATTTCTAGTTGTTTTGACAGCGGCAGTTGTAGTATGGGCTGCCACTGAAGTTGGTAGAAAAACTTGTCACTAACTTCAGCAGGAGTTGGATCTGGAGCTTTACAAGCTGCAGTGAAGAGTTTAATAAGTCCTTAGAGGCTTCACAGAGCTCAAACGTTTCTAGCGCATGTCTTTTATACTGAACAGGTTTGCAATGTTGTAATGAAGATGCTTCTTTAACTGATGCATCACAAGAAAAAACTTCAGCTGGCTGTCATCCCAGCTGTTGAGTTTATTTTCAGTGTGGAAATTTGCCCCCCAACAGAGGGTTTATTACTCAATAGTAATAAATGACATTTGAACACAAGAACAATGCAAACATAGATGCATTTTTAGGGAACCATTAACTTTGTGGCTGATTATTTAATGTTAGTGTTTTAAGAAACATATCCTTATTATGAATAATGATCAAGAAATACTTATTAATTTTTGTGTTTAGATGAATAAGTAATATCGAAACTACAGATAATTTTAACTGCTCAGCCTTTTGCAATATCTTTGGTTTTGCTTCTACAGCTGTGGATGCGATGTTTTTGAAGGGATGAGGGAAATTTTTCATCAGATAAGCCTCACACATCCATCGCGTTAGCCTAGGATACCTTCAGATATTTCAATTCCTCCTAGCATGTATCATGTGCTCTGCCTAGTTTGTGTCTCTGGTCACTCCCATTACACTAAAAAGAGTTTCTGGGCTTGAACTACTAAGCTTTCAAATTGAACTCTTACACTGATGAGCTTTCCAAGCCAGCAATCTTCAAAGGACAGGTTAATGGCAAATGCAGTAAAAAATCATACACAGTTAGGAATAATGAACATATCATGCTATATGAGCAAGAAAAAAAATGTCTGTGTTCCAATCTGATTAAAAGAAACTGACTTTAGTTCTCATGTTATCACATGATGCAAAAATGAAAAGTTAAAGACTTCTCCACTAAAAACTGACAAGGGGCAGAGTAATATATTTCACTGCTTTTACTTCAATTTACAGTGATTATTCATCCATTTCTTGAGATTAAATTTGCTGCTGTTGTGTTAAGAGGAAAGTATAGCCAAAGTTGGAGAGTGAATAGCTAATTTACACTTTCCTCAAAGCCCCATGGGGCAGAAATGTCCATCAACCGTATTTCATATAAGAAATGTTGATGTGTCTGACTTGGGGTGACAGAACCTGTATCTCCCTGGCACCACGGCAACATTTTGAGAAAGCACAACCGTATTACTACAAAGGCTCAAAAAAATCAGGTACAAACAAACCAGTTAATTTTAAATCTTATATTACTAAGTATATGGCCGCATATAGCTGAACTGCTGCATGAACTACAGCGAGATGTGGGTTGTATGTGACATCCAGTGGTCTTATCCAGACTGGGTACAAGCTTATTTTTATAACAGCTGTACACACAATGGTTACTATACTAGTAACAGAGACAAGGTAGTTTGTAAATCTTAGGTCTTCCTCAAAAAAGAAAGACTTTTCCCCCCCCAAAATTCAGTGTTTTCATACCAATACAGCTAAAAATATGATGGAAAACACCAGCCACAGGCAACTCAGTAAAATTAAATTTACATTATTTCCCCATCTAATATTTACTTAATATAGTAAATATTAGTATATTACTACTCTAGTACTATATTAGTATTACATTAGTATTACTGAAACAAGTATTTACTTAATATTTGACTATTGTAAACATAAAGTTTACTTGGACCTACCTTAAATGGCAAGGTTGTATTGTTAAATTTTTTGCAAGTGTAATGTCTGTACATTGTCTGTATTTTACATAAGGCAACAAAATAAAACTTACGCTAGAGGGATTATACTATGAGTATTTATGTCTGTTTTCTAGACATTAATGACAAGTTGATAAATTTGATTTTTTAAAAAGAATAATATCACTAGTTATGCAAAACCAACAACTGGAAAGCATTAGGTTACAATCAAGTGGATTTTTTGATGTAAAAAGTGACTCCAGAATAAAAATGGGAGAGAGTTGAATTGGAACAAAGGTCAGCTAAACACTCACTGGAATTTAAACACACAAGTAATGTTTGTTTGCATAATTTTTCAATGATGTCCCAATTGCATATTCGCTGGCAGACAAACACAGATGTGACTATCTAATGAGAATACAGGCCAGCTCTAAATCAATGCCTAAGCTGTTCTCTCATAAGAAATATGTGTGAGTATTAGAAAGATAACTAATGTCTATTATAAGATGCCCAGAACTAAACTCAATATTCCAATTATTCTCAAGTGTCTGGATCTTTTTGGGGTTTTGGGTCTTTTTTTTCTTTTTCATCTCATCTTATGAAATAAATTGCCCAGAATAGTTTTGTCTGTTCTGGCTTTTTTTTTTTCTCAAAAGCTCTAGAGACTACTAAGTAGTGGTATACATGAACTGCAAATCTGATTTTGCCGCAGTCATAATCACTAATATTCTTGTTTACTACCCTAATGAAAATCCTAACAGTAATTGTAATCAATAATAATACTGATAATCTTCTTTGCAGAGCATCAGCTGTACCAGAGTAATCTGATACTAACTAATGTTGTCTATAAAGCAACAATGAAACATTACAATTAGTTAATGAGTCACTGCTGAAAATGCATACTTTCTGTTCTAGGCTGAGATTTAGAAAGCAGAAGACAATTTCCTTCCAGCATAGCCTAATATATGTCCATCTACTAAAAGACATCATGTCAAAGGTATCTATCCAGATTTTCAAGAAAAGAAATAAAGATTCACCATGGAAATGTGAAGGACTTTACCTATGGGTATGGACCACTAAAAAGTCTCGATTCTAAAATAAGGTGCCTTGACTATTTCCTCAGAATTTAAAATCAATTCTTAATCTCACAGGCAGGTGGCATTAACTGAAGGTAAAACCAAAGCATCCTATTTCCTTTTGAGATTTTCATTGTGTGATCTAGTTTTTTACTCTCTGAATTTTATTAGAAAACTTAGTGGATTTGGATGTGCCGACTAAAATATGTAACATTAAACATTATTGCTGAGGAAATGTAAAAGAAGAAACCATTTTCTAAAGGCAGATGTATTCAATTTAGCAGTACTTCTCAG
Organism: Hypotaenidia okinawae; assembly: GCA_027925045.1. Classification (NCBI taxonomy): domain Eukaryota; kingdom Metazoa; phylum Chordata; class Aves; order Gruiformes; family Rallidae; genus Hypotaenidia; species Hypotaenidia okinawae. The sequence continues at coordinate 89,871,926 of BSDF01000003.1, forward strand.
GGTATATTTTGATGAGTTTACTGCAGCTGGAAAACTATATAAAGTGCCAGTGAAAATACCACATTCCTGGCTGCCATTCCTCATCCCTGTTAGCAGCTATCAAGCAGGAACAGCATAGCTGGAGCAGGCTCCGACTGATATGTGAGTGAAACCTACACTTGCAACACAGAAAAAAGAAATCTGATTTTGAGCCAACTAACCAAAGTGCTTCTGTGGGTTTGGACATACAGTCTATGAGAGTAGTGAGACTTCTGCCTTCTCACCTGCTCCCCAGGACTACCTTTGTGATCTCTGAAGAAGTACAAAGCTGAAAAGGATGGTTAAGACAACAGATGCTCACACTTTTCACCTTGCCTTGATACAAAGTCTGAAGCTGCTAGTCCTGCTGAAAATGGTGCACAAATATTAAAAGGTTAGGCCATAATGGGATAGTGTAGTATATACTAAAAAATGGTGAGGCACTACCTGACTGCATGGAGCCTTGATGTGTCCTGTGGGTCAACGCAGACCCAGGAACCATTTCTGTTAATCCAGTTAGCGGAAGGGGTAAACCATGGAGTGAGAGAGATGCTTCCTAGGAACATCTCAGCATCACTGCCTAGAGACTAGTGTCTTTTACCTTTTATACTCAATATGAGGAGATTTACCGGCTTATTAAAAGTTTTTCTATTGCTTTTAGATCAGTCCTTAATGAGGAGGGTACGTGCCCCTGAAGAAAGCCTGTTCTGGCGATATTCTTCCATCCTATGCCTCAATCAGTGAGTATTATTTGACTCTAGCACTGCACTCAGCTGGCTTCCCACTGCTACCTGCCAGAGCATCTGAGCATGGGAAAACATTTACAGCCTACAGTAAGCACCCTGTCGATGTACCTGCTGGTAAGTGCCGAGTCAGCATCCATGACATTATTAGTATTACACTAGACATACAGCCCTGTACAATCTCTAGTCCCTGTGATATGTAGTATTTGAGGTGTAAAGAAGATAATGATCATTGTATATGTTACTAAAAAACACCTAAACCCAAACTGAATGAAGTGAAATCTAGGACATCTACATCACACACAGGATAATTTTTTTCCAAGTTGTAGAGAGGTGAAGTCATGGTACTGTGTTACTTCTTCACAGAGGAAATGCCCTTTTCTTATGAGAACGAAAAGTTAATATTCTTAGAAATTATATTAAATTTCACCTAGAGAGTCCTTGTTTATTTTGTGATGTGGGAATGCAGCTGGCCAAAATAGAAAGGCTGAAAGAAGCATGAAAGCATGACTCTGTATGTCTACATTCTGATAAAAGCTGTATCTTTTTAACATTTGCTGAATTATACATTACAGAAGATACTGATATTTCTAGTTAAATGATCCCGAGAAGCAGGATTCATCAGAACCAAATCCATCCATAAGATATAGTGACGTTTCCCATCTAATAAATCATCTCTGTGATGATGAGACGTAGCAGAGCAAAATACTTGCAACAATAGCACTGACACGCACAAAAAAGATCTATTTATGTCACTGCAATATCATCTAATCTGAAGCTCGTTTTTTATTAAGATAGCTATAGTAAAGCTATACTTAGAACTCCAGGAACAATACTTCTAACTAATTATGTCTTTACTATTCTGATAGCTATAATTCTTCTGCTTTCTTTGCCCACCAAGATAACTGTATAATATCCTGTATGTTCTGAAATGCATTCCTTCATAAATCCACATTTCATTGGATGGTTTGTCCTTCCATCTAAAAGCATTTCTCAAAAATCTCCCTGGACACAAAGGGAATACATTTGCAGCTGTTGTGAAAAGAGCAGACTTGCCAAACCTGTTTGGGGATAAAGCTGCTCCTTCCCTTTGGACCTCTTCAGAAGAAAAGAACACATGTCGCGCTGCTACAAAGTGCTCAACCTGCTCAGCGACACTCATTCAATTTGCTAACAATAAATGAACAAGGAACGTATTTGCACAGCTTATTAAGACCCGTACTACACAGAGCTGTGAGCCTGCAGAGAGCCAGGTACTCCCACTTGCTGTGCAATTCTAATGAAGGCACTAGACAAGTAACGAGCTTCACCACAGCACCGACTTTTCTTAATTACTGTAGATTGGCGTGTGATTATTACAGAAACTCTCATCCTCTGTGGGTTTGTTAAAAGTAGCAAACTTCTTTCTTTCCAAACACATGCGTACGTGCATACGCCAAGCTCAGGTTTTAAAGTTGAATGCTCCCTCTTAGGACATACTAGTGCTAAGACTCCTTGGGCAACCTTCATTTGGGATACTTATGCCTATGCATCAGGTTACTGGCATTAATTACATAGTCACGTAATGACATACTCCGATTTCTGATGGGATCCTTGGGTTTTCAGCCCACAGTAGAGACGATGGTTGTATGGCAAACAGCTGTTCAGTATTTTCTGGTGTTCTCACGGTGCTGCTCATGTCTATGTTACAAGAAAACTGTCTCATTCAAATTTAGCAGTATTATCAGCTATCTCACAGATTCACAGATTCACAGAACTGTAGGGGTTGGAAGAGACCTCCAGATATCATGGAGTCCAATCCCCTGCCAAAACAGGCTCCCTAGGACAGGAAGGCATCCAGATGGGTCTTTAATATCTCCAGAGACGCAGACTGCACAGCCCCTTGGGCAGCCTGTGCCAGTGCTCTGTCACCCTCACCATGAAAAAGTTCTTCCACATACTGGTATGGAACTTCCAAAGCTCCAACTTGAGGCCACTGCCCCTTATCCTGTCCCCACAGACAACTGAAAAGAGGTTTTCCCTCTTTTCCCCCTGTGTCTCACACTTCAGATATTTATAAACATTAATCAGATCCCCATCTCAGTCTTCTTTTCTCATGGCTGAACAGCCCCAGTGCATCCAGCCTTTCCTCATAAGGAAGATGCTCCAGGCCCTTAATCATCTTTGTGGCCCTCTGCTGGACTCTGTGCTACCAATGAAAGAGGCATGTTTGGCTCTTGCGTCTCTATGAGCAAATAAAGAAAGCCCTGAAAAGTTGCAGCGGGCACATAAAGATTGCAACCTCACCAGGAAAAACCCTCTCACCTCCAGTACAGCCCTGGCTGTGTGAAAACTGCCGGCTGGGAATGGTCTCTGGACCATTTTCATGGCAAACCATGCTGGCATGCTGCCGGAAAGTGTGTGGGATGGGCCTCACCAGCTCAGGACATGGGACATTCTAACACTTTGCTAGCAGACATGTTTCTGGTCCCTGCCCAAGAATGGTCCCAGGGACACAATCAGTATAGGTATCCTCACCAAAGTCACCCTCTTGCATTTTTCTTCCTCTCTGTACAAGTACCGCAGATGGTAGCTTGCTGCATAGAAACCAGATCATTTTGCTTATCGTTTTTACTGGTGTTTTTCTTCTGCAGATCCATGACAATGAAACACTACGGAACTGAAATATCCATTGTACAGCGTTACAAGGTAATAATAGTAGGCATCAGTTATATTTGTATGGCTTGTCACTCCAAGCCCATTTTATGTTCTGGATAAGAACAATTACGAATGTAAAAATGTAAAATGGATTACTACACCGAGCAGAAGATAAGCCCGAGGCACAAAATACAGATTTATTCATTTCTATCTTGCTTAACAGAAAAGGAAAGGATTGCATATAGCATTTGCTAACAGCTAAATTTAACACATCGTCAAATTGATGGGCCAAGGAGAAGGAATCTTTTAATGCAGCATGCAGATGAAAGATTAGAATGGAGTTCAGTCTTCAGGAAAATAACGGGGTTTTTTATACACAAGGAAATGAGTGGCCAAATGGTACAGTGTGCAAATCATTTGTGCAAGGATTACTTTAAAAAACAGCCACCCCCGTCCCCACCCTGGTTCCTAGGTGCACGTGCTCTTGCAAGAAATCATACATTGTGCTAATCAAGGTATCTCAAAGGGCGTTTAACATTTTCTTTTGTTTTTACTAGCAGTTTTTATGTACTTATTTCTCTGCTTACTTTTTATCAGTTGCATCCCTTATTTCCTATTTTCTTCTACCTGAATCCTCAAATTTCTGAGTTTGCAGAATCTATGTTATCTCATTTGTAATGCTGAATGACTTGTTTATGTATTTTTAAAAAATTATCACCCTACTGATGTCAGTATTTTTAGGACACAATGCATTTCTTTTTGCACTTCTATTCCATACATCATTATTTTGGGAACAGAGATTTGTACCTAGATACTGTATCTGTCTTACTGATTTACTGCTCAGAATAAGGAAATATTTGAAAAAAAATCTAAAAAGTGAAAACATATTAAAACCCATTAAAATCATGCATAGTAAAAAAAGTCATCATGAAAGTCAAAATTAAAATATCCAAAATGCAGAATTCTAGTATTTATTTTCCAGAAGTTAACTTAACACTGTTTTTGAGGTACTTACTCAAATCCTAAATATGAGCATAACAAGGATAATGCTGGATAAGGTTTATTTTAGTATCTTAAACCCCTTGCATTAGAACTAAAAGTACTCTGCTCTGGATAAGCAGGTTTTTTTATATTTCATTTTAATGTCAGCATCCATATATTCAACAATTCAAATATCACACTAAATGGAATAAGCCTAACCTAATGGAAGAAAACAAATTAAAAAGAAAAAAATTCCTTTGCATCAAATAACCCAGGTACAGATTCCCCACTGCTTGCATAAGCTTTTTAACTTTGCAAATCCAGCATAATATGATGTTATCAGATGAAAAACAGTTCTGCTCTGTGCAGAAGTACAAAGGTCTCTATGAATTGCAGTGCACTGGAAAAACAAGGTAATTGTTTTGTGTCATTATAGAAACAACAGGAGCAGCACCATTGCAAGCAGCTGCTGAATTAGGCGCATTGGTCCTTCTTGTTTTGTTAATTGTCAAAGAGCAAAACCTTCTAAGATCATCCATGCACACAGAGGTGTTTCTAATGCTGGTTTATTACCACAGGAAGGAATTTACTCTATGAAAATCTCAGTGTGCATTTATTCTGATTTAAAAATAAAAAGATTTCCCTGTTGACTTTTTGTTGCTTACACAAGCTGTAATATCCAAGTATCTTATCGTGAAATGACATGAATTATTTCACAAATAAGCTGTATGCTGATAATATATAATATATAAATGTTTATAAACAGTTGATAGAAGTTAGAAGCATGTTGGAAGCAGGTGGAGATACTGTTATCCTTAATGGCTTTAAGTACACATCAGTCAAGGGCATTATAGAGTCTTACAAATTATTGTCATGAGCAACCTGCTGAACTATGTATCTGTAACAAATACAATAAATATATATCTATCTCAATTACAGAGTTCATTTAAACAGTTTATAACTTTAATGTAATATAATGCAAGACTGTAAATTGGTTATAAATGGGGCATGAATAAATTTAGGCTTAAAATTACAGAAAGATATTTAAACATCTGAGGATTACAGTTCTGGAATGGTCATAGAGGGCAAGAAACCTAAATTGTTTCAGTATGACTCTCATAAGCTTATGAAAGAGACTATGTTAAATAAATAGGAGAAACTCTAGAGACAAAAAAGGGGTAATGTGAGTCTTGTGTATCCAATTTGTGTCATCAAATTAAAAGCAGACTGGACCATAACATCCTTCATTATAATGTTTATTGTATGAATCTCATACTGAGAGCCAACCAAAGCTCCCTACGGGATTTAGGAAAACATTTAGCTGTCTTGGAAAAAACAGAGAGTGAGAAGACCAGGAAAAGGGCGATGCTCACTTGGAAGCTGGAGATCAGCCATTTAAGACAAGCACTTGTTCTCCTGCCTTCTCCAGCTCTCAGACATGTGGTTGCTGTGTTAACTCACTTGATCATGGCCAAGTTACTCTGAAAACTTGGGATCAAGACCAGCTTTTTTCCACAGATCAGATTACTGGGATAATGCAGTTTATTTCAGTTGGTTTGTCATGTTGTGTCATGTCGTGTGTTCTTTGTGTCATTGTTCCCCCCCCATTAGTGTAGCTATTAATATCACTCAGAGATATTGTTTATTAAATGTGTTGTTACTACACAGAAGATTATTTGGCAATTCCCTCATTGCCTGCAGCATATTTCTAGACAGAATACTGAATCCCTTCATGAAGCCTTCTCTATTACAGGAATATATGTCTGAGTGTTACACATAAAGGTTAGAGACGAAAAACTTCAAGCCAAGGATGTGTTAGAGTCTATACAGCCAAGCAGTGACACTGTGACAGTATCATATCACCAGTGGAGCTCCCTTTAATTTTATCATCATATGAATCTGACATAAATTATTTTGGCACCATATTCATCAATAGGAAGAAGCAGGTTTAATCTTGCACTGGAAAAAAACCCTTCAAATTAGGGTTTGGATTATACCCAACATGAGGTTCTTATTAGTCAGTTTTCTGTAGTCTGTTCAGACTAAGTAGGAGTATATACTCTGCTAAATTGTCCCCAACCACAAATGCTATAAACTCAAATCTGTTTTGAGTAACAAAGTTACTCACAGGCCAATGAACTTTTGCCCCCAATTCAAAAGATTTGTCTTTTATCTTTATAGGAACCATAGAAACAATGAACTAACTTTAACTACTAGTCTATTGATCTAACTTTATCTACTAAGCCAAAGTGCCTGTATAGTTGATCGTATCACCCATCTTTGAGTTTATGAAGACATCATAGCCACTGCTGGGACTCCTTTCTCAGCTGTTTGGATGAAGTTAAGGCAGGTGATGTGCAGGGGCACCATGCCCCTCATTTGATGCTCCACTTGCTCATCCTCCACTTCACTAGAAGATTCATTCCTCCGTTTCCAGTTCCACCCTATCAGAGCACCAAACAGTGACTGGAAATTGCTGGAAACCAGTCTTGCATTAACTGAGAGTGAGGTCTGCCAAACTATTACACTGAAGCCACCAAAACCAGCCCGCATTTTCTCTAAGGCATGGTGAGAGAAAGGTATCCCTGCAGAGCACAGGCACCAGGCCCTTTTGTGAAAGACATTGGCATTAACTTAACTCCACTGGTTTTAATATGGTGAAACTTAAATTGGACGAGATTTTCACTGGTTGTATACCTGAGGCCTTCTTGGCCTCCTATGTTTTCCACATACACGATACTGACTATGGCTACAGCTACAGTAGCTAATCAATTTGGAGGAGGAGAAAGGCATCAAAGGCAAAAACTATTAGAGGTATGTCTGTATGTGGTAAAAAATTGTTTACTCTTTTTCCTGACTTTCCAAAGAGAAGGCAGAACAAACTGCCAGAGCTGGTGCCATTCTGCTCTTACCTTACTGAAAACATTTTATAGCTTTATCACAGTAACACATGAGCTTTCCTGAAAGCATGTTTCTCCATAGTTGCTACTTTGCCTTTCTCCTTTTAGCAGAATTCTGCAACACACGCTGGGTTTCTGGCATCCTTGGCCATGAAAACAGGGTTGGTGACATTGTTTATGTTGTCTATCAGCACCTGAAGAAAGTAATGTAGTACTGCAGCAACACAAAGCGAGCAAGTGGAACGGAGTGAAAACAGGGACAAACAAAGCAGAAACATTTCTAACTGTTTCTTGTCTTTGCACTGTCATGGCCTGTCATCTTCTTGATCCTGGCGGAATAAAAAAGGATGTCAAATTGCTTTTAAGGCTAAATTTTAATGGAAAAATTAAGCCTATGAGCAGCAAAACTAGTGTCTCATAGTTGAAGCTCCCTGTCCTATGTCCTACCCTCCCATAGCACAATACCCTTTGCTGTACTCCAGCCTTGCCTTTAACAGTAAATTAGTGGTCAAGAGAAATTACCCAACTTTCACGCCAGGTGACAGAGTTGGGATCATGTCAGAAGAGCAAAATCCATGAAGCAAGATGCCCACAATCCCAGCCACCTGTTGGCAATAGTCTCTGGCTTGTGCTTCCCTGCCCCAAGAGAGCCCAGGGATTGTTCTGGAAAGGGCTTCTTACCATGGCCCGTAGCTATGCCAGTAGACATTCCTGCAATCACAGAGCAAGGACCACCACATACCAGCATCCGGGCCCACAGCCTGACACCCTTTAGGATAACTGTAACCTCTGTACTTTCCGAGTGCAATAATCCCACTTCTGCTCTCCCACGTGTTCGCTACATATCCTTGGCTGCTAACGGGATGATCTAATCAGGACCTATTCACTCCTGCTGGGTGAGCCTAAATGAAGATCCTGTGCCATTCTCCCAAGACCATAATAAATGATTTTGCTATGGGATTAGGTGTGTTTGTGTGACTCGTATGAAGCTGAATACTGCATACATGCTTCTGCAAGTAACATCTGCTTGCATGTCCAGCCATTTATGCAGCTTTAACAGTCAAATCTTTGTAACACCTAAAAATATTAATGCTTCGATGGAGTAATGTTTGCCTGAATGGATGTTATCTGCCTTTTCATTCAGTGAACACCTGTAGAGAATCTATTACTTGAAGAGATATTTGATATGCAAACTGTCTTCCTTTTTCCCTTTTTGGTGCCCTCTCTGAAAACCTCACGAGGTCCTCTGGGCTTTAGGAAAATTCCTCTTAACCCATTTCTGCATCTGTCAGTGGCTTCATGCTTTTAAAAATCCGTTCCTATGCGGCTTAGGTTTTTAAAGCCTATTTTAAGAAGTGACATTAGCACTCACATCCCAATGCATTTTGGTGAAATTGAGCGTCCAATTTTCAGGAGGCTTTAAGTTCACATTGATTCAGATACCTACCAGGGCTTCTGAGAGCATCAGAGCACTTGGACTTTGTGTGAATTAGGCACCTGGAGTATTTTATCAATTTTAGACTACAATAAGGATATTATCTGAACCTCTTGGAGCCTTCAGGCTCCAAAATGCTTGCATTGCTTTGAAAATGGAACTACGGCTTCAATGATGCTTAGATAATTTTGGAAATGCTGCCCTTTATCTTCTCATACACCACACTTTTATCTAACATAAATTTGTAGTAAAAAATAAAAAAACAACAAATTTTCTTTTCAAATCTCTTTAGTGTTGTTTTTTCCCTTGGGCTCAAAAGCAAAATTTCTACTGAAACCTGTGAGGTATCTACTTTGAAATCAATACCAGAAAACGTTCATGGAACATAATTGAGTTGTGTGGATTTTTAGAGGATGTGTTGAAAACATCTCTATGGAAAAGATATCAGTGTCGATTCACAGTAATTGCAGTGAAACATTATTGCTTCATTATTAAATTCCGCCAATAGCTTGCACATAATTCCATGTGATTTCTGCACACTAGAGCAGAGTCCTCCAAAGTTTAATCCTTTTTATTTATAATGCTAAGGTGCCTCTCACGTTGTGGATACTCTATACTAAGACAAAGTTGTATTCATTGCTACAGAACATTTTTGGTTGAAGCTCAGCGACCTACTTTCATTGCCTATGAGAAGAATATTTGACTACTGTCATAATCAAGCTTATCTAAAGAAGAAAAGATGGTAGCTAAAACCTATGTACACATGTAACTAGATAGTTGGTGTTCCTGTAACAATTTTTATGTATACAGACCTCTCACCATCTCAAACAGACAATGCACATGAAGAGAAGCACAGAAGTCACATAAAGCGCTGCAGGACAAAGAGCATGTGGTACAGAAAGGTCTGGGATGACTTAAACCATGGACATGAGGTGAAAGGAGAAAAACAAAGACAAAGAAAAAAACTGTAAAAAAAAGGCAGATAAAACCAAACTACTGTGGTCTGAATTTGTTAGAAATGGATTACTGCACTGCAGCCACCTTGTTTCACAGCACACAGGGAAACAGCAATGGCAGCAATGAGACAGAGCCCTGCTCCCTGCCATGACGCCCTCCCGCTCAGTGCCAAGGCAACGCTCCCACCATCCCTCTTGCACGTCTTCTCATCCCTGCATCTCATCAGTTTTCCCCTTGGCATGGACAGCATGGTACAGGCCTGCCGGCCACGGTCCTTCCTGCACACTCGGCTACCATTGCCACCCCCACAGCGCTGGGAACCCATTTACATTTAGTTTGCACTGGCAGAGATACAGACAGCAGTTGAGAATAATGGATATTGCCAGTGTGAGAGTGACATTTTATTTAGCTGACAAGAAAATGCACAGGGGTGGCTGCGAGTTTTATCGGTGGTGAGATCTGAGCTGCCAGCTCAATGTTGAAATTTTCTCTTATCCCAGCACAACTGTTGGCTGGCAACAGTTCAGACTTAACAAACAGCATCAGGGTAGTACAGCTGTTAATGTTGGAGCTGAATGTTAAAACCTTTGCTTTTTCCCTGTATGTTAAATGTATATACACTTGTATGTGCTCTCCATTATTTTTTACTTATTAATTTATAGATAACAGGTTTACCTCATTCACTTAAAAGAACTTTATACAACAAAAAGCATATGAACACCTCATGAAAGCAACTATCTTTTGTAGTTCTGAAGACAGAAGTAATACTTATTTAGGCTGCCTTATATGACTTAATGCACAATGTTCATGATCTCTCTTAAGGATTTTTTTTTAAAAAAGAAGTAGAGAATTCCTTTGAGTCCATGTGCCCAGGTATATAGAAAGAGCTGGGTTAGCAGTACCAAAGTAGTACCTTACCGCCTACAACTACCTTAAAGGAGGTTGTAGAGAGGTGGGTGATGATCTCTTCAGCCAGGTGACAGGAGATAGGACAAGAGGAAATGGCAAGAAGCTGCACCAAGGCAGGTTTAGATTAGATGTTAGGAAAACATTTTTTACTGAAGGAGCTCTCAGGGCCTGGAACAGGCTGCCCAGGGAGGTGGTTGAGTCACCATCCCTGGATGTGTTTAAAAGACGGGTAGATGAGGTACTTAGCGATATGGTTTAGCATAGGACAGGAATGGTTGGACTTGATGATCTTAAAGGTCTTTTCCAACCTTGGGATTCTGTGAAATCCAAATCCTCATAAATTCCTATTTGTTTTATATTATTTCATTATATGCCTGGACAGCACAACCACCACACCCACGCCCCCACACCCAACACCCCCTCCCCTCAGTTATCATAGAATCACAGACTGGTTTGGGTTGGAAGGGACCTCAAAGACCATCTAGTTCCAATCCCCTGCCATGGGCAGGGACACCCTCCACTAGATCGGGTTGCCCAAAGCCCCATCCAACCTGGCCTTGAATGCTGCCAGGGAGGGGGCAGCCACATCTTCTCTGGGCAGCCTATACCAGGGCCTCATCACCCTCTAATCTAAATCTACCCTCTTTTAGTTTAAAGCCATTGCCCCTTGTCCTATCATTACACTCCCTGATAAAGAAACCCCCTCTAGCTTTCCTGTAGGCTTCCTGCACTGATGCATGTCCTGCAATCAGTGTGCACCTCTGGAGAACTGGTAAACACCACAGCTGTATAAGCAGAGGACATGAAGTCAGGCTTGATTAGGACCTGAGGGCATTTCATTTTGTGACCTGCTTCTCATCAAAGGGCAGCTTTCCCAGCAGGATCCAAACATGAGGTTTTCTATCAGCTACCACAGGAAGCCCCCATGCTGCCATCCCTCCCTGTATAGCAGGGCAGCAGGGATGTTAAAACCCTTTCTTGGAAGGCAGGGGGAAAGCCACAGATACTGCTGCTTGTCTTCTGCATGAGTCCAGTGTTCAAAATAACAGAGATGTGACCATTTCAACATACCATGTTCTTCCAGTTTACTCCTAATGTCTTTACAGCAAGGGTGACAGGGTCTTTTCAAACTCTGAGCTGATCACATGTGCCCATGTACACAAAGCTCAGCTCATCCAAAGGCAAATACCCCTGGCAGCAATACAGCAGGTACAGATTAAGCTTGTCCATATCACTCCAAGGTGAATTTAGTCACTTTTCACACCAACAGGCTTTTAAAAGGGTCTTAATTCTGCATGATTCAAGTTTTTAGATATTTCCTGTACAGGGTTTCTCTTGACTCATTAGCTAGTAACCTTTGAAAAACTCAGACAGATGCATTCACTTTCACCAGTCCTTATACATTAACAATGACCAGTGTCTAAGTATATGACAATCTCCTGCTTTCTATGGCACTGAAAAGGCAAATCATTAGGAGATCCAGTCTGAGACGAAAGAATGAATTATACTTAAATAATCTCCTATGGCCTTATTATGTATATGAGCATTTTAATTAAATCATCAGATTATTGCTTTGGTATAATTTCAGAAGATAAAAATGTCAGTGGGGTAATAAAATTCTTCATTCAGATAACAGGTTTACTCATCTGTGATACCATGGATCTTCTCTGGAGTGCTTTGAAAAATACATGACCTGTAAGTCACTTTCTTACCCTGAAATACTGGAGTGGTTTTAGGCAAATGGTCAGAAACTACAGTTTGTGATTCAGAATCACAGAATCACAGAATTGTAGGGGTTGGAAGGGATCTCAAGAGATCATTGAATCCAACCCCCCATTCAGCATCCTCGGATCCTTCAGAACACGGTAACAGCCTATGCCATCATCAAACTATAGAGTCTGAACTATTATTTTATCAAATAACAAAACCCCATAAACAACAGTGAACCACACCATCAAAGTCCCCATTTCAGATCTTCTGCAAGACACACTCCATGCTGGAGCTTCTAATGCAAAGCTCATCTGAAATAGCACCAGAAGAGTAATCATCAATGGAAGACACATATTTTTCTGAGTTTGATGTAGATCTTCCTTGTGAAGATCCACACTAGAATTTTAGATACTCTGCTTCTCATACACATGCCAACAGTTTTCTGTCTGGCTTCTGAATGTCTCCATCACTCCACAATGCTTTACCAAAACCAGTTTCCTTTGCTTTCTGCTCTATCTGTACTTTCTCCATTTCTCTTCTAAGCCTTTGGCTGCATTTTGTATATATCTGCTGAAAATTTTCTCTTCTGCTTACCATATACTGTCTGTCTTCTTTACCTAGCCAGTTTCATTCTGCTGCAGATGGTGGTCCAGTATCAATTTGAAAACAAAAGGCCACCTTTTAAAATGTGTAATTAACGGCAAATGACAGAATGCGAAGTCTTCTCATTAGTGCACATATAATTGTAAACCATCTGTTTCAATGCACAGTTTTAAATATGTAGATGTTAACACATCTACACAGCAGGGGATTTCCAAAACCAAACTTCAGTCCAGTGGTGCTAACCTCCCGATCTCCTTTTCTGTCATCACTGGAGACAGATAGGTTCCTCAACAGGGTCACATAGTGTGGCCCAGTCAGTGACTTTTCCAGTTGCAAGAAATATAGCGAAAACTGGAGGCAAATAAAAAGGGTTTTGAAAGCCAAGAATAACTTGACAATAGCCTTTAAGTTTTCTTACATATGCTTGAAAAAGAAAACTTTCTCCCACTCTCCAGTCTCAGTGTCTCAGAAAGTCTCCTAAATGGAGATGTCTGGTTCAAAAAATACCACTAATGTTGAACGGAAAGCTGATATTCTGTTACAAAATCAAACAGAAAGGCAGCACTCAAATACTATGATTCATAAACTTCAAGCAGACCTAATTATGAAGAAATCATTTAAGAATTTTTCCTTAAAAACTGGGGTAAGTGAGCAACAACCTTCTGCTTCCCATTTCACTGCTCACTGAAAGCCTTTGAAATAGTAGACCTAAACAGGGGACAGATGCGAAGGGAAAACTCTTACCATAATATTTACTCGTTAGTAAAACATTTCTGGAAAAAATAAGACTAACTCACTGAAGTCCCCTGTATTAGGATGCTTAACATAACGTACATAGTAAAAAGTAATACAGTGAAATGGAAAATATGGATAATGATGGCACATTTAATTACAGTTTTCAAAGTAATCAACACACACAGGAAACAAGTTCTCTTGATTTTCCTGCCTATCAAATAGAGGTAAAATTACTCTGTGACTGGGTTTCCAGCAAATTTCTTGGTCAAAGTTTATCCTGTATGTGCATCTCACTTCTTTAAGACAGGAAGAAAAAAGTAATTATGAAGGCAACTTAAACACAGATAAAACATCAGCAGCCAGACAGATAAATAAAAGCAAAATAGTGAACTGCACCTGAGGTATGTCGACACTGGGAACTGAATGCATGTTTTTCAACATAACAGATTTTTTGCCAGAGAAAAAAGTTCAAAGTAAGTTTTTTTCAGAGCATTTAGGATCTGATACATAATTTATTGGGAAGATTTCTCAGGCTCAGAAGCATATAAAAGATGGGAAAAAACAAGAATGTGAGAAAAGAGGAATAAAAGAAAGGAAGAAAGAAAGGAAGGAAGAAAGGAAGTTAACGCTCTTCCAGAACAATTAGATGATCAAACATTGGCCCAAGAGGATGGAGGGTAATCAGTTCCAAGACTCTGCTCTGAATGCTTCTGACTTGAGCAAGTATGGCATTAGGATGACTTTTTATCTTAGTCTTGAAATTTTCTCACTTTGCCTAAGGAACCTGATATCCACAGGGCAGGAGAGCAGTTGACTCCCCAACCCGCTCATCAGACATCCCCACGCCCCATGCATGGACCATGACCTGCTCATGAAGGCAGCCAGCCAGTGACAGGGGCTCTGACCCACCTTGTGGAACATCTTCAGGCTACATTGTTTTGAAAACAACGACCAATTAACAATCCCCTAGATCAGCAAATCACAGGGAGGCTACGTGCCTTTTGCTAAAGTGGTTCATCCAGTCACAAATGGGAAGGGATAGGATTCAGTGTCAGAACTGTACAAAACCAGTAGTGGAGGAAGAGTTTCCTAAAGAGATTTGGCTTTTTTTCACTGTTGCTTATTTTAATTTTTGACAAAAATTACCGCAAGTATTACAATTTATATTTTGAGTACCAGTGCTGATGCCCCAGTTAGAGTGTAGATATCCTTTGGGAAAGGGAATTGAAGCGTGTGAGCTAGGAACTTGCACTATCCATGGGGTTACCAAATTACCTGATTTTGAGATAGTAAAATAAACTTTACACATCCGCACTGTAAAATCATAAAACCTCCATGTCATAATTTGTATCAGTAGGAAAAAAACAACTATGCACATAATTTTTCTTTATTCCCATTTTCATTTTCACCTGTAGTATCTGTTTACTGATAAGACTATTAAATAGTCCAGAGGCAAGAATCATGGGGAAATCTACCACACTATCCTACGTCCCTTTGATGATCACTGGCCAGTTAAAATTAACTTTGAGGCCTACTGCTTAGCCAGTTTTTAACCTGTGCCATACATGGCTACTGATTCTTTGAGAATTTACTCTTTTAACTGACTCACTCTCAATATCTCCTTTGCAAATGAGAAAAAGAGTTTTAATTAACCATTACTGCTTCTGTAGATGGAAATTTCTCTTTTTGGCTCAGACTGAGTCAGAAGCTACAAATGTAACATGTGACAGGCCAGAGCAGACGTGAGACCATTGATTTGAATGACTTCTGACTAGTTTGTTTAAAAATATGAAGGATGTAGACTTAACTAAAAAGTCACTGTTATTATTAAAAGTAAGAGATATCTTGAATTATGTTTTGGTTTTTATTTACAAACACTTGTTACAAAATACCACATCCTTACAGAGTAAATCTAGCATGGGCAAGCCTAGCTTAATACAATTTTAACAAATATATCTTAAGATAAAGCAAGATTTTATTTGTGTTTAATTAGGAAAACTTAATTCTAAGAATCTTATTTATATTACATGCTTTGCTTAGGTTATTAGTTTTGTTTTGTATTCTGCCCTTCATAATTGAAAACAGCATAGTCAATTCTTTTTCTTTGTAATTAATTATTAATCAGTGGAATTTTGAGCCCTGCTAATGCTACTCTATTTACTTTAAAAATGGAGAAATTCTTAACCGCTTTTAAAGATGATATATAAAGTCTCTATTTTAGGTCAAACTTATCTCTGATTTTTTTTCCTCTCTGTCTTCTTCATTTCTTTTAATTAGCTTCCCATTAGAAGGAGTGTGAATGGTAACACATAGAAACCATTTGCATACTCCTTGTAAGTTAAATTAAATTCTTATTGTGATGAGACAGAGTGAAAGATTATATACTTAGATGTCATCTCCCATTAATTTTCTATTTAGTTTAGAGAGTTTTTCATTTGCATTTAACTGCTTGACAAAGATCAGTTGTTAAATTACAATGCATTTTCACCTACTGACTAAAGAGGATCTTAAATCTTGAATGATGTGCAGATGTTTAACAGCATTTCAAAAAATAGAGAGGCAATGTCACATGCAGGCAGCTGTTGCTTCATTATTTTTCCTCTAAGTATTTATCAAATTAATATTTTCTTCCTAGGTCTTTCCTTCAGGCTGTCCTTCAATATCTGGAGAACACAGGTGTGGTTTGTGGGGAAGGAAGATATATGTCTTAAGGTAAATTATATCCTTGGCCATTCCTCCCACTGTCTATGGGACAAACCTTACAGCACAAGTCCAGGTGTCCAGGGGTTCTCCTCAGCTCTTCTAGTAGTTGGGACTTACCCACTTCATTAACTTCAGTCCACAAAAACATGTGAGGTTTGGGGCAGTTTACATGCAGACCTTTGACCTCTCTTCCTAAATCTTAACTTAAATAGCAATGCTGCAGTTTTAGTGGTGTTACAGGTCCTCCATGGTGGAAGGCAAAATCTATTCCCACGTACCAAATGGTAATACCTCATTTCCAGGTCTGTGCCTATAGGAATTTAAACAATCCCACCAGCCTTTTGAAAAGCAACCTTCAGCCTTCCAGTGGTTGGCCAAAGCCTCACAGATGTGCTGGTTCAATGGCAATAGGAGCCAACGTTCAGCTCCTCTGACTGGCACTGCCTCTCACTACTTCAGCCTGGGAGTCAGAAAGCCACAGGGAGAGGTGGCTCACCTCACCACTCCACTTCTCTGCCTTCTAGCCTCAAAGCAACTTTCCAAGCCCTTATCAGTCACATGGGAGCAACTCTTGGATCACCACCATACTTTTATGGGGGCTGGCATCACAGAAAGGCGAGTGGGGTGTGATGGGGAGGGGAGTTATGGGTTAAGAAGAAGCTTGCAGACAATATTCTTATCAGTCATTTATTTTAAATAAAAAGTGCTTATCTACTTTATGCAACAGAGGTGCAAAAGAAGCAGCCAAAATGATACTGTACTGTTACAAGAAAAGGAAAAAACGTGACAGATCTCTCTGAATGTTTTATCCTATGACCCAGGTAACTCTACTGCCTTAGCAGATAGATTCAAAACATATAACAGATAAGGCCACTTCCCAGGAGTTTCATGAGACACTAACTTAACTCACATGTTCTTTCCTGTGGTGTCAGTACCTCTCCTGTTACCATTTCCACTGGATGCTACAACCCTACAGAGAGGTGTTCTACCTGTTCCGAACAGCCTACCTTGATTTATTGCTGTAATAATTGGTCCTTGGCTTGGCAGCATTTCAGTGGGAATTGTGGCTGCCCTGGTTTCTCAGAATAAAGCCAGACCTGCTCTAAATCAGGCACGGGCTATCAGTGACTGCTTTGGAAAGAGTGGGCATTTTGCCTTTCTGCAGTCATTTACCGAACCTGAAAAAAGACCATGCGTACTTAACACAGACCTTGTCACGATCAATCCATTGATACTGCCAAGACACAATAAAGAAGTCTGGTTACACTGCCTTTGAACATACTTCCCACCCCCCACATTCACTGCAAACACTGAGCTTTGCTCTCTGTTACCAGTAGTTTTTATATGAAAAAGTCTTCATTGCAAACAGAGAAACTGACTGCAAAGCTACAGAACCTCACTATAAAATACAGAACACCTGGTGGGACGACAACCAGTGCTCTAAGCTTTGTATCCCAAGAACAGGCACCTGAAAGTTACATTTTCTTCAGATTACCCTTTTCATGAATTTCACTGATGGTCACATTCCCTGAGCGAAGAACAGCATCACTGTTTGGTTACACCATGATAATGAGACCTGGTGTTACATAAAGGTGGTGGTGTTGCGGTGGTATAATGGTCCCATACGGCCAGGTGGGGAAGGAGCAGCAGTAAAACCAAACCATCAGAGTTCCTGCTCATTTGTCTTTCTGCTTATTCGATGATGTGGAGACCTGTGCCACACCACTAACGCCAGTTAGCTTGATACTTGACCATGAGGTGCCAAAGATGTGCATCATTTTTATGTAGTTCACGAATCATTTCTGCTGTGTATTACAAGATCACATAGAGTCTGCAGGTGAAGTGGAAACACAGAAGTCTTGAAAAATTAGAGATCACCTGATACCAACTGAGAATCAAAAAACATGTCCTTCCCTCTGCTTCACTAAATTTTTAGTTTTATTCTGGTTATGTTTCTGATGTTTTTTTGCAACTGTTTTGCTTTTATTTAATGCTAAGCAAGTGTATAAAGCACCACAAAGCAGCCAGTCCAATTAACTGTAAAAAGTAAAAAGCCCAACAGCATTTTCCCAAAGGAAATACACATATTTCCACAAATATTCCAGCTTTTAAAAAATAAGAATTTTTTCACATAATACAATTTTGATTTCCAAACGATGACATTAAATCAGAAATAAGACCAGGATCGAGAGAAATCGCACAAGAGTAATCTTGCCACCAATATTACAGTGACACATTTTAAGTTCCAGGGGTTCTATCCAAAAAATATTTTTTGTTCATTTTAGAATCACGTAAGAGATGCTTTTTCAATTGGTTTTCATCCCAAGGGAAAATCTGTGTAAGAAATATTGGAAGCATTTATTGCATATATAAATCCTTACCTCCAGATACAGTTAAATATTTACACAGTGTCCATGGAGTGTGAATATTTGATTTTATATTCTGATTTTGATTTGTCTTGTTTCCTTTAAAAAAAAAATTTAAAATTCCCTAAACTTCACAGCCAAGTGACCAACCTCACTTCACCTCAGTGTTTTCCTATTGCTTCTCCAGTTTCTCCACTGGAGTTTCTGCTCTGAATCTAAAGAAAAACATGTTACCGCTTTTTATCTTCAAATTTCTGCTTAGATGCTTTTAGTACAAAACCTACTTTGAATCTTTCCAGATCGGTCAGTGCTTGGTAAAAACAGTTCTTTTGGTTAGAGGAATACAGAGCGGAACAACCCGACCTCCTTTGTGGCCACACACAGCCACAGCATCTGCTACTTATTTTGCAAGTTGCTAATGACAGTGAACAGTTTTCAGCTACTACTGAAAGTATATAAAACACAACCACACTAGGAAATCCTGAGATAGAGGATACCAGAGCCTTTTTTGCAAACATATGCCAATGCACTTTCAGTGAATATATTAAAAAAAGTCTTTTATCTTCTTACTTTTTCTATCCACTGTTCCTATTATATTAGTTATGAGTGCACTTTTATTTTCCTGTAGATTTCTAGTATCCTGACATTTCTTTCTACTCCTTGCACTTCATAAAGTTACTTTGAAAGCTAATTCAGACAAATCAATTTGCTCCCTGTACAAAGTAAACAGAGCCGTCACTGTTCCTTACTTTTAAAGAATGATGCCTGTAAGGCACTACCTTTACAATATACAAATTGTTAATCCTCTTCCTGAGAACATTGAAGTTTACTGCTAGACGAGAAGATAATTTTCAAGCTGAAGTAGACACTAAGGTTGTGCAGGCTAAAAAAAATCCACCTTATAAAACCTAAAAATCCTTGCATGCAAGTTTCCCCCACATTTGCCCAGGAATATAAAGAGAACACAGCCAGCTGCTGTGGAAGAAGGAAAAATACTAAAATTCTGAAGCCCTGCTATAGTAGATTGCATTCTCTGCATTTCAAAACCCTTATTTAGAGGGTAAACCATAAATAAAGCTAACATAAAAACAATGGTGATACTCTCTTCACAGAGTTTGGTCATGAAAACGATCTTAGACTAGGCTTGGTGTTTTGGTTCAAATTTTGCTGGTCAAAATGTGATGCTGGATATATGCAGTCATCTAGCAACACACTTACTGAGATACGGATGTGTTCTGCTGGTTTGGTTGGCTGTTGGTTTTTTTTCAAGAAAAAATTTTGATTTTAATTGAAATCTCATTCTCTGGGAAAGAAGAAAGATCACTGAGGCTTCTGTAGAAGTGTCCATCATTGTCTTAGTTATCTTCTAGTGCTAACACATAGATGATTTCAAAAGCTAAGCTAGTTGAAGATGTTCAGAGCCATACAATGTGCAAAGCCCTTTTGAAAAGGGCTGTTAGAAAGGAAAACAATCAGAGGCAATTGATGGTCCTGTACTTCTTTACATAAAACGCTCCCATTTGCCAATACTTAGCAAAAATTAACAATCTTACCCTTCAAAAAGAAGAATGAACTGTGTATGTCAAGGCAGAGTCAATGTTTGCTGTATCTGCTACTTGACTACATTTATTCAAAGGAATGCAATTTTGATGGTAGGAGCAATAATTAACTTATCCTTTCCTTTTTTATTTGATTGGTGGCTCTCTTAATAAACTTTAAAGTTGTTTTTGGTAAATAGAAATGCTAACGAATGATTAAATTAGTCACCAAAATTGGATCCAAGCAGAATTCATCAGAATCTGTACCCTTTATCTAAAACCTATTCTTTAGAGGTATGGAAATCCAGTGAATTTATCTTCATTGTAGAAGCTAAGAGCAGATTTCTCAGGAAACTAATAACTTCATACCCAACACAGCATCCATAGCAGCTGAAGAACTGTGAAAAATTCAAGATCCTGACAGAAGGCCAACAGAATAGGCTGTTGTAGACAGAAAAGTAACTTCCAGGGTTTACTGAAAGTCTCAAGGTATGCCAGTTTATGCAGTAGTTAACCATTCATAATAGTTAATATTCCTGCCACTAAGCAAGGAGATACTGGCTGAGAACAATTTTTTTTCGAAGTGCTATTTATATATACATATATGTATATACAGATTTTATCCTAATCTATAGCAAGAGTGCCACTGGTTTGGCACATTTCACTTGTAATCTGCAGAGACCTTATCTTAGACCATTATACATAATATGGAAAATAAACCAAGTTCCTGAATGTAACAGAGTAGAAAACACTTTAAGAGGCAACAGAACAGCAAAGAAGAACGAAAGCCTAAAGAAACATTAGACAAACTAGGAAACAGACAGAAAGAAGAGTTGAGTTGCACTGATGGCACACACAACATTAGGAGTTGGAAGGGACCTTTAAAGATCATCTAGCCCAACCCTCCTGCCAGAGCAGGATCACCCAGACTAAATCACACAGGAACACATCCAGGCGGGTTCTGAATGTCTCCAGAGAAGGAGACTCCACAGCCTCTCTGGGCAGCCTGTTCCAGTGCCCTGACACTGTCACAGTGAAAAAGTTCCTCCTTATATTCACATGGAACTTCCTATGCTCCAGCTTGCACCCGTTGCCCTTTGTCCTATTGTTGGCATCACTGAGAAGAGCCTGGCTCCATCCTCCTGACTGTCACCCTTTACAAATTTATAAACATTAATAAGGTCACCCCTCAGTCTCCTCTTCTCCAAGCTGAAGAGGCCCACCAGTTTCAGAGAAAAAAAGAAAATAACTGAAGACATCACATGTGGCTGTTCCCCAGCAATGACCAAAAGACAATTTGCTGTAACAGTCATCAACAAACTGAAACCTTCTCAGGCACAAAAGAAAGCAAAAGCTCTGAGCAGGGAGATGATCACGGTACTTCTAAATACTAGTAACACATTTACCAGCAAGAGCTAAGGGGCTAAAGTTGTCATTTTCCACTTCTCCTACAAGCATGTTTTATGAGGTGTTCATGTCCCTAGTTATGTGATGAGCCACAGTCAGACAGTAATAGAGTATCACATCGAAAACCAGACCTCTGCCTGTGTCAGGCAATCCTGGTGAACCACCTTAGTAGATATAAAAATGCTCCCTGTGAATAGACATGCAAATGCCTGGACCAAAAGCTGAACCTCAACTGTATGTCCCTGATGTCTCACGCTCTCCTACCACCCAACCACAAGGACCCACAGCCGGACACCAGCCTCCTCCTCCTCCACTTCTTACCCCTGACCAATGCCACATTTTTAGCCAAAGCCTGAACTTTAGCCAAAGCCAAAGCCTGAGCTTTTAGCCAAAGCTCCTGTTTACATGCCTGTAAGACATCCAGTTGACCTTGGCAGAAACATCCCACGAACCATAAAAACATTCAAACATTAAATTATATGGAAGATCAAGAAATAAAGTTTGGCCTGTGCTCTGGCTGATTTAGTTCACTTCTGAGGATGAAGCTTGATAAGGGTATTTGGGATCATCTAAGGCTCTCCTAGTCTTTGTCAGCAGCCAGGAAAACTGACTTTAAGAGAACTGTTCACAGCCAAATCAGTTCAAAAAGCAGTGAAGATGAGCCACTGACCTCTGAAATCAGCAGAAAACAGAAACAAGATTTCTGAAGATTAAAAAGAAAAAAAGACAAGGAGAGCAGAAATTAAAAGTACCCACAAAAGAATGTATTGGAGCTTAAACAAGTAAGGTTTCACAGTCATGCTTAAGTCTCGGTGTGCAGAAATGAACGTGTCGTGGGGAAATTCCCTAGGCACTCTGCTTCAATTTCCTGACTATAAAACGAGAGCGAGCAGTCCTCTTTACATCTTTCTCACTGAAAATTTGAACACCAGTCTTGAAGAGAGAGACTCTTTACTATCAACTTATGTGTTTCTTGTCAAGAAATACATATTAATTCTATGCCCTCTGAGAAAGAATAAACAGCATGTTCAAAGTCCCGTGTTAGATTCCCTCTCTGGGATGCATGCTTCTAATCCCACAGGCAGCTCCTGAATATGTGTAGATAAAATATGTCATGATCTGATCATTTGAGATTCACCTGTGTTCCGGAATCTTGTGAAGTAATGTTCTCTGGGTTTACACAGACTTTTACACTTGGCTACCATCTGTAAAACAACTAGTGAAAACCAGATTGGACTAGTAAAAGGAGGTTCATCCAGTGCCTTCTGTAATACCACACAAAGTGTCTGGTGTTCAGAAGTGCAAGAATGAAAAAGCCATTATAAAGAAAAAGGGCTGATCGCCACACATGTCACTATGTCATTTAATAATTTCTATTAATTTCTATATAGCATTAAAATAGCAGGTAAGCTGCAAGAGTGCACAGGAGCTTTCTTCCTAAGTCACTTGAACTGGATTTTCAAATCTGCGTTTTTGACACAAAAAAGCACAACTATTCCAACAACTTCAGATTTCCTTCTTTTTTCTACTTCTTCCCCTCGTGCCTTGTCAGGGTGAGTAAACACCCAGCTGGTTACACATTCAATATCAATCTGGCTTTCTCCTGGGAATGGAACATGCTTCATTCTGTGTAATATGGTGCAAAGGAAGGGAGAAAGAGTAAGAAATCCCAGCATAAGGATGATTTTCCTTCACACAGTTGATGACACCTGCAAGTTTTGGTTTTTTTTCCATTAGGCAATGATAAACATCTTCAGCTTCAGCTGAAAATATACAGAATGGGTTTCCTTACATTTTAAGTACTCCTCGTCCAAAGCCAAGAAAATGTAAGAAAATGATATTAACTACTAGTAACAAATGCTCGCTCAGTCAAGCTCTGTTTACAATAACATTACCTCTAGCAGCCAATATTACAGAGCAAACAAACAATAAACTGTCATGCCAGATTCTTACGGAAATAAATTCATGAAATAGAGTTCTACATTATAATCTGTTTAACCAGTGAAGAAAAAACACTGCAATGGTTTGTTATAAAGTTTCAGGTAGACCCCAAGCAAGCATTTACCGCCTGCACTGGAGAAGGAAGAGGCTTTTACTGCAGGATGCACTAGTTCTCCCAGCCATTCAAAGCTCATTAGCTGTCACAGCAGCAGCATACAGCAGCTGTGACATGAGCCACTAAAAATACCCTCTTATTGGCATCTGTTCTGTGGTATTTTGTGTTCACTGGAACCTTCAGTGGGTGTGTGAAATTTTCCAGCTGCTTATAATATATAGATGGCTACAGACCTTGTCTGACAGAGAAGGGAAGGTTTAGAAGAGGTGCAAGAGTATCACCATGTGCTAGAGCACTGTACGCTGCTTTATACCACACTGAGGTTTGCTTGCAAATAATCACATTTGTTGTAAATTATGGTGAAAGTCTATCCAAAAGCTGGCTGATTCTACAACTTTGAAAAGTTTTACAGGCTTATATTGTGTTTTCACCCCACGAGGTCTGCATTTCTTCCCAGTACGCAGCACATTGGAGGTGACTTATTATTTTTGCTTGTAAGTAAAACTTTTCCTTTTTCCAAAATGCCATAGGCATTAACTTCACCTATATATTTGTCTCCCAATCAAGCAAATCAATAGCTGAGGAAGAGGAACTGGACTTTAAACTTCTAAGTTTATATTCTAAGTTTAACCAAGAGCCTTGCCAATCAAAATTGGCAAGGCAAGGAGGCAGAAGCCACTGAGCGGGACACTAAGCCAAGATGGTCTACCATATGGGAGCCCAACACGCAGTGGCAGGGATAAAGACTGCCCCTTGCTCCTGCTCACGTTTGCCACCACCCGTTTCTGCAGCACATTCACTGCTCCAATCGCAGGCAACACAAACTGCAAGGCTTATTCAGTGGTGAGGTGCTTATACTGCATTTTGTAGCTACTTTCCAATTACATAAGTTTTCTGTCTTCAGCTTTCTCCTGCAGTACAGGTTTAAAAATAACAACATGTAAAAGAGAAGAAGAGTTGTTCAATGTTTATTCATGATTTCTGATAGGAAAAACCCAACCCAAACCCACAATGAAAGGAATCACGCAACTAACTTGCAGTAACAATTTAATGAAGTTCTGTGGGTCTTGTCAACTATCTGATCTGATGTTTGCAATAGATGTAACAACTGTCTGTGGCAGGTGGTTGGCCAAAACCAATAAAGAAGCATTAGGAACAGAGAACTTCTTGCACTCAATTAAGGAAGTGTTATATTACCAGACATTAGTTCTACTAAACAATAATAAAGTTGAAGAAGTCTAAGCGGTCTCAGATGGTAGAAAGGGAAAGAGCTCCATCACAATCTCTCAATCTCTATTCAGTGAAAGAAGCCTTCCTGACTTAGGGAAAATCCACCCACATTATAACCTCTTTCCAACTATTTAATGTGCATTCTGAAATGACTTTACAATAAAGCTGAGATAAGCAGAAATCTTCCTGCTTAAAAATTATTGCTGAAGATATTGGTTCACTGTGTCTCCACCGGGAAACTGAATAAGACTTTACTTCCGTCAGCAGATCTTCTAGTGAGAAGAGCATTAATCATATCACTTTGTGGAATACTTTGGCATTACTAAGCAATCATTTTATTTTTTTTTTCTAAGTTGTAAGACAAGACACCATTTACTGTGAGATGAATAATGAGGAATGGAAGAGGGCAAGTTCATTCACTGCGATGTGGATCCTACCTTGGTGGCACTCAGTGTACTTTCATGATTAATTTCCAGCTACAGGGGTTTGTAAATTCACATAATCAGAGATAGGGGTTGGTTAAAAAGCAACAAACATAGCTATTTATATGAGGAACATTTGTCTCTTAGAGTTTGTTCGTATTGCTCATAAGGGTTTTCCATTTCAAGGAGATAATGAGTAAGAAAATAAACTGTAATATGCTGAAGATAATGAACTTATTTATTTCTCAAAGATCTACACTGCCAATTCTAGTGTATGGCTAAGCACACTTAAATTAGTTCTTCCCAAGAAAACATTGCTTACTGCAAAGTAATAGTGTATTTATAAGCCTCTTAAAGTAATTAAGACTAAATTTACTGAGGAAGCAAAAGGATGCATTGAACCAATAAAATCAACTGTTCCTGTGATCTGCAGAAGCACATCAGTGACTCTCAGGAACTTGGATAGTGTAAAATTTATGAAGAGTTAACAGCTCTGGCAGCTACAGGACCTTTCAGTGGCAATTATGCAACATTCAGAACTCAACCATCCCGTCTCCATCGCAGACCCTTCCGCAAAGGGCGTTGCATCAGAAAAAACGGTATCTGGTTTTCCTCTTTTGAAATAGGCAGCATTAGATGTCAACAAATGAAATTTGATTCCAAGAGAATGCAATCAAATGGAGCAGACACAGCAAGCAAATCGAATGGGAGAAGAGAATGTGGTACCAGCGCTTTTATCCCCAGCCCACTTCTGGCCACCAGACCTATGAAGAATATTGCCTGTGAACTCTGAGGAGTGCAGTGTGGCATTTGTTCCTGCCTCACTGTTCCCTTGGGGACAGCACTGCAAGGTTACAAGCATGCTGCAGGTTGCCAGTGAAACCCGAGCCCCTCCACACTGCCGTTTCTGGGAGGCAATCCTGCTGCCCAGAGGAGAGGGTCAGGCTCTGCCACCAGGCAGTGGCACTTCGGATATCCGCTGCAGGACAGCTGTACAACACTTGATCCTGCCAGCGCCCGCTCCCATGGCAAAAAGGAGTGAAGGCTTGTGGACTGGGATAAAGATGCTGAGCGTGCTTGAGCAGACATCTTTGTGGGAGTTTCTGACACTGGGGCTGGCTCTCTGCATGAAGTCATACTTGTAGAAAGGAACACAGACGGAAATTGATCTGACTGTGACAATGGGTTATGCCAGTGGGACACTGTTAGTGGGACCTAAGAGTACTGGACTGCCAATGCATCAACTCAGCGCCAGGCTGCACCTAGCAGTATGACTTACAGATACAGTGGGACTCCTAACTGGTATATACTGTAACATTTAGAGAGTTAAATAATAACAAATACTTGTTTTTAAAAACATTTGTTTTACTTTTACAAACAAAAGAATCCTTTAAAAAGTAATCTACAAGATTTACAAATTAAAAGGTAGAACACAAAGAACAGAGAAAGCAGTGGTGGAACTAAGTTGGGAATTTGGAAGTGAGGGTACTGAGGAGAGGGAGAGTTAATGAAGCACAGAGGAAAGATAACAAAATGGCACGGGACAACAGCTATGAGGGATAAGGAGAAAGGTGAAGAAGTGACAGGTGAGAATTTAGTTATCAGTGAAACAGGCATGGGG
Organism: Hypotaenidia okinawae; assembly: GCA_027925045.1. Lineage (NCBI taxonomy): Eukaryota > Metazoa > Chordata > Aves > Gruiformes > Rallidae > Hypotaenidia > Hypotaenidia okinawae. The sequence goes on from BSDF01000003.1 coordinate 89,898,897, forward strand.
AACATGACAGTCCCTGGAACAGAAGAACTGATTGGAAATTCAAACTCTACTTAATACTGCATTGGCATGATGAGAAAATTACCTGTGGAAGTACAGGCTTTTAATTCACATTTATGTCTCTGTTTATTTATCTATCTATCTTGTGGCCCTATCACAACTGAATGTAATGATTATTTATTCAGTGAGGGATGATGTGAACAGGAGATTACTGCAAATCAATGCAACATGGAAATTAGAGTATCGTAAGTATCTCAATATATACAAAGGCTAAAGAAGATATAAAGCTGTACAGGAGGTTCTAAAATATATTTAATAAAGATATATATATATATAAAATATGAAATAAAAATGAGTCATCTGATTTTGTAGCATAAATGTGGAATGATGACCTCATAGAGGTCCAGTTGATAAGATTTCCACCTTTAAATATACACTAGGAATCTATTGCACACCATATACAAAACTGTAGGGAATAGTATCATTGAAACTACTTTAATGTCCACTTAAAGAGAACTCAACCCTTGAAGTCAAGATGAAAAAACACCAAACTAAAACTAAACCAACATAAAATCAGAAATAAGACTAACTGTTGGTAACACATGTGAACAGCACAAATAGAATTTGTTACTTTTAATATGTCTTAGTTTTTTCAATAGATGCTACCTTTGTACCAATTTTGTAATTGAAATTATGTTCTTAAATGTTTCAACTCTCTGCTCTGAACATGCAAAATGAAATGAGCTCCACACACTGTGACTGAAAGTCTAAAGAGGGAACTTTTAATTCTCCATCTCCTGCTTTAAAGCACTGGGTGAATACCAATAGGACATGTAGAATGGGAGAACGCCTTGTATTGCAATGTTCTCATCTGTCCATCAGATGTCATAGCCATGAGGGTTAGCTATATCTGATACAGTTTGATCTTTTCATGCAGAGTATTCATGCCATGGCATATTTTGTTATTAAAAAAATAATTTAACAATTTTAAATTAAAACAACCTGCCATTCACTTCATAATGTGGGAGGAAATACATCCTCCTACCCAGAGCTGGGCATCTTGGACCGCCAGAAACATAGAGCTCCTCTGCCTTTAAAAAAAACAAGGCACACACTTATGAATCGCTCTTCCAGTGAACAGAGTCAGTGGGAATTCAATAGCATTTTGCCAGAAGAATGTTTTGCCTGTGGGCTGGAAGGGCTATAGGCAGCACAGTGTCACTTCAATGAACTCCAGCTTACCAGGGCATCTGTGAATGATTTCTTTATGCAAGGCTCTCACAGCCAACATGCATCTGAAGGAAACACTCTGTTTTGAGAAATTCTAGTCTCAGTCTCCTCCTCACTCCCTCGGTCTATAAAAATAAAAGTCAGCTTAAAAATGTACTAGAGAAATAAAACTGCATCCAAATAAAATTTATTCACTCCCAGGCAACTATGTTTCCATTTCTAGCTTGCTGGCAGAAGATGAATTTGTGACTTATGGGCAGAATTTTACAAGTGGGAATGCAGCAAAAGAGGTACTTTTATACAGTACGGATTTCTCTGCTTGGCAATGAGATCTTTCAGGCTGCAGTGTGTTGCATATCTGAACCTCATTAATGTTTACTTCACAGTTAGGGATTATTATATTTCTAAAATTCTGTTGTTTCCAAACCCGCATATTTAAAGAAAATGAGTGTACAGCCCTGATACTTTGCTCAAAGAAACGCATTCATTTTGCCTGCTCTGGGCGTTAGTCAAGTATATTTGATAGGCATTTAAAACTACCATTTAAATTCCTTAGTAGAGGTGTGAAAGCTTCTAAATTATCAAGTCTGAATTGTATCAGCATGAATATTCCCTTCCCCCCAAAATTACTCTCTGATATCTGAGCTGCTTTAAACAAAGCTAATAAGGCCTAAAAAGGTGCAAAAAAATGCATGCATGTGCATGAAAATGTAACAATAAATAATCATTAAACACCACTTATGAAAACACAGGAGACAAACAATAGCAATTTAACATCTCTCTCAATATGGAATGCAAAAGCCTTTCATCTCCAGGTGTACGGTGTTCAGAATAATCTCCTTACATAAGCTTTTAGCAAGCAAGGAGAAAGTGCTGCTGTTTATTCTGAAGCCTATCACAACACAGAGCATAAAAATAAAAATAAAAAAGCACAAGATTTTTTTTTTCTTTTTTAAATTGCATTTTACCGAAGTGAAGGAGGCACGGAGGTTGCTTTAAAGATGAGGCACATTTTAGCCAAATTTACATAAAAATCTCTCAATTAATGGTGATATAATGTTCCTGGAGTTCTACTAGAGTATCATGTAGATAATATTTAAAAATGGTAATTAATTCTTTTCCACTACATTGGTCTAAGTAGTTCTGCTCAATGGTATATGCAGCGTAACATTACAGCACATTGAAATAATTTTTGCATCGCTATTGCTGATTAGCGCAGAATTGTCAATTCACTGCAGTGGAGTCTGCTGATCAAATCACAGGAAAATAAAGGCTGTATCTGCATGATCAAATACATATTTTGGTCCAATCATGCCGCAATATATGCCAATCTGCTAGGGGTTTTAAGGATGTTGATGCTCCTAAAAAATGCATGTTTGGGCCTAATAGGATGACCATCCGCTGGCACGATCAGAGGGTGCAGAGATAACTTGGCAGAAAAGCCAATGGGTTTTCCCACATATAGAAAAGTAAGTAGTCAGGTAATAAACCTTTCTTTTTTTTCTTTTCTTTTTTTATGATCCTGAGGAACAGCTTGCCAGAGCTGATGATATACAACTGATGCACGCTTTCGTATTTCCACCTCACACTTGCTTGCAGAAAATTGTGCTAAGATGCCACAGGGATTTTAAAACTACTTTTGTGCTTTGTATTTTCGTTCCTAAAGTCACTATACCACAGTGTAAGCAATACAGCAACAGTCTTGCCATTTCTTTTAGTCTTTGGTTGATAAATCCATGTAAGGAATTCCTCTACTTCCACTAGTGTAACTGTATTGACAATGTATCATACAAACCGTTACCTTCTGAAGGAACCAAAAGACACCTCCCTGTAGAGATTTACTTAAAATATTTCTATTTCCTTCAAATAATGCTTTAGATTTATTAACATAAAGCAGATACTAATATCTACTAATAATTTGCTTTGTTTAGTGGCTGTTGCACATATTATTTCTCATTTAAACTCCTATATAATTTATTAATAAAAGTATAGAATTCTTACTACTATCTATATTAATTTTCTCTCTTTTGTCTTCTTAACATCATGACAGACTTTTTCTAGCTCTTTCTTTTCTGGTAAGTTTCAAAAGACAAAAGAAAATCTGAAAGAGGGAAAAATCCAGAAATAAACCAGCTAACTTGGCACAAATGCTGAGTCAAGGGACCTCTCCAAGTCCTCCAGACTAACAAGTTATGAGTAATTTCTTATTATCATGAGAGGGTTAATGATGTTCTCCTAGAGGCCCAAAAAGAAGAATATACAAGAAAACCACAGGAAATATATGCAACATCTGCAGCCCTCCTACCTTTCACTGTTCTGATTGCATCAAACATGCACATCCTAAGCACAAACCTTGGGTAATGCAGAGCAGACAGCAGGGCTTCTGGAAGAAAGGAGGTAGGGCTGGGAATCTGGAAATTTTGCTCTAACCTCAACTAGTACAATGCTGTGATGAGTTAAAAGGCTGAGCATCTCAAATATAATGTTACATATTTCAAATTACCTACTTCCTGGGGTTGCTGCGAGGATTAATTGTCAGACAATACTTTAAAAATGCTGCAAAGGCATTACATATTAACAGATGAGGAGAATCTTTTGGAAGATCAAAAGAATAGGACTTACATCCTAAGGACTCCCGATTTTGCCAATCAAGATTATTGTTTCATGTTGGGCAAGAGACATACAGAATAAAAAAGATCACTTATTGAGTAAAGACAGGAAGATGGGTCCCTCCAAAGGCACTGAGATTAGGCAACAGTGCATCTGGGGGGGGCAGCATCTACATGCATTGTGCAAACCTTCACGGGGATTGCAACCAGGGACTGAAGAGCTACTTTTGTTTAAACAAAATGTGCTTCAGCCCCTCTGGAATGGGAAAACTCTGTTGTGAGTCGAGAGCTGAAGCCTCCTGGAACGCTTTAGGAGGGGGCCATTCTGGTTCTATTTCACACAGAAAGGACTTGTTAAATGTATAATATGCCCCTGTTTGCCTGATACCTTGGTCTGAATCCACAGTGACAGAAGCTTCCTTGAAGCTCAGCAGCTCTATATGAACTTGCCGTGCTGTGCTAAGAATTAATTGGCTTCTTGAGCAGGCTTGACAGCTCATGTAGATACCTACACTGACCAGCATCCATATCGAGTAGTTTAACCTACCTTGCCTCTGTATTTTCTACACTGGTGTCATTTCTGTAGACATAAGTTTGCTACTCATATTTAAACTATAACTCAAAAAAATGCTGACATGTTTTCAATTACACTATCAAAACGTCAAGTATTAATGATGACCAGATAAGACAACTATTTATAGTAATTCTATAATTGTAAGTGCTATATATTAGGTTTAAAATGCTTGTGAAAATTGGTAACTTCCTTAAAATACAAAGATCTGTAGTATAGATCATCAAACCCTGAGTATGCATTGTTAATGAACTTCTGCCCCATTTAGGTGTATAAAATAGAAAATTTTAAGGACAGATTACAAAACCCCATGTATCTGCTATATATTTAATCACCTGGAATAAAAACACTAATTAAATATCAGAGTGCAGTCTAAGAACACACCATAATATGCACTGAGAAAACAATCAAAGCACTGGACATTTTTTTTTAATCTTATGTAACAAAGAGAGTCACTATTCTGCTGTCATAAATGCTGTTCTGTCATTAGTACCAAGTCAGCATATGCAGTTTAATTTACTTTTGATTAGATATGCATTGTATGAGTCAGCTGCAGATCTTAAAAATCTATTCTAAAAAAACATAGTCAAGAGAACAATAGTTAATACAAAGCAGTTGACTGCTGCTGCTGATTGAGTTTGATTAGCATGGATGGCAGCCACACATGCACAGGAAGAAAATAAATCCGCGCAAAAGAACTCAGGGCTCAGGATGACAAGGTGCTGGTGTAGGAGTCCTGGCAATGCTTTTCCCCCAACACATTCCAAACAAGAGACAAAACAAAGCCAAACAAATCCATAATAACAACATTTCTTATATACTTTTGAAAAACTGTTGCTTTAGTTTCCCTGGTTTGCTTGACTGCAGTAGAATGACTGCCACAATCAGAAGGTGTTTTTTAGAGATGCTTAACAAGCTTAACTTGACTTGCTTTCTCGTTTAGCCAAGATCCTCAACACACTTGCAATGGTCTTTTCAGGAAAGTAAATTGTGTGGCTGGAAACTTAGAGGTGTCAGTGAGGAACAGTCGTGGCTCATCTCAAAGGTCAGTGCCTGAAATAGGCAGTGCTTTGGTTTCCCAGGAATAGCTCTCTCCACTGGGACTCAAACACATCTGAAGACCATTAGACACCCAAGTGGGACAGTAAGGACCAATTCCTCTGCTTGAAACTGCCAGCTCCTACAACTAACAGTCTGTATTCAGATCGGTTATTTGTCTCTACTTCAAAAGCTATTTATTTCAAAATCCTTTCTCCCCAGTAAATGTAGACTGCCAGAACAGCCTACCTTTGTTCTACACTTCCTAAAAAATGACATAATTAAGTCATGTTCACATACATAGAGACAATATGTAGTTTACTTGCATGCTACTCTCTGAAATAGGGGTATATGAACACAGAGGACAGAAGTACGTTACACCTAATCACACCAGCAATAACCTGTTCAAGAGAGCCGCAGGAGACTGGCAGCAAATGAGGCCATCATGCTGGCCGAGCACTGCAGGGATAAACAACAGCATGCTTCCGCTAGCACTCTTCTGGTGTCACAAGACGACCTGTGTGATCTAGAGCCTACGTGGCACTTGAAACACCGCAAACCTTTGTGCACATTATTTTCCTATTGTGAGATTAACTTCTGTTCTAGACATATAAAAACGACAGAAAACATAAGCAGTAGAAAATTACAACCACTTGCAGTTAGGCCAAATGCATAGTAACTAAGGGCTGAACTGAGGTGCCTAAATACCAGCACTCATTGCCATTGGAGATGAACTATGGTAATCTGAGACATCTGCACTGGGCTGGCAGATAAGAAGCGGCAGGAGACCTGCATCTTCCAGGAGCCACAGGTGGTGGCTTGGAGAAGACCCAAGAGCATCTCGAACAGCACCAGATGCCTGTGGCTAAGCACCGAAATGAACTTCAAAAAGTTTTTATGGGGCACTCTGTTTAGAGAGGTATGCCTCCATGGGATAGTATTTCCACACTTGGTTTAACTGCTGGTATATAAGTCCAAAGAATGAGACTGACCACTAATCCTACACGGTGTCTCTGCAGGTATTTACTAACTAGGAATAGTTGCATGATGATTTCACAATAAATTGTGAATTGTTCAAGCAGAACTTGCAAAGAAAGATTTCACTTTACCAGTTTTTCATGTAACTGCCAAAATTTCGAAGTACCATGTCCCTATCACTGTGCTGCTCCCTGCATGAGCCCCAAAAAAGTTTGATACCGCAGGTTTTTTCTGCCAGTGTTTTATAGTTTAAGTATCTCTTTTTATTTTTTTAAAGTTTATATAATAAGTACATTTTGTTGATGTAATTGTTTGAAATCCCTGAAATCTTGATTACCCGAGACTGCAATAGTTGCTCCAAGTCTGTTGTCATAGAGATCACAGTAATATCTTCGAGTTCCTTTTCATTCAGAACAATTAATAATGTTCATGGATATCAAAGGGTGGCTACAAGAAACACAGTTTATTCTGAAACTGACATAAAAATGCAAGAGACTAATGCTTAAAAAAAGACTTTCCAAGGGCCTGCGGTTCTTGACGTCAGGTTTAATTTTACTTGAACTTGAGAGTACTCTTTCTTCAGTCTTTCCACACTGACGCCATAGCTATCCAAATGTAAACATATTTCTCTACAAATGAAGGCATTCATGGTGGAAAGGCTATTTCCAAGTATACTGCTATTAGTACTTAAATACAACATGGGGCATTTCCTCTTGGCAGTCCATCAGGACACAACAAATTGGGCTTGATTTTCCCTAATGGAGAAAACATTGAAAGATTATAATGCAGTCTCTCACATCAGCCAAATGAACCCAAAACATGGTCCAAATGAAAATTTTATATTTAATTCCATTTTAATTGCAATGATCATAGCTTACTAGATGAGGAGTATCCCAGCAAAAGAATGAGGTCCCGTCTGCTTTCTCTTTCCCACGAATAGCAGTTTTCTGCCAGCTTACTTTATTTTTCTAGTTATAGATCTGAGGACACGGATCTATAGCTTTCTCTTGTCATCCATCTTTTATGATGGAGCAAATCGCTGTCCTTTAATCTTTTTTCAGAAACTCACTGTCCAGGGTGCAATTTAGTCCCATGTGGCATGACTGCTTCTAGCCAGAAGTTGGTCATCGCCTTCCCCCCAAGGAAATGATTCTGCTTGTCAGTGTCACTCCTGTATCTCTCATTTCCATTCTCCTTTATAAGCCAGATTCCCCAGAATCCTTTGTTTTTGGAAACTGAGGAAATCAAAGGAACATGCACTGACTAGATGATGAGACCAAAAATAAAATGCTCTGTAAACTCCTTGAGATGATATGGCACAGTGGCCAAGTGAAAACATTGCAGCTTTCCTTGAGAAGGTTTCAGAAACTTTTATTTTGGATGGAAACCCGAAAACTTACATGGCATGTCAGCATTTTTTAAAAGAAGAAACGAAATGAAAAACAAACCCAAAACTTTTGATTAAAAATGAATTTTTTTTCTGTCAAAAAAACGGTCACTTCAGTTAGTTTTCATCTACCTTAAGGTCAGTCATATTGCCTGATGTTATCTAGGCTGTCTGGAAATACCAGGGCACAGATATCTCCTAGTGTTGATTCCTCCAAAAACATATTTTGAAGATACCATCTGACATAAAGAAGTGAGTAGTGGATTCATTAGACTGATAGAAGCTTTCCCCTCACTGCTCTTCATTCCTCCCTCCCTCCCTACAGCCACACAGGTATCATATTGTTTTCTGCTGCCAGGCTACAACATAGAGTAAGTAAATAAATGGTCTGGATGGAAAGTGTCTCAGTAGTTGTTATGTTGAGGATTTATCAGCTCTCTCCAAACAAAGAGGGCAGTACACTTTCGTAACATCAAACCAGTCTGTGAGCCACTGGCAATTCTCTTTTGCCACGAACTAGGAGGGAGCTCAACTCACAGCTGAAGCTAAGCAAAGTGCACTTTATCCAAAGTGTTACTAGATTCAGAACTGTAAGTAAATTTCCATTTTTGTCTCTGTACAAAAATTATTTTAAAGATTTTTAAACTGGTACAATGATCTGACCACTCTCAAAATTAATTTCTGATTACTATATGTTCCAATATAATGTCATAGCACTCAAAAAATTTTACTAAGCTAGATATATCCTCCTGTGTCCTCTCTTCTTTTAAAAATGATGCTGGTGATTTAAGGGAGACATTGCAGTCATCCCTTCTCAACTGGTTACATTAACTCAAGTGCAGTACGGTTTCAACTGCTCCATGCATGGCTCTTTCTGTGGTGGGAGGACAGTGTAAGGCCTCTTAAACAACTGTAATTATTTCCTCAGATCTCTGGCCACATTCCCATTTTAATCAAATTAGCAGCTGCTCTTCCTCATTCTTCTACCTCTACAAAAGCTGCTGAGTTGTCTTGCTTCCAGTTCTTTATGCCAGTAAAAAAAGAGAGGGAGAGACAAAACAAGTAGGAAAACATGTAGGGATCTCCTCTTACAGGTACTGAGTATTTAACATCTGAGGAAGAAACATTTAACTGGCAGTATGGACACAGTCTTGATTCTGTATGACTTTCAAAGGATGACAACTACTTTAACTATGATACCTCTTCAGTACCTTGTACTCTGATACTCAAGCATTACTGGCACAGATTAGAGACTACAAGTCTGAGCACACACTGGCTCTTACTCCCTTAGACATTGGGGTGACCAGAGCTTCTGATGAGAATATTTCATATAAATCTGACTAAGTTTACTTCTGGATCCTCATCCAACTTCCAATTTCTGACTTATTCCTTAGCTTGTGATCGCGACAAAACTCGGTTCACAATACACTACATTCCTTGAGGAAATGTCTCTTTCGTGGCCTTAACTCTCACTTGTTGGTCAGCGGGTAAATCTATACCTTAATATGCGTTTTTCTTCTCTGCCATGTAAACATTATTGTATTACTGCTTTGCAGAGGAGCCTTGAACAAATCCAGATTCTGGGATGCTGTTAATATTTGTATTAATCTCCTTAGCAGAAGGACATCCTAAGAAACTCGTGAAATTTGCAAACTACTGAAAGAGAATATGACAAGAGATGAGCGTGTGTGGGAGAAAAAAGAAAAATAGGTTCTTGAACCCATAATTGTGACTCCCACACTGTTTCTTTCAACTGCCTGTGGTGATAGTGTTTATAATACCTCATCCCTTCAAGGCCGACACATCCTCAGTGTGGCTAAGCATTAAGCTTATTTTCTATTGCTACAGAATAGTACACATTCTAGAGAATCTGGCTGTGTTTGTAGATTCAGAAAGCAAGCAGTATTTTCAGGGGGAAGTGTGGTGGCAAAAGCAACAAAATGTTCATTTATGCTAACACAGTCCTACAGTAAACTGTGTGCACATTTGCAGTCATGCTAGTATTGATGGCCTACTTGTCAGTGCAGTAGCGAAAAAAAGCAAACATGCATGCAAAATTGCACAATTTTTGCTGTACTCTAACGAGAAACAGAAATGTGTACTTCTTTATTAATGCTTTGTACTTCTTTATTAATGCTTTGTACTTCTTTATTAATGCTTAGCTGAGGCAGACTTTGAGGATATGTCTTCTGGTTTTCATCCAGGTGATAAAACAATAGTATCAAGCAGTGGACACTCATCTGTCCAGTCCCACTGACTTCCATGAATTATTCAAGTTCCCTACAATGGGGGATGGGAACTACAGTCCGATTTTTGGATCAATCAAATTTTGCAAAACCAGATAAAATGTACATAACCACTCAACAAACTTTCAGCAACACACCAAGATAGCTATCATTGTGTCAGCATCTGTAAAGCAACTACCAATTAGGAAACTAGCAATGCAAGAATAGTAGGTTAATATATCCAACCAATACAATCTCCAAAAATAGTACAATACTTGGCAAAATGGACATGATTCCCCCTCAAGACAGGTTTTCATATATATCACATATTTATGATTAATTTAGTATTTGTATTTTAAACTATTTCCCCGTTCCTAAGAAATAAAAATTTTATTAGTGTCAATACTGTGTATGTCTTGAGAGCAAGCCACACTTTATTGCATGCTACTTACGTTCCTTCCCTTCAATTTTAAACTAGCCTTCAGAGATACTTTGGACTAGATTCATAACTTCAGTAACTAACTTAGTCCACATGTAGTTTATTATCCCTTCAGGAAAACAGATGAACTCCCTTCTGAAGCAATAAATATGACATGATCTATAAACAAATGAAAAAACCCAAATAAATTCTGTCAAAGATGCAAATAAAACCAGGATGGGTGCAGGATGGAGTATGCAGGTTTGAAGTCACAATTTCATTAATTTATCTTGCCCAGCCCCCAGCCCAGCAATAGACCCCACTATTCAGAGAACTGTTCGTTTCATAACTGTTCATGGGTATGTGCTATGAGGACCTCTATTTTGTGCTGTTACTCATTTGAGGAGCATGAAGGGGCTGTTTCTCTCTGACACACACTGACAACGCCTATATCTCAGCTTCCTTGCCAGGTACAGCTGTTGACATGCACAATGGACAAACAATGTGATGCAACAGCAAAACAGTTGATGTTGAGGACCTGGTACTTACAATATGGGAATTTGAGGGTTTAATTGGAGCTCAAATGAAGTTTGGTCCTGGTAACTGAATGCCAGCACTTAGTGGCTGGACTACATTAGGTGTAAACAGCTAGTACATCTTTTCAGATTCTTTCACTCCAGAGAAAACCAGTTAAGGTACTGCAATGCAATTCACGGTGCAAACCAAACAAAAGCCAGCTGGGAAAACCAGGATATTCAATTCTAAAGACCTGAACTAAAACATTAATCTAGACACATCATGACAGCCTGGACCATGCTTTGGGTCTGTCAGAAGGGCTGCAGCAAAAGCAGATGAGAAAGGATGTCCCAAATGAGAACACACTACCAATGGTACCTGCAGGTCTAGGTGAAGCTGCTACATGGTGCTCCAGAAGAGGACCAAAAGCATGATGGTGGGGGGACTGGTCAGACAATTGTCAGAAAGGCTTTTTCTGATGGGTCTACGCTTTCTTGATCTTGAGTGTGAAGGTGAGCAGAAGCATCCTACCAGCCAAGGGGAAGAGCTCTCCCAAGAGAAACACTCTCAGGAAAACAAATCCCTCGAGCCTTACATCTGCAGGCAGGGAAAGCGGTAGTGAGAAAGAAGAAATGTGATTTTCAACTGCCTATGCTCATGCTTGCTCTTCATAAAAGCCTTTGCTCTACTGTCTGTAACTCATGAGAAGCTAGCAATGATCCCCCACCCCCAAATCAAAGCTCCCCTCAGGAAGTCTGAGGGAATGCATTCTCCTTGTCAGGGTGGGCATACTACATGCTGCAGTGGTATTCCCTATCCTCACTACATTGGTCCATAAAAGGTAACCAAAACCAAATAGATTTTAAATAGAAAGGGGAACACAGCTGGTGTCTTACCTCCATAATTGCGAAGTATCTATTTTTATCCACTTTCTGTTCTGCACTAATCAAACTACTATGGAAACCAATTACTGAACCCAGAGTGATTTTGTGATGTCCACAGAATACATGGAAATATTAATATGTAGCAGATGTAAATATACAGATATGGGGACCAATTAGCCTCTTCCACAGAAAAAGTTCTGTATCTACAGTTTATTACTTTTGGGAACAGACACTGTACTTATTAGGGTTATTTCTGTGAGCACAACTTTCTGGATCCTGGCACAAAATTTAAAACTCAGCTACTGAAGAATATTGCATCTGTCTTGTGTCTTTATTTTACTCACTTTACTCCCAAAATAACCAATATGCAAAATATATTCAGTGTTTCTTAAAATCCGCACACAGCAGAAGGAGTGATGGAGAAAAGCGCCTTAAATTTTAAATGGAGGTATTTACATTAAAAGATCAAATGTAGCTTGGCTTTAGTCACCTAAGTGATGTAAGACAGAGATATCTTCCAATACTGAGTTCTGGACTTGGGTCTTTGCTGACGAGTAGATGAGCTCCCCCAGCAAATGCTGCCAGCTAAGATACGGAGCTGAAAAACTGCCTCCTCCTCTTCTCTCCCTGCTCCTTCCCCTTGTCAGAGCAGCTGTAACACTGAGTTCAAGCTGCACACATCTGGAAAACTGCTCGCCGGTGGCATTCGCTCCCGTGAAAATTAGCCCTAAAATTTATCCAATCTTATCATCAACAATTTGTAGCAAACTTCAATTACACACATACTGTACACAGACATTATGAAATAACCAGAAAAAAAGAGCAGTATTTTCACACTAAGGTACCAGAACTGGGCTCAAGATTTTTGCTCCATGTCACGCAGCTGGTGTATAAGGAGTGTATTATGACACTGTAACTGAAACGTGTAATTTGGAAGTCTTGAAAGTGTTTTCTGACAGAAGCCAAAAACATAAGAAAGGGATGAGTGAGAAGATCTGTTCTGAACTGAGAAGACACTTGAAAGATATGAGAACATGTAGCGGGGATGTGAAATTTGTTTAAGCTAAAGATTAAAAGCTTCTGCAGTATGTATCCTATGTGATGTGAGGGACCTCAAAGCACCACTGCAGAAGTATGTCGTCTGAACACAGGTTCAAACAAAACTCTAATGACAAAGAGTGTTTACTGGGGATGAGATAAGAGAGCTCGATGTTGAACAATTTAAAATGGGTCAAAATCTAAATATTTAACATGTTTTCCAAAGCTTACTTTTTTTTTTTTTCCCCCTGAAGAACAGAAGGTGAAAGATAGCATGACTAATAGGAAATGAGAAATACATGCAGAAACTACCACATCAGACATGGAAGCAATTGCAAAGCTCAACACCCTTGTCAGAAGTGGCACCTGAAATGATTATATGGTTGCATACAGACATTTAATAATAGCAGTCATGTTGGGGAAATGGTAGAGTTTTACCTCTCTCTGAAAATGGAGGAGGGGGGATCTGAGCTGAAGCAAAAGATGTCAGTGTTTTGCAAGTATCCAGAACATATCTGTAAGGAACACACATGAAGAAAATAAAGAATGGAAGTACATGAAAGCTAGCTGGAATTAGACAAATGGGAGCACAATAAATCTGGAGGCTTCTTTTACGGTTTTGAAAATAACAATTTTCTAAAGAAAAACATGTCAATGCCAATTCTGAAATATCCCACCACTGAGCAGGAGGTAGATACGAGTCCTAAAAGACTACATCCTATTAATAATTTTGGCTTTAGGCTGAGGCTATTCAACTGAAATAGCAGAGGAGAAAAAAAGAGGCATATGGGTGGGTCAAGAATGGCTAAAAACCATCAGTGTCAGGTTGCTATGGAAAAAATGTTAAATATGACCCTGGGTTTTAATAGATGAGGTATTTCCAGTATAGATGAGGCGATATTAGCAGCACTGTCTGGAAACTACATCCTGTATACCATGTACAGTTTTGGCCACTGTTCAAGACCCATAAAATAATCTGAAGCAACAGCAAAGAAGGCCCAACTGAAAGAGCAAGTCATGGAAGTGTATTCAGCACAAGATGAAACTGAAGGAGCTTGGCTTGTTAGGCCCATCAAAGCAACTGCTGAACACAGATACCACTTCTTCCTAAAGACAAGTGGGATAATCATGAAGAGATATTTAACCAATATTCAGTGTTATCACGCCGTAGAAACAGTATGATTATAAACTATTTATGGAAATAAAGACTGAAAATGAGATTTCTATTCAAAGTTGAGAAACACTTGCTGGGAGTAGGAAATGAAAGAAACCTAAGGAATTCTGAAGATGGAGTTTGTAAAAAACAGTTTCCAATGATCATATGTCATGGTTACCTGAAGGAGCTGGTGATTAGACTCAAGAACTCAGAAGTAATACGATGTAAATAATGGACTTATACAGGCACCTGAACCAAAGCAAGACTAGGGGAAAGAGCAGTTCTGGTTGACTCCAAATGGCAATTCTGATGAAATGAAATGGGAAAACACTGCAATTTTTTATCCTGCTTTCAGTCACTAAAAATGATTCTAATCTTGGGTTACTTAATCACTTTTTAAAGGCCTCTAAAATTTTCTTTGGTTTCAATACAAATTCTTTCAAAATAAAAAATTGAAACATTTTTTTTAGAAACTACTGAAATGTCGTGATTCAACTTTTCAACAGTATCTACTCTTTTCAAAGGGATTTTGGCCAAATCTCTATGAAGATTCAACACAAATTCATAAATTGTTTCCAGTGGGGCAGATTCAGCACAACAGAGAAAGTTTAAAATTTACAGAAATCCAGTCTTCGAGGACTTTAAATCAGAATTTAGCTGTAGTCACAATCTTGGATATTTCTGGATGATTTAAATATCCCTAAAGGTGCCTCATTTTCACTCACATACAGGATCTTTATTTATATCTTGACAGGGATAGGGAAGAGTAACTTGTTCAGCTTCAAAAGAGGTTTTTAATATTAAACAAAAGCTGTCAGTGATAGCCAGAAGAATTAGTTCTTCCTGGGTCTTCATGTCTAATCACCAGCTGTTGAGGGCTATATTTGACTCGTCTGATTGCAGAGTGGCCATCTGCTTTATAGATTCATAAGGTACGTCCACTCACATAATGTGCAAAAATTCTTTTTCTGGTTCAATTTCCAGTATCATTTCAACCCAGCTTTCTAAAACTGATGTTATACATAATTAAACAATAATAACCCTCCTATGCCCACAGAAGTAGCTGAAGGATTGTAAGCACACAAGAATGTTTATGATGAGGTCTGGACTCTCAAGACTTCAGTGCAGTAGGGCATTTAATAAAGGTCTTGAAAATGCCACACAGAGAAGTCAGGACAGTATTTGGAGAAGTCTACTACCTTCCTCCTTTCCAACAGAATAATTATTACTTTACACAAGGACTCAGTAAAGAAGAGCACATGATACAAGCATTTTAAGTAGTTTTAGTAATCAAAACATTTGTTGAAAAAGGGGACTGAATACAATGGAACATTTTCCTTCCTATCAAATTGTATCAAAAAATTCAGTTTTTAAAAAGACCTTAATAAGTATTTTAAGTAGACTCAGTGTTTTCCAAGCCCAAAGTTAGATGCTGTACAACTATGTCAAGTACTTTATAAATGCCAGGGGAACTAAATTAAACACAGACACAGATTTCATGTAATAGCTACAGCTGAATGACCTCTTCAATCTAAAGGGTATTTAAAATAAATGTGGGGTGGTTTGTTGGGTTTTTCTGGTTTGGTTTTTTTTTCCCCTTCTCCCTGGAAAATAGTTTCTTCAAAACTGCTTATATCTCAGAATGTGCTTTCTGTTTATTCAGGGAGGGGGCGGGGGGAAGGGGGAGGAGATTTTGGGAATAAACTCAACTGCAAAAAATGGTTAAATGAAAAATGCAAGGCTATCTGTAGTAAGATACTTTTCACCTGGTTTTACTGAAGTAAGAGCTGTCAGTAATTGTGATTACCCAGAATTGTACATCTCCTTAAGAGGTTTATTGTTTAAATACAAAAAACTAAGTATGTTTTTCAATCATCATTCTTGTGGGTTCTTTCTTCCAATCCATACTAAAGTAGACAGATTAACAAATAGTTTGTTTTCAAAATCAAGACATCCCTGTATTCCTAGCAAATATATTGGCCTGATTTTATATTTAATTATTTGCTGACATTCCTTTTGCAGAGTACTATAGATGCCAGGTTCAGCTGAGGAGTCAGTAAGTCTATAATGCTTGTCCACATCAAAATCAATATGATTTGGTTTCTGTCTATTCTGAAAATAAAAATAAACCAGAACTATTCATTCCACTCTGCGGAGTTTGATATTTTGGGATAAATGTTAGAAAATACTTACTATGGGTATGCATATTTTAGTCTGGACAGAAGTCTGAAAAAAACCACCACCTCAATATGCAGATACTCTGTTTTAATAACATCCACGATAGCATGACAAGTCCAGAAGACTGAAACGGTAGGGTATACTACAAAATACCAACCAACCAACCAACCAACAAAAGTACACAGGAGGTGTTACTAACAATGCTAGAAGAACTGAAAAATATGAATAAAGGGAGTTCACCTGATAAAGAAGTAAAAGAAGACTAAATTTATGAAAAATGCATAATTCTATTTTTTTTTATTAGCCAAAAAAAGAGAGGTTTTTTTGATGATTCTATCTCTTCAGAGTCAAAAGCAAGGTACTACAGAGCTCTTCATCCTGTGCTATATCTGTGTGGCACCAGCCGTTGAGCTTGATGATTGGGTACCACCCGGGATCTGCACTGCTCTGTTTTAAATCAGCTGCGGTGGGAGGTATTTCATGTGTTAACAAGTTTTCTTTTCTCCATGGCTTTTATCTCAACAAATTATTAATATGCCCTTGTGACCTTCTTTGAAAAGTGAAAGAGGTCAAATATATGCAAGTGTATGTTTACATATTTTGCACAACAGACACACAGATTTCAGCTGCCAGTATCAACCACCGTCCTGGTCACTTCTTGTAGGAAATGAAAAAGCAGCAGAAGTCATTCAGCCAAGCAGGTGTGTTACAAAGGAGAAATCATTGCACTTTCCCTCTCAGGGCTCAAATCTTACTACCTTTGGTTTTCAAGCAATGTGTAAAATGCTAGGACTCCCATTTTTTGCACTGGGTAAGTATTCCTTGAGGTCCAGAAGTCAAGAGGTAGCTCTCATTTTGTGATTCATGGAGGGGGGACAGTGAAGCAAAAGAGCTTGTGGAGTTCCAACGCTTGTGGAGCGTTGTGGAAAACGGCATGTCAGGAACAAATGCCTGGAAAGTATATCCACAAAAAACACAAGGTAGGAACTTTTCTCATTAGAAAGGGTGAGGAATCACAGTAATAAAATAAAAGGGAAAAAAATATTTCTATTTCTCAGTGACTTTCAAGTTTCACTGAATCTTGCTCTAAGACCACGTCATGTTGTGGGGTCACTACAAGCATCACTGGAAGAAATTTGATGCCAAGTGATGTATGAAACAAGAGTAGGTTTCCCGAAAGGTAGGAGTTTTAAGGAGGCAAAGTTCTGTTACTTCCACCTCTTACAACAGCTACTTTGGTTAAGAATACTCATGCTTTTCCTTCATTCCCAGACCCAACCTGGGTCCACATAATTTTGCATCTTCTATATTTACTTTTAACAACACAATACAGACTCTGTATGCATGTACACATTTCCCAGAATGCTCTAAGTGTCCAAAGCTCAGACTTTCTAAACAGTATTCCTAGAGGACCAGAAGTCAAGCAGGTAGCTCTCATTTTGTGATTCATGGGTGGGGGGCTTGCTGTCCCAAAAGCATATACAATTTCCCCAGCTCCTTTCTCAGTGGCTTGTGAGTGACATTTCTCTGCTTAATGACTAAGCCTGACTTGAGAGTCTTTCTTAAGGGTCAGCATACAGCCAACATGCTGTTTCAGTATACTGCTACAGTTCACTCGTGTCTGGTTTTGCATTAATTACTATCAAAATGCTCTGCTGTGTAGAACTTGAGGTTTGCAAGGCCTTAAGAGAAAAAGAAGCTGCTCTGAAAGTACTTTTGTTCCTTAGTGTTGCGGAGACTTCCCTGTGTGGACTATTGCAGCTCTGCAGGAGACGCACGTGTCTGAAGGGTCAGCTGATATGCTGGGGACTGTTGATCCAGTTCCTTCTGATTTGGGAAAAATACTGCTTTTGTTCCTTTTCAAGTTAGATGTTATTTAAAGATCTAAGATGCAGACTGCTATTTTATTAATGACAATCTGCTTCCTTTCTAGACGCTTCTCTCCTGACTGCTCTCAGACTTTCTGAACACTATCTTTCCTTGCTATTCCAGCAGCGTAGGCAGTAATATGAATTATTTTGATATTATTTATATTGTTAATTATTTTAATAATTATTTATATTATCTATATTGGTGTTAGGTACAGCATTAAAGGAAGGCTGTAATGCTGATGGCTTGCAGGAGCCTCTGGCTTCTGGAGTTGCATCAACAGAGCGAACTTCCACTCCTTGCTGAGCAGCTCTTGCCTTTGCCCTTACATATATTCAAATACGTTCTTAAACAGGTCAAAGACTTTAAATGGGTAACCAAAAAATTGTTAAAAACATACATTTTCCATACTCGCTTAGCAGAGCGCCCGTCTTCCCAGATGCTTGAATTAAGCGACTGAGATATCCAAGTAAGTATGTGGTCTGGAAAAAAAAATATTCTGGGCTGTTGATATTTACTTTTAATAAATCCTGAAAGACTAGACAAGATCCAGGCAGCTGGAGGTGAGCCAGAGAGAACAGAAAAGCTGGTACAGGTAATTATAGGCCTGCAGGGCTCTTAAGCTTACACAGGCACCCACCACCCTGAGTGGGTAGCTGACACAGACTTCAATAAATGTATTAGGGAAACAAGGAAATATTAGTTAGAATCACTTCACTGAAACTACACCTGGAAAAATACACTGCATAGTCTCCTAATAAATATATTTCATCAGTTGACAGAAGGAGCTATACTTATGTATTTAGATTACCTATATGTTGCTGGTCTAGTAACTCACTAATGGCTAAATATTTAAAAAAATGTCGATACACAACCTCACTCATATTGATGAATTAACTGTCAGGCATACCAACAATTTAAGGTCTGATCAGTCCAACCCTGCAGGAACTGATTGTTGCCCCAGTGCTGTTCCTTTGTTTCATCAAATGATGTACATGGTTATGTCATCATAAATGGATATACACCTTCCTTTTGAGGCAAGGTGTGCAGGCAACACATTATTTGGGTTAAAGAAAAGAATAATAGTGACAGTTCTTTTGCATCCATCTTTATGTTTTCTGCTGGAAGGCTGAGTACAACTTGATTTTTTTTTATTAATTCAGACAGATGACCTCAGAGAAGGTTAAAATCTCACTAGTAACTCTAAGTCTGGAAAAAACAGGGTATGTCATCCATCTTCAGTGGAAGTTCACACTAAACAGCTTATCAAAAAGCAGGTTTAGAGAACTGTAAGAAGAATAACCTCTGATAGCAATCGGTTCTTCAGAGAGAAACACATCATAAGATCGTATGACTGGGAGCTAAAGAAAGAAGAATGAAAACTGGAAATGATGTCAAAGTTCTTTTAGCAAGAAGGTTGGAGTAAAATACCACTCAGTAAATGGGTAAAGGAAGATTCTAGTCATATCATGAGTTGTGAGGCTTAGTAACGATATGAGGCCACGTGTCTATAGCCTGAATTATGAAATATGTTATGACCCACTGTCCAGTCTTACGATTTTTGAAACCATGAAAAGAATGCAAGCTCACTTCCAGCTCTGGGCAACAAAACTACAACACGTGCTACTTTTTAGTGACTCAAATCTTGTGGGAATTACAGAACCTTCTTCAGGAAGCTGCAGAGAGCAATGAAGTCAGACCTCAGCCTCCTTTTCTCCAAACTAGTCACGCTAAACATCCTTAGCTGCTTTTCATACTACTTCCCTTCCAGCCCTTTCACCAGCTTTGTTCTCCTCCTCTGGATGCATTTGAGTACCTTTACATCCTTCTTAAATGGTGGGGCCTAGAACTGCACACAGCCGTCCAGCTGAAGCTAGACCAGCACTGAATACAGCAGGACAATCACCTCTTTTGACTGGCCATTTATGCTGTGTTTGATGCACCTCAGGATGCAGTTTACCCTCTTAGCTGCCAGGGCACACTGCTGGCTCATATTGAGTTTCTGTTGACCAGCCCCCTCCCAATCTCTTTCTCCAAGGCTATTCTATAGCCAGTCCTCTCTCAGTTTAATATTGTGCCTGGCATTACTCTGCATTCTAGGTGCAAGATTTGGCATTTCAACTTCTTTAGTTTCACTGTATTAATCATAGTCCAAAGGTCCAAAGGAACCCTGTTGTTCAGCCAGTTCTTCATCCAGCACACCATGAACCCACTCATCCCATAGCTGGACAACTTGCATGGAAGGCTGTTGTGAGGGACAAAAGCCTTATTAAAATCCAGAAAAACTACACCCACTGCTTTCCCTTCACCCACTAGGCATGTGACCTTATCATAGAAAGATATCCAGTTAGATAAACAGGACTTTCCTTTTATAAACCTATGTTTACTGTCCCTGATGACTGCATTATTTCTTAAATGCTTTTCAGTAGCATCCAGTATAATCTTCTCCAAAATTTTTCCAGGAACTAAGATCAGACTGACAGGTCTGTAGTTCCCTGGGTCCTCCCTCACGCCATTTTTGTAGATAAGAATAACACTGGCTAGCTCCCAGTCAGTGGGGACCTCCTCAGACTCCCAAGACCTTTGTTAGATGGTCAAGAGGGGTCCTGTCATAACATCTGCTTGCTCTTTCAGAACTCTGGAATGACTCCCATCATCCCTCATGGACTTTGAACATTCAACTGATACAGCAAATCCCTTACAATTTCAATGTACACAAACAGAAAGTCACTATTCCCACACTCAGGGGAATGTGCAGCCCTAGGTCTATCTATTGCTGAAGACTGAGGTTAAAAATGGATTGAATGCCCCTGCTTTGTCTTTATCCTTATTAGTCCGATGACCATCTTCAACAAGTATTGGTCCAACCTTTTATTTATACCTCCTCATGCTATTAGCATATTTTAAAAAACTCTTCTGAATATCTGAAACCATGCTGGCTAGTTTCAACTCCAATTCAGCTTTCGCCTTTTATGTATTCTCCCTGCATATATAAACCACAGCTTTGTAATCTTCCTGCCAAGCCTGACCTTGCTTCCAGAGACCATACAATTTTGTTCTCCTCTTGAACTCCATGAGGAGCTCCCTGGTTAGCCAAGCTGGTTTTCTGTCCTGCTTGCCTGTTCCTCTCCTTCTAAAAGATCATTCTTGAAGACTGATCAGCACTCATAGAATCCTGAGCCCTCAAAAGCAGATTCCCAGGATACTCTACTACATAGTTCCCTGAATAGCTTAAAGTTTGCAACTTTGCTCTCCTGAAGTCCAGGGTAGCAACTCTGCTGTCCTTTATTCTTATTGTACTGAAAATTTTGAACTCAACCATTTAATCGACCACAGTGGCCATACTGACACCTACCATCATATCTCCCATGAGTCTTTCTCTGTTCACAAATAACAAGACTAGGAGGGAATCTTTCCTAGTTGTCTCTCTATTCAGGCTCCAAAATAACATCTGTAAATTGTTTAAGATTATCCTTATGATATCTAGCTCTAATACGCTTTTTGTTTTTCAACTCAAGTCCTAGCAGTCACTTATTCATGCTTTGGGCACTGAGCACTGCACAGTTTTAAATACAGAAGACATATGGAACTGTAGAGATTAGAGAAGTCACATGAGGCTATCAGGTCAGTTTCTTTACTCCATACAGATAAAGTGTTGGGGGAAGAAATACAAAAGATATATAAAGCAATGTAAGCAGACAGACAAAATGGGTGCAATTGCTATTAAGAATTATTCTACCATTTGTGTAGTCAGTAAGAATAAACACCTATTGTACTATCTATTCTTCAGATATAGATGCACACTCCAATGATCTGTCTATAAGCTAAATGCCCATGCTAAATAAGCAGGAAACTACTCACAATCAAAAAAACTAGTCTACCCATCCAACTGAAAGCATGGTCAACTTCAGATAGTCACAAAAGTGAAGAATCTGCTTTCTGTTACGTTTGATCATCTACCAGAACAATACAGTGACTGAACTTCTAAGTACAAAAGAAAGGCATAACTAATCAAGTTATGCAGCAGAACTACAAGGCAAAAATCAATGCATATTTAACACAGAGCTAATTTTTATTAGCTCTCAAGTTCTGTTTTGGTGTAGTTCAAATTGGCTTATTTATGCCATAACTCAACAAGGAAGTTTTCTGCCCCATTAAGAAATTAAAATGGGGCAGCATTTGGTTTTAGATTAATATAAATCTAATTCAGAGTAAATGTTGCACCATACTGTTACTCAAGGATATCTCCTGTTGAACAATAAAAGAGAAACACGCCTGAACACTCTTGTAAGCAAAGAGTCTTCTATCACTTCTTCTTTCTCGTTTTATTCTGAATTCAACAGAAAGCAGTCATCTAAATAACCCTGTTGCCCAGAGCACACAATGCTGGAAAACCAAGATTCAAACCTGATCAGTGTTAATCTCCACTTTAGTGAATCTTTTCTGGAGTATTTTTGCAACTGGCAAAGAACTCCCTCAGATACGGACAGACCAAGATAAAAGTGTGTTATCACAAACAATGAACGCTGTGGCAAGTATACAGTGGTACATGAAATAAACCTAGTTCGACTTTGTCCATATGGAAACATATTCCAGTCCAGATTCATCAAAACTAATTTCAGTTACGCCAGTGCCAGGGCAAGGCGGGGATGGTTGCTCTGCATTCTCCACTACAGCTGGTAGAGACACAAAAATGTCCCAAAGAAATCAGCCCTGATAAGGTCTCAGTTGTTTGCTGGAGCTGTCTATATGTCTTGGTAAGTTATGGGCAGAGTCTTGGCAGATGGCCAGTACTCCTAAATTAGCCTTCTTAGTTAAGTATCTAAAATTAGGTGGGATCTTGCTGAGTATCTGTCCTGGTTTCAGTCAGGATAGAGTTAACTTCATGTGTAGCAGCTGATGGAATGCTCTGTTTGGGAGTTAAAATGAAAGCAGTGCTGATAACACCCTGATGTTCTTAGTTGTAGTCAGACAGTCAAGGACTTTTCTCAGCTTCTTCGTATTTCTCTATTCACGAGAAAGGAGGGGCGAAGCCAGGACAGGTGACCCAGATGGGCCAAAGAGTGTATTCCATGCCAATTACGTCCTGCCCAGGATAACAGGGGGCTGAGGGGAGGAAGAAGAGGGGCGGTTGCGGGGACACGTGCTTCTTGGGGGGATGGTCACTTTCCGGGACAGCTCTGACGGTCAGGTTCCAGGACAGCTCTGGGTGGTACGGCCTGAGTTGTGTGGTTCGGTGAGAAACTGCATTGGGTATCAATAGTTTCATATTCTTTTGCTCTAAAGTCCTGTTAGCATTGTTATATTTTATCTTCCTGTTATCTTAGTAAACTATCCTTATCCCAACCCACGGGCCTCTTAGTTTATTGGTTTTGGAGTTATTTGCCCCTTCCTTTTCCCTTCCCTTGTTTCCCCCCTTTTTCC
The DNA here is from genome assembly GCA_027925045.1 of Hypotaenidia okinawae. Classification (NCBI taxonomy): domain Eukaryota; kingdom Metazoa; phylum Chordata; class Aves; order Gruiformes; family Rallidae; genus Hypotaenidia; species Hypotaenidia okinawae. Next base: position 89,922,415 of record BSDF01000003.1, read on the forward strand.
CTCTTCCCCTGCTCTTTTACTTTAAGGAGCAGGCAGCTGCGTGGATCTCAGCCCACAGCCGGGGTGAAACCACGACAGTATCACTGCCATGTAACATACCCTAGTAAGAGTCTGGCTTATTACTTGCTGTTATATCTATGCATGTGGATAGTTTTTATTACTTTCTTCTTACTTTATGTAGAAAACTGCCAAAGCAAATTTTCTAGATAGGAAATGTGAATGTTGACTAAACTAAATAAAAGTATTATTTTTAGAAGAGAAATCCTAAAGCAACTGCAAAAGTGAAAACATTTCAACTGAAGGGACTAAATATTCTACCTTTGCTTACTTGCAACAGTTTGAAAATGTTGCCTGACTGTCTAGCTAATTTTCAAGCCAGTTTGATGCTGGCAGCCTGAAGTTCCATTTTTCCTCTCATTTCAGATTTTTCAGGGCTCAGTATTCTTCTACTGAATAGAGTACCAGAGAAGACAGATAAGGAAGGTTATGTACTATTTCCACTTCAGTCTGATTATTTGTGCAGAACACACAAATCTGAAGAACCATGCAAACGAACTTCTCAGTGCTTCCCTCTCTATCTGCTAATTTAGTACTAAATCATTTGACTGTTCCTTGATTGCTCCCTGATACCGCCAATTTAGACTGTGATTTCATTAAAATAATCATTACCAGGGTAAATACCACCTAAATGAGTGTGCAGCTGGTGAAACACAGCAGCTAGAATGCAAGACAGCCCGTTTCAGTTCCACCTCTTTGTACATGCTTATATAAAGAATAATGAATATGTACAAAACCCAGCAATACAATAGAACTTTAGCATTTTACTTACTGTTTTATAATCCTAACGAAATTATTTCCAGCAAGATGAAAAGAAATAGTTCTGCCTGTCAAGATTTTCTTCCTCATACTTTCTCTGGATCTAAAATGGCGTTATTCATTCTAACCTCAGAAAACAAGAGCACAGTAATCCTTTTCACGTGTATTGCTGATAAGAGTATGAATCGACTTGAAAATAATATTCCAAAAATGCACTTCTGAATGGTTCAGCACCCTGCCATGTAGCACTCAACCAGCAGTCACCATCGACAGTCTATAATCCACAGAAATCAAAACTGGACTTCTACAGATCTTGTAAAAGCAGTGGTCTCTCTTTTCCTCTCCTTTCTTGGTATTTTGCATTTTTCTTCAAATGAGTTAAAATGTCTCAAGGATTTTAATTAATTGGTCCAGGAGTATTTTAGAGCATGTGTTTACAAATCTTTTTTTCTATCTTCAGGATGCTAATGGCTCCATTCTTTCATGTGTTTGTAATGAGATAAATGACTCAGTAATGCTTTAACACAGAATACTTCCTGGTGTTATAACAACTAGTGAAATACATGAACAACTTCAAGTACAGCAGAACTGTCTTTAAAAATGGGTAACATTAAAACACATTACCAAATGCATAAATCTGTAAATTTATGCTAAAAGGTGAGTTATACGTGGCATTAATCAAAATTAATCTTGTATTTACAATAAGATCAGGTTTCATCGGTGGCATAAAGAACAATTTCTGACAGAATGCTCCAAGGATAAGCTCCAGTCTTTAAGCTATACATCTCATATTTAATTTGTCCAAGCACCAAAATAGCACAACCACTATTTCATTAGAGGCTGTATTTCCTGCTCCCTTCAATCCTTGCTTGTCAAACTGTGAGTATTCCTTTGAGATTTTGACTAGTCTGCTAGTTTTCCTTTATCTATATAAAAAACTAAAATTCTTCAGGAAGCTCAAATGTTCAAAGCTAATGTGGTGACCTATCTCAGCTGTAAAAGATGAACTACAACATGTCCATCAACTGATGTGAAGAAGAAAAGAAAGGAAAGAGTGCTAGGCAAGAAACAAAACTTTAATTCTTCTCTTATTTAATCTGAAAAAAATCAGAATATAGGAAGCAAAGGAACAAATTTGGCACCAATACCACTTTTATATGGCCCATCAAATAACAGTGATGACTATACTCTTGTTAAACTATTAAATACTTTATAAATTATCATTCAACAAGGCAATTACTAATAGATAATTTTTCCTCAGGATACACAAATGAAAATAAGGAGCTCTTTCACATGTCCCCATCTAGCAAAAATATTGCCTTAAAATGATTTTAACCAGAATGGGCAAAGATTTCATTCACATATCTTGTCTTTTTATTCATTTGAGACAACATTTCCTGGGAATATGACTGTCAGATTTAATTATGCAAAGAATGGAGACATTTTCAAATACGAACTTAGGAGCATTTCTCGGACACTTTGGCTGAGCAATATGGTACCTAAACATCAGTTCACATTAGATAGGCCAAAATATAATCTGCTAGAGTGGAGACACTGCTCTGAGACTATGCATGAAAAGGACAGAGAAGTAGAAGGAAACATTGTAACATAAGAAATGCCACTGGAGAGGACTTTGCTATCTTATATGGTAATGTGGGATACAAGAATAGAAAACTCCAGTAGCAAGCAATAAACTCAAATATTCATTTGGTTTACTTCAGTACTGAAGGAATATTTTAACACATAATAGAAGAACTCTTTGTCAGATAAAGACCATTCTCATACCCAGACATTACAAAAACTTTTGAATATTTGTAAACTATCAGTTCCTGGAAATCTGTTACCTAAAAATGAGGAAAATGGGCTATGTGCATAAAGACTAAATGTTTCCAAAAATGTTGAATTTGTACAATTGCTGTAGTAGAGTATATATTTTTCCAGTAACCTCAAAGACAAAATTTGATGATCTCTAAACATTACCTGATTTAATAAATCATGCTAACGTTTCATGAAACCGAAGTGTGAAACCAAAATATGAAGAGGCAGCAATAGTTATTTATCAATAATGCTAAAATTACATTACTAACTATGGCAAAATCATGTGGGATACTGTGAACTGAGCAGGGTGTGAACTGAAAAGAGAGAATTAAAAGGGCTATGACATTTTATGGTGTAATTAGAAAATGAATGACTGTTTGACACTAGGAGCTTGAGCTTCATTTTGTTTCTGTATCCAAGGAGATTTATCTTTCCAGATTTGGATGCCCTTTGTAGCTGACTACATTTCCACTACTTCTGTTTCAAAGTCTTTATATTTGGATATTAATGTTAGCCTTTATCATCAGTGATTAGTGATCAAATTGACAAGTTTACATGTGCCATTATTGTCTGGGCCTTTGGTAACTTCTTCTGTTACAGCTTTTCATCTCTTATCTTCAAGTGCTTCTCTGCACAGGTTATTGGAGACACTTTAACAGGTTGAAGTGACCTAGGACATTCTGTCTCTCCATTTGAGGAATGTAGGTCTTCATGTTGGTTTTGGGGGATAGTCTAGATACAAGATGTACTAGAACACGGAAGGTCTACCCCTGCTATTTTACAAAATCGAAAAATTAACAGAACAGATGCATCTAACATATGCATAACTTCAGGAAAATAAGTTTACATCTCGGTATTTTTTAATCATGCTATGGGCAGGAACTAGTTAATTTTTATTTTTTTTAAAAGCAATCATAATTAAAAAATGTACAGAAAAGGTTATGAGTAACCAGCAAGCTACCTACAATGTAATGATGAAGAAGTTCAAATAATGAAGTTCAAGCCTGCTAGAATGCTTTTTACTTAATCCCCCTAAAAGCTGAAGCAAGCAAATTTAAACATCAGTAACATCTCAGTTACAGTATCGGTAGTTTCGGGGAAACCAGGAGGTCAGCAGTGGTATGTGGCATGAGTAATAGTAAAATTTGGAAATTGAAAGTAAATTTAACATTGTGTTATCTTGAAAAAATAGAACAGCATTTTTCTTTAGGAATATACCTATATTTATTGAAGATATACATTATTTTAGCTAGCAATCTGTTCTTTCAGATCTGCATTTAAATGAGGAAAAGCGCTTGAGTTTTAAAACCTGCAGTTTTACAGTTAAAATGCCCATGTTATTTTCAGATATAATCACTCTAGCAGTGATGGACAGGGTTTAAGCCCAGGGTTTAGACTAATAATTTCTATCAACTTTTTTATAGTTTTCTAGTGGCAAAGCCATTTATAATGACAAGTGATATGCCAGGGATTGTACTTGGTAATTCTATGTCCAGGTAGGAAAAGAAGTTATTACAGATGTGCAGAATTAGAATTGGCCTCAAATTTGCCAGACCTGGTCTCTTCCTGATCTCTATCTTTCATGCTGGTACATGGAGATAACAAGTTTAAAAAGAAAAAAAAGAACAACTATGCTGATGTTAAAATGTTATTATATGCTATATGCCAGTTCCCATAATGCAAAACATTTCACAGCAGATGACCTTGATAGCTACAGTAAATATGCTTGCTTTGGAGTTTCTAAACCAAGAACTTTAGTAAAACACATTATCCTCTCCCAAAATGATCATATATCACAGAAAGACAGAAGGAGATTTTAAATACCCACCTACAAAGTAAACATATGTGACACACAGAAATACTCTTGATGGTTCATTTCATTTTCTCTTTAGGGGCAGAGTTTCCTGAGGGCCTGGATCACAAGAAATGAAGCATTCAAAAATAACACAATGCTAGTCCTTTGTGTCTGACATCCTAGTTGTTCCGCTGTTTCTTTATATGCGAAAGGTATTTTTCCTTCACATCAACTCAAGTCAAGAGGTTCTAAAGAAATAAGGATGATACCAATTTACTACAACGACATAGTCACTTCTACCTCTCACTTCCTTCTCAGGTACCTTATACTCACCTTTTTAGTCTAACGGAAAAGCATTTATTTCTAAATTGGGCAAACTCAGAAAGGAAGAGGTTTATTATTGCAGTACTATCTTCATCCTCTCTGAAAGCTATCATTATCAGTCTCTGAAGCAAGGCAAAGGGTTTGCCCAGTAATTACTTGCTAATTCCTTATTGGCAACTAAAACACTAGCATGTGTAATGTGCTGAATTCATTCTAAATTAAAACCTGCAAGAGAAAATAGAAGGGTTTTTCTTCCATACCTGCTTTCCTCGGCTATCTGCCCATTTTGGAAAAGGTGATTTGGACAGAGCAAAAGAAAATGGAGAGGAAACAAAGAGTAGGAAAGAACATAAGAATAGGAAAAAATTGTATTTTAAGCTGATTTCAAAATAAAAACAAATACTGCAAAATCCAGATGACTGAATTTGTTGACAGCTGAGAAAATATATTAATTTTTTGAGACATCCCTCCCCCCAAAACACAAACCCAAAACTTAGGAGCAAATCTCCACAAGATCATATTAATATGAACGGAGTGGCCATTATTGGGTCTGAAAAAGTAAGTCCCCTAGTTACAGAGAGCAGACATACAACACAGGCATCATTAGGCTGTGTCTGAAACTAGCCTGACCTGGAAGGATCCTGTACCTAAGAGGGATTTACGATCTGGTTCTGGCCTTCCTTTCCAGCTGCAATAAGTGGCATTTTCAGAAGAGGCATACGCCTTGTAAGATTCAAAGGGAAAAGGAGAATTTATTTCTTGCAGGCTGTAATGCACAACCAGACAGAGTATGTTTTAGATGGAATATGCCCCCATGGCCAGATGCAAACCAACAACCTGGTAATTAACATACATGGGAATGAGGTCAAATACTCTTTTTGACATATCACATGATGAACAACTGAATTGATCTGTTAAATCTTCATCAGACTGGGAGGCAACATCTGCTTTAAATACTTAATAGCTTCTGTGTCAGAGAAAGATGAAGTCACAGCAAAGGAGGGTATGTATGAATGAATACTTTCATTATCCAAAGAGGCCACAATGGAGCCTTATTTTTGAGTATTTTCCATTTTCCACTCTTTAGCTCCTGCTGCAGTGGTGCAAAAATACATGGTCTCCGTCTGATTGAGTGTACATCCTCTGTAACTGGTCTAGTTAGGACTTAAAAGCCACAAAGAGGAAACAACCAACAGACTAAGAATGAAAAAGAAACGTGAGAGAAACTTTTTTCTTTTCTTTTTTTACAAAAAGCTGTATAAACACATCTTCTGGAGGATGTTTAGCAAGGAAGCACCTTGCAAATTCAGCTTTTACTGACTCAGGAGTAATGGTTAAGTTTTACCTGTTGGTAAAAAGTTGCAAGACGAATCATCATCTGAAGCACCTTGAGATGTGCTTAGGTAGTTAAGTCAATTAAATAGCATGTAGGACACCTCACTGAGACTTTGCAGATTGAGAATAAATTAGGTGATATGTCAAAATTCAATACTACTATGCCTGGATGCAGAAACATGTCCAATACAACCTCTACTTTACAAATGTACGAACTAAGTGAAGTACTGAACTGAGATTTCATCACAAACATTTTTCAGACCCTGTTCAATTATATCCCCTTGTCACCTTCCTTCCCTGGATGAATTCATAGACACCAGTTTCCGAAGTATTCACATTCCTATTTTTTAAAACTTCTGCCCTAGTCTCGTTCCATTAGTTGCAAATCCCTAATCAACAGGTGAGAACCACCCCTCAGCCATGGCAGAAAGGTACACCTGAGCCCTGAAGCACCTACAGAGATCCTGCCTATGCTCCCCTCTGCTATTCACAAGAACACATAACCCAAGCATCGGCATGAAACTGGTCACTGCCACCGTGGGAAGATATGAGGACAAGTCTTGGTTTTTTCTCTGTCCTTCTCTGCCTCCTAGGAACCTGAAGCAGCCTTGGTTCAGTCTTTGTGCCACTGAAGGATTGTCACTCTCTCCTGACATTTGTTGAGCCACTGGCAACAGCTATTCAAAAAGCAACACAAGCGCTCCTCCATGAGTAAGCCTAAATTACTTTCCATGTCTCTTCATAACATTCCTACCCTGAAAAAGTATCATCCACCAAAGAGGCTGATCTCCAAACAACACAGTGAAGGTTTTTCCACTGTGCAGAATGTAATGTTCTGTGGGTTTTGTTATTGAAATTGTGTGGGTGAACAAGAATTATACATAATTGAAAAAAAGAATTGCCAATCAACCAAAAAAATAAGAATTTATTACAAATAATATCAGGGTGGGTTTTTTTTTTCTCCTTGGAACACCTACAGTGAATATGTTTATTAAAAATGTCCAATTAAGGTTTTAAATGAAAACGTAAATAGTAAGCATTTTTAACTAACCTGCCACATTATTAATTTCATTAGTTTGATTTGTAAAGCACAAATCAAAACAGAGGAAATGTCTGTTTATCCCTAACATAACTCTAGCCAACATTTTGGAGAAACAACTTCAGTAAGTTTGAGAGACTCTAGAAAAGAATTTAAAAACATGAGTCTACAAGAAGAAAGCAGGCACAGCGCCTCTCAAATAGGAAGAAATATTATTAGAAGTTCAAGACTCTCATAAGCCAGGAAAATTAGATTTTTTGGTTGTGGTTTTTTTTTTTAAATAAACATATGCAATGACGAATTACCGTCAGGATATGGGACACGCAAAGCAAATCCAGCAAATTAATGTGCAGTATCAGATATTTTTATCATTTCAGGTCACAAAAAATATGTGGAAATGATAAAAGTAGAATACCTACAACAAGCAGAACTTCAGTTCCACAGAAACAATCCTTGATGGTGTGACTGAGGGCAATCACAATTCTCCTTATGAACTCCATTTTAATATCCAAGCTATTTCAAATCACATTGAAATATAAAGTAGTGATTACATATGCTGTTTGGAGACTTTTAGGGAGGTATTCCAGCCCACATAATTGGAAGTCATCTTAAAGCCAAAACAGTAATTTGGCACTAGCTCTGATCCCTAGAGGTGGCTTACATTCAAAGAACAAAAAGCAAATTGTCCGTACTACAAAGATGTGGTAAGATTTTTAGGAGTATTAACTTCAGTCAAATTTGTTTCCTTTGATGTTCACTACAACATTTAAATACTGGGTGACAGTGACTGACTGCACAGCACCCAGAGCAGGATTATGTATGTGAGTGAAATATGAGTGGCCAAAGAGCTTATTTCTTGCCCCTGTTATATCGGATGAGTAACATCATGCCTCTCCCATCTGCTCAGCCACAGTGATTCAGCACACATCAGTGCTTCCCCATAATGTTTTGAATAGATCCAAAGAGTTAAAAATCAGTTGCAGAAAACCCCAGCTAATTTAAATAAATAAGCCAGCATAAGAAAACAAGAAATTATACACAGTAAGTTCACAGATATGAAGAAAGTGAATGTAATAAAATATACGGCTTGTAAAAATTCAAGTTCTTGTTCTACTGTATTTCTAATACTCTTACACATGTAATTAATTATGCTTTCTTTTAAATATTCTTGCAGATCCACCTGCAGGAGAGACTGGGGTGCCTGGGCACCTGCTCTTCCTGTGCTTCTTTAAATCCACTCTGCCAAACAGCGGGGTTTTGACAAGGTGTCTGCCACACAAGCACGGAAAATTATCTTTTAGCTACGCATAGATTTTGAGGGTAAGCAAACAAAGAGAAAGAATTTGTACAACAGCCCTGTGGTGTCACTACATTAATATCAATGTCTACTTGTATTTATATTGCTACAGCTCAGCAGTATCACTATTGTGTTAATCCCTTACAGGTATGAATTTCAAACTGCTGAATGTTCAATGCCGAGGAGGTGACAGGAATGGTTTGACATCCTTAACATGCCTACTAACATTGAGAGGACATGGAAATCCTTCCCTCCGTCCCAGTAGAGCCAAAACCAACACCACCCCCTTGCCCCCAGTTGACTAAAAGAAATTACTGTTGGGTAATGAATATTTACACGTGTGCTTTCCTATTTCAGTGTCAACAGGACATATTTAATGCTCATGCTAAAACTCTGCTAAAAAGGACCTGGAGATTACAGTGAATGCCAGAATGAATATGAGCCAAAAAACGTGCCACCACTGCAGAGGGCTGCACCCAGGGCTACATGATGAAGAGTGCAGACTTCACAGGAGGAACTTATTATTCCTATTATCCCCTTTACTTGGCGTTGCTGAGGCTGCATATGGAATATGGCACCCAGTTTTGGGATGCCAGTTCAAGACAGATGTGGAGGAACTCAGGAAGACCCAGCAGACAGCAACCAAGATGGTCAGGGCCTACAAGAAGTGACTTGTGGGAACTTGTGGAAGGTGTTGGGCTTGCTCGGTCCTGCAGAAAGGAGGCTAAGTGTAGCTACTTGAAGGGAAGGTACAAAGATGAGGAAGCCAAACTCTTCCTGGCAATGTCAGAAGGCATAATAAGAGACAATGACCTCAAATTGTGACTTGGAATTTCAGGATGGACACTCTCCCAGGAGCATACCGCAGTTTGGACAAGGTTACCCAGAAATATGGTAGAACCTCACCCCTAGATATTTACAAGACCTGGCTAGACAAATCCATGGCTGACATACTCTAGTGTTATGGACACCTTTGCTTTGAGTGGGACCTTGGAATGGATGACCTCCAGAAGTTTCTTTCAGCTAACGTTTCTGTGACTCTGCAATTTCAGTAACATTTTACCAAAACACTTTTTTTTGGCCTTTACTTGAAATCAAAGAGGTTTTCCTTCCATGTTTTGCACCTATTTTGTTTATCAGAGAGGCTTTAATGTAAAGAGGTGACTTGTGATTCATAAGTGAAAACTGTGATGAGAAAATGATACATTTTTCATATAGTTTGTCTTAGTATATATTAATCAAGGAACTCAACTACTGTATATTAGAACAAGCTTGATGAACTACATTCAGACTGTTTAAGAAACGGCTTTAAAAGTGAAGACAAGCATTTAAGTTTAATGCAATAGAGACACAGGAGCCAGCAGAGTGATTCATGGACACAGGGCAAGACTGCCAAATAGACTGGCTGGACAGATCACTGTAACATCCTGATTTCACATGGATATTGTAAGGGCAGAACTGCACCCATCAAGGCAAGAGAAAGTGATTTTGTGGTAGTTACAATGCAAGATAGTGAGGATGCAAACAAGGGATTTACATCTCTGGATGAAAGGGAGAGAGATGTCTGTCTCAGAGATCACATAGAGATGTCACCTGCAAGACTTGCCATAGTCTGCCAATGAGTTTCTACGGAGAAGACTGAGTCAAAGGCACCACTCGAGCCATTAGCCAATGAGCTAATTTATAGAGATGAAGATTTCCATAAAGAGCTATTGGACAGCATTTGACTGGGAAAAAATCTTCAGTTAGAGACACCTCCAGGAAGAGATGACAGCAAATGGGTCCTAGACAAGAGAAAGTAGGTCTGGAGCAGATCTGTGGGTCATATGCACAAACAGAATGACTGAGTCCGTGTTCAAGATCATCCAGTGATATGGACAACTTCATACAAAAATGAACTGTGGAGGAAGATACAGAAATCATCAGAAAAACAGATGGCTGTGGAGCCAATTAATCCAAGGAAGTAACAATTACAAGGATACTTGTATTGTCTCAAGTGTCCTGGAAAGGTCAACAGGAAAAGAAAAACGCTAGTGGTCAGACTGTACTAAAAAGACGAATGAATCAGAATTCTGGAAATACGATTGTAAGAATTAGAACCAAAGAAAGACTTTTTTGTTTTTTTCTGGGAGCATTCTTCCACCCCACTGCTTGTTTCTGGAAGCTTTCTGACTGCCCTTGAATACACTGCATTTAAATTGTGGGTAACCAGAGGTGGAAGTTGGCGCTTATAAGACAGGAGTTGCATCAGGATGCTGGACTTGGACTTCAAGTTGGCATGGTGTAAAAGAGAGGTGCAGCAAAAACAGCAATACAGACTAGAAGGGTATATTTGTCTTTTTCATTGTGATACCTGACAGTATAATCATATCTTTGAAGAAATTCAGACACAAAATATTGACTAATATAAGAAAATAAAGTGACTATTCTTGAAAAGGTTTCCCTTCAAGTGAGGCCGGTTGGGGGCACCAAATACTTTTCATTTCTCTGTTACTGTGTTGTGTTTTCTATCTTCTGGTAACCATGATATTCAAGCCCCCTGAGAAACGCAAAAACATGCAAGGCAAGTGCATAGGAACACGTTAAGAACTATAATTGAAACTAATGTGGCAGTGAGATTGCAATGTTATCGCAGATTAAGAAGCCTGGATGTAACAGGGTTTGTTCTGAACATACTTGCATTTCTAAAATCAAAACTGACAGTACTTAAAGCCTTTACACTGTTGTTACCAGTTGTCAGTATATAATATAGAAATTGTCAGAAATGGATGCCTTCTGGCTTGGTTCTGAACTCTCACCTACAGGTATTACTTGTATGTATATATGTAAACTATCCTGTGTATGAAAATAGATATTTGCATCATAAACATGAAGTGTCTTGTAAATATGTGTAAATGGTCTATCAGAAGCTGAACTCAGATAAATAATGTCATGCAGAAAAAGAAATAAAGTAATGATTACATTTGAACAGATGACACTGACAAGGTGTATATAAATGCCATTAATAATCCCTGGTTTATCAAATAATTTATCTCCTCTATAGCAAAGAATTTCTCATGCTCAATAGTGTCTAGAGATACTCAAGGCAACAATACCAACTACAAAGTAAAAAGCATTTATTGCCAACCTAAAATTAAGCTCACCACTGTTTTCAAATAATTGCATGAATAGTTAGGAACACGTAACGTTTCCCCTTGTTAGATAAATGGATACATTTCATTGAGAAGAAGATTAATGTGCATCTGAAATAGAATAATAAGTGTAAACAGAAATTAAAGTGGTCTATTAAGATACAAGACTCTAAACACAATATTCTTAATCTGATCTCAGAGAATGAATAATTGGTGGACCTTTGGATTCCTCTTAATGAATCTATTTACACATAATTAAAACTATTCATCCTCTTTCAAGTCTAATATTTCTTTGATGACATATTAGCGACTAAAAGTCTTCGATTTGCAATTTGCTTTTAAGAAAAACATTGTGCAGGGAAAGAGTAATATTCCTTTCAGTTTTACTGAATACTAGATCTTTTATTTGCAAATTTTCTCATACTAAATATACAGGGCAGATCATGTATCCATGATATTATCTTTTCATTCGTAATCAATAAAAGACATACTGTCATTTTGGCTATATATATCTTACAGACTGCTAATGAAAAGATGATAGTATCTGTTGATTTTCACTTGCTAAAAGTTGCATGCTATCTGCACTTACTATTTACTGTGAGTTATCACTGCATCTGCTCTACACAAAGAACAGCATTTCTCTTACAGTACTGACAGGTTCGCCATAATTAAAGTCATATTCTGTTCATTTTCTTCGATAGTGTCAGAAATAGCATGAACTGATACCAATGAAGCCCTCCTTCTTTGCAGAAAGACCAGATGGAAGGTTTTCTTCTATGCCTTAATTTTTTTTTGTGAGGGTAAAGATGTGAAGTTGGTTCATAATTCTAAGTGACCACCAATGTCCACATGCATTATCAGCACCACTGGGAGCACCCAACCCTAGATGAGTGAAGAGAGCAGTCTTTTAGGAAGGGACAAGAGGTACCAAGAAGAAAAAATTGCTTTAACCCAGTGGGTTTTGTCTACAGTGCCAGAGCTGTTGGATATTGCCTGAGGAGCACACAGTGGGATACAGTCTGTGCTAGTGAACAGAAGAGACCTAGGCTGAGCTTTGGATGTGGAGCCAACCATCAGAGAAGGAGGGGACTGCCTTGCAGTGTCCCTGCTCCCCACTAACACCAGTGTTGCTACAACAGCACTGGTTGGCACGGGACACTGCTAGCAGCTGCAGTGTGGTTAATCCCATCCTCAGTGACCAAGGACATGGATTCAAGTGCTGACGTGGGTGCCCCAGCTCTTGAGTTTACTGATGTAAATGCAACCTGAAATTTCAGCATTGAGAGTCTGCTTCATTTTACGTATCAGTCATTTTGTACAGGGTCATCCTGCCACATGCCTTGAGCACACATTTGCTGGACTTGATCTTTCTTGAATATGGGTGGCCAGAACTGCAGAGAACATTCCTGCAAAAGCCCCAAGATCATCTCATGATTTCCAGTCACTGATTCCCTGTCATGTTATGACCTCATTTACCTTTTTTTACAGACACATTTTGATGGGACCAGTTATATGATGACCAGCCAGTATACCCATTTAGAACTGTTCTCACCATGCATACCCAGTTTGCTGCACAACAAAGAGACAGGCCGTTCTTGAAGTGATTGGTAAGAAGGCCGGTTCTCTTTGTCACAGTTTTTTTCCTGTATCCTTTTCATCGCAAAGATGAAGATGTATAAAGTCCACTTCTTTATACACCTTTCTGCCTTTATACGATAAAACCCCACTGTTTCAGTATTACTCTCTGTACCAATGGAAGAAAAGCAGAATTATTAACAAATAGTGGCTCTGAGTAAGCATAGTATCGTAAGTCTTTTGGGCATTAATAAGGAACAGCAGAGAAGCGTACTTGAAGAGAACATTTAACTCTAAGTACTATTAATTAAATGGGAGATTACTGAATGTTAAAACCTGCCTTGTTAACCAGCTATATCATTACTGAGATTATCCTCCCTCTTTTCAATTACAAAAGGAATTTTAAAAGAAAGTTTGAAAACAAGATCACACAAGAAATCCTAATTTACAAAAATATAGTATATAAAATGTATCCTGTTTTCAAAAGTTTAGAGCTCCTGGAAAGTTATGAAGAGAGGATGAAAAGTTCAAGACATATATAGCATCAACTGTGTTACCATGGAACGGATGGAAAAACTCTCACCTAAGAAAGAAAGAAAAAAATAACGCAAGAACTTGTACAGCATTTATTATTTTCAACCAAATAAAACTGAAAGAAAAAAGGCAGATGTAATCAGAAATTAAGACATCTAGTTCCAGTATATGCAACAGCGGAAAAGTCACTGTTAGGATCAAAGTCTTTACTCCCCAAGTCTGCTGCTACCACTGCTTGAACTCCATCAGGGACAAATAGCTTGGCAAATTGTTTCACGGTAGGTGAGGATGGAGTGCATTCACTGACCATCATCTTTATTTGTTCTTAATGTACAACAGAAAACACCAATAATGTAAGTATACTATAAAAAAATCTTCCTACTCTTGAGATTGTTCAGATCTTTTAAATTATAAAACCTAATTTTATCAGTAGAATTAAGATAGCCATGAATTTAAACCAGGGGTAAAATTAACTGTAGATTAGTGTGTGACTATAATACATTTTTTCTTACTGGTAACAGAAAGTTCAGTATTTCAAAGTTAGAGAAAGAACAAAAAGAAAACTCTCAGAAAGTACTGACAAAACTGTGGAGAATCTTTCCTCAGTCTAAGATGTATGGTCATGCTAAACTTCAGGTCATTTACAGCAAAAGTAACAAAACTGTACCAGAACCAAGGCATCCACTACTGTAGACTGCTGCTCAGTGTGAGCTACAAAATAAAATACAAGAAAATGGATAAAACAGTAAGAATTTAGTCCACCTGAGTTTTGGGTTACTGAGGAACTCCTGCTTGCACAACCACAGCTAAGAGTCTAAAACCTAGCTTTGATGCACCTTCAAAAGCTATCGTCTTAGTGAGTGACTACAATGTACATGTATCCTTAGAGCAAACTCTGGGGGTCTTCACAGAACAGCTATATTTCTTCTGTTACTTCTCTGCATGATTTTGCTGCTTGTCATATAAAATGAAGTTCAATATAATAGAATTAAAAAGAAGAATTCTAAAAAATGAGTGCAGATACATGGCATAAATTGAGAGAGAATGTAATTACAGCTCTTTCTCCTTGAGACTGATGGAGTCCAGACTTCAAAATCTAGTTCATAAACTAATTTCCTTGAAAAATTCAGCTTGAAAAACAAGAAGTGATTCATATCCATGGTCTGTTTACTACTTGATTGCACATTTATTCATTTTGTTTATTAACTGGAAGGTATTTGGAATTGTAGAACTGACATTCAAAACACCCAAATTTGTGAAAACACTGTATAATATCTTATTACAGAAGGCAAGCAACATGTTCATTGCTTTAATGCAGCAACTGATGTTTTAAACTCAGTTAAGAGAAAAGAGTAGACCAAAAGGAACAGTACCTACCTTTAAGCACAAAGATTAATTATTTAGGGGACAATAAATCACTTGAAAAGCAGAAATTAACAGTCACCTTAGGAAGTTACAGCTTTCTGTATTGGATACACCCCTCCAAAAGGCAGGCAAATGTAATTAGCATCCCTCTTAAGACCATTTATATATTTATTGTAGAAGCAGTATGGACATCAAGTATCTTCAGTACAATATGTTTGTACTTTGTACAACAAGTACAAAGCCATGTATGTGAGGCATCTCAAATTAAAGAATTAAGTTAAAGAATTAAGGACAGGATACCTATCTATTGAGTTACCTATTTTCCTTATCACTCTGTAGAAAGGCAGGGCTCAATACGGGTGGTGAAAGCCTCCTGCCAGCTGTTCTGTCCACATTTTCAGAGAGCCAGAAGCACAGAGGCCATGTCCAGATGCTCCTTAGCCACAGCAGTTTATCCTGTCAGGGCTTCTTTTCTCATCTCATCCTTTCACTAAAGCAATACTGCTGCTCCTTGAGGTCGACTGAGCATTATGTCTCTAACAGAATAACTTTTTATATATTTTACATAAAAATATATAAAAGGAGGCAACATATGAAGCACGCAACCTAGCAGGCACTTGGGTGAAGTGTCTCCAGGACAGGATCTGTAAAGGGATGTGGGGTGCAACTGCTGTAGTTTGGTATGGATGCTCAGTGCCACTCACAGGGTAAATCTTCTGATGATAAATTCAGTTACTTTCTCATCTGCACTGCAGGAGTGGGACAAATGGGCATGAATCAGGACTCCTCTGATGATTCAGATGACTGAGAAGAGTGTGGTAGGACAGAAAAAAAGCCTTTGCATTTAGACACAGAAAGGGCAAATCCATGTAACTGATCAGAGGACACAACTGCCAGGGGATTCAAGCTAAATAAAAGCAGTCGCTTACGGTCTGTCTGAAGGTTTTTAGTGGGGCTCTGAAATTAGAGAAAGAGGTATTGCATTTCCAAACATTTGATATATTTTAAGAAAGTATTTAATAATATTTAATCATATTATTGCCATAGGAAATTAGCAAAACTGAGTAACATTTCAAAGAAGAATTATTATTTTCAATCCAGAAAGCAAGCTTTAATTTACAAAATGTAACATTAGCTGTGACAATATCTTAGGCAAGCCTTTGTGTCAAGCTCAGGTTAACTGAGCTTATTTTTTAAATCTGAGGTTTATTTTTTAAATCTGTTCTTACAATTTTCTCGACTTGTATTAGGTAAAACACCACTTATCTTTCCATTTCCAATTATTTTTTATTCTGGAGAAGCCATACTCCATGCTGAACTTAAATTGTTGAATATTTTTAAACACAGATATTCTTAACAGACATATGTTTTTTTTCTTTTGTACTCCTTTGCCTCCAAAATCTGTTCACAACACAACACATGTAATCCATGCATAGCAGAATGTGAAGCATCAGAAGTGGAAGAGTACATCTGAGGGTCAAATTTAGCTGAGCCACGAAACAGCAGCTAACCTGCTGCTTTCCAAGGTCCTGCTTTTGATCAGCGTGGTCCCTATAAACTGCAAGTTCATGGTTTTCCAAGGAAGAAGAAAGCGAGGTGCCACCAAGGAAAGAGAACAAATGTTGAGTGTCTAGCCAAACTGTGTGTGCCAGCAGCATCACAGGGGTGCAGCCAAGTGAGAATGAAGAAGTGTCTTCAGTCTCTGGGAAAGGTCTCATGGATAGCCTCCTGGAAAGCCAAGATGGATTGACACTGCTCAGGCCTGGCCTTCCTGTTTCTTTTACCAGATTTACAGCCACGTAACTTCACTGATGCGGTGCACGTCGGCACAACGCTATTCCTGCTGCAGACCCTGCAGCTCCTCAGGTCCCAACAAAGCTGTCACAGTCTACGGCTGGCTGGTGGAGGTGCTGGATTGGGTGATACTCTCTCAGCCTAGACAGCCACCCAAGTATGTGACTCCCAGAAAGGAAGTCTGACCCTGACTTGTATTCATCTAACTGGGAAGATACTATGCTAGAGAAGAATTACCCCTCTCCTTTTTGCAAGGGAAAGGAGGAGTAGGAAAACAGAAGAGAAGACGATCAGGTAAAGACTGCAATCATGAGACCTAACAGGTTTCCTATCAGAAAAAGTGAACAAGGTTACTAACCTTGCAAAGATTAATACCCGCCCCCCAAAATGGATATAAATGCCTGTAAAATTGGAAGGTGGTAATATTTAGGCACAAGAAACCCAGATGTGGTTTGCACCACATCTATTTCAGTTGTAATACAGAGTAGAGTGGAAGGTAAGAAAAACAAACTCTGTTTGATATTGGACTTCTTCAGTGTTACTGGTTTCAAAGTAATGACTACTCATAGGTAGAACAGGGAGCAAGAGGAACAAGCATAAATTGCTACTATTATATACAATCCCTATAAAATTGTAATAAATTTTAAATTGGTTACCATTGGACAGATATTTGGCTATATGTAGATATCTATCTTACTCTCACATTATTAAAACATCTCCCCATATGCGATGGATTTTCTTCTGAAGAAACGTGATTAATTTTCTATTTATTTATTTTCTACCCTAATCTTGAATGTTCAAAATAGTAACATCATGTAATAGTTTTTCCAAAAATAAAATTATCATTTATGAGTTTAGGATAATGTATTTTATGTTCTATTGAGTCATCCTGACTTAATTGTTTGAGATTAAGTTATCTAAATATACCAACCTAACTGTAAATAAAGTATTGATGTTGAACATACAATATTACTGAGCTGCTAAATTAGATGTGATGAATGTTTTAAGTATTGTTACCTTTTCTCTAAAATACCCAGCATTTTATGATGAAGCTTTAAATAGCAGTGAAGAGTAAGTTTTACAAGGTCCTCTCAATAACCATGTGTGAGGTACTGACTCTCAGGGGTTTTCCCCAGGCAGATGCTTTTGGAAAAAAAATCATAAATATTTCTTCACACTTACTAACAACATTCATTTAAATTACTATTCCAGTATAAGAAAAAAGGTCATGAGAAAAAATGAAGAAAACTATTTAACTCATACAGTAATACAAAGCTATCTGAACTTCTTTGCAGATGTATAAGAGTAAAACAATTCTTAGAGTGAGTTTTTCTGCTGCAAAAATCTAATGTTTCAGGTTGGTTCATGGAAAAAACACAGACAAACAAAACTACAAGGTCTCTGTGCTTAAGATTTTAGGTTTCTACTCAATTGCCCCTTTACATCTATATCAAAAGATACCTCTACTGAGTAGAGAAAGCCACACTAGGCAATTTATTATATTGAACTGATAAAGCAGGTAACCAAATTAATAAAACAAGTGAATTTAAATCTAGGAACACTCAGTTCTGACCTTTCAAAATGTTGTTATGAATTTTTCCCCAAAATTTGAATTTAAATGACAATGCAACATTGGTATCAATTGTTACAAATTGATCTGGCTAACACAGTTCCTTCATGAAAAACTTAAGGAATTATAAACCCAGATAAACATTCCTTTCTTACACACTTCACTTTCTAATTACCTTGAACTGGAAAAAAACATTGCATTACTTGGCTACTGGAAAATTAAAAGCTTTGTATATACAGTACATGTGTATTTCTAATAGTCCAGATTATAAAAGAACACAGAACTTACGTAGATAAAATCATTGTTCCTTAAGTGTTTTCAGTTTAAATGAGCTGCTTTATGGCTTGTGGAACATACATATATATAATTTGTAAGTCCGTATAATAATAAAAGCAACCACACATGCCAGATAAATCTCAGTTTCTCTCTATGTATTTATACATATATATCTTTATTTAAAATGTTCCTCCAGTGTAGTTTCTACAACTTTCCTACTAAGTTGCTAAGTTATGGGCACATAGCATTAAGGTTGGGTTCTAGTAGGATCCCTGGTTTAATGTCTGTCAGTGACACAGGGCATAAAACAGGGTATCTATTGCTGGATGAAAACTGAGCAAAAATTCCATGAAACCTAAGTTGACTCATCTAAATTATTTCTACTGCTATGAATAAACTTGTATAACAATTTTTGTGAAAACAGATAAATTCCTGAACTTCTAGAAACTGTAGCTAACTAAAGATCCCTAAATCCTGCCTTATTATAAGGTACAGTAAATATATAATTTAATTCAAGGTGATTCAGATAAAGAAAGAAATATGAGCATTTTTAAGCAATTTTTCTTACATCACTTAGATCACTGATTTTGCTTAGAATATAATTAGGAATTTACAGTGTTTTGGTTTTGGTCAAATCTACAAAATTCCTATGCCTTGTCTTTCTTAAATGAAAAAAACCCCAAACCTCAAATATTTTCCCTTAGAATAATCATCATCAGTATAATGAAAAACGTAATGCCTTCCTGTATTTGAAATTATTTTTATTATTATTCTTTTCAAAAATTAAAATCTGCGTAGAGAGATCATTTGCAGATGCTGTAGTGCAACCACCACTGTTAGCCTACAGCAAATTTATTGTAACTAACAGGAAAGCTTCAATAATTTATTAACAAATTAAAAATTGAACAAAGCCCATACCTTCAGCTCTTTAAGTTTACTTATATAAAAAAAATCTCAAGGAACCACCTTTACCAAATAAATGGATCAAAATTCTTTATCACTATGTTATTTAGAATTTTGTATTTCTATTATTATTTTGTATGCTGTAATAACTAGAAATGTAAATAGTTGGTTCAGTATACCAAAACCTACATTAAATGCAAAAGCCCCAACAGTTTACCATAATGGAAATAATAAACTAAGCCCATAGATCAGGCTGAAGAAAACCCCACTTTTAGGGATTATTTTACCTAACGCAGCTCCAAGGCTGAACCCTCCAACAGCACCACTTTACCTAACACCATTAATCTCATAAATTAAATTTTGGATTAAGTGTTTGTGTCCTCAACTGGATGCTATGAAGCAGTGAAACAAAGCTCAATGTAAATTCACTTCCAGAACGTCTACAATGACGTCAACACTATTCACATATACAGAACCCAGTATTAATGTCAAACATATCAAATGAAAAATATAAACGAGTAAGTCGCAGTCATCTGCGGGCAAACTATCAGGACGGCGGTTTACTGAGCTTTTGCTTTTCCCTGGCAGGCTCGAGCAGTGCATGGTGCAGAGATTCAGCCTGCACCTTATCTACCTTCTCAAGCTGCTCCAGCACACTGCAGAGATCGGCCTGTAGCTGTGCGTGGAACTGAGTGCCTACACTGCCCTCGCAGACAGGAGGAACTGTGTTTTAAAATGCTCTCGCATACTGGGTTTGTTGACACTTTGTCTGCACTGAGGCAGCTGTTTGCATGGCTGTGCCTCTGCCCTGGTATCCAAGCTTCCCGTGGTCATGCCACAGGTTCTGCATGACTGTCGGGGTTCCTCACTTTCCTGGCTTGTGTAAAAGGCTGAAATCGATGTGCAGTCAAAGCTGCTGGAATCTTCACCAGCCTGGGCCCTGTCCACAGTCCTGCACTTTGTTTCGCTGCTTTTACAGCTGTGAAAACAGGGCAAGGTCCCAAGCACGGCATGGGAGAAGCTCTGGTTGCTACCACGCAGCTGCTCTTCAAGCTGCTGGAGATCTGGCCTCCTTAGCATCTGCCTCATCTGTCTCCTTCCTCCCCTCCATCCTCTCCTGGATGGACTGTGCCACGATCCAGACAGTGCTCAGTGGCAGGTGAGATGGCCAACACAGCCATGTTCAAACAGCAACTTCAATTTCAAAGTCAACAACACTTGGATGTCTAATAGAAACATACATTCATGTAGGGGTAAGCATGAAGAAGTGAAAAATGAATACAGCTGTATTTCCAGTGTTTTAGGACCAATGAAAGACATAATTTAATTTGTTGTATAATCCCATACATTACTGAAATGGGCTGCAGGCAAATGACATCTGAGAGTTCAAGCGTCAAGTTGAAGTGTAGGAGGGCATTGCAGGTTGATTAACTGATGTTTAAGAACAAAATCTAGCTAGGAACTATATTATAAATGAAGTACATATGTTGAAAATGTATTCATTATAACAGAAAAATCCTACCAACGCAGGCCATCTGCTTTTGACTGATAGGTTTGGTAAACTGTCAGAATATCATGTAAACTGCTACAAATCTCATTTAATGAATATCTAAAAAACATACATAGCTCACATTACTGGCAAGCTTTTAATGAAAATATATATCGAAGAATCAAATATGTGTGAAATCTGAATTTCAATTACTCAATAAGATAAAGAACAAAATAGAAAAATAGCAAGAGCTCCATCTATCCCTTCTGAGATGAATGAAAATCCCTCGAATTATCTAAAAGCCATGGTCATCATCTTCATAAGAAAGAAAATTCTTCCACTGCTAATTCCTTTAATGTTACACAGCATTTGAAATAAATCTGTAGAGATCAAAAACAAGATAAAGAGATAATACAATTTCAGCCATCTGTGAATGCTTGCAGAAATCCTGTCCCAAAAGGAAGTATTCTTCCCATTTTTCCTCATTACCATCTTATTAATGTCCCCCAAAATACTGTCATGACTCTGTAAGGCCTAGTTGAGGATCCTGCCAGTCTCTAATCATGCCCTTTTTGGACTGTTCCTCGATGCAAAGAGGCCTCTGCAGGTCTGCGACCACTGATGTGCAGGTAATAGCTTCACCCTTTGTTTTAAATGTTTGTAAGTTAAGGGCACACATTTCTCCCAGGAGAGAAAACATCTTTATTTTGAATGCATGAAGCATTTGCCAAAAGAAGTTCTACCTATACCCAACTGACTTCAGAAACAATGCCTAATCGTCTTCAATGTGTAAATTTCATTGGCATGAAAACACTAAACTTTTCAATGTGATAAGATATCACATACATACACAAAAAGAAAGCATGCTTTTTCCATCACAGCATGTCAGGCGTAATGCACTGCAGCCTTGAGTCCTTTTCCAGGCAACTTTCCTCCTTGACAGGCATCGTTACTCCACTCCCGCTCTCCACCTCGTAATGGCCAAGTGCAGAATTGTGGTACAGCATCTGCCCACACAGGCTGCCTTCACCAAAATGCCTACAAGTAGCGCAGAAATGTAAGAATCTTGCTTCTGTAGAAAAGTAGATGATATAAACAATGTCACATAGTCTCAATGTTTTCTCTACAGATTTGTCTTGCACACTCTGATGTTAGTACTGAATGGTGTAATAGTCCCATGCATAGATGACATTAATAATGACGTACAGTGAATGGAGTAGGTGCAGCAGCTGTCAGCTTCTATAGAATAACTCTGGAGGAATGCAAGCTCCTTTCACATCTCCTTCCCTCTAAGCTCTCAGCAATGGCAAACTGTCTTCTGAAGGTGGAGAAAATGCCGCCACTCCCTCTAAAGGCTGCGGTGCACTTTGTAAACTACCACAGCCAGACATAGTCTCTCTCTTCACTCTTCTTTGCGTGTACAAATGCTTTACTAAGTTCAGAATTAGATTCTCACATAAATCTGCCTTATGCTGCCACTAAACTGCTACCATAACATGAAATTCAACTTTGGTTTTATTTCCCAGGGTAGGGATAGACTCCAGAATTTCCCCTTATGTATTTTATTGATGGCATTTTTACACCCGTTTTAAATTGCTTTGCTATCCCAAACCGTATTTCACATTACCCTGTTCTCAGTTTCTATAGTTCGTATGTTTGGATTTTGCAACACTTTTTTCTTTTTACCAAATTGTACTAAAAAAAGCTTCTTTTTAGCTACATGTATTTTTATTAAAGTCATAATAACGGCAGTAGAAACTCAGAATACTCTAGCCTTCCTAAATGACTATTTGACAGCCTATAATTTCTCTGTCATTAAAATACATATTCTAGCACTGAGTTCATGTCGGAAGAATGTTACCCCAAGGAACAGTCTTTTCTCATAGTATGTAATTTAAGTTTACTTAACAACCTGTGCATTAAAACAAAAAGTGGTCAGTTCTGGGAAGAGAAACTCTGATACAACTGACCATTTTGAACAGTGGGAAGTACAGCTCCAACTCAGAAAGGAATTCCAGAATACCATTCACTGCACATATTGTCTAGGAATGGTCTGATTGTTAATGTACCAGTATCTTTTCTTTGGTATTGTTACCATGAGAGAAAATAATGGTTTGCCTTAACAGATAATAAATGGTAAATACACAGGGGATTCTGGAAGACCATGCAATAAGCATTGTGCACAAACTGATTAGCAGGTCTACCCTTGTAACATATAGGCAGTGAGGATCTGGAAGAATGCTTGAAGTTGAATGCAGCAGTCTTTAAGATTTCTTTTTCCAGAAATACATTTATCCAGTAACATGAATTTTTAAAACCCCTTCTTCTGTTCTCCTACGAACAGCTCAACAGAGACTAGCTTCCTCTTCTGCTGTAGCTTACAAAATGCCTAGGTAGCAACTATTCAGTCCCAGAAATATCCATTACTGATAGCTAATATAACTCACATTTTAGAAAACAACTGGAAATGCTTCCAAAAGTCAAAGAGGACCTACACAACTTTAGAAAATGTTGACATTTGGAAAGGAGATACGCTGCAACCTTTCAATCTCATGTAATAATCAGAATGAAAAGAGGCATTTCAGGCAGTAAATGAGAAAATATTTTTGGTTTTGAGCAATTATTTTTGTATATACTGTTTTATCTTAGTCTTCTATCCCATGTAAGACATGCACCAGTAAACAGCATCTGAGTGCCCTCTAGAAGTGCACACTACAGAACATTACTGCCTTTTACATGCTCCTTTTAGTATCCCCTGTGGCAGCAGGACCCTGTCAACTCTAATAGTTTTACCACTAACAATAACATTAATACATATATTTACATTGCTGCGTATTTAGGAAACTGTGGGAAAGATCAAAGAAACAGACCTGTAAGAGCTCTGGGCTCAGCAAAGCTATTTCACCCGTACAAGAGCCGCGGGACATCACCATGGGAAAAGCCACCTCTCCCACAGACACCGTTTCACTAACATAGGAGCACTGCAACGCAACATGGGAGCTGCTGACCCCTTTGGGGGCAGGTATGATATGCATATGACAAACACAAAGCATTTTGGGCTGTGTTTCCTAAATCCTAAAAGTTTTGTAAAGCAGAAGAACTCAGAGTGACCCCTATCACTGTGCAGGTGCAGAATGTTCAGACCATTACAGATTACATTTTTATTGCAAACTGCTGCAAGTAAACCACATCATTAGCCTATATTAATACAAACATGGTAGAAGGAATCGGAAAGGGGTGGAAAATTAATGCAAAGCAGAAACTTTGATACCGTATTTTCTTTAACTCTGGCATTTTCAAGTTTACTGTGACAGGTAATAGTTTCAAAATGTCATAGGTACTAGTTAAGAAATAATTTTAGAGCTTTAGTAAAGCTCTTGAAGGGCACAACTGCTCCAGTCATTTCAATGGGCATCCATGACGAAGTGTTTTTAACCAGGAGCACTGTATTCACCACATATTCTAGGTATGTTCAGTCGTTAACACATGAATGCAAACAAATGATTGTCACTATATTTTCAAAAGAGCCAATGGAGAATCAGTAATTTCCCCCTTACCCTGGATCTGTTTTACTACAGCTATGTAGGCACTCAACTGATTTGGGATAGTTTTGGTTGAAAGTGTAGAGTGGAATGACTGAGTGTTAAGAAGTGCATTACTTCACCAACCCTACAAAGGCTGGACTCATGTCCTTGTGCTGCTTCTCTTACTGAGCTAACATAGCTCTACATACATGCATCAGGTCTACAGTTGCAAATTCATTATTAATGCTAATTTCCTAATTAACTGAGCCACCCACTAGTTCATCATTATTATTTCCTACAGCATTTGTAGATGCCTCAATTTACCGGAGCATTCAAGAAAGTAAAACCTAATTAATTTGTGGGTACTTGATGGCAGGACAAAGTAGTTGCAAGCTATGCAATACTGTTCTTTCTCCCAGATATTCCTGTTATGCTACCAAAGTCTTAGGCAGGAACCAGGATAACACACAGAGAACTGCACAGTACTCTAGTAGAAGTAATATCACTGAACTATGAGAATTATGCAAACATCTTAATGGGATTACCTACAGAGCTACTAGGGAAGGGGAGGTTATTTGGCAGAGGGAATTCAGTTTGCTTTGGAGCAGCACAACGCTTTATCAAATAGCCATGTTTCCAGCCACAGATTATAACTTCTTCAGACATCAAATCCTAAACCAGTAACAACAGTAAATAATGCAGTATTTTTACAAAATCTTTGTAAAGCAAAAAATCCAGAAAGATGCAGTGATACTCTCACAAATCAACAACTGATTCACATGATGCAAAAGTTACCATGGCAATTCTCGGTTCAAGTTTATTAAATCAACAGATAACATATATGCATGTTCTGCTGTCACTACAGATTTAGAAGAACAGGATTACAGAGTTGGCAAAAAAGAAGTTTGCACAGAAGTCTCTTTGTAAAGCAGGTCAGAAATCTGAAACCAGAAGATAAGGGTAAATTTTACAGCACTATTTTGATGTATTGATTTAAAATTTAACAATAATGTGTGAAAATCTTGTCCAGTGGCTTTTAGGTAACTATCTTCCTATGTTGCTGAAAAGCAGCACAGCTTAACTTGCTTTGCCCACCACATTGCTACCTCTGCTGGAGCATGCCACGGAGAGCTGGCTGGGTTGTAGCAGGGCAAGCCAAAAGTGGGTGCTCAGACCCAGTGGGAGATGACAGCTTACACTTAGGGTTTCAGGCTTACACAAACTTGTGTCTGGTGGCCTTCAAGCTACCTCAGCAGCTCCACCATGCTAGCCACACTCCCTGTCCCAGAGGCCTGCACCCCACAGGTTGCCCCCACCATTCTGTTATATATTTTCATCTGGTTCATTGACCAGCCTTTTCCTCTGTGATCTCAATTTCTGATGCATGGATGTTCAATGACAGCAGGTTTTGCAATCTGATCTGAACCCATATCTTAATTTCTCATCATCTCACCTTTTCAGCTGACAAAACATACTACTTATATAAACAGTGTTCCACCCAACCATGATCCATGGATGTCATGGTTAACTCTATCATATATCACAGTTTTCCCAAAGGTGTTTTCAATACCCAGTTTTCAGAACACAAGATTCACATTATGTGCATTTCCAGTGGCCATCAAGACCTTCAAAATGGGCCAAACCTCTGGTCCTGGAGACTGTGCCTTTAAGAGATGTGCATAACAGGAAAAGACTCTGAACAGGGGAGCAGGTATTAAAACTTTTGAAACGAAGCTTAGGAAAAAACCACATTTCCTGCCAGAATTTAAATGCTGAAAGATTGCTATCATATTAAGTTATTAAAATCAACACTAAAATTCATTTTAATTGCTTGGATGTATAAAGAAATGAAGGATCTCCAAGTTGCAGGCCCACAGAAGTCGATGGGAAGCTCTTGGGCATTGAATTATATATAGAACTAGTCAGCTAGCCTAGCTGCTGTGTCGTTTCATCTACCAGTCTTCTTTGCAGCAGGAATTGAGTCTTACTTGATCATGCAGCAGGGTTGTCCTTCAGAGAAGGCAAATATTAATTAAGGTTTTACAGTGTAACTTTTACAATCACATTCATGTTAAGAATCACAGGCCAGTTGAGGCTGGGTGGCATTTCTGGAGATCATCCTGTCAGGTAAGGAGAAAAAACAAACCCAGACATTTTCCTTTTCCTAAATTTGGTGGACTTAGTAACTTAGTCACCAACATTGTTTCAACCACAATTGCACTGCGGATTCTCTCTTTGGGCTGGCCCTGGAGAAAAAACTAGCAAAGGTCCCTTTCATTGCTACAATAACATAAAAGGTCTACAGCAAAAATAACACAGGTAAAGGAACACCTCATAAATGAATACCAGTTTCACAGGTCTTCCGACATGTTACAATTACTTTTTTCCTCCCAAACACTGTGCAGGCTTATTACAGACTTTATTTTGGGGTGACAGTGGACAAGCTGAGAATTATTTTCAGCTTATGGGTCAGGCAGAAAGAAATGACCTCAGGAAA
This sequence comes from Hypotaenidia okinawae, assembly GCA_027925045.1. Taxonomy (NCBI): domain Eukaryota; kingdom Metazoa; phylum Chordata; class Aves; order Gruiformes; family Rallidae; genus Hypotaenidia; species Hypotaenidia okinawae. Next base: position 89,949,497 of record BSDF01000003.1, read on the forward strand.
AGAAACACTGCTTGTAAATGTTTACATATTATATTATGCTCCATAAAAATATATATATTTACAAATGTTTATAGAAATAAGACAGATTTTCTCATTCTAATGCAAAATGGACATATTGTTAAATCAACATTTTAATAAATTGCAAACCATATATTAAAGAAATTAAGAAAACATTACATTATCAATTAGCTAATTATAAGTGGTGGGAATGACAGAAGATGGTGAAGTGCAATGTTAGACATGAGGCCACACACATACATGCTCTACCTCCTAGAAGTAATATATAGCAACAGCCCTGTATTTCAACAGTTAGTAACTTGGTATGACAATAAAAACTGCCAAGTAATCTTCTCACGACAATCATACAACATTAGGGTGAAAAGATAGCACATGTTTTTCTAAAGAGATTGTGTTTTATTATTCATCACGCTCCTGCCAAAGAACACAGAATCGAGGAAATACTTTCATGGTTCCACTTTTGGCATGCTGAAACATTGCTGTCACAGAGAAAGTGTAACAGATTTGTGCTCTCAATTGTCTTCCAGAAATTGTTGGATAATTTAAAAAAACCCCAAAAATTACAGTAAGTATTCTAAATATCTAAAAAGTTCTTGCCACCGTCTTACATTAAATCCAAATCACCAAGAGATCAGATTCAGAAATTTCTCAATAGTTCTCAAAAATTTCAAGCATATCCATAAAACCTTCTACATTTTAGTTTTGCTCGGCTGTATGTACAGGACAAACTGGGAAAGGTTGCTGACTTTCAAATAAGATTATTATTAGCACATACACACACAGAATTACCATAACGGAAGTATAATGAGCAATTTTCCATTGAAATCAGCTATATTTAGCATCTCTATTTTTTGCAAAATTCAGTTTTCTGAAAGGGAAATATGAAATTCTAACAACTTACAAAATTATGAGGAACTAGAAATATAGACAATACATAATACCAGGGAATCTTTTCCCATATTAATATATAGCTAACTGCACAGTACTTTTCAAATATACCTACATATACCATAACAATTTCTGTAAAAGGATGTCATTTATCCCTCAACCACTGTAACTGAACTTTTACTTCTATGATGCCATAAAAGCCTTCATATACAAAGACTCCAAGAAACACATTAAAAACCCACCACCCCTTTCTAGAAGTGTTTCCTCCCTTTCGACTGTGCATAGCAAATCATAATAATACTACTGATAAACAGAAAAAAAACAGACTACTGATAAACAGAAAAAAAACATTCAATTATGTATAATATAACATTTAAAAATCTTTACTATCAAAATGGAAAAAAATCTGACAAAATAATTTAATGGGTTTTTTTTCAATGCTAAGTTTTAAATAGTTACTGTTGTGAAATTATCTTTTCCTGTCTTGTACAGCCAAACACATTACTTGTCCTGTATTTTCAATATTTAGGTTCAAAAAGGTAATCTCCAGTATACATATCTTCATTTAACATCCAACAGAAAGCTTGTATAAATTACAAAAGAAGGCAAAGTTGGGGTGGCTGCTCTGCCCTACTTTCAAATGGTTAAGATCTCTGCATAAATAAGTATGAATCACTAATTACTTTAGCATCTCAGCTAATAGGTGTTAAGTTATTATACTCACTTGTACTCCAGCAAAAAACCCTCACAAGTTCCTTAAAGGAAGCTGCCATCATCATGCATGGAATGCATTTTATAAAAACTGCTGCAGGTTTTTTTTACTTCAAGAAGGCTTCACTAGTCTTCAAAAGCAATGTTGCTTTTCCGGTTGCCTTTGCATCAACCTAAGTCTGCTCCCCATCTTCTGCTACACCCAACACACATTTTATCCTGTCCTAACATGGCAATTAGAGGTCACAGCTATGACATCTTTGTCTGTCAAGGTGCATTTTTCCCTTTCTATATGTTTAGTTGCTGAGTCTTGCTTAGTCTAAGCTACATGTTTTAAGTCCAAATACTCAACTTCTTACTTAGCACATAAAATACATCAGAACACCTTACTTAGCACATAAAATACATCAGAAAATAACCTCAGTTCAAAGGTTGTAGTAATAATGATAGTCTTAAAATAAGTTATTTTTTGCTCGAGATTTATTGGCACACTGATGTCTTCACATATGTCCTTTAACACTCACTGTTGTTACCAAGACCTGTGTAAACCCACACTAAACCCATGCAAAATTCTTTTGGACCTACCTGAATATAAATCAGCATCATGCAACAAAATTCACCGCTAACATTCACTGGAGTGAGGTCCACATTCTTGCGTGAATATTTAACTAATCAGAAGCATGCGCTTTTATACTCTAATATAGTGTTATTCAACTCCCAATTCACTGATCTCCAAGAGATATTTGTTGAAAGAAATATCATATCCAGCACTTTTAGAGATGTACGTGCTGACAAGAAGCAACATCAAGCTGAAGAATCTAACACTGGAAGAGATTTGAATGCCAAAGAGCTCTGGAATACAAGGAGAGTATTTTTCATTGTAGCTCTCCACTGAATTAGAGCCAAAGTTTAATGCAGCATCAAAGAACACCATCTTTCTATACCTCTGCATACTGGTAATCATACGTAATGTATCTTTGGTCTGACCAACATGGTCTCATGCATGTCCTTACACATGGTGAAATTAACAGCCTGAGTAGCATCCCCCACAGAGACACAGAAGTAAACTGCAAGAGGCATAGGAACATACAATCATAGAATCTTTAAGCTGGGAAAAGACCACTAAGATCATCGAGTCCAACCGCCAGTCCAGTAACACCTTGTTGACTAAACCAAGTCCCCTGGAGTACTGCATCTGCACCTGTTTTGAACACCTCCAGGGACGGTGACTCCACCACCTCTTTGAGCTTCCTGTTCCACTGCCTGACCACTCTTTCAGTGAAGAAATTTTCCCTAATATCCAATCTAAATCTCCCCTGGTGCAACTTGAGACCATTCCCCTCATCCTGCTGCTAGTTAACCTTGGAGAAGAGAACAACCCCCACATCACTACAACATCCTTTCAGGTAGCTGTTGAGAGCGACAGGCAAGAGGCTTCGCTGGAATACAATGGAGACGCCTAGTCAATCTTTAAAAATAAACGCCTGAGAACAGCTGCCTTGGCACAGCAAAAACAAGCAAAAAGGGACTATGATCCATATATATGGATACTCTGGGGGCAGTGAGGGATAAGAGACAAGTGGCAAAGGAACATGATTGGCACAAAAGCAAATGCATATAAACTAGAAATGAAAAGCTTTGAGCTTCAAGTCAGACGTCTGTTTCTAGCCATAAAAATAAGTTCTTTGGAACAACCTTGTGCAAACTGTCAGCCAGTTCAACCAGACGGTGCCTTCATTCGGGTATTCACCATGAATGACCATCACTAATTGCACAAGAGAACTAGATTATCTTAATTGTTAATTCAGGATCTTAAAATCTCTGCAGCAAAAGAACATAAAAAATACAATTCAAGTTTCATGCACACAGGATTTATTTTGTATTTCCTATTTTAGGAGTTGTTCCTTTTCAAAAAACTGCTAAGCAGAGTTTATGGAGCTGTATAGTTAAGATGAAAGATAGTGTTCATTGAATTAAAGAGGGAAAAGAATGCAGAATTGGAATTACAAATAACTATGGGGTTTTTTAATACACAGTGAACAAAAAAGTCCACATAGGCACACTGCAGTAACAGTACCAAGAAGGTAACAGGCCATTTGGCATTAGTTTTCAATAGACACTGTCAGTATATTCAATATCTGTAATTATCTTACTATTTCAGTTCATCATATACATGCTGACAACTCCAAGAAATCAGGGTCCCTCCATGAGATCCACAGACATTTGATGTAACTTTACAGTTAGAGGAATTTTCCTTAGGTGATTACTTTAAAAAAGGTAAGATCAAGACTAAAACATCAGGAAAACACTGAATATTTTGACATGTGAAACTGGAGGAGGCTCTCTTATATTGAAAGCATTCTGCATTTACAGTTGTTTTTAATTAAGATACAAACTGACCAAGTATAAGTTTAAGAAGGGTTTAAACTGCAGCGAATAAAGCTCTCTCTGTACTGCAACACCTGGTAAGGGATTCTGGATGATTGCTAAAATTTCATCTGTATCCCTGAGAAGTCCAGAAAATATACCTTCTACAATTACAACTCTCTCATCTTCTAAATTTTGTTTTGGCATCCCAAATAGCATCATTACATGAATGAACGAGTTGTAAAGTCCTGAGTGAATTATGAATTCTTACTTACATGTGGTTAGTGTATTTTTTTAACCATTAGTACATATATTTAGCTATCAATCCCAGAACCTCCCTGGAAAGTCTGCTGTGCAGAGACAGGTGGCAGTCAGAAATGCGAAACAGTCAATCACAGGCTTTGCCTGGTCTCTTCTGGGAGTAACTTCTACAGCAGGGGCTCTGCTTCTGAGGATGGTTTGCACAGGAAACTAGCAAGGAGTCCCTTCTCCTATTCTGTGTGGCACATGGATAAGAATGACATGTTTCACTTTTTTTTTAAATGTGGGCATCTCCAGTCTGTCAGATGGTTTTGTAGGTGGCCAATTTTAGTTCTGTTCTGATGAGCACAAATTGCAAGTGAAGTTGACACAAAAAATCCTGTTCATTTCGCATGTCTGCTGTCCGTGAAAAGCACTGCTGGTGACTTCAGAGGAACAATGGAAATCCACTGGAGCAAAGGATAGTTGAGAGCGCTCAAGTCAATTCTTAGACATTTTTCTGTCATGCAAACCTCTTTTCCTTACCTGAGATACAGGAAATTAATTTCATGAAATTAGAGTTATGAAAAATAGTACTTACCTGGGCTCAAGTTCCCTAGATCATATGCTATGTTCCATCACAAACACAGTGAACATACTAAAGGCTGGACCCTGCCCCACAACCTGATTAAGTACTCAAAACAAAGCAGAATTTTCCAGGACCTACAAAAAGCACTAAAAGCACAACTGAAATTTAAATACTTTTTTCTGCTCCCTTTTTTGACTCTAGGTGGGGGGCTGCAGCCCGTAGCATTTCACCGAAGAATCACTGACATAGTCATCTTCTATGCTTCTATGGCACATGGTATGACTCTTCTTTATTGCCTCCAGAATAGAAAGGGTTCGCAGTAATAGCAGCTCAAGGAAAATGAAAGCAGCAGGTTGTTTGCTATCTTGCTGCCAACCTGACGAAATTTTTCTTCTTGCAGAACCATGACAGGTGTTGACAGCCTTTGCAGAGAGCAACGAAGAAATCTCCAGCATAAATGTAAGCTCTAACATCAAGGTTCTCTCAGCCGTCTTAGTGTTTGTGGTCTCTGGTTCATAAAACAGCTGCATTTGTTTCCACTGGTAAAATTAGCAGTGCATCAGCTGGGGGAAGAACTGGTTTGTATCTTCAGGACAAATCTGATGAACAAGCTACTGGATCTGCCTGGAACCTCCTAACAACCACAGCAGAAAACAGATATAAAAGTGTCTATCTGTATAACAGATATATAAGTGTTGACAGCCCAACAAGTCGCAGAGGTCCATACCCCAATTTTTGCTGTATTTCTTAAGAGCAAAATAGCATGAAACACAGTTTCTGAAAATCACATCAGTGTATATTGCCACATATGGTGTAACTCCTGGTTACCAAGAAATTATTCAGTGTGTTAACTAACTGTGAGAAACCAAGAGCTTACATATTTTGATACTAAAAGACATGGGCGATGTGTTTTCATTTTCTTTTGCTCCAATGTAACAGTATCAGCAGATGCAAACTTCCTTCTGCCATACCCCCCAAAAGCACCAGCACCTTTACCAGGGGACAGGCAGTAAGACTGCTTCCACATTTGAATTAAACATGAAAATAATCAATTCCTTCCATCATACACTATTAGATACACACAGCGTTTTCTCCTTTGTTTACATAAACTGTCCATGAATTTTTCTGAGGAATTCTGAATTCCAACAGTGACTCCCCCAGCAGCAGCTGAGCCAACCTCCAGCTCAAAATATTAAACTTCTTGCAATCTCAGTAACTATCACTGCTCTGTAAAATTCAATTACTTCATGCGAAATATTCTATCTACTTGACTCTCACTTCCACAGCTCTATATATTATCCAGGCAGAGGTTAAAATACGGAAACAGTTCAATGGATCATCAGCAGGGCTGAGTGCCGAGCGCCTGGCTGCAGAGCAGCATACACGACCTGCGTACGAGACCATTACTGGCGTAAAAGGCAATAATCCTTTCTGAATTCTGCGTCCCTAATAATCTTGGTTTTTCTCCCTTGATATTTCACATTTATCCAACTTCCTTCTCTGCAATTTAGCTCTTTATTTAGCTCACAAAGTAGGCATTATCCTAAGTAGGTAGAGTATTCATCTTTTGGCGTCAGTGCCAGTTACCCCTGGCAACCAACCTTTGAAGGGAAACCTTATTTTCATTTGGTAACTCAAAATAGGACTAAAGGGTCAACTGCAAAGCAAATGCAAGAAGGCAGCTCTTAAGCCTGAAAAACGTTCAATAAAGGGCCTGCTTTCATTTGCAAAGTTCAAATGTCAAAGATTATTTAAAAAAAAATAATGATGTCACATGACTCTGAGAAAACCCACTAAAAAGTGACATGCTGATGCTCACTTAAAAAATGGATGCAAGAGTATTGCACTTCAAGAGGCACATCTACTCCTAAGAAGCTTCAAGGAGGTACAGGATACATTCTGACTTAATTTAAACAAAAGAAAAGACAGTCTAATTATAAAATCTAGAAACAATGACACAGGTTTTAAACAAACTGTGTTTGAGGCCCATCGGTATACATACGTCTTGAGACAGATACCGACTGCCTAACATGTCACCTGACTCTAAAAATTACACCCTGTCACCTACTGACCCTTACACTTACTCGCGGCTAGCAACTGAAGTTAAACTGCCAGAGCCACCAATTTGTCTTGCCTTTGTTTTTGTCGGGAGCAGTTAGGTTGAAAGACAGGAGCTTCTTATTTATACTTACCAAAAGTACATGGGGAAATACATCACAATTTAAAAATTGCTTTCTCTCAAGGCAATAGCTTTAGTCAGGGAGCAGCGCTGCAATTACAGACCAAGCATGCACAGGTCAATATCGCTCAGCAAAAATATCAACTACAACTTTTCATTTCAATTTGCATTTATAAAAACAGAGTCAGGATATGCAGTTATTTGTTTCACAAGTGTTGGAAGAATGTACATGCGTTATTTACCATTTGGGCATAACTTGCTCCTACTGAAGTTAATCAACTGACGTTGATTTCAATGGAAAAGGATCAGTTCATGTTTGCAATACCATCTACCGCTTATTATTGCTTCCATAAGCAAATAATGGAGAACATGTGATGCTTTTATTTTCAGTGCTTGGATCCCTTCCCTCTCAAGTGCATTAGGATAAAATTAGTAAGCTGTATTTCTACCCACTTGTGATCAGCAATAAATACTCACTCCTGTAGCCTAGTGCACTTTTCCCTGGTGAAACCTAATCAACGCCCACTCTTATAAATTCAGATATGGGGGTTCACGTTTCTTCTTTTTGGAGAGAAAAAGAACAAGGAGAGATGCTACAGTGGAGTTTGGTAACAGACTATAGGTCTTCAGGGTGGGGGAAAAAAAATGGCTAAAGGGGGGTTGTCTAGACAATCATGAAGTGAAAAGATTTACTATTTCTCATAGTTCAAAAATTAGGGACATAAGAGTGAAATTAAGCAGTAGAAAATGCTTTGGGCCTACTGAGCACAAGTGAAAGAACTCAGCCTCTAGTTCAGAAAGCCCTGAACTCTTCTTTATCAGAAACCGAGGTGCTCATGGGGGGAGGCATCAAGGAGGACCTCAGTTCCTTCACTCTTTCTCTAAGAATCCATTACTGGACTGTACTGGAGATCGGAAATTGGGATAGATAAAACTCTAGACTGATTCCATAAGGGTATTTCATTTTTAAAAAGAGTCCATTGTTGTTTTTACTTAATATTATAGTTTTCTATTCTCAATTAAGAAGAAAATCCTTCTAGAATACTGTGTTAAGTTTTTTCCTAATTAGAAACACATTTGTGCTTCTGATTGACCTTCCAACTGACTTTCCGTGAATGCTCATTTATCTTGTTCCAACTGATAAATCACACCTATGTGACAGACAATGTATGTGATAGAGAAACATTTCTGTAAATTTGATTACAAATTCCTGACAAGACCCCAAACTAACACTTACAGTGTTATGTACTGTATAAGGCCGTATTTCATGATCCTTAAGAAAATCCTAGGGTAGCCAGGACGGAGCCTCTGCTACAGGAGGGAAATCCCTCTCAATGCACAGGCCTATGGGCCAAGGTTTTCACATCACATCTCTGCACTGGTGCCCAATTATTAAAACTTGGGTGGATGGAAATCAATTCATCATGCTGGTGTCTAGGGACAGAAACAGACTTATTACAGATGACCATGGAAACAGCACGAGAGACAAACAAAAGACACATTTCCTTATACAAGTTCTAGACTCTTATTCATACAAACAGGTAAGTTTAAGGCAAACTTTTGCCTGTGTGAATGGCTGGACTGAAAGCACAGACTGGTTACTCTGATCTTATCAGGTCATATTCAGTTCCCATTTGGCAGACATTTCATTTTTATGCAAACAACTGCTGCTTCAACCTGCTTTTTTTACACAGCTGAACAGTTTCCTTCTTGCTGTTCTCTTAATCTTAAGAATTTATCTATGTGTTACTTCTTAGACACTGATTTGCTAAGAAAGCGTAAGGTTACTGGGAAATAGCCTAGACTTGTTCAGTGTGGTCTCCCCTTCTCATATACGAGGTCATACCCGTGGGCACAAACCTATCTTGGTATAAAAGAGAAAATAACCTGTTCTTTCTCTTTCCAGAGGTCTGAGACAAACTGCACAGGAGGTGAAAGATTATCTTCATGTGGGGATTTACCTTCTATCAAAAGACTCTGATGCTCAGAGTCAATGAAAAAAAGGTGGTAAGAGCCGAGCTTACCCAAAAGCACAGTAGTTTCTCATTGCGATGCTTCTGAAACAATTTTCAGGAAAGCCAATTAAAGAGTTTCAATACCCCATCTAATGCTCTTATTTTTAATCTGAATGTTTTCCTTACACGCTATAATGAAAGTGTTAAAAGTAATAAAACATTTGTGGATCATTTTAAAGAACTGAGTTTCATCGCTGAAAACTGCATTGACTTTCTAGGACAACTGTATTTAAAATTATTAAAATATTTTCTTGAATATTTGCTCTTTCTTAATGAAAGATCTATTTTCTTTATTGTTACCTACTAAAATCTGTCAGTTTCCAATTAAACACAACTTCCTGGTGCTACTTGTCGCTAACCAGGAGGCTACATAGATAATATGTATTTTCAAACATGCAGAAACCAAATATAAATTAAAACATATTTACACAGCTTTGTATCAGCAAATGTACTCATTTGCTGACGTTTTGCATTTTAATTTATGAAACAGAGAAACAGTAATTTGTATCAAACTGCATTCAGATGGAAACTAGATCATAAAATGCGGAAAATAACATTCTAAAAATAGTTATTTATCAGACTTCTGGATTCATACACACAAGCACAGTCTCCCTCCTCCCCAAGATTATTAAAACACAGTTTAGGAAAATTATTTACAAATCAAAATGAAGTCATATTTTCAGCTAAATAAAATGAATCTCCTGACGATCACATCTTTAAGGAATTTTAGATTAAGAGAGACTTATTTTTATATGTGAAATTGAAGAGAATGCAACTGCATTTCAATTCTACATTAATCTCTTTAGGTATTGAACAAACCGAAGATACTATTGCTTTATCCACACTACATACTAGAGACTATTACAGGGAGATAAAGTCAGAAATTCTCACATTTAATGGTACATCAAACTGGTTGGTTCTACAACCCATAGTACTTAAACATTTTGGAAATAAAATATAAATAGTATATCATGGTAAATATTGACTGATACGTCATCATTTTAAACAGGAAGAAAAACTTTATCAGGAAAAAAAGCCACCTTACTTGACTGAAGTAGACCAAACCAATTCAAATTGCTACATACCACAAAACACCTACACAAATTATATTCAACTCCTGAAAAAGATGGGTGTGTGGTGTAAATCCTATAGCTTCCCAGCTTTCCATCGCCGTACCGACTAGTGTAGTACTCCCTTTTCAGCAATACAGAAACCACACAATAATTTCTCTGTATTCTCTGGTGTCATGAATAACCTCATTTTTAAAAAGCCTGAACCAAAAGTGGGCAAATTAGGTCACAAAAGCCAAGCACCATGTGGGACAGCAGCTTCTGTCCGGAACCACACAAAACCTGGTCATTCTTAATTTGCCTCACTTTGCATTTCAGCATCTTCTTCTGACCCCAGCAACAGAACTGCTGCCTGGAAGAAGACCTCCCTGGTTTCTAACAGTATCGTATTCCAAAGTCAAAAATACACATTCAGATTTGATCACAGAAAAAAGTCCTCCCTCATGGAACCAATGTAGTATCAAAACTTTATGAAAATAAGCATGGCAGCCAATCAGTCTATGCATAGGTGAACTGTATAAAGAAAAATCTGCTAACTAGGCAATAAACTGAGCTCTACATGAAAAAGTAAGCAACTTTTTTGCTCTGAAGTTTCTTTAAAAGCTGAAGAAGTTCTAATTTCATAATAAATTTAAGTTTACTGCAAACTGGAACTAGATGAAGACTGTCTCTTGACATGGATTATCTTTCTATTAGTGGATACTTCCACTATTTATGAAGATGATCGGAGGGCTGGAGCACCGCTCCTATGAAGACAGGCTGAGAGAGTTGGGCTTGTTAAGCCTGGAGAAGGCTCTAGGGAGACCTTATAGCAGCTTTCCAGTACCTAAAGAGGCCTACAGGAAAGCTGGAGAAGGACTCTTTACAAGGGCATGTAGTGATAGGGCAAGGGGTAATGGCCTTCTTCACTGTGAGTGTAGTGAGGCACTGTAAGAGAAGCTGTGGACACCCTCCCTGGCAGTGTTCAAGGCCAGGTTGGATGGGGCTTTGGGCAACCTGCTCTCGTGGAGGGTGTCTCTGCCCATGGCAGGGGGTTGGAACTAGATGAGCTTTGAGGTCCCTTCCAATCCAAACCATTCTGTGATTCTATGATTCAATGATTCTAACAAGGTACTGGTATTATGTTAAAAGGCTACTAGACACCTAGGATTAGCCTTAGCCCCATTTGAGGGCATGAGTCTGACTCTATCATCTATTCCTGAAATAGCATTTGGGTAAACTGTACTCCTCTTATACCCCATGAGGTCCAGCCTTGTGTCTGGCATTGCTTTTTCTTGCATCTAATTTTTTCTTTCTAATATCTTTTTTGCTTAACCATAGACAAACTTTATTTTTCATTTAAATTCTCACAATTTTTAATAATGTCCCACTAAATTTTCTGTCCAGAATGGAGACTCATTCCTGACACAATGTATGATGTCAGTTTGGTTGGATATGAGTAAAGGAAGAACAATCCTGCAATACTGTGAAACAATAACGATGGTTGAAGCACTTGGTTTCCAATCTGATGCTTCATCCTAATGCAGAACAGTATGAAAAAGGAGATAATTTTTAACCACGTGCCAAACATGGTGAGGATATGGCCACTCAACTCATCAGATGAGAGCACCAGTTCCCCATGCTGTCTAAAGATCTCAGAGGTCCTCCTTCTGCCTGCTTCTAAGTTGTGATGCCAAGAAACTACTCGTCTTTTTTGCTCCAGAGACTCCAACTATAATCTCAAAAAATGTCTTTTTTTCCATAAACAAAGCTAAAAATAACTCTGTCGTCATTTGATTGTGAGCAGAATAGTCTTTTATCAGAGCACTGTAACACTGCTGACAGATAGGGCTGTTACTATCACCCTCCCCAAGCACATAACCTAGAAGGACATACAGGCCTTATCAGAGTGACAAAAATCCAGCTAAGGGGAACCATACTGCTTACTCAATTCTCAGTGATTTTTATAAGTCTGTAATAAGCCTGTTCTGATGTAATTTTAACAATTATATTTAGATAATCTGCCTAATAAGACTTAGCCAAGGCTACTGTACAGATACAGGACAACCTCTGTCTCAACACATTCTGCTAAGAAGTAAGGATTTGGGGGTTATGCTCACATTTTCATGCCTGCTGAAGGCAGAAGGCCAGACTGAACAGACATATCAAATGGAAAAAAAACCCACAGCAGCCAAAAGCTGGCAGCCATAACCCCCCCAACCCAGCACCTGCAGAACGGGCCACAAATCCCCAGCCTTCTGACGACACTTCAGGGCAAAACTGCTCACAAGTATCTCAAAAACTATTTAACAGCCACAGTCAGATTTACCTCAAACCTCGCTCTGATGATAAAACCTGGTTACGTGGGTCTGCTGTGTACGCACAAAGACACTGCCGTATTTATCAAAGACCTCATGTTCAGTAAGGCTGATCCACATAAACATAGCTGTCCGCGTTGCTGGGAAATGGGAGGAAGTGAAATTCTATCATATTTTCTATTATTACAGGCACATATCACATAGTGCAGCAGGACCTAATTAGAGCTAGTACGACATTAGTATGACATTAATCATTATTAATGTCAATTTGTAGGGACAAAAATGGATCTCTCACAAGGATCTGATCCATTTATTAATTCCCATTTTTCAGGATACCTTTCAGAAGCAGAGCTTTTGTCGTTGCAGACATTAAGAAGGCGTGTACATTATATTTTGTTCTGGGCTGGTGAACTTCACTGAAATTACATGTCTTAAGCAGTTGGGCCACAAAACCAAGATTGTCACTATGACGGTGGCTCAGAATAAAGGGGGCAAAAGTAGTATTGAGGCAGATGCTTTACCATTTGAAAAGATAAGCTGAAGCTAGGGAGGCATATTCCATGCATAGCGTCAGTTTCACTCTCTGATTTTACTTAACGACCATTTCTTGTGGAGTCAACCGGAAAAAATCTTTTTGGCTCTTTGCTCAAAGACAGAGAAGCAACATTTTAAGTGATTTCCAACATTTTAAATAATCTGCAACATTTTAAGTTATTTCCAAGCTGAAAAATCACCCCAACAATTTCTGTTTCTGGACAATGTGGAAAATAAAGATACCTGGGACAATAAAAGACTAGATTTGTAAAATGAGGATGAAACTAACAGTTTCTCACCTATGCGACAGCTCTGTGGCTTGACCCCTCAGGGGAGAATACACCACATTAAGCTTGAGCTTCCCCCAAGTCACAGTGACTGCCCTAGCAGTCAGCCAAGGCAGCGGTATAATCTGGAGGAGGTCCATATTAAACAAAATACTTGAAAAATTACTGATAAACAGAACAAGAGAACTACCCAGGAAGCAGGACAGCTTCCATGAAGGTTAATCATTTATACAGGATGTTAAGAACCTCCCCAAAAAATGCTCTGTGAACTTGCAGCCTGAAGTTCACTCCAGGAAAATGGAAGGACAGGAGTGGGACTAACCAGAGACCACAACCATTCATCCTTGGTCACATTCTGACTCTAAACCCAACCAACCCATTTAATGCAACAACTCATCGAACTGGGGAGGTATTTACAAAGAGCTTTAGGTTGGCGTTTTGACTATGGATCAGAAAAATCTCACCCAAATCTAGGCACAAGAAGCCAGGATTTATAACTCTAAGGCTAGGGAGCCTGCAAAAACACTTCAACATTGAGCTCTATGAAACTTCAGGGATTGTGTGCCTAATAAATACAAAGATTACAGAGGTGGTGTATTTAATATGTGCGTGTATATATATGTGTGTGTATGAATATATACACACAATGTAAAACCTAAAAAAATGTGGAAGCAAAACATAAAAAGTATGTAGAAATTATTAATCCAGAGAATTAAAACCAAATAAAATTAATATTTAACCACTGACAATCTTTAAGAGATTGCTTAAATTGTGGGAACAAATTCAGTTTGCAGCTATACCACTCTAAGGAGACATACTGCTTTGAAAAGCAAAACCCAAAGCATGAAGTTAGAAGGATAAAACTCACCACTTTTAGGATGTGACCACTTATGTGTGCATCTTTAGGATGTCCTCTAACTAGAATTTCTCTTTGTCTATGTGATAGTAGTTCCTTAAAATAAGTAAACTAAAAGACTATCATCAAAACACAGCCTTTGTTACTGCACTGGCTGTTGTGTGTTCTTACCCTCTCTCCCCACCTCCCCTTTATTTGGATAAAGAAAGGGAAAAGAGAAAGAAAAAGAAAAAAATGTTGCATTCTTGCCACTTGCTTGCAGAGAAATGTGTACTCCAGATTGGACAGTGAACTCAGAGTTGTTTTGATTTTAATACTTAATTCATTAGTAATGGAAAAACTTCACATCATAGTAAAGGAATAATCTAGTGGATTTTTCAACTGTAGGACATTGTTTTTGATAATCTGCCAGCCAGAGCGGGAGATTTATTACACAGAGTATGCCAAAATGGCAAAAGGCTTCTCACGCTGTAGGGCCACAAAGCAATCATTTAATGGGATTGAATTTACTGATTTTTATGTTTCATGGCCCTGCACTGCCAGGCAGAAGGCTTTATGCCTGATGCAGGTTCTCTAGCACATCCCAACAGGCTGTGAAAGTGGTTGCGATGATTCTTTTGGTTCCTCTGGGTCACCACATCACCTTTTCCCTGAAAGTATGTCTCAACACGTCCATCAGCCTGATGGCCAGAGGTTAGACAGGCACTCAGACTACTGCTGTTTTGTTAATTCTTTATGTGTGCAAATAAAAGGATTTCTCCTAGAAGGCAGATTAGTCTCACCATCTTTGGATATAGTACACATCATATATCAATGATTAGTTTTACACAATGTTGTTTTTGGTGTTTTTTAAATTCAGGTATTTGCTGCAAAATGTAAGCATCTGTCACGGAAGACTACAGTCCTTTTTATTTTCAGTTTAAATTTATCTTTTTAATTATAAACAGAACAAAACACAACCCATGTCCTTCTTTTTTTTTTTGTACTAAAACCCCAACAAGACTATTTGGGTCCAATTTGTTAGTCATAACATTTGTGGAATTGAAGGGGGAAGTCCAGCACTAAAAATATTTGATATAATATCTAATAATATAGGGAAAATACACATTTTGTAGCTTGTCAATGGGATACGAAACCATGAGTAAGAAATAGCTGACACTGACAGGAAAAAGAAAAACCCAACCAAAAAATAACTTGGTTGATAAGGATAGGAATACAGCTACAGCAACACATCTCTATTCTCACTTGTAAGTCAACAAGTGCATAGTTGGCTTTCTCAGTGCTTGTACAGTAGTCCCTCACACTCCTTTTTTTCAGTTAAAAAAATGTATATGCTCAGATAGAGCAAATGAATGTGAAGCCCAGACTGTTGTCATGGTTACTTTGAGAAATCCTGGTATATAAAGTACCTTATAGCTGAATTTAGTTTTTGCGTTGAAAAGTTATTAATTTGTTTACAAAGTTAGAATTCTTTACTACTTCATGTTTAGGTGCTAATACATTCCTAATTTAGTGGCTACTGTTTTTCCAAGTAATTTGGTTTCAATGGCCTCTGCGCAGTGGTAAGTGTGGTAACGTAAGGGTTTCCAGAGCAGTTCCAAGCAACATTCAGCAAAATGTTTTGTCTTGACAAATTGGACAACCCAGCCATAGCATACCAGCATCCAAATATGTGGCTTCCCAGATGAATTACCCATTCGTTTTACTCCAATGCTTTAGATAAAGGCTGGTTTGTTTATTTATTTATTCTGGAGACACTTCCTTATGCTATTGTAGTTAAGTACTTGCCAACAATTTTTTTTTAGACTGTGCACTTTAGTGGTAAAACTGAGAAACAGAAATATTCCACACTAAAATCTTGCTTTGTATTGTTTAAAAAATTACACGTATCCCTTCAAATGCATTTAAGAGCTTGAAGATGCGCAATGAAAGGATGCAATGTCCAGGTTGTATTTCACGTGTGCAGGAGAAAGAGGGAAAATTTACATGTGTAAACAGGAGTTGCTAAAAAGGATTTTCATAAAATCCCCAGCAGCATGAGAACTTGTTTATTTATAATAATGTTTATGTGCTTGAGCTCGGCAACTGATGCAAAGCAACACAAATTTTCACGAAGACTCTTAACCTCACAGTTTACAAGTATGGTAACATCCTGGCGGTTTGTTACTGAAACTGGGAGCTGACGGCAAGTGTCGTATTTCTTTGGGTGGCTTTGTTCAGAATGTTCTTGGCGAATTTTAACTCAGGATCTAAATTTTGCAATGATTAAAATTTATGGTGTGCGTGTCTTAACAGGGGTCAAAGGTTTTAAGGAGCTATTGTTGCATAAATCTACCCATGAAGGTAGGCAATGACGTTAATGCCTGTTATACAGGAGTTACATATCTGTGTGATCAGCAGCGCTAACAAGGGAGAAGAGCCCTAACTGGTGCCTTTGGAGGAGGAAAGCTCCCATAGCCTATCTCTGGGTACCAGTTTAAACCAGCTGCTTTCTCTGGACAATGTCCAATTTCACTCAAACATCTACAATATTTAAATACTCACTTAGGAAGGACCTCACCTTTCTGAAGGTCACAGGAAGGAAAAAAAAGAAAATAAAAGGTAAGAGGAAATGTGCTTCGAGTAAGCAGGCAGATGAAAAGAAGGTAATTAGAATTAATTCTTACCCATTAACTACCCAATATGCTGCAAACAGAGTGACCCAAATTGCTCCCACCTCTGCAATCTCATCCTCTCCTTCTCGCAAGAGTAAATGGCAAAATGAGGAAAAGGATGAAAGCAGAGATGTAGTACAGCAAACGAAGCGACTTCCCTCTCCCTCAGCAGTGTAAGGATGAGCACAAGCATAATCCACTGCACCTTATATATTTATTGTATGAATGCTAGCAAGCAAGGCAGAAGGGAGAAAACTGGTTCACCACCTTTTTGTGACACATACTTCCTTCACATCACCTGCGTAACCAAGCAGCCCCACAGAATCATCTCAGATAAAATTCAGTATTAATAATAATATTTAAAATGTGCCTTTCCCAAAACTCCATACACTTACATGACACAAACTAGTGTATTCTTTTTAGCCATTGCTGGTACTGCCTCTGGATTTCTCAGCAAATCAGTGTTTCTCCAAAGCACCACAGATCCTCCTGCCCAGTGAAACAGGCAGCAAAAAGCCCCTTTGGCCAGATCCAAGGTGGCTAATCCTCAGTCCCTGGTCAGGTCAGGTCAGAAGAAGCCTCCTTGTTGCCATTACCCTGCCCTAGTGGCAAACAGCAATCAATATACTCGAGCAGGGTCAGTTGCACTGAACGGAAACAGCCACACGAGCCTGGGAGCATCCAGGTTTTCCTAGGGAGAACAAAACCTCATTCCATCTAATTCCTGTAAATAAAAAGGCAAATTTATCTTAATTAGGGCATGATCTAATTTAGATGGGAACTAAGTATGCCCGATATATGATCATTGTTTTTAAATCATTTGTTTAAATCATTGAATGATTGAAATTATTTTGTTACGTTAATTTGTTTCAAGAGGGCCAGTATCATGCGTCACACATACCCAGGGGAGGAAAGGCAGAGGCTCAAAATCCAGTTAAATGCATCAGCCTGGGCCCTGTACAGACTCAGGATTTGAAGGAAACGCAACATCTCACCCTAAGAAACGTGAAGGAAAAAGCTCTTGTGCCAGAGGAAATACAGGAAAGGGAAAGAAATCCATCCAACCTCACAACATCACTGCACTATTAATTAATTAAGAAACAAAGACAAGGTAGACACGTGGAAATGCCATCGGCATCGCATTTACCCTAGCACAACATAAAGGTCCGTTGCCAGATTAGTTCCTTCTTCTTTGGTTATCTCATGATGGATCCAAAAAAAAAAAAAAATTCGCTTTGCTAATTAATTTTAGCAAGAGCACCCAGGCGAGAACATCATTTCACAGTTATGTCCCAGCTGCGAAGCAAAAGGCTAGAAGGAAGGCATTCACAAGCCCCAGGTTATGGAAACACAGGAGGACCTTCACAAAACGTGTGGGGGAAGAGACACCTTGCACATATATCCTGCTTGGCTCCTTTCCCCACAAGCCCCGATGCAAATGTTCAAGCCCTGACAAGCACCTGCTCCTCTGCCAAAGGTGGCATCCAGCCACTCTAGCGAATGTCAGGATCAACCTGCGACCTTCTGACCCGCTTTTCAAAGGCTTCCAATGTCACCAAATGTCCGCAGATATTCACAGGGTCCATCCCAAAGGTCAGATCCATCTACAACTGCAAATCTCTGCTCTAAAGCAACTCTGACAGCTTCTTTCCTGGTTACTTCATTTATTTTTGATAGCCAAATGTAAGCAAAAGCATCTGTGTTTCCTTCTTTCCTTTTGTTTAATTTAAGCACACTGGAATCTTTTAATTGATGTTTTTCAAAATCACTCGGGTGAAAGGTGGCTAGAAAAAACCTCTCGGTTATCATGGTACAACTGAAAACACATCCTTGACACATGGATGAAAAACATCAGGCAAATCTGAGAGCAGGCAGTGATACCAGCTCGAGCCACACTTAGGAAAGAGAAAGAGCATTCATTGCCCTTAAGTTTAGGCCGCACTACAACTGTGCCATATGTACAGCAGTGCACACATGAATTCATCATTTCTGAATACAGAAACAGTGTTAGGACTGTTGACACATCATCACAAATCACAGGCATCTCTAGTCCTGAGAACATTTATGTCTCCCCCCGCTCCACATCTCTCTCCAAAAATGAGTGAATGCACATAAAATATAAAGTGACATTAAGCATCTTTCTCATAGCTTTGCCACATCATATATATGAGAAGCCTTTTACTCAAAAAAAAAAAATAATCTCAGCCCACTCAGCTTTTCCCAAGTTTTTCCCAGAGTTTAAGCTTTCAAGCCACCCTTCCTAAGCTTTCAACTTATTACCTATGTCTCAGCAAAGCTTTCCAAGTGGCACTGCAATTGCAGTTGTTTGGTGCCAGCATGACATCAAAGATTTACCTTTCATTTAACTACAGCATTTATCTCATTTTCAATATAACTTAACTTCTAAGAGCCCCAGCCTGTTTCTCTTCACTGAACCACCAAATATTAATCTTCTTCTTAAAAATACTTCTCAAGAAGTCTGAGAAATATGCAGCAAACAAAAAACCCAGGAGATATGTATATCCATAAGTAAAGAAGACAAAGAGGGACGTGCACCACAAGGAAATCACAGTTCTTCAACCAAGCTTGAGTAAGCTGAAAATATCCTCAAAGCTATAGACTGCAAATGATTAAAGCTGAGTTCTGCAAAGCCAAACTCACAGAAGCATCCCTACTCCCACACTACTCTCTGATTTGGATAGAACTTCTTATATGAACTGGGGACAAGAAGGTTTGAGTCATTAGAGATATAAAGCCTTTTCTAGCAAAGTATTTAATACAGATTGCACAGTGAAAAAGACGTGATATAGCTCACGTATTAATAATAAATTGAAACAACTTAGCACAAACCAGGAAACATATCCCAACTCCAACACTTACACTGTACTTTGAATAATACTGCTGTGCTAGTTCCTAGTATTCAGCACTATTTTTCAGACAGGTGTGGACTGCTGCTGAAATAAGACCATCTCCACGGACTGTGGAATGTGATGCCCAAAGTTTACTTTGCACATCAAAATGTTAAACACCACCCTGAATTCTCACCTGTCCTCCCTTTATTCTCTTTTGGGCTCCAGATGCAATCTATGGAAACACAAGAGTACAGACCCTCTGCAGGTTGCAAGCAGTAACGCGTTGACTTCATCAATCCCAAATGAAAACGCCAGATACGTGCATTGTCTCTGGTGTCAAGTTTTTGTTTTGGGTTTTTTTTTGAAATGTCATCCTCAAAATACCCAAAGTCTGTACATCTCCTCTGGCTACCTACCTCCCATTGGCTGTCTTTTAGGGAGATGCGATACAGCGAATCTTTGCCATGAGCCCTGCTCCCACAGCTCATTGCAAATAAAGGCAGTGCTTAACCCTCCAGCTGCAAAGCTGACCAAGGACTTAAATGTCAGTATTTGATTCTGGTTTAAAAGGGAAAAGAACAGAGGAAGAGTTTAATTAGGTCCTAACTCGGCATACATGCAACAAGTGTAGAAGGACAACGTCACCAAAAGACCCAAAAATTGCTCTGCAGACATTTCCTCAGCTGTTTTGGGAACTCTTCTCTGGGTGTCCTTGGGGAATAGTTAGCTTGGCATGCTCCACACACAGCTCCAGTAAAGCTGGGCCTACAAGATATGGATGGGGGCAAGAAAGGGGTGTAACTTCAGGAGAGTGAAAGCGGCACCACAGGAGGAGAGAGGGAGCCGTCCATCAGAGCTGGGAGCTGGCACCCCTTGTATTTGGGATACAAACTTCAAATTACTGGCTTCACTGGAAACGGAGGAGATAACTTGCTGTTGAAACCGACACTGAATTGCTGCTGTGACAATGTGGAGACTGATGTTTACAGGGGAAATTCAGGTCTATTCCGAGCCTGCCATGGTGTTCAGAGCATTCAAGTAATGCAAAACCTGCATCTGGAGGTCATCCATAAGAACTAAGAAACCACCTTGGTCAGAAGGAAAAGGTCTGTGTGGTGGGTATTTTTTTCTAAACTTTGTGTACATAAGCAAGCAGAAACTAACCAAGGGATGTCCTTTTGCAGAAAGCAAGCCACAAGACAGTTTTTTTGAGACATTATCCCTAAGTATTATTTCCATAGTTGCAAGTGGTGTATTTTATTGCTCCTTAAAAAAACTGCAGTACTTAATCAGTTGCTCTAAGGTTTCCTAACATTTAACACCTTCTTATCCTAATAGTGCAGGAAAAATCAGTTAGAAAAACCTACCTGCCCTTTGTTTTAGCAGAAACATAAGGTAAGGTATAGGACAACCAGAAGTAAACAGAGGTATAAACACTGTTACAAAATGTCTATTAGCTGAAAAAAATGTGTTGCATAAAACACAGAAGAAAACCGAATTAAAATTTGCTTGAGGATACAGAACTGGTAGCCCTATTTCTGTGAGTTGAGACACATTTCTGCCCTTCAGATTTTTTTTTTTTTAATTCACGTTAGGAAATTATCTGCTAAACTAGAATAGCCCTGTGATCTTCTGTGGTGAGAAATCATTCTATTTTCTCATCAGGTCACCAGCCTCATAAGAAGACACCTTCAGCATAGCAAGCTGATAATATGATCTATCCATTTACTTCCTTGCATCTTTTTCCTGCCCATTCAGAAGATCTTACCATTTAAAAATAGTTAATATTTCCTAAATATTGGCTTGTAAAACAGGGAACGCACTTTTGTGTGGGTTTAGACACAACTGAAGAAAGCTTTCACGAAGTCTGCACTACGGGAAGTGCCACAAATCCACCCCAAAAATACAGCAAAAGAAGCTGACGCATGTGCACCCCCACGCACAAACACAGGGTAAGACTTAAGTGACAAGATAAACAGGAACAACAAAAGAAAATTAGACTGTCTGGATTCCTAAACCAGAGATTTATCCTGATTTTGTTTCCATGCCATAGAACATGCCAGACAGGAAAGCTTCCACCCTAAGAAGTGAGGTAAATTGATGGAGCAGAATACAGGGACAGGCTACAGTTACTTAGTTTATCATCAGACCACATAGGTAATAGACTTTTAATTTCATTAATTCATGTTGGTAGGTTATAAAGCAGATAGATACAGCTTTTGAGAAGAGATTACTTCTAAAGCTATCAGGACAATACCTACCAGACCTCTCAAATTGAAAACGTCCAACTCCAATGATACTTAAAACCATAATCTATTATGTTCAAAATTCCTAATTATCAGATAGCAGGGGTACTTTTGTACTCCACACTAATTAATACATTGCCTTGTCATTATATGGCTCTTAGTTCAGACTTTAATGGCAAAATCTTTCCAATACAATTTGTTAAGCTACAGAAGTAGCCAATTTAATGGTACAGCTCTAATCCAAGAGGAAAGAAAAAAATGATGACATGATTACACTGAATACCTAACTTTTAAACTTGGCCCTGCACATGTTAAAAAATTACAGTATCAGTGAAGAAGCAAAACTCTCCACACAGTAGCAAAAACTTCAAATATGCATCCACCACTCACCCCTAAAACATTTGGAAGATCATCTAAATATCCAGAAACTCTGCTGTGATTTGCACCTACTTAAACTAATTTGTTCTGCTTTACACTGACCCTGAACTAAGTCAAGGGTAGAAAGGGCATTTTCCTATGGGAAATGCTACTGGTGGCACTGGTGGAAAGGTAATCAAGATTAACTAAAAGTGATTTAACAAACAACTTTCTTAAAAAAACACCTAACTGAAAAACCAATCCAAATTTTTCAAGTGACCAGGTTTTGGCGGGGATGAGTTACCTCTCCTCCTAGTAGTGGGTATAGTGCCATGTTTTGAATTTAGAATGAGAATAATAACACACTGATGTTTTGGTTGTTGCTATGCAGTGTTTACATTAAGTCAAGGACTTTTGGGCTTCTCATACTGCTGTGCCTGCGAGAAGGATGGTCGTGCACAAGAAGCTGGGAGGGGACACGGTCAGGACAGCTGACCCAAACTGGCCAAAGGGATATTTCATACCATATGAGTGTCTATCTCAACTCATGAGTTTTACTTTTTTTACCTCTTTTTGATTTGTGTCCCTATTCCACTGGAGGAGAATGAGGGAATGGCTGTGTCGTTGTTTTAGCTGCCTATCAAGCTAAACCACGACATGAAGGAACAACGAGGTTGCTTCTCTCTCTACAATAATTTCTTCAAAATGCAGGAAACGTGTAGATTTCTAACACCAGCAGTTTAAAGAATCTCATCAAAATCTGAAGTAATACTTTTTGTTTGTTTAACCTAATCTTGCACCTGTTAAAAGAGTAATTATCTTAATAATTTGGCTCTGATGATTTCTTTTTGTAAATGTCCTCATCAGCTGAAAAGAGTAAAAAAAATGGAGAAAAAATTATTTTTTCACCACGACACTGATGTTATATGAAACAAGGGGAACAAAGTTTTCAATTAAGAAATCTCTATGGGAATGTTATATTGGCCTCGCTGTGCATTATTATTGGAATCTGCTTTCTAAAGCAAGATATTTTTCCAACCTTACAATCCGTATTCATTATGGCAAGTATTTATGTGACAGGTAACAGTAATTTTTCATTAATGTCAGTTTATAAATTCTACTGTAATATGAACATTTTCTTTCATAGTCTTAATTACCCCAGCATCCAAAAATCTTTTGGCATGGGGTAAATCACATGATTAACATGTATACAATTCATCCCTGCTGTTTCTTCCCAGGACATGAAACGTGTGCGTGTTGCCCTTTGTTTTCTGTTATTATGTACGGCCTTTGTAGGGAACTACATGACTTTCAATACTGTGACATCTGGTGATCTGTGTACAACTTAAGATGTGCCGATTTGCTGGATGTTCCTCACAATTCTATTGCAAATACCTGGAATTTGTGGTTTTATTTTACATGGCCTTGACTCATGTTTCCTGTTCGAACCTGCACGATCCGCTAGGACAAAAGGGGGATAGATACCATGTCTCAGAGGGTAGAACAGAACTTGAGTTTAGCTGTCCTAACTCACCTAGGCTACACTTCGAATGACCACTGACAGCTTTCAGTAGTTCATAACTTACTTTATCTTGGAAATACACTGAAAACCCAATCCCTGGATGCTACCTTGAAAACTTGTTGACAAGGTTCATACAGTGGGCTAAGCAACACACCTAAAGGCTGAAGCCGAGAGCTTCAAGGCATAGGAACACCGAGCTGAGCACCTGCACACCCCAGGCAGCTGCGCCAACAAGGCCAACAACAACTGCTCTTTGCCTGCATGACACATGCAGCTCTGATCTTCCTTTCTGAACACCCTAGCATGTCATATTTCATCAATGGCAGCTTCCTTATTCTGAAAAGATGTTTCAGTAATAATGAAGAAACACAAACCACAGGAAGGTCTGGTTTGTCAGTTTGTGACATTTGGCCTTTCAGAACAGGGCATCAAGTTCAAATTTAGCAGGTATTAGGTAGGACGTACTCTTTATTTCAAAGCTCATTTTATTTTTTGAGACAGGTTCAAGGTGGCTGAACAAATGTGCTGCCAGAGGTAAAGCACTGGTGGCCACACTCACAGTACCACTAACATCTCCCTTGCATCAACAGTCCCTGCTTCCAATTACTGCTAAACACCATTATCCTTAACGAGCTACGGAGAAGTGCTAACCCAATCATGAAGCATAAATGAGCTGAGTGGGAAGGACAATCAGTTGCCATGGTCTTTGAAAGCAACTGCCTCTGTTTTCTTGGTGATGGACCGCCTGAGTTTGCCTGACCTTTACACTGTTCTCTAGCAACATGCTCTGCACGCTTTCTCTGGTCATCATCAAGGCAGTAGTTAAGTTATGCTTTTGTCTTTCCAAGGAATATAAATGCACCGTTAAGCGTGTTGCAACTCATAGCAGGTACTCATTTTAATGCAAGGCTTTAAGCCCACTCTGTGCAAGGAGAAGCCCTCTGATCCAATCCCCTCAGACTGGGGCCCACATCAGCTTTTCCCTCAGAGTGGACTCCTTCAGGGTTCTGGGGAAAAATTTGCTGCCAGTCATTAAAATGACGATAAATGTGTGGAGCTCTCACTGTAACTCCAGGGTAACTTCTTCCATGTCTACCTAAGTTAATTGGCCACCTAAAATATCTTTCTTGCTATTTAGATACTCCTGCAGCAGATGCCTGAAATTCAGCAGGCACCCACAAAACCCAAATAATCAGATCTCTTCTCATCCACATGAAGCTTACAAAAGCCAGCATCACTGGCACAGACAGCACTAAATGACATACCACATACCCAAGCACTATCTACTGATGCAAAGAACCCCTGAAAAGGCGGCGGAAATAAAAAATAAGAGTAATTATGAGGAAAACTAAATGCCCTTGGTGAATATAAGGAAACAAAGCAGGGACACAGAAAAGCACAAACAAGTGGTAAAATTGTTGGTGGAGTGAAGGTATCAAGACATGTCTACAGAAAAAATGTAGTGGGTATAAAAATCCAGGATTACAAATATGATTGAGTTTTTAAAAAATGGATATAGTCACTGTGGGCCCTTTTAAGAAGCATAAAACTCAAAAGATGACTTTCCAAGCTAGTGGCTTTGGTACAGGGCATATGCAAAATGCTTCAAAGGAGAAATCACATATTGAATATACAAAAATGCACACTACAACAAAAAGCAGAGACCAATCAAAAAAGTCTGAAATGTTCCTGAGGATAACTTACTGTACTGGCTTCAGTAAATAACTTCTCGTGAAATGCATCCAGTTAGGAGAGGTAGAGAAAAGAGATCCCACCAGCAAACAAGGAAGGTGAGGTACATTGTGCTGCACTGTGAAATGCCAGTCATCACTTTTTGTTGACAAAGGAATGAGATAAAACCAACCCAAAACACCGTGCACACACTGCTCTGTCTCAGCACACCTATTTGCCAGTTGTCAGTGAACAATTTTATCTGAACCCAATGTGTCTACCAATACCAAGCATCTGCTGTCTTGAATATCCACTGTTCTGGTACTTGATATTCAACTGTTATACTTTCAGCAAGCGCTATGCTTTTAACCTAACCAATCCCCTTTTCCTTACTTGTTTTTTTTTCATGTTCAGTATGCTTGGAGATTCAAGCCAGATCTGTAATCTCAGTTCAAACCTTCTTTAAATGGTTTTAGCTGTTACCTAGTAAAGACTCATAGTCCATCTCAACTCCTGGGGTTCTGTTGACTATTCTTAAATAAAATTTTATCAACTTTGCCAAAGGACCAGAACAGCCAAGAGAAATAAAACTGAAAGTCTGTCATATAGCCAATGTGAGTATATCTTGGTTACTGCAAAATACAGTGTGTCATGAAGCACAATTTTACATCTGACATCATCTAACATTACTTTTTGTTACTATATATATATATGAATTATTTACCAGCACTGTGACTTTCTCTGAATGGACCTTTTTGCATCTGACTGCATATGCACTATACAAGTCTGTCTGTTTTCTCTTATATGTAATTTTGAAATTATCTCCATAATCCTTACTGATGAACATGTCATAAACTAGACTCTCTAAAGGGTGGTTTTGGTTCTCATACATGCTTTTCAGGTATTAAAAGCATAGCATTGTAACTACTGCAGCATATATGATGTAATTAAAAAAAATCAGTTGAAATCACACTATTGTCCTAATGACTGGTTTACCCTGAGATGAGTAAATGGTTTCTTCTATCTATGGCATTAGCTGCCATAGATGAAAATCTGGACATCACTTCTTCCCCAGTTTTCCTCAGCAATTATCCTTCCACAAATGAGTGAAAATTGCAAGGGTTTCACCTTAAGGAAGTTGATTTTCAGTTCATCTTTTTGGGTCACTCAACACTCTGGCCAGCTGAGACACCTGGGAATTTCAAATAGCTCTTTGGAGAGGGGAATGGCTTATTTAATCTTTTACATTGTACAAACTATCATCTACCCCTTGGCTCCTTGAGAGATGTCTTGCTACCATAGGTGCTCCAAGGGAACCAACAGAGAACAATATTCCAGCCCAAAACACCATCAAATCCCTTCCTTTGTAATCTGCATGTTTAGCAACAAGCTTGCGAAAAACCTGCTAGAAAGGTCCTCCAAATAGCTACCTCCCAAACAGGTGGCACACAGCAGTTCATACACTAATTACATTTTGTCTTTCATTTTCAACATGCATTGCAACAAAAATAAAATCCCTTGTTTCCAATTTCTGATCACTACCATCTCTACAACCGGAATGGAATACTTCTGTCATATTGTCTTACACAATACGACAATTGTCTACAAACCTGCATATGCACAACCAATGTATTAAAACAAAATTAGGCATACCTACAGGATTGTATTTTGGCATATTAAAATAGGAATTCTCTTCCTAGTCGCCTTTAATTCAATTTTTTTTTTATTCCAAGAAGAAATGAGTTCTAAGAAATCATTAATGGCTGCTCCACAATTCTTTGAATTTCTTTTAATCTTAAATTACTTTAGAAATCCACAAACATTAAATAATACCTGGAAATTTCTAGAGGTAGAAGCATATAAAATGTTAACAGACAACATAAATTATATTGGCATACGTTTACAGTTTTTAAAGTATTTTAAAGTAAATGTGAAAAATGCTCATTTTCTACTTTACAGATTTGGAAAGAAATTAATTGCATTCATTCACAATATATTTTTAATGACTTTTCTTATCACATTTCATCAAGATAACCATTTTTACACATCACCTCTTGTACTTAATGTTTTTAGGAAAGAACCATTATTAGTTGCATTTTTGCTGGCTCAAAACCAGCATTTACTCTCTAACTTGTGGAAAAGTGGCTTCATTCCCATTTCTAATTTCAGAGTGGAACTGATTATGACTGGGTTATGAACCCATATTCTACAGAGAGCCAATAAAAACATAAATAGGAAAAAATTTTTTATAAAGAACTTTACAATAATATTTTGAATAGGATTCTGTTGGCATTCTGCAATTTTGCTAGAATGTTTACAACTCTACAAATCTTAGAAACCGAAAAGGAACACAGGCTTTTACTTGCACATTTGCTGCTGATAAAAGGTAGGGTGTTTATTTAGGCTTTTAGGAAACTGTTCGTGCCCTTCAAAAATCATCAGTATCAAGCAAGTAATACCTGATTAAAAGATGGATGCTCTGTCACGGATTTATTTTCTCTAGTATCTCTGAAATGTTACTGTCTTGCAAAAATGCTAATATTCTCTTATAAAAATTACAAGGAAGGTATATGTAGAATAAAAAGGAATGCCAGGCATTTGTTCTTAGTTGCTTGTTTTTCTTCTTCATTTCAGACAGGCAATGAAGTTCTTTTTTAGTTGGAGGAAAAAAATCCACAAAAGCCCAACAAAAGCCAGTACAAGCATTCTCTTTCCAAGACCCTCCTTTCCATCCAAGCCTTTCAATGACCTTTGCTTGTGCAAACGGGTATTTCAGCTTTCATACAACTTCAGTTCTTAAACTCTGCCTAGAGCTTTTAGCTATCCTGCCAACCAGTGACAAACAAAATGATGTAGACACATGCCCAGAAACAGGTATCATCTAATTCCTCTGACAGAGACAATCTCTAGGCATGGAATAGGTGGCATCCAACACGGCACCCCGGAGTGGGATGTGCCTTATCGTGTTGTCAGTTTCCACAGCACTCAGCACGTGTAGATGCAATGGTATTCAAACAGGATGAAATACAGCAAAAGTACTGCTGCTTTGAACTTCAGGTACGTGAATTGTGCCAACCAAACCTGACACTTACAAGTTTAGAATTTAATTAGTTTATATACACATACATTGCATATGTTTACATGCATTCCATCTCTCCATTCCTGCTAATCAGCTAGACTGTTTATCTAGCATCAGCTATGTTGTTTCTAAAGCATTTGGTAATTCTGGATTATTGATGTGAACGTTTTCTTTCAGACCAGCAATTTTAATCCCATCCATTGATTTTATATGTATTTTTGTAATACTGTCTAGCTTTGCACACCCAAACTGTGAGTTTAGTTTTCAATCTGATGGAGCTAAAGTTGGAGGGGGAAACCCCAACAAAACCACAAGCAAAGAAGCATTTCTCAGTTACAGTTAAAAATGAGCAGTAGAAAATGCTCATTTAAAGAGTTTAAGGTGATCATTCTCCTGAGACCCATGAAATGGAAAAGAAAGCCACTTTAGATGGAAGATTCTTTGCCACCAGTATGTATTTTTCTTTGTCAACAAAATTGTGAATGACAATACAATTAGCAAAAATGTTTACAGGCTTGATGAAAATTTAATGGAGAGATATGACTGCATGTTATCCTGCTGAAGCAGGATATTGCACTTTCAGTGTAGTACAGATGAGCAAAGTCACTCTAAACCACTTGGTATTAAAACATGCTGATTTAAAACGAAAACAATTTGCTCCAAGCCCAATTAATTTAGCAGAGTTCAAACATGAACAGCTAAACTGTTAACAATTTACCCAAGAAAAAGTCTCCATTCAAGTCTAATAAAGCCTCATTTTCCAAATCAATAAAAAGAAGATACCATTCAGTAGCAAAAAGGTAGGATGGTTATCCTTTTGCTGGGAAAGACAACGTGCAAAGTTCTTTTACTTTTACTGTACAAAATACTGAGTACATTTAGTGGTTTTTTTTCTCTTTTCCACACAGTCTCATGCATTTGTTCAATCTAACTAAATGTGCTTCCCACAGTAGGGTTGCATCAGCAACCTAATGAGTGAGAGCTTTTCTAGAAGCTTTTGACAGCACAGAGCCCCTTTCTCTCAGGGCTTCTCAAGCCACCCTATGCTGGCATGGTCCAGGTAGTGCCCTGTAGGCCACTTTCTTTGCAGCCCTTCTCTGTTTATTGACACCTTGCAGACCAGCAGGCACCAAGTTTATTTAGTCAGGGTTTTTTTGGATAACACTTCTAAATGCTGGCAACTATGCAGAAAGCACTGTCGTTGCTTAACATCAACACCTCTCTGGGCTGGTAAAAGAAAAAGGGTGTGATTTCTCATCTTCATATTCATCATCTTTTTTGTCCATAGAGATTAAGCAACAGGCTTGGGGGTACCTAACATTTATCTTTCCAGGAAAACTCATTCAACAGGAATGCTGTTCTTGTTCATGGTGAATGGACCTCGGGTGAAATCTAAGTGATAAGCTAATTTTAGTATCTTGAGATTTGCATTTTATTTAGGTTAACCTTTGAGACAGGGGATTCATCTTTTCCTCACAAAGCACATTGGATGCTTATGGCATAGGAAAATCAGTTACTAAGTCAGCTGCCCCTGGACAAACCAAGCATGAGCTCAAAAAATGCCATGTAGTCTTGAACTGTTACTGGGAATATGGTCAGTTTAGTCATCTTTGGTAACAGATGGGCTAGCAGTGGGACTGGAGCCGGAATCTTGCAGAAACAAGACTTCTGTAGTCAGGCAGCTCATGTAGACGCTCGTCCACTCCAGCCTCCCCTCAACGCAAATCAACTTTTCAACCTGGTAGAGATGATTTTGACCAGACTTGACAGAAGGATGAATTCACAAAAATGTTATCTTCCTACATATTTAATGAAAATACATGACCTGGCAGAGGAAAGAAACCATGTGCAAATCCTATGCCAAAGAAAAGCTGCAGGATGCGATGCAGCTTTTGCTGCACATTGGAAATGGACCGAAGAGATCTCCAACATGTTGCAGCTGAAGTAAAAGCATCAGACTGAGCTCTGATCATCTTCAGGCACCAAAACAGAAAATAAATCCAGAAACATACG
Source organism: Hypotaenidia okinawae (assembly GCA_027925045.1). Lineage (NCBI taxonomy): Eukaryota > Metazoa > Chordata > Aves > Gruiformes > Rallidae > Hypotaenidia > Hypotaenidia okinawae. Next base: position 89,979,942 of record BSDF01000003.1, read on the forward strand.
ACATGTTTTATTATTCTGATGCTTACAGGACTACCTGTTAATTAAAATCACACTAATTCTCCACTTATCCAGAAGCTTTTGCATTTTTTTAATTGCAGCTTTACATGCCAGGAACATGACTTGGAGAATAGAGTAACCAGTACTGTCTTGCAATCAGTCAATAAACATGAAGTAAGCTTGTGGCTGCCAAATACCTTTGCAATATCAATGCAAGGCAATAGCTGCTTGTCAATTGCAGTGGAAGTCGCAGCAGAAATTGCTGTTTGCAAATGAGCAGGTTCTCTGTGATGCCAAATCCTGCCAAGCCCAGAAAGAGGGTTTGCTCTGCTTTTGCCTGGCACTTCCAGGAACTGCAGGGGCCTCAACAGCTCACTCCCACTGAGTTTCAATACATGTTACAAAAATTAAACTGTGGAGCCCACATGGTAGCCCAAGCCCATAAATGGTGATATCTAGACCTAGCTCCTAACTTCAACTTAAAAAAAAACGTGCAATCTTGAGTTATTAGCTGTCATTGTCCCCCGGTTCCCTACACGTGTAGAGAGTGGGGATCATTAGGAGACATCAGGAGGAGCAAGGGAAGAGTCATGCTGCAGGGTATCTTCTTCATTTCTTTCACAGTGAAAACTTGGGTAGTAGGTTATCGAGGAGCTCCAAGCTCCATAGTAAACAGTCCCCATGGACCAAACAGGAACTATGGAAATGGTCTGGGTCAATCTGTTTCCAGCATATTGCATATTTTCATTTAAGTCAAAACATTTATATATTTATTCAAACTACAAAATTCAATATGGGGACTGGATATAAAAAACCTCACAGAAATTTAGAAAAAAACCCAAAACTTAAATATTTTTTCATTCTGAATTTAACTAGGGGTAATATTAAGTGCAGAATCTTTCCTAAATTATTTAATTTTTAAAAAGTACTTGGCAATGTGGTAGGATCACCAAATCCTCAACTGCCAATCTCATGGATGCCTGAGTTTACTGGGCTTCACTTCAGTTTGTCTGCTCTTCAAGAAGCTGCAGAGAGATGCACTAATGAAATACAGATGGAAGATGGTAAGCTGGAACCTCGGGTTGCTGAGGAAGCAGGCAGACAGCAGGACAGACTGTTAGGCAGGAGTACAAAGCAAAGTAACATGGAGAGTCATCAGCCATCTGCTCCCTTGTAGCTAGAACTGCATCACAATCAATGGGTTCTTGTGGCACTTCCTTGTGGTCCTCCTCTAGAGAGAGCTATTAACTGAGAGGAGCAAGGTTAGGAATAACTGAAGTTGCCGAACAAGCGTATTATTTTCCCAGAAATCAATGCTGAACGACGCTTGATTAGTATTTCATAACGTAACATAACACAAAAGAACACTACAGCTTTTAAGTTATTTTCCCAATCGAAGAAATCCACGTTACTGCTATAGCAGCACCTAGAAGAAAAACCTAAGTGCATTAAAGGTGCATTTTCCTATGAATATTTTTTTTAAGATCAAGATTCAAAAAGCTCCTTCATGCTTAAAAATGTGACTACTTTAAATGAATCATAAAAGTTAGTGGCTGTTGCACTGGCTTCTCAAGCTGTTATTTTTATGCCTTAAGGCAAATTTAAAAGAAGCAACACCAGAGTGTAACATCAATTTGTCTTCACTTACTGGCTTGCTTTATTCATTTGCATTCTCTCAACAAGGACTTGTGGAATGTTAAACAACTTGAAGAATATTTCTAACTTGGAAGAACAACTTTGCTTTGCTTTTTTTGTTACACAACTTTCCAATTAGTTGTGTAACAAAAAAGGCTTCTTTATCTTAAAAGTATTTCATGCAAAGATAAAAACAAACAGGTTAAAAATACTGCATCATACTACTAAACACAGAAATACTACTACACTCATTGGTCCAAACATTTTGTACATTCATCTAAAGTTTGCAAATGTTCCATTTGGTATCTGAACTGCTCACATTGATTATAGGTCCTTAAAAGAGAAGGTCATTCTAATGAAGTGTTGTGGTTCAGCACCAGGCAGCGACTGAGCACCACGGGCCGCTCACTCACCCCTCCTCCAAAGGAGAAACAGACAGAGCCCAACACGTTAGGATAAGGACAGATAACTGACACAGCACCATGAAAAGGGAACAACAATAGAGCCTGTGACAGAATACACACACACACACGCGCGCGCGTGCGTGGGGTACTAACATGGAGCACTTTACCAGCCCAACAAGGTGGTAACACAGAGCACTGCACCAACACAATGCCGGACCTGATGTCAAACTGCACTCAAGACTGTCCCAGAGCCATGTGGATCTGCCCCTCCCCAAACAGCCCCTTTTACAAGAGTGTGATGTCCCCTGGTGTGGAAAACAGCCTAGGCCAACTCGGCTCACCTGTGCTGGGTGCTTGGGGAAGTTAGCTCTGTCCTGGCTGGAACCAGGACATTAAGTATATCTGAAGAAATATATGAAAGGAGTCACTCACCTTTTTTTAACGCGTGCTAGGGGATACAACACACTTCTGATTTACATAAAAGTAAGCAAATAATGTATGGGTTTCCCAGAGAGGTAGTAGATGCTTCATCCTGGAAGCATTCAATGTCGGGTTGGCTGGGGCACTGAGCAACCTGATGTCCCCACTCATTGCAAGGAGGTGAGACTAGATGACCGTTAAAGGTCCCTTCCAACCCCAACTATTCTGTGATTCTGTATGGAAGACTAACATCCCATTTTACTTAGATCCTTCTGGCACATCTACTTCTCTAGTGGGATCAAAGGTGGAGCCTGGAACAACTAGCACAACAACGTTGCAGCTGACTCATTAAAGGTTTTAAAGTATTAATCATTCCACTGTATAGAGCTATGTGTGCAGGAATGAAGGATAAGACCTGGGCCCTTGATAACAATAAAGGCAAAACCAAGTGCTACAGCCAGCATGGTTCTTGGCACCCTTACAGGGGAAGTCCTGGAAGATACTAAGATGAAAACTGAAAGTAATATGAAGAACACAGACATCTGAGTCTAAAATGGAGTGAGAGACATGCTTACACCTATAACTCCTACCGTTTCAAAGATCATCAATTTTCAGAAACCAGACCTGACTCACCATCCTTTTCAGGGAATTTTGCCTTAGTAGGTAGAGGTAGGTGATAAAAGGTTAAAGCTGGAGGTTAGCTTGCCAAATTCTAATAGCTTATAGTGTTCTTAACCTGCGCTCAGCAGTATTTCCACCCTCTCTCTCCATCCTTTCTTTCAGCTCCCCAACTCTACTTTGCACTTTTAATACTGAACTGTGCTTCCCAGAGCACCAACCAGAGTGAAGCAATTCCTCTTAGAGTATCAGCCTCCCTCTGTGAATGCTTTATGAAAAATGCAGCAAGAAATCTCTAGTAGGAGTCTCATTGCCTTGCCACATGTTGGTCATCTCTAAAGAAAAGAGGGGGAAGTGACAACCGGGTGATCAGGCTAAGTCAACATGAGTTTACGAAAGGCAAGACCTGCCAAAGTAACCTCATTGCCTTCTATGACAAAGTGACCCATTTTGTGGATGAGGGAAAGGCTGTGGATGTAGTGTACCTTGACTTCAGCAAAGTCTTTGACACTATTTCTCACAGCATTCTGCTTGAGAAACTGGCTATCGCTGGCCTGGACAGGTGCAGCTGCTGCTGGGTAAAAACTGGCTGGATGGCTGAGCCCAAAGAGTGGTGGTAAATGGAGCCTAATCCAGCTGGAGGCCAGTCACCAGTGGTGTCCCCCAGGGCTCAGTCCTGGGTTCAGTCTTGTTCAATGTCTTTATCAATGACCTGGATGAAGGGATTGAATGTTCTCTCAGTAAGTTTGCAGACAACACTAAGCTGGGAGGAAGTGTTGATCTGCTTGAGGGTAGGGAGGCTCTTCAAAGGGATGTGGACAGGCTGGATCAATGGGCTGAAACCAACAGGATGAGGTTCAACAAGGCCAAGTGCAGAGTCCTGCACCTGGGACATAACAACCCCATGCAGTGCTACAGGCTTGGGGAAGAGTGGCTAGAAAGCTGCCTGGCAGAGCAGGACCTGGGGGTGTTGGTTGACTGCAGACTGAATATGAGCCAGCAGTGTGCCCAGGTGGCCAAGAAGGCTAATGGCATCTTGGCTTGTATCAGAAACAACTTGGCCAGCAGGTCCAGGGAAGTGACTGTGTCCCTATACAGTGGTGAGGCCGCACCTCGAGTGCTGTGTTCAGTTTTGGGCCCCTCACTACAAGAAAGACATGGAGGTCCTGGAGCATGTCCAGAGAAGGGCAGCCAGGCTGGTTAAGGGGCTGGAGAGCAAACCTTACAGGGAGCAGCTGAGTGAACTGGGGTTGTTTAGCCTGGAGAAGAGGAGGCTGAGGGAAGACCTTATCACTGCCTACAATTACCTGAAAAGCAGTTGTAGACAGATTGGTGCTGGTCTCTTTGCCCAAGTGACAGGATAGGACGAGGGGGAATGGACTCAAGCTGCGCCAGGACAGGTTCAGATTAGACATTAGGAAAAAATTTTTCACAGAAAGGGTCATAGGGCATTGGAACAGGCTGCCCAGGGAGGTGGTTGAGTCACCAACCCTGAATGTATTTAAAAGATGGGTAGACAAGGTGCTCAGGGATATGGTTTAGTAGAGGACAGATACAGTTGGACTCTATGATCTCAAAGGTCTTTTCCAACCTAGTGATTTTATGATTCTATAAAAGAGAAAATGTGAGGTTGGGAACTTTTAGCAAAACTTTCTCCTGGAAAAAAAACCCTTCCACACTATGGCCCAGGGAAGCTCCATCAAAAGATTCGTAGGTAACTTTGGGTATACCTGTGCTGATAAAGAGAAGGTGGCCAGGAGGAGGTCTTGGGTAATGCACTCCTGAACACTTCAGCTATTCAGCCTGTGGCTCTGGTTTCCTCTTCATCTCAAGGGACAGTTTGCTCCCATAACTCCTCGGTTTTGGGGAGAATACCAGATGAAGTGGCCACAGATCTGGCTCATATGCTACCTGACAGGTCATAAAACATATGCAAGTTACTCCTAAGTGGTCTGGACAGGGGAAAACCTGGATCATTTCAACTCGAGGTCACAAGTTTCTGTGTTCAACACCACTCTTCTACATACATCCATATACACTTTGTATAAAAGTTTTAAGTCCATTGTCTGAACGTGTTAAGGTGGGTCTGCAATTTGTTGGCACGTATTCCTTTGGTGGTCCTTCTGCTATGCATTTAGCATGAAAAATAAACCAGCACATATGTTAAATCACCATTAAACGTGCTCACGTTGTACCAGGACTCCTATCCAGTGTATGGCCTCTTCGTCAAAAGAAAGAATCAACATCACAGAAAGGAAGAGAAAGCTTCAAATACAGAAGTAATGGCAAAGTTTCAAAAGCTGCACATCAAGGGATAAATGCTCATTCACAGCAATATTACTTTTTAAAAGTTATTCTGTATGGCTTTTAGAATGATATTTTTATAAAAAATATTTCCTCCCTTTTAAAAAAGAAACAAAATATGCCACAGCAATTTCGTAAAATTTCAGCTTTGGCTTTACATTTCCACTCTCTGCATCTCCAATGTCACTTCATTTTTCCTCTCTTGGCAATTCAAGATGCTGTCCATGTCACTGGAATTTTAGGAAATGCATTTACTGAACTGGATTATAAAATGTATTTTAAATATAAGAAACTGAATAATCTAGCCTTAACTATATACAGTTCTGAAATATGTATATTTTAAATGGAGTATTCTTAATCTTAAGGTAAGGTTTCACAGACCAATAATTCACATATAAAGGATTTTTAGTGGAGGAAATAAACAAGTCTCAGAAAACCATATATATTTAAAAAAAAAAAAAGCATTCTAGAGAAAAAGTCTAACTAGCCATAAATATAAAAAACATTGTGATCCAAACCTAGCATCTGAATCACTACAGACTTCAAGACTGAATACCTATACTTGAATACCTCAACAGCAGCAGGCCAGCAGCTTAAGAGCACCAAAAAGCATGCCAGATTTCCCACACGGCTGCATTTATTGGCACCTCCCAGAGAAAACTGTGATGCCCACTCTCAGCCAAGGTGCAGAGCTGATGGAGGACACCAGCTCTCAAACAAAGCAGATAAAATGATGGCATATCTCAAATGATAAATCTAAAGAAAAGCTAAAAGTAAATTCTGGGTTTCTTTATAAAAGTGTGTAACAAATGGATATTTTTTTTCCCTAAGGCTTTAAATTCAACCCACTTCTCTTAGGAGAGTTTTCAATGCATGGAGGTACATGATTTTGTGCTACGAGAACTGAAGATTTACTGTATTCCAAGGAAACCAATCCTATACTATATACTGATGCACTTAATTGCTCCCAGGTGTGGCTCAATTACTACCCATAAGGATTTTACTCTGTTATTTACACACAAGCAATTAAGCACGTAATCATGGTTGATGCAGTTAACGCTCATCTGTTCAACAGAATCTTAGTCTTCAAATATATAGAAACATTTTTCAGATACTTTTTAGTAAGATGATTATAGTTAAACTGCTTCCCTCTCCTAGTGACAAACTCAAACCCAATTATTAGGAGCCAAAAATTATCAGCAGTGAATAATTCCTGTGTCCCCTGGAATACAAATTGCTGGTTTCAGCCCTGTTTTCAATCGGCACCACGCACCCAACGGCAGTACCACTAATTAACACACTTTTTAGCAGACTGTTCATGCAAACCAGACTACACAAGCTACAGAAACAAAACTCACTTTCAATAGCACTGCCCCTGGATAGGGCTACAGAGACCAGAAATTTGTGGAATTTAATGGCAATGCTGGTTCTATATAGTCACTCTGAGGTTATGCAGGACACCTATATTTCCAGGAATGTCCACCTGGTTTCATATGTATCAATGTTATAGTTACTAAAAGAAAAAACCAAGCAAATAAACCCCAGAATCTCATCATTACCAAAAGGCTCATCAGAACAAGTACAATGATAATTCAAAGTTCAATAGCACTACTTTTTTTTCCATATCATTTTTAAACCATCCTGTGTTTTCCTGCATCTTGTATGCCTGGAAAGTTGCAGAAAAAGTGTTGCTTTAGGGCTGCACCTAAGTATATTTGGCATTCAGAAATAGGTGTATCTGACTCACAATTTCTGCATGCTTTGCCAACCAATCAAACCGTAGGAAGTGCAAGCTATGGTTAATTTAAGCAATAAGACATCACAAGCTGCAAGTTGTAACTTATCCACCACAGTGCAAGGAAGAAGATCACAATAGGAAAGCAGAAGTTGTCCCCAGTACTGTTAAGAATATCATCACAATTGTGACCTTGTGCAATCTGAGTCAGAGGACCAACTATTCTACTACTGGACAGGATTAAATATCAAACAAGGATAGGTGCACTATCCATTACTACACAGTAATATCTTTGATTGCCAGCTGTTATCTAACCACCTCTTTAAATGCAAGTCGTTTTACTTGATAATCACCTCTATATGTAGACAGTCTTCCAGTCGGATTTAATTCCTTTAATGACTCTGACAGAGAACTAATACAAAACTGGTCTTAACTAGCTACTAGAACATTAACCTTAAGTTAAAGTGGTAAGCTTTAAAGGTCCCTTCTAACCTAACACATTCTATGATTCTATGAAACAACTCTAAGGTGGCAGGAGCAGCTAAGCTGTTTTATGTTAGTCTCTCACTACAGTATGCAAACAAATTATGCAAATCAACTGAACCAAATATGGTCCCAGAGATTTCAAAAGAAAATGTATTTCATCATGAGAATGTTAGGATATTTGTTTTCATGCCTCAAGGGTGGCCGTTAATAATTAGCAACTTTCACAAAGTTGCTAGACAAAGCACAAAAAAAAATAGTAGATTAAGCCTCAGATATTTTCTGCCTGAATTTTGTGAAAGCTAAAAATTAATCCTAACAGTAAGAGAATGGGCTGACTACTGTAAAGCAGTTATAGTCATTGATAACCATTTCATACCTGGGCCATGATGACAGCAATTAAAAGAGAAACTAGTAAGTGGCAATATTGAGAGCTTTCAATTAATAGCTGCTGTTCCACAGAACCATTGTAACCTTGCTAATCCAGCCATTTGACTAATTTGGGAGGTCATTTTTTCTAAATAGAAATGCTAAGTCTTGAGCTTGAGTTGCAAGGAGCTCTTTTAGTTGATAGCTACGTGTCAAGCAATGCAGCAATAACTTCCCAGCAACTTAACATCAACTGCATTATATGAATACATGGGGCTTTTCTTAGATTGATAATACAAAGAACAGTCTTCATCTATATTCATTATCGAAGAAACTTTGCTATTAAACACTGCTTTGCACAAAGGCTGCAAACATAATATACAATCAGCTATCAAACTAAAATATGTTTAAGAGCTATTTGAGCAACTGAAGTATTTCCTATTGATTTTACATTAGGAACATATCCAGATTGCCGTGCCTGCAAGAGAACAATCATTTTCAAAAATGAATAAAACTGTATGCAGCAAAATACGTTATTTTCTACCATATCATTTCCCAAATGCTATGGTTACTTTTGCAGCAGTATTTTAATGGCTACTTTTCAAGAAAAAGTATTTTGCCACTCACAGTCACTGCAATTCATGGCAAATGGTTAAAGCAAAGATCTAAACTCATTGTCTACAGCATATTGTGATCCAGTGCAGCGGCAGGTGATTTACCACAAAACATACCACAGCTCATGCAGCCCAAGCAATCACTCGTGAGGCTGCACAAGAGAGCAATGAACCCAGGGCTGATAGAAACTCGAGGCAGAAACTTTTTTAAATTACACAGCACTCCTAGAAAATTCAGGAATACGAAGATAAAGCATCCTCTTACTTCACTCGTATTTTGCTTGAGTAAGACCTTCTGGATTGAGCCTGGAATTAATGGCTAGTAAACAGCTTTAGGATTTGGCCTACCCAAAAGTACTAGTGGTTGACTGGAGAAAATATAAATTATGTTCTCTGCTTTTATTAATGGGGACAGCAATATAAGTCACTGCTTTTATATATATATAACTATAAACACCTGCATGCTTGAATGCATCAGAGTTTTCTGAAAGCCCAAAACAGTGTGAGCTGAGTGCCAGGATGGTGCTGAAATTTGAAAAGGAAGTAAAACACTGTGATAAAAGCTGTGCTCTTTTCACCCCTCAGCAATGTCCACAGGATCCTCTTACAAGGGTGACCATTAGCAAGCCCTTAGGTTCCTCCCACGGTCCTGGGAGGGAGGACTTGAGTTAATCAGAGAGCACAGAGGTGGGAAAAGATCATTAGTCCCTTAGGAAACCAGGCGAGTGCAACCAAAGGAAGAAAAAATTGACTGGCAGAGTGGCTAAAAAGCCACTCAAGGGGAAGTCTAATATCTTTATTTTGAGTGGCTTTTTAGAAAACATCTGAAAACTGCTAAGAAGAAAAAGCAGCTTTTTGTCACCTTTCCACTGGAAAAAGAATCTTGAAACCATTTCAGACTGAAAAGCTTCCCATGACTCTTTACATAAACAAAAAGGAATAACCCTGTTTTTCCAGTGTTTTTTGATTTTTTTTCCCCTAAGGACAGAAGAGCTGACAGTCTTATTTGCTTTGTCTTTGGGGAAGACAAAGATGTCTACAAGAAAAAGGGTGAGGTTTCAGGAAGGTGTGGGTTCTTTTCAGTTTGCTATGGTTGCCTGAACAGAAAGGCTGTACATTTCTAGCTTTCCCAGCACATTCTCCAAGGTTCTAAAAAGGGATACACAAAAGACAACCAGAAGAATTCAGAATGCATGTGTCCATGTGTCTAGGGTCACTTTTAGTGAACTCAACATAGTGAACCATCCAGTGCAGAACTGACCAGCAAACAAAGTGGACTCAGCCTGATTAGACACCAAATATTTACCAATTTTTAACACCTATCATCAAAGGGTATGATAGAAAAGCTATTTAAGACTTTTACTTGCAAAGAAATGATTCACTGCTCCATCCTAAGTCAAAAGAAAAAGTATTGCTTTTTCTTTTTTTTTTTTTTTTTAAGAATTTGAAAAAAAATTACACATACATGACTTCAAAACTTTGGTAGAATGTCCCAAAAGACACAGTCATCATATCACAGTAATATGGTAAGCTGAAATTAAACTAGCGCAAAAACATTAAGTCCATCCTCATTCCATACCACAGACTGCAGAAGTATGCAGAGGCAGAAACCTTTTTGAGAGAACACACAAAGCTGTGCCAGGGCAGGTTCAGATGAAATGTTAGGAAAAAGGTTTTCACTGAAATAGTTGTCAGGGCCTGGAACAGGCTGCCCAGGGAAGGGGTTGAGTCACCATCCCTGGATGTGTTTAAAAGACGGGTAGATGAGGTGCTCAGGGATATGGTTTAGCATAGGACAGGAATGGTTGGACTCAATGATCTTAAAGGCCTTTTCCAACCTTGGGATTCTGTGATTCTGTGAAGCAGTTTTATAAAAACATAACTTAAGTGAATAAACTACTCCAATTCATGTCTACCTTTCTCAAACTAGTGACTTTCTCAAACAAGATATAGTGCATGGAGTGATAGGACAAGGGGTAATAGCTTTAAACTGAAAGAGGGTAGGTTTAGATTAGACGTTAGGAAGAAATTCTTCACTAGGAGGGTGGTGAGGCACTGGAACAGGCTGCCCAGAGAAGCTGTGGCTGCCTCCTCCCTGGCAGTGCTCAAGGCCAGGTTGGATGGGGCTTTGGTCAACCTGGTCTAGTGGAGGGTGTCCCTGCCCATGGCAGGGGGTTTGAACTACATGATGTTTGAAGTCCCTTCCAACCCAAAGCATTCGATGATTCTATGAAAGTTTGTCATGTGTTAAGAATTGGACAACAGCCTGTTTCAAAGAACCTGTGAGACATATCAATCTGTTCTCCCAGGGCATCCCACTGACTCTTTTTCCCACATACTTACCAGTCTCCATTAGCCACTTAATGCTGTTTTTAAGCTCCAAACCTCAGAAAAATTAGAATGACTGGGTGTATCTTTACCACCATTAATTCATCTGCATCCTGGTATCAATGCCACATATTGGGAAGCTGCAGTGCCATTCTGCTTGTTCTTCCACCAGTCACCCATTTCTCTCAGTATCTTCAGACAGAACCAAATAACGCAGGAAGAAAACTCTCATTAGCTGTGTGATATACAACATTCATAAAAGCATCAGGCAGTGAAATTTCCCACTAATGTAACAAGGATCTGCCAGAGTAAGTGTCACTTTCAAAAAGTGACTGGAAAAAAATACACCACAGGTTTTCATTACAGGTTTTCTGAAATTGGGTTTAATTGTTAAGTTAGAAATGTGCCCATGTTAGCCTCTTGACATGAATGCTGGCATCTGGATGAATGGTGTTTCTGTCACATGCTCCTGAGGCTGGCAGACCCAGAAAAAAGGAACAGCTTCATTTGATTTTTTGGTTTGGTTTTTTTCCCCTCCACTTATTGAATCATGCAAAGTTGAATTTCTGGTTTCATTACTCAGTTATAAATTTAATTTTAAAAATTAAATAGCCAGATGCTATTGGAAGGTAAGAGAAATACCCTTCTCCCTAGGCAGTAAGAGGGGGTGACTCTGGGCTGAGGGGCAAGAGTTATACAGTCACAGGGATGAGCGCTCAGAGCATACTGCTGAGTCGTGACAGAAGGACGTTGCAAGAAGTGAAGTATTAAGAATCTGAACAACAGTTTGAGCTCTGGGGACAGACAGGTGATACCTTTGTGATATTAGGGAGTGCGAAATCACATTAGGAATTATAAAGGCCCATCACCACAATGATGCCGGGATCACCACCCTGAATAAAAGACAGTAACATTGTCTGAGGTAATTTAGAAGAGTGTAGAGGGAGAACTGACTGTCTTGCCCACAACAGTGACCAGTGCCATTGTGCTGCCTTTCCGTACCAATCTAAATCTGCATTAATTAATTATTGTCTTTAATGCTAAGGATTTTTTTAGAACACATAGCCGGCAATTCCCAGGGCTAGACTGCGAGATACCAGTTTTATGCCCCTGCCAGAAAACAGTATGAACTGTGTGTGCAGTGATTTGTTGCTGTCACCTGCACACCCTCTAGAGGTAGGCAAGGCAGCCCTCAGTTTGAAATTAATCCACAGATCCATACTGGGAACAGAGTAACCTGCCAACATCACATATCCATTACAGTATGCCTCGTGTTTGAAGACAGGGCTGAGAGACAGGACTTTATTACAGAGCCATCGCAACATAATGAATACAGCAGAAAGCCTGCCTGTCCCTAAGACATGGCTCTGGGAGACACGTCTGACTGTGATGAAGGCTAACTCTGGTTTGTTGCAGGATGCTAAAAGTAGGTATTGGGAGATGAGTGGGCCTCCCTAATAGGCTTATCCCATTCCCAAAACGAGAATGCACTTCAGATCTCTTGACTGATGCTTCTCTAAATGACTTCAAAATCTTTACAACCGTTCATGCTTTCATCCAGGATTGTTTTCATCTCGGTCTTATTTCACATATTTGCCTCTTTTACACTGAGGACAGAGAAGAATGCAATTTTGCCAGGGATTAATAAACCTGAAAAACACTATCAAAATTTAATAAAATCGTATTTCTTAAATACAGAGCACTGTGCTAGTTAATTTTATCTTCCAGATACAGATCGTATCTGAAATGGCACTGCACTGCCTTAATATATCTGAGTTTTCAGGCACTATCTATTATATTATTTATGATTAACTCCTAAAGCTGGTGATAAAGGCAAGACAAAAAGAATGCCATGACCTTTCATTGCGGTGCAGTAATTTACAGTTATGGGCAGATGAAAAAATACTGCAGAGCAAAATCATAGAAAGAATTTTTCCAAGTTAATACTTCTCTTGTGACACTTTGTGGTGTGGTATCATGCTTTTGTTTGGTACAGCTACTTCAGCTCCAGCTTTCCCATTAATAACTGCAGGCAGTAACAACATTTAATCTAATATTATCATATTTTTAGATGTCTTTGATATTTTATAGATATCATTAACTCAGCTACGGTTTCAAGGAGAAAATCCCTGGACATGAACAAGACTGACTGAATTCCTTCCTGCAGAAAAAGTCCCTGAGAATTGTATTTCTCACTGAGCTATAGAGTATTTAAAAAGTACTGGAATTTCAGTACTGGAATTTTCAGGTTTTCCTCCAAGCATAGATGTAACCATGCTGGAGGTCAGAAATTGGACTGCACTGTGCTGACCCAGTAGCATCCCTTCCCACCAAATGACCCGCAAGAGTAGCTAAAAAGTGACCTAAGCTGCAGCACAGAGTGGACCCAGATGGGAAGAAACCAGCTGAGGTTCAGTCCCTAGTATGGTGATTTACACAAACATTTACCAAAGGAAAAGCCACCAGAAACACAATCAGGTAGTGAATAAAATCTTCATGTTGTACTAAAAATATTATTGATTATTTCCTTGGGTCTGCACACAGGGTCAAAACCTCAATGGAAGAAAAATTTCAATATTAGTACCATGTTTTATTTATGTATAAATCAAATAAACTGATTCACGCTGGTACTTCAGCTTTCTCTCTGCACAAAGCAAATGATGAGAGGAAAAATGTTAATTAAAAGCATATTCTTACCATAAGAGAAACATATTTCTCACCTGAAAGTAATATTCAGTATCAGTCAAGTACTGTTACAGCCAAGCAGACTCTCAATTCCACAAATGCTCTCACCACGGCTCTCCCTATGTAGTATCTCCAAACAGCAAAATCTCACGCAGAGTGCCCACACACACATAATGTAGCAGCTTCAAAGATTTCAAGACAGGCCTTCCTCTCTTCATAGAAGAGGTTCTCACGTATAACTTCAAGAGCCTCATAAACATGTCTGTAATTCAAATGGGTTTTCACCATCATATCTGATTGAAAGATAAAGCTTTTATCAATGCTCAGTTTGATGTTTCCTGCTAATTACCATGTAAATGCCTAAAACTATTAATACCACTAAAAAGTATGTCTACAAGCATTTTCAGGATGAAAATCAAAATTCCTTCCAAGGAGTATTTATAATTCAGGATCATCACCCACCTCATCACTGCCTACAATAACCTCTCAATGCCAGTACCCCAGCAAACAGATTGTTTGTGGAAGCCAAATCACGAGTTTAGTCAGCAGTCAGTGCGACCTTTGAGGAAGGCTAATTTCTTTCCAGACAGTATCTCCAACCACCAAATGAAATCTATTGTTTCTAAGCTTAAGGGAAAAGAAATACGTCTGTTTGAACAAACTGTTGCATTATATAAAAATTTACAACACCCACAGACGTTCGCAAAGCTGTTCCTCTTTTATTCTGAATTCTGCTTCATCTTCAATCTACAGATGCAGTCGGGACATCTCAAAGAGAGAAACATCCAGAGCTTAAATGACTAGCAATTGGATAAATCGCTTGAGAGCGAGCCTACTTGATGCAACTCACTATAGTTGCACAGAAAATGTACTGAACCCTTGGGGGGAAAAAAATGTAATTAACATTTCTAGTAAAAACAAGTAGGTGGGGCCAAAGGCATGAATGTGAAAAGGAGGTTGAAAGGAGGTTGTAGCAAAGTGAGTGCCAGTCTCTTTTCCCAAGTAACAAGTGATAGGACAAAAGGAAATGACCTCGCATTGCACCAGGGGAGGTTTACATTGGATATTAGGGAAGATTTCTTCACTGAAAGGGTTGTCGAGCACTGGAACAGGCTGCCCAGGGAAGTAGTGGAGTCATCATCCCTGAAGATATTTAGAAGACCTGTAAATGTGGCACTTAGGGATGTGGTTTAGTGTTGGACTTGGCAGTGCTGGGTTTACGCTGGACTTGATGATCTGAAAGGTCTTTTCCAACCTACCTGATTCTACTATCACAGAATCACAGAATGTTAGGAGTTGGAAGGGACTTCAAAAGATCACCTAGTCCAACCCCCTGCCAGAGCAGGATCACCTAGACTAAATCACAAAGGAACTTACTCTAAATTCAGCGTTCCAGCTGCACTCCAGAAGGGTCTGAGGGACACGTCTGAGAAAAAACCTCCACTTGCCAGCACAGGTTCTTCTTTTCTTCCTGTTGTACAGATACCTGGAATTAGCTCACTCACATGCCGCTTTATACTTCCTGGCACCAAAATGTTTCCTTTTGCAGAGACCAAAGAAGAGTGGCAATGGTTCATCTGATGTGGGTAAAAAAAACCCCATGGCTCTACAGGAAAGTGTCAACTGCACAGAGATGAGAGCAGAAACAAGAGATTTCTTTCCTCCTACTGAGAACATTTCTAACCTCAGTCAGCATAACTTTCTTGGATGTAAAGTAGTTTTTCAAGCTGATGCATTAACTGCATTGTTTTCTGGCAATGCAGCAATGCCTCTTCTCTGGTGCTGGGCCACCTGGAAGGAAGAGGACATCACCTGCTCACCAGACCCAGTGGCAGTGTGGACACGTCTCCAGCTTCACCATGCTAGTAGTTTCAACTGAGCCATCACCTGTCATTCTCTGACAATGCAGCAGTTTTGCCATTGCAAAGATGCCTTCACTGATACTGACGTGTTTCCTGGGGAGACTGACCTTTGTTTCCAAACTCCCTGCCAAGGATCAGTGGCCCTCCATCACCGCTACTTACAGAAACACATCCAAAACAGTATTTCATCTTAATTTTCCCACAAAAGGCCCTTTCAACTCTTTCGGGATCCTTATGCTTATTTAGAAAGGCCCCAGCAGTAACTTTTAAGTGCAGTCCTGCCATGAGAGATTGGAAGAGGAAGATGTGTGCATTTGCTTCTAATGGGTCAGTTTCAGATACCATGGTTAGGGATGAGCTTAGGCCGTACAAAGCAATTAAATTTAATGCCTGAGGAGAAGTTAGATGCTATTTCTGACTGAATGACCTCAAAAGGGTGTGTGCAAATGCTGTAATCTATGACAGTAGTGAACTAGGGAGGCATTTGAATGTGTTCAGCAGCATTTTTTTCCTCTCAAAGCCGCAAGTTTTTACACTCCTGGTTTGTTCATATTTGACTCCTGGCACCGGTCTGTTACTACCTACCAATGACATCACATAATGACTACAATAAACTAATGAAAACTCTGCAGAAATCTTAAAAGGCATAATATGTTTGCTTTCTTGAACCAGGGAGTCTCAAAGCAAGAACGAAGCCAAGACAAACAGGAATATATTTCTTAAATCAAGAAGTGGGCAGGTACAGAACTTCCTTTCTTCATTATTTCTAATCAGTTTAAGAGCATGATTCATTTGTTAAACTTCATTCTATACAAGTGGGGAGAAAAAAGTGAATTACCCACTAAATGCACAATAGAATAATGAAAGGAAGCTGCAGGTACTCCACGCTTTTGAAAATCATTCACTCTTCAAGAAAATGCTTACATACATAGTTATGCCCATCTCTCTTAAGGAAAATACACACATTTATGCTTAAAGATTTTCTTGGGTGAAGGCCAGAGAAATTCAGATGTGTCTAGTTGGAGGACTGTGTCCACCCCTGAATCACTGGACCAGACTGTATATATTAAGAAGTAATCACATAGTCCTTCAACTAGAAGACACTGCCTGAGACTATACTTCAGTGCCCAAAATGATGGATGTTTTGCTGAGTTTCCTGTAACGCAATTACACTGCAACTCGGAGGCTATCACAAGATAAATCTAACACAGACCAGAAAATTGAAAGTATTTCTTGATTAAGTCCAGCTGACCTGTAAGACACCCTTTGAACCTTTAATTAATACCTTTAAAGGACGTTTACATTGCACATGAGCACAGCAACTGCTTAAAACTGTTTTGCAATTGATAAACTGCACAACTGATTAATTTTCTATCTTAACTGACCTGCAGTTACAATCCCTTGGGTAATCTACATCTGCTCTCTTGACAGGAAATCTGTAAACCAAACTTTAAAAAAACAAAACCAAAAAGCCTCTCAGAGACAACAAGAAAGGATAAAAGCAAATGCAACTTTCCCCCAAACTCAGTGTAGTTTATATAATACATATTTAGAAGTGAATCTCAATAAACCAGCATTAAATGAAAAAGGCAAGAAGGCAAGCTCCGTGGTGTTCATGGCTTGCAAAGGGAAAAAGCAACTTACTGTAAGAATAAACATCTGCCTCATTAGGAAGAATGTAGCAAATGATGTCTACTATGTATACATGTGAAACATTTTTCACCAGATAGTAGAATTTATGCTTCCTACTCCATCTTTTTTACCAGTGTGCAGAGGACTCACTTTTGCTCCAATTAAAATCAGTGGCAAATTTCATTAATTTTCATCGCACATTTATGGCATTGGAAATATGAAACATATAAAAATGTTGCATGCTTGTCAATTAAGTTTTACCTTTGAATTATTAAGAAACAACTGTCTTACAGCAGTGAGTTTTATTTGCAATGTCAGGAATTTATATTGTCTAGGAATAAAAGGTTTCCCTTCTATAATTCTTCTGCATAAAAAGTCAAAAAATGTTACAAACCATGTGCTTTTCCTTTTCATTGAAACTATTATGAGAAATTTCACAGCATTTTTATAAGTATTGGCAAATACATTAATGACATTTATTCTCATGAATAGAAAAATCACTATTAACAACTGAATGATTATTGGTATTCACTGTGGTTGATGTCAGAAATTAATCGCAGTCATTGCAAAAATATTAGTTCAATCCTACTTGCATCCAATTCAGGAAACTTAATTAAACTACAAACAGCAGTAAAACACGGTGAACAGCTATTAAAAATATAGTCATTTTTAGAGAATGGAGCATCAATTTGTGTAGATAATGTGACATTTATTTTTGTTTTAAAAAGCCACACATGAAACTGTAAAAGTACTGGAAAGGTACTGGAAAGGTGTCTAACTCATTAGCTCATTAAGCTATTGTCTAGAGCCTATTCTGAAAATCCGTCACAAATACTGGCTCAAAGGCAATTAAAATATTTCTAAAATATTTCTTGATTTCTCTAAAGTGACTACTTAAGACAGCACATATTAATGGTACATTATGTATTCATAGATCATCCAATCCCTGAAAAACATCTACGATTTCAAGCAACTTCTGCCATACAAGACCACCGAAAGCTCAACAAGAATCCCCATATCATACAAGACAATGAGGAAGACAAGAAATGTCACACCAAAGACTGGCACACCAAGAAAAACAGATCTAAAATAAGACTCTCACCCCCAGATATAATGCTAATTGCATGGGGTTTTTGCATGAGAGGAAAAAATTACAGCACAAGGATAATTATAAAGAAAGTTCTTAACTCACTTTTTGCTTTAAGATGAAGACCCTGCTCTCAAAGGTTGCATGTTTATTTAAAAATTCGAAATCCAAACACCAACCTATCCCATCTTGCTATACAGAATCCTTAATCCCATTTGAGAAATAAACTTTATGACAAATAGAAGAAAATTCACATGTATTAATGAACTTCCCCCAATCCACATCTTGGTGGCTCTTTCTCAAAGAAAGCCTTTTGTTCTCTTCTTTCTGGAAGGCTGAAAATCAATTTTCATTTTTATGGCTAATCAGCTGTTTCCCCTGGATCACTACTCTAGAGTCAGAAAGTAAAACCAGTACAAATAAGAGAACTTAGTGGACCAAGCCAAAAAAAAAAAAAAAAAAAAAAAAAAAAAAAAAGTGGAATAGTATTCTACTAAGGTAAGTATACATCACATGATGAACACTCCTGATATTTATCTGCTGAAAATCCTGAGGACAATTGCTCTCCAACAAAAATCAAGTGAAAAAGAGAAGCTAGATAATATTTATTGCCTGTGACAGAGTTCCAGGAGAGGACTACTATCCATGAACAACACCAGGAAAGAGGAGTGAAGTGTTGTCGACCATTTTCTCTTCTCTGCCAATCACAGAGAAAGTCCAAGAAATTCTAAAGATTGTTACTATCTCCATCTGCCTGGTAAGTGTATAGTGACTGAGATACCACAAGACAACTCAAGACATGAACATAAAAACCTGTGAAGTTAAATTAAGAGGAAAGCAGAAATCTGCATCTGGTGCAGAATAATCCCATGTACCCATACAGGCTGGGAACCCACTCTCTGGGCAGCAGCCCCACTGAGAAGGGCCCTAGCGTTCCTGTGGACACAGCAAGTTGAGTACCCGGCGACAGCACAGCCTCATCAGAAGTAAGGCAAGCAGAGTACAACTATGTTAGATGAGTGGGAGCAGCAGGCTGAAGAAAGTTACCTTTCTCCTCTTTTCAATGTGGCCTCACACTGGAGCACCCAGTTGTGACCACTCCCTGCAGCTGAACAGGGATGTATGGAAGCTGGAAGAGATGCAGGAGAGCAACCAAAATAGTCAGGGGACTTGAGGTTATGTCTTGCATAAAGCACTTGAGTGAGCTGATCTTGTTCAGCCTGGCAAAACACTGATCTAACAGGTGACCTAGTAGCAGCCTACAGCTACTTGAAAGGAACTTACAAGGATAAAGGACCTACGTTCTTCTTTCTAGTGTCAGATGTTACATAAAAGGGCAATGACCATAAACAGCTCTCGGGAGGTTCAGGTTGGCTCTCACATCTTTCCCTCCCCATGCCAAACCCATGCTATTTTCAACAGGTGAGTGTTGCAGAGCTGCCGGTTACCCAGCAAGGTGGTGGGACCTCCATCTTGTGAAGTCTAAATGCCTGTCTAGACAAAGCCCAGCTGTCATGACTGAGAAGACTGTGTCTTCCAGCCGGACAGGGTGTCTCCCAAAGGTCCCTTCCAAATGACATTTTGGTGAGAAATACACACACACATATAATCACAGACTGTCTCATATGTGGCAAACCACTGCAGATTTGTACTGAAGTGCAACTAAACATCCACCATCATTCACTGTCATTCCCTATGCCTACTAAAGTTTAAGTGTTGCAGTTAAAGAGTTGAATTTCTTACCTCCTTAGTACTTAATAAGATTTTCTTCGCCACATCAGTTATGTAGCCAACACAATTATTTGTTATTTGTGAATATCATACTGTTATTTGTCTTTTTAACATGTATAAAAATATACTGTTATCCTAACAACACTGGACCCTGACTGAAATAGTGTTTGAAAAGATGAAAGCCATAGATCTACCCACAGAGCACCTGGAACTAGCTCATTAGATGCCCTGAAATGGATGAAATAAAATAATTTCTCCTACTTTCTGATAGCAGGAGAAAAAGCAAGTGTTTAGGCTGTTGCACATCACTGGGTTTTTTTAATCAGGTTGTGGAGCCTCCCTAATTATACCAATGGCATGGTATGATGCAGCGCTGTTAGCTCATGCACAAAGACGCTGCTGTTCAATAGCCATCTGATCATTAGTAAGCTATGTCCTTTCTGGCGGATCGGGAAAACTAAAATAGCCATCGATGCCATCCTCAGATGAAGTAAATTTTCAGCTTTTTTCCATCAATAATACAAAGGCCAAGAAGAACATCATTCAGGCTGTTAAGTTCATCTACCACTGCAGCTCATTTCCAGCAGCGGCCAACAGAGGATGCCTGAGAAGACCTATCACTACAGGTCATGCAAAGTGATACTACCCTTGCGCACACATCCAACCCTGCCATTTGTGATTCAGAAGGTTCCAGAGCAAAAGGTGGTGGCTTTGTGAAGAGGACATCCCCACAACAAACGTTTAAGGCTTTTGCATGGAATATATTGCAATGAAGTCAGTAAGAAAAATAAGCTTTATTATTCCTGAAAAAAAAAATTCCAAGATGTTAAATTAGGAAACTTACGCAACTAATTATACCCTACCAATATAAACAGTATCAAAGAGTAGTATTTTTTCTGAACTTCTCAAGCCCTCTCTTTTTCAGAATGTCAGTTAAGAATAAAAATAATACAAAGTCCACATGACAACTGAAGATGAAACCCAGAGTTAAATTTGCAGCAAATCTGGAACTCCCCTTTGATCATTCTAAGGCAATGCCTATGCATTTTTATCAATCCAAGCAACCCAAAATAATCTAAATAAACAACAGCAAAACCAGAAAGAAATTCTATGACATCCCAAGACAGCACTTTTGAAGAGTTTTGATACCACAGCATCTTAACGTTGGTGCACACGTGTTAAATATACACATGCTCCATGTGTAGGTGATGTGGTATAAATGTTTTACTAGCAGGAGTTTAAGTTACTGACTCACTACTCACAAATGGTATGAATGTTCTTTTCTGATTTCATAAGAGTACGTATTTTTGGTGCTCCTAAATGATTAAGAACAGAAGACTCTGGCATTTGAAAAGCAGTTTTTCAAAAACTTGCTGTAAATATCTTAGATTTTTAATTATGGCTTCCACATAAAAACCTACCGAGGTACCAAAAAGGAGCCAAGAAACATGTAATTTATGACTACACTCCTCAGCACAGCTACACTGAAGTCAAAGGCCTATGCTCCAGAGTAAATCCTTTCCCTAGTAGTGGAAGTTTGCAAAGCACCTGTCTTTTCCAGCATTTTGCAAGTTTATATTTACAAATAAACTAATAGATTGACTTCCGAATGTAGGTTACAACACGCGTTCCTCAAGTGGCTGGCCTGGTTTCCTGTCTTATTTGAAAGGGCAGAGAGCAAAAATAAGAGCCAACTATGTCTCACTGTCAGCTCTAAAGTGTCTTCCCTTATGAAAATGAGAAATTCAAATAGGACTGCAGGGACAGTTTCTCACTTGTAACTGTGCTTAATTGAAACCTCTCATTTCGAAACCAAAGAGGCAAACCTAAGTAAGCTTCTAGATCAAAGCCTTTAAATGGAAACTCTTTCAACGTGCATATCAGAATGAGCTTCATTTCCAGAGACCAATGATCTACACCAAAGGTCTCACACCAGACAGCCTGTTCCGGTGACAGAAATAGTGCAGAGCTATAACGGGCTCTACTGCAGTCAAGAATAGCTTAGAAGAGGTAGGAACAGTCATCTCATCCACGTACTTAGTAATGTCTTTGCAACTCTAAGCTACTTGTCTGCCTCAAGACTTTTTTTCCAAATGGTTTGATTTGGTGTTGCTTTGGTTTGTAGTGTGGTTGGATTGGTGGGGTTTTTTTTTTCAATTCTGTAAGAAATTATGTTTCCAAGATGCGATTGTATTTAATCAGGTGGTGAAATGGGCCCGAAACACCAAAATTATTATCTGAGTATCTGGCAGTGATTAAATCAGAATTATATAAATACATTAAAATAATGTAGAGACTGGCAATGAGGATGGGTTTCAAACTGAAAACCAGTGGAGCCTCAAATGCACCTTAAACACTGTAACAGTGACAGATTCTTAAAGGTAATTTTATTACTAGGTACCTTTATATTACAGAAATGTTTCAAGCTCTTCCACATGGATCTGCTCAGATAAAAGATATAATGTTGGCATTTACAGCTGCCAAAACTGCCATTTGCAATTAAAAATTAAAATTGGCACTCTTTCTATGCAGGCAATTATCTAAACGCAGCTGGCAATCTTCCTTGTTTACAGTGCTGCTGTGTCATGACTTCACTCTGTTTGGAAATTTACTTTTTTTTTGAAGTTTAAACTTGTCAACTTTATTTCCAACTTGAACTTTACTTGTTTTAATGATTTTCATAATGAGAAAGGTCTAAACCTACAATTTCCAGCTTTTCTATGGCAACTTCAGGCACTGCAGTAAGGCAACTGCTAACAAATTCTTCAGTGATTCTCATAACATTAATTAACATCCATCTATGCCGCAGGATAACACCTGTAAGAAGCCAAATGTACTAAATAAATACCCTCCAAGAATAAAGTTCGATTTATAAGAGTTGACTTTCACTGTGAGACAGAGAGCATGGGCAGATCTTTTGAGGGGACAAAAATCCCTTTACTGAATAAAATCGAACAGCATAAATAACAGTAAGTATGTTTCCACCACTTGTTATCTGTACCAATTATGATCTAGTAAATAGATCTATGCACAGAGTATCTTATTCATCAGACTGCCATGGATTTTGAGGGGTTTTTCAAACTTCTATTAAAGTAGGATTTGGGGATTCCCCTGCTGCTTTTATGCTATCAAATAGCTTGCAGGGAACAGTTGCTTTTTTTTTTTTTCACCAAGGCTGCTTTAACCGCTAGCTTGATTCCAGCTACTATCTTGGAAATATAGTTGCCTACAGCACCTCAATTAAATCTTCCGTTTTCTTTAAGGTATATTTTCTGTAGTCAAACACAGGAACAGCTTGTGTTATGTTCCCGGTACAGTAATGCTTATCATGCCTCCTCTGTAATTCATTGCACCGTTTTCACCTAAGACTATGATCCATTGCAACGAATCCTTGCCAGCCTGTATCGCCCGTCCTGCTCCGCCATCCAAAAGGCTTTTGAGTGGGGGCTGTCCCCCAGGTAGGACCAAAACCCATTTAAAAAATGGGGATTGCTAATGAACACCACTAAGCCTGGGGATAGTTTAGGTAGTCAGAGACCTTGGGTTGTGCCCCCAGCTCTGCCGGGACAGCCTCTGTAAGGAAAGCAGCACAAGTTTCGCTGCGCGGGGACAGGACCGCTCTCCACAGCGATGCGACGGGACGCGCATTTTAGCCACCGGTTGGTTGTTTTGGGTTTTGTTTTGTTATTTGGGTTTGTTTTCTTGGTTTTTGGGGTTTTTTTTCAGAATGAGGGCTACAGGAGGTGTCACTTGCTGAAAGAAAAAGGGCGGAAATGGCAGATAGCGAGAAACGGGCTGTCCGTGCGGAGGCTGCTCACTGCGCCCTTCCTCGGGGGTAGCCCTCGGCGCGGCGAGCGGCAGGTGGGCGCACCTGGCCGGCAGCATCCCTCGGCACTGTTCGCCCACGGCCGTGCACCCGCGTAGGAAGGCGGCACGGCCCACGCCGCCATCCGCGTTCCCAGCGGGACCAGGAAAACACGCCGGAGGAGAAGAGGCTCCGCGCGGCTCCGCGGCCGTAACTTTTCAAACCGCGCAGCGTTCGGTGCCCGCGGAGGGCACGGGGAGGGGCGTGGGAGCGGCCGGTACCCCTCGCCCCCTTTAACCTCTGGGCCACCGGCAGCGCCGCGCGGACCCCCTACCACCACTCCCTGCCCCCCGCCTCAAGCGCCCGGGAGGCAAGCGAGCGTGTGCTCCGCGCCGTGCTCTCCTCCGGCTTTTTTCTGACGGGTGAACCGAGCCTCCCCACCATGGCCTTCTAACGAGGGTTTGCGCGGATTTCCCGTCGCCGGCGGAGCGCCGCGCCGCAGGTGGCAGCGGCTCCCCCGCCTCCGCCGATGCCTCCCGGGCACTTTCGGCGGGACCTGCGAGGGACTTGTCCTCCCCGTGGACCGGCCGCGGAGCGATGCTCAGGGAGCGGAGGGGGAGGAGGGAAGGTGCGCGGCGGATCCGGCCGGGGCAGGTGCGGGCGGCTGCCCGGGGGAGCAGACGGGAGGGGACGGGACGGGAGGAGAGGGGACCGGGTCGGTACTCACACGAAGGCGTGGTAGACGAAGGCCCAGCCGCGGGGCCGCTCCAGCACGTTGTACAGGTAGTTCTGCAGCCGGCGGTACTTGGCGTTCCTGCGGCAACTCGGTCCGCTGCTGTACGACAGTGGCTTCCCCAGCAGGCTCATGCGGGCGCCGTGCTTCCCGCGGCGTCCCTCCCGCAGCCCGGCGGGGGCGGCCGCGCCGCCGGTGCCCAGGAGCAGCAGGCCGTCGCCACGGGCCGCCGCGCTCGCCAGCGCCCTGCCCCGGCCCGACTCCACATCCTTCATGCCCGCCGCCGCGCCGCTCTTCACCCAGAGCCCCGCGGAGCCGCCCTCCTCCCCGCCGCCGTGGTTGCGGGGCATGGCATCACCCCGGGCGCCGGGGCGGGCGCCGGGGCCGCGGCGGAGCAGCGCGCGGGCGGCGGCGGCCAGGCACTCCGCGGCGGCGGGCCGCAGGAGGCAGCGGGGGCCGAGGGTCTCCGGGCGGCGCCCGCGGGGCGCGGGGGCGCGGGCCACTTTGGGCGCCCGGCACGGCGGGCCGGTTTGCAGCAGCTTCGCGGGGGCCCTGGCGAGGGAGCGGGCGCCCCCCCGGGCGCGCTCTCCTCCCGGGCGGCGGCACCCCGCCGCCGGCCCCCGCAGCGCCGCCCGCCCGGCGTGGCTCTGCGGCCCGGGACGGGGCGGCGGGAGGGCAGCTTCGTGCTGCTCCGGCGGAGAGGCCGCGGGGGCGAGGGCTCCGGGCCGCGGCTCGGCGGTGCCTTTCGCCGCCCGCTCCCTCTCTGTCTCCCGCGGCACTTGGCCCGGCCGGGCCGGACAAGCTGTTGCTCTCGCTCCCAGCGGCGGAGAAAGTCGTCGAGAAAGGCGGGCCGGCGGGGGCTGGAAGGGGCCGCGCTGCCGGGCGCCTCCGCGTCCTGGGGAGCAAGCGGCTACGGCAGCGGCGGTGCCCGCGGCGGGGCGGGCGAAGAGCGGCCGGCGGGACGCGGCGCCCGTGGGCTACGCGCGCTCCCGTGAAATGTCCATTTAAGTCCGAGAAAGTAACAAAACTGCCGTAAGTCGCGGCGGCGGCGCGGGGGAGGCTCTGCCGGCGGCGGGACCCCGCTGCGGGCGGGGAGCGCGGCCGGCCCGGGCGGGGCAGCGTAGGCGAGCCGCCGGGTGTCCCCCCGGGGGGGCGGCGCAGGCCGGCACGCCGCTCCGGCGCTTCCGCCGTGCCCCGGACCCGCGCGGCGGCGAGAGAGCAAATCCCAGCGGCGGCGGGGGCAGCCCTCCCGAAGGGCTCCCCCCAGTCCCCAGCAGCTCCGGCCCCGGCGCGGTGCGGCCAGAGCACAGCGGTGCCGCCGCTCCGTTCCCGAGCTGTGCCGAGAAAACAAAGCTCCCCCTGCCGAGAGCGGGCCTTTAACTCCCCGGCTCATCAAGGTGAGCTGCTTGCGGGAAAAAAAAAAAAAAAAGAAAGAAATCCACCCCGGCGCGCCGGAGGCGCGGCCGCTCCGCGCCTCCCCGCCCGCAGCCGGCGGCAGCCGCGGTCGGCTCTGGCCGCCGTGTATTGCCGGTGCTCGGCGGGCGCCCCTCCGATCACCCCCTGCCATCCCCGGGGGTTTAGTTCGAGGCTGCACGCTGCGGGTAGCCGCTCCCCCTCCCACCCTGTACCGCTCCCACCGCCCACCCTGGGGACGCCTTGGGAGCCCCGCGCTGCCCAGGGGAGAGGGGCGAGCTGCCGCACGGGCACTTCTTCAGCACCGACTTGGGGAAAAATAGCTGCGCGCCACGGTTTTGCAGCCCAAGTACCGCAGTGTGAAAATGTATCGCTGATTCGCGAAGGGTTAATGAAAAGTAATAATTTGGACGCTAATGTTACGCGAAAATCAGTAGGAGCGTTTGTAAATTCTATTCAATTTCAGGTTTTCTTCGTCGTTCTGGGTAGTTACAGGCCAGGCTTTCTTAATACACCGACTCCAACTTCCAGAAAAGAAGTAAGGAGTGAAGTAGATGTCATATTCTGGCTGTGGAAATTAGCTTGTGCCTCTACTAAAGCAACATAGAAACATCAACAGTACTAATTTATTGCTTCAGTGTCTCGGGAGATATTCAATCAGTTGTCTTCACATAAAAGAGCTTAATCTTCCTCTTCACTGCACTTTCTCCACTTCAGGAACTTTCTAACATGTGAACTGCAGAGTCCACTCACGCTGCTGATAAGGGATGGCAGAAACGGCACACATGTCAAAACAGATGTTAAGTAGTTGATACAAGTATCCACAGCAACCCCATTAATATTTAAGCTTTCCAGTGGCACATATCTACTCCTCTTTCTTTGAATTGTAAATTGAGTTAGTTTATCCTTCATTTACTACTTGTTTGCATTCCCCTGGTTTGATATGCAAGTGTTTATACTCTTCATTTTTCTCGTCCCTATGTACTCATTTACAGCTGAAAGATGTACAGCATGCCTTTCACATCAAGCTGCTGCGTCTCCAGAACCGTGCTTAGATTTATACTCCACTGGCCTTAGTCACTTCAGTAAAATATTTGAGGGTTGGTGCTCAAGTTCCAGAAAGCTAAACTGTGCCATTCAACCGACAGCACGTGGTCCAGCCTGTCCTGTAAGGCCCTTGTGCCAGAAAGGCTTCCTTCACTTGCTGTGGGTAGGCAACGGCACGGCTCACGCCAGCAGCGCTACACGCGTGCATAGCCGTTGGTAGGATCAAGGCTTTGAACTGGGGATTTGGACAATAAACTATGAAAATTACCAAACTCCTCTTCCTGATGCACTTTTTGGGATCCACCAAGAAATATTGTTATAATTCTGTGCCCTCTAGTGGTGCTTAAAATCATCTATTAATTTAAATAATAGTACGGAAAGCAGCCTGTGAGCACAAGTCGCATGGGCCAATGTTGAAGCGTAGCCAGAGATG
This sequence comes from Hypotaenidia okinawae, assembly GCA_027925045.1. NCBI lineage: Eukaryota > Metazoa > Chordata > Aves > Gruiformes > Rallidae > Hypotaenidia > Hypotaenidia okinawae. The sequence goes on from BSDF01000003.1 coordinate 90,007,277, forward strand.
CCAGGACAGCCAGAAGCAAACAGAAGTGATACCCTGAGTGATGGATTAAGTATTTTCTTTCTACAGCATGTGAACAAAAGTATTTTCCCATTTATTATTGTTTATTAAATAATGCTTTTAAGAGTATGCATTATGAGAATAGATTGATGGTAATTAATCTAATCCCTGCTTGTTAATATGTCAGATAACCAGGCAGCGATACGCTGGCTGAATGCTGAGTACATCATTAGCACTCTGGTGGCTGCCTGCCCTGTACCGGGCAGAGGGGCTTTACGAAGTAAAAAAGCTGCTGGTGATGTAAGTATTTATTGCAAAATACGGGTCTACGTTTATATGACAACAAGTTCCCCTGATATTTTGGCTTTGGACTATATAATACCTGAAGAGATGAGTCGTGGTGAAATTCTAGCGTGTCCGCACGGTCCAAGGTCGCCCTAGGTTCAGGTGTCAGTAAGAGGATCTACTTGACGAAATCTCCAAGGCAAGAACATCCCAAGGAATCTTGACTTCTCGAGGCTGCAGGTACAGTATATCCCACACACAGGCAGAACAAGGTGAAAGGAAAACTGCACGCTGACGTGTGGCTGGGGAGTAGCCATTACTGCGCTTTATGCCAACAACATATTCTTCCAAAATGGTAAATCATTTCCAAAGTGTTACATATCCTGACTTGTGGAAGGGTATGCTGACACACAGAACCTTTCCTCGTCAGGAACAATGTGTTACATATGTTTGGGACTTTTCAGAGTTTGCTCTCCAGTGTGTCACTGGTGATACGTTGCCTTAAGTCAGTGCTTCTGGGTTCCATTTTAATAAAAGAGAGGAAGTAATTTAAACAGCAGTGATACTCCTCGATTCCTTTATTTATAACAAAGTATGATTTTGCAACAGCACATAGCCTTCTTTTTCTAAGTCATTTACTAATGCGATTTTGGAGGTTAGCAGCACTAGGAGTTAAATCAGGCCTTCACAGGGACAAAATGTGCAGAGAGAAGGAATACTGAAATGCACTGATGCAATCATGACGCGGCATAGATATTAGTAGGAGAAGAACTTTGTTACACGGAAAAAAAAACAGGAAAACAAAGAAGACTGATTGGGTTGGAGAGCACTGACCAGAGTTCAGGATGCCTGGTTCACTGGCTCCATCTCTGCTGCCAGGCCAGATAGGAGCAGGAGCCTGTCCACATTGAGTCTGAAGTACCTGAGCATGCAGTTGCCTCAAGTCATGGACAGATGCTTACCAAGCTGTGAAAACCAGTTGTGTCGCTGTATGAAGCCTATATCATTCACATAGATTTGAAAAATCTCTCTTTGTGCCTCCATTATGTATCTGTCAGAGAGGGTGGTAGCAATTCATTTCCAGAGAGAAGGATTGATAACATAAAATCATGGAGTGCTGTGAGACCCTCAAATACTGCCAATACACTACAAATCACGGGCATACAGAGGCTGTTTTAAACAGACAAGCAGGCAGAGTGCAAGCTGGAGGGCCTTCGTAGCAATGCTTTCCAAAGGTCAGTTTACCATGGTGTCATGTTTTGAGTTCATTTGAGTTGCTTGTTAATAACCTTTTTTGTGTTATATAATACTGGGAGGTATCACATACGCTCTAGTTTTGCATCTCTTTGTAAGATTTTTACCTTTCTGCCTAATTATATGGAGGAGGGGATGCACATAACTATTCTTGGTGACAAGCACACAAGAGTCAGGAATAAATTTCCAAAGCACTTAGGTGTTAGGAACAATTCATTTGCCATGTGGACTTGCGTGGCCTGTAATACCTGGTATGCATCTCCAGGAAACCCAAACTGAGCATCACTATTGCATAATAGATCGTTAGCTAAATGTCAGGTGAGGTGAACAGCATGTTAGGATGCATATTACAAGCTGTCTAGCCAGCCCATGGAACACACTAGCAGTATATATATCTCAAACATGATTATTCTAAGATGTTGGAATATTTTCCTGTAAGCTTTTTTCACATAAAGAAGATTACCAGTCGCATGATGCATCCATGCACTGAGACCAGCAGAAAGGACTGTCCAGTCTTCCCCTAGTGTTCTTCATGAGATCCCTTAACCTTGAACTCGAGGAGTACTTTTAAAAGCAATTTAGTTTTTATGTCCCTTTTATGTGTTGACCTTACTGTTAGATTGCTACAAGGTTGCTAACATGGAGGAAGACCTGCCTCCACAAAGAGCTGTCCTGAGGCCAGACTTCCATTCCGAGCAGACCATGGCCAGCACTGATAATCCCTCTGGGTTACTACCAGCACAGGCTGAATTGAATTGGTGTTCAAGGTGTGAACGGTACTAGTGCCTCCTTGGCCGGAGGTGTACTAGAAACTCTTCTGCCTGGTTATCACACCTGCTCCAAACCTGTTAGTAGTGGGCCCCTTCTTCTGCCAGGAGCTGTTTGCTCCTGCCCAGCTAGAGGAACAGTTTGGCCTCTTCTCCTTGCCTGGTCCAGCTCTACAGCAGAAATTCCTGTCCTTGCCTCTGTGCTTTCTGTCTACCCTAGCAAAACATTCATTTTGTTTCCTGTCATCTAGTATTTCCTCTCGCTCATCAGATATTCATCCCTGATAAGAGAATAATTTGATTCCATTCATTCCTACTTAACTAAATATCTAAACATCACTCTCCTTTAATAAGATATACCTCTTTGTAAAGTCATTGCCAGACCCCAACACCGTCTCCCCTAAATGGCTCTTTTGTTTATCTCTTTTACTTTCATTTTCTGGGGTGGTGGGTTTTTTTTAAGCTATTTTGTGGTGGTTTTCTTCCTTCCTTCCTCCTTCTGTGATTCAACTATCTAGACTCCTGAGCAAACAGTTCTGGTGAAAAAACAAGACCATATGCTTTGAATGGTGCCAGCTCTGCTGCAGGTGCAGGGTCTGCTCCATAGACCATCCCCACTCTCTGATCTAGTGAAACCAAAGTATTTAACCATTTAAGAAAGAAAAAAGAAAAAGACACGAGTCTATACTGAGAACTGCAGAGCAGTTTACTATACAGCAGCTGGGGTTATAATATAAATAGCTTATCTTATGAAATATTTTTTCAGATAGAAAAGTTTCATTTCTCAAAATATTTAGATTTTCAGAATCGTATTTCCCAAAATACCTAGAAGTTTTGGAGAAAACATGCCAATCAAAAATGTTAATGTTTAATGCAGACTTCTGTGGCCAAACAGTTTCTAAATAAGATGTGAGCTCCATGGGATCGTTGGGATATTATCCTCAAAATTACTGGCTTTCAAGGAGAAGAGTGCCATTTGGCTAGCTTGCAGGTCAGCAGTTCCTTTGAATAGACAGGGTAACAACCCACAGCAGACCTGAAGAAACGCAGCAAGGTCAGAATATGACTACTTAGGAATTCAGCAAAAGGATTTTCTTTTTTTCCCCAGGTTTCCAGTGTAGCAGACAAGTAAGGATTTGGACCTGTTTCTGGTTTCTTTGGGTATGGAGGAAATATTCTGTGAAAGCTCAGCCTGATCTCTAGAGTTAACAACATTCCTTTAAGGCACAGCAAATCTAAGTTTATGCATTAGGTCATCTACAGATGTACCTGAAAGAAGCTGGTGGCTGATATTTTGATGTATCTCATTATGAGCTTTTCCTTTAGACTGTAGTAACCATTATTTTCCAGATGTGAACTTCTGGCCATCTCCTCTTTTCCCTTCTCTGCACATCTTTTCCACTTGTGCTATAGCAGCTCTCATTTTGTAATTCCAGTTCAATTATGGCCCAATCTTTGTAGATTTTTTTTTCTTTTTACATTAATATTTCACAGAATCACAGAATTGTAGGGGTTGGAAGGGACCTTCAGAGATCATCTAGTCCAATCTCCCCTGCCAGAGCAGGTTCCCCAGGACAAGCTGCACAGGTAGGCATCCAGGCAGGACTCTGAATGAATTTCAGAGCCAACTCTATTTTTTTTCTTCTTTTTTTTCTGGTGTTTTTGGTTTTGTTTTGGTTTGGTTTTTTTGTGGAAATACCTAGAAGCCTTAACTTGAGTCAACTAGATCATAATTTGAACTTATGCTGTTTGTTTCCATAGACTAACATGTAGATACAGGAGAAAATCTATGCAGAGCATTGTGGAGAAAGCCAACTGCTTCAGGTGCTCTCACTCAGGGTGCTTCTACATAAGAAATACTGAACATCTGTAGATGTTGTTTCTGGGCAGCAGAGCCATGCTGAGGCTGGAGGGAGTATTCCAGCCACTGACCATGAGAATGGTTTGGCAGCATCACTAATCTCACACACGAGACCCCAGAGGAGACAAGCACACCCTTTGCATGTTTCTGGCCAGTTTAAAAGGTTCTGTGTTTGGTGCCCTTTCTTCATATGGAGGTGCCTATATGCTTCATGCAGTATGGAGATGGCTTAGCCCTAACACAGGAGCCTGGTTTCTGCTCTTGGAATAGGACTTAAAATTTTAGAGGCTAAAGCACAGAGTTTCCTGGCATCTAAAGTCTCTGTTGATATCTAGGAGTGATTTAATATTCTCAGAAGATTATCAGCTCCTCATCTTGCATCCAAATGCTCTTGTGTCTCAGGTTTTATTCATAGCATAAATTCAGGACTCAAAATTTAATGACTGTAATTCATTGTAACTGGAGTAACATTCTTTATAAATTAGACGGTTAATAACCAACCTAATATATTCTGCAGGTACATTTTAAAATTAAAAAAAATAATGCCATTTAAATAAAAATATAAAAATATTTTACCTTTTTGAAATGCTTGTTCCAGTAATTTGACAGCATCTGTGATTGTCAAAGACTTTGAATAAGTTGTGCCCTCTGAGTTACCCAAGTGACATAACAAGAACTTACTAATAAGGTAGAGGCACCACAGAAAGCTGGAATAGATACAGACTCTGACAGCGTGTGTTTCCATTAGTGTATCAGAGGACAACTGGTCATTTGAAACCTTCTGTAGGCATTGCGTTTTTGGGGCTCTTCCTTTCTGCTACTGCTTTCCTATTGACTCCAGTGAGATTTATTCCTGTCATTAACAAGGGTTAAGAGGAATATAGGCAATATAATGAGGCTTTGAGGCAACAGCAACAAGACAAAGTTTACAACAGGTGACCAGGAATCATAAACACACAGAATAGGACAATCCTGGAGAATGGGACTTTTCCCCACACAGCTTAGAGGGATGGTCTAACAGCTGTATTCCTAGAGAAAGGCTGGGGGTAGCTGGTTCATTTACAAGAAGAATGAAACAGAAGCTGTGATGGATTTAAAACTAGCTTGGTTTATGTCTCCGTATATATCATTGTCTGCAAGAAAACATATGAGCCAAATGTGATTTTTAGTATCCTTGTAGGGCTGGGGAGAGGATGATTAAATGCCATAGGCCAGATTTACTAGGGGAGTATTTACATGAGAAGCAAGATGTACAAATATAGATATAAGGCAAAACCCACAACCTTTTACCATGAGGGTGGTCGGACACTGGCAAAGGTGCCCATACAGGTTGTGAAATCTCTGTCCTTGGAGTTTTTCAAAGCTTAGCAGGCCTCAAGCACCCTGACATAAGTTTGACGAGAGCCATGCCTTGTTCAGGTTGGAGTAGATGACCTTTAGAAGTTCCTTCCAACCTAAATTATTCCATGAGTCTGGATGACCTAGGGCAATGAATACTTTATGACCTACCCTGTGAAATAAAACCCCATTGATAAGTTTGACCTGGTCAATACTATAAGGACACAGAAGCATCTGTCACTGCTGATACCCTGCCCCTGCTGCAAAATCACAAACCTGATGTGCAGGGGGCAGAGGGTTGAAAGGATACCAGAAAGGTGTTTCTGCCTTTGATGTAATAGCTCCTCCAATTGCTCCTCTGAAAAGGGGGGATGGGAGACTGAGCAGAGAGAGAGGTTGCAGCACAGCACCATGCCAGTTTAACCGCAAGGAACAGGACCAGGTGCCCACCCTGTCTCTGCAACGGGTCCCACCCCTCTGCAGCCCACTGACTTCCCCTTCTCTTCTCCAGCCCACTCTGCCATAGCAAGCATCCTTCCTGTTCTCATCTCTTTCGTTCCTTATGATACGGTTTGAACTCAGTTGAATTTTTCACAAGACTTCTCAGTGTCAAGAGACTATGGGCAAACCTTATTTTCCCGAAATTTTTTTTTTTTAAAGGGGAGCAGTTATCTTAGTTGCCCTGTGTAACAGACCATTTTAAGAAAGTAGTGAGTGCTTCTGGTTTGCAAATTATGTTTCTGTTAGCATTTTCCTAACAGGACGCTGAAATCTCTTGTTCTTTTTGAAAATCTTTATCAGACTTTGCCTCTGGTTAATAGGAAAGCCTCAATAAAACCATTTAAGTTGTTTAATTTAAGCAGGGGTCAAATTCTGCGTCTATTTCGTTATTCTGCCTGAAGATTGTTATTCTGCAGGGATGTTCATTGGTTCCAACTAATGAAAACAAGAAAATAACTGTTTCAAGCTGATGATACCATAAATACTTGGAATGAAAATTAAACATTATTATTAGCAACTTTCAGCAGGGTTTAAAGTGTTGAAATTTAACCTTGCCATGTGGATCCCTATCACTTAACTTTAATGAGTAACCAGTAGCAGGAGAGTTTCCTATATCATGTGTGCAGTAGCTGCTGAAGGGAGATATGACATATTACCTAGACTGGTTTATAGAAGTAGCTATCCTATCACTGCAATAAAGAGAGAAACCAGAAATTTAAGCCATTATCTTCTAAAAGGTGCACTATAAAACTATCATTAAAAATTATTTTGCAGTGTAAAGATCATGGTCTGGAAGAAACACTCTTACATATTTTAAAAAGAAACGATGGCCTAGGTGATAATGATGGGTGATAAATAAAAGCAACAAGCAACCTTCATAACTCAGCTGGAAATTGTTATCATTATGATTCCTTCTTCTTTATGTTAGACCCTGGTAGAAAACCTTTTTTTTTTTAAAGTTTCTTTTCTTTATCCCCTCAAAATATTTCAGTGGAATAGAAGTGAGAAATGGTTGAAAGCTTGGAGATGAGTGTTTTGGAACATTTTGCAGAGCATACCGTCTGGGGCCATAAACACACAATTCAGTTGTAACTTAAAATATCTGATTGAAGTTGTTCTTTCCATTCACTGTCTCTTTCCATATTTAAATCCATACAGATAAGGATACCTCTCTGTTACCAGAGCGAATCTGTACACTTGAGTAGCGTAACAGCGGAGGCAGTTTCCTGTGGAAGTAAATGAGCCCCAGATAGTAACAAACATTTTACTGTTTACTCCTTCTCAACCAATGAAGAATTACTGACTATATTTTCAAAAGAGGGGAACATTTGCAATGCTGATGATAATTGCAGAAGAGCAACGGTGTCTCAGACCCCAAGTAATATTGATTAGGAATCTATTTCCCATTTACAAAACAAACAGGGTTTTTGTTCTTTGGTATAGAGCATGAAAATCTATGTTGTACATTGCCTTTGGCTGACGAGCCCTATTAAAGGCATTTTGGTTTCATGCAGCGCATTAGTTAGGAGTAATAATTTCCACCGTGTAACCTTACCTCTTCTTTGCATAATTATTTGCTGCCCACTGAACCGGTACGTTCTCTTCCAAAAGCACACCTGTGAAATCAAAGAATATACTTTGTAAAAGGGAAGTATTTATAGCAAAATGCATCTCCTGGAAATGCCCCACAGTCACGAGGCCACTAAGCAGCCTTTCTTCTCACTTAAGACCAACTAAACGGCTGTTTTAGGAGGCTGGAGCTGGTAGACTGACCAGCTGCAGAGGAATGGAAAGAAAATCGGCGGCCCTAAATTTATCTCTATTTGACATCACCCTTAGCTCTGTGATGCTGCTGGTGGACACCAGCATCCACGAGCGGGTTTGACTGCGCACTTCTCATCCTCTGCATCCCCAGCATCCTCCGCCCCGCCCAGCCCCGGACGGCCTCCCGGTCTCCCCGCTACCGACCCCTGGGAGGCCGCCGAGGGCCGGGACCGTCAGTAGCTCGGTGCCCTCAGCAGGTGGCAGTGGCGTCCTGCAGCGGGGAGGGGTGCGCGGAGCCCCCCATCGCCCGCCCGCGGGGAGGCGGCCGCCCCGCGGGGCTCCGCGGAGCCTCTGGTGAGGGTACCAGGGAGCGGCAACGCAGGCGGATTGGCAGGGCATGTCCTTCTCTTCCTCCCCGCCCCTCCCCGCAGGCAGTGTCGCTCTTTTAATAAATAAATGTTAAGTCTTTCCTCGCATTCAAAGACAAAAGATGCAATCAGAAAAACCCCAAAAAACACAACAGACTACCCCCTAAAAAAAGCCTCTACAACCTGCCAAAAACTAAACCAGAAATATTGATCCCCAATCTGTGCGGTCCCTTCACCACCACAGCTGTGGCTGGACTTGCATGTAGGTGCTGGTAGAAACACTCTGGTGAAAACTACATCTTTCCGTTACCTTCGCTCAAGCGAATTTAAATGTTGTCACAATTAAAAGCTTCTGTGGCTCCTTACACAGTAATCTATAAATCTGGCCAGTCCTGAGCTGTTCCCTGAAGGAAGCAGATGCATAAGAAAGTATCCATGTAAAACTACGAGGAAGCAATTAAATTTCAGACACCACGATCCCTCTTTATTTTGCCACGATACTAATCACCTGAACATGTCGGGTTAATACAGGCAGCCATGGTAAATGGTGTCTGTGTTTATTTTCTATTTCTTTTTGAGGTATTTTATAAGTTTGTGTGATATAATTTTTTTACTGTATATTAAATGTTTTAAAATAGCCTTAAGTTAAATGTATCACTTTTAAAAATGATTGTCTTCCGTGATTACATATTAAGAGGACTAGGGTTTGCAAGAAGAACTGTTGAATGGAGTTTGTTTAATTAGTGCTCATCTAAATAAGGGTAGTTAAGATGCTGATCCAGACTCTGTTCCCCATTGTGTCTGTGCTAACTCTGGTGGAATGACATCAGTAATGAATGCCGCTCGTTGTTTTTGGTTATTTTAGGGTTTTGTAGAGCACACGTGGTTCTCTAGTTAAAGAGAGAATAAAGCAAGAGTAAAAGAATATTGTATTTTGTATGTTCTATTTATTTGCTAGTACCTGCTCATAAATTATGAAAATAAGTCTATGTTATATGTTTGGCTCATTTGCATATACTGCCTGATGTTTTTTCTGTTTATTTTCAGAAGCTGTGTATCCACAACTTCAAACTGCAGCAATCTGGTTTTGATGTGTGCTAGCTAGACAACGATTTCAAGTGGGAGTCCAATTTCTGGAAAGCAATGGTGGGCCTTGCGGTTTGGGGCTTCGACAACAAGGAAATAGTAAATTTTCTGTGGGAGGAAGAGTATGTTTATCTTTATTGACAAGATCTTCAAAAGCCTATCTCTGCAGCCCGGAGAGGCACAGTGATTGACAGTTCCTCTTCAACCTTGCCCACAGATGATGATTCATCTCGAGACAGAAGAGGAAGTGAGCGGGAAGTGGAGAAAGGAAGGAGGGGGCCGGCTGGGTAGTTCTGGCGTCCCTCTGAGGTTCTGCGCGCTCCACCAGAGGAGACCTGCCGGGTGGGTGCGTTGGTTTCCATGGCGGCGCGGCCCTGTGCACCTCCCGTAGCATTCATAACTTTTCGGTATTGTTCTAATTGCTTCCCATTGGAGAACATTCCCGGGCTTTTGCTCTTTTGAAGTCAGGTTCTACCCCTGGCCCTACGTCTTCTCAAACAGATTGCTGCAATCTTTTTTGGTGGGGTTCTTTTTTTTTTTTCATTAAAATGCATGCTCTCATGAAAGAGGCTGGTACAAAGGCAGCAGAATAGTGGAAGCCTGACTGGTGTTAGGCTGTGGAAACACAAAGTCCTACACATTTTCCATGCTACGCTTACCAGCTGTCAAACTGTTGCACTAGATCAGATGCATGCTGTTTCTTAAGATGAAATCTGAAGCTTACAGATCTCTTGAAACACATGTAACCACAGGTTAAAACCCCCCTATTTTTAATTATTAAGTTAATATTTACAGGCCTCTTTCTCCTGCTAAAATAGCATTAAAAAGACCATTCTCATCTATTTATTGTTATTTTAAATGGAGCCTTACCTTATGCACTTTTACCAATGGCATATAGGAAATGTGGTCCTCCTAGATTTTGACTTTTAATTGTCCCTATGACTGTGGGTACCTACTCCAATCACCAGAATCATGCTTCATATGTTCTTTTTTGCCATAGATATTCACTTTTATGGTTGCCACAAATGGTGGTTCTACCCCACTATAACACCTTTAAATTTGTTTTCTTCTTGGTTTATATCCTGAGAAATTCTACTGCTCAGTTTCCAAGTCATATTATGGTATTGAACAGCAGGGTTTTTTTAAAAGTTTGATAGAGAACTTCATGCCAATTACTGATCCCTAAACTGTCCTTCTGCAGAAGAATGGAGCCCCCAGAAGAAGCTTCCACTTCCTACCCTTAACTTCTCTTATTTCTTTAGAAGGCACAAACTCTTCTGAAGCAGACAGAAAGGCAAAGATCACACCTTCAGGAAATATCTGGAAGGGAGCTTAATTAGAAGTGTCCTACCAAGTTCCCCAATTTTCAGTGTCTTGCTGAAGGGGTTCAGCATCTACTGTGTTGCCATTTAGTACTTTCTGCTTTCTGCTCATTTTGTCCCAGACAGCTTCAGTCGAATAACGTTGTGATTTTCTGCTCACTTTAGACATTCTTAGAGTCACAGAGTAAGACTTGAGTAGGCAATTTTACTATGACATGAGACCATCATGTTTATGGCAGGATCAACAGATATTCCCTCCCAAGAAGAGGTTTTCTCTGCATTTTTTTTTTCAGAACTGAGGATGTAGGTTTTACAAAATTTTGATAAACAAAAGATTTATGTTGATATTAAATAATTTTTCTACAGATAGTTTTTTTCTCAGAAAAGTACTTGTCTGAGCTAGTTATTCAGCATGCAGAGGAATGGAGTCATTGGGATTTTTGTTTCAGCTTTTTTGAGAACTCTCTACATTCTCTAATTGCTCCCTTGGGACTTACACAGGCAGTAGAATGCCTTTCAGGAAAATCCCTCAAAATGCACAATATCCCTTGCCTAAGCTAGCTGGTGGACAGGACATAAAAGCAACTCAGATCTTGGTCAGAGTCGTGTTAGGATCTCAACTTCCAGATTAAGACACTTTTATGGAGTGAGGCAAGAGGATGAATTAATTCTTGGTTTAGGAAAAGGGAAGATATCATCAGGAAGCATCAGAAAGAAGATTGTTTTCCAATTTAACTGCTGATGATTTATCTTGGATGTGTCTTGTGAGAAGGAAATCACAGAGAAGCCATTAATTTGCCAGAAGCTTGGTGTTCTTTTATCAGAACAGCCAGCAGCCACCCAGAGCAGACTTGGGGAAATTACATGGCACTTCTATACCTCAGTTTCCCAACTGTAAAATTGGAGTAATAGTTTGTTACTTCAGACAGTTATGAGAATACTCCACTCAATTTCATAGAATGACAGAATGGTTTGGGTTGGAAGGGACCTCAGAGATCATCTAGTTCCAATTCCCCTGTCATGGGCAGGGGGGACCTTGCACTATACCAGTCTTCCCAAAACCCCGTCCAGACAAGCCTTGAACACTGCCAGGGAGGGGGCAGCCACAGCTTCTCTGGGCAGCCTGTGCCAGTGCCTCACCACCCTCACAGGGAAGAATTTCTTCCTTATATCTAATCTAAATCTCCCCTCTTTCAGTTTAAAGCCATTACCCCTTGTCCTACCACTGCATGCCCTTTTAAATGTTCCCTCTCCAGCTTTCCTGTAGGTCCCCCTCAGGTACTGGAAGGCTGCTATAAGGTCTCCCAGAGTCTTCTCCAGGTGAAGATAACGAGCCCAACTCTCTCAGCCTGTCTTCGCAGGAGAGGTGCTCCAGCCCTCTGAGGATCTTTCTGGCCCTTCTCTGGACTTGCTTCAACAATATTTGGAAGGTTACTGCTATCATCCTTAAAAATATTTAAAATCCCATGGTTAAATGCATCTACTCTTCCTTCATATTCAAAACCTTCACAGTTTGCTTCTGTCTTCAGTCATTACCACAGATGGAGAGGACAGTGCTCACAGTCAGGGTAACTGACACCAGTGGATGTTGCTTAGTCAGTGAGATGTTTTATACATTTGTCACTGTGTAAAATACATCTATTTTAATGCATGACTAAGATTAAAAAATTTATTACCACAGGGTAAATCAATTAAATGTTCTTATAAGTATGCATTTCTAATGGAACATTTTGTAGCATCTTGTTTATTGCTCTACAGTGCTAACAAACATCTGTTATTATACACAACCAATCAAAATCTGACTCAGTTACCCTGCAGCTAATTATAAAATGCCTTAAAATTTTTAATTGTGAAGCACTCGAGCACCACTTTAAAAAAAAAACAGCAACCCTGAATTGAAGCATACAAGTGGAAATAGCAAGGAGGAGATTAAACCCATATTGAAAGCAACTTATGTTGCAAAATATTAAGGGCTGAAGTACTATCTGCTGAGGATGTCTTCACTTGTGTGACATTCCTTTCTCCTCCAGTGGATGTTGACATTCCCTTCCTCTCTCCACCAAAGTAATTTATCTACTTACTGACTGATATTTGAAATACTACAAACACCTTGTTAATAAGTGAACAAGCCAAGGTCCCTGCACTGCTTTTCTCTTTATTTGTCCCTTTTCCCACCTGAAAAATGGCTTAACCCATGTGACTGGAGCAGTAAGAAGCTGGGGGATTCGCCTGTTTCACTGTTTTGGGGAGACAGGATAAAATCTCCATTTAGATTACATGGAGTGTGCAGGGATGGGGTAAAATGTGCCTCTGGCTCAGGGTTTTGGTTAGGATCAGGTCCTGTTATCTTACTGTGCATTGGATGCTCAGAAACCTCCTTCTGCCTCAGCTGCCTTAAGTCATACATTGAATCCACGTTCTCGTGAACAAGAAGGGAGCATTAACTTTCAACGGGTCAGTAGGAACTATTGGCTATGCAGCACCTCTGACCATTCAGCCAGTTGAGAATATGGACCTGGGGACTCGTTTCTGGCCAAGCTCGTTGGCAGGCTACTGGGATATAAGGTTATAATTATTATGGAGATATTACTGAGCCATTGCTTTTGTTCCAAACCTCAGTGTAACGTAAAGTATGTAGCACCTGTATCTTTAAAATATCTTGTTTCATGTTTATTTTTCCAGTGACTTAGTGTTCCTTATTAAGTTGCTAGTTACATGTATGAGAGATGGGCAAAATTAGTTTTCAGAGCATAAACCTGTCAATCCAATGTGATATTTCTCCAGCTTTTAATCTCTGGAGATGTAGCTCTATACATAGTCCATATAAACACCTGTACCACAGTTGGTTTTTATTTTTCTGGTAGGACTGCATAGTATTAAAAATCAAAGCTAAACATGGAATGAGTTATGTATAGGCAGGGTTTGTAGCCTCTTCCCACATTTGCTCCAGTAAGGCTTGACATTAGAGAAAGATTATGAAAAACAGAATTCGACTATATTTATGGCATCACGTGGGAAATCTTTCCAATACCTGAGTATTGTTATTAGTATAATGTAGCAGAACTGTTATAAACAGCAAGTCATATAAAAGTTTTTAATTAGTTCTGCTGATAGTTTTCAGTACTGTAATATAAACTACTTCTAAAGTGGAATTTAACTGCACCACCCAAACGATATGAATTCCACTCACAAAAAAAAAAAAAAAAAGAAAAGGAAAAAAGATAGACATTTCACTTGCTCTCCAGTTTTTTTTATTGTGCTTTATAATGGCTGAATTATTGATGCAAGACCTTACGTGCATGTATTATTATATTATGAATACTGTCAGAACTGTGTTTACGTAGCTACATTATTGGAAAAAATAGTGAAAGGAGAAAAATTTGCCATCTACCTCATAATGAACAGAAACCAAGGAAAACATAGAGATTATCTCAATTTGTTTATATATTTGGTTTTACATAACACATTTCAAATCATTCTGTTTTTCCCACTGGTAAGCTGATACTCAGCCTAAGGATAAACTATTCTGAGGACAGAACCAGGAAGAATTGTGTTACAGACCAGCACTGTGCAAGGCTGGATTTATCCCACCTGTCAGTCATTAGGGATTTTCAGCAAGTCCTAAACATCTGCTTATTCTCTGATGACAGAAGGGCACAGAGGCTTGCACAACCATGAATCACTTTGGGAAACCCTGCAGTGGGTGCTGACACACTCAGCACGTCAGCAACTTCTATTTTCCCTGACCAGGAGCCGACTTTGGGCAGGCAGAATCACCCAAGCCATTTCTTTCCTGCATGAAATGTCCCAGTGATGGCATTGTCTGTCATTCCTCAACTCTGGAAGCTCTGCTGATTGTCCTACCTTGGCACGCAATCCCATCCCTGTGACCATTCACTGTGAATGTAAGCAGCTGCTGCAGCAAGAGGGACAGCGTGGCTGTCAGCTTTTTAACAGTTAGGAAACATGCAAGTCTGATTCTCATTTTTAAATGCTGCACATAGGACTACTCATTGCTGGCTGCAGGCATAGGTCTAGGAGGGCATAATCACAGCATCAAGCAGAACATCTATACCCTGTTTGTCTCATACCTTTTAGTCATTGTCTGCACTGGACTGAGCTGACTCAGAAGTGTTTCCACAGAAGCATCTTTGAAAAGGTTTAGGAGGGAGACACTAAGTGCACGTCCTACCACACTGTCGGCAGTCACATTGGTACTGTTCTTAGAGCTGCACTGTCACCAACTCTGTCTTACTCCTCCTTGCTTTTGTATGGGAGAGGAGAGGTAGCATGTTCTGCCAGCAGCTGAGCTGGCAGTCTTTCATCCTCTTTACTCCTGGCTGGCATCACACCTGGTCTGGGCACTTGTCTGAACAGCACATGATGATGCCAGGTGCAAAACAGAACCAGGCTGGGTGACAGCCTGCACCACAACCTGTCGTTACCATGGCCAAGGAGCCAGGAAACCTCAGTCTCTTTGGGAAGTCTGATCGCTGGCAAATCCACTGTTCCATCTCTCAAATATATAACCTTGCCATCCTGTTTTTGTTTATTTTGCCTCCATTTTTAGAAAGACATCCTTAAATTTGACCTATTTCTGCTTCTGTCTCAAGGATAACTTGGAGGACAACCATAGAGAACCACTCTGAGATAGCTAAGTCTCATTTTGCACAAGCCAAGGACCGCTGCATGGTTTGCAGGAAATCTTGAAAGGGAAAAGCAAGGCTCAAACCTTTCTCATGTTTCAAAAGCTTAATTCTCCATCATGCAAGGATGGATGCTGGTTGTTTGAAGAAAATCCTCAGAAGATCTGTTATCTCTGTCTCAGCTCTACTCTTCAAAAATTTACAAAATGGACTCACCAGAGAGTAGTGCTTGTCTCCAAATTTCCAATTAACACCCCAAAAGTGCTTGGATAGCTGCTTCTTGTAAAGCTTTCATCTTTGTCCACACTTGCAGGGTAGACATCAGCGTAGAGAGTTACTAAAGGCCATTTTACTTGTATCTCTGGCAACATGTCTGGTCTGTAACTCAAAGCAAAGGTAGAACTATACGGAGAAGGAAAATGCTACTGGAACTTTGAGTTTTCTAGAAACAGTTTTATCCCAGTTCAAGAAAACTTCAATATTAAAGTGTTCTGCAAAATGAAAAATATCTTGTTTCAGATGGATCGATTCTTTCCAATTTAGATTTTTTTTTTTACACATCTCACATATGTCTGTATGAAACAGAAGAATCAAAGTAAAACGCCATTTCAAAAAGGGAAGTATAAGACTTTCATTTAAAGATGTCAAAATGAGCTATTTTGACATTGCCAGAGCCTTTCATCCTAGCTTTTCCTCACATAAATGATATTTCAGTAAAAAAGACGTGACTTCTCAGAGCATTTAGAGAGCTACACTGTTTTAATGAAAACATGTTCTGCTAGTGGTTTGATTATCAACTGTAATCAAAATAATAGAAGGTTTGTTTTTGTTAAAATAGAAAAAAGAGACTCTTAGGTAATAATAAGGTACAGCAGCACTCAGTTAACTGGCATAGACTGTATAATAGCATCTACTTCAGGATTTAGCTCTCAAACAGTCATTTATATTATCCATCAGTCACTGATTTTCCACGTACAAAAGGTAAATCCTCTTGACATTCTTCAGCTCTGGTAGGTGGCAAACAAATATTAGTCTGAATTCTTAATGACATTTTTTAATAAGAAAAATTTCCTACTCCTGAGATTATATACTTCACTATACTTTCTTTTTTTTTTCTCCCCTCAGTTGATTTTACTAGATTTTTGCAATCTATTTATAGTAATGTATGCATCTTATTCCAGTGAATTTGATGGAACTGAGAGAGTTGCCTGCATATTTGAAGGATAAGGATTTTAATGATTGAAGGACTTCAATGTTTTGGGTCTAGCAGGCAATTATTCTTCATGAAAACTGTTTTCTAGTTAGAGAAAAAAACAACTCCCTGGTAATAGCCACCTTCTCATACGGTGATTTAGAAATACAACTAATTGGCAAATAGCATTACACTATATTAAGTAATCTGCTTTATCTTATTAGGTCTGTTATCATACCCGATTTTCAATTTTGATTTGGAAGTATGAAGGACATCAAGATCAGCTATAGGCTCCACTTGCTCAATTGTGAAAATAAACAACAGGAAAAAAAAAGTCTGTTTTCTCATGCCATGAAACATCTTGCTGAATACATGACACCTCACTAATGCAATTGACATTAAACAGCACATTAGGCTACTATAATTACAGGGATCTCACTGCATCAAAATGTGTCTTAATGATTAGTCTTATTGTGTAGGCTTTTTTCCCCATATATTAATTTTCTTATCAATGAGAATGATAATGCGAACAAAATTAAAAAAAAAACCAAACTCAATACACCACTGTTCAAAGTCCAAGTTCTGGAAACTCCTGTTAATAAGAAGGGGGGCAGATATGAATATAACTTCTTTAGACAGTAAAATCGTTCTTCAAATTAAAGCCTAGTTCATCCCATACAGTTAACAAAAGAATGGATTCAAAGTGATACCAGGCATTTCTGGAAAAAAAAAACAAACTAGTGATCTATTGAAAGGTTAATAAAAATCAGGAAAGACATTTAAGCCTTCTCTTTTGCTAGTCCCAGTGTTTTGTCTACTTTTAATGGGTACTATGGGAGCAGGTTTTAAAGGATGAAGAAAAAATATCAGCTTAGTTTCTTCTATGTCATGAGTTGTCTTTCCTGACTATTGAATCAAGGAAAACATTCACTCTCACCTAGCTATGAGATACAAACAAGACAAAATTAAAAGGAAAAGTATTCCATTAAAAATTTCCTGAGGTCATCTTCAAGTTCAGCCAAAATACAAACCCCTCTAATTTTTGTATGTGAAAATCTAAGGTGCAGAACAAGAAGTTAAGATGAGGGCAACACTGTAATTTGTTTCTTAGGCTTCCCTGTTAATCTTCCTGCATGAAAAAAATATTCATTTCCAATATTTTTTTCATACTTCCACTGATCTTTTTTCTGCAGCAGTGATGGTAAACTTTGTTGGGTCTGATGCCAAGATTATTTTAAAAAGCAGTGTAACTTTCTGTCAGCGATTCCCATCCAAATCCCCGCTGATGCCAAATCTGGCACCAGTTCTCCACAGCTTTTCCACACTAAACAAACAACTACCAAATTCTGAAAACATTTAAATATTAGTGAAAGATGTGTTTTCCATTGCAATGCAACTTCTGCTTCATAAATACCCATGTCTTTCCCCAAACACACTGGTGGACTTGTTGGTGACTACCCTTTCCACCTCACAACAGAAAAGCACCACTGTCAACCACAAAGAACTGGAGGCTGTGGGCTGGCTCCCTGCCTGTACCACCTCTGATTTGGTGGAAACTGTAGTTGCCTCTTATTTCCAAGCACAGAAGAAAGGAAGAGCTTTGACAGAAGCCTATTCTCCTCTCTTCCTCTCCTTTTCTCCTATTTCCATCTCCAGCCAGAAGGCATCTCCTTGCTGAGGAGCCTCGTGAGCCTGGAGTGTCTGAATATGTAGACATACTCCTTGCTTTGATCAGAGCAGGGGAAATACAATGGTCTAGACTTGTTCATGTCAGATCCTGACTGCCAGCCACATCATGCTGGTGGTGGGGGAGGACCTGGCTTGGGACCTAGCTGTGCACCAGGACTTGGCATCTGTGTTTTCTCTTTCCTTCTGCAGAAGGAAAGCTAAAAGGTGTTGTGTCATCTGAGAAAGCTTCTGTGTCATCTCCAGCTGGGAGCAGTGTCCTTTGCTTGCCGCCAATGTGCTGAAAACTGGTGCAAGGGATAAATATTCTCGAGAGGTATTTTCTTGGCAGTGTGTACTCAGCCAGGCCTCCAGTGAAATAGCTCGGAGGGCAAAGGGAGTTCCTTAAACTTTTCTGTTCACACAGACTGCCCAGGCTCGTCCCAGAACTGTCACTGGTTGTGGGTGCTGGGAAATGCCATGAGCCTCCGAGGTCTCTTTTGCAGAGGATGGCAAAGATTTAATGAACAAGCACAAAAGGATGCATGACTGGAAAGAGGCGAGGTCTGTGCATGGCCTACCACCACCTTGCAGATATAACGCAGCCTCTGCATAGTGATGCTTCTGCCAAGAGGTTTGGGTGCCTGGTACTGTGCACCTGAGGGAATTGGTCACCTGCCTGATGATAGTGGCATCTTGTAGATGTCCTGCCTGTGGACAGCATCTAGCTATACAACATGTTAGAAAAATGTTGGTTTGGGAGGTTATCACTCCTCTTTTTAAATCATTGAACGATAATCAGCAGTGATTCAGAGGTTGGTTTTGACATTTATCTGGAATTCTGTGATGCCTTTTATATCTTGTATAAATTGCAGATATATACATTTTCTACATTATAATTTAGGGTACACACACATTATTTTATATACATAATGTGTGTACACATTAGCATTAGTTCTCTTCTTAAAAATGCATACGTCCTTTTTATTTAAAAAGGATGGAGAGTATAGTCACATTTCAGACCCTGAAAAGCCCACATGGTGAGAGGATTCTGTGTAATCCACAGTCTCTGTTCAGTGGCAGGTGACTTTGAGGGGCTGCCAGAGGAATCCCATGATGTGTAATAAAACTGACTGTGCAATTTAAGAGTTTCCTGCCTAGGGAGGGAGTTCAATTTGGATTTTGAATTTCTTACTTGAAGTGCAGTCTCCAACCCATAGTATTGCTTGTTTAATATTGGAAATCTTTTGTTTGGAATTGTTAGCAAGGCTTATTAACAGACAGCCCCTCCGGACTCAGTCAGCCCACTTGCGTATCAAACTGATGAGCTGGCCAGCTGATGAAGGCACTGACTCCTCCTGGAACAGCAGCCAGGTTGAAGTTGACTTTTCCTCCAAGGTTTCTGTGCTTCTCTTGAATTAGCTCTAGCTGCCAGGCTAGCTCTGAATTGGGATGCCAAGCAGAAGAGGATCCCCTCACCTCCTCTCATCCCAAATAAATTCTTATATTGGTCTCTTTTCTGTTGAGAGGCTGCCACCAGTTGGACGGAGCTCCTTCTTCCAGGTGAAGCCTGTGTGAACATCTTGGGCATCCTCTTGCCCTTGCTGCAGGAACAGGACCCCAGTGTTCTCACCTCTTACGGAAAAAATTTGTGTGCTGGCTTTGTATTTTCCTTTTTGACCAAGCAAGTATCTGGAACACATTAGTCCAATCTGAAACTTATTTTAAAACTCCTTTTTAAATAGATACTCAGATGTCAGTCCTCATCAGCTTAATCACAAGGCATTTTGCTGCTTTCCTCTGGACTTTGAACCTCTATTTGCTAGGGCTTATTAGTGCTATGAAAACTTTCTGGTTTTAGCATCAAGAAGGTACAGTTTCAGTAATTAATGACTAGACTGTGATAGTCTTCATTTATGAAGAGTAAGTCCTTACGTCATGGATGGTTTCAGCATTTTTAGAATAAAGAAATGCTCTATATGGGAATTCTTCATTCTCTTGAATTGAACAGCAAAATATCCATTTGTTTCAAGAGGTAGGATTTCATCCAGCTTGACAAAAGGGTATGATACTGTGCTACTAAGCTGTAAGAAGGTATTTCATGCTAAAATATTTGAAGTGTTTGATTACCTAAATCCTGGTTACTTCTCGTGAAGGAGAACTAAAATTTTACTTAAAGCAGAAAATTGGGAACCACTGTAAGGGATACCTTGGTACTTTTTTTTTTTTTTATAGTGGGATGTGTTACTTCTCCAACAAAATTCTGTCTAGTGTTTCCCAGAGATCCCCTCCAGCTCTCATGGCAGCAAAAATGTCAGTGCCCTGCATCAGCAGAAATGGGAAATGTTGCAGGATCTGTGTCACACACAGCTTTGGAGCAGAATGACTACAGTAGATTGAGGAATTTAACTTTGCAATATTTACTGGGTACCACATGATAGAGATGATTTTTCCCCTTCTTCTTCTTCTCTCCCCTCTCATTCTTTGAAGGCATTTAGAAATAAGGTAGTGCTGGGAATATTTTATGGGGTGTTTTGCTTATACAAAATATATTTTTACAGCTTTTCTGTTGAAAGTAATAACAACATGAATGTGGTTTCAAAATAAACCTACAATGCATGCTCTGAAGGAAAAAGATTTACCCGAGGAATTTCTGTTAGTGTGTCTTAAAAGGGTCTTCTGGATGTTACTACTGCACCACCTGTAGCAATTTTCTGTAGGTGAAACAGAGGGTTCCCCTCTTCTGTGTTTCAGGGGAAGTTTTTTCAATTTTTTTTTTTTGGTGGGAATTGTTTGAGTCTAACTCTAAGAGAGGTTAATAGAAACCTTTTAAAATGTAATTGAGTGCAGTTAAAAAAAAGAGAGAGAATGGTATGAGAGGTCTTCTGGAAGCCATAAATAGGGGAGAAGAGTCTTCAAAGATTTGTGTTCAAGTGTTTTCAACAAAATATTCTGCTGTTGTGAAAAAAAAAAAATTCAGCTAGAGCTGGTCACCACAATTACTTTCTTGCTTTCCACTAAGAAACTCGCCACAAATTAAATTGATAGAAACTGAGGTACGTGTTTCTTGCCCCAGGAGAAAGCTGTAGCTTAGTAATGTATTAAATTTATAGTGTTTAGAGTGTTTTTCCTGACCTAGGTGATATTGTAGTCTTTTCACAGAGTGGAATTGCAGATGAACTGGCTGGTAGTTTCATCTTAACATTTAGAAAGGAAAATCTCAGTGTTTAGAAGTTTTGCAGCTACTAAAAAACCTGAAGTAGGTAATCATTCCTCCTAGGATGAGGAATAGGGTTATGATACTTATTTCTGCAGCTCCTTCAGAAGGTACATGTTGGGTTTTATTCAACAATTAGTACTTGCATTGCATATAGGTCAGTAGGTATGATAAACAATCAGATTTTCTATTTAATATTGAGGTTTCTTGTTTCTCCTCAAACCTGTACACATAGATACAGTGCTTTCAGTAATTCTGAAAATTTCCCTGAAAGACATAATTTGATACCCTCAAGAGTACAGACAGGAGCTGACATAAAGCTGGTCTTACAGTGTAAATAAATATCACCCATCTGCAAACATCAGCAGTTTAAGGACTGGATTTTTCTCATCAATAATAGTGGACTGTCTGAACTGCTTATTAAAAAAAAAAAGAGTCCAAAACCAGTCTGATTTTATTCTTATAATTTTGAGGAGAATTATACTTTATGAGTTGTGAAACAAAATGTTAATATTTCTTTCTCTTTTGTCTTTGTAAATCTCCTTTCTCCTGCTTTGCTCTTCATACCCACATCATCTTGTGCTTCTTTAATCTTATAAATATTATAAGTATCTTATATATATTTCCATCCAACAAAAAAGAATATAAATAAATCTAATAACAGTCTCAACACAGTCACATATCAACGTGATTTTGTTGGGAAGGATGCTAGCTGAATAATCAGCTTCACATTTCAGGTTGTACTGTTAGAACCTTTTGAATTCCACAACATCAGTTGCAGGGGTGTCAGTGGATGGTGACTGCCACACTTCGTGGGCAGCCACAGGGAAGGGACTTTAACTCTGCCAGGGCCAGTGGTTTCAGCTATTCAGCAGCACATACTTTCACATGCCTAGCACCAATAGGTCTCACCAATGCTCTGATGGACTCTTTCCTACAACTCCTTCTCTTTCTCTATATGAAGCAAGAGTCTCAATCCTGGTGTGTTAAGGAAAAAAGCCATCAAAGTCCGACTCTTTGGAGAAAATTATGTTAGCTGGGATTCAATGTTAGGAGGCCATTAGCACCTTCCCATGAAAATAAATCCACAATGCAGAGAAGGCAAGGCAAATGCTTTTCAGAGTTTGTTCTGCTGCATAAATTTCTACAGAAAAACATCTTTCCAGTACTAATGTGGTGATAATTTGACATTCGTAGAACATGTTGCATATTGAATAGATGTGGGTGATTTTAAAAAGCAGTTTTCAAGATTCCCCTGGAAAAAAATGAAGCTGTTAGAAAGTATTTAGTCTGTTCACTTTCCTTAAGACATTTTCTATGGAAATAGGAGAAATTATTTAGATCTTTGGGAATGAAAATATGTTGTTGAGGCATTATCTCTGTTGACTTAGTCACAATTATATCCTTAAAATACATGCCTGAAACATATGTAGTCAGGTAAAGGCTTTGGCTTATAACACCCAAAATGTGGACATATTTTAGGGCATCCAAATAGTTCATTTTAAGAGAGAATGTGTAACAAAAAGGTCAGGAGATATGATGCCAAGCATTTTATAATTACTTATGGATTGAACCTTCAATTAAAGTTTTGTGGGAGCTTCACTGAGCCCTCACACCCTTTTGTGCCAAAATTCAGGTTTCAGAGAAAAGCGCTATTTGAAATTTTAATCTTCAATATGTTTTGAACAGTTAGCATACTTATCTTGGCAAGTTTAGGTATCCCAATCCTACAACCTTGCTGCAGTAGGTAGTATGATTCTTTAGCCAGAAAGTAATGTCAGAAAACTAAATTGAAAGAACATTTGTGCAGGGGCTCTGTTGGGTCTTGTTTTTTTTTTTTTTTTACTAAAGACTTAGAGAAGTTTCAGCTTTACAGAAGAAGGATGGGTGCTTCA
The DNA here is from genome assembly GCA_027925045.1 of Hypotaenidia okinawae. Classification (NCBI taxonomy): domain Eukaryota; kingdom Metazoa; phylum Chordata; class Aves; order Gruiformes; family Rallidae; genus Hypotaenidia; species Hypotaenidia okinawae. Next base: position 90,030,435 of record BSDF01000003.1, read on the forward strand.
CGGTCCACTTGTGCTCTCCAAGTGTTGCTTGAGGATGTAGCATATTCTCACAGGCCTACATGTTGCAGATCAGCCTCAGGCCCTTGGGTCAGCCTGTGCGTGTTGATTAGTCCCTACTCTGCTTTTGCTTGGCATCCCGAAGAGCAAAACGTGCCTGTGGTGGATCTTTGAATGTCCACAATATTTCCAGCTCCTGCACCTGGCCCATGCCCCTTGCTTAGCACTTGGCAGCCCCCCATGAACCCTGCAATCGTGCCAAGAGTCCAGACACATCTGTGCCCCTGCACACTGGCACCATCTGTTTTGCACATGTTAACACTGCCCTGACACCTTCGCCATCTCTGTCTCTGCATCCCTGATGCATGCTGCTGTGTCTGCTGGTGAGGCCTCTGCCTTCCCAGAGGTGCTGATGCTCCCCCAGATCTGCCTCTCAGGGACGGCAATGCTGCTGAGCTGCATGAAGAGTATAGGAACTCCTGATGGTTGAGAACAAGAAGGACATGGAGCCTGCAAGGGCCTTGTGCTCCTCATGGGTTGTGTGAGCAAAGCTTCCACAGGCCAGTTTTATAGCCCACCTGCCACCCAGCACGTGCATGCCCATGAAAATCCATTTCATTTGAAAAGAGGGCAATCGTGCAATGCCTGCGGCACACTGCTGACTGAGCAGTGATTTCTCGTCAACACAGCACTACATATGAGTTGCACCATATACTCTTTATGAAAGTGAAAAATATATGTGGAGTGACGTGCAGCATCAGACAGCACCTCTAGAAGCCGATGTGAGCCAAGCCCTGTTGACTAGAATGCAAGCCTGGCACCTAGCTCACATGTAGACACCTACACTTAGCTACCTAAATTTAGGTGTCTTAATCCTGCCTCTTTGGGCTGGGAGTCAGTTACCCAAATGTAGACATTTAGCACAATTTCAAGGGCCACTGACTTGAAATGCTCTGGGATATTGGAGCCGTCTGATATCTCAAATTACATTACTTGTTTATATTTAAGTATCATTCGCTGTCTCCAGCTCAAAGTCTGAGAAATGAAGGGCACAAACCCTTTCTTGTCTACCCCAACAGTTTCTCAGACAAACGGCAGTCTCTTTGAGTTCATCACAAGTTTAAAATAAGGCACATGCGTAAAATCTAAGAGGGATCACAGTTACTGGAAAAAAATTGTAAAGATGGAGAGAATTAACACACAGTACCAACAAAACCTTAAGTTGTGTTTATAGAGGTGAGAAAAGACAAAATTCTGATACAAAATAATTCCTTCAGGGATAAAGAACTTTTACAACTTAAAACAAAAGTTTCGACAAGATCACAATGACAAATACACTAGGGAGGAAATTTATATTAAAGTCATAAATAAGACTCTCTAACTGCTAGAAGTGACAGAGAGGAAAAAAAACTGTAACTGCAAGGCTTTATAGTCAGAGTAGTTTTCTGTACTTGGGAAATGTAGAATATTTTCAGTGTAAACAAAGGGAAAAAGATTTAAATTCTGGGGAAAATAATTCTTGGTGAGCTACAGGATTCTAAATTATACACAAAAAAGTTAGTTAAAAATACTGTTGATCCATACAAGATATCTTACTTGTTTAAAATCATGCTGTGGTTAATTTCTAGCTCCCCACCAACTGATGTTAATTTTCACTTCTATATACAACTGTAGTAATGGTAAAAGTACCCCCAAAACCAAAAAGTGACCCTTTGTAGTTACTGAGAGTACAGATTTATGCCTCAATACAGGAAGGGTATCCAGGTGTCAGAGGTAAGTTCCTATTTTCAGTGGGACAGTGAAAAAGATTTTATAGATCAGTGATAAGTGTACTTACCTATCTGGGTGAGAGCCTAAAGCCTGCTGTAGTTTTACTTCTGTAAGCCTAATGTTCATCAGACATCAGAGCCTTCTATCCCTTTTTCTGATGGGATGCCTTAATTCCACCAGGCACAAGAACTTCATCCTGACTGCATAGTGAATTCTTCCAAGCAAGTGGAACAAGACCCAGGGGGAATATGGGTATTTCCACCCTGCCCCACACAGTTGTTTGTGATGATCTCAGCCATCAAATTTCTCTTGCAGATGTCCAATGCCAGGGATAATCACCAAAGTGCTGAACAAGGGAGGGTGATGGAAACTAATGGGTCTGCATCCATTATCTTTCCTTGCTACATTTTTTTGTGGAGTCCAATCAGTCAAGCATTCCCTGGGCAAACTTGCTCACCTGCAGTGCACCTCATTCAGGGGTCCAGTGGGGTGGTGTCGTGGTTTTGCCCCAGCTGAGAGCCAAGCACTGTGCAGCTGCTTGTTCTTTAAAAGGGAGTGGAGGGGCAAGGGAGCAGGGGGAAGTTGAGGGAGGGGGAAGAGGGAAGGAAAAATAAACAAAACCAAGGAACCAAAACCTCATGGGTTGGGATAAGGATAGTTTACTGGAATAGCAGAAAGATAGATATAACAATGATAACAGGACTTGATAGCAAAATATATGAAACTGGTGATACACAATGCAGTTTCTCACCAAACCACACAACTCAGGCTGTACAGCTCAGTACCATCCCAAAAACCACATGTCCTGGAGCTGCCTGCTCCTCCTCCCACCAGCCCCCCTTTATGCTGAGCATGATATAATTGGCATGGAATACCCCCTTTGGCCAGTTCGGGTCACCTGTCCTGGCTGTGTCCCCTCCCTTCTCGTTAGTAGGGAAATATGAACAACTGAAAAAGTCCTTGATTGCTTGGCAACAACTAGAAACATCACTGTGTTATCAGCACTGCTCTCATCCTAACTCCCAAACATGGCATTCCATCCACTATTAGAAAAGAAATTAACTCTATCCTAGCTGAAACCAGGACATGTGGGTTTAAGAAAATGGCATTAGGTGTTCAGCACTTTGAGTCAGAGGGCTCCCAGGAACCTGTGATCTCTAACCCAGGATAAGACAGCAGCTGAAAAGCAGTTTTAAGGCTCTAAATTGTAGGGCCATTTGTAAACCCCTTTGTGACTGCAGTTAGAGACTCCTTCGTTAGAGGAAAAATATAAACTGTGCATGAAGCAGTAGTTTTGTCTAAATGCAAAGGGCCAAGTTCACAAGTAGCATCAGCTGGCCCAGCTCCATGGCATGCAAGAGCATTGCACTTGACCAGCCAACACGTGCACTCGGAAGTGTTGGGAGGGGAGAATGTCTCACCCTCTTGTCTTTGCTCTAATTTGTATGGCTGTAATTTTAGATGTTTCCAGAGAAGACCATGCCTGTTGTAAAGGATCAAAATCATTCCACAGAAGATGAAAATAGATTAAATAGTCAATGGATGAAATAGTCAATCAAACCTCAAAAGTGCATTGTGCCAAGATGCTGCCAGAAGCTGCAATTAGAGCAAGCAGGGTCTTTTTAAAGAGGCAGATGTTCGAACAATGATACATGAACAGGAGGCCATAGTAGGGCACAATCAGCCACTAACTTCACACCTGTGAGTTAGGAAAGTGTCTGGTATGTGAAACAGAAACAGTTAATTTCCAAGGGAGATATACGGAGAGAATCACACCCTCTCTAACCAAGAGCAGACCAAGCACAGGCAGCCATACCAGCACCTAGGACACAGTGTCTAAGAGCCATCTGTGCCTGGGGACTCCCAGCTGGGGCTGCCTACAGAGCAACACTACACACAGCCTCAGCCCTCGTAGCAGCTCCATGGTGCAGCAACAGCCCCAGACACACATATCGTGCCTCTGACATGAGGGACCTTGTAGGACATCAATGGGGGCTATAATCACTGAGCATCACTGCTGAGGAAGCTGGAAGGGTGCTTGCAGACCATGAAATTCAAAATGGTAAAGGGTGTCAGGCTGAAAAGATACTTAGTGGTTAGACTTATGGTAGGAAGGTTTTTCTCCACTAATGGGTAGCATGGAGAGGCAGAATAGCTCCTGCTCCTCATGTTGTTTGATGCCTGTTTTTCTTGCAAAAGCCAGAGGATGATTTTGGTTACAGTGGAGGGGTGCTGTATGGGAGCAGTGTTCATGGGTCAGTGTGGGAGAACTGACCATACTTTGTCCAGAAAAATTGTGGATGCCCCATCATTGGAAGTGTTCGTAGTCACATTGGATGGGATTTTGTGCAAACTGATGTAGTGAAAGATGTCCTACACCTATAGCAGGGGTTTGGACTAGATGATTGTAAAGGTCCTGTCTAAGCTAAATAATTTTGTGACTCCATATTTCAGTTCATCATGCTTTAATCTTAATCAAAGAAAGCTTTATGTAGAGGCAAAATCTGATGCTGTGTGATGGAAGTTACGTGACTGTCCTTTAGAAGTAGGAGCTGGTTCATATGCTAAGGCAGGAAATGTGGGTCATTCAGGTCCAAGTTGGAGAACATACACTGGGAACATATTCTTTCAACAACACCATTTGGTAGCTCAAAATTTAATTTTATTTCTATTTTGCTGTGTTAGACAAGGAATTTTATTGGAATATTATTTTTAAGGGACAGTACAAAGAGGCAGCAGATTCCTGTCAATGCTTAAACAGCAAAGAGACTAAACCAATTTCCACTAAAAATCAGTCCTTTCTTTTTACACGTGTTTCTTCATAGATGTCAGAGTCTGTGGGATGAAATTACTCATGTTTTGAACTTTTCGAAAATGACAATTTTAGGAAAGTCTGAGCAATGGTAACTGAAAAAATCAGGAAAGCTAATGTTTTTTCAGCCAGTAAATAGTAGTGTAATATGGTGTTCATTTCACACGTGTTGCACAAACAGTTGTGTAGCTAGTGATTTTGTATAATTTACATAATTTCTCCCTGAGTTTGCCCTATGCTGACTTTTACCCTGTCTGTGTCTCCACACCAGGGTGAAGCTTTGGAGAAACAGGTTTCAACACACTAAGAAATAAAAAAGAGGCAAAAAAGACTGAAAAAAGATTGACAGCTGAAACCTTCAGTTTTGAAGTTATGTCACGCTAACCAAGTCACATATTAAATGATAAAGTTTGATTACATGCAAGACAAAGCACCTGAGGACTATTGTGCAATTCACAGAATTAATCCTTAGACAAAGGCATCATATTTTCTCAAGGAAAGAAGACTGCCTCTCCAGTATGACACACAAAAAGAGTGACCCAGGGTAGAAAAGTACACTACAGTTCAAAATAAAATTCCAATAGTAAATAGCACAAAAAGTGCCTATCCTTTGCCAAACAGCACTGTGAATGCCAAGCATATGGAAAAAGATACAAAACCTTGGATGCACACTTCTGTGGTGTGTATGCACAGGAGGAACAACGAACACCGCCACATTGCTAGCTCAAACAAGCCTCACAGGACAGTGATGGAGCAGATGACAAAAGGACAGTCAGCCTGAGCGCTAATGGGACACATTATTCAACACAGTGAGAGGAGCAGAAGCCAAAATGGTGCCAAAAGCAAACATGTTTGCTCCAAGGAAAAAAAAAACCAAACTCAACAATAACCTTATGGACAGAAGAAAACAGACTGCCATGATCTAATGCTTATAATCAGGGAAGCGTTGTCACAGAGATCAGCAGTGGCATCCCATGTTTGCCTGGGGACTCGTGAGACAGAGAAGCCCATGATGTGTGGCAGCCCAGCCTGATGTTCCTTTCTGTGGGGGGCTCTTGCCTGTGGGGTCTTTTGCTGCTGGGCATCACTGCCTTTCCCCCAGAACAGGCTGTTCTGCTTCCCTCTGAGCTCACTCACCAGCCAGCTGTAGGCTTCAGTTTCTCAGCTTTGCTGCTAATCTTCTCTTACCAAGACCTGCACTCCCCCTAAAACTGCCCAGCCTGATCAACAGCTGCCCTTTCACCATGCCTTTGCAGCAGATTTCCTGGTCCAGCTTCTCCAGTCTCAACTTTGTGTACGTGTGTGTGTGTGTGTGAAAAAGCAAAAGGAAGGGTGTAATAGTAATATCTTTTAATTAACTTTTGACAGGTTTTTCCCATGTGAGCTGTTTACGTTCCATTCTACAGAGCACTGAAAAGGCATTCCCTATAATAGAATCAAAGGAAAAAGACCACGTTAGAAATGTGCCAGAACCCTTGGTTTCATCAAACAGATGCATTTGCTGGAGGTGGCAGGGGAACCACCTGTGCTGCACATGTTCCAAAGTTATATTCACAGGGAAAAGAAGATCACACCTATGATCTATTTACTGTGCTTAAAAAATACCACAGAAAGCCCTAAGTCTGGGGCGAGAAGACAGGGAAGTAGGCTCTTTGCCTCAGAACTGTACAGCAATGAGGAGGACCAAGCAACATCTAGCGTGCACAGTTCAGCACGAAGAACCCTTCATTTAGATGTCAGGTCCAAGAAGCTGAATAGTCACCCTGAAATTGAATGTTTTCTAGAAAGATGAGGAATATTTCTTTAAAATGGCAAATAAAAGTGATTTCCCCCCCACCATGCAACCAGGAGGCTGTAGTAAATCGGTATCCTGATAAAGACAAACCAGTTACTCTGGCACTTAAAAAAAAGACAAGAGATTAAAGGAGTCAATGACTGAAAAGTCATGAGCTGCTATGATGATAAACGCAAAACAAGCTTGTTCAGTGACAGCTCTAAGAAAAGCATTGCACAATCCTTTACAATGGCGTGGCCAAAACTTAAAATCCCCAACAGAATAATCATCGCAGGAATGAACAAAACCCTAAGCTTTCAATAAACTCAAATAAAGAATGTGGCTTTGGTCTCCGTCCATGGGTGAAAAATATTTCATGTTGTTATTTATGGGAGGCCACTATTAGCTGACACTGACCATAAACCACTTGTTGACAGTGCCAAAAGGGGCCTGGCAAACCACGCTGCTGCCGCTAAGAATAGAGCTTGTTTTTTTCAGCTACAAATATATGATTTGCAAATTGAATACCAAGTGGGGAAAGAATTAGTGGCTGCAGATGCACTCAGAGCATTTTGACAGTGTAATGGAGCTAAGTCAAGAGGTATGTTATGTACTGTGAATCTGATTAAAAATGTGGTCTAGTTTCAGGTGAAAATGAGTACTATTATTCCTGGCACTATTGTTAGGAACAAGACCCTACAAAAAATAGCCCTGGAGAACCAGTACAGTGTATTCCTAGACCCCATTGTAAGGGAAGGCTTTCAGCACTGTTGAGATTTTATTTGAAAGCACCAAGATAATGATTGCCAAGCTATTATAGAAAAAAACTTGCTTCAAAGGATAAGTATGAGGATGATTTACAGAATCAAAAACCTAGGAGTAGGACAAGACTTTAATGTTGACCTAAAAAGAACAATTGCTTTAATTAAGGCTGTTTGGCTCACAAAAAGGACAAAGAATATGTATAGCAAGTCATCTGAAAGACCCAATGTTCGTGATACAGGAAGACTTGATCCATTAAGGATCTGAAAGTAGATTTTTTTTACATTATATATATATTTGTTTATGATGAGACATTTTTGATAGTTGTTCTACCTTCCCTGAGATTGCAATACTAGACAGTAACCATGCTTAAACAAATGGTCAGATGCATCTATTTTTGTGGAATATATTATTCCTGGTCTGACTACAGCCTGCTTTTCAATTGGCATGAGTTTGCAGGGAAATTTGAATTTAAAAACGTAATTAACTAGCTCAAATTACCTCTAGCCTAAGTAGTTGGAATAAGTTACTGCCAAAAATATAGTACCTACCTAAAAACACACTGAGATTGACATGCATCTGAATTTAATAATAGTCAATTAAAGTGAGAATATCACTGAGGAAGCATAGGACTTCTTTTTTTCTCCTGCAGAAAACTGAAACAAGATAGCTTCACTGCTATACACTGATATTGGACACGGAAATATTTGGAAACCAGCAAAACCGCCAATATCAAATTTCATATGGCTTGGAATGCAATGCCTTCAAATGACATTGCAATATCATTGGAGTAGCAAGAACTCGCTCCCTTTTTTGATGTGATGGTTACTCAGGGTAGTAAATATCATAAAGAAACAGATAAAGCACCTCAATTTATCACCAAAAGAATGGCCACAAGTTATCTTGTGGAGAAGGCAACTGCAGTCAGGCTGCAAATACAGTGTGATGAGATACCTGAGCTAAAGCATAGAAAAGCCAGAAAGAGTGAATCTGCCATTGCTTAACAAAACTGGGGTATTGCTGAGGGACAGGGAAGGGAAGGGAAGGGAAGGGAAGGGAAGGGAAGGGAAGGGAAGGGAAGGGAAGGGAAGGGAAGGGAAGGGAAGGGAAGGGAAGGGAAGGGAAGGGAAGGGAAGGGAAGGGAAGGGAAGGGAAGGGAAGGGAAGGGAAGGGAAGGGAAGGGAAGGGAAGGGGAAAGGGAAGGGACATTCTGTCCACATCCTGGACATTATGTCCTCCCAGTTGAATGACATTTCTAATAGAATACAGACAGTGGAAACTGTCAGAGGAAGATGGCAAGGATGAGTAAGAGTATGAACTAACTTCTTTATAAGCAAATAGATTAACATTCTTTAGCACAGAAAAAAAGATTCCTTAGATTCCTTAGGTGAATATTTTAAGTGCATGAAATCATTAGCACCATGGAGAACATGAAGAGGGAGTGATTATTCACTAGTCACAACACAGGAATAAAGAAATGAACCTAAGCAGCAATTTTAAAGCAAACAGATGTAGTCAAAAACATAAATGTCGAGGAATGATTGCTGCAGGTCATTAGGGAATACAGAAAGATAAATTGGTTCCAATTTACTTTGATAAACGCATGGCTGAAAAGACCACTGAGAATCATTAAAGACACAGGTGAAAACACTGCCAACTGCCAGGTTGCAGGAAGCTGGGGCAGCAAGAGAAGCAGGAGTTTATGATACCATTTTCTCACCATCTATTACAGAGAATACAGACAGAAATATCAACTATATACACTTTACTTTGGCCTGAGCATAACTCCACACAGGTCCCGAGTAGAGGTAGTGGCCAGGACCTGCACTTCATGGAGAAAACTCCACAAAGTCTGTGAAGACACAGAAAACCACGAGAAAGAGGTTTCTGAAAATATTTTAAGGGAGAAAAAAAGAGCAAGCTCTAATGAAAGCCAGCTCCACCCATTTTGTTGTTTGCAGAGTTTCTGAAATGTCAGATTCAGAGAGAAAATAGTAATTGAATCACAGAATCACAGACCTTTCGAGCCTGGATGGCACCTCTAGAGATAATGTAGTCTCTGCCACAGCCTGTTGACCAGGACTGTGGCCAGTTCAATTCTGAACACCTTCACAGATGGAGATCTCACAGTATCTCCAGGCAACCTCTGCTAGTGCTCAATGAGACTCATAGTAAAGTATTTTTTCATTATATTTAAATGGTATTTCTCTTATTTCCTTTTGTGCCTGTTGCATCTCATCACTGAATACCACTAAGAGTCTGGCCCCATCTTTACTGCATTCCATTGGGTATTCATATACATTAGTAAGATCCCCCTGAGCCTTCTCTTTTGCAGGCTGAACAGGAGTTCCAGCTCCAGCCTCTCCTCATATGTATGTCATTGCCTTTGTAGTCTTTGTGGCCTTTTGTTGGACTTGCTTCAGTATGTCAATGTCTCTGTTGTACAGGAAAGCCCAGACCTCAATCCAGTGTTCTGTCTGTATCTCAGCTGAGTGGAGGGTGAGGATCACCTCCATCAACCTGATGACAGCACTCTTCACCATGCAGCTCAGGATGGCTTGGACCTTCTTTGCTGCAAGGGCACATTTCTGGCTCATGTTCAACTTTGATTGTTTTTTAAATTTACCTCACTATCCACCTATGTAATCTATACTTCCACAGTTTTTCTATAAGGATATTATGAGAGGTACTGTCAAAAGGTAAGATAAAAAACACTCACTGCTCTGCCTTCATTTACTAAGTCAGTCATCTCATCATAGCAGGATGTCCTGTTGGTCAGGAAGGATTTCCCTTTCATAAATTCATGCTGACTGTTCCAAATCACTATCTTGCCCTGGATGCTTAGATATGATTTCCATGATTAGTTGTTCCATGATGTTCCCAGGGGTCAAGCTGAGACTGGAAAGCCTGTAGTTCCTGTGATCCTCCTTCTTGTCCTTCTTGAAGACAAGAGGGGCTTTTGCCAGGAACATCTCCTGATCACCATGAACTGTCAAAGATAACCTAAAGTGGCCTCACAATGACACCAGCCAGCTCCTATAGCAGTCTTGGGTGCATCCTGTCAGGCCCAATGGATTTGTGCATGTACAGTTTGTTTAAATGCCTCCTAATTTTGATCACCCTCCACCAGAGGTAAGTCTCCATTGCTCCAGAATTCCCCATTCATCTCAGGAGCCAGAGAGACATGAAGGTCGTTCCTGCTACTAAAGACAGAGGACAAATTTTATTGAGTACTTCATGTTCTTTGTTACCAGGGCACGTGCTCCATTCAGCAGTGGGCCCACATTTTCATTTAGTTTCCCTTTGCTGCTGCTGTACCTGCTGAAGCCTTTTATGGTGCCCTTTACAACCCTTTACAGATTCAACTTCATATGGATTTAGCTTTCCTAATTCCATCTCTGTTCATATAAACAGTGTCTCTCTAGATATTCCTCCAGTGTGACCTGTCCCTGCTTCCCCTTATGTAGACCTTCTTTTTATGTTCCAGATCTGTCAGGAGCTCCTGGTTCATCCATACAGACCTGCCACCTTTTCTTGACCATCTACATGTGGAGATGGACCACTCTCAAGCTTGAACGAGGTGGATCGTTTAGAACTGACTAGTTTTCCAGGAATACATCACATGGGATTCTTGAAAGAAGAACCCTGAACAGGCCATGTCTGATTTCCTGAAGTCTAGGTTTACGATCCTAGTCCTTGCCTTGCTCTTTTTCCTCAGGATCCTGAATTTCACCATCTAATGCTGCCAACTTCATACTCACAGCACCCAGCCTTTTATCTGCTACTATGGTACTGACCCCCTTCTGAAGCTGGAGATCTGCTGGAGCTATTGTCCTCATTCCTGATGCCACCAGCTTCCAGCATTCATCATCAGAGCAGTCTCCATTTCCCAGTGCCACAAGCATGGACTCTGCCTACTGCTATGTCAATACAGCTGTGGGTTCAGGCTCTGGTATCTGCATGGTTTTGGAGAAGCTCCAGTCAATCTCATATGTCATCTCTGATGCTGCACAACTTATAGACATCCTACTGCAGCTCCCTCAGTTGCCACCATGGACCATCCACAGCACCCATGTCCTGAAGGCAATGAGCATATCTATCACTCCTTGGGAGAGGCCTCTGGTATCTTCACAGCCCCTGGCCACAAAGCTGCATCTACCCTTAAGAGCTCATTCTAGTAAGGTCTCTAGAACATGCCAGGAGCATATGGTCCTCAGGGACTCAGGGACTGTGCCCTGCCACATGTCACCATCACTGCAGAGGAGGTAGATACCATTCTGAGCAGACATGCTGGCCCTTTCTATGTGTTGTCCTCCAAAACCTGCTGTGTGTGGGAGCAAACTAGCCAAATCAGAAAACCATCCCTTATTTTTAATTTTGCACTAGACTTGTAAGCAGAGCATCAACTTTTGGCAGTTCTCCTTGTTAGCAGATGTGTAAGCTGCAGTCTGTCCTCAAAAACAGCTGGAAATGTGATTAAGTCAAGATGCCCTGTGTAGACCCTCACAGACTAACAGAGAAGACTCAGATCCCTTCAATTTTCTTCCTAGAGCGTCATAATCTCCTTAAGGTTCACTAATGTTCATCTCTTGACTTGGAAGCGCACAAGGGTTCAGGACTCTGTAAAATTATCTCAGCTCTTTGTTTAACCATGTTCTCAGGTGTTTCAGTTTAGACACACAAAAATACATGGTTATCCTAGAACTTTCTCATTCTGTGCTTCAATTTCCTACTTGTAAAATAAGCACAATACACCTTCAGGCCACCTGGTATTTGAAATTATGAAAATGTGAAAGCAAATCCTGTAACTTAACAATTACAGCTATGTCCAGTCTGAGCTATTCCATGGATATAGGTCAATTTCTAATTTAAAAATGTTTTGCAGGGACATTTCTCTTTGTTTTACAAACCAGAAATTAAAAATACAGGACTATTCTATGTAATTTCATGTAATGCAAATTCCAATTCCCACATAAGTCTCACAGTCAATGCTATTAGAAACCTGTGAGGGAAATAATGATAATGAGAAAAACATCCTTAGGGGGTTAATTTTAAAGGCATGCTGTAAACAAGGAACGAGACCACATGCTGAACAATGCAGAATAAAAATTTAATAAGTTTCTACCCTTTAAGTAAGATGCCATCCATCCTTTTCAGTAAATGAGGATGAAATGTTGAGACAGAAGTAGCATTTGTTCAGGTAATTAAAGACTATCACAGCACATACCATATGCATATACACGAGGGAACGAAAATAAAGTTGAGGAGGAAACTTTAATTACATATCCCAATTAAGGAAAACTTATGTGGATTCTACAAGCAACCTTCTAGGACCTATGATGACCAGGTCATCAAGAAGACAGAGACAGGCAGGATGAGAGAGAACAAACCTCAATTGCCATGAGCAAGGTTCAGATTAGATGGAAAGGGGAACTTTAACATTGACAGGATAGCCCAGTAGCAGAGCAGGTTTCCTGAATAAAATCATGAGCAACCTATTGTTATCTAGCTGACCCTGCTTTGACCAGGTGGTAGTACTATTGACCTCCTGGGGTCTCTTCCTGCCTAGATTATCCAATGATTCTATGAATTAAGCCTTATTATTCTTTATGCATAATATTTATGCACTGTCACAGAAAGCTTGCAAAGGAAGCTATTTGTGCTTTCTTCTGTAGCAAAACTGCTCTCAGTGAAAAACCTTCACAAGACAAAGGCCACCTGAAATAAACCGATTTCTAAGTTCTTGATTCAGAACTTGTTTCTTGGCAATTTAAAATAAATGTTCATACTGATCCCTGGAATTATGGATTGCCATCTCTTTCCACTGAAGTTTCCAAAGATGTCATATAGCTCTACCAAAATTGATTACTTTGCTTCCAGCCTCACCTTTAAAACTGAATGTAGAGCTAACTGTGCGAGTTGTGAGTGAAATTAGGAGCAGGCCAACTTCTGCTTCAGCTTTTTTCTGTTTAAAAATAAATGCATGTAAATTTAGGATGGTCCAGTGATCTTAAAACATGAGACATCTTACCACAGCCCTCCTGTGACCCCATGGCAGGGTAGCATACTTTAGCTTCACTAACAGTGAAAGGGCTAAAAGGATCAGCAAAAATAAATGACTCCAGAGGATACTTTTGCTTATGGGAGAAGAAAATCCATCATTTCCCCTTTCCTTTTTTTTTATTGTGTGAGAGACTTTGCAGGGAAGGAGGGGTTAAGACCAGGGTGTTTCTCACTGAATATGAACTTGGAGACATCAGTAAACATCAGCTGGGTAAACTTTATTCCCTCTCAACATTAGCTGGGTAGAGTTTTTTCTAGTGAATAATAATTGGTAAAACACATGAATTTAAAAACCCAAATTCAGTCCAGAGGTACTGAAAGGTTTTAAGTGACTTGGTTTGTTTGCTTTAAGAACCAAGCATACAAAATGAGAATAAAAGAAACAGGAATAATATTCCCCAGTCACACAAGGGCTCAAGAAACCGAGCTTTTCAGGATTTTTGAGGAATATGCAGGAAACTCGAGATGCAAATTAAGTTCACTTTTCTCTTTGAGAGAACTGAAAGCTGTCCTCTTACCTTCTTGGTGTAAACCAAGCAAACACGTTGCTGTCACTCACACTCTGTGGTATAAAGAATATATATATACACACACACACACACACACATGTATATCTCCTTTTTCTAATGAAATGTAATATCAACAGAATATTAACAGAGAGAAAGCTCAACCTCTCAGTTGTCCTATCAGGCTGGAGACTGCTGTGCTCTGTGAGGATATGTGGCACATGGGAGAGGATTCAACTGGTCACAGCTTGGGTGAAAAACCTGAACCCCAAACCTATGGAGAAAAAGCATGAAATTGCCACATCATATTTTATGAACCTAAAGTTTTATTTCTTTGGCTTTCCTTTCAGATACCATAATGGTTTTGTTTGTGCCAAATGGGAACATTCTGTGTCAGAACATCTTTTTTTTTTTTTTTGTTCTTGCCAAAATAAGAACTTAGAATTTGGTTGTTGCCAATGACATTTTTATTTCTCATTTCCTGTTTTACAGCAGAACTGAAATAAAAATAATAAAAATCAGTAGTTCATATAGAGCTCTGCTGTAGGTTTGCAGGGGTTATTCAGTTTAGAGCTGGAGCTAGAGAGCTCCTTCCAAGCCTGGAATAAATAGGCACAGCTCCTGTTGGCTTTAAAGTTTATCCTGGTAACTATCCAGGGCTATGTTTGAGCCATGGAATAGAAAATAAATGTGACTGAAGAGGCATTAATAAAAGTTTTAGACACCCATTAAATAATGTACCTTTAACGCTCCAGACACAATAATCCCAGTGCTTCTAAAATTAAAAAGGGTTCTTTTTGTCCTTGCCTGACTTGCAGTGTAGTTCTGTCTCATATTACTGATAAACCCTGGAAATAGAGGGACTGTTCCTTCTGTGTATATCCTTCACATCTCAGTTCTAAGGATACATACTGTACCTTGGGCTGTGTGAGGATCTGCTGTGCTTCCTTCTAGTCTATTCATTCCTTTCAGTCTTTAATGTGCAAGATCCTCTCCTATTGCCATGGGGACAACCATTCAGTCAGAAAACTGTTTATTTCATTTCAGACGCTTACATGGTAACAGCTGGTACAGGTTAATTCCAGCTTTTACTCCTGGTGAGGATAAAAGCAAATCCTTCATTTTAAAATATGCTTTGTTTTCCAAGTTGCCCGTTTGATTTTGTTTGCTTCCACCATCATCTAGCAATGATTCTTGGAAAAAATGATCCTTCTTTTTCAGTGCCATAAATCTGAAAAAGAAAGATAAATTCTTCCTTTCCTACTTTGGTTCTTTTCAGATGTGTGCTAGGTTTCAAATGTCTCTTCAGACCTCCATTGCTACCAGATGTGATCTCCTGCCAGACCAGTCAGACTTACTGTGAAATAAGGTATCCTGTCATATTAAGGTACTGCTGTCAACTTAACCCTCAGAGCTGTAAACAAGCAGTTGCTGGCTGTGGATCATAAACAGAACTATAATGTACCTCAATTTTTCCACGTGTCTGGCCAAGAAAGGTATCTTCTCCATGACTTCATTCCATCCCATCCCATCCCATCCATTTCCCTGTCTTCCCAGCCTTACAACACTTTTATCCTCCTTTTTATTTCTTCTGCATCCACGTCCTTTGCATCCCCTTGAATCAGTTCTCTGTGCTTTCTTGGTTACTGTATGTAGCCTGGCGGTGACTCATGGAAACACCCGTAGACTCCTCGCCTATTTATTCTACCAGCCATATCCTGTTATTTGTCTGTCTCTCAACTATTCTTGTAACTAGATACTTTCTGCTTGACTTTAAAAATGTTGATTTTCTTGCTTAGGATTTTCATTCTTGAAAATGCAACCCTGCTGTTGCTTTGGTGCTTTTCCAGTTTCTAATTTTCCATGCTCTGCTGACCAAAATGCCCTACCTCTTTGGCACTTCGCAGAATGCATCCCTCCACCTTCTTACTTCTGCAGTTGAAACTGAATTGGATTCTTCTTCTTCCACCAGCTTTGAGTTGGTAGTTGTCTTGCTTCAGGGAGCCCAGCCCTAGCAGAGGCCTAAGAACTGCCCCTTTAACCCTAGTGCCTTTAACCCTAGCCCCACACTCACAGTCTGATGACTTCAGTGCACCCTGCATGTGGGTATTCTTTATCTGTTCATCTCAACTACTAAAAAAATTAAAATATTACCCACTTAGGTATGTTTACAACTGAGTGCTTTTGTTCCTCCCTGTGTAAGGAGTGACAGAAGTAGGGGAGAAAAGACAGATGAAAAGAGGGTCTTCTCTGTATATTTTTTTCTTCTACCATAGCATTTCTTATTTCTTTCTTTACAGTCCTTAACTAGGAGACCAATTGTGTAGATCAGAGGGGAAAAAGCATGTAGTCTCTGCTCTGCTCTCTTTGAGGATACCGAGACTGCCATTAGAGATGGCACACATAGGATAAAAGACCCTAATGCTATGTCTCAGTAACATCTTTTTAGCATTTTTGCTACTAATATTTTAAAATTATAATTCATATTAGGACCAAGTAAAATTTTTATTTCTTCTGTAAACCTTAGCGGATATTTCCTTTCTATGTTGTCATCTGTGCTTTCCAAAGTACCACAAATTTCTCTTCCTTGAGGCATTATTTTCTTCAGTCTTGAGGTTAACATTCTACTGCTCGAAGACTTCTGATTTAAAACAACTAAGAAAGTTTCTAGCCCTTTCCTATAGCAGCTGTGCTTCACAGTCTTGGAGCAGGGCTTCAAAGAAGAAAGAACTCAGATACCTCCTTCTCTCAGAATCCAGCTTCAAAACCTGCTAAGAACTTCAGCATCAGGTGGGTTTTAGACCACAGCCAGTACTCACAGTTACTGGAGCCTTCCCTTTCAGCCCTCCCACAGTAGAAATCAACTCTGTAAAAAAGGAAAGGCTGTTCTCAAGGGTCACTTGCAGCTTTAGGCTCTAACAGCAAAGGTGCCCAAAAGGAAAACATTTATTGATGGGTGGAACACATGTCACTAACCACCAAGCAGGAATCGTCAAAGAAATTTTAGGGTTTTGGTATTAGCTATCCAGCTAGCTTTGAGTCTCACTGGCAAATAAAGAGTTTAAGATCTTCTCATCTGTAATTTTTAAACTGTCAGTCACAATCATTTTCATGCTCAAGACCTCCTATCCTACAAGCCCACCCTTTGTTAAATTCTCTGATCTAAAGACAAAGCAAGCTGTTCTCATAATTTTCACAGTTTTCATAGTTTTCCCCATGGGGATTACAGTAATCTCAAAATATATATTACTGAAAATTGAGATAGCAAGAAGAAATGGAAGACACATCCATTTTGACTGGATTCACTGTACACTGGTGAAAGTTTTATTTTTCAGCAGCAAGACTGCAGCATCCTTACAAAACCAACAGGTCAAAAGTATTTCTGATGCAAAACTCAGTGTCTATGAAAAAGGATGGAGCTAGGCTTTGCATAAACTTTTTGTGAGTTTCTTAATGTCTTAGAATCCAAACTCTCATTTTCCAAAGTGACTTTTGAGTAGGACCACACAGTTTTATTTCTGCCAAAGCTGCTA
Organism: Hypotaenidia okinawae; assembly: GCA_027925045.1. Lineage (NCBI taxonomy): Eukaryota > Metazoa > Chordata > Aves > Gruiformes > Rallidae > Hypotaenidia > Hypotaenidia okinawae. Next base: position 90,047,652 of record BSDF01000003.1, read on the forward strand.
TTTAGATAAAGTGCTGTACCCAAATGGCAGACTGTGAATTTTGGAAGGTGGTAAGGGTGGATTTCAGGCCACAAAAACTAACCAATACCTAGAACTAAAGCTACCTACTGCTAAGATTTTTGTGTGGTCAACAATTTACACTACATTCCCACTCTATGGACAGGCAGCACCACTCATCCTCTTCTTAAAAGCCATGATCAGTCGGACACTATTTATGCTTACAAGTGCTCCCTAGTAAGTGGCTATGACCTTTTTCTGAACAGTTCTTCATATGTCATTTGAGGAAAAAGCGAATTTCAGGTACCTGTTGACACAAGCTACACTTATTGGAAGGAAAGAGTGAACCAGAGTCTTTGCCAGATGCTTCCACAGAGCATTTCTTGACAATTTTCTGATTAAAGGATTAGGCAGTTGTCACATCCCAACTTAACGTAATCTCCTATCCTCACCCAAGAAATTCTTTGCATTGCATTGGTCTTTGAAGAAATAACATTCAAGTCCTTCTCTAAAACTGCCATTCATGAAACTTGTTCTCACTGGATTCAGCACCTGAGATACCAAAAGAAATCAGTGCCAAGTTTCTTTATGCTTCATCAAAAGCTCAACAAAGTAATAAATGTAATGCAGGAAGTACCTCTCAACTGTCCATCATTCACTCCAAAAAAGAAGGAGGGTTATGTGATTTTAATTCTGCTTTTGTTCTCCTCACTGGATGTAGTGCTAGGCCCGGAAGAAGAGACTATATTTTTCTTTTCTCTTTTTGTCCTAATTGCATATGACAGTCTGTTGATAGAGAAAAAGTGCAGAAATAGTTTTGGTCAAATTTTTATTCTTAGTCCCCTGAATTTGTGCTGCGGAAACACACAGCACAAGGGGTCTGTAAGGGTCTGTAAATTCTAGGATGTTAGATTTCCTAAATGAAAAAAAAAAAAGAAAAAAGAAATAGGATAGCAACAGCAACAGCAAACTTATCAGAAACACTTTCTGTCCAATTAATAAGTAATACTGTCTCTAGAAAAACTGTATGTCATGGTTTCACCCCAGCCAGCAACTAAGCACCACACAGCCTCTCACTCCCACCAGTGGGATGTGGGAGAGAATCAGAAGAGTAAGAGTGAGAAAACTCATGGGTTGAGATAAAGACAGTTTCACAGGTAAAACAAAAGCTGCACATGCAATCAAAGCAAGACAAGGAATTCCTTTACTACTGCCCATGGGCAGGCAGGTGTCCAGCCTTCCCCAGGAAAGCAGTGCTCCATCATGCATGTGGTGTCTTGGAAAGATGAACACAACCACTCTGAACATGCATTCCCCCTTCCTTCTTCTTCCTTGAGATTTATATGCTGAGTATGATGTCAGGTGGGGTCACCTGTCCCTGGTGTGTCCCCTTCCAACTCCTTGTGCACCCCCAGCCTTCTCACTGGTGGAGTGGGGTGAGGAGCAGAAAAGGCCTTCATAAGCCCTGCTTGGCAGTAATGAAAACACCCCTGTGTTATCAACACGTTTTTCAGCACAAGTCCAAAGCACAGCCCCATACCAGCTACTGTGAAGAAAATTAACTCTGTCACAGCCACAACCAGCACACCTTCCTTGTTCACTTTAGAGATCAGCAAGACACTTTGGCTACCTGAAGACTTAACTCTATCCCTACATTGTGTGCAGTAAAGTCTCAGGCTGTTCTGCTACTGGTTTTGCACTTCAGACACCAAAACACAGTATTGATTTCTGTCTGTCTGATAGCAGAATTTGTGCAGGGACTGGGGGAAACAGTTTGCAAGCAAACAAACAAAAATCCTTAGGAAAAATTTGGCTTGCAAACTGAGATGACTACCCTTAGCTAAGTTCTAAAACTAGGCACATAGAAAAATAAATAATAGTAAAAAAGGTATGCTTTCCTAGTTGAAAAAGAAGACTGTTCTCTTACAGAGGGGAAATATGAGTACCAGGATTCACACTGCCTTTTTTTAAGATCCTTGTCTGATTATGGACTCCAGTGCTCAAAGTTCAGTTGTCTGAAGGGGGATAACCCCTCTGTGCCTTAAAATGGGCTGGTTCCCCCACAGCAGGCTGTGCCTCTGCCTCCCTTTCCAGGCAGCCATTTGCTCTCTGCAAAGTGATTGATAATTTATAAGCACCAGGGACAATTAGGGAGTTTGGATTCAAATATGGTTCTGAATCCTAAGCTAGTACATAGATCAAGACTGAAGGTGCAGGTCAAGCTCAAAGCCTGAAGGCATTGGTCTAAATTATTGCAGGCCCATAAGAGACACTACTGAAAACTGCCATTCCAGTAACACAAAATATTACCTCCTACTACCATTTGTGTATAACCAAATTATTTTTTCATATGTCACCCTAAAGGATAAGGTACACTTTCACTGCAAATGTCTCACAGATTTACTTAAAGACCAAAAAACTCGTGCTTTCTTCTGTACACATAAGTTTAGAATAATGAATATAATGATAGAATCACCAAGGTTGGAAAAGACCTTCAAGATCATCAAGTCTGACTGTCAGCATTACATCACTGTAACCTCTAAAGCATCTCCCCAAGTGCTGTGTCTACCCATTTTTCGGACAGCCTCGGGGACAGCGTTTCCACCACCTCCCTCATCAGCCAGCCTGTTCCAATGCTTCACCACTCTTTCAGTGAAGAAATTTTTCCTAATAACCAATCTAAACCTCCCCTGGCACAACTTGAGGCCATTTCCTCTTGTTCTATAGCTTGTTACTTGGGAGAAGAGACCAAACCCCACCTCATTACAACCTCCTTACAGGCAACTATAGAGAGTGATAAAGGTTCCCCTCAGCCTCCTCTTCTCCAGGCTGAGCAGCCCCAGCTCCCTCAGTTTCTCCTCATAAGACCTTTTCTCCAGAATATAAGGTGAGGAGAGGCCAAACAAGAGTTTTCCACAAACATAGCTTAACCACTGCAGGAAAAATAAAAAGGCAAAAAGGCAGCTGTTGAAAAAGAATATATGATCACACACAAAAGGATAGTTAAATGAATTGGCAGAATTGATCTTTTTTACATGATTTCATTATGGCAACCATCAGATTTAAGACATATATCTTTGACATTGTATAAGTGGATACTTGAAAACATGCCTGAGAAATGTAGAAAATTACTTGCATAACTAAGGAAAAACAAGCATGCAAACATAGTAAATCTATTTGAAGCCTCAGGTTGGCCTTTTAGCATCACTGATTCATGCTATCGTTTATGCTACAAGCAGCTTGTTGCAAACCCACCATTGTGATCCTGTTGTGATGTTCATCATCTGCTGTCTGGCACTGGAGGTGTGTCATGCACATGGTTGTGCCCATCTCCCATTCTCCAAACATCAGGGTAAATTTTAGATAAAGGCATACAAGGGGTAGCACCAACTGGCTGCAAAATGCCTAGAGGGCCTTGTGTTTCTGGATCCTTGGAAAGTGTCTCACATAGAAGTAAGGTGGAACATATCTTGAAGGACACTGCACTCTGCATTTGTACACAGACAATGCTGCCTTTTGGGTCTCTTTTCTGTAAATATCTATTCATACAGATACAGCTGCAGTTCTGTGGAGGTGGGGAATATTGCTCTTCAGTGAGCATATGTTGAGAGTTATGCTTAGGAACAGGATTTGCTTCCTCCTGTCTTTTATTTGCATTATGAATTTAAGTCACAGCTCTTCAAAAGCTCACCATTAACTTCCCACATGATTTTTTCCTACAATATGCACCATTTTGCTATGAAGCTTTTTTTTGTGTGTGTGTGTGTGTGCCCAGAAGACCAATGCTTTTTTTTTTTCAGTTGCAGTTAAAAAAGACTGCAGGTCTTGAAGAGCAATCATCCACTCTATCACCAGATATACAAGACAGGGTCCACAGGCCTTTTTTATCTCTTCTCATTTTGGCCTTCTTGCCCCATCTTGCATTAAGGACTGATTGCGCTCACGCTCTACTGACATCCCCAAAATGGTAATAGACCAGGTAGAAATATGACTGGTCCAACACTATTCCAGTCTTTGATTTTCTTGACCCATAAGAGATTCATCATCAGTGCAGAATTTTTTCTAATTGGATACCAGCTTTTTCAACAATTTAACCTACAACCTTCATTGTTGGACAGAGAGATGAAAACTTCTCAAGCAGATAAAAGCACAGATTGTTTGGAGTCAATTGTTTCTTCTCACAAACCACAGAGTTTTCATAAAGCAAGGACACTGTCTCTATCTCTTAGCTGGGCATTTTCACAACCTGCCATTCAAAACACCTCATTTCATACATTAGTTACATGTAAGCAGTCTGATAAGGAAAAATGCTGTCACTAGTCGGTGGCACAGAGAACAGAAAACATGATTTGAACCAGGAAAAGAGTTACAGTGAGGTTGTCCTTTCAATAGTATGTGTGAAAAAGTAGGAAATTAATCTCACCAGACCTTTTTCTTCCCCACGCTTAATGTTTTTTATATGACAACAGCCTGAATCATTTGCACAGACTAATGAAAGCAAGGTTTTACTTTCTGCATGTGCTTTAATTGTTGCTGAATATTTTACTCTTCTGTGTAGTCTCCTCTAACTGCATCTCTCTTGGGGTACAATGACGCAGCTTCTCAACCTGGGAATTTGTGAGTGCCCTGCCTTTCCACTGTGATTCAGAGATCTGGAAGTAAGCAAGAACTTGGGAATCACAACAATGAAGGGTTGGTTCACAGACCCACAGAATCAGTGATTGGTAGAGGTCAGAAGGGACCTCTGGAGATCATCTTATTCAACACTCCCTGCTCAAGCAGACTGACCTAGAGTAGGCTACCCAGGACTATGTTCATATGGCTTTTGAATATCTTGAAAGAGGGAGACTCCACAACCTCTCTGAGCAACATGAGCCAGTGCTGTTACCCTCACAGTAAAAAGGTGGGTAGCTAACTCACTAACAGACAACCAGATGCGATCATGCTTTCTATCCCCAAAGACTCTTTCTGTCTACATGTTTGTTCTACTTTATTAAAAATGAAGTGATTTTTCATTTTTCAAATAAATTTTATTCTCTGTTAAAACCAGCAAATGCCCTTCTATCCTCCCATTTGCCAGTTAGGTTTGTATAGGAAATAGACAAGACTAAAATAGCAGAGGAGAATCAAAAATGTGTTACAAATTCACATCCCTCTAAGGAGGAACTGAACATCAAAACAAGAACATGTCATTAACATGAAATCACATACACCAGATTTTACAGACTTTCACCTTAGCCGCAATCAGCTGTTGTGATTCATACACGTAGCAAAATTAACATGAAAGGACAAAGTCATATAACAATTGAATGCTTATATGCACATATAAACATTGGTATGAATGCATACTGGTATATGTATGATACACACATGTAACAATATCTATACACACACAATTATGAAAATAATTTAAAAATTAAAAGTTGTATGTAAATGCCATTTCTTTTTTTGCTTGGAGGTAGTATGTAGGAAAAAAAGCAATTTTATGTCAATTTACTATACTTTTCTAAAGCTTCATGCCTAGCACCGGAAGAACAGGTTGACAAAAATAGTAACTCACGTTTTAAAGGCAAAAGACCATACACACAAACAAAGCCACAAAACATAGCTGATGTAAAAAGTCTAGACAGGACTGGAACATTTTAATCTACTGAGAAAAGCCATGGAATGCTTTAGAATGGTCATTATGTAAAAAGAAAAAGAAGACTGATAAAGTGCATCAGAATAAATTAGATGTTTAGGCAAATAAGAGCATTTGGAAAAAGATTTTCTAAAATAAAATTATTCACTTCTTCACTGAAATCCATGCTGAACACATTGTACTCATTCACTGCCTTAAACAAGAACTAGGTGCAGAAAACGGAAAGCAATGTGTCTGTAGAATGCAATTCCCTCCCCTTGCTGAAAATCAACTATTTTCTGTCTCTCCAGTGCTACTATTAAAGAAGTGTCAAAAAGACATACCAAAGTATCCCTAAAGATGAAGCCTAAAGGAAATTTGTTTTTTTAAGTAGAATCATAGAATGACTGAGGCTGTAAGAACCCTCTGGATATCATGTGATCCAAGGTCCCTACTCAAGTGAGGCCACCTAAAGGGAGTTGGCCAGGACAATGTCTAGATGGTTTCTGAATATTTCCAAGGAGGAAGACTCCACAACCTAGCTGTGCTATCTCATGTTCTCAATCTGTGATTATGGGATGAATATAAGTGGAACTTTGAGTTATATTTTAATATGATGCACATTTCAGAGTGTTTTAATGTACCTGAGAAAGGAAGCTAATAAATAAAAAGTAGACCAAATGACAAACTACAGTATTATAGTCAGTAGCAGAGCTAGCATTAAATTTGTCAGGCAATATTTCTAGCAAGAAATGATTCCACACTTACATGGTAGAGCAACTAAGCAGTAGACTTGGCAGAATGGGTCACAATAGGTGTCAGACCATTGAACTTGATGATCTTAGAGGTCTTTTCCAACCTTAAAGGTTCTGTGATTCTGAGAGTATGAAAGCCCAAATTAACTGCAGGTTTATATCTGACCCCATTTCATGCAGCCACTGTATTATGATGTCAGATTTTTGCATTCTTCTAGTCACCACTACTGCATAGTGAAGCTAAGTCAGATGATTTTCAAGCACAATCTATGCAGTGCTATATGTCTGGATCTGCAAACAGCTTATATCAACGATTAATACCCTAAATAATTGGACAAGAGATTTAGAGGTAGTTCTGGTGGGTGAGTAACAAGTCACTGTTGCATTGCACAGAGGGTCCACCCTCAACCAGGGCAGGCACTCTGTTGTGTCTTGGCCCCACCCAGAGTTCCTGCACTTGCCCCCAGCACAAAGATGTAAGAAGAGAGGGCACCAGTGCATGTGTAAACCCAGCTCTGCTATGGGGATGTAGGGATTGCAAAAAAAACACTGGATCTGCCAGTTTGGATGGGTTTTGAGACCTCTACTCCAGGACAAGGCATTCTTTTCTGCAGAAGGTTTACACTATTCCCCACCCTTCATGACTCTCCTTGGTTATTTCAGTAGCCCTCTACATCCTGATTTCTAACCCTCTTCCTCTCTTGTCCCTCATACGGGTGCACTGGGCGTGAGGCCAGTGCTGGTTTTGTTTCTGATTTTGAAGATCAGAAACAGTGCTTGGTGGAAGAGTTGGGAGTTCTTCCGGCAATTCAGTGCTTGCCACTCTCTCTCCAAATAAACGTTAGGGAGAGCACGATCCCTAAGAGCTGTTGCAGGCCCTGGGTTGAATTGCTTTAGGCTTCTCACACTTCTCGGCAACTCGGACAGAATCTTTTCACAAGTCCTCTGGGATTGTGATTATAGGTGGCTTTAACACAACAGGATTGAGAAAAGATTTTAACATGCAGTTGTTACATGACCCCAACCCATTTGTTCAATGTTTCTTCATTGCCTAATATTATCTTGTCCTTAGCTCTAACTGGCATCTGCTGTAAATTTGCTTTTCTTAAGTAACATTCCATTAAAGGAAATTTTGGAAGTGGTGTGCACCTGAATTATCCTGGTTATTATCATATTTGATTGTCTTCCATGAAGCCAGAAGTGAGCTTGGCCCCATTTGCTTAGGCTATTCACCATTATTGTTTTTCACCGCTTCTCTGCAAGCTTCTCTCTGCTAGCATGAGAAAGGATTGTGTATTGTACTTGGCTGTGCAAAGAGCAGTGCCGGAATGCAAGAAGTTTAGGAATTGAAAGAGATGACTTTTCACCAGAAAAAGCAGATCCCACTTGACACAGCTAGATTTAAACACCTAAATAATTTTATAAATTCGATTCTTAGTAATTCTGGCACAATATGTGCTTTTTTTCCTCCAAAGTCAATAGGAGCTTTTATCTATGTCTTTTAAATTCTCTTATTATGCTTATGAAGGAACAAATATTAAAGTATCTAAGAAAATATTGCTTAATCCTGATGGGAAAAATGTTTCTCCATGGTAACTTAGGAAGAAGAGCAAAGCTGCCTTTTTAGGATTCCTAATTCTCTGAGATGATGGGATCTGATGTGCTGCAGCTCCTAACAATGGATTGCGATAGGCAACAGCCTGCCAGTTTACAGAGGGAAAGATTTATCAACGGCAGTAGCATCTCTCAAGCTTTCCCAGGTAAGACAGGAAACACTTAATCAAGTGAAAAAGAGAGTGTGGCAGATGTAGGAAATGGAAATAGACAACAGGTGACTACTAGGCTGCCTCTCCTTGGGGAGCCTCTAGTATCTAGCTAGATATTCCTTCAAGAGGAAAACCTGCTCTATTCTAGCTGGTGCCAGCAATGGTGTTTGTCTCTCCTCCTAACTGCTATTTTTTTTTTAATACTAAGATGCTCTTGCAGAAGCAGCGAGGTTGGTTCAGCCCAAAGTAGTTCATTAATTCTTCCTCTGTCTTTGATATCCTCTTGTTCTGTATAAGGCAGTTAACACAAATGTTCACTTCAGGCTCTGCATTAGGTTTCTCATTAAGTGTTCATCTTGGTTTGAGCCTCAGGAACTGATCATCACTGGTCTTTTTTCAGTCCCAAAATACAGAAAATAGCATCCTCGCCCTTCTGCCCTCCTGCAGCTGAGTAACAAAACAGCTGCAGTCGTGTTAGCTACAGGCACAGCATGACACTCTCTGCCACAAGCTACCTTTTCACTCCAGATCTTTCAAAGGTTTATAGTGTTTTCTCAAGATATCGACATGCTTGGTATCAGGGGCCATGTCTTTGTTCTCTTTCTTTACAGCATCTGGCTTATGGGCACACCTATCTAGGGCCAACTCTCACAGGTTTAATAGTGATGGTGTAGTAACAACAACTGTAGTTAAGACTAAATGCCACCCGCTGTATAATTTCTGTCTTGGAGAGTGTCAGGAAAACAAGTTGCTCATCAGGAATGATTAGGAAATAAGTCAATCTTTCTTAAATAAATAGTCAAGGCTAACTTTCAGGTTCCTTAGTTGCCCAAAGTTACCTGAAAGGCACACCAAGAACATTTCTTTCTTTCCTTAGAACTGGTGTCAGCCATTATCATGAGGATGTCTTGATTCACATCTTCCATGAGCAATCTAACTACAATCACCTTCTGCTACAATCACAGACTGGTTTGGGTTGGAAGGGACCTCAAATATCATCTAGTTCCAACCCCCCTGCCATGGACAGGGACACCCTCACTAGGCCGGGTTGCCCAAAGACCCATCCAACCTGTCCTTAAGCACTGCCAGGGAGGGGGCAGCCACAGCTTCTCTGGGCATCCTGTGCCACTGCCTCACCACCCTCATAGTAAAGACTTTCTTCCAAATATGTAATCTAAATGTGCCCTCTTTCATCTCAAAACCCTTCATCAATACACACCTTTCTAAACATCCCCTCTCCATCTTTGCTGTAGGCCCCCTTTAGGTACCGGAAGGCTGCTATAAGATAATAATCCCAAGATCTCTTAGCATTTTGAAAACACAAAGGACCACAGAAAACTAGAGCAATCAGAGCCTGTACAACATTTCCAGTCTCTTAAAAAAACCCCCAGAATTAATTTTCTTCCTGAATGCTGTAAGAAGAAACATAAAAGCTAGCACTAAAATAGTATAAATATTTCCTACAGAAATATGTTAAAAAATCAAAGTTTTGATGTTAACATCCAAATTAAAGTATTTGAAAATATGGGATGGTGGAATGTGATGGGACACAGCCAGCACTTTCAAATAGATTTACTTTTCACTGTAGTCACTTCCCAGAAAGATCAAAAGGCTTCTAAACTCAAAGAGACAGGTCTTATTAGGATATAAATACGTCATAAATAGAGAAGCACTCAAAGTGACTGGGTGAGATGGAACAGAAGTAAAAGGGTTTATAAACAAATCGCTCTTCCGCCTATTGTACCCTTGCTTTCTAGAGTGGTTTCGGCCAAGTCTAAAGCTTTCTGCTTGGGATCATACTGTGCCCGTTCCTCTTGGCTCTCCAGGACTCCTTCCCTCCCACCTCTGTGGATGCTGGCTGCATGTCAGCTGCCTGCTCCCCCTGCAGCCCCAGAGCAGAGGATGCCTTTCCAGCTCCTCTACTGGCCTGTCCGCAGCCACCTCTAGGGTTATGAGATGTTGTGGGTAGGAGTTGGTCCCACTCCCCTGGAAGGTCCCAGCATCTTCACACTCTCCTCTGTGAGCAGCGTACTGATGGAGATCAAACCAACCTAATGTGCCACCAGGACCCACCTTGAGGTACTGACATATACAAAACACTAAGGCTACAAGTTTGCTTTGCACATCTTCCAGCATCCTGGTCTGATGCTAGCATAGATCCTTATACTGCACATATGGTCACTTAGGATACTGTTTCCAAAACTATTTTTGGCAGAGAGTTGTGGAAGGTGAAGGAGCAGTATTTGAATGATGAAATAATCCCTCCCTTGAAGGGGTTAGTTTTGGTCACGAGTATTTATTTTTGTAAAGCATATCTCTACCATATCCAAAAAACTCCACATCAATGGTTCCAGACAATTTTAGGATTAAGAAAATCTCCAGCAGCACCCAGCGAACAGAAAGCTTGGTTGTATTTGCATTTTTGCTCTGATCCTACCAGCTGAGTTTGAAAGCCAGCACCTGAGAGCATAGCTCCATGAGACACAGGCAGGAGTACCTCCCTATCTGCAGGGGAGACTCAGGCAATGTTAGTGGGTCCTTAACAAACCAGCTGAGCAACATTCAATATAACATTATTAGTTATAAGTATTCTCCACCACATGTAACTATTTCCCCTTGTACCCAGCAGCTAAGTACTGTGCAGCCTCCCATGCAGCCAGGACACAGGCAGGCAGGGCCAGTGCTGCCCCTGGACCTGTGCTTCTCTCCACTCAGTGTCTCATGTTTAACACCAGAGAAGGCTACCACTCACATTGGCTACAGTATTTGTTAGAGCCTATAAACTGCTTCCTGGAGGGCCAAAGGATGCTCGTTCTGAGGTTGCTAGGAGACCTACTATTTCCCAGCTATAACCTCTCAGATAAAAGGGGATTTACTACTTCCACATTTCAAAAAGAAAATAAGGGTTTTTTTGCTTTTTGCCAGGGATCAGGTCTGGTCAAGGGGCGATGAACACTCCTACAGAGCCAGACCCTCTAGGAGGTGAAGCTACGGACTAACTGCGGTCTTGCATCCCACCAGTGTTTGGGTTGGAACTACTGTCTCAGGCATCATCTGATCTGAGCACACCCACACCTGCAAATCTGGGCATGAGGGAAACTCTTAGGGCAGAAATAGAAAAAAGCATGGCAGTCACCTACTCTCCAGAAAAAGTTGCTGCTGTACCAGTAGTTTTTGCACTACAAGTTTGAAATTGTGGGCCTAAGGGCTACTCAAATTTAGTTTCAAGCTCCTCAGACAAAAAGGAGAAAGGCATGGGTTTATTTTTCCAGTGAGCCTGTGGGCAGTGCCGCAAGCCCAAAAGGATCAGTTCAGTAAGACACTTGGCTGCTGCTCAACCTTCTTGGGAGAATAGTTCCTCTGAAATACAAACTACTCAAGTGATCAAAATTGGGCATGTGCTTATTTATCTCTCTGAACCAGCGCACAGCCGTAGATTAGCTGGAAGGGAAGGAAGAGATTCTCTATGCCATATCTTGTTCCTGCAAAATGAAAGGAAATTATTTCTGCATCCCAAATTTGATCTGCACATTTCATTTAGTTTTTATCTTGAGGATATTTTTTTATTAAACTCTTCACATAAATCTTTTTGCCTCAGAATTTTAAAATACTTTTTTTGTATTTAGAATTATACCTTTTTGCTGTTTATTTGATAACGAGTACTTTACCGAAGTCTGCTAAACTTACTACCAAGATTTTTTTATAGACAGAGTAAGCTTGGCATATAGCTAAATAAAGTTCCTAATTGTTAATCTGATTGTCTGGTACTGATGAAGTATCTTACTTTTTCCTTTAGAAATCACAATGTGACAGAATGGACATATTCAGATTTTATTAGACATTAACTGAATAATAAAAGTAACTGCAGTTGTAAGAAAGAGTATCTCAACCTTTTTTTCTTTCTTAATTAGAAATAAAATATTTGTTTTTCAAGAAAAGCCTATAATAATCATTAAGTTGGGTGTTTTGGAGCTGCAGAACTCCTTAAGTCATCACTTTTAAAAGAAAAGATTTTTCCATTCCCACTGGCAAAATTACCTGATGATGAACCACAAGTATCTTGTTTGGACTACTATTTTTTTGAGATCCTATATCTGACTTCCAAGCTTTGTTATTTGTAAATTTTTCCGTACATTCTTTACTGTATTTTGCATTCAATAGTTTAAAAGGGAGTTTTGTAACACTGATCCACTTTTGCTTTGCAAATTCACACCTCTCACAAAGGACAACTAGTGTGGGCTGGTTAGCTTTTTGTCCTATCTTATCATTACCTGTCTTTTGAATTCACATTTCTTCTTGTTTTTCCACATATTCAGTTACGGAAAATTTTCTTGCAGATTTCCTTTCTGTAAGTTTCTTTTATGAGAAAAGATCAGATTTCTCTCCTTGGGACTAGACATTATGGCTTTGTTCTGTTTGTTACCTTATGATGAGTTTAACAATGCGTGCTGATAACTGCGCCCTTCAAAGATTCACTCCAAGAGAAACAGACTGGTATTTGAATAATACCATTGAAAGCCAGAATAAAGAATTAAAGTTAAGCTCCTAAACTTTTGCTTAGGTACCCAAATATAAGTTTTGGAATGATTTTCTCAGGGCTGAGATGCCCTGACTGAAAAAAGTTTACTCAACAGTTTTTGGAGACGAAAGGACAGAGAGCAGCCCACACCACTGAAAACACCTACCACACTGCCCTTAACTTGCATATCCATATTTGTCTTGGCATCTGGCAGAAAAACTAATAACTGCTGTGAAGAAAATCAATTCCTTGAAAAAGGGTGGAAGACACATAAAATCTTGAACTTTATCTGAAGTCTTCAATTTACCTGCCCAAAATCCTGGGAGGGGAAAATACCAAATTTTAATATTATGATAAGAGAAAGCATAAGATGAAGGAAGCTTATTTAATCTGGGAGATGTGACTGAGCTGTGTTTGAGATCTTTCAGTGTTAATGGTCTGAAACATAAGATCATAAAGTGCGCTTAAAATGAGGAGAAGGAAAGAAGAGTATAAAGCCTCTTTCATATTTATTCTTGAATAAGTTCATTCCCTCTGCCAACTTTTCTTCTGCATAGAGAAAAGCTGAAAGAGAACCAAGTAGCTGAAAACATCTAACTGATCCAGGGCTCACTGTAGCACCAAGCTTTGTATCACCATATCTCAGAAGTCTCTAACTGTACAGATTTTACAGACTTTTAAAAGTTAGGCCATTCCTCTGACACTGAAAAAACCTCCAAAACTCTTTTGGTGCTGTCAGTACCCACATACTTAACAGAGCTCTCATTTGTTTGCATTCTCTCCTCAAAGAATGAGTTTGAGAACTGGAAACATGGTTCATTGCCTTTATTCATGGCAGACACACACAGGGAATGTACACTTCAAGATCCTAAGGATCCAATTATAAATGACTTGGATCCCCAAAAGCATATCCATGCATGTTCTTCACCTGCTTGCTTTGTTACAAGCACATCATCAGTTGAAAACTGCTATATGTTAAAGTCTTTGGAAACAAATTAACACAGGATCTTTCAGTCAGATCTGGTTATTTAAACCTGAGATGCGAGTGTGAACTGTGTCTCATATTCCCTCCTTTCAGACAGCTTTTCAAGAACAAACTGAATTTGGATTACATAGAAATCTTTTTGGCACTATTGTTTTTTGCACAGATTAAAGATTCATTAGAATGCATTCTTTCCATCCCTACATGACTATGTGTATATTGGCCAATATTTTTACACATGGAGACCTCGGGCTGAATATTTTTTAATATCATTAGGTACTAAACCCATGCTCTGACTTGCAGATATGCTAAGTAAGTGACTCCACAAATCCCAAAATCCCAAAGTCTTTTTTTCATGTAAGCAACTAAATACCAGTAATCAGCTGTAAGAAAGCAGAATTCAGTACAGGTGTATTTTCTTTAGATTTTTCCAACTTGGCAGTAGATGGTTACCTTGTGTGTCATCCTTTTACTGTTAAACAGTTCTTCCAGACTGGACTGTATTGAAATGGGCAAGATAAATCTCATTGAACAGAGCTGTACAAAATCAATCTGCTATAGAGAAGAACATACAGCCAAAACACAATTATATTGGTTTAGGGAATTGAATTATGTGGCTCAAGTTCAGCAATACTTTGGAAAACACAGAGCAAGAAAGAGACAGTTACAATGAATTTCATGATTCATCGAAAGAATATACGGTACAATGGTGACCTTTAAAACTGGTGAAGACCCAACAGCCTCATTTAACTTTCTCATGCTGTTTGCAGACAGCACAAAGAGAAAGCAAAGGTCCTAAGTACTCTGGCTTTAAGAATATACAGGGAAGCATGTATGCTGGAGCACCTCCCCTACAAAGAGAAGCTGAGGGAGCTGGGCTTATTCAGCCTAGAGAAGAGAGGGCTGCAGGGGGACCTCATTGCAGCCTTCCAGTACCTGAAAGGAGCATTTAAACAGGAAGGGAATCAACATTTTAAATGGCAGGATGGTGGGAATGGACTAAAGCTAAAGAAGGGAAGGTTTAAATTAGATATTAGTGGGAAGTTTTTTACAGAGAGAGTGGTGAGGTGCTGGAACAGGCTGCCCGGAGAGGTGGTGGATGCCCTGTCCCTGGAGGTGTTCAAGGCCAGGTTGGATGGGGCCCTGGGCAACCTTGTGTAGATCCAGGCCTGGAGGTTGGTGTTCCTGCCTGTGGCAGGGGTGTTGGAACTCTATGATCCTTGGGGTCCCTTCCAACCCATGCCATTCTATGATTCTATGGGCATGTTTCAATGTTGGGGAAATTTTAACCTGTGAGGGAAGCAGTGTTTGGAGTTCAACAAGCTTATATCTTACTGTCAACACTTACCATTCCAAGTGAGTTGCAGCTGAAGAGCCTTGATTTTACATACTTGGCAAACAACCAAACAGAAAAAAGAAATCCATATAATTTGTTTTTTTGTAACTCTCTCATTGCACCTTAGATCAACAGTTGTCCTTTCAGTCATGAGCTCCTCAGAGCAGGGACCTCTAACACAGGATCAAAGAAAATATGTTAAAAATCTAGCAATTCTTGGTCATCTGAATCTATTGGAAAGATTCTTAATATTGCAAAAACTTATTGCTCAATCCTCCAAAAAGCAGTGTCGTTTTGGAAGTTCAAATTTTTTATAGCCATTAAATATACAAAAGTAAAATTTATTCTCTTCCTCCACCATTTTATTCAAAGATTTGTACACTAAGTGATCAGCAGAAGTTTGGAACCTGACTCCAGCAGAGTTCTCATTCTC
This sequence comes from Hypotaenidia okinawae, assembly GCA_027925045.1. Classification (NCBI taxonomy): domain Eukaryota; kingdom Metazoa; phylum Chordata; class Aves; order Gruiformes; family Rallidae; genus Hypotaenidia; species Hypotaenidia okinawae. The sequence goes on from BSDF01000003.1 coordinate 90,063,060, forward strand.
TGCAGATATCCAATGCTCTCTTTGTCACTGTTCCGGCTTCACCACCTCATACCTCCAGCTTCTCCACATACACAGCCCTCCTCCCAGGACTCCTATATTTATTGCTATGTTCCTTCAAGTGCTTTGTATCTGCTTAGTAATTCATATAATTTCCAGAAGGTTAAGGGGCAGTACAAATAGTGACTGGCTTGAAAGCACATGCTTTTCACTTCCAGCCAGGAGGTTAGATGCAGGGGGTCTTGAGTTTACTCAGCAACCTTTACCTTAAATGGGACAGCAATGGGGCTCATTCTTCACTAGCACAGACCACTTGCTATAGGTATTTAATATCTATATATAGTATCTATAGGAATTTATTATCTTCAAGACATCTAGGTTTCTGTCAGAGTTTACTGCCCAGGGAGTTAAGAAGGTCATCTATAATCCAAAAATCCTCTGGCATTAGTGTCTTCTCACTGTGGATTCCAGGCCATTGTATACAAGATAGAATCATTCTATTTTATTAATTCATTCTTCTATGCTTTGCTTCTTCACTTTGCTGTCCCGTTCTCTCCTCTGCTGTACTTTAGTGCATTGATGGGATTCTCTCTCAAGTTGTCTGTGGTATGTTCTTAAAAGTACTGCATAATTGATGAAGATAATCAAGCCAAATGCCGCCCCAAAAAGGTATTACCCAGAACTTCAAACTCATTCCTGCACAAGTACTGCTGCATCAGTCAAAGAGGCTACTCATAAGCAAGCATTTCCTAGCATACAAGGTGTTTGAAGGATCAAAAGCCCTATCACGGAAAACCAATGCACGTTGGAGCAGAAGTCTTTTGCCATCCACACCCATGTGAGAATCGAAGATACTCAGCTTTAATTTCCCCATTAAGACTTTGTCAACTGGAATAACTCAGTCTTTTAACATAAAGAGTGTTTAAATTGACATCTTTAATGGCTGTTGTGGAAATGTACAAGACTGTTCTGAAAAGTACATTAATCCCTGCACAGAGATGGAGACAATTTTGTAGGACTTTTGAAACACTGCAAACCATGAAACAGCTAAAGCAAGAATGCGAGATGTTTTAATTAAGTCTAAACTAAGACAAATCTGTGTATTTCCCTCATTTGCTCATCTTCTCTAATTGTTAAGAGTTAAAAAAAAAATAATCCCACTAGACTCTACAGGCCTGGAGAGCATGCTGCTGACTCTGGTTTTAGTAAAATGGTCTTCTCCATCTTCTCCAGTGTTGTGCTGGAGCCAGCAATTTCTAATTATTCTTAATTAGTTCTTGCTAGTTTCAGCTTGTTGGGTTGGTTTTTTTGTAAAGTCATGCAAAGAACTTCTAGAAATATTTTCTTAATAAAAGTCATGAGTTTTCTCTGTAGACTACTAGTGCAGTATTCCAGCAGAAGATATTTTTCATGGAACAGCAGAGTCAAAGGCTGCAAGGGGCAGTGCTGCTGGCTGTGATAAATGGGGATAGACATGCTAAATGTTGGGAAGGCAGGAGGAAAGGAAGGCCAAAACAATAGTTTCACAGGGCCCTGCCTGGCAGAAACAGGATTTTGCAGGGGTTGCAGATGCACTTATAGTTTAGGGCAATGGAAGTGCTCCCATTTCACCACATCCTCACCCAGGACAGACTGAAATGTGGCCAACATCAGAGCACCAAGGCCTCCTTCAAGAAGGGCCCTATGGGGCATGGGTGGCTGGACTCCAATGTACTGGGCTGGTGAGCAATTGTGGTGCGTCCTATAGGCACCGTCACCTCACGCACCCACTTCTGTCCAGGTGCTTTTGAGATGGAGGTACAAGGATGCCATAGACTGGCCTCCCTGAGGAAGTTATGGGCGGTGTGTTTCCATAGCGACCGCAGACCTCCACCACAGCCTTCCCCAGTGCTGCCTGCAGCTCCCCTGCTGTTGCCATAACAGCTCCACACAGCATCAACACTTTTATTGAAGTTCGTCACAGACACTGTGAAGACATAAACCCATAGCACTTCCATCACACATGCTGCCTGGGGAGCACTGGAGAAGAGAACATCCCACCAAAAAAGGATGGTGACAAGATCTAATTGCTCCAAAACCAAATAAAGCTTGATCCACACCACTATGTGCAGAAGCTGCAAATGCCACAGCTTTTACTGGAAAATGTTAACAAAATGAGAAGATGGGAAGGAAAGCAAGGACTATGACTAATGGGATAACGTTTCAGACACCTCTAAAGCCAGGTTTGAGTACCTGTTGCTGCAACTGAAGAACACATGGGCCCAGCATTGGAGCTCTGGTTCAGGGAAACAGAAAGGATTGTGTTGCTCCCAGTTGCCCCATTCCTCCAGTGCCTTCAAGCAAACCCCAGCACTTCAGCTGTGCATTGAGGATAGCAACAGAGCAGCACAGGACACCGGCAACATAGTCTGTGATAAGTTCAGAAAATGGCAGCTATACAGACCAGGTCACACAGTGACCCCATGTATCTGACCACCAGTGCTAATGTTTCAGGAACTCCATTATTTTAGGTAGCACCATAATATCAATAAAAATAGTGTCAAATACAATCATTGACATAGAGCATATTTCACACATAAGTATAGACTACTTCGCTGGTTCTTTTTAAATAGCCCACCTATTAACATGAACAAAACCAGTGCTTTTCTTCAATAAGATGTCTTACACTTGTTCATATTCACCTCAAGTGCCTTTCCCATATGCTTGATCTCTTGCCCATCTGCTGGTTAAGTGGCCATAGGTACAGTATATTATCTAGCCAATGCTTAACAATATAAGTGGAAAAATAAATTAACTACTATGACATTTAGCTAGTAAAATATTTGCCTTGTTTTGTCCTGAAAAGACAAAGACCACATGCCATGTGCTTGCAGGGCTGGGCTTGATGGCTCAGCCATCTTTTCCTTTCCCAACATTGGAGCTCTGCACAGCCCACAGGAATGTGGCTACACACTTTCACATCTGGCAAACTGGGACAGTGGTCTCCTGCTGCTGGACAGACGCTTCTGAGAGCACAGCTACCATTTGAGTTTTTAAATTTAAGAAGAAAAGTTTTTTCTATGTCTCTCCTCTCCTTTTCACAGCTGTCTCAATCTCCCATTTCTGGTCACTGCCACTGTCCTTGGCTATGACCACCATTTTGCTCTTCATCTAGGTATTTCCCACCGTTTTGCAGAAACATGTCTTTCATATGCATTTCATATCCAAACTTGTTTGCTTCTTTGCCCTTGGTGTTTGCTTATTCTTGCACTGACCTTCTTTTCATATATTCATCCAATATTGGACCACCTCCTGGCTACCAACACTCATTTTTTACATTTTTTAGAGAAAAGCTACTGTGCTTTCTTCCATGATGATTTCTTTCCCCCATGCTCAGGAAATGTTCAAAATACCTACAAAAATTTGATAAAGGTTAGATTCGTAATGTTGCTAATTAATATCTGCTATTTTTTCCATGGATTTCTCATCCATCTTTCTTTGTTTTATGCTTGAGCTGAACTTTTTGGGAGGTAGGCAGTTCCTTTCAGCTCTGTGTCTGAACACTGTCCTGACTAGGTCCTGATGATGATACCCTGGAGCTCCACAAACACAAACAGCAAATTAGGTTTTTTGTCAAAATAAAATCCATGGAACTTTAGCTTTAGCAGAGGTTGAAGGTCTGGTATTTAACTCTACTTTGTCTCTTGGGACACTTTAGTTTGAACAGTGCATAGTGAGACATCAAGGCCTTGAAGCAGGGCCCTACCACCCTGCTGAATTAGGAACCACTATCTGGTCTTGGAGCTAGTGTAGGAAGAACCGCTACCCAGGATCAGTAGAACTTCATGGAAACACAGAGCAGTTGAGATCAGTCAGGACCTAGTCTACCCACTATTTCCAGAGCAGGGTCAGCCTAATCATGTTGCTCAGGTTGTCTGTTCAGAACAGGAGACTCCACAACTTACCTTCTAGTGTTCCATCACTCTCACTGTAAGAAATGCTCCTGAATTAATTAACATAGAGTTTTAGGCTGACAACTGCTCAGACAGCATCTTGATAGTTTGCGAAAGAGCAAAATGAGGACAGACAAGTGGACCTCTGAGCTCCTGAACCCAACTGTGCTTTTAGCTCATAACCAGCTCCACTGGAGGAGACTTCCCATGCTTTCTCCAGAGGAGGTGAAATCTCAAAACCTTTCAATGCTACTGAGCTGTCTAGTGCAACTACTCCAACAGTCGATATATGCACTACTTTCCCCTTGTAAGCTTCAGCAGCACCAGTGATGTGTATGGATTATCTGCTATTTATGCTGAACCCAAAACAGAGCACTACTAAAAATGACAAAGCAGGGCATCACCAATGCCAGACACATCAGCTCAACAGCCATGTGAGACTCCATCAAAGCAATCAAGACAGATTCACAATCTAAATAAGAAAGCCTGTTCACAAAGAAGCTGGACGTATGATGCAAGCTTCCCTGGGTATTCAAGGCAGCTAAAACATTTTTTGTTTTGAAGTTTTCCTTTTAGGCAGTGATTAATTATAGAATATTTTGGCCCAACACTGACAGGGACTTCTGAACTCTGTCTTTGGTTGAAAACTTTTTCCACTATGTGTGAAGTTGCAGTTTTAAACTTCAAAAGTCCAAACAGCGTAACATCCTATAAATTATAGCCTAGGACAAGTAAACTTCTGTTTAAAAATCCCTTAAAAAAACCGATCTAAAATTTTAATGGTTTTCATTATATAACTGCTATACCTTTGAATTGTCAGTGTATAAAATTAGACTTTAATGAGGTGGTTTTGGCAGTACTTATCTGACCACTACTAACAGGGCACATTTTAAAGACAACTGACCATAGTTTTCAGAGTGTTTTACACTTTCTTTTTGGAAAAAAAAGCCACAAACAAACAAAAATTTATTGACCACACGGTCATCCTCTGTGTTTTGTGTTCATGTTCCTGTTGGGATTTCATACTGAATAGAAGCCAAGCAGTAAGAATTGCGTTAGCTGGTGTCATTGTGATCATTTCACTCAAGTCTAGGGATTCTTATGTCATAGAAAAAAATATAATGAAATGAAGCTTGTGTAAACTTTTTCTAGCTGTAGATGAGCTCTCTGTGGATGTGCTTTTATGGTTCAATTCACACAGAGGAGTCTTTATGTGATAAAGGAGAAGGTTTCTTGCTAGCCCGGGCAATCATGTTAAGTTGTTTTCCTGAGATCTCTGAAGTTTCATAAAGAAAACATATTGTGGATTTTAGAATCTAAATCACGTCTATCAGCCGTAGGCTTGCACTTTTGCCACTAACTACTCTGCTGACTCATTGGCTGACTCATTCAATGAGTTTCATGTTGTTCAATATTAATTTAGCTTAGGGAGAAGCACGCCATCAAGCATTTGCTATCTTACACACACTCTCTCTCTCTCTCAACTTTGATTTGTAGCTAATAACAAAAAAGAGAGTTGGGCCAGCATGGGAAAATCCAGCATTTACCTCCCTGCAAACAGGCACGTGGCTACTCCCAGGAGTACTAAATGTGCAATGCAATGGCTCTGGGTGTTGCAGCTTAGTCTCAGTCCAAGTTGCCCCTAACAACAAAGTTCTATCATGAAGTGAGACTTATAAAAATGGTGCTGAAACCCTTCCAGTGCCTACACTCAAAATATTTAAATATTAATGTAAAGTGATGTTCTGAATATTTATTAGTAGAATTATAAGTGAATGCTTTCCTGGACAGAACTTGGCTCTTTTTTTTAAATTTATTTTAAATTCTAATGTATAAGCAAATACAGTCTGGGTTTATACCAAAGACAGCGGCTCAACCCTTTGCTGTTTATGTGCTTCATATTAAAGCTTTCTGAAATTCTTCAGAAAGCACACCCTGTGAAAATAGACAAAAATTATTTCAACAAATAGTACTGTTTGAACAGATTCTTATCACAGAAGGATGGTCATCTAATAATATTATTTTTTAGATCCCAAGTCAAGATGAAATACTGTTATATTATTTACACTACTGCAGTTCTAACCTTCCTTCACCCCAGCCTCGGCTATAAAAGGCATCCAAAGACAACAGGAGCAGCATCCTCCCTCTAATTAAATTAGAGCTGGCTAAGACAAAGCTCAAACATTTTTCTCAAAACACAGTCAGGGTTTTGGGCTTATTGCCTCTGTGCCCTTTCTTGTTTTTCAGTTTCACATCCACAGTTTTTTGGGAGCAGGGAATGCGCAAGTATTTGGAGACTTGCTGTCATCTGACTTTGTTTGCTCATGTACTAAAGGCAGCAAGAAACAGCAACTCACAACGGAGGTGACTGCTCACATGTCACAAGAGGCTGGAAACTATTAAGGCTAACCCATAACCTCAGAGACATTCCTGCCATCCAACATTCCAGGGACACCAAGTCCACTACTAGGTCTGAAAAAAATGGTAACATTTAATTGTAAATTGCAACCACTTGGTCTGGTAGCCCACAACCATGAACCATGTTCCTCATTTTTTGGTTGCTTGCCTGAGACCCCTAAGATATGACATGGAAGTCAGAGAGGGGAGGTGAAGTCTACTAGAAATCTTCCACAATTACCATCAGGCACTGAAACCTAGTGGGCTCTTCTGTGAGTCTGAGCCAATCTTCCTCAGTGGTGGTGGAGCACCCTAGTGATGAAAGCACAGCAAAGTCCACAAAGAATTTACTAGTTTGTACTTAGCAGGGAAATCAGAAGATGGGCTGTAAACTTTAGAGTTAGGAGTGAATAGAAACACCACTCATTCCAGTACAGCAATCACCACCTATCATTACCACTTGAATAATGCTGGATCTGGAGAAGAAAGAATTTATGCTTATGTAATTGGACTTTCATAATCATGTGCCCAGAGAAGTCAAAATAAGATCGTACATACTTCATCCTTCTGTTTCCTCCCTTTTGAGTGTTTTAGTGAAGAATCTTATATTTTAGATAACTGTAGTTAAGCACATAAAAGAAGGCAACCTCCCTGCATATGCTTAAAACTATGCATGGAGCTGCATATACCAGAAGCCAAACCAGAACTGAGGTAAGGCCCATAGATAAATTAATAGAAACTGAGCAGCAGGGATCAGACTCTTACAGACGTTGTTTATCCCCTGTGTCTTAATTCTCCTTGAAAATGAATAAAATATCACTTTCTTACTTCCCGAGAGTCTTCTGGAAGAAGAACAATATACCCAGACACTACTGTAATGAGGCCATCTAAAGGATATACAGATAAGAAAAACATCTGCTGTCTTCTGTAGCAGCCTTTCCTCTTCTCCCTGTGTTCGAGGCAACAAACTAGGTTTTTTTCAGAAGCAGAGATTATTCAGCTTTATTCTAGTGTATGCAGAAGTTTCATCATATTTTGTCTAATCAAAGATTTTATCACTGTATCATGCACCACACCTGGTTCCTGTATAAGAAAAGCAAAATTTCTGGCAAAGTCTGTTGTCAAACTTTGAGAACATTTGGCTGAAAATGAATACTCCTTTCCCACCTAGTCTGCACACACTCACAGCCTACCTGGCTTTCTGCATGGCTGGAAGGTAACAGGAGAGGGAGAGAAAATCAGGTCAAGAGTTGTTTTTCTCTCTGCTCCCCATTGCCAGAGGCAGAGTTCACTCTGACTTCTAGTTCACTTGCAAGGCTTTTACATAAAGCTCCACAGAGCTGTGCTGGTAGACTCTCTCTCTTCCATCAACACAGTAGATTCCCTTTATTTATTTGGAATCATAGAATATACTGAGTTGGAAGGGACCCGTAAAGATCACTGAGTCCAACTTCTGGCTCCACATAGGACTGGCCACATTTAGTAATCTTTCTTCCACTTCCTGGTACCATGAAAGGTGCTTTGACACCAGGTTTGGGAAAGATCTACCAGTCCAAGTCCAGAGGTCAGTAGGAGAATTATGGTGCTGGACAGGTTTACAAGCCTTTAGTAAAATTTCCTTGGGAATGTAGAACTTCTTGTGTTGGGACTCATGTGAAAAAGCCTTTCAATTCCACTACAGAAGTGTAATAGTATAGAAATCTGTTTTTTTTCAGGGAAGAGGAGGATTTAGGAAACACAGATTCTATTCCTCTGGAAGTCCCTATGAACTAGCGAACATGATTTTTCCTGAGTCTTTTTCATCAGCTTCGTTTTTTCTCACCTTTGGCTTCATCCCACTCTCATTCTCTCTTGCCAGCCAGCGTGTAGCTTCTCATGCCCATCTCAGTATTTTTCTCCAGGAATATGAAGTGGTATAATCAGCTTCATGTAATAATACATCTGATTAACAAAATGCTAACAGTATCTTTAATAAAAGCAGCTGATGAATGTTTTATCTCTGATAGCATGCATTCATACACCATAGACATAATTATGCTAGCCCTTTTACGTAGGGTAAAAAAGACATATGTCAACTTCACCTAGAAGATTGTAAGAGACTTTGATTTCTGTCTTCTGTCACTTCAGCAGTGGTTTCTGCTTTATGCCCCTTCAGGTCTAAGCCCTAAAAGACTTTTCTCTCATTTCTGTGTTGTTCTGTGGGATGGCAACTTTTAAAGTCCCGACTAGACAGAGGTCCTTTTCTTATAATGGACAAATTGAATGCTAATTTCTAGTTGCATGAACCTTGGTATTCTCTCTTGATTAAATCTCTTGTAGAGTACAAAACTGTTTTTTAAACATGAAAAACATGTCATTAGCAAAGCTTGTCTTGCTGATATTTTTATCTCCTATAATCTGTGTCATGCTTTGAAGTCTAATGAGGCAAGCCACTCTGCACTCCTTAGGTAGCAGTGCGGAACAAAGGATTTGAAGTGTTTGGTTGCTTCTCTTTCTTGGGAATTAGCTTCTTTTTTGCTAGGAAGGTAGTAGTTTTTGAATTTAGCAGGCCATTATGCTTCCTGGTTTATGTTCATACTGAAGAATTCCATGGAAAAGCACATGAGAAGAGATAGGAAACACTGCTGCAACTAATAACAAAAGTAAAAAGAATTAAACTCTAAAAATCTTAGGCAGCCTTCAATGTAAATCACTCTAAATCCTTATCTCCAGATTTGCTTTTTCAATAATTCATTTTATTCAGATTACATCATTATTCACTATGAGAAGCCAGACTTGGAAATCTTGGAAATATACCTTAGTGTATATGAGCACTATCTATAGTTCTTACAAAACTACATGGTATACTATGCCACACAAGCATCACAGGGTTTTTGAGGGGAGGAGGAGGAAATTGCCAGACATGTTTGGGCAAAGTGAATCTCTTGCTGGGTCTGCTATTCATGCTATTATTAAATAGGTTATATGTGGTCTTTCAAAGAAACTGGGGATATGAATGTCACTGAACAAACTATAAAATACTGATATTGTATATCACAGAAGAACGTTTTTGTAACCCCAAAAGAAGTCTGAGGAATTTAACATGAACAGAATGAGAAGGGACAATTAGTTAGTGGGCTGTCTAGGCAGCTCTGAAGTACTGAAGGCACTTGGCTCCAGCTAAAGCCATCTGGAATATTTCCATTTGTACTCAAATCTTAACTGGAAAGAAATGTCAGAGAGGGTAGGTAGAGTCATATAAAACTTAGGGAGCCATCTGGAGGCCCTATGAAATGTCTGGAGCCCCAGTTTTTGCAGACAGGACATGCCAGAGTATGTAGGTGACAGGTATAAAAAAAACAGATAAAAAGAGAATGCAATTGTTAAGTGCAAATAAGATATGCATTTTTATATTTACCTATATATTTACAACTTTTGTCCAAAAGTGTCAATAAAAGCTTGAGATTACGTCTTCCTAATTATGTTTGGGTTTTTTTTTTCCACAGAACATTTTGGTGCTGGAAACAAGATGAATCTGGATGGAATCAGCAAACATGGGATATGGTAACAGGAGGGAGAACCAGGAAAAGATGGTGCATACAGGGATCAATTGCCCTGTGTGTGGTGATGGACATCCTACCCATCTGGCAGTTGGGCAGCCAGGTGAGAATTCTAGGAAAGGCAGTTTTCTTCCTGCACTGCATAAAACAGAGGCGCAGCTCATGGCTCCCGTGTGCTAGCACTGCCACAGCCCTTTGTAGCATCACCCTGCTGTAAAGATGTGAAGGGCCAGTTCATAGTTGAAATACACAGCTGATGCTGGCAGGGATGTGCTGTGCAAAATCGCTGACCTGCAGAGCTGAAACTGCGGTGGAAATGCTATTGAAAACCTCTGGATTATGGAGTTTGTGCTGTGTGGTGGCTACACATTACCAGGTTGGGAAAGTAGAACCAGACTTGGGAGCAAAGCAAGGGCAAAAGGTTTCTTATGCTAGCTTCTCTTTTAATTCCTCCCATGCACACACTGCTGCACTGTCATCTACAGATTCAAAGGAGTTTTAACAGCCCCTGAAGAGCTGAATAAGATCAAGCAATCTTCACTCAGATCCTCCTGAGAACTTAGTGTGTGAAGAAAATGATCAAAAATGTAATGGCTTGCCTACCATGGGAATCTGAAAAAATATTCCTCACGGCTGGATCTACCTTTACTGGTTTCTGGAGGGACAAAATTACAAATGATTTACAAAGCTTTTCAGTGTAACATGGGCATTCTGCCATTTAAACACAAATGAATAAAACATACTCCAGAACTTATACAAACTCCAGGTGGACTGGTGATATTTTTTCTTGTCTTTGCTGGCCATACAGAGATGCCCAGACCTTTTTTCAACCTAGGAAGTAGCCTGGAAAGTACAACACCCTGCAACGCTTTGTCTATATTGAAGGATGCCAAGCACACATCAGTAACTCATGCACATGCACAGTTACCATCCAACTCTTTGGGAACAGAACATGTGGCCATTCTAGGACCAAGCAATGTAAACTCCCTTTGCTGCAGCAAAATTTCTTGTCTAAATTATCACAGCAAAGGCCCTGTGCTCCAGATGGCCTAAACAAAGTGTGGACTTCCCTCCATACACTGAATTCCAAGCTTGCAAACGTCACATCCCTCCATGGGAAGATGAGTCTCAAAGTGACCCAGCTTCACCTCTGGCTGGTCAACTACCTTCCAGCCAAAACTGATCAGGAACTGTAACAGCAGAGGAAGAGAGAAAATAAATGTGCGTGTTTATAAAATCTCTCCCCACCTACCTTGCTCAACAAAATACCATCATCCCAGTCCCTTAGAGCACAGTTTTATTGTTTGGACAGAGAATTGACAAACAAATGTCAATACAAACTAGTTCCTGAGCCAAAATGACCTAGGTCTATTGCCCACAACCTCAAGCCAATCTATGCACACTGACAGGGAAGACATCTGATTTTGCTAAATCAGAAAACCCATGCTTTCATTTTACTGCCATTCAGGTTCATGTTCCAGTTCACTGCCATCAATCGTTGCTCTTGAACAGATATTCAAGGCAAAGACAAAAACAGACCTTAAGCGCTGCAGGTCTTAGCACCACAAGCTTTGGGAGCCCAGTACATCAGCCAGTGTTGAGCTTGGGCCTTGCTCAGAAAACAGTTGAACTTTTGTCCTCCCCCTGAGAATGTACATAGCAGTGTGGGTGTGCTTACAGCACCTTAAAGGACTGGGCTGTTCTCAAATTGCAATATGATATCACGAAACAGTAGGAACAATGTTAGAAACACTCTGTGCCTGAAGTAGGATAGCGTGCCACACCCCAGTACAAAAACACAGAAATGTGTGTTTAGAATATCTGTGGGAATGCAACGGGGCTGACTGTGAATTTGCCGATACTGCAGGCGTGCCAAATCTAGCAAGCTGCCTCTGGAATGACCGCCATTGGCAGCTGCCAAGCGTTGCCAGTCATCTCATTAGCAATGATCTGCATCTGCCAAGGAGAGAAGCTGCTACAGTGAGTTACAGCTGCTGAACTGTGCTCTTGCTGAGGGCTAGTGGGCACTGAGGAAGGAGAGACACTGCCTTCATGTCCAGTGGAGTCTCTCCACTCCACTCAAGGTCTGAAGCAAAATGCTGAATCTACACCCCTTGTATCCTTGCCCTTCCCTTCTCCCATACACACTACAGAGAGCTCCAGTTTGAATCCAAACAATTTTTCCCATGCAGGAAAGTGAGAAAAAAATATCATATCTCAAAATATCCCCCCAACAAAAACAAAGCCAATGCAGTAACCAAAGCAAATTTCTAACTCTGAGAAGGAAAACTGGCAGGAGCTCTGTGAAACCAACTAGCAGCTACTCCAGTCTGTCCTTCCCACCACAATTTTATACAGAAGGTGCCCAGAAAGCATGGGTAGGATGGAGGAGGCAGAAATAAATGACCTAAGAGTGGCAAAAGAAATAGTTGGTGCAGAAACTCCTGCATAGATATTAATGATAGACAAAATAGGTACTCAGAGGTTTCTGATCAGCTTTCAAAAGCAAGTGGTTTTAGGTGCTGCACAAAAGACAGAGCCCAGCCTGAGAAATTTTCAGTCTTGCTAAGTATCATTTGCTATTTCTGGTAGTGCTCCTCTAGTTATGAACTGAAGCCCCACTGTGTTAAGGACTACACACAGAAGTGGAAATGCTGAGCTCTACTTAGAGAAGTGAAGCAGATGGAAAACAGACAGATACAGGGAAAACAAATGCATTTTGAGTAGTCCTGGCAGAGGTCCCATGATCACGGTTTACAGTTCACATAGGTTTTTGCAGGCTTTCCTACAAAGATGAGTTGCATCAGGAGCCTGAGAGGTTCAACATTGCCACATTGCAGGTGGTTTTAGAGAGCTTCTCCAAACATGAAGGCCAGGATGGAGAAGATCATGGAAGCTGGGGCATCTAAAGAATCCAATTAGTGGTGGCAACTGGCTTTCAATGTTAAAAGACAGGGAAGACACAAGTAATTATAAAAGTATGAAGCATATAAATCTGAAGGCAATTCTAAAGCATCAGATGCAGCAGAAAGGGAGTCTCTGAGCAACTGTGGGTTGCGATTGTGAAGATGTTGAAATAATCAAGTAAGACCAAGAGCTTTGAAGCTTGCAGAGTAAGAAAAACTAAAGCTAAAGTGGTGTATTTTTGAAATAACAGAAGATTGTAAAGCATAAGAGAAATGTCCTCATTGTATGAATATAAGCATTCCTTTTACAATTTTTCTTAAATGAATGCTCCTGTGGAAGGAAAATAATCAAATCACTAGCAGTTTGCATTGTAATCTGAAGTCTGAGATTCCACCATCACCCCACTATCAATTTGGTTGACTTCAGGGTATCTTCGGAGTGGTATTAGTTATTTCTCCAGAATAGTTTCCAGGTACCAAAGGAAAACCAGATTGCCTGTAAAATCCAACTTCCAGCATCCCACTTTAAATTCAGGGACTGGTACTGGTATGCAGCACTAAAAAGACATAAAATGTGGCTTAGAGCCACAGAATATGTTTACTCAAGTAGCCCAGGGAACACACAACCAGTCATGAACAGCTAGCGCTCTGTAGGCATCTGGTAGTGAGGGAAGAACTATGCTATGGCCTTGATGAAGAAAAGGTAGGAATTTAATTTCTGACTGTTAAGCAGTATTCAAAAACAATGGATTATAAAAAGAAGGTAAACTCACTCCATATTTTCATCCTCTATTAAAGAAGGTGAAGGTTTATCAATGTTGCTTTAGGATTCAAAGATTTTCACAATGCGGGTTGTGGGCTGTGAAAATGGAACGGGAAGATAGCTTTGAGATTTTCAGCTACAGCACTGTAATGGTTAGAGGTGTCCTTAAAGTTGGGACAAGCAACAACTGCTGAGCTGGCACGTAGTTCCTGCCACCCACAGAGAACTGTTAGCGTAAGCGCTGAAAGCAGCTTTTAAGTGGCCTCGCCTGGTAGGGGAGAGCTGCCAAGGGATATATATTTTGGGACCTTGGTAGTGACTCTTTTCATGCGGTGCCATTTGTGGATGATATACAGAGCAGTACATAGTTCACCTGTTTGCTGAAAATATTAACTACAAACCTTACTTGTTTGATTTAGTCCTCTTGTGATGTGGGAGGCACAGCAGCGCGAGGCTGGCTGGCAGCGTGCTGCTGCTAGGCCCTGCAAGTAGGGCTGGGAGTTGGCTGAGGAGCCTTTCACAGGCTCACACTGTGTATTCAGGTCTGTGGCACCATTCTCATGCCCTCCTCTGCCTCACCAGTTGTCCATCTCCTACACAAGAGGTTACTGATAAGAAGGACTGCAGATTTCCAAGAATATCTGCAAAATGAGAGCAATTCAATAGTGAAGAGGTAGATAGGGTACCCTGAAGTTTCTAGTGTCAGCCATTGCAACATCTTTTACAGAAAAGGCTTAAAAGCATAATCTCACTAAAAAATAACGATAACAGTGCTTACTTCTCATGATTATTTTACCAAATGCAAGTCTGGACAGGAATGGAAAATGAAGACTGAGTATTGCATTAATAATGATTAAGCCTGATGTTAATCCTGCTTAAATTTCCACATCAGTTTCTAACTTGAAGTTTCATTGCTTGCTGGGTTTCAACCATCTGTTTTTCTTACCCCTTACCTTGACTTTTATTACACCCTTCATTAGAGAGCATAGACTTAATGTATGCTAAGCAGCTGTAACTTTTATTTTCTATTTATTCAGCAAAATTTTTAGTGATCACAGTGGTATTCTGTGGGGAAAAAGTCATTAGGATCCAATGAAGATCTTCAGCCAATGGTTAAATCAGAAGTTATCTGGCAACTTTCAATGGCTTTGGGTATGAGGTTGAGTCTGAGGCAGAAATGGAATTAGACCTTGGCATCAAAGTTCCCATAAAAGAGAAACCTCAGTAGGGGAAAGAACTTTGCCCTTTAAGCTGGAAAGTTTTATTAGGGATGATACAAATCAATATTTATTGAATTGCTTGCACTGTAGGAGGGCAGGTGAATGATAGACAAAAAGTGCTGATGTATTGTTTTCCCTCCTGCCTCACTTGGCAATACCTTTTTCACAATGGAGCTGCTTCTCTCCTTGCAAATACAACATGTTCATCACAGATTAGTCATAAGGGGAGAGGTAAAATTAGAGTATGCCAGCACACCTGAAATAGCAAAGCAATGCAGGGGGAAAAAACAATAAATATCAATTGAGTGTTTGCTCAATTGATCTAGGTATACTTTGAGGGTCTCTGGGTAAAACTTTGAGTTCAGTTTCTCCACATATAACAACTGCAGCATGCAATTCGTAAATGATTTTAGCAGGGATCTTGAGTTTTCTGGGAACTGGGGTATGCTGCTTTTTAAGGAGAGAACAACCTGAGCCCAAGGAGTGTTTCTGGGACTTAGATCTCAGAGAACCCCTCAGGTCTCCTGCAGGGATCAGACAGGGATACTTCAAAGGCTTTTCCCCTCTAGCTTAGTGGCTGAGTGAGGGCGTTCACTGCGTAACTGTGCTGGTTGTTACGAAAACAAAGATGGAAAGGCTGCCGGCACCACAGGCCAGGCCCCCACAGTTCTGAGTCTTCCATGCACTGATCAATCTACATTTTAAGAAGCAGTTCTGTTTGCTGCTATGTAGAAGGATTGTCTGGCTCAGAGTTCCACAGACAGGTTTCGTAATGTCTAGTGCGCCAGGCGACTCATGGAGGGTTGTAAAAGCGACTCAGCCTTGGATTGCCTTGAGGCCCCATCTCCACAGAGATAGCTCATGAGGAGCTGTGTAGATAGCTCAGACTTGAGTTGTCCCATAGATTGAGACTAAACAGAGCAGTGCTGCGTAGTTCAACCAAATGAAACCTGGGTTGACCCTTAAATTCCTTCAACAAACAATATGCCCTGGATCCCAATCAAGCCACTATTCAGCTGCCTGGCAGTAAGATAAAGGCAAGCCAGAGAGTCTCCATTTGTCTTCAATGGGCCCAGATCATGCAAAGATATGCAACAAGTAGGGCATAAAATATAGGGACACACTGCTAATGACAAACATGGAAGGTGGTATTGTCCACTAGGACACAGCCCTGCCCACTGTCACCTACAACAGGCATAAAATCAAATAAAATCCCCTTGGATTTAGTCTGAGATGGGGGAACAGCTTCACCAACTTTGTGAGGAGACTCTTTCCCCTTGGCCAGGAGTCTGGCTGAGGTAAGGTACTGAGAACCCTTACCTGGAGAGACGAGTAAGTGAGTATTTGCTATGCTTTAAGTTTGTAGTCTCGGGTTATTGACTAACACACACGTAGTATTTAGTGCGCTGGTGATAGTGTGTTCTGTGAATCTGCTGGGGTTGTAACATTGAACCTTGTGAACTGCCCGCGGGCGGCAGCAGTGAGTGAAGTGACTGTTGCGGGCGGTAACACTGAATTCTGTGACCGTTGTGCTGGCAGCAGTGCGTTTTGTGACTCTCCTGTGGTTGTGATAAGTGTAGCCGTACTTCTAAACTGCAATAGTCCATTTCTCCATTGTATCCATAAACCCTGCCATAGTGTCATACTGAATCTGCACACGGATTTTAAATAAATTTTTTTTTTTTTTTTAAACCCTGAAGTCAAGTGTTTTTCCATCACACTACAGTCATGGGCCTTTACTATGAGGCAACACTCTCATCGGAGTTAAAAACAGTCTTTCCCACATACAAATACAAATTTGTAGCACGAGCCAAAGGCTCCCCAATGGCCTGGCAGCCCTGCTCCCTCTGAAGGGAACCTTTCAGCCCCTAGAAAAATTACTTCCAACCCATAATCTGCTGACACCATTTTAATAGACAAGATCCTCTGAAGTTGCTCATGTCAATGTAAAATTGAGGCATGGCTCCTGTAGTTCAGGTGTGGGGTATTAGTGCTACCTGCTTGCTGTTGCTCCCTGAGGACCTAGACTGGTCTAGGGTTCCCTAGGGCATGAAGACCATCCTGCCAGAGCATCTTGTTTGCATGTCTTTCATCTCTCCAGTGATGAAGAACAGCCTCAGCCATTCATACTAGGAACTGTGCTCAGCTCTTCTGGAAACCCTGTCACAGCAGAAAAGAAGGAAAAACTGCTCCTACAGTATCCCAACCAAAAAAAAGAGGTGTTACCATGAAAGAGAGAACCTGGATCAGCCTTTCCAGCCCAATGGGCTAGTCCATGGCTAAGAAAATGTAAATGGACCAGGATTTTGTGATTATTTTGCATCTTCCCTAAAAGAAGGAAGTGAAATCAAATTAGGCCATTAAATGCAGTCCATAGCACCAACTGCATTTGTGGGGTGTGTGTGTAAAGGATGTGAAATTTAGAAATGCATCTTTTATTTGGATGAACTTAATTTTGAATAATCCCACAAACGGTATCAGAGGGTTTGTTGCATGAAGCAAAGCATGAGGTATTTGTGTGTTTGCACCCCGGAGTGCAGGCAATTCTACTATCTGCCTTCTCTGGTTTCCTGGACCCAGCAAAGACAGAGATTTTTTTAATCTATCGGTTTTCCTATTTGTTTCAGTTGCTGAGGGTCTATGTAACCAGTGATTAACTCCTGCATTACCACAGAGTGCTTCTAGTCATTTAAGTGAACTGGGTCCTTGTCTGCCTGATAGTAATGCACCAGTTACTAATACTTTTTCAGAGGTTATGACTAAACCACAAATCAAGAGCTGTTCTTCATCAGGAGACTGGATCTCAAGGAACTTACCCTGGGCCCCTCCATCTGGCCAGCCCTGTGCCTTCCTTCCCCTTTATCATCCTCCTTCTCTCCAAGGAGCTCCTTTTCCCTAAACTCTCACATCCTGTTCCCTGCTCCTGTTTGCCTTTCCCTATACCTTCAGTCATTATATCTTGCAGATTTATGCAAGGAAACACATTATCTAAAAACTTATTTTACACATAAAGGATTGAGAACCCGAAACATGTAAATCCAAAATATTGGTCTGGGATGTTAATGGTGAAAGACTGGATATCACTGGCAAAACCCCAAAACTAATCCAGTTGCCCACTGAAGCATGAACAAATGCAGCCCCAATGTCTCCAAAACCACTAAGAACAATTAATTCACCCCACATAAGCTCCAATGCACTTCCTCTGAGTGGGGCATCTCCATTTTCAAGGGAAGCAAACCAGTGTCCCTTGCCGCATCCGAGGCGGGAGCCAGACTGCCAGCAGGAATTCTGCCATTCATTTCCCTAGCAAAGTCCTGGAATTCATCCCATTTTCCTGGCAACAGATTTTTGAATGAAATATTCAAGCCTGAATATCTTTTACCCTGAGGTTCAGGATGGCAAAATCTGTCTCTCATATATTTGATTAACACCTTAAAAACAATTTCTTTCCTCATCTGTGGCTTCTTGAAACACATCTGCCCTGCTGTGCTAGATGCCACAGAAATAACATTTTGGTATTAGTCTGCAGTGACAGTCCCTTTCGCTTCGCCTGCTTTTTACATAACATCATATGACACAAGTTACAGATGTGATGGCCAGACAGAGAGTTACGTGTGACGAGTTCGTCTGTTGCTGGCAGTGCGGAGTGCTACATGTTGCATAAGCAACAAAAGGGGGAGCAAAACACAAATGGGGGAGTAAAGCGCAAGCGGGGGAGTAAAGACAGCCTTGTCCAGTCCTGTCTTCTCTCATTCACTTTTTATCAGTTTTACACTTCAGCATTTTTCTTTTTAGCACTTCTCTTGCTTTCTTCATGGACGCCACCTGGTTTGCATCAGCAGTTAGCTCTGTAAGACAGCAACTAATTGACCGAATTACTCTTAGGATACCAGAGACCTGAAGAGGCTTGTGGAATAACTCAGTCATGTAGGATAATTCAAAGGGAAGGATAAGTCAAATAGGGGAACAATTACAAGAACCGCTCTGAGCCTCAGTAACCTGAATGGCAGTTACTGAGGAGATGAATCCCTGCAGGGCCACGGACTGAACTGCAACTTTTGAGGACTTTATTGTCCCTTCATGGGATATTTCAGTGTTTGGGGGTCAGGGTGTGGAATGGGTTAGTTAAGTTACACTTTTACTGCAGCTTCAGAACAAAAGCATATGTAATCTTTGTGTCAGAAAGGCATAAATACCCCAATGATGTCCCTGGTAGATACACTGAGAAACAGTTTTAGAACTAGAAACTCCCTGTTGGAGAAAGTGTTTGCCATCCATAGAACCCAAGGCATGACACAGACTCAAAATATGTCCTCATTTTATACAAGAAGAAAAGGGCGAGTGATACTGCATGAGGGTCTCCAGGCTGGAGTCAGGCAGAGTGGTGGGGAGCCTGGCACTCCAGACTGGGCTCCTACTACCCTTGGGTAGCCAGCCCCTCACCAGGAAATCCCAACGTTGGCGTGTGCTGTCCAGGCTAGATGAACCACCATGGTGATGCACATTTCATTGTGGTGAAAACAGCACTTGTTAATCTAAATCTATCTTAAAAAAAAAAAAAGGGAAAATTCCATATAAACATACCCTTGTTCTCCATCTGTACGAATGACAGTAGGCATATGCTGTATGAATTAACACATTCTTTGCTCTTCTCTCCTGCAAAGTAAATTCTGTATTTCAGATGGTAGTTGTGCTGTCATTTATTATGACCTAGGGTCTTTCCTTAAAATTTTGGCAACTGAACTGTTATAGCAACTGTCTTTCCATAAATAGTTCAATTTCATTAAGACTTACCAACAGAAATGCAATTTCTCTCTCCCTCTCTTTCTCACACTGAAGTACAACACCCTACCCCACAACCCCAGTGCAGCACAGGCTTCCCCCACTTAGGGGATTTCTTTTTTTCCTTGAATTGCTTACACACTTTGTTTCCCTCATATCATTAAAACTCCTTACTGCAGATTTTTTTCAGCCAAGTTTATGCAAGCAGCCTCATAGTCTAGAAATACTATCTGTATTTTATTCCCTGCATTTGCATTGTATATGGTATTCTTTTTTTTTTCCCCATATTGAATTCATTTGGAAAACTTACCTATTTCTTTGGTTCCTTCCTTGTTTTCCTTCTACCACAAAACATATCTCCTTATTCTTTACTTGGTTTTTAAAAGAAAATATTACTGGGTTTTCTTCTGGTACTGCTGTCTCCCTAAAATGATTTAAAACAGAACATTGCTAGCTCAGCTCTATTACAAATAAAGCTCAAGGCGCTCTGCTTCAGGAAAGCCAGAGACTGCAGAGGGGAGCTGCAAGAATGCTTCAGAGGACCAGAAAACATGATCTCTGAGAAAGGGTGAATGAAGAGAAGATGTTTAGTGTGCAGAGAGAGTCTGAGGGAACAAGCCAGTATTCAAGCATGTTGAAAAAGAAATGTTTCAAAGAAGGGAAAAAGATTTTCTCTGTGTGCATACAGCAGTGAAGGTAGGAATGGGCAGCTGCAGTGAAGGTAGGAATGGGCGGCCAAAACTGTGAAAAGGGAATTCAGACTAGATGTAAAAAGAAAACTCTTAACTAGAAAACTTAAAATATAGTGAAACCATGGCTTTATTGCCAGATAAGCCCTGGGAGATCCACTACTAGACACCTTCAAAACCAAATAGGTTTGGCAAATATCTGAATGATGACAGAAATGCAATTGATCCTTTGTCAATGTAGGGGTGAATGAACTTTTGAGATCCTCCTGAATCCCTATTTTATATGATTCACTCTTCTGCCACATCACAAAAAACACACTGTGGACTATAACTGCTTAGGGTGGAAACTGAGAAGGCAAATTAAGTTTAGTAAAAGTTAGATCCCTGCTACAAAGAGGTGTTTTGAAACTAAAACATGGTGTTTTGAAGTTAAAACATGCAGTTAAATAAATTTATAATTTTTTTTATTAAAGCAAGAAAATTAAAATGGAATAATTTATTTTACTCATTGCAGAAGAATGTGACATGCACCTTGCATAGCTGGAGACATTCAACAAAACAAAACGAAAAAGGAAATATATTAAAAACCTATCAGATGCACTTATAGACTATGACAATTGTATAAGGACATGACAATGCCAAATTTAACCTCTTTGTATATTTATCTCATCAGTTATGCATCTGAGATAGCAGGGAGATCCCTTTTCAGAGGGCAGCAGGTGAGAGAGAGCGTGGTGCACACAGGGGCTCCATGACCCCCACCACCCTGCAGCAGCCCTGCCTACATTAATGCCATAGGAGGCTTAAGGGATCATTTTCTGCATCATATTGGAAAACTGAAGGCCTGGCCTAAGTTAATAAAAAGCTATGGAATGTAACTTCCCAGGCCTTTAAAAACATCGGTGTCTTAATGGAAAACTATTAATAGAATGACACTGAAGATTTCAATACTTTGGAGTCCAGCCTGCCCAGCATACAAATAAGCAGTTTGTTCTTTTTTGCCTACAGTCATTAAACTGATTGCAAATTCAATCTGTGATCTGAAAACTAGTTTTCTTCTGCAAGCTCACGAACACCGAGATGATACTTCTGTCCGTACAGGTCTGTTGATGCCTTTTGGAGCTGTAGACTACTGAAAACTAGGACCTGCATGGTTTCTTATTTACATAAGCAGGCTCTGCAGTCACTTAAGTTTGAACAAAATAGAAAGGTTTTACTTCTTTTCAAGATACCAATAAATGAACAGACTCTACTTTGTGGTTTTCTTTCTTAGCCATGTTAATTTGGCAGCTATAGCAGGAGGAGCTTGTTTTTGTCACTAAAATAAGATCCAAGCGAACTCTTACAGGGAGCACATTACAGATAAAAGCAATTTCACAGTCAGTTTTCAGAAAAAAATGGCAGCTGAGATGGAAAGACACACATTATGTTAATAGTAAGAGAAGTGAGAGAGGTTTCAAAAGAATTTTAGTTAAGGAAAGGGAAAGAAACTCCAGGTTTCCTTAATGGCAAAAGGAAAAGCAACCATAAGTGCTTTAGAAGTGATATAAAATAGAGGTACGATAAAAAGGAATGAAGGTAAACTGTTATTTTAAAGACCAATCAAGTGGTGAAATGGAGGACATAAGACAGAGGCAGGGCAGCAACTGACTCACAAGCTCATGGCCATGATGAGCCAAAGCAGCCCAGGACACAGGACAGACCTGTGGCCACAGGGCTACAGCTCAAGGCACTCGTGGCAGACAGAGACCAGGAGCATTTTCCTTCCTAGGTCCTATGTGAGCCTGCAGTATGGTGAAATAAAATCATCATGAGGTTCCTAATGTTGCAGGCACTTTCAAAAAAAACAACCAAACAAAAAAACCTCCAACATTTTAGCCAAGTTCTCCAGCTTCATTTCCGAATTCCTCTGGATTTTGGGTCTGCTGGAACCTGGAAAAGGAACATCATGTCCCTCAATAAGTTAGACTCATGTATCCTCTCTGCTTCTTCTCTCACAGGCAGATGAAATGTGCCTTTCAGACTTGCCACTCAACTATAGACAGAGCTCCTGCAAGGCAGCCAAACAGGCACCAATTTTCTTCCACATGCGAAACTGAAACAAAGTTCAGGCAGAAATAAGCACAGTTGCCTAGACCCTAAGTGTCCAGTCCCATTACAGATTGACATGTCTTCCCAATATAGTCAGACCTTGAACTATCAACAGAAAAAGATAACCGCGTCACATGTTGTCATGCCAAAAGGGCCTGTGTGTTACAGAATGACCAGCAAAGTTTAGTGAAAATTATGGCAAAAAGGTCTCTATCTTACTTTCCTTTCATAGGGGCATATGGCAATAAAAAGAGGTAATTGTGCAATGACTGTGGTGGGCTGTGGAATGACCATGCTGTGTTTCTTGATGGGCACATGGTGGGCATTTAGTTCCTAGCACAGGAGTCCTTGCTGTACCCAGTGACTGGTAAATAACTCAAGTGAGACCTCTGGTTGGTGGTTATTATCTGAGACCTTGAAAAACATCAGAAAGACTCATTTTTTAGCACTTTATTATACATCCTGGTATGTCCTTTCATTAGCTCTTGGAGACTGAAAATACAAGAGAAAATTGGTAAAGGAAGAACAAAAGAAAAGGCCTCTATCGACTGCTTCCCCATAGACTTGTTAAAGAAGCAACACATTAAAGGTGATACCTGTCTTAAAATCGAACACTTCCACCATGCAGCAGTTGTAAAGAGTTTTATTGTTCTTTCTACTATGCCAGGCCAGGCTTAGAGGATGACACTCCATGGTAGTGTGCATCAAATGACCTCAGTTAGGAGTTGCCAGACTTCTTTTCCCAAACAGGACAGGGGTCTGGGAACAGCACAGTGGCAGAGCTCTTGTGTACAATGTCCAACAGTCTGTGGAGACCCTGTGTGGAGTATCTAAATCCCACATATAGTTCAGGTAGGTGGTCATGCTCCCGGAGCCAGAGCAAGAAGGGTCCACTGCAGAAGGTTACTGAAAAAGACTGGGTGAAGAAATTTATCATAAATACTCTGGATTTCTAGTCCACTTTTAATTATTCTATTGAATATCTCTTTTGCATGAAAACAGCTTACAGTATTTATGAAATACCTTGTTCACTGAAAATTTGGATTAATTAGAATCAGTCTGATTTCCAAATACAAATTGATTGTGTTGACATGTTTGACCAAAATAAAAGCTCAAAAGAGAAGAAAAAAATAACCCTTCTTTTAAGACATTCATCCTAGCTTGAGAAACCTGTTTCAAATCTCTCCTATGACCTCTTCCAGAAGAGATTGCAGGTAGGACTATCTAAAGGAAGTTAATTTCAGTATCAACTAATCAACATGCTTCCAATTTGTAGAAATAATTTACTACTGACCAGAGCAGGGACTGGCAGATGGGCCTCCCCAAGTCGTGACCTGCAGATGAGCTCTCTGGCCCACTACAGACACAAGTGCTTTCCGTTTCCTCTACTATGGGACTGTTTTGGCAGAAGAGAGGCTCCATAGCACATTGGTTGCTGGGATTACTCTACTGGGATGACAAAGATCCACTTCAGATCTGTTTCTAGTCAGGAAGGATAAGGATGAACTTAACTCCCAGGTGAACAGCATGTCCTGGCCCTACAGGACACCTTTTGAAGTTTCTGTGAAACTATTTGATAAATTTCTACTTCTCCCAAAACTGTCAAACCTGTTTTCTTTTCCAAATCTTCTGGCTTAACAGCCATCAACCCCACAAGCTGACTATGCTGCATGGGGGCTCGTATGTATTGTTTCTCTGATGATTAAAAGCCGTCTACTGCAGTACATCATGAAAGTACAGCTCTCGGGTCCCAAGTTAATGCTGACTTTTATTCTCAATGTTTTTTCTCCCTCCTTAGGTGTCCTGGTTTCAGTCAGGATAGAGTTAATTTCATTTGTAGCAGCTGATGGGATGCTGTGTTTGGGAGTTAAAATGAAAGCAGTGCTGATAACACCCTGATGTTCTTAGTTGCAGTCAGACAGTCAAGGACTTTCTTAGCTTCTTCTATTTCTCTATTCTTGAGAAAGGAGGGGCGAAGCCAGGACAGGTGACCCAGATGGGCCAAAGAGAGTATTCCATGCCAATTACGTCCTGCCTAGGAAAACGGGGGGCTGTTGGGAAGAAGAAGAGGGGCGGTCTCGGGACGCGTGCTTCCGCTCGGGGCGCGTGCTTCTTGGGGGGGAACGGTCGGTTCCGGGACAGCTCTGGGTGGTACCTGAGTTGTGTGGTTCGGTGAGAAACTGCATTGTGTATCAATAGTTTCATATTCTTTTGCTCTAAAGTCCTGTTAGCATTGTTATATTTTATTTTTCTGTTATCTTAGTAAACTATCCTTATCCCAACCCACGGGCCTCTTAGTTTTCTTGGTTTTGGAGTTATTTGTCCCTTCCTTTTCCCTTCCCTTGTTTCCCCCTTTTTTCCCTTTTCCCCTGCTCTTTTACTTTAAGGAGCAGGCAGCTGTGTGGATCTCAACCCACAGCCGGGGTGAAACCACGACATTAGGATCTACAGCTTTTATCTTCTAGAAAGAGCAACCTCAGGGAAAAAAATAAATCACAGTTCCCTGTTACATTTGTTATACTACTTTCTACTAAAATTTTTGGGAAAGTCACTCCATGTAAATATTGGTATATGTTTTACCTGATTATTTTTTTTAGGGGTATGTACAGCATTAGTCTTAAAGTAGCTTTACTGACAAAGCATAAATCAATAGTTATCTCCACCTTTTCTCCATTTTTCTTTTTCAGATTGTCTTAAGGTTCATCTGCTTTGTCATTTGTCCTGCCGCAACCTGCTTCTGCCCCACCTATTGATCCCTAAATATTTATTCTTCTTCTGACAATCCTTCTCCCTTCTGACATCAACTGCAAAGTTGCTGGGAAGCACCCCAGTTGTGAAGCACCCCAGTAGGCTTGTTGTCCTAACAATGGGCTTACCGTGACTCTGAATGCAGGCATGGGGAAGAACATGGTCCCACTGAGGACATGTTATGCCATCCCTATAATCCTGGCACTCTTCTTGGTATCAAGCCAGCAGGTACTTTCCTGTAGCCCCCAGGGGAGGCTACACCGGGGTAAGCTCTGGCTGAGGAGCACTGTAAGGAGGAGTAGCCCTTTGGCGATCACCATGGGATATGCCAGGCACCAGGTGGGATGGTGAGGGTCAGAGGGACAGAAGGTCCTAGCACTTACCCTTCTACAGTTAAACTGGCCACTGATTTCTCTTGCTCATGCTTCATGTTCTCTGAAGGAAAAGTTCACAATATTAAATGAACCAGAGAATAAGGGTGCTTTTCTGCATCTCATTTCCCTATGCATTTTGGTATTTCAGAACTACAGCAGGATCTTACTAATGCCAGCATTGCTTAGGGAGCCATGCTCCATTCTGTCGCCTTGTGCTCATCCCTGACTTTTTGGAAATGCTTTGTAAGTAATTTACTTTATATCTGCGCCATGACAATTATTTCCTTCCTCTTAAACCTGACCTGGGCCTCAGCTGTGTGGATACCTTTATGCTGTGGACAAGAAAGCATCCTTTCCCAGCCTTACCTCTGAGATTTCATCAGCACAGTGACGTCTTTGTCATCAACATCACTCCTTAAACACATTTAGAATTTCATTTCCTTGGTGGATCATGTTCCCAGTGTGACGTACCATCATGGAAAAAGGCAAATGCTCTGCTTAAGTCTTGATGGTTTATATAGCATGTTTCCCAGTCTAGCTGTTGTTTACGCCACAGATAATTGACATACCTATTTTGTGACAATGTTCTTACAACTCAGATACATTTTCATTAGTAGGATTCCTAACACTGCAGTGGGGTGTGGCTCACACAGCTCATTCTTTACAGATTGGAATTTGAGATTTCTGTCCCCCCCGGGAGGTGATTAAGGGCCTGGAGCATCTCCCCTGCAAGGAAAGGCTGAATGAACTGGGACTGTTCAACCTCGAGAAAAGATGACTGAGGGGATCTGATTAATGTTTATAAATATCTTAAGTATGAGATGCAGGGGGAATTGGCCAGCCCCTTTTCAGTGGTCTGTGGGGACAGGACAAGGGGCAGTGGCTGCAAATTAGAGCACAGGAAGTTCCGCACCAACATGGGAAAAACTTTTTCACAGTGAGGGTGACAGAGCCCTGGGACAGGCTGCCCAGGGAGGTTGTGGAGTCTCCTTCTCTGGAGATATTCAAGACCCGTCTGGATGCCTACCTGTGTGATTTGTCCTAGGGACCCTGCTTTGACAGGGGGTTGGACCTGATGATCTCTGAAGGTCCCTGCCAACCCCTACAATTCTGTGATTCTGTGAATATGACATTTGGGCCCACAGTGTATTCACCCAATTCCTTCAGACATCCAGGTTCTACTCCACCTGCAATCGCTATCTATCTATCTATCTATCTATCTATCTATCTATCTATCTATTTCCTTTACCTAAAATTCAGGTGATCTTGCTGTTCTATAACAGCCATAACATATACATACCTACCTAAAGACATTGCTGGCCACTTCCTGCAAATTAGCAAGCTTCATCAGTCCAAATGGCCTATTAATAGTAACTGAAACAAAACCTGACTGGATTCAAGGGACAAGTTTGTTGAATGTTTTGGGGGCTAAATGGATATTGAGTCTCTCAACAGAAAACTGAAATGGTACAACAACGAGTAACCTATCTGGGATGTGAAATTTCTGGAGGACAAGGAGAATTGGATACTGAGCAAAAGAAGCCATCTGTAAGACCCTCAGATGGTAAGAGAATTCAGAACATTTTTCAGAATTGTGAACTGGTGTCAGTTGTGGAATAATAGCAAAGCCTCTTTATGAACTCTTGAAAATTAACCCTGTTCAACTGGACATTAATTCTGGAAAATAGAAATAATACTTTTGAATGAGCAGGAAAATATAGAATACTTCTGCGCTGATAAAGAATTACTAGAGTAGTAGGTAAAGGGAATTGTCAAAGACCACCACTCTGGAGTGTGTGTCCTATTTATGCTCCTTGCATAAACTTTAAATAAAAATTAATAGGGAAGAATGTCTCTATATATTTTACGATTTGACAATGACTCAGTAATGTTTGAAAACGAGCCCTAACAGACAACCAGGTGCAATAAATGAAACATACCAGGGAACTACTGGCAAATTGATTTCTCTGAGCTCCCAAGAAAAGGGGGTACAGATACTGATTGGTATTAACTGATACTTTTCTGTCTTAAGGAACCTGCTCTGGCCAGAGGCACTTCCTTGCAGAACTAACTGGCAAGAGAGGTAACTAAGGTGATCCACTTCAGGAAAAGTGGGACGAACCATACCAGGTGTTGTTAATAACTTTCACAGCCCTAAATTGGAGTTTATGTTTTGACCCATGCAAAGGAAAAGCTTCTTGTCAAAACACTCCCATACCAAGTGGGTGTCCACTCCCTGTAACTCAGGGATTAAAAGGAGATTTTTCATTTGACTGTATTCCTAAAGGATTATGGTGGCTAAGTGGAGATGGAAAGGCCTAGAAAGTATGACCACATAAATGGAGTGGGACATGTCTTTTAGGATACCTAATTCCTGGAGACCAAATATTTAATCACTTGCACCCTCCACCAGGAATTCTACAAACCCCTCAGAGGACAATAGATAAAAGGGGCCTAAACCCCCTAGTAGTATGGCCAACTGCTTTTCACAATTTTGCAAGATAGTTCCTCCCATGTAAGTGAGTTGAAAAAGCTATACTTAACATATCTGCTAGCATGAGCGATTCTAAAGGGACACAAGTGATGCTATCCATAGATTGCAATTAGAAGTTTCCTTAAGTAATGAAGTTAGAAAAACTCCCATAGCATTAGATCTGCTACTGGCCAAAGGAGGAAGTATGTGCATGTTAACAAATCAAAGCTGTTGTGCATACATAAATCAGAAAAAGAAATTGAAACAGATTTAAATAATGTGAGGAAGCAAACAAAGATTCTTCACCAAGTAGCTCAAGATGATACATCATGGGGATTTAAAGAGGTTTTGAATAAGCTTACTTCCTTGCTCCCAAATTTTGCCTAGCACAAACAACTTTTCACATTTGTTCTTTTGATAAGTATTTTAGTTTTAATTTCTTGTGTGATGATTCAATGTTCTTTGTGGTGTTGTAAACAGACCACTATGGCATACAGGGATTGGAGGAGAAATAAAATAAGACATCAAGTAGAAACAGGTGAATACTTTTCAAAATCATTAAGATAGGATAGTATAATTTGAGATTACAAAAGAATTTGTAAGGATAATGAAAAGGGGGGAATGATTCAGTGAAATATAATAATGCTGAATAGATTGATGAAGATGTAGCTTGAGACAATTAATATAACATTAATTTGTGTATTTTAAGAATATATTTGTTTTGGATTTTAATAGGATATGGCTGTGCTGTGAACTGTTTCGTGAAAGCAGCTACAAAACTTAGCCATAACAGCCAGCCTTGCAGGATCTGGAGGAGATAGGGGAGTCATAAATAATGAGACTAATGACCAATTAAGAGACAGAGTATATCTTGTTTTCAGTGAAAAGGAATGTGTTTTTTTAAGTTCAGATAACCATGGAGAAGAAACGTAAAGAGCATGCGTGAGAGCTAGGAAGACGTCCAGCCTTCATCTCTGAAGACCACTGGAAGACCCCCCTAAGTGTCACTGAGCATGCTCTATCTGGGAGGAGTTAATGTAAATGACTTCCTGGAAATAATTTGCATTACACTGCCTTTTCTTAATCTGTATAAATATGAGAAATTTGGCTTTAAATGGCACACACATTCAGAGGAGCCATCCCCTGTGTGCCCAGCGCTGCAATAAAGGATACCTGCTTCATAGTCACCAAGGCCATTGAGTTTCTGTTCCGGCTTTCCGAGTGGTGTTGGGGGTGAGCCAGTTCTGCAGGACAAAATCCTGCTTCATTCCCAGCCCAATGCCCATTACCCTGTACATACAGACCTGCTCTCAGCCTGACCTCAGTCCAGAGGATCGTCACTGAAAGGACTCTTCTGAGGCATCCTGCTGCTTGTTTAAGTGTTGGTTTATTTGTTTGCCTTGTGAAAAGGAATCCTACTGTCCATAAATAGATTTGATTTTTTTCCAAAGCTATAAATTCAGTAGTCCAGTAGCAATATCCAGCTGACAACCACCAGAAGGGAAACATGGAGTGTATTTTCTCAATGAGAAACAGATGTAGATTTACTATTTCTTCATGCTGCTATATATTTTCTCAGATGTCTGAAACAAGGAGGGATTTAGCTGACCATTGCAGAGCCTGGCCATCCTACCTCCATGTTGCTGATGATCTCATCTTCCACTACCAAGCTGCTTGGTGGGATTTTTTCAAGATAGTGTGGCTTTTTTTCTTATTAACCTTCCAAATCCTATCTTTTGGTCACTTTCCGGATCATTGGTGGACCTAAGAGATTTTAAAACACCTTTGGACTTTCAGTCAGAACCTAAAACCTCTATCCCTTTTTGTAAGGGCCTTCTAAATTATTTGGACTTGCAGATAGGGTGTGGTTTAAATATCTTAAAAAATCTCTGTCATTTCTGCTTGTGTCCAGATCTTCTGCAATGGCAAGACGGAGAGCACCAGATAAATAGCACTGCCTCCTGCCCTTCAGGAGACTGAAGCAGGCCTGAGCTGGGGAGTCGTATGCATTTTCATATCATGCAAAACAGCCTAGCCTGGGGCTTCTACTCTCAGGGATTTATTCTTTTTTTTTTTTCTTTCTTTCTTTTTTCTCTAAGAGTCAGATCAGAGAAAGAAAAAAAGCAGCTTCTCTTTGAAAAGGGATAACTGGAGAATGCAGGCAAAAGCAAATTTGCTGTAAATTTCTTCCTATGTACCATTTTGGCTAGAACATAAAGCAAAAAATATAATTCAGAGCATAAATTCTGATGGAGAAAAAATCAAAACAACCCACAAACAACAAATCTCAGCTCATCTGTTTCTGCAACCTGTGCACAGACAACACATTCAGACCCTCCCAGAAACCCTGACAGCACTTTCCTCTGGTTCAAGCTGGCTCCTGGTTAATTTTTTGGGGGTTAAACTACAAGCATAATGACAAATAGCACCCCTTCACCCTTGCAGATGAGCCAACTGCCAAAGTAACTATTTTCCCTTCTGTGGACAAGCCTAGCAGCTTGTAGGCTTCACATGGTGGCCACTGAGCAGTGACACTGGTTCTTGACGTGATGGGAGCTGCTATAAAGGCTGCTTGGGCAGAAGGGGAAAATTTCTTAACAGAAGAAAATATCTACTGGAAAAATACTGACAGAGGAAATGCCTTCCAGCCTGGGAACTGCAAGCCTGGGAACCAGGCCTGTGAACCAGAAGCATCCTCATGAAGTGCACAGCTGGGATCTTTGAAGTATAGCTGGGTACCTAGAAACCGGAGGCATTCAGAGATACCATCAATAAGTGCAAAAACAAGGAACCGTGACAGTAACTTACTCTCTGAAAAGGTGAAAAATAGTCTGGAAAGAAGAGGGTAACATCCTGAGAAAGTATGAACTGGTGGCTGCCATTAGGTCTTCTAACTGCAAGAAGATGAAAACAGTCTGGGAAAATAAAAATTGGTCTGAAAGAACAGAAAACATCCTCATCTGTCAGCTGCCCCAGATGAAAACCAGAAATTAACAGCCTCTATTGTCTGCTCAAGGAAGTGATGTCCCATGCCCTCTTATGATTCTGTGATATAAAAATGAATTATTTTGTAACCAAAATGGAACTGCTCTCTCTCTCTGAGAACTTCCTGTGCTGCACGTGCTTTTCATTCTCTGAAGAGGCTGAGTTCCCCACACACATTTTCTATGGGATATTGGACCCTCCTGGGGATGCCTGGCTGACTCCAGACTCCACGAAGCAGAACATATCTGAAGTCAGACTCTCTGTTGTTATTGGTCGCCACTGGGTCCCCTTCTGCAGTCGGTTAGGTTTGGTTTAGTTTGACCTCTTACTTTTGGATTGTTTGGCCCCTTCTGAGATCTGTCTCATTTTCTTAATGCTGATATTATATGTTCATATAAGTAATCTATCATATCTGCTGTTACATTGCTCATACATTGCTTCATTAATGACAACTTTGTAGTAATTAGTGCTAGTATACATACATAGTTTTTGCTATAATACTATTGTTGCTATATTATTGAAATTGTATATATTATTGTTGCTATTATTGATTACTGCCATACTATTAATTTCTAATAGTAATTTGTAACAGCTTGAGGGGTATATATGTATATATATAAATACACACATATATTCCCTTTATTAATCATAGGTATACTTGCTAGTGGTGGTTTTTGTGGTATTTGTGGTAATCTATAATGAAGTGGGAAAACTTAGAGGACAAAGCCTCCAGGTTTCTCTGTATTACAGAATTCTACAGACCCGCAGTCATGATCTCTCTACACCCACAGGCTGGGTAGCCTTTCCCCTTCAAGTTGTGAGCAAGATGAGTGGAAGTGCTTGTGAGGTTGGCATCAGTGGGTGCCACACCACCAAGGCCAAGAGGTGACCTGGGTGAGCTGGAAAGTGAGAGAACACTCACAATGGGATCAACTATAAGCAAATTAAAATAAATCAAAATCTGCAGTATTTCTGCATCCATGAAATACCTAAGCTTTTTTAATTTTACAGGAAAAACTTTGGGAAAAGGCAATGTGAAGAAGCTGGGACTGGGAAAATTGTTGAGTGCTGTTGTGGAAAGATGGCTGGACTTAGTGCTCTACTTTGATAGATATGTGCATTTCATGGGAGGAAAAAAATAAATCTCCACTTGGATTTAACTCTCCTTTTGCTCCTCTTACACAACTTCAAGTACAAAACTAATTTATTTACAATGTCAATTTGCTTGTAGTTCTCAAAGCCAGTTTTACTGCTTCCCTGGTAGCTGTGTATATAGGCAGTTGCTAGAGAATAGAAAATTGTCTTCATCCCAGCATGTGAAAAATCAAAACTCTGCTACTTTTCTGCTGCCTTTAAAGGTCTATAGCAAAGGCAAGCGTAGGAGATAGGAGAGAATGAGCTTTAGGGCATCCGAGCAAGAACATTGCTATGAGCTGGTGGAGATGATTCTTTCATTGCCCTCCTCCTTTCATCAAAGGTAGCACTCTCTCCCCTTTGCAGAGATGCCAGAGCAGCATGTGGCCACAGTGTGTTTTGGGAGATACATCTGGAGGACGGTGAGGAGAGCAGAGGCTCCCACAAGCCATTGGCAACAGTGCCAAACACTCTTTTTCCACACATCTGGACAAAATGTTTTGTCTTTTACTGTTCAATCTTTAGATAGAAGGAAAAAAAATCCATCAAAATCAAATGCTGTTTTGTGGAAAAAAGCCCTTGTAATAGAGATTTTCTAACCGATCACCTGGTAGAATGGAGGGTGCAGAGATGTGTGCTCTCATGAACAGCGTCCCCTCCTGCCCTAGTAGCTAAGCAAGAGAGTGTGTGGATGTCCCTGGAAATCTCACCAGCTCCACAGTGTAACCCATTGGACCTGGCCCACTTTGCTTTGGAGGTCCTGCAGCGTTCACAGGGCCCTGATCACTAAAGGGCCTCTGCAAAGCAATAGGACCCTTCTCGGATTCTGGAGAGCTAAGGGGAACACTGCTGGTCAGATTTTCCTCCTGAAAAATTAAATATTGGCCTTCAAGCCATTTATTATCGTCTTTCTTGTGTGTTTACATTCTTTTTGTGGTTCCCATTCAGCACCAATATTCCTCTTGCTGCAAATTATGGAGCAACTTGCCATTGCTAAGAAAGAAACCTCTGCAGCAGTGATATTTCCCCATGTTCGTCATTTTATTGCTTTTCCAGTGTGCACTGCTTGCAAAAACCATGGCTGCTCAGCATTTTTTCTTTTTTCACTATAATATCTGCAAGATCTTGGTCTTGTCTTCTTGCTTTAACAGGAGAAATAAGCAGGTACTGTTTCTTAAATCCAGATAAAAAGGATAGATTATAATCACCACCTGCATGGCTTCCTGGGGCCCATCATGCTCCCCCAATCTAATAAAGCTACCTGTGATCAAGATTGATTATGACTATCAGCTGGCCACCATATAAAACACAATGGCCATAAAATCTCAATAAAAAATTAAAATCGTGATTTTTAAAATCTTTTTTTACTATGTGAAGGTAACTCACAAGGCCACCCAGCACCCATCTCTGTCCATGTAACTGTACAGGTGCCTTTTGTTCACCCGCTCTGCAAAATCTCAGCACTGAATCTCCTTTGGAGGCTGCTTTTAGTGGCCAAACAGACTCTCCTCTTGGTCCTTCCCCAGGTAGGTTTTGAACACTCCTTCTCAAGGTAACACTTTTAACTCTCTCTCCTATGTGCTTTTTAAAGGAAGATTAAGCTCATTCTGTAATTTTCCTAGATATCATGTAAAAAATAAATTCTTTGATTTTTTTTTCCTGAATTCTGAAACTTGGTAAACAACAATTCTTAGAAAAAGAAAACTGGATCTAATGTGGTGCTGCATAGTGTGCATTCAGGCTGAAAGGGAAATAACGTATCACAAAGAAGCTCTACTAAGGAAAGTACTCCTAAAAAATCATTTTTGTGCTGTTGGAACATTAAACAACTCTAAAAAGATTAAAAACAACATATGGTATTTTTCCCTTCTCCCCACCCACTCAATACTAGGACAACCAAACACGTAACTCAGCTTTTTATGATCTGGCATCAGTGGGTGCCAGTTACCACTGTTCGGTTGCCATCACGCAGCTCCTTAACAGATTGCAGTATAGCTACAATTAATTAGAAGGAGAGCTTGCTGCTGGCTCTGCTGCTCCAGGTCTCCAGTTCTCCTGAGGAGCATGTGGTCACTCCCCACTGGGGAGCACTTGGCTGGTGAAGGCCAGCAGGATCTCCAAGATCCTTAACCCAACTTTTCCCAGAGATTTTTTGCATTTTTCATCATGTAATGACCAAACCTCAGCATCAAGAAGGGTGTGGGACAGACCTCTGAGTACAGAAGGCAGCATGAGTGGCAAGCTTAACAAACTACAAGAGCTCACTAAGTATGCTACCTGTCACCTAAATGCACAGCTAAGGCAAAAAAGTTCAAGTATCTCACTGGAGCCAGCACCCTGAAGCCATCCCACTCTTCCTCAGGACAGTTCAGCAGTTCTCAACATGACATCTATAGACTTTGAGGGAGCCCCAAAACAGCGCTAGCATACCTGCAGCTTTAATGCAACTTCCATCTCCAGTCTAACTGATAAACCTGATTAAAAGAAGCCAAAAATAGAGTAACATCATTTCTCCATTTTCTTGGACCAGAGAGGGGCAGGGCTGTGCTGGGGAGTGGGAGAAGCAGTCCTGTATACATTACTGCAAAGCCGATGAGAAGTGTCTTCCAGGATTGTCATTTATTACGCTGCATCTCAGTGAAAAAGCTGTTGAACTCTACTCTAATCCCAGTAAAGGCTTTTATCTTCTGCTGATTTATATTATCAGGGAACTTATGTATTTTACAGACTACCGATGATTTAGACATTTGTGTCTGGTGAAGCTAAAGAATTAAATTGCCAGCGTACACAGATCATATCCTCCCCTAGACTGCTGGTCTTGAAGTGAAGGCTTATGCAGTTGTGCTGACTTTTTATTTAAGAAATCCCTCTGTTTATGTCTTTACACAACAGAAAATGCTGAATGCATGGAATATTCCAATTAGAAAGAGTAAGTTTCCTTTCACTGTTTGTTCTTGTAACTTTCTTCCTCATTCATACTGAATGAAGAGTTAAGGCCTCCATCCCATTTTTAATACCCCATCTCTATGCTGTCTTCTGCAATTTCCACTGACACTTTTAAAAAGAAAAATACCTACAATACTGCCACAGTCCGAATTATATACAATGGTGTTTTCCCTACCAGTAAAATATTAGCTGCTACATATTATAATTCTACTAATTTGGCCTTGTACTTCTGTGTTAGTCTCTTCATGTATCTCTTTCAAAATCCCTGCAAAGTAGGAAAAGACTATTATCCTTGTAGATCCTGAATCAGGGAGTGAAAGAGGATTATTTAACTCAACTAAAGCTATACAGTGTGTCAAACCAGAATTAGAAATAAGATCCAAGAACCAACAGCTATAATCCACTGCTCCAACAGTGTTGTTGGAGATCCCCTTAATTCAGGGATCTTTCAATTATCATATTTTCCATCCAAAGGACTGCCTTTCTTTTTTCTATTTTCTTTTTTTTTGCAGTGCTGCTTTAATGTTCTTCAAGAACCCTGAGCCAAATTGCACAGAACTCCAGAAAAAAGTAATACACACAGCAGTCAAATGAGAAAATATGAAAGGGGTCATCTTTATCCAGGTGCATAAATCTTTATGGAGCTTCTCAGCCTGACGCTACTGTCTGTTACTGGCAAAAGTTTGAAGTTAAAGACAAGAAAAATAAAGCACTATAAATCATAAGAGGATGTAACTGGATTATTTGCTATAGTATTGGAGATGTTTCTAGCAGCACATACTTTATAATGTACTTTCTAATGGATGTTGTATTCTCAATATTAGATAAAATAGCATAATTTAAATTACATTCATTTTGCGATGAGGAACATGGTAGCTGAATTAAAAAAAGAGAAATGCTATCTAAGTTCCAAGGTAATTACTTACAAGTCTCATAATAGTAATAATTTTGAAATTGTTTATGATTTTCAGATCCGGTGACAGCAGGGTGTTTTTCATGAGAGACACTGAGGACTATGCTGTTGTTTCTTCTGGGTGCTGCAGCCCAGGGTGGCACGACCGTGGGGTAAATGAAATGGTCTAGGACAGGTTGGACAAGCCCAACCCCAGTATGCGGAAAAACATAAAGGGAAATGTGGGGTCTTTCATGAGTAGTACAGAGTTTTGAAAGTTTTTCAGAATGGTAACTATTTAATTTAAAATTATTTTAAATCTATTGCTTTTTATGACATAGCTTGTCAGTCTGGCCAGCTGCAAATCAGAGTGGCTGGGCATGTGCAGCTGTGACAGCTGAGGTCCAGCTGGGGTCCACAGGTTGGGTCAGGGCAGATGTCACCTCTTTGTCCTCCCTTTTCATCCATGGCTCTTCCTGCCAGGAGAGAAGAAAATGAAAAGATAATTTAATTATCTTTAATTTTCTAAATCACACAGAAGCAGGAGCCGGAGGGGGAAGGAAGCCACAAACACAAGTGCAGTTCTCCTGGGCTCAGGTCACTGGAGGAGACTCCAATGGCTTTTGGGACTTGCCTCCAGTGAAACAAAAGGGAGCACCCCAGGAGAGGAAGGACATGACCCCAGCCCACCTTCACACAATGATGTCAGCCTGACCACCACTGCCTGAGCTGCACTGGTCAATGGTGGCACCACAGCAGGGACATTCATCTGCAGGGCAGGGGCTGGGTGGCACCTACACTGCTCTTCCCCCTGCTCCCTGCTGCTTTGCAGTTGCAGTAATCAAACATACAAGCATCACCCATGAATTGCCACTTTGGAATGACCTTTGTGACTCTGGAGGTGTTACCTACACCCTATGACTTCTGGGCACAAGCAGCTATTGAGCACTGAGGTAAATGTAGCGATTCATTACACAGATTTGCTGATATGCAGAGCTTCTGATAACCTTTTTTGTTTTAACCTTAGGTTTTTGAACACAAAATACTGCATCCCTTCAATCAAAACACTAATATACTACTTTGAGCGGCTCGTTGGTCAGCAAAGCTGCTGGACCCTCATTCCTAGCCTTCCCTGGCCTCAAGCTTTGCTCCTGATTCTTTGGGAAAGGATGGCTTCTGCATGGAACCAGAAGCAAAAATATTGAGAGTGCACAAACACTGTATAGTTTTTTAATATATCAGAATAGCAGCTTCTCATGTTAATGTATTTTTAACAAAATGCTATGATTCAGAAGTGAAATTTCTTGTCCTCCTGTCTTGGAGAGGCTGAGAATTCAGGCCGGGGTGGCATCCAAGTAGACAAGGAGAGAATTTACAATAGTGCAAATTGGATTTTTTAAGAAAAAGACTAGTATACAACCCTTATTCATGGGACTAGAAAACCCATTTCATCCCAGCTATCCTTTGTGGACATCAGCTTGTGAAGGGTGCAGGGAAGGCAAGGTACCCCAAGATGTATCAGCTACTGTCAGAGAAAACTGCCACATTAGATGGCCTGAAAGCAATGCAGACAGCCGTGGCTATGAACCTGAGGTCTACGATATTATCTAATTACTTTTTCACAGAATCTGGAGGAGGGACATTCAGTCTTTCTGACAGGACTTTATAAACACCTCCTTTTTAAGTACAGTATGAAAACACTCAGCAGCACACACCTCTAGCAGCACCTGAAACCTCCTCATCACAGCACTCTGTGGTATGGCATGAAAGCATAGCTGGCTCTAACTGCATTTTCGAAACCATGGTTAAGAAAAGGAATGTGCAAATTCTTTGCCAAGTGATTAATATTAAAGAGGACAAATCTCAATTACTAGTCAAAAGGGAAGCATGTTCTTAATAAGAGAACATTTGGACCAAAACAAAATGTCAAAAATTTTCTGATCAGCTGCATCCTCAGCTTGATGTGCCTCCTACTCGCTCACAAGATCAGCATCACCTACTGAGCTCCAGAGTGAAATCAGGCCTGCAGCTTGCTGGCTTTTTCACAGGGCACTGGTGCCATCGGGTAGTTACAGAGCAGTGGTGGGAACTGCCAGCCCATGTGGAGAGCGTAGGCACATCAGGGAGGCAGCAGCCTGACCCTCGGAGGGACCCATGGGGTGATGTACCCTTTGGGGGGCATAATGAGACCAGCAACTTTGAAAGAAAAGCAGAAGCTGGTGAACACAAGTTAAATGAAGACTCACAGTCAAGTACAAGACAGTTTTTCAAAGGCATTACACTCCAGGACCAGAGGTGTTTGTTTCCACTGCAAGAAAAACCATCAGGGTTCAAGAA
The DNA here is from genome assembly GCA_027925045.1 of Hypotaenidia okinawae. Classification (NCBI taxonomy): domain Eukaryota; kingdom Metazoa; phylum Chordata; class Aves; order Gruiformes; family Rallidae; genus Hypotaenidia; species Hypotaenidia okinawae. The sequence goes on from BSDF01000003.1 coordinate 90,101,265, forward strand.
CCTACTGCATCTCCGGGCTTCACTAGCACCAATCTGTGCCCAAGGTATCTGGTTCCCTTGAAGCTGTACCGTAAGACTTTATCACCAGTAGTAACCAATGTTAGGTGAAATGAGGTTCTGCACTGACCTATGTATTTACCAACTACATGCTCAAGCTCTGCAACTAACATCATATATATATATATATATATATACACGACAAGGATTTGAAAAACTATCATTAGAATACGATCAAAGAGGTTTTCTTTAAAATGTAACTCTCACCTGCACAAAGAATTGTTGCTGAAAGATGGAGAAGGATGAGGAAGTGGTAGCTGGGGAAAAAAATCCTGATAGCTCCAAGCAACAGAAGAGTGAGGCTTATAAAAAACAACCGTTTTGTAATCAAAATTACAGCAAGCGATAAGGCAGCCTATTCTCTAGTGTGGAAACTAAGAAGCTGTTTTCATACAAAGGTACCTGACTTATTAAGTTAACTGAGAAGGTCATGGTGAAGCAAGGTGAGGTTCGCGAGAAACAAAATCCCAACAGTTTTCCTCATTATTATGCCTATATTCCACACAGTGAGTAGACACACCTAGGTGCTGTTACCACTATATATTAGATTAGCTGTAATTATTTCATTGGAACATGTGTGTTCTCCCTGGCCTTTTCCTTCCCTTGTTTTGACTGCAGTTGCTAAACTGCAAAGGCAGCAGCAGTATTCTGGCCATTTCATGGTCTGCTGCAGGGAGAGAAAAGCACCCTGTGTCTGGGACATGGAATCTGGGTCATCCTGGCTCAGGTCTTCAAAGACAATGGTGAGAAGCTATTTTGCCTATCTCCCCACACCTTGTTGGGTGTCTTTGCTTATTTACAGCACCTCATCTGCAATTCACCACAGGCAGAGTTCACAGAGCTGCTAAAATGAAAGAAGGGTCTTGCTAAGTCCCTGTAGCCACTCTTACCTTTGTCCCATGGATCTGAAGTGTTCAATGCTTCCTGCTCTTCCTCCCGTGCTCAACCCACAAGCTCTGGACTATTTGGATCTCAAATTTGATTCAGACTTACCTTTTTTTCCCAACATCTGTTTTAATCTTTAATGAGGCAAACTGTACCTTAGTGGGATTTGGAAAAGAACCAAGAAAAACAGGGTTTTGATTTTCAGTTCATTTAAACACCAGTCAGTCAAGAAACATCATCCTCCCAGCTAATTGAAGTCAGACTGCAGTTTGCTGCTAATCTGGGACTAGCAGCTGCATGCCGTACTGTGGCCCTGTGTCACCAATACGCAGAACAGCAGCCACACTGAAAGGGAAAGTCATGGGCAAAACAGATAATAAGAATACCACAGTAAGACAAACAGGAAAAGGAAAATAGCTGAGGTACTAGTGCCAAAATACCACTAATGGAAACTTTCTCTAACCAAAGCCTCGAGCATCTCACAAGCCACTTTTTGAGGTCAAATTCCAATATGAAGAGCCTGGAGCTTCTGGACTCTGTGTTTGACTGGCAGAGCATGTCTCCACACTGCAGCAGGAGCGGCTGTAGTTCTACAGCTCCTGTACTACCTTTACATAAGCTGCTGTGGAGACCAGGGCCAGATGTGCCAGAGCAACAAGAAACTTAGTGTGAGTTTTTTTACCTGTCCAAAACTTGAAGTGACTACTGTGTAAATACACCTCGAGCTCCAACAGTTAGGGTGACATACTCTCCCCTTTCAATTGTGTTAAACATGGTAGGCTCTTATTTAAAAAACAAAAACAAACTTGGCTTTATTTCCTGTTCAGAGGATGCCATGTTACTGTGATAATTGAAAGAAATAAGATGTTTCATTATGATAATTGATGCAATGAGTCTGATGAACTCATCATGATTGCTGTAAATGCCATTTCTTGGGCCCACAGTTTGTTCTCACCTTGCTTTTTACCTTTCTCTTTATTTTTTTATTTCTTTTAATGCTGGTATCAGCATCCTTGGTAAGGATAGGTGGAAAAGTTACCTCTGTTTAAAAGTACATTGGTTAGCAGGTCGAATAGCTGTTGCAGAGCTGACAAGTCCCTGGAGAACCTTTAACACCAGGAAGATAATTTAAAATTGGAATCTGAGATGACTATGGCCTGGCTGAAGATCAATACGGGTGGAAAGCAGTATCGCCTTATTTTTAGAAAAAGAAAACACACTAGCATAACATTCAGGGCTCAATAATATATATGCGGCAGGAATCTATTAAAAAGAGAATCTGGACTTGGCAGAATGGACTGGTGAAGGAGAGCAAGGAGAAGCAAACCAACACAGAGACGAAACACTAATAATGCTTGTGTTGTGGTGAAAGGTGAATATTCTGGAGGAGGACTTGGTGGTTGGGGAAGGTTGCTCAGCGAATGAGGTCCTTCTAGACTCTACCACTTTTTCCTAGCTGTGCTGCTTGGAAAGCACTGTTTAACGTACAAATTTATAATGCCTTAACATGTTCCTCTCAGTCTGAAAGCACAAGGGACATTGCATTTCTATAAGCAGTACTCTTTGCTTTTATTCTTTTCTTTCTCTTGTGGCTACAGTCGCTGCAGCCTCCATTTACTCTTTGGGTTACTGCTGGCATTACTCTCTCCAGGGAATTCTGCTGGCTGCTGCCTTGATGGCAACATGACAGACATTTGAAGAAACATATAGACATGTAGATGTAAAATGATAGAATTTTATAAGTATAGTTTGCTCACTGAGAGAATTTTTAGCCCAGCTTGACCCAGTATGCCTGACCACTAACACCAGCTTAGTTGCTTGTCAATTCCTGGGGAAGAAAAAGCCAAAAATCATTGAATTTTAATGGTCTTCATACATAACCTTTTTTCACAAGAAACTGTACCTACGGTCTTCCACAGAAACAAAACCAAAACCAAAGCCATGCACTGCATGAGAATTGCCAGAAAGACAGTTGCAGCCGCTATAATGTCTTTAGCCCAGCAAAGATGGCTGTCAGAGGAACGAGGTGGTGTCTCCATCTCCAGACGCTGCTGCTTTCCAGCCTCTCCTCTCCCCCTAAGGATGAGAAGTGGGGTGGGAGGACGAATGCTTCTCATGCCTTGTCTGGGAGCCATGTGGAGAGTTTCTGGTGGGAAGCTGGTTGGCAGCGGAAAGTTTATGGATTGAGTGTGTGAGCCAGCAGAGAAGACGCTGGGTAAGTCTAAAAATGTCCAGGCAAAATATGCAAGCCAAAGTACTTACACGCAGAAGAGAGAATGCAGGGCAGCGGGTGGATAAACAGTAGAAGAATGAAGTAGCTGCATAAACATTACTGGAAAACTTCAGACTGGTACAGAAAGGGCTGTGAGGCCACTTAGATACTTGAAGGCTTCTGCAGGTGTACTAGGGTCTCAGCTCCCACTACTGTCACAGAGATCTAGGGGACGGTTTAACAGGTCACTCACTGATGGGCAACTCTAACTCATGGCTCTTGTTACCTGAGCTGGCTGCTCCAGCTGCTTTTCCAGAAAGGCAAGGGTCATATCTGCCAGCCTCTTACTAATGCCTGGGCTGCCCTAAGGCTTTTCAAATGGCTTGAGATGCCTGGCACAGGCAACTGAATGAAGGTCTGAACTAGCAGGCCGGTGGAGCACAAGGCATGATTCAGGTTGCTGTTGGAATACAGCTAGGGCTTGGCCAAGCTGGATAGATGTAGGCATCTACATTACGTTATTTTAGGCACTATGGGGTAACCTATGTGGCTGTTCATACATCCCACGTTAGATCTGCAGCTCATGGGTGTCTGTGGTGCCCCTGGTGTCTCAAACTACATAGGCATCTGGATTTCATCCCCCATGGCTGTGTAGTTTTAGGCTCCCCTGGGTGCACTGACCTGCAGGCATGCAACTTCAGGGTTCTCATTCTTGAACTGAACACCATCCCAAGTGCTTACCTAACCAGATGCATATGCTCCTGAGAGCTACTCATATCCACCCAAGGGAAAAGAGAGAATTATCAGATTTTACCAGCAGTTTGAGGAAGATTATATTGGAATGGATAGGTTTTTGCCTTGAAACATTTCCTGCCAGCAAGCAGCCTACATTAAAAAAAAATAAACAGCAACAATTGAAACTGTAATGGACCCTATACCTTCCTTTGCCCCCAGACATCAGAGGGTTTGTTTCAAGTATTTGTCAAAGAAGCCTAGCAAAGGAGAAATATAATTTTTTTAAAAAAAAAGTAATAGTTGTTTCTTTTATTATTTGAGAAGCTGTCTGGAAATTTTCAGCAAATTAAACTGGAAACTAAATAGTGCAGCAATTTTCAGTGCATTTTGTCAGTTCTTGGAGTGGTTCTAATTATTCCTTCAGACGCAGCTCCTAGGGACCAAAATCTACTGCCTGTGTACAAAATCAGGCAAACACAAAACCCAATCTCTAAAAATTTACAACCTGACTAAAATCCTAATCCAGAAAACCATTTACTCGCTCACTTTACAGTAAGTGTTTAAACAGCTAGAGGCTCTTAAAATTATGCTTCAACAGATGAGCTGTGTGAATATAAAATATGCTTGTCGCTCTCTGGGTTTTGCCAGATTTTCCCTAACTTGTACAGACACAGAGCTTGGGAACAGGAGAGCTGAAATTCTAAGCAGTCTTTTTATACACACAGACATGCATGATCTCTACGGGTGTGCACGTGTGTATTATATGTATAGATCTGTGTATAGATCGGTATACATGTACGTACAGATATCTCATTACAAAGCTTGCACAAATGCTGGGAATCTTACTCAGTGCTGTGAACTGGAAAGGTCACTTGAGCTGTATAAATTCAGAGAATTTGCTCTGGGGAGAGAGTCTGGAAGCGTCAGCCCATATAGCTGTCCAAGTATGGGAAAATAATTCTGGAATTATTTTTTTTTAATAGGGATGAGCCCGAACAGCAAACCATAAAGCCAAATCATGTAGTGGAGTTTGAAACTGAGTTATAAATTGATTTCTTCACAGAGAAACAATCATCCATCTTCTAGGACAGTCAGGAGGGTCCAGTCATAATACTGGGTAGGAGCCATCTCTCAGTTTTTCACCCCCAATAAGGTCATTTGTTAAAATATTTGCCAGCACTCTGCCACATTCTTCCCTTTCGCATTGCTCTTACTGACTCAGAAGGATACAGGGTTCAGTTGAGAGGACCAGAAGATGTCTGAACTCTCATCTGGATGACCTTTTATCCATCTCTCACACGTCAGCATGTGGATGAGTTCGCCATATTTGACGAGTGTTTCAGGTCCTCAGTGAAATTTAGACCTGCATCACAGAACTGCAGATCAAATCACAGATCTCTGACTTCTGTTTCAGGGACCCATGGCTACATTTGACCCAAGTGATGCCGTCAGTGAGCGGTGATCACAGGGGCCTCCGCTCACTCACCCCTACCCAATGCTAGCTGTATGGCTGTGGTGGGAGGAGCGAGAAGGGAAATACACTGTCACTTCGGGAAGGGGACTGCAGAAGTAGGAAGACGAGGAAGTCCCCTCCTGGTGCAGGAGGAGGAGCAAGTGAGGACAGTGCTCCATAGAGCCCTTCAGCACTGACCACTGTTGGAAGGGGTACTCAGCCTGTGGTTTAACTTTATATGACATTTAATGCCCCAACACTGTTCCCTGTTGAGGGATAACCAGGGTAGTTGTAGTATGTACTTACTTATATGGCACTGACTACAGAAGGGTAAACTCCTTTAAGGAATCTTTGTTCTCTTTTTTTTCCTGCATTTCATTTCCAGTTCCTCAAGATGCAGTGGTTGCCCTTGGCAACATTCTCCGGATTCTTTCCAAAATTTATGAAGACAAAATGGCACATTTGAGGACAAGCCAGCCTGGTCATTAAATAAACATTCCCTTTCCATTCAGTGGCAGCATCAGAGCCACAGAAAGTCTTTTGCTTGGGTTGTTTTCTTGAGATTACTGTCATTTATTACCAAAGCTACTGGGTCTTGCAGCAGAAATCCAACAAGTCCCATCTCTTAGCACATCCTGGGACGTGCACAGTCCTGCTACTCAAAGAACAAGAAATTCTTCACCGAGATACCTGATGAAATGTTCCTCTTTGAAGTTCAAAGTTATCCATTTAAAGAAAAAAAAATCCACAAAAATATTCTTAATTATCTTATTTTTTAATTCCAGACTAGCTTGAAATCTATTACCACAAACTTCAAAAAAGATTTTAAATCAGTAGACCTGTATAGGTGCCATCGCAGATTTTTCTTCCTAACACTCCTAAGGAGATGACCCACAATTGCATAATATGTTTTGTTGACCACAAGCAGCCTAGTGAAAATAGGAAGCTAAAATAAGCATAAAAATCCACAATGAGAAAAAAAGATGAAGAAAAAAATAGTTATTATAAATAAACCCTTAATTCCATCTGCACAGTATTTAATTAAGGCAAAGGGAGAAAATCAGATCCTTCAGACACCAGTGTTTTCAGGCAATTGATGTACCCTGGCACCAGCACAGCCACATTACAATGAAATAGAGTACCTAAGTCTGTAAAACCTTGGCTGTAAAGCCAGACTTTCCAGAGGATGGATAGATACAGGAGAAAACAAATATGATTTGCTTACAGGCTGAAGTGCACATTAGGCAGAAATATATGCAAAATAAGGCATGGAGGTCAGAAAATATCCCATTGAAATGTAAGCTCCTGAAGAGAAAAATTAGTTGGAGAAAACTATGTGGAAGAGAAGTGATTTGAAACAAGAGTCTGTCAGTTCAAGCTAACAAGGGGTTAATTTCTGCTTTAAGTAATTTTTTAAAAAGAAATTTTACAAACAGTGTTGGCACATACAGTGCCAGTAACAGGCATTCGTACTTGTCAAGAAGGAAATGGAAGCTTTCTTAGTAAAAGATGTATAGCTGTGGAGCTAATCTTCGAATTTTGAACTTGCTATGTAAAGATTAACGCATATTATTGCAGCATGGTCACTGTTTAGTCCTTGTGGGAAGTTCAGTACGTCTTCACTCTCTTGATCTCACAGTTTATTTTTTTTTTAACCTTTTTATTTTAAGAGGTACCCAAATGTTTCTGTAGGAGAGCAGGCAAGGGTAGATTTTCAAGACAGATCAGCTTCCCAGAGCCTTTACCAACCTGCCTCCTCAGTGCTTGACTGACCATTAAATAAGAATTTAATGAGATTAAATAAGAATCTGTAAATCATTCTAGCACTAATTTCTTAATATTTTGGATGGAGATTGACAAACAAAATTAGTACTACCAAAGAGCCATCATTTAGCTAAATGTCATTAAATTAACACCTGAAACCTTACTATAAAGAAAGATTATTTTCCCATACCCAAACCACACCCCCAGTTTAAAGCTGAGAAAGAAGCAACAGGGTAAATACTATGCAAAGAAAGGCTGAACTCCAGGGAAGTTTAGGGTGAGGTTTCCAAGAGCTCTTCCCCAAGACATAACAGGGACATTACCACTTCTCCGGGTAGACTGACACTGAGCATTTCTGAACCCTCAGAGAAGTTCTCCTCGCCCTAGGTGGGCTCTGTCCTGTGAGGTTTCACAGAGAAGTCCTCCACAGCGATGGACACAGCAGAGCTTGGTTTCCTTCACTGGTGGCATAAAGAGAGCTAGTACTGGTTAAGCCACCCAGCCCGGCTGTGGGTAAACCACGCTGGCCCAGGCCGGCTCAGGGGCTGCTCTGCTCTTTGCTAACTGTTCCACCTGCAGAACCTGCCTTGTCTGCTCCAGAGCCTAGTACACTCACCAAGGTTAAAGTATCAGGTTCACGACAACGTTTGAACTTGAGCTGCTGACCCAAGTTAAAACTGAACAACCTGCTATTCACATCTCTTTGAAATCAGGTTAGTGAACCTAGATTAAGGAGATACCTTTTTTCCTATGCTCACAAAGGCATAGTCCCAAAGCTGCTGTCTCACTTTGCCAGCTTGATTGGCGCTGGGGTCTTGCCCGGGGTTCTCCTCCACTTAATGCCAGCCTGTTCTTTTTCCACCCAAAAGCAAGTGAGCAAGGCCATTTCTGCGCAAAACAAAGAGTGCATTTGTGTGAGATGTTTTAATAACAGCACCCCTGGAATGTAAAGATAACACACCCGTCTCTATTTACAGAAGAGACTGAGAATGTAGCATAAATTTACATATCATTATTGTAATAAGGAAGAGTAACTTTCCATGTCTCTGAGTGCTTCTCTTGCTTCTAGAAGCCATGAAGAGGGGACACAGCAAACGGGGAGTCTGTCAGGAAAGAGGATCTGGTGTAAAGGACATTCAAACAGAAGGCAGGATATGACCGAAAACCCAGGGGTGGTCATGAAAAAGCTTATTTAAAATTACCTCTGTAATTGTAACAGTTCCACTTGCTGCTATATTATGTTCCTAGTGGAGATGTTGTTATGAAATTAAGGCAAATGCGTTACGTTATTCCTGTTGATCATCCTTATGTTTATTCATACACTGTAATTTACTCAAATGTTAACTTCTGGAGTTTTGCACCACAAGGGAATCGGATATAAGGAATGAAAAGCAGTATGAGTCCAGTCCTGGCTGTAGATACGCCTCCCACAATGCAAAATAATTTAAGTTAAGCACAAAGCAATCTCTGTTCATGGTGGAGGGGTGACAGGAAGCAATGTGAGCTCTGCTCCTCACCAAGAAGGCGCTGGGAAGTGAGGGGAGCACAGAGCTGGTGTAAAGCAGGAAGGCTGGCTGGGGGACCTGGAAGTCACCAGCAAGGGGGGTCAGTGGTAGCTCTGCGTGGCCTGGGGCACCTTGTTCTTGTGAAAGAGCCCAATAAAACGTTTTCATTATCTCTGTGAATATCAGGTAGCTTTAAAAGTCAGTAGCTGTACGCAACATAAATCTTGTCACTCTGAGAACTAAGAGGTGTTTGCAAGATGACAAGTGTCTGGGGAGAAGAAAAAAAAAAAAAAAACAAAAACAACAAGCCAAGGGGAATGTAAAAGAAGCCAAACCTAATACCCCTCCCAGCAAAACAAAGTGAGCTGCTTTGCCTAGGTAAAGGTTAGCTCTGTGTCCTCCAGAAGGGAAGACTGATGCGCGGCTTGGAATAAAATAAATAGAATGCAGCAGCCTCATCGAATGCATAAGAAACTCTTTGAATTTAAAAACGGCCAAGCAGGCAACAGATGTTAAAGTGGGATCCATTCTGAATGTGCCTGGATTTCCCAGCACACTGTGTTTATTTGGAGAACAGGTTTCTGCAGTGTGAAGCAAAGTTAGTGACACTACCTGATGTTTTCCTTCATTTTAGCTTTCTGGTTTAATTGGCAATTTAAGTAACACAGCTAAATCCTTATAAAATCCCAACAGGAACAACCCATATGTCCTGACTGACTGCTGGCTTTTTAGTGACAGGTTGCTGTTTTAAAAAGATGCTGGGGAATGTATAGACTGCGGATAAGCGACATCTGAGTAACAAGAACTGACTTCTGCCTGTAATTTGTTTTATTTATTCATGCAAAGATTGGTGATGTTGCAGGAGGAAATGTTCAAAGGCTCTTAGTGTTGGCCTCAAGTTCATGGTGTCAACCTCCAAGAACACCTTAATAGCAAACCCTAACTTGCAAAGATGTCCTTCTTCTGACAGGTCCCAATAGTAATTACAAGGGAGGGAGTTCAGTCTCTCCAAGGGCCCTGTTCCAAGAGTTTCCTGGGCTGAAGCTTCCCTAATGTGACTGAGGCTGAGGGCTTCTTCGCAGCCCCTGGGAGCAAGGAACCGCAAAAGGAGCAGACAGAAGGAACAGACCGTATTTACAAGGAACGAAAGGCACAAAACCCAGCTGGCGTGTCAGGACAGTGATCAGCAGCTCAGTTCAAAGTATTAGTTATTGAGCCTGGTGAGGTCCAGGAGGCTTAGTCACGCAGCAGCTTAGTCAGGTCTGCATCGCTTCAGCCTGTCCCAAACCCAGAGGGATTAGGATCACCATGAGGGGAAATTCAGATCAAAACTGGATTATCAGCCAGCCTGTGGGATGGTCTCCTCTTGCTGTAAATTTCAGCCATGCTTATTCCCTCAGTATGCTCCATCCAGCACCTAGGTAGTGAAGGTCACTTGAGTAAGTGACACAGCTCCAGGCCCATTCATTCACTAAGCATGAACAGCTCAGACTGGAAAATTTTCAACTAAAACAAAAATGCAGGATGTGGCGTAGCGAGCCACACTTATATTTGCCCAAGTGTTCTGTCTTGTGACTGACGTGTACCTTTATCATTAACAAATGAGTTTCTCTATAAACAGTGTCTCTGTTCCTCTTGGAAAGCACACTGTAGCTTTCCTCAAATACTGGTACACCTGCTTCCCTAAAAAGTCGATCCCTGGCCACAGGTGTGTCAGCTGTTTCAAAATGGCTTCTGTGGCATAAGCTCACATCTTCCTGTAGCCATAAAAATTATTAATTGAGTAGCTTATTAAGCTTAAAATAGGATCTGGAGTAATTGAGAGAGGGCGTGAGCTCATTTCAATACACAGGATGTAGCTGTGTGCTGTTGGCTGATTGACGTTTTGCTACAAGCCTTTGTTTTTCGAAGGGTTCAAATGTGTTTCTGCAAATGCAGTGGAGGGGGATTAGCTCTGAATTCCACCACCGAGGCGCCTTTTATCTTTCAGTCCTTTCACGCAGAAACGAATGGGAGCTGTCACTATTGCGTAAGTTACATTGCTCTCCCTCTGCTCTTACGCATGTAAATGCCTAATCCCGTATGTAAAAGCAGTGGTACACAGTAGGCAAAGAAAAAAATCTTCTTTAAAGATGCGTTTTGGAAGGCTTGGATTACAGCCCGGTAAGAACGTTTAATAACAGCAGCAGCGTTCCCAAATTCCTTTTTCAGAGTTTTCACAACCAGTAAAAGGAGCTTTAAACTCACACTGAAAATTGATACAATTTGTTTGTTGATATAGTTACCATCATCTGCAGTTGTATAATTTATTATCGCCTACCGCTGCTGGGGATAATAAAAGAGTGAGTGGGTTTTGCGACGTGAGTAAAACATGAGCACAAAATCTCCACTGGAAATACTGAGTCACTTAATAAACATGGAGACCACAAATTCCTTGTACATTATTCATTATGCAGGTTACAGATGGGCCTGAAACAGAGGAGTCTGCTTAGGCTGGTGTGCACATCTGCTGGTACACACACAGGCCCAAGCAGGGAGGAAGGGTGCTCGGCTCTGGATGCCACTTCAGCCCCTCTCCAAAGACAGAGGCCAGACAGAAAATTTGGGTGCAATGGACTGTACTGCAGCCACCTCCAGGCCTGGCAGCCTGCAGTTTTACAGGTTCTGGCTGATTTCCAATGCAAATGTTGTTAAAGAGGAGGTATAGCGATCAAGGCTGCCTGTATTCATATAAACAATGGATAAGAGATCTGAGATACAACAGCTTGTTTTTGACTCTGGTGACTACATCCAGCACAGGAGTGGCAGCTGGCTGGGTCCCTGCATCACAGCAAAGCCTGCAGGGGCAGAGTCTGGAGAGTACACAGAGCAGTTTGTTGTATAATTGTGCTAGCTTGACACGAGCTGGTCAAATGACTGGTGGGATCCTTATTGACCCTCAGCTTTTGAGGGACCAATGCTGGAGAAGGAAAAGCAAGATGCTTGTCTTCTCCGTGGAGGAAGCTTCTACAGCCAGGCGGTCAGGGCCAGGCGTTAGGACTGGTGACTTCAGGGTTTGTTTTAGACCCCTGGGAGGAGAGAAGAACCTGCAGAGAGAGATGAGGGGGATGTGAGTGCTCTGGTAATGCACAGCGGCAGGGAGCAGGGACCAGTCGGCCTTAGAAGTGGCTCTGGAAGCAGGTCCTGCCTCAGAGCTTTAGCCAGAGGAATAAGGGCAGTGCTTTACCCCAGCCTTCTCATCTGGTGCTCTTGCCTAACCCAAAACAAGCAGCACAACCTGCCCTTTCAAGCCTGGAAACTAGCTCACCTGCTTGGGGGGCTGGTGGGGGAAACCCAAACCTTTGAAGATTATGTGTAGCTGTGACAACTGGTGACACCTGTCATAACATGAATAAACTACTAAGAGTTTGCATTTGCCATTTCAAGTGCATTTTGTAGGTGAAATACAAGGAAATGGCTCAGTGCAAGCCCAAATGCTAATCCTGCATGTGTTTTGGGGCCGGGGAGGGAATAGGAGGAATTGTGGGAGATCTCAGTAAACTCCACCACTTCGCACAATTTTTTCAGCCATGAACTAATTTAAGTATTGACTCCCCTGAGGTAAGTAACCATTTGCAGATTTAGCCATTGTGGCAGAACTGATAGATGTCAGTATAACTCCCCAGGACCGAAGGATTTATTTGCTTTCTCACATTTTACTACTGTATTAAAAAAAGGCCCATTATCAATGATTTCCAGGAAAAGCTCTGCAATCGTACTTTTCTTCATTGCATAAGCCCTTAGATGTATCTCAGTCATTAAACATGTTTCATCAGCCTCCTTTATTTTATTTTTTTAAAATGGCCATGCAGTGCTGCACTTCAAATCCCTAGAAAGGTTGTAATTTCCTTGGATTGTAATAACTCTGTTGCAATAAAATGAGCAAAACACTTAATGGCAACCTTAGTACTATTCTTTGCAGACAATCATGGTTTGACATTTAGACGAATGCTCATTCAGCTCACAAACACAAGGGCATTCAAGCTCAGGTGCCAAGACATGGTCAAGCATTCCGTCTGCGATCCCTTTGAGCAGTTCTCAGTGTGCCTACAAAATGCCAGTCAAAAGCACAGGACCACCAACCTACCTAGAAATGGCATTGCAGGCACTTAGATTTTCAGTGCATTTTACGCTCTTCCCCACCTCCTGAAAAGCCACTCTACTCATTTGCAGTTGACAACACATCTATCCAGATTCAATCCCACAGCAGTTTCCTAGGTAACTAGCGCTTTAGCACAGAAACCCTCCACAAGGCAGAACAGCAGAATGAGCCAAAACACCCGTTAGCATTTCCACTTCTGTTCAATCCTTTTGAAATATGCAAAGATGCAAGGAAACACCACAGAGGCATATTAAAAAAAACACAACACCAAACCAACAAAACAAACTCCAAACCCAACCCAACCAACAAGAAAGCCAATGGCAAGGTATGTTCAGCCACTCTGTTTTATTTTCATCCAGGAAATTCTGCATCCGCCAAAAATTATTTCAGATCTGGAGACAAGACAAAACTAAGGTCTCAGACTGTTTCTCAGGGGTTGAACCTCTTCTGGTTATCTTTGTAGATCCTGAACACCTTTCTAGGCTCAGTCATGCCAGTAGCATGGACAGATATTTCTGAATCATGCCGGGGGCTAATAATTTGAGTTGCTACTTTCCCAGCCTCTCTGACAGTAGCCAAGCTCCAGTGGGGCCTTACAAGAGGCTGCAGTGCAAGGATCATTATCTCCAGCTTATTAGTGGACCTCTGAGGAGGCGTTTCCTCAGATTGCCTTGTAACACCGTTCTGTTCAACATTCCCTCTGGCATTGCTTGGCTGCAGATCTCTGATCACTCTTGTGGGATCGCACTAGCCCTCCTTTATAGTCTTCTGCATGTGGCTGCAGCTCGCTTACCAAAGGTTCCTCTGTCCATCTTGAAAGAGAGCCTCTGCAAATGCCTATAGGACTCTGGTGGAGGCACAGCCACAAGGGAAGGGGCAGGGTCATTCCTGAACTTGCTGCCACGCTCTGAGCCAGCAAGTGCAGCTGGTTCAGCAACGCACTTGTGGCTGCGGCAGCTGTGGAGAGGCAGAATACATTTCCTTGTTCTGCGTGCAAGAAAAAAGCACATTCTTGCCCTCGCCTGATATCCACACGCATTGCATTTAGGCACCAGGAAAAAAAGCCGCAGCCTGAAGCCAGGATCACATGAGAAGAGATCATGCTGCAAAGCTACACTGACAGCCCTTGTAAGCATTAGCATTCACACAGGCAGAGCTGATCCCTACAAAAAGGTAATTAAGGCGAGGGGGAAACCTGGGAGTGGCTGGCATAAAACACCCTAAAGGGGGGAGTGGGATCAGGAATGTGCATCTGAAGGGCTTGGTCCCGTGTCAACTTCTGTGAAGGAGTCCTGCTGAATCTTGCTTGCATACCCAGGTGAAGCCAACTAGGCAGGCTTTCGCCAGCCCTGCTCAGGAGGAAGTAAGAGGCCTTCACAACTGGAGGCTGTAGCTTGCAGGCAAGGCCTTCCCTTCTCTGCCTGCAATTGGGCTAGTTTGCCGAAGGGCAGCATGTGCACATCGGACTGGAGCATAGTTCAAACGAAGTAAGTGTTGCCTGCAGCTGTCCTCAATTCAGAGCATGTTACAGCAGGAGAAAGGCTGCTGTAAACTATGCCAACCACTGACTTGAGAAGCCTTTCTGGCAACCAAGCACTGTCAGGACATAACGATACACTAGTCATGGCCCCTGGAACAGCCTCTTCTCCAGGAGCTTAGGGGAAAATGCCACGGACACCTTCTGTTTGCCTCCTGTGTCTTGTACAGGAGAGAGGAGCTTCAAGAAGCTGGAAATGTGAGGTTGAATATAGGAAAATTTTGCTATGATCTAGTGTGAAGCTCCCACGGAGTGCAGCTGCCCTGCCACGGTAGTTAATTTGAGAACTGGCAGTTTTTACAGTTGCAGACTTTTACGCCAGCAATCCTCCAAAGTACTTGATAGCAAGTGAGCACATTTCCTCACTGTGGTCTGGCAGAACCTCGGTGCTGAAGTGCAGCTGTCACTAGCAGGGGTAACAAAGCATGTTGTCCCCTGCTCACCCTCAGAGCTATACCAAGGTGAGTGTCAATCCTCAGGTTGTGCTCCCCTTTTAGATTCCCAACAGCTGGATTAGGAGTTCTAGACTAGGACCCTGTGTCTGTGATTTGGGCCAAGAAGCTCGAGCAGTTGCCTCAGAGCTCAATCAGCCCTTGCATGTACACAGTGTCCTACAGTTGGGCTGTGAGATTATCTGTGCCAGGTCAGCCAGAGCCCAGATCCCAGCAAACTTTAGTTTTACTCTTTGAGGATATTGGTGAGTTGAAGACACAAAGACAAAAATCTATTCATTTGGCAACTTGTCACAATAGCTATATAGGGGCTACACCAAACAGTTTTGTGAAGTTCCGCACTTCAGTTCCTTCATGACATTGAATTAGTTTATGGCTCCGGTATTAAATTAGACCTTGCTTCCCCAGTCCAGCCTTCTTTCCAAACTGAGCAACACCTTTCCTTCATGCCCTTTTCAGCTGACCCTCCTCACAGTGTCTCAACAAGCAGTACCTGAGTTACCATTTTGGCTGTCAGAGGCAATACCTTCTTTTTCCTCCTTAATCAGGTTATTATCAAAGTTTAATAATCCTCCAGCACAAGCTTTCACTGGTCGCAAGAAATTCTCCAGGTGTATCTTGCTTGCCGCTTAATATGAAAGTAACAAAGGTGTAGTGAGGGTACAGCACAGTCTAACGATAAAAGTAGTACTCAGAAAACAAAATGAGGCTTGTCACTTAACCACACAACCTGTCAGAGCAGGCACTGCAAGTAACGCAGGAATAGGGACAAATGTGCCTTTTTTAACACTCCTGAGTGGAACTGCATGATTTGAGAGAGTTCATAATCACTACTGAATCAGAGAGAAGGGTAGGCTGTTAAACATAAGCATTATTTCTCTTTATCCTTTATGAATTCTCCTTCAAAACTTCTCAGTTTTGCCTGTTTTGAGAGCTCTTATTTGGAACCAGCAGACAAGTGCAGCCAGCAATTGCACGCGAGGTTTCACTGCATCCACAGGTATACATCCACACTTGGAAAAAACGCAACAGCTGGTTTTTGTTGGTTTTGTTTTGGTTTTTTTTTTTTTGGGGGGGGGGTGGGGTGGTGGGGAGGTGGGGGGTGTTTGTGGGGTTTTTTTGTTTTTGGGGTTTTTTGGGGTGGTGTTGGGTTGGGTTTTTTTTTAAAATCTCACATGAAAGTGCCTAATAAAGCCGACGCCTGTTTTTCCAGATTACAGCGGAGAACTTGGCGACGTCCAGCTCCGAGGCAGGCGGCAGCAGCGGCCGTGTCTGCGGCAAACTCCCCTCCCGCGTCCCGCCGGCCCTCGCCGACGGGCCGGGCACGCAAGGTGGGACTGCTGGATCACCTGGCGTGAAGGGCTGCGCCAGGCGGGCCTAAAATTTAGACTTAACCCGTGAGCTCAAGAGCCAGGCGAAGCCGAGCCCAGCCGAGCAGGAAACAGCTGAGGGGCGAGAGGCCGCCCCCACCCCCCGCCCGCCGCGCCGTTGCAGGGCTGCCGCGGCCCGCGGTGTTGAGGCGCCCTCCGGCGGCCGCAGGGGGAGCGGCGGGGCGGGGCGCCAGCTGGCCGTGAGCTACCGGCGGCCCCGTGTGGCACCGGTACGTAGGCTGCCCGGGCAGCGGCCTCCTGTCCTTCCGAGAGGTTCCCCGCTCAGCTGAGTAACGTGTTCGAAGGTTTTTGGTCCTTTTCTGCTGTTTGCAAGCAGCTTGCAAGTAGCAGAGTGCTTTCCACTGAATAAATGTCCCTACGTAGCTTTATTTAACCAAGTAGATAAAGTTATTTGCAATGGTTGGCTGACTAGTGACAGCCCCAGTGACAGGTTTTCCATCCTGTGACCCCTCAGCCACCCCCAGCACCATCTACGCTGGGCCAGGCGCAGTCCAGTGCCACCTCATCTGTCACACATCCTGGAGCCATGCTTTTCTGAAGTGGGTGGCTTTGCAGAAAAAAATAAATCCCAGCTTTTGGTCTTATTTGTTAGGGCATATGCATTACAAAAACAACAACAACAGAAATGAGTCTCATCTCCAGGCCTTGTCACACATGCAGCGGCTTGGCTGGATGTGCAGCCGCTGGCTGTCACCTCTGCCATCACTGTGCAGATCGCTGCCTCCTTACTGAGAAAATGAGTCTCTGTGCTTTGTGCAGCTGGAATTTCTGGCTGGCCTCCTGCTTGCTTTGGGGTTTGTTGTCACTGAAAGAGCACTCTCACGTTATGCCACCTTTTGTCACAAAAACACTTCAGGTTTGGGCTCATTGAAATTGGTGGCAAAATTCCCACATTCTACAAGGCAGACGAAGCAAATCCTGAGCGCATTAAAAAAAATGCACAGCGTTCATGACATATATAAGTACAGGGCAGGAAAATAGTGGTTTTAAACCCGCCATGTACAAGGTGAAGAGCAGCCCAAGAGAGGTGAGGAGTTGAACAACTCTTCCTTCTCACTCACTGAAGAAATGTAACTTTTACCAAATCCAACAGGTATTCTCTGGAGGTAACAGATACAGCTCTGAGCTGGTATTGGACAAACAAGTGGTGGTGGGAGAACAAGGTTAAGAGTAGTGCTGTAGGGAGATACCAGCCTAAAGAACAAAGGGAGAAGAAGGTTAAGCCCTGAAGAGTGGTCAGTGCCATGGCAACGTATCTCCTTCTTTACATTTTGGGATTTGTTTTAGGGAATATTTGAATGGCATAACAGAAATGAAACAATGAAACCTGCATGTGTAGCAGAGCTGATAGCACAGCAGTGCCTTCTGGTGAGACTGTAATTTAATTCTGTTTCAAGCCCACCAACAAAAGAAAATGCTATAAGTTTCCTCTCTGTCTTTTCATGGTTTTAGTTTTTGGGTTTGTTTGTTGGTTGGTTGGTTGGGTTTTTTAACATGAATAGATTAGGAATTATGGTCTTTTCTACCAACAGGCTTGAGAATCAAATGAGCTGCTGGGAGCACTGGAGCAGAACAACTGACACCTGGGTTTGGGCACCAAACTACACTAAGCTTTGCTTCACAGTTTGCAGGACCAGTGACCAGGGGAAGGGCAAGAAGAGGGGATCAGCATTTCTTACATTTTGTAGGAGAGTAGATACTGTACTTCACCTGTCTCCCAAATCTGAGTGCCTTTTCCCTAACAGCAAAAATGAAGCAAAAGAGGTCAACAAGCCACTCTTTTAGCTGCCTGTGAGAAGCTTGTCGATACTGCCTATTCCCAGAAATTACACTCTTTATGTGCCATTTGAGACTACGTACAGAGCAACCCCAAGGTTAGTTGTGCCATCAACTTACTTTTCCTCTCCTGGTTAACTCCCACAGAGGCACCCATCAGAAAGGAAAACAGTGCCTCATATCTTTTTAACAAGCCCTGCTACCACCAGACAGTCTGATACTGAAGTGATGAAGTTGGGCCAAATCCTTCAGCCCTTCAGGAAGAAACCCACTGCCACCTCTGAGCCACTCTTCTTTTTGGAGCTTTCAGTCTAAAAGACAGGAGCTAAACAGTTATGCCTTTTCTTCTTTTTTTTTCTTTTCTTTTTCCCCAGGGTCTCCCTCTTCCTTTCCCACCGGGGGAACAGAGGTGCCACGTCCTTCCCTTCCCTTCTCCCTGTCTGTGCTCCCCAAGCCAGCCCTGCCCTCCATGGGACCTCTGCTTTTCACTTACTGGTTTACCCATTGAAGAGCACCAGACATCTTTGCCATTCCAGTCATCACTTTCTGAGGGCTGATGCAAGATCTGCCTTCTACAACATTTTTTTTTTTAAATTAAATATATCCTTTACATCCCCTTAAGCTCACACTCAATGCATGTGTCAGACCAGCTCTGAAGAGACAAGTGTGGCCAAGCTGTACTACTCCCCTAGGGAAAGCTGACTCGTGCTCAGAAGCTCTGTAGCATTGGCACCTAACAAGCATCCAGCCCCTCTAACCTGTAGTACAAGAGGGACATCTGGGGACTTGTTCCAAAACAAGGCTCTTCTGTTTCTGATCCAGGGACAGCTACACTTTCAGGCCTTCACAGTCATAAGACAGTCTTCCACATGGTTTTGAAGCACTGCCTCCTCACTACCATTATCATTATTACTTTTGAGCTTCCTTTTCATTCCCCAGGACTCAAGAGTTGCTCATGTAGCCTCAGACTCAGGCTCTGGAAGAAACACAGCATTTTCTAAAACTGGAGTGTGAAGTTCTTGGGCTCTGCCTCAGTTCCTTTTGCTGCAGCTTTAACAAGCAGCAGTTCAAGGGTAGTGCTGCTCCTGGCTTCTAACAGACTTTGCTTAGTAACTAAATATTTAGAAAACATTTCCCTCCTGGCCATCCCTCACACTCTGCCTTACTGAAAATGCTAATTGGCTTTTTTTGCTCTAAAGTGCTAGTGTAACACAGCCATGCTTGCATTGCGTGTGGACACTGGTTCTGCAGTATGCAAATACAGTTAGCAGAACTGATTTCTGAGTACATGATAACATTTTATCGGAGTTCTGTTTTACAGTATTTGCCACATCTGTAAATCTTAGCTTTTTGGGTTAAACTGCATGACAAGATTGCCTAAACTATCTGGAAGAGCTGCCTTACCAACCCTTGTATGAGCTTGTTCTAAATGGGATTATTCTGTCTTCTGCTAATTAGTGCTATAGCATGTACATGGGCAGCTTTCTTCTGTGGAGACCTGATGTCAGACCACGCAACAGTGACGGCAGACAAAGTGGTGGTACTGAAAATGCAGAGGCAGTAGTGCAGCTGTACTTCCTGAAGGGGGTGGAGACATCTTCTGTATGAAAGGCTCTTTGTACAGGGGGTGGCATAAACTGAAGAAAGCATCAGTGTCCTGCTTAGGTGTGTAGCTCGGGAGTTTATCTGGCTGCAGCTGAAACCTCATGGCAAGTTTTAGTACAGAAGATACTGCTTCCTGATACTTGCCTGTGTAAAAAAGACTTCGGGAGCCAGGACAAGGAGATAGGATCTTATTATGGCGTCTCAGTCTCTGAGGACATCACAACTGCTTATTCCACATTTATGTTCTGCTCTTTCCGTATCTATGTGATGTCTCTGAAATAGGGGGTTGCACCTACCCCCACTTTATTCAGGACAAAATCCAGGTGCAGAGACTGATTTGTAGGTTCTCAAAGTCTACCAGAAGATGACGTCCCACTACTATAAATGAGAAGGAAATGTGAAGACCCTGTATCTTCACCTAAATTAATTGGTGCAGACATTGTGAAAAACCACAGAGATTGTGGTATCACTCAGCCTTTCTCTACAGGCCCAGTGCCTTACCAGGTGGGCCACTGCTGATTTGCAACTACGTTTTACTGGGACTCTGAAACTGTAGACATGTGAAAGAACAGAGATCAGAATGGATAATTCTGAGTTGTCCAAGGAGCGTGAGAATAACAAACTGATGCTTGTCACTTTCTGAGGGCAACATTTTCAAGGTCACCTGTGGGATTCTGTGAAACCCTTAGGGTGGCAAGCTCCTAGCAGCCAGCAGCTGACACCTCCAGCAGATTCAGCTCTCCAGGAGGTATTTCTCATAGTAGGTGAGACAAATACAGCTCTACAATGTTTGCCTTACCTGAATCGCTGCATTGATTCACTGTCATCTACAGACTCTGATGACTTTTTACCCTTTTCCTCAGTTACTACCAGCACTGAGTGTTAGACGCTGACTCAACAAGGCAGAACATCTAAGGTTTTATGTCCTGATGCACAACTAAAATCATGCCAACAACTAAAAAGTATCTAACCACGGGGCATTTCATCAGACACCAGGCTGTGCATTGACAAGCTGAACCGTCATCACCAGCTAGACCCTAGAAGGAGCAAAGGCAGCTTCCTCTCCGATCTCTAGCACGTCAGGTAGGACAAATTTGGATCACAAAACTCGGAAGAGCATTTGGTCTTTGTGACACGCCTGCCACACACAACCTCCTTCATAACCACAGTATGTATCTGCCAGCATAGATGGCCATCCATGCAGCCACTGAAAAAATACATACATGCCCCCTGTGTTTTCTTTTTCTCCTGGAGAGAAGTGGGTGGGCTGGGAGTGAGATGTTAATTTAAACTTGTTACTAGATATTAGCAGAGTTCCTAATCACTCTTAATCACTCAAGATGGCTAAAATGGTCATTACCTGAGTGGAGAAACCACATCTTTCAGCACCAATATGCTTTCTTGCAGACTGCTTTCTTCTACGTTTGCAGAATTACAGTACAGTAACATGGGAAGAGCATTTGGTGCTTGAAAGCAAGGTGTCTGCCATGACTTTCTTCAGCCAAGGCAAAAGAAGAGTATGAAGCCCATAATCCTTTTTCCTAGAGTTAAACGAGCTGTTGACAGTAGAGTAGTGACTGCATAGAAGCAGCAAACAGCCACAGGTAGAACAGCAGACTTCACAAAGGACAAGTCACAGGCCGTAAGTAAAACCTTGGAGTACGTAGAACAGCCACTGCAGATCCACTGTGGACTTTTCCTGCATGTATAGCATATCATACATGGGCTGAACTCGGCTTTGAGACTGTGATTAGTGAAAACAGGTAACAAAAGTGCATGTATGATTTCTCTGGGAACTACGAAGGAATGAGATCATGAAGCTCTGGTTTGCCCTACTCACTCACAGTGGTTCTGATGTCTCTCTAGCACAAAGGTTGCAGCCAAAAGCTTTTTCGCCACCCACAAAGAGGGACACTAAATTCGCATTTCAATAGAACATTTAGAACATTTACTCATCATGAGGAAAATAACTGGTTACATGACAGGCACTGCGAATTTAGCCTCTTTGCTCTTCCCCTGTGTATGACATATAAGGCAGTACTGCATTCTCAAGGGAAAACCAGGAGAGAACTAAAGCTGATTTATCTGTGTATTATAACCCCAACACGCCACAATGAGTTTTTAAAAGGCAGCAGTCCCTGGTAAATCAGACCAGCACACAACTTTTGTGCCTTAGCAGAGTCTACTGCTTCTTTCCTGAATTCTTTGCACATGTGATCCCCATTCAGCAGAAATACTGTAAATGACATATTTCAGGGTCTGCCATATTTTCTGGCTTGGGTAGGGGTGGAAATCAGAAATACTAAATTTTCTCTGTTGCTCAGGATCAGAAAGGAAAAGATACCCTAATATGGGACACAAGACTCGAAGCCATGTGATTCATGAAACTGGGGGCTTCTTGCCAACAGTCTTGACAAATCTGTATTTCAACAGGTCACTCCCACCACACAGAAGGAGAAATATAACATGCCTTTTGTTCAGAGATTTACCATGTTTAATTATTCATTTTTTTCAGTAGCTTAACCATGTATTCAGATAAATAAAGTAATAAACAAAAGTGTTCAAAGTGAGGCAATATTGTATTTATGTTATTTTTAACTTGTGATCAGGTGGGACATGGAAAACTAAAAATCAAACGAAGTACATAAACTTTGCTTCTCTAGTAAATTTTAAAGCCAAATTCTGCTCTCAGGTAAATTTCCATAAAACATTGTCCGTAAGGGCTCTGCAATCCAAGGGCATGTTTCTGGATTTAAAGACTGGGAGTTGTTCTCATGTCTTGAAGGCTCAGCACACACCAAGTGCAGGGCTGGTCCCTGGCTCCAACACCTGCTGACCATACTGCAAGCAGATGCAGCATTCCTCCATGCCAATGAGATGATTTGATTTCACCAGATTATAATTTGGCTACATTTTGGGGTTTTGACTTCAGTTTGCCTGCTTCTATGAAGGAGAGCACAATTTGGCTCCTTTCCCGGTGACAAGGAAGCCAACCAAACACGACTTTCACCAGGCCTGTTTCTGGCCCCAGATTTCAACATACACTGTTACAGCAATCAAAAGAACCATAGAAATTACTTATCATTTTACTGTTCCTTAACACATTTCACACAGTCCTGCAGCGAGCAGAATCACAGATGAACCTCAGAACATACAGAGAGCACAACTACTACACTGGACATGAAAAGGAAATTTTATTAAACATGTTTACATAACATGAGTTGGAAGTTCATTTAAAAGCACAGGGGAGTGTTTAAGACAAGTGGTCAAAATAGAAAGATACTATCGAATTATAACTAGTTGGTTTTTGGCCACTAAGACAGAACAGGATCTAGTAGTAGTGCACCAATGCTTGAGTTCTTCCTGCTCAGCAGGTCGAGCAGTAACCAATCTGTGCCCTACGGAAAGACGGGCAGAGTAATTCCCACGTGTTGAGTAATAATAAATAGTTCACTTGGTGCAGGCAGTATGTCTATGAATTAAAACCTAGTGTGTACACAGTTTCTACATGTGTTACAGCCCCACAGTAGGAATCTACACCAAAATAGTTATTAGAAGGAATTTGGTCCATACTACATCACGTTTTCCATAGGGTAAAAAATAAAGTCCATCTATAGACATTTAGCACCAGACTCACAGACCTAGCCTGGCTAAAACCTGCAAAATGTCTATAAGAAAAATGGATGGCTTAGATTTCTTGGTTACTTCAGTATAGTAATTACGAGCAAACTGTACAAGTACATGCAACATACAAGCTGGCCTATGTGGAACTAACATACATTATTAAATAACCTTTTTCATCTCTTTTTACAAAACGTGCATGCAGCTTTGAACAGTTCCAAGTCATGCTGCTCTATTTGTGTGATCACAAAATTGAATGGCCTGTAAAAGGAGGGGAAACATATCGATGCACCTGCAGGAATCTGCAGTTGTTTGCACATTTACAGAATATCACAAGGGATTTCAAGGCCAAGAAGAACTCAAATGAATAAAAAGCAAATTGAAATTTGACTTTTTTTTCTTTTTTTTTCTCCAAAAAGTAAGAGATCTTGCGTTAAAAAATCAAGCCTTGTGCTTGCATCAATCTCAAAGAAATGTAAACTAAAATTTGATAAAAACATTAGTAAGTGCAGAATATTTCAACTGGAATTTCCAGTGAAACACTGAACAACTCACACCGTGCTCTATCCAGGGCAGACAGGTGCGTCGGCAGCAACACGTGTCAGAGAAGCCTGGGTACAGCTGAAAGTGTCATATGCTTAATCCATTCCTGGTCAACGTTTTGGGAAGTCAAATATACATTTATACACAGAAACGTAAATATTTCCTCTCCATTTCTAGGAGGAAAAATGCATTACCAGTAACATATTCAATGTCAAAATTAAGACTAAAGCTGCTTTATACCAGTCCCCAGCAGTAGTTGCAGAATTCTTCAAAATTCTTCCATGCAAAACATCATAAACATAAAAGTTATTCTATATAATGCAAACATATCTGCTTTTTACAAAGAAAAAAGTGGCACTGTAATGATTATTTATTTTTAAGAATATAACTTAGATTGGTCATTTGTTCTGGGTTCCCACAGGAGAGACCTGGAAGCACCAGAACTGAGAAACGGTTGGAACTCGCTGGAATCGTAACTGTGGCTGTCGAATACTTTAACGATGCTTACAGAGATATGTTTCAGCCCTTTTTTGTTTTGGTTTCAAAAAAGAAAGGAAGGGTTTCTGTTAGCGTTGTGAGGACTTCTACAAAACTAGCAGAATCACGTGGCAAAAAACTGGTGGAAGTGACAAGTACAGAAAAACTGCTGAAACACCAGGAAGGTAACACTGCTTGAGGGCTCTGTCGAACTGTGAGAAATACAACATTGTTAACAGAGTGAGAGCTTCCAGTTTGGCTCATCTTTGACTTGGGTTGAATCTAGAGGTGTCTCTCTCTCTCTTTTTAAGATTTTTTTTAAAAATATCATTATAAGCATCGGTGATAGCCGCTAATAGATTGGCCGTATGCGATATACCTTTGTTCTGTCAGTTTAAGCCATCTCTTGACAAACAACTCAGACATATTTTTGGATAACTACTACAAGCAGAAACAGAAGTGATTGTCTCTCTCCAACAGCGCTTTTTTGATCATGGGATATCTTGTTCTGATTGTTATCCGGGGTGATGTTTTTTATTAGACAGCACCTGCTACTACGATCTAATGCAGGGAGGCCCAGTTGAACTTTCCAGAGACGACTGGGAAGCCCTGCGTGTCAGGGGAGTCAAGGTGGGATCCACTAGTGATGAAGGTGGAAATAATTTATACCAGCCTATTACCACACTGGACAGGTCCAGTTCCTCCAGAAGGATCTGGGCAACTCCCATGAAGCATTTGTGGTCCATTCGGCCGTAGTCTCCCCAAACTATTACCTGGAAGGACAAAAAGTACAGGTTCAGCCTTGTCCCCAGACCCACTCACGCTGGCTGTATTTCGTTATGTGCAATGTAAGGAAAATGTTGCTCTTAAGGGTGAATGATTGCTCCCTCTTGTGGGAAAACCTCGTGGCAGAACAGGAGCGAGTCAACAAAAGAGAAATGTTTAATACAGCCAGACATTTTGCAGGTCCGGAACCACAAGCCGCAAGGACGCGTTTGCTGGTATTTATAAAATTAAATGCTTAGCAAGTTGGAATGGGTTTACGCCTATTGCTTAGACTTAAGTAAACATGCAAGGGCTCCTCCAAATGATAGCCTAAAATGGGATTACAAAGCAACTAACCTGAAGGACTTTACCCTGCGGACTTTCATCAAAAACTAGCGTCTGTTGGTACAAAGGATCAAGGGTCTTCCGTGCAATTCTTGTCTTCTTCTTAGCTATACACGCTCCATTTTCCAGCAAATACACTTTGACATACGGAGCTGCAAACAGAACATCATGAATTTTATGTTTGGACTTAAAAACTTCTGCATTGCACATTTGAGCAGGAGAACAAATGCCTTAAAAGGAAGTCGAGTGGAAAGAAAATGACACGTTATCTTCACTGTGTAATCTGAATACAATTATATCAATAAAATAAATGACACAGCCCATAAGAAATCAATTTGATTTTTATAAACTTTGAATGTAATGATCTAAGATGTTACTAACAACAACGGCATTTCATGTCTGTCATTTTAAAAACACTTCTCTTTTGCCAGCAATCAGCTGTCACTGATAGCTACTCTGGATTCTCCATGTATGTTTACAGGTCGGAGACATTTCAAAACAAAAGACTTTGATGTTTCATCGAAAGGCATGTTTAAAAACTAAGTCACTCTGATAACACAGCTCCTAATTGCTTTTTCATCTTCAGCTCATAAGGAGGTTTTAAAGTACCATTTTGGCAAAATGTTATCTAAAACAGCTGTTCCAGTTGCTACAGTAAGCAGTGGTTGTGGGAGTGATTATAAATCTCCTCTAATAGACTTCTATAAATAACTAGAACTTCAAAAATGTCCTTATAAAATGATACAAACTTAAATCTTGTTCATTATACAAATTAGGGACACTGGCACTAGCATAGCAAGCTGTCTTCTTGAAGCACTGTAGTGGACAGAAGATGCTGGCATGTGGGTCTGTTAAGCTGTTTGTTCCAAGCACTTTCATCTGTTCTCCATCTCCTGTTTTGAGGTGGAACAAACACAAAGGACTTCACCTACATCTATTTAGCCTGGAGAAGAGAAGGCTTTGGGGAGACCTAATTGAGGCCTACCAATACTTAAAGGGATCCTGCAGGGAAGTGGGAGAGGGACTGTTCATCAGGGAGTGCAGTGATAGGACAAGGGATAATAGCTTTAAGGGGGTAAGTTTAGATTAGATGTTAGAAAGAAATTCTTTACTATGAGGGTGGTGAGGTCTGGAGGTTGCCCAGAGAAGCTGTGGCTGCCCCCTCCCTGGCAGTGTTCAAGGCCAGGCTGGATGGGGCTTTGGGCAACCTAGTGTAGTGGAGGGTGTCCCTGCCCATGGCAGGGGGTTGGAATCTCTGAGGTCCCTTCCAACCCAAAGTATTCTGTGATTCCATGATTCTATGACAAAGCCCCTCTAAGACACATGACTCGCCCAAGATAGGCAGAAATATTTCTGCAAATGTTCCTTTCAGAACAGATGTTGAGTTCCTGAAAGTCATTCCTTGCAAGGCAGCATGCAACTGGTCAAGCAAGGTGGTAATACGTGAACATTGGCAGCATGAAAATATCCATGCACACATTCCTTGTTGAAAAGCAAACCAAACAAATGCAAATATAGCAACAGCTAGCAAGGAGCTCAAAAAATCTCCAATCCCCACTTCATCAGCATATTTCATATTTTTGTCTTCTCTTTATGTATTGTCTGTTTTTTTCCTTACCTGGGGTAGATTTGGAGCCAGGTTTTTGTATGAGGCCACGGGCTCGAATGACTTCTACTTCTAGCTGTCCCTTTTTATCCACCATTCCAATCTGGATGTCACCTGAGAGGGAGAAGAAGGAAGCCTATATTTTAGAGACGTCATACAGACTGGATAAGGTAGGGTGTAAGAGTGAGAAACAGAAAGACTGGTTTGCTACTAGTCTGCTGCGTTAGTGTGCTTGTCACCCCTCCTCCTGATCCCTTTAATTTCTCCATCTTTAAACCAGACTAAGAGATACGTACTCGGGAGCACAGTGCCCTTGCCCTCTCTTGCTGCTGTATGGTTTATACCAGAGCTTAGTATTTCTGATCCATGGAGGGAGGCAAATGGGCAGAAACACTATGGTATAACCACCGCACCTTCAGTTTTGCACTGGTGATCTAGAGAATTGCTACCTAGGACTGTTACCTCAGTGTGCCAGTCACTGACATGCATTGCCCTGACAGTGGTCCCACACTCAAAGAGCCTAAACCCCAAACTCATGCTCAGAAATCTCCTCTGCTGTAGTTTTCCACCTTCAAGCTGAGATGCAAGAGCTGGCAGTGTGAAGGCTCCTTGTCTGATGTAGCAGGAAGGAGAACTGCTGGTAAAGGCTAACATTGAAACCTTCTGTAGCTACAATTGCCTGACTGGACCCTCAGCATAAGGCAGAGACAACAACCAGATGAGGTCCATGGTCATAGCGCTGCCTCAGAGAATGATGCCCTGTCCCCCAGGAGCTCAAAAAAGGATTTTTGTTTTCCTGCAAAAGTCTCCAGCAAGTACAGGGGTGACAATTTTCCTTTTTTTAAATCAACATTCCACAACCATGGTTGGTGTGCATAAATTGATGCAATGTGTTAAAATAAAGAGCTGCTTCACTACTAACTAGTCAAACGTGTCTCCCGGCCTGACTTTGGACAGATGACATTTCCTGCAGGAAAGGGAAACGGCTCAGTCTGAGACTATGCACTGTGCTGATCTAGATCAATAAAATGCAAGGAAACTCAACTATGAGCTGGTGCTCAAAGCATTAGATCTCTGTGGCTTCGTATATCATGGAATCAGCTGGGTAGAAATCTAACGGGCCACTTAGAACAAGAAATGCACAGTAAGACACGGGCAGCTATGAGACACTTGTACAATTACTACACATATATACATGAAACACTTAAGTATGGGTATATTTTATATATAAACTCTGTCTAGAAAGCACATCCAAAAATAGAGAGTCCTGAACTACAGAAATTGGGGTCATTTTGAAATTAACTAACTGGCATGAGGTTTTCACATGCTTGTCTAACAGTTCTTTACCAGGTGTTTGTACCTAAGTTCTTGAGGTATGACACAGCAGCAGGGAAGATTTTTTTTTTAGTAATCAAACTTTGCTTGAATAAACAGAGGTCGTTGTTCCACAAAAATAGTTCTCAGGAGAACTCCAAAAAGGTGTTTTAAGCACACATCTCCACCTCAGGTATCCAAAATAAAACATGCGACAGGGAACCAGAAGGGGGAGCGGTAATACAAACTGTTTTCAACTCGTTGCTAGTGAAATGCTACAAAGTCTTCTGAAAATTGTCGAGTATGACAGAGTGGGGTTTCTTAGGGGACAAAACCTGAGTCTTTAGTAAATAAAGGAGCTCTAAGAAGTGAAAATAAACATATTCTACAAGCAATATGTGGAAAAATATTCAGGCAGAAAACAAGATTAAAGAGAAGAAATGTAGACCCTTACATTACTATCAATCAATATAGCTGCTTACATTTTTATTGGGCAAATTATCTCACAAATACTTTCTCTTTCAAAATTTTAAAAATGTATTCAACAGTTTTGGTGCTTATTAATGCATTAGAAAAGTAGCAGTTACGTGGACTTACACAGCAAGCCCTGTTTAAGGGAGTACTTAGGGGGGCAGCATTCTCAAGAAAGTTTCTGTCTCCTTCTGGAACCCTGCAATTTTTCTTTCTGTTTCTCTCCCCTTTTTCAGAAGTGGCTCAGTAGCCTTTCTTGAAGCTGATTCTCTCAAGACAGCTGTACTGAAGCATATATACTTTCTGTACTGAAGCCAGTTATAATTTCCAGCGGAAGTATGGTTAAAGTCATGGAACAAGGACTCCACCCAGCATCCTAAAACATCTCTGATAATTGCTTATATATAACCAAAAAATAACATAAATTCAAAAATAATCAAATCTTTCCAAAGATACTTAGATGGGAGTGCTGTTTCATACCTTATACACCGATACCCTACCCATAACCAAGTTACAGCTAACACGGCTCTAGGGAAACCCAGACTAGTCTGGAATACAGAGATCTCTGATAGCCCCAGGCAGCTGCTGTAGAAAAAGACTTTGCCTCTTCCATGACAAATACTGGCTTTATTGGCACCTTATTACTGGGCACTGCAAATGTGGGCAGAAGTTTCACATTCTGGGCCTGGATGAACTAAGCTTGGACAAGAGCTTGGCCAGAAGCTGTCACATCCAATATAATCCGTGGAGAGTAAATATAAACTCTGAGCAGCTGAGATTTTGCAGTGAGCTACAACTGGAGAAGCCACAATAATTTGGAGTGGGAAGAAAAATGCAACTCAAAGTGGCAAATGAGATTATCAGGCACCGCACATATGGAGCAAATACTGTTTCTTGCCCCATTTTGCATGCTAGCATGCCAGGGATACCAGGGACTGCATCTAGGACCTTCTTGTTTCCAGTGGAGGAAGCTGCTTTGTAAGAGGTGCTGTAGACTGGCTGTGTGTGTTAGCTGATTGGCTTATTATTCATTTAGCAGAGGAGAACATGCTATTCTTACCCATGGCAGGAGTTGCTAGTGTTTGTCGGCCTACTAACTGTGCAGGTCCAAGTCCATCGAGGAAATCACTAAACTGACTGTCAGCTCCCAGCCGTACTCCAGGAAATATTAAGCTGAAGCAAAATAAAAGCTGGTTAAGCATCAGAACAAGATTAATGCTTATCATCCTACAATAGTTACCTCAAAAGTATTACTGATACAAAGCAAGAAGCCAAGCGTATACTACCACAAGTTGTTCTGCAGCATCAGGAACGAGCCATCTCCCACTAATCCCTCAAATTAGTGATGTTCTACACAAAGTAGTTCATAAACCAGTTCTTTCTAAGGAGTTCCCCAGAAGCAGCAAAGAGCCTGATAGGTGAATAAACTGTGAGTGACCTTGTGTGAGAAACCCTAAAGTGCCTCATGAAATGTAATGGCCTATCGTTCTTCATTCCTGAACGCTTGACTTACCTTGTAATACTGTTTTATATCCATACACACATGCCAACCCCATCTGCATCACTTAGAACAAACAGATGTATAAACTAAATTAATTTGATTTCTGTGGCTGTTTAATGAAGCAGCAAAGTGGCAGGTAGTACTAGTGTTGATTTGAACTAAACCTAATGCCAATCCCTAGCCAAAATATTCCAGTAGCCACATCTGGATCTACAGTTGGTAGCCTCCCCTCAATTGGGACACAAGCTGACCTGTAATACATCAGCACCTTTCTTATATTCCAGAATCGCCACTTTCTTTTTAATAGATATACAGTCCCCAAATCATCACAAAGCAAACAAGCAAATTAGAAAACTGATTTACCAAAAGGGGAACTTTTCACAGAAGTTTAAAGAAACCTGTTTTTTAAAGAAGGCTTCTATAGATGGAGGAGAAATGAACCCCAAGCTCTCCAGTTCAACCATCAGCCCACCAGTTAGAGCACTTATCTAACCTCAAGACGCAGCTTCAAGCCCATCCTGCCTGAGAAGACAGGCAATCTGCTTCACTCTCCACTGCCACTACCTGTTCACTCTTGTCCCTGCTATGAAATGTTTCTTGCTCATTTCTTTGGCCTTTTTCCCCAAAATGTGTTACATTTTGCTATGGAATGACTAGCGACATTGAAAATGTTCACTTGAGAGTCTTCTCACTTTTCAGACATCTCTGATTATACATGTAATAATGAAGGTTGTGAAGTGCACATTGACCTTAATGTGCATTAGTTTTAATTCATTAAACTCCAGTTATGGGTCAAGCAGAAGAACATAATGCGGTATCTGGGATACCTGCTGTAGGAATTTGCATTCTCAGCTGAGCTATGCATCTGATTGGTCTCATGAAATGCAGGATGAGGCACGAGACTCTCAATAAACTATGTAAACCTGGAAGTAAAGACAGTATTGTAATGTAGACACACACACACACATAAGAAAAGAGAAGTAGCCCGTGCAAACTTAACATAAGCATTTCCTAATGGTCACCAGTACCTGTGTACATCAATGTCAAGAGTGAACTGCAGACAAAACACTGCTCAAGCAAACAAAGTCAAGTTCTTGCTGATTTTGATGGGAATCTCACAGGAGACAGGAAAAACCCAGCAAACAGTCTTGCTGTTCAAGAATATGGAAAGTCTGAACACAAGGTGCTACCAAAACCTGATTCATGCTCACACTAGAAATAACATGTCAAGTTAAAGGTGACATTTCTACTTTGTGAAAAAGGCCCAGAAGAAGCAAGGAGAGAGGGTGAGGATTTTAGCATCAGCTGGAACTGCACATGTACCTGTTTATGTGAGGCTTCCCCTCCACCTTGTAGTTGTGTCAAACTCATATTCTATAAACAAGCCAGTGATGCACAGAGGATGAGTGATTCAACAGTAGAAAGTTGCTTTATTGGTCATCTTTCTTATGAGAATCTCTGCATTCACTGTGATCTAAACCCAGAGCTGCTGCAAGCAAACAGTACTCCTCCAAACTCAAGCAAGTTTGCAGAGAATCTGAGGATCCAAGCTATGGCTAAATCACAGAATCACAGAAATCCATAAGGAGTTTTCTAAGCTTCAAAGTACAGCACCAAACCGAACAAGGTACTCTGGTATCACTTCTGCCTATGGCATTGTGTCCTGGTTAAGCAATGTTTCTCTTCCTTCGTTGCAGAAAAGTATATTTAACTGTTTCATCTGAGTATTGTTATCCACCTCCTTTAGCCCATTCTTCTGGGCTTCCCTTCAGAGTATCTTAGATATTGGTGGTGTTCTCATTTCACTGGCCTCACTGTCTCTTTACTCTCACCAGGGACTGGGACAGGGATGTGGACATCAGGGACAGTGTTTAAGGCTGAGGCCAAGTGCAAAGTGGGTTTGGAGTCAGGAGGTGAAGTTGAGGATTCACAAATCAACCGGAAGACCTGGTTATTCTGTCAAACTTAAAGTCTGGGACAGCAACATAGCGAAAAGTTGCTGGTGCCAAAAGCATGGATCAGAAAAGCGGGACAAATGAGGTCAGATGTGAAGAAATGTATTGTATTAGTGAGCTGAGAAGGTGAGGAGATTTGTCAGAGTCAGAGGTAGTGTTGGGGCAGCAAGAGACGGGGAACAGGCCAAGGAGGTAAGCAGGCAGAAACAAGACAGATCCAGACCCAGGGCGCCCCAGCCTTTCCAAATCTGTTTACAGACTGAAGGTGGAGCAAGAGATTAGGCTGTTCCCCTGAAAAGGTCCTCATTGGGCTATCACCTCTCCTGGATTGCTAACCAGGGAAAAACAGGCTCCCACAGCTCCTCCTTAACAGGGTCCAGCTTTTGGGCCCTTCATTACCATGGCCCTTCATCACTGTGGTGAGTGACTGGTCCCTTATAGGCTAACACTTTCAAGGGGAAGAATCTGTACACAGAGCTGTACTCCACCCTTCAGCCGGAGCTGGACCCTCTGTTCACATCCCCAGTTTTCATACACAGACAAGAACCTTCTCCTATATTACTGATGTTTTCAATGCCACTTACTTGCCCTCAGAGCTGTAACTATTTAGAGAAAGGATGGAGGATGGCAGGATGAAGTGCTGAAAGGTAAAGGTAATGCTCTATCATAGGATCATACTGGAAAAAATACTGAGATGTTTTACTTTTGTCCCTTACTCTTAACTTGCTTAACTGCTTTGTGAGTTATTTGTGATGGAGCCTTTTTTTTTAAGTGACTCTTGCAATTCTTAGGATTATCACAGAATCACAGAATGGTTTGGGTTGGAAGGGACCTTTGAATCTCATCTAGTTCTACCATGCGTGGGAACACCCTGCACTAGACCAGGCTGCCCAAAGCCCCATCCAACCGGGCCTTGAACACTGCCAGGGAGAGAGCAGCCACAGCTTCTCTGGACAACATGTGCCAGTGCCTACACCACCCTCATCATAAAAATACAAGAGTAGTGAGATCATGTTAATGGAGAAACTCTACCTATACATAGCTTCTTGACATCACCACAGCTATCCCAGCTCTTCATGCTTCATAGAATATACATCAGTAATTGTGGCAACACAGTAACATCTAAAAATATGAAGCAAAACAAGTCCCAATCTCTCTTTTTTTCCCCCTGGTCTCTAAGGTGGATTTGCCTACCCCCAGTTTCCACTTGTGTGGGGAGACATCTTCTAAGAATTCCCTAGCAATCACCGTGCCCTGGCACACAAGGTCAAGTCCCACTGAGAGCTGTGAGGGGACTACAGCATTCATGCACACTTCTCTGTCAAATCTGCCTTTGTTCTCCTTTCCTACACGTGGAGTCATTCAGCAGTGAATGGAAGCAGCTGCCCCATTCCCCACAGTTGTCTGCCTGACTTCAGCGGATGGGGCAGCTGGACTCTGGCTTTGCAGTTCTCAGTAAGGGAACTTGGACCAACTCCAAACTAAACTTTCTTTGTGTACAGTATTATCAAACTGAGTTTCATATCACAAGGATTTACACACAACATCTGAAGTTTAACCCTGAGTTAATCCAAACATAACACAAAGACAAAGTACACCTATGTTTTGAGTAAGGTGCCCCTAATTTCCTTGTCTTTTGATGAACTCACTTGATGACAGAGAAAATGTGAATCCCTAGGAGGTCCTCTCTCAATTTGCATTTTCAATATATTTGTGTTACGTGCCAGAAATAGTTAATTTTTGCAAACATTTCAAGGGGAAGAATCTGTACACAGAGCTATTCCCTTCAGCCGGAGCTGGACCCTCTGTTCACATCCCAGGTTTTCATACACAGACAAGAACTTTCTCCTATATTACTGATGTTTTCAATGCCACTTACTTGCCCTCGGAGCTGTAACTATTTATGCTGCCGTCAGTGGATTCCCGGCTTGGCTGTCGAACCATACGACTTCTCATCTCTGCTGCCATTCCTGTCTCTGTGCTTCTCTGTATCGTGCTCTTTAGCTTCTTGTTGCCAGCCTCTGAAAGCAGAGAGAGAGAAGCCACCGTTAGACTGACAACCCAGAGCTAAGCCTTTCCTTGCACTTTTCCCACAACAACAGTGATCCGGCTTGACCATTACTACTTCATAATACAAACAGAGTGTTCTGATCGAAGAAGGAATCTCTCTTCCTCAGTTGAAAACCGGTGGTGCCTTCTATTTAAAAGGGCTGCAGCCTGAAGATCCTTGTTAGGCCAAATTGTTAGAAATAAGATGTCTTGTTAATAACCTTTACACAGTTGGAATGTGGACAGGAAAGGACTGTGATAGTGCCTGCTAATCATGCACTCTGTAAGGTGTATCTGTCCACCTTGTTAGGTTGGGTGACTACAAGTTACAGCTCTCACAGAAAGAAGAAAGGGGAACAAACCCCTGCATGCATCCAACAGAAAAATGTACCAAAACACTTAGTATCAAAATTATGTGTTTTGACCCAGAAAAATCTCACTTTTCACCACAAAAATTCTTCAAAGTAAACAATGAGCTTTATGTAACTTCTGACCTCAGCACTTACTAAGTGGCACTAACTCACTGGAGAATCCATGTAGAAGATGATGGACTTCACCGAGTCTAGGCTTGCAACTGAGCAATAAAGAGTAATGTAAATCATGTGAAACTGGTAAAAGACTTCATCCATTTGGAAAAGCTTCCATCACACATTCTTTAAAATACAATCTGAGTTTCAACTGGAAGGTTTCTTGTTACCCTTGAGCAAGGAGAGCTTCAGTCCTTTACAAAGGCTCAAGGTGCAAGGGCCGATCTACAGTGAATT
The DNA here is from genome assembly GCA_027925045.1 of Hypotaenidia okinawae. Classification (NCBI taxonomy): domain Eukaryota; kingdom Metazoa; phylum Chordata; class Aves; order Gruiformes; family Rallidae; genus Hypotaenidia; species Hypotaenidia okinawae. The sequence goes on from BSDF01000003.1 coordinate 90,136,189, forward strand.
CTGCTGTCGTGTGGCAGAAATGATGCTTCTAAATAATACTTGTCTACCTTTAACTGCAATACTTTCATCAAAGTCCCCATGTGATGTAACAGGGTGTGTTGTCTTCAAACCCAGTGTCCTGTTTTCACTTAGTTCAGCCTATCACTCCATGGAACATTCCTATCTCTTGGGAAGTAGTAGACATGATGAAGTGTCACATCAGTGTTCCGTGTTTGCCTCTTCATTTCGGAGCCCCTTCATTCACTGCCTGCGAAGTCTCTGCTTCCTTTACACAGTCTGCTCAGGGGAGCACCTGAAAAAGTAAATGTTTCTTCCACCTCCACGTGTGGTGGAGACTGAATTGCCCTGAAAAAAAAATTTTCACTTTTCTGTTTCACATGGACATCACTGATGTTTGAAGCTGACAGACCTTGATCTCTCCTCACATAGAAGTTGTGGCTTGGGGAGCCCCTGTGCAGCCTGCCCATTGCTCAGGGTGATTAAACGTGCTGTGGAGAATAGCTGACCTTTGCTCTTTGTGTCTGCAGAGCTGGTGGAGGGCTGGGAGAAATCACACAGGAGAGCAGCTCCCCCTCCCCCTGAGTTATCACAGTAATCTCTTTGGAATTAGCGGAGAGACAGCAAACACAGCCAAAGACAAAAAGAAATAATTCCTATATTGGGCTAGGAAGACACAGCACCACAGCAAAAGGGTCTATGGTTTTCCACTTAAGCCTTCTGCACCAAGGCTTACTTATCTATGGCCACCCAGGAGCAGAGAAACAAATTCCTCCGAGTGGAAGAAATCAGCTACTTCCATAGATCCTTCTCTCCCTTCTGAGGCCAACAGCTCTGAGGTTTTGCTGTGGGCCACTGCAACTCTTTGAAATTCCCAATCCTTGGTTAGCTGAAAACATATTCAGTGCCACTAAACGTGAGGTAGACTAGGCTAAGATGAGGTACACCAGGCAGTCCAGGCTCCACTCTTAGTGCAGGTGGTTGTGGAAGGTATTTGCTGCAACTTCAGTGGCTCTGTGTGTAGAAAGATTGAATGCTCCATTTTGGACCTGAGCTTTATCTTTAAAAACAGATGGTGTGCCCAGCATACAGATGCTGAGCATCAGAAACAAATCAAAAGGCGGCCCAGGAGGTATCACCCACCTGCAGAGCCTGACACCAAAGCAGGATTCTCCTACTGTCAGTAGCTATGTGTGTGCCACCAGTGTTGCTTTGTGCTGCTCTTTCTTGCCGGGGCCTGTTTGAAAAAGCCTCTGTTTATATTCACTCCCGCAAAGCAAGTAAGACGACGTGGTGTAGCTCCTGCCTTCTTTCCTGCAGCCAGCCAGATCAGGCAGCATGGCTGGAAGGACACCATATGGTCCTGAGGCTGGAATGTGGGCAGCTGAACAGTTTGCCTCTGAATGTTCACGGCTCAGGAAATGGGAGTGATGAGACACCAAAGGTAGCTACTAGATCATCATGACCTTGGCACAAATGGAGGAAAGAAGTGCTGCTGTGGACCGCCTGGACAATAGAGTGCTGAAACTTAGGAATTAAAGCCAGGCTCTTGGGAAAGGATAATGACTAACATGTCTGTAGAAATAATCACTGTAAAAAATACCCTTTGACTCAATTACAGAAATGTAATTTGTATCTTTAAGCCATCAAAGAGGCTGAAAATAACAAGTGTTTTGTTTCTAAAGAGTAATTTTATATTACCGTGGATAACATCCGTGTTGCTACTTGAACAGTCTTCTTCGCTCCACAGACTTTAAATGCAAAGACCATGAAACAGGAATCCTGGTGTGTGGCCATAAGCAAGTTCACAACCTTGTCTCACCATCCTGCAAATACCAGACTATCTTTTTTCCAAGTGTTTTTTGAGTCACTGCTCTCTGTCTGACCATGCTGGATCCCACTTCTTTTCTTCCCTGACAATGTTGTGGTTTTTTTTTGTTTGTTTTGTTTTGCAGGTTGAAGATTTAAAAAAAATACTGCTTTGCCACCTCTTGAAATGTCTTCTGGGAAAACTAGAGTCCTCCAGCATATTTAAGTTTTTAACATCAGCCTTAATATTCTGTAGTAGACTCAGAAATATAACAGTAACCACAGGCAGAATGGTGGAATGCACCAAGAGTTTTATAGCATAAAGGGAATTTCTCTTGCCTGTGACTAAAGAACCCAAAAAGACGTTGTACAGGTTTTGGAAGTTTTAACCTCGGTCAGTTATGCATAGAGTACTTCTTTTGCCCACTTTAAGTACAAAAAGTAATGAGAAGAGCTTTTCTTGTTGGCGCATGCCTGTGAACTCCTCGGCAAAACCTGGTTCAGTAAGAGAGGGAGGTGGTTAGCACACAGCTCAGGCGGGAAGCACCGTCATTTCCAATGTCACCCAGTGATGTGAAGTCACTCTGTGGTACAGTTTCCAGCCCTGCCTTGACTGCACAGTGAAACACAGGATCCCAACAACTACGAATGTTTCTCTTGCTCTTGATAAACGTTTTCTTTAAAAAACCCAAACCAAACCAAGCCAACTTTCATTTTCATCTTGCACTACTTTTAATCTAGCAGTTCTGCATATGTCTTTGGAACGCTCTTCATGAAATATTTAAGTTCAATATCTATGCTAGGATATATTAAGAAGATTTTCTACTCTTGTCTGGATATCTATTGGCAAATGCTTGGTCCTGCTCCCAATTTTTATTAGTTTGCAATCTACAATTAAATTTTATGTGTTACAGTTATTTGCCTGCACTGTGTAAATTACACTATATTCGTTGTGCAGACTGAAGATAAACTGTCTCTATACTGAATACCATTTAGGGGCAAAATTTATTCCAAAATGGTCTGTGTGCTTCTGTCTGCCATGTCAATCGTGTAAAGGCTTTTGGTGTGCAGCCACGCAGATTCGTGTGCATAAACTCCATCTAAACATGTAGCTTTAACAGGTACAAGGCAGAGGAAAAACAATTGTGATGAACTTTTTTGCCGATTTAGTAACTGATGCAAAAGGACCATAAAGCAGCTATCTGCAGCTGAAGAAGTTACACAGCTTGTAAGCGTCTTGCAGTTCATCAACAGCCTTGCCGTAGCACCCCTGCTATGACACCCTGCGAGAGCCTGCGATGTGCTATTTTGGTCAATCTATTGTAAATACAGCTGATAGTGATTCTCTTTCGGTCTGACAAGAAACTGGTCCCTGATTTTGGTTTCCTTGGACAAAAGTAAATTGATGGACCCTGATCTAAATAATGATGAAGAGCAAAATCCAAGCTTCTACGTGCCTGCTCTATCTTACATTTGCACAAAGTATCAGTGCAATTGAAGTGATGTCCTCAGTTTCTGTACTTCCCAGTCACTGCCAAGTATAGCAGCCAGGGGCAAAATGCTTTGACAACAGCCTTATATTAGCGTGGAGAAAGGGTCGATGATAGTATCTATAGAATTATCTATAGAATCAAGGTGCCTACTAGAGAAGCCTCAAGGCTAGCATTATATTTCTAAAGGCATCCAATTCAGAGAGGACAGTATCATGACAAAGAGCCAAAACTAACTTGTATCCATGACAACCCATGACAAAGGTTATGACTGCACACAGCATCACCACTCGCCTGGCTTCCCTCTGGGCTCCACATGGTGCCCAAAGAAAGAAGTACTACATTTTGCTCTTGCTTCAGTATAGTAAGTCTGAAATAACAGGAGGGGCTATGCCACGGCCTGCTGGAGCAATGCTCTTTTCCTGTGATGCCAAGGTGTGTACCATGTGCCATGGGGCAAGGCTGGGGGACATATGGGAATATGCAAGGACACAAGGTTAGCAACCTGGTCACTAGGACAGTATGCGACACCATTGTAGGGCAGAAGATGACAACCCTGACATGATCTTCTGCCGCAGAGAGGACTGCCCAGAACCATACCTGAGAGCAACTTGTTAGCACCAGAAAAAAAAAAGCAAATCTACATACACGCAGCACTTGGGTAGGAGGCAGGGAAAATATGTGACTGGTTCAAAAGAACACTCCAGAGAACAAAGCATACACCACAGCTAAACCCACTAATGAAAGGGACAGTAAAAAGGGTACTAATACTCAATGTCAGCACGCGACTCAAGGGCAAATAACTCAGGGTCTCAAGCATGCTCATGCACCCAAAGAAAGCCTGAAAGGACTAAAGCTCTGAGTCAGCTCTCACTGAAACCTGGCAGGACTAAGACCATATTGTTGGTTTGTACACTGACTGTGCCAGACGCCAAGATTTTACCAGCTGGAATAGGAAGGGTCATCCACAATTCAAAGATCTATAAAAAGAAAACCCAAGGGACACGTTTCCTTCTGGTCTTTTCTGACATGTTCTTGATTTTATAGCCTCAAATTTGGCTGCTTAGAGGCCTGCTGAGCTACAAGTTCTGCAGCATCCCACTCACTCTGTGTGTAGCACTTTTAAACAACAACAAAATATATTTACACATGAATTGACAAAGTGGCCCTTACCTTATAGTTCTAAAACAGAGAAAGACAAGAATAAATAATTCAAACAGTGTTCTTTTACACGTGTACATCTCAGATGAACTCTGCAGTAGACAGATCTCAAAGACAGAAAGCACATCATGACTATGGACAAAGATAAATAGCAAAAAAACATGACATTTAAATACAGGTGTTTCCTAGGCTTTATATCCTGCAATACTCCACTGTATTTTGTATTCTGTGTATTCCCTCCTGAATATATATAATACCATTTAAATAGACATCTGAAATATTGCAGTAATGGTCTTTCAAATGTTTTCTTCACCTGTCACACAATATATTCAAATAAAGGGCAATGTTGTTTATATTCTGTGGTGTTAGATCCCGAGGTTTAAAATCAAAGTATAAAATATCATGCACTTTTCCCCATTTCCATTCATTAAAACAAATCCACAGACCAACATGTATACAATTATAAGCAAAAAAACCTTCTAGAAAGAATATTCACCTTTTCAGCTGGGGTAATTTATCAAGGTTCTTTTTGTTGTTTTTTTTTTTTTAAGAGTTTGGAGAGAACTATATTTATAAATCCACATATTCAGCTAGCAATACATTCCCAGTAAATAATAAGATAATACAAAACATATGGTGCAATTAGTCCATTAATATACACAGTATTTCTTCTTACATATTTAGAGACAAAGGAATGAAAAGCACCAATCCTAACAAAAGGAGACTTCACTGAAATGCTGTTAATGATTATATTAATGCCTCGATGGCATTTTCAACAGTGTACTGCAGAATCTCAGCTTTTGACTCTCTTATTCATTGAAAAGCAAACTTGCAAACTCAGACTCAGCAGTTTGTACTGAGATTTTCAAAGAAGAAACTTTACTTATCCAACAGCTTTTACTGACTTCTGTGAAGCTGAAGTAGTACTTTGAGAACAAACAAGAACTGCGCAAGGTCCCTGCTCAAAACAAAAGTAAACAAGAACTTGAAAAATCAGGCCACGATTTACCACCTGACAATAGCATCAAAACGTTGAGCAGCTACTTTTAAAAAAATATTATCTCCTTAAGTAATTATGTTCTTAGGGATATTTATTGAAAACAAAAAAAGAAGTAAAAAGAAGTATGCCGCTTTGTATGATTATCCTAATACGCATGATTTTCCCAGGTCAGGGATGTGTCTAACCAGGACACATGTAACTAAGGAAAAGCAAGTGCATCTGGTCAGAAGGAGTTCAGTTATGGCTTCTGAAACCACTAGTAGTTTTTGTCCAAAGATTTTTACATTAACAGTTTTGTCCTCATACTTGCAATGAAGTGAAATGCGCCACCGTCTGTCAGCCAAAGCCGGCAATTAGTGATGATAAATGGTAATGAGTTTTTACTGCTGGGATTGCACTAAATACTCTTTATAAACACACAGAAATAGCAGCATCTTAATTACCTTCAGATATATGCAAAGAGCTGTATAAAAGCAGAATATGCCAATGAAAGTGATGATAGGTATACATGTCTAGTTCTTCAAATCATAAAGCCTGTTTCAGTGATATTTAATTAGTAACACAACAAAGACATGTTTCCAACAAATTATTTACTATATAAACAGTTTATAAAATTTCAAGCAGTCATTTTCTTGTATACACTTGGCTTTGTTAGACCGGAGGAGAAAGTGAGATGGAATGAAAGCAGCTCAGAAGAGCTCTTTGCACTTCGGCAGTAACATTATTACAGCAAAACACAGCGTTATATTATACGATATTGTTTAATACCAGCCAACCCTTAGAAGAGAACTGGTGTATGGTATAGACATAACATTTGTCCACCAAAAGGGTGCTGGGACACAGCTGCCAGTTAATACAGGAGGGCAAACCAAAGCTGTAATGCAGAATGAAGTAGAAGAGATTCTTCAGATAAACTAAACCAATGTTTTATTTCTTTAAAGAATTTAAACATGTAACTGCATGAAGTCTTTTTTTGGTAACAGGTGGCCATTAATATTGAAGACTTTTTAAAATAAGAGCGTTCACGATTACAAATACTTCAGTATTTATTATTAAAAGTGTAAAATGACAGTAAGATTACTAAAAGAAAATGTTTCACAAGTTGACATCACCAATAAGACAATTTATAAGAAGTCACTAATTAAAAAACTTACTATTGCTATATGTCTTCAAAACACTTCCTGAGAACTATGTGTTGCACGTAACGGCACCCTGAAGTCTAATAGTTTTTTATAATTTCCATAAAAACTGCACATTGATCCACTATCAAAACCACTGGTGCCAAAGTGCCTTCTAAGAAAAAGATATTAAAAGCCTTTTTATACCACTGAATAGTTTCTGAATAATAACTCGGCCCTAATTTAATGGCCCCACATGTTAATCAGCTGGCATTATGGCTTCAGAAACAGTCATCTCCTTTTCCTCACAACAATTAGCATCCTGTTAATTGATCCGAATATCCTGTACCTTTCCTGTAGTTTCATTTGCTGACACTTTGACTTTCCAGCCCTTCGAGTTTTATTTTACCACTAACAGCACCTCCCAAGGCGAGGATTACATTTTCCTTTCAAAAATGTTACTAACCTGCTTTTAGAGATCATTCCTATTGTATCAGATGAAGGGGCTATCACACCGAAATGGGAGTTTCCCTTCCCTTTTTTCCTTTGCGTTGCAACTTTATAGCCCCAGACTAACACACGCTGCTAAATTATACTGATACATCGGCTCATCACAGTAACACACAGAAAATACAGGCTTACCTCTGGTTCAAGCAAAATTAAACATCGGCTATGATATAATCCTTAGCAAGCAGCCAGCACCTAAAGCAGCTTCACTTTTGTTTAAATATCTCGTGCTGTTTCGGGGTAGAATAAATCTCTGGGGTCCTGGCGTTGCCTCTCCCTCGTTCTCCCGTAACCGCTTGGCACCGCAGCACTGCGAGGAATGATCAAGTTGCTTCACTCACAAGTTCCTTTTACAACTGTGATTACATTATAGGGCCTTGCAGTGAAAAAAAGTACCGAACTACCTGCCAGCGAGTACTTCGTAATATATTGCCGAAAGGTTAAAAGATGCAGTCAGCAGTGTGTTTTCTAGGGATATGCACGCAGAGAAGAGCACAAAATATTCTTGGCAATCTTGGTCGGCGCATTTTTTTCACGTTGCTGTTCAGGACTGGATAAGGAGAATCAGATAAACTCAGAAACCCATTTCTCTGGTGATTTTTACTCATTCTGCGTGAATTTTGGTACAAGAACCACCTGAAAGATTGCAAAGCTCAGCAAATGACAAATCAGCACTAAACACATTATAGTTATACTGTAGGAAACTCTTAATGATGCTACTGTCACAAAGGGACTTGAGTGCCCTAGGGTTAAGTCTCACTGCCTCTGAAGCACCCGTGTGTATTTTGAGAACAGAAGTTCATTATCTAATTACTCCTTTCATCTTTAAGCTTCACTTTGGGGAAACAGACTTTGCCAATATGGTTGTTTCCAGGTCAAATGGTTCTGTTTTCCTGACACTCTATTCCGAAAATGCACTACGCTTTCCTCTTGCAATTGGCTTAGAATCAATTTATCACCTTGGCATTCATGCATCATAGGGACCAATGTGCTTGTTCTCACTCCCTTTTACAAAGAAAGGAGGTTTCCACTCCACTGTACATAGTGAATTAGGATCTCCGGTAGAAAGGAGAAAGGCAATAATTCTGCACTAGTCAAGCAAAAAAGAAGAAATCTGCTTCAGAAAGAATTATAATAGGAAAAGAAATTAAAAATATGCACACAGTAAATTTCTCTCCAGTGGGTCTTCAAGTTACGGTGAAGTTCTGCTTATTTAAAATATGGTAAAATGATTAATGAGACAAATGTCACAAATTATACTGTGCATTTCAGTTAATAAACATTTAACAGGACTTAGGAGTGCAAATACCATATAGGTGACTAACAGATTCAAAACACTACGTGGTAGGGATGCAATGTATCTCACGTCACACCTAAGCAGAAATGTCCGCCTATTTTCACCGCACAAGGAGATTTCCTACACAGTGAAATGGTTAAAGTAATTTGGATCTTCTTGCCCTGCATTACAAGTTCACAACACCATAGAGAGGGTATCTCACTACCTTTTAGAAAACAATGTAGTCATATGGCATGCAAGTCTCTCGTGAGCTATGTTAAAAATATTTAAAAGGCAAAATACAATTACACGGGAAGAGTTATCTTCCTAACGTCAGTACAATGTCATGGTGGGAATGAAATGCATTTTTACAGAAAGCATTTCACTTATGTTGAGTGTGTAGAAGTTCCTTCTCATTCAGGCTCTTGCTCAAATAGAGCAGGCCCAAGGCAAAGCAAAGGTTTAAATAAAAAAAACCAACAGAGGTTCCCAGAAAACCGCCACTTTGGTCACAGCCTTTTCCTCCTTTACCTTCCTTGTCCCAGTCCCAGGAAAAATCATTCTTTATATTTTTAAATTTGTATCATCAAAAGCTTTTCCAGAATTATAACCATTTGACCTGCTCTTCTGGACCTGTAAGAGAAAGACTGACCAAAAGCTTGGCTTGTTCCTCTACCACTGCAGGAGAATGAATTTGAGCTCATCTGCCTCCTGAAACATAAGCCTCAGACTTTCCACAGACCAGATTTTTCTGGGCCACCTCCAAAGTACTGCACCCTAACCCAAACTTTCATGTAAACTTTTCCCATTCCTAAACGCGAGTTTGCATGTTGCGTTTGCCATCTCACTTGCACTGCTGTACTCTGTGTATCACCATCAGCCATCCCACTGGGGTCTCAGTTACAGTAAAACACAGCCACACTCTTCATCAGCCAAAGTACCTATGTTAAGTTTTACTTTGGTTTGTGTTTCTTTTTTCAATGTGACTACAACAATTCCCAAGCTGCGATGACATACAGACATCTGAGGTCAGCCCAGGTAACAGCTGCCAGAAGGGAGGCTAAAAACTCAGGAAAGGCTCCTTCTTCTGGTCCAGCTCGAGTTCAAATCTGCTTAGTGACGGTCCTGGTGCAAAAATGATCTTTTTAATCAGCTTTGCATCCACAGTAGTGGTTAAGACAGGTAAGCAGTGAATGAGGCGGTCACTGAATGTTTCCATGGCATAGCCTTCAAACTGCTTTACATTAGTTACAGCAGCCAGTATGTCAAAACACCTACGGGCTTGGGCAGTGGATTTGCTCTAGATAAACAGTGCATAACTGTAAGATATAATTGTTCCCTTTGTGTTTATAATATTGGAAGTGGACAACTGTACACGAAGGCTCAGTTTAGAGACAGACTGTTCAGCCAAACTTCCCAAATGCCTAACTCTGCTACGAAATCATAAGGTTTGCATCCAATATTGCTGGTTTATGTCCATTATCAAATATGCGCTGGGAAAAACTCTACTGACAAGATGTAAAGGTTCAGCTGTGCCTCCTACAGACACCAGTACAAAAAATTGCCATAGGCTCAGTATAGCTTTGATTACTGGGCATGGTAGGGAGAGACGTGAGAAAGCAGGATTTTCTCTGACACCTTTTCTTTTGCCATTAAAAAAGAATCCACATGATTTTTACAGGTCTGTATGGCTGCCCATTTCTCATTCTCCTCAGCTCTCCTTTCTGGGTTGCAAAGGCAAAGGAGATGAGACCAGCAGCCAAGAGACAACAGGCAGAAAGGGTACCAATGCATGAAGAGCTTTCTGTGTTTTCTCCGGTAAGTTATGCTAACTTTTCTTACAAAGAAACATTTCTTTATTGCAACTGCTCGCTTGAGTGGTAATAGATATCTCATATAATCAATCTGTTACAAACATGATAAAAAGCTACAAAAAATACACGCACAAGGAGAATTAGCCATATATTATGAATGAATATTTGAGAGCATCTGAATTACAGCCAATATATTTAAACAGATGGCAAGCATTTACCAAATTTTAAAGCCCTTTCAAACACAAGGCAGAATGAGGTGGAAAAAGCAAATTATATTATGTTAATACTGCCTACCTCTGCAGAAAAAAACCACCCTCCCCCCTCCCCCCGAAACCTCTATTTCTGAAGTGAGAACGCTTCCAAACAGCAATGCCACCTGAAAAACAGGCTTGCTTGAACTACAATTCTTAATGTAATGCTGCAGGTGTGTTAGTAAGTCCAATGATCAAATGCAGTTTTCTGGATTTAATACGATACCCGTAAATGTTCCTTCATTTATGTTAATAACGGACATTACGGAACACTACAGAGCTAATGCCAATGCTTCCAAAGTATTTAACAGCAAATTTTCCTCTTTCTATATTATCCAAAAGCAGAGGCTAAGATTTAGCAGTATTTTTTCTTGCTGTTTTCATCTAGAGGGCACTGACAAAGCTACCACAGGTGAAGAGATGCCAATCATTTTTCAAACCAACTAGAAAACAAAAACTGCATACGAACTTTGGCACCAAAGGTCAGCAGAAAACCAAAGAGCTCGGTATGAAGGGAAACTTTCAAATCCACATTATAAAAACAAGCATGAAAGTCTGCAATAGTCAATCAGCCAGTCTGAACCACGGAATTCAAAATCTGAATTTACCTGCAGGGAGCAGATAGAAAGATGAGTCCCCAGAGTCCACGGCACAAAATTAAAATATAATAGCCAAATCTTATTTTCGTGTTCCTAAACTAGGCTTGCTGTTGGTTAAATAGAAGCTTGCCTTTTACAGTAATTTCTGCCTCTATCTTAGCACAGAATAACTCAAGCCAAGCAGTACTACATCTTTCCAGGGATTTCAATATATATAAGCTCATGGATCAAGATCATAAAATACAAAAGTAAAACAAACTTGCCTTTCATAGCAGGATTACACCATGGTGCTTGAATCTTGCAGAGCTAATGGTTTGAAGGTCAGGCTCTTTGGAACAGATGCACTAATCTCTTATTATCTGTATATTACACAAATTATTTCAGATAGTATTTTTTCTTGGAGCTGACAGATAAAGCTCTATTTGCTGCTCGGGATTACTATGATCATTAGTGAGAGTGCTGCTTTTAGGGTGCATTCACACTGAGGGAGGTTAGCTGTGGTTGAGTACAGGCTTCTATAAAAATAGCAACAGAAAGTTAAAGAGTGGTCAAAAATAAGACAGGTGAATTCTACGCAGGTAGAGTCATCATCAAAATAAGGACTGAACACAATATATGCATAGAAAAAAAAAAGACTGCCACATGCAATATGAATCATAAGGTAAAACAAATTAAGCTGAAAACATGATCTTGCTCCACCATTATGAAATACTCTTCAAGGAAACATGCAATTTTGTTATTATAGCCTCTATAATATATTTAAAACCTCCACAACAGAATCTAACATGACTGAATATTGGAGAGAAAACAAAAACCAATAAAATGTGCATAAAACCTGGCTCATTTATATAAAATTGATATTCCTACCCTCCTGAATAAGTAAAGACTGGTTGGACATAATAAACCTAGCTAATTGGTGGGTAACTTCTAATAAAAACCAAAATGATAGATGAAATCAAGAGCATGCAAATATCACAAAAGAAAGAGTTTGGAGAGCTTCTTGAAAAGTTAAATGATACATATACGACCAGAATAAGAAAGAAACAATATAAAAGTGTCTTTCAATAACATACATAGTATAGTAACCATTTCAGAGCCTTAAAATAATATTTACATGTTGTTAAATATACCATCTTTAGACTAGGAACCTTATCAAAACTAGCACATCAGTTATTAGAAAAATGGTTCTTAAAAGGAGACTGCAGTCACGGGATTCACCCTACCCATCAGTGATGCAGCACTGAAGATTTGTGACAAGGACAATCTCCAGTTTCTTTTGAAGTGAGTTTTGATGTGCGTTTCAGTGGCAACAGAAGCCAATGTCACCCAAAGATGATTCCAATCTAAAAATTATTTTACTTTAGAATTCTTTCATACAATGTGCTTGATTGCGTCCAGCTCCAGAAGAACAGGTATTCATGCCTTTTTTCCTCAGCACTGAATACATTTGTTTATTTTTTAACAAAAGGAAAATTGAAGTTATTTCTCTCGAGTCAAGAAATTCCAGTATATAAATAGGCAGACAAGTTCTTAGAATAAGTTATGTTTTCTTCCACAGAAATTTTTAAGTAAAAGCAATCTTTCTAACCCTTGATTGGACACCATTGTCCACTGGTGGTCTTTCTCTGAAGTGTGCATTATGGGTATGCCAAGCTGGAAAAGAGGAAGATGCATGAAGAAGAACAAAGCTTTTTCAAAGATGTTAACTTTGCTACACATCTTTCTGTTGTCATCAGAACTCCGGGCTTTGCAGGCTTATTGACTCTATCAAACTAAACATAAAACCCTGGGCAATTTAAAACAAATCCAAAGTGCATGGTCCTATTGAATATTCCCTTTCCTTCTATAACTGGAAGAAGTGGCGTTTTTGTGTCCTACATATACATTCACATTTATGTACTTCTTCACAAAAACATAGAGTTTTCACAAAGATCCAAGTACCTCATACGCACATCTCCATGGGATTATTCCCAGTGAAACATACATAGGATTGGACCTCACATTCCTCTGGATACTGAAAGCATCATATTGAAATAAAGCTTGCAATATGTTTGTAATGTGAAAATATGGTTTTGCAACAGTGAGGAAAACAATGCACTTTGAAAACAAAGTTAAATTTCCCATAAAATCCTGTTCCAGCAAAATGATGCCTGAAAATTTAAAATAATTTCAATTACCCAGCTATTAGGATATGGTTGATATATTAAAAAAAAAAAAATCATTCTTTTAATATAATCCACTACCCACAAATTTATAATATGTTCATCCCAATGAAACCCAAGTACCAACCTGGAATCCAGGTGAAATTACAGACTGCTTTTCTTCAGAATTACAAAGGGAAAAGAGAACAAGTCTTATACACATATGCAATCCCTCATCATGCCATCTTCCTGTTCAGCAAGGCAGGCAACCACAGTACTTTGCAAACATAACTTATGACAGCGATAAGCTATTATTTTGACAGAAAAACTAGCAGCCTGAATAAAAAAGATTTTGTTGCAGAGTTCAGCTGTTTGCCACCAATTAAGCTACCAACTGTCACCTTGCTATGTTCCGAAGTACATAACATGAGCTGAAAGAATTATGAGCAGGATGTGAGTATAAACACACGTTTTCAAGGCTATCCAGTCATAAATAAACCTATTTGTGATTATTTTAGTTACTGAGATGTTCACGTTATCTCATGCATTTCTTCACAGTTTAACTGAGTTCACCAGATTAAAATATTTTAGGGATCTTCTTACAGTGAAGTCCTGTCTCAGCTTGTGGTCAACATATTTTTTGTAATAATATCACTAGAAATATGTCACATAACCAGGTGCCACTACTTGCTCATTTATCTAATTTTACACGGCAGAGAATGATTGGTTATATTAACCTTTAAAGCAAATCCTTCCTCAGAGAGTATTTAATTGAAATCCCCCAAATAATAGAAACATTCTTACTAGGAGGATACAAGAACTGAAGATGCTAACTGAAGCCAAGGCTGATAGTATGTACAATCCACGTTACTTCCCAGCAGCACAGAGGTGAAAGTTACTACAATGCGTTGCGGGGGTCAAGCATTACACTGCTTTCAGACATAGATTCCCCTTTCAAGAAAGTGAATGCTGAACACTGTCCTAGCTGGTATTGTAAATATTATGAAACATGTTTAATATGTAAGAGACATTTAGACACGCTTTAATGTATCAACACTGAAGGACCCATGGAATCGTTGCTTAAAACAATATCCCTAAATAAAGGTTGCACACACTCTCACACACATGCACGCACATTCTGTGGGCACTTCGTGTTGTTTCTTTTCCAGCACCACTTCAAAGAGTTTGCAATAGCTTTTATCATGGACTCCCAGGTAGTTCAAACAGTCACAAACATTTTGTTAAATCTGGGAATTACAAGTTGTAAGTTTTCTAGGAAGTCTTGGCTCTTCTGCAGACTGTGAGATTTCCAGTAGGTCACTGCCTGTTCTGGACCTTGCTCCTCAGTACAATGTGACAATGGCACTTAGCATTCCTTCGTCAAATGCTTTAAGATCTGTGACTGCCAACCACACAAAGAACAAAGAACCACTGCTACTATAGAAGAGGTCTGAGATGAACTGTAGAAGTCAGAACATAAATTAAGAATGCATAAAATAAATTGCTCTGCAAAGGAAGGTTTAACAGTACATGTTTACATAGTATCCATAGCTGTTCGGCTCCAGTTGGGATTGCAAAATGACTGCTATACTGCTACTGCAAGCCTGAACAGGATTGAACACTTTGGACAGCAAACAGAAGAAAACAATCTACAAAAAGTTGTCCATTTATTCTATGGAACAATCTTATCAGGTTACAGTCTTATCAATGGCATTTTTCAGCATGAGCTCTCAAGAGCAATTGATTTCTTAGAAATAAACATATCCAACCAACAAGAGAACTTTTTACGAGTAAAGAGAAACTACTTGTGTATGCAACATGCTGGCTAATATTGCTTCTGGGAAGAAGGAAGGTCTTCAAGTGAAAAAGACATGCTGCGATGCATGTCATAAGTGCAGCCAATACTTGTAGTGATGAGAACCACATGAACACAAAGAAAGAGTAAAAGATGAGAAGAAAGGCAGGAAATGTATCTGTCACCCTAAACTAAGACCATTCATTCCTCCTTTTGGGACTGGTCATTGATCCATTGATGATTTGATTTGTCTCGTTTCTCTTCCTCACTTTTAACTCAACTCAAATTCATGTAAAAAAAATGCTCTTTCAGCAATGGACTATTAACAATTATACATGAAAAGTAATATTAATACAGCCGTAAAAAAGCATAGTGTGAATAAAAGCAGTGACATGTAAATGTCAGCACCCTAGCCCTAGTAAAACTAAGAGAGCTTATGCATTGCTCATCACACCAGCACCAAACACATGGCCGCACTAATGAGTAACAGCACAGTGCAGCTTGCTGTGCTCGCCCATTGCCTGTAGAAGACTAAAAGCATGATCAGATTCCCAGCTCTTAGAAACTGGCAGCGTCACATAAAGTAATGATTTTGTTAATGGTACACTAAAAACAAAATAAATATATTATTAGTGAAAGTACTTACATTTTCATTATAAACAAGGTAACACAACAATGTTGTTATAACATACTTTGCTTGATTGATGACAACGTTTGAAAGGCTTGGATCATGACAGTTGATCTGAGAGCGCAACTAATCAGAGTTACAATAAAATTACAATTCACTGTAATATTTCCATCTACACAGTTATTCAATTTTTTGTTTGACCGAACAATTTATACCAATTACACAGCATTAGTTTTGATGATGACATTTGCTTATCAAAAAGCTAGGATATTTAAGGAGATAATTTCTTCCACATTTAAATAACCAATGCACTTCTCAACGGTTTTTGATGGCAGTACTTTTCTTCTGAGGCTGACAATCTCACCTTTATACAAACGTATTAAAGGCTCTCCTTGGGCAAACAATTAATACAAAAATATAAAATAGACACACATATATATGTGTAACTCAACATTCATACAAAGACTTAGAAAACTCTGACTTTATGTCTGCAACCAAATCCTCCTGCTGTTATGGATGCTGAGCAACCAGCAGATCAAATGAGAAAAACCACTGACAAGGTAGAGAATTCCGTAAGATTATCCAATATCCTACAAAAATAGCATCAGAAAACTTCAGAGAGTCATACCAAAGAAAAAACCACACCCTATTTAAACAGCAGTAATTTCATTGCAAGCGTGCCAAAGGCACTCTTGAATTTATAATTTTAACTTTGCTACTGTACAGCAAGACGAAGATCAAACCCAGTGCTGGGATAGAGTTTGCCTATTGCATGCTGTCGTGGTTTCACCCCAGCTGTGGGCCGAGATCCACGCAGTTGCCTGCTTCTTAAAGTAAAAGAGCAGGGGAAGAGGGAAAAAAAAGGGAAACAAGGGAAGGGAAAAAGAAGGGGCAAATAACTCCAAAACCAAGAAACTAAGAGGCCCGTGGGTTGGGATAAGGATAATTTACTAAGATAACAGAAAGATAAAATATAACAATGCTAACAGGACTTTAGAGCAAAAGAATATGAAACTCTTGATACACAATGCAGTTTCTCACCGAACCACACAACTCAGGCCGTACCACCCAGAGCTGTCCCGGAACCCACCGTCCCCCCAAGAAGCACGCGTCCCGAGATCGCCCCTCTTCTTCTTCCCAACAGCCCCCCGTTTTATTGGGCAGGACGTAATTGGCATGGAATACTCTCTTTGGCCCATCTGGGTCACCTGTCCTGGCTTCACCCCTCCTTTCTCAAGAATAGAGAAATACGAAGAAGCTGAAAAAAAAAAGTCCTTGACTGTCTGACTGCAACTAAGAACATCAGGGTGTTACCAGCACTGCTTTCATTTTAACTCCCAAACACAGCATTCCATCAGCTGCTACAAATGAAGTTAACTCTATCCTGACTGAAACCAGGACACATGCCAAACTACAAGAACAAGAAAGCATTTGTTTTGTGTAGCTGAGCAGTTGGGTCATTCCTTAAGACCTCTTCTATCCAGAGAACAGAAACCTTGCAGGATTCAGCTACTGCCGGCCTTTCAGCGGGGATCAAGGATAGGTCTGGGAACAGAAAGAGGCTGTGCACAGGCTAAGTAGGACTCAGCTCTCTGAACTTTATGTGTCTGGAGATGCAGTACTGGAGCTAGTTGCACCAGACTCCTTTTAGAGCATAGAGAGAGGAACAGACATTTTAGAGTGCAGCTCATTTTTACTGCCTCAGAGATTTACTTCAGGATGGATAAGCCACACACAGATCTGTACGTTTTCCTCTGCTGGATAGAAAGAAAGCCTGAAGTGATGAACTGACAGCTACCTTGTGGACACCTACATGTGTTGAGACTATTCCCACTCCTAGTGATTTACGGCTCCTGGTATGCTGCTTTGAAGAATAGTGGTGCCTCTCTAGTCCTCATTGGCAGGGTTCCTGCTCTCTATCCCACAATCCTGCTCCAGCTCCTGAAGTACAGCTCATACTGAACAGCTGTATTGAAAAAGCATGATGTAAGAGAAATGGACACATGGGATTCCTTGAAGAGATAAGCCATGGTGGGAATTAATGCCTGGGTTTGTGCTCAAGTCTTTCTCGATGCAGCCTCAGTTGGATTTTTTTCTTGATCCAGAGCAAGCAAAGCAATGAAAGCAGTTCCCACATGCAACAGAGTGGCGTTACATAAATGAAGCAATCCATGATGTCAAGTATTCATTCACCAGCATTTCTTCAGGAAGATTTTTTTCTGGGCCACAATGACTAGGACTGGCAAGGGTCTTTTTCCCTCTTCAGAGATCCCCCTGCCCAAGACAGTAAACTCTAAGTGGTATTGCAGTAGCCTGTTACAATCTGGTGGTGATTACTGAGAAAAGTCACTCTTCTGAATATTTGGGAATCATGGTCAGATATTTAAAAACACACGCTCTAAAATAGATGCAAGACAATGTATGAATCTGGGATTTTGGCCATGGCCAAACATTAGACCAGAAACTACTATGAGGCAGGCTGAACCTTGGATAAAAGAGGAACTTTGGGATCCCATCAAATGTCTTGCCATTGTTCCCAAGTTGGCCATAAACATGTCCATCCCCTTGAAGCAGAGTGTAGGTGAAAGGCCTGTACCCAGGCATGGAGCCGAAAATACTGCCTGAACAAAACCAAATAAAGCTGCATTTGCAGCTATGCAAGTGCTGTTAAAGTAAAACTGTGGACTGTACTCAAACCCAACACAGTTTCTACGTCACCTCCTCAGTCACTTTTTCTCCCAGGTTCCCCAGTCAGTGACAGTAGTTCATCTGTTAAGAGCTAAGGCCTGACCTGGCTCTATAATACCCACATAAATCTATCAGTCGCCTGTTCCAACACATGCTAGAGATGATAGCTGTCTTTGTGTTATGATATGAGCCTGTTGCCAAACTTGTGTTGTTTTTTTCATATCAGAGGAAAAATAAGTGCAATATCAAGGCAACTCAGTTCTATCTCACCCAGCTTTTGGAGTGGTGGTGCCTCAGAAGGGCCATTACTGAGACTCCAAAGAAAGAGTCGGGTTACTAGATTTATCAAATCCTGTGTGTGACCTCTCTTAAGTGACCACAGTGCTGTGGAGTAACTCCACCTAGGCAGGAGAACCTGGTTCCTAACATGATATACCTCTAAGGTAAAGACAATTGACTTCCTCAAAATATTTTCCTGCTAAATTATTCCTTTCCTATCAATAAACACTAAACTTCAACAAAGTACTTTTAGTCTGTAAAAAACATGCCGACCTTGTGTATATACCCTTGAGTTTGTTCCCAGTGTCCCCTGAACATCTTCCCTGTTTAACATTTCAGTCACTCTAGAGTCCAGATAGAAGGAAGTAGATGGGTCTCGTCAAATAAATCCTCCCCACCCTGCCCTGACCATGAACTCTAGAAAAGAGCTGTTCAGGCAGGAGAAAAGATGGTTAGTAGGAATCTTTTCAAAGGGATGGCTAAAACTGATTTACTTTTATACATAAATCCTAGGTCACATCTATACCTAATTCAATATTTCAGCCTGGCTGCGCTCTTAGACAGAACACTTTCCACCATCAAATCTAATCAAACAGTAGAGCTATAAATAAAGCCATCAACAGCCTTGTAAAAGCAAAACTAATCAAAAGAGTAGCCCTGAGATTCCTTTTTGGAAGAGCTTTAGAGATATTTTAACATGCTTTATAAACAGAAAATCCATTTGCATGGACCTGCATTAAGATAACTTCTCAATCTGACAAGTTCTGTTCTGGGACCAGAGAAATCATTACAAATAAATAGACTCTGAAGACACTGATTTTTATCAAAGACACAAAAGCCACCATTAAAACCCCCAACTTTAGATACTGTTTCACACTGACATTTTACAAGCACCATTTAAAACCAAAGTGAGTCTCCCAGTTAACCCAAGCTTCAAAAACAGAAGTCAGGAGCCCATTTTGGGCAACCACCCTATCTTATCTAATCATAAAACTTCTGTGCTTCACAAACCACATAGAAACATAACGGAGTGGAAAGAACTGCTTCCTTGGGGCTTAGCATTAACTGTCTTGGACGCTTATTGTCTGACCATACTCAGGAACTGTGAAGAAGCCGTAGAGGAGGCATCAGGAGAGTAAAGCAGGTTTCTCCTCAGTACTGACAGTGTGAAGAGGCAGTATCACACATTGCAGTCTCATACTGACTTCTCTGCCTTGGTTCATTTCTTCAGTGATTCCAAATCGTGCATTTTTGAGAATGCAGCAGGAATTGGTAGGCAATTATGACTGGTCAAGCTTCCATCACACAGGGAATTCCTTCTGTGATTGCCAGACTTTTAGAGCTTCCCAGAAGAAAAAACATCTCATGTCTAAGATTTCTTGTAAAGCAATGCTTTTGAAGCTATCAGGCACCAGAAACAGAAGTTTTGCAAAATGAAAAATGGCTAGATGGGCAAATGAAATAAACTATATGAGTGTCTTTCTGTGAGTGTCAAGGACTTTTATATACACTAAGTAATTCCAAAGCAATTCTCAGGTAACTTGTGAGGATAAACATGCAACAGATCATTGGAAAAAAAAATACTGTAGTTTACTCTTTTGGTTCTTTGAATGTCTTAAGTCTATGGCACTGCAGTTAAATATTTGTAGACTTCGGTCTGAAAATCTAAATAGTTTGTCAAATTTCAGTAAATTCAAGGAAGTTCATGGGTGAACCTTCCAACAGAGACCTGAGGACATATAAAGGCAACAGGTACTGTTTACTGAGGTCTATGTAAATAACTATATTGAGGTCTGTTCAACAGGAAATGATAATTCACAGCATTTTCATGCCTTAGAGTAAGTTAGACGACGTAACTGATATACATAGGACCTAACAACATAATAGAAACCAACACGCATATAAACAAAGAACATTTTACACTACTGGTCCCTTTAGGAAGTTATATGACCATCATATTCTCAAGATTACCTTCTTATCAAACAAAAGAAAACATGGCACAACATTCAAAAAGCTGATGAAACTGTAAACATATGCCACAGCTGATTAAAAAAATTTATTATTGTTATTATTATTATTTGTCTTTTCTTGGAAATTTGAAGAAAATTTAGTTGATGCAACAAACTGGCTAGTAAGAGTGGCTATAAGTCACTGAAAGCTTAATTTATACACTTGAAATACTGGTACATGTGTAAAAAAAAGAAAAAGGTAATGTAAAAATAACCCCCCCATATTAAAAAATCAACCTCTTAAATTCTCATTGGTCTCTGATATGTTACAATGGTAAGTTACAATGAAAGTCATTCATATGCCTAGAGAGCAGTCATTTCCATGGGATAAACCCCACTGCTCATGAGCAACCTTTACAGACCAAGTACAAGCGGATGCCACTGAAGCCCAAGCTTTGTCCTGGAGAAGCAGGAATTCATTTGGTGCCTCAATCTGTTTTTCCCCTTTCTTTGTGTATGAGAATGGCTGACAGGCAGCAAGTCTGGACTAGCAAGTAACATGGTGTGTTCATTTTCATCTCTTCTACCTTCTAATTTAAGACTTGCCAAAGTAGTTATTAGTTATGTTAATTTAATTTATATGTCATCTAAAGTATCAAAAGGAGTCAGCGCAATAAACGTTATACAATCAGAGTAAAATTCCTTTGTCACACAGTTTATATTAGACTGCTGGTCCTTCTCAGAAATGAAGTCAACACTGGACTGGTCAATAGCCCTGGCTAGCAGGTATGCTGCCAAACTAACACATGTGGGAACAAGGCCAGAGACTGTCCTTGTTTATAGTCTGCCCTCTCCTGTCCTGAACTGATGCTGTGAGTTATCTGGATCTCAGCCAGCTGAACCCAACCTCCCTTGGTGATCTGTGAAAAGTACCAGAGGAGAGACTTGTGTTTAGACTGTGCCTTAGGTGTGCTCAGAGTGAAGACACACTCTGCAGGGTGGTTGCGGCCCAGGCTCTTCCCTATTCATATGCAGAGCTCCTACATGGTGAAACAATGGACCAAAGAAGGTGATTAGGTGGCACTGAAATGTTAATCCTGTCAAAATTTTGGTTTTATATGTCATTCATGTTTATTTGTACTTAAGGAAATAAGCTCAATTGTGTCAAGATGGACATCATAAGCTTTTAGAATTGAAATAACTTTTTGTCTGACTTTGCCTTGCCAAATAACTTGAAAATTATTTTTTTCAAAAATCTTATCATTTTTCATAATTTTATTGAATTATGCATATTTCATTATTTTTGATATGTAATTCAGGGTATCTAAGGGCCAGTATCTTTGTTGCAGACTCTATCAGTTACATTATAGATGTGTATACAGATTTTTTTATAAATACATTGACATCAGCTACAATAAAAGCAGCAAGAATGACGATGATGGTGATGATGATGATCATTATTAACCTTGAAAATTCCTTAAAAGCACTGTTGATCCTTCTTTTTGTCTTAGGTCAGGTTTACTGCTTTTCAATTGGCTCCTGTTGCTAACAATTCCTAGCAAAAAAACCCAATAAGCCAAAACAGCTGAAAAATCCCTTAAAGCTCATCTTCACATTCACATATATAAGTGCTAAATAAGATTAACATAGCATATTTGAATCTAATGTTTCTTTGCATACAGCTAAACGCACTTTTAAAAAACTCATCCCATGGGTACCTTATAATAAAATGTATGATTATAAAAGTTTTATAAGAAAAAAAGAGAAGATTTAAAAAAGGCAGCCTTATTTTCCAAAAGATTGAGAGTGAAATAATCTCTTGTCCCTAATGGATTTAAAGATATGATATTTTTAATACTATGCTGGAAGCAGAGATGAATCTCTGCCCATATTTAGATGCAAAGACCCACTTTGTCCTTGACTGTAGCTGCACAGAAGCTACAAGCCAGCAGCAAAATATTAAAGGTGATCTGTAAAAGAAAAGAGTGCAAAGAAAATTTTGGTTGCGTATTTGTGGAGAAGAATTAAGAATAATTTTAAAAGAGTTTTTAAATTATTGAAAATTCTTCCTTTACATAAGAAAAATGAAAGACCAGAAATGTTTTGGAAAAAAATACTACAATGGACTGTCCGGATTACAAAATTTATCTTTCTACAAAATATTTTGATCTGCTCTCAGGAACTCTCTATTACATTTACTAAACGTACCAGGAAAAAGGCCATAGTGTGAAACTCTGCAAAATTCATAACAGAACCATAGAACCTCAGAATGGTTTGGGTCAGAAAGGACCTCCAAGATCACCTAGTTCCACCCCCACTCCCTGCAATGGACAGGGAGACCCTCTACTAGACCAGATTGCCCAAAGCCCCATCCAACCTGGCCTTGAACACTGCCAGGGAGGGGGCAGCCACAACTGCTCTGGGCAACATGTGCTAGACCCTCACCACCCTCACAGTGAAGAATTTCTTCTGTATATCTAATCTAAATCTCCCGTCCTTCAGCTTAAAGTCATTACCCCTTGTCCTGTCACTCCATGCCATTGTAAACAGTCCCTCTCCAGATTTCTTGTACGTTGCCTCTGGGGACTGGAAGGACACTGTGAGATCTCCCCAGGGCCTTCTTTTCTCCAGGCTGAACAAGCCCAACACTCTCAGCCTGTCTTCAGAGGAGAGGTGCTCCAGCCCTCTGAGCATCTTTGTGGCCCTGCTCTGGACTCAATCCAACAGCTCCATGTCCTTCATATGCCGGGGACCCCAGAGCTGGATGCAGTACTCCAGATGGGGGTCTCAAGAGAGCAGAGTAAAGTGGAAGAATCACCTCCCTCGACCTGCTGGTCACACTTCCTTTTATGCAGATCAGGATACGGTTGGCTTTCTGATCTGCAAGCACACATTGCTAGCTCATGTTTAGCTTCTCATCAGTCAACACCCCCAAATCCTCCTCAGGGCTGCTCTCAAGCCATTCTCTGCCCAACTTGTAGATGTGCTTGGGATTGCTCTGAATCATATGCAGGACTTTACACCTGGACTTGTTGAACATCATGGGCTTCTAATGGGTCCACCTCTCAAGCCTGTTGAGGTCCCTCTGGATGGCATCTCTTCCCTCTGCCCTGTTGACAAAACCACACAGCTTGGTGTTGTCAGCAAACTTGCTGAGGGTGCCCTCAATCCCACTGTCCATGTTGCCAACAAAGATGTTAAACTGTGGCAGTCCCAATGCTGACCCCTGAGGAATGCCACTCATCACTGGTCTCCACTTGGTTATTAAACTGCTGACCAGAAATTCTGAATGTGGCCATCCAGCCAATGAAAATGGTGACATTAACAGAATCTTGAGGCACTGTCTGAGTAGATGGATTGCATATGACATGTCAGTTCTGCCCCAGACTTCATCTAGATATGTGGAACTACCTTGTGAAGGTAGTACTGCAGATTCAGCTATTTAAACAAGATAACCTGAGCTCCCAAATCAACACTTAAACGTCGAAGGAGTTGTTTCATACAGAACAGGCTCTCTCAAACTGTAGTAAGAGTTTATGCTAGTTAAGAAAAGGACTGGTTTGGAAAGAAAAAAAAAATCAGGTCTATAAGAATTAAGTTAGGACATTTGACTCTAGACAAAAGGGGCTTTATCCTTCAGTGAGACAGGAGTTAACTCCCATGCCACAAAGTGGGAGCTTTTTTCCTCTGGATCACTGCAGATACTCTATAACTTTCTGCAAAATCCTGCAAGTTCCCAAAAGCCACCAACTGTGGACCAGATCAGGTAAGAAGTATATGAAGGGTAATAACATTCAAGGTTAAGACTGACATTCTCTTACAGATAGGCATGTATAAATGTTTACTATGGAAATAGACCTTTTTTCCCCTCATGATAGTACTTTGGCATTGCTCTATTTCCTTTTTTTCTGACATAATTTTCATATTGTTTCAACTCATAGCTTATATTTGCAGAAATTAAAACCTGTGAACACAGTGTGAATCAGATGAAAAAGCAAATAAAACCCCTAGTGAAACAAAGCTCAGTTAAATACAGTCAGAACTATCAGTAGATCTTTCTATGAAACAGTTCATAAAAAATACAGTAGAAACATCCCTGAAGCTACACTTATTAAATACATTTGACATTTTTTTGAAATTATAGTTCTACAAGATGTGTATGTCATAGCTTAGCTAAAATCAAGCTTATACTTTTGGAAAGGAAGAAATTCTCCTAAAACCCATGCTACTTACATATTGGAAATAGCCCAAAATACAGTTATTACTGCAGTAAAATCTGTGTTAAAAAATCTAGGAACAAAGGACTAGCAGACAGAAAAGCGAATGAACACTTTAGAGTACAAATCAACCAACTACGTAACAGGAGACAAAGTCAAAATTTGTATTTCAGGAAAAAGGAAAAGAGCCACATGTAACACTAACTCAACGAAGCGGCAGGACTTTGTTTGAAAATACTAGCCCTTATTAGGAAATCTTTTGGAAGATGAGTAACTGGAACTGAATGATGTTTCTATTAAGGGTAGTGAATTCCTCAGCTAGACGGCAACAGTAAATAAAAGAGAACATGCTTACATTCACTCAATAGTTTCAAAGAATTAAGTATCATTACTAGAACAAAGAGTTCCTCTTATAAAAATAATCAGGTCTTTTTCTTTGTTTTTAATATTATTCTTCATCCATTAGTTTGTTTCCTCCCCTCCTCCTGCTGCAGAGACATTTAGGTTGCATTCAGGATTTGTATGAAGCTTTTGTTGGGTTCAGAAGGGTGCTAAAGAGCTGCCAGGGTGACAGGTTTAGAGCCCAGATTCTGTCACTGTCCCTGAGGCACCAATTCCAACCCTGCTGTTGCACCACAGACTTTTTTTAGATTGGCTGAAAAGAGAAATCCATCTTAATGTCAGTCTCCCTCCATTCTCTTTTAGCTCAACAGAGCCATCGATCACCACAACTATGCAAAGCCAGCAGTAATAGCCTGCCCTGGGAGAAATAACAACCTGGATAAGAAAGACTCTCATGGAGATAATCTCAACAACCAAACAAGGCTAGTGACAGAGCTGCAGGACTGACCACCACACTTCTGATTGATAGGCTGCAGAAAGCCACTTTTTAAAGTGCACACAGTCTAACACTAAGGAAAAGATTTGCAAAGCATAGCAAAATGGAGGTATCTGCAGGTAAGGAAGCTCATTTGCAAGAGATAAATGCTCAGTGCAAGCAAATAATTGGAAATGCTTCTCTACAAAGCAGTGAAGGACAGGTGTATTATGGAAAAATTAACTAAACCTGTGAGGCAACTGTATAGCTGTAAGACTCGTGGTGATTTTGACTACCAAGATAATTTTCTGAAGCTACAATTAGAGAATTTGAGATCTTGCAGCATTTCTTGTGGATGAACAGGAGATGAAAAAGAAATCCTGTAAAAACAGCTCTGAGATGTTATACTAGACAAGAAGATAAAAAATAGGGCTGTTTGATCCCTAGCACACTAAATACATTGAGAGTGGCAAGATACCTCTCTCCCTATTCTGACTGCAGGAATCTTTACTGCAATTGTGAGAAAAATATAAAATGCATTCATAACTAATATATAACCATTTGTTCTCATACCACAGTTTCTGATGGTGTTGCCCTTTAGCTTCAAAAACTCATCTGCCTTTTCTATATTTATTCTTCTTGCATTCCTACAGAACAATCATATCCCTGTTCGACCTTCATTTTTATAGGCTGAACAAATCAGGCAATAAATCATCCTTCAAGGCCTTGATTCCCACAAGCATCCAGTGTTCATTTTCTTGAATACTGAGTAACCGTCCTGGTTTTTTCTAGGTGACAGATCCCAGATTGCATCTAGAAATCTTCATTAGTCTTTCTGAAAGGAATCAACTTGCAATCTGCATTATCATGTTTTACCCAAGTTCTACTATTCTGGATCTCAAGTTCATCAGTCCCTCCTCTATATCGCCTGGAAGTAAAAACATAGTTTCCAAATCAGTATCATCAGTATATTCCAGCAGCATGAACATCACCTCCCATGAGGGAAATAGGGTTTTTTTCTTAGAAACTGTGGGTTTTGTCCTAGAAACTCAACCAGTAAACATTCTGGCTCTTGGTTTAATAACCAGCTGATGTCTCCATCCTAATCGGTTTCTTCCTGACATCCAGCATTCCTTACTAATCCCTATGCTTTCCATCCAGTCTAATAACAACAGATGATTTACTGAAGTGTAGATAAAATAAGTCGTTTGAACTTTTGTCTGGCAATCAGCTTTCTTACCAAATAACTGTAATTTTTAAAATAAACACAATGTCTTTCTCTACAAGATTAAAAAATAAACTATGAGTTTATGAAGTAAAAGCAACATGCCCAGAAATGCGTTGTTGCCATTGTTTATAATTGAGACTCATACAATCAAAACCCTTGTAAAAAAATGACGAAATTATTTCCCCAAGCTTACGGAAAGAATGGCTTTCTCAAGAACGACAAAACCCAATCCCTCCTTATCCCAAAAGCCACCACCCTCCAGCATATTTTATTTCTGATTTAGTATCTGCTTTATCTGTCTGTACTATCTAGACCTGTATGAAATCTCCTGTTGTATCATAAAATTGCTACAAGGATGGACAGAAAATGATCCCTGCTGGCATTACCAAACAGAGACTGTGAAAATGAACGCCAGATTTTTTTCTCCTAGCGAAGTCGACTCTGAAATGATGTAGCCCTACACTTAGAAGATTACTTTTGTATGCATAATCTCCATGTTTCCCAGGCAGTGTATTTTTTTACTTCCAGCGAACCATCATATTGTCGATCACCAGAGGACATTTTATATGGTGGATGGAATTGTCTTTTCTAAACTTTTACCGAAACTTCAGTCATCCAACAAAACCGTGAGAGAAAGCCTTCTTAAGATCAGTCTTAGAAGGTGAAATGTGGGGCAGTCTACCAGCTGAAGAAGTGTTCTTAAAGCTAGAATGAGCATACAAATGGAGCACAGACATACTGTGGAGTACAAGATTATCAGAACTTCACTGCTCAACTGCAATTTTCTTCACTTAGATGATGGTATATATTTTCTTGAAATTGAGAATTTGAAACTTAATTCAAAAGAATATACAGAGAACCAACACAGAAAATATACTGCAGCAGGGATGTCCATGGGAGGACACGTGTGATTTTTAGAGGGAAATTCTCAACTGGTTTTGCTCAGGTTGCTAGTTGCTTCCTGAGTGAAGCAGTCAGGCACATAAAGATTCCTTTCAAGCATCAAGTTCACAGATCTTAATCAGAGAATCACAGAATGGTTTGGGCTAGAAGGGACCTTAAAGCTCATCTAGTTCCAATCCCCTGCCATGTACAGGGACACCCTCCACTAGACCAGGCTGCCCAAAGCCCCATTCAACCTGGCCTTGAACACTGCCAGGGAGGGGGCAGCCACAGCTTCTCTGGGCAGCCTGTACCACACACAGTAAAGAATGTATTTCGTATATCTAATCTAAATCTACCCTCTTTCAGTTTAAAGCCATTATCCATTGTCCTGTCACCACAAGCCCTTGTAAACAGTTCCTCTCCAGCTTTCCTGTAGGCCCCTTCAGGTACTGGAAGGCTGCTGTAAGATCTCCCTGGAGCCTCCAGGCTGAACAAGCCCAACTCTCTCAGCCTGTCTCCAGAGGAGAGTTGATCCAGCCCTCTGAGAATCTTTGTGGCCCTGCTATGGACTCATTTCAGCAGCTCGTTTGTGCTGGACACCATACTCCACTTGGGGTCTCATGAGAGCAGAGGGGGAGAATCACCTCCCTCAATCTGATGGTGGCACTTCCTTTGATACAACCCAGGGTATGATTGCCTTTCTGGGCTGAGAGACCATATTACCACCTCACATTGAGCTTCTCATCAGCCAAAACCCCCAAGTTCTTCTCAGGGATGCTCCCATTCTATAACTATCAGGGTAACTGAGAAGGATCCAGGGATGGGACTATTCCTGTTTATCTGGACTGAGCTTTTGTTTTTCTCCAGAACTCATCCCACTGATGGTACACCTGCCATTACCCCTATCCACTTTGAAAACCATTGTAATGTCTCTATTTATGGTATAAATTCTGTAATAAAAATCTTTCCTCCTATGGCAGCATTTTTTATCTGTTTCAAAACAACCCCCGAACACCAAATCAAAATGCAGGATGATCAATACTGCCCACAGCTACTCTTTGAACAGGAAACAATAATACAGAATATCTGTGGGGAATAGAGCGTTGTATCACAAAGACAAGACAATAAATTATTTCCTGTTGTAATCTATTTTCCTATAATTTTCACATGATTTAAAGTTTACTTGCTTTAATTATTTAGAAATTCTGCAGTTATGTATATTTTTTTGTATAAATATTTATTCACAAAAATTTAGGCTGGCAAAAAAAGCTAGAAAAGTGGGATTGTAACTAAAATTGTGCAGAATATGCCTGGAGATATTTTTGTTCATCTGTGGTCTTTTCAGGAGTTTTGACTCTTTTTTTTTTTTTTTTCCCTATTCCCCCTTCCCTTTTCTTTTATTTTCTTCTTTTTATCTGTGCTAGCATAAGCAGAGATGGATTTTCATTAAGGATACTGCCAGCAGATTGCAAACTTTTTTTATGAACTACAAAATCTAAACAATATGTTGGCACAATGAACAAACTATAGTAGGTAAGTGTTCTGTTGCTTCAATGAAGAGTTACCAAAAGTACTATGAAAACTTAAATATAGTTGCATTGAAAGTGCAGCAGAAATACATAATTTTCCTTATAGATTTACACAAAAATAAAAACTTATTCTTTCACTAACAATCTTATAAAGCACATATTCAGAATAAATATTTTCCAACAGTATTGAACAAGGGTGCACAATAAAATATGATTACTAGTTCTTCTAAATCTAATGTGCAAGTAGATTTGCCCTATATTTGGCAAGAAGGTCCATGTGTGCATTTAAAGACACATGCACACGCGCACACACAGACACTCCTTTTTCAATTGAAAAGAAAATCTACTGTTAGAATTTATAGGCATCTAGCAGCAATTTCATACACACCACTTCTCTTTTTATGTAAGATTAAACATCAAGATTAACATCAAGAAATATTGACAAGAAGCTGAATTCAGTCATTATTAGCTATTTCTTCAAATGGAAAAAAAAAAGGATATAAGCTAATTTTACTGGTTTTGAAGACAGCTGCAAACTAGAATCTAAGATCTAAATGTTCCACAAAAATGCATAATCTCCAATTTCCAAGAAATATCTGACTTTTTTTATTTCTGATCTTTGGAGTTTTCAGAAACAAGTAACTATGTATGTCATGCATATCTGACTTACAATCTGGTTACAAATCATCCTAAGTTTGTTAAGCCCCCGTGCCTTCCTCTTATTCATACAGCCCTGATTTGTGGTCAGAGCTTGACTACTGGGTATGAAAGTCATAGCATTTACTAGTTCAATTTGATTTATGAGCTACAAAGGATCAAAATGCACACAAATTCTGTAAACCAGTTAAAATACTTTCTTCTTATTAAGTGGAATAAATGTCAACCTAAAATCCTTTCTCTAATACAATACCAATTTCTGTTACTTAAAAGCTTGTCTCTGACTTTGGCATGCCTAAAATGACATCTTACTGTATGCAACTACCTATGTTCTAGTCTAACATCCAGTTAATTTCTGTACACTATTAATTACAATTCTGGGCTTCAAGGAGGTCTACTACACCCATCGTTTGATCCAACTGAAAGATTATATCCTTCCTGTTTTAAAACTCATAAATGAATAGTGTAGAAAAGTATTTAAACCTTTTTGTTAAACCTGACCAAGCTTTACATATTGGAGGAATCACTTCTACTGTTCATGTAACAATAAAAGAAAACCAAGGAAAAAGGGTGAGATATTTGATGATAGAAATAATATCTTATTACTTACCTTAGTTTAGATTACCCTGGCTATGTGAGAGGAGGACTGCAATATGCATGCATTCTATGCTAGACTGAAGCTTTTCCTCTTTCTTTTCCTTCTTTTAGCAAGAAAGAACCCTTAGGGTCAGTTAGGTCCTGCTCTCACTGAAGACAAGAGCAGAAGTCTTCACTGGGGTTCAATAGGAGCAGGGCGGGGACTTTAAAACGCATATTTTCTTTTTCTTGTATCTTTGTGTACAAGCTTTTGCCCCTTCAGGCTATGCAGGCAAGAAGCTTTTAAGATTTCTGAAGTAACAGTACAGAGTTGGAAGTCTTACGCTCCTAATGTCGTAGAACAGCACTGACCCCAATTTGCCAGCGTTGTTTTTAAAGAAATCAAAAGTAGCTTTAAAAACACGTTTTTTGCCACTACAGGTACAACCTTTTATCCAAGTTACACAACAGCCAAGATCTCATTTCCCCCATTCACGCTCAACTCTTCCACTAAAACAAATTTCCCATATATCAAAAGCTATCCTTAGCCAAACCATTACCCACTGTTGATACCCACCTAGGTATATTTGCATTTCCTTGCCTACCTGTAAACTAGGCTTCTAAGAGATAAAAACATTTTCTCATTGATCAGACAGAGAGTTGCAACGGTACACACTCTAAAATGCTTTTGTATATTGTTTCTTGCAGGTGCTTAATGATGAAATAAAATTAATATCTCAGCACCACATTTACAGTTGCAAAATCTTCCCTCCTGAGTGGTCTATACCCAAATACACGCAACACAGATGCCACGGATGAAATAATGGTAAACTACGTTGGGTGAGAGATCCTGTTTCCAAAGAGCGTCTGTCTCACTCACCTGTTTGGCTAAGCTGAGATGTGCTTCTGCTCCTTCGAGACACTATGGCAACCACTTTGGCACTAAGGCTTGAACGCCTTTTCTTCCCACCTGTTCCAACCATGCCGACAGCCGTGTCCGACTGACTCCCATCATTGTGCTCCAGCTTATAGATCTCTCCGCTCACACTTGTGCTCTTAGTGATTCTCCCTGAAGTCCCCAGCCGTCTGCCTTGCATTTTAGGAGTAAATGTACTACAGTTACAAAGTAAAAACAAACACGTTAATTTGTCTGTGCAAAAGATTTCCAAAAGCCTTTTTTTTTTTTTTTTTACTTACTAAATTCATTTTCAGTCTTGATACATTTTCATTCATTTGGTTCACAATTAAAAGGTTAATTTGATACTCCTCAGAGTATATATTTCCAGTATTGTGCTTTGTTCTTGAGTTCTTGAAGTGAAATAAATAAAATGAGCACTTTCCCATATTTTTCAGGATGATAGCAAAAGAGACACTCAACATTTAAAAGTCATGTGGATCCTTCCTGGCTATATCCCCAGAATACAGAAAGCAATAAACCAGCAATTTTACGACCAAATAAAATGAGTATTGGCAAAGAGAGCAGAACACACGTAGGTTAATAATACATGTATCTTATTGGCACTTTTCACCAAAGGCTTGAGACGTAATAGATCTGAAGATATTATCTTCTGTATTTTCATACTTCACAGAAAGAGATAACATAATATTTTTTTAGTTCTTTCCTCTCTCACTTCTTTCAAGTTAAATGCAATAATCAGAGTATGAAGGCAAAATAATTTTGAGGCAAAACAACCTAATAACCCACTAGAACTTTCATTGATTGACAGAAAGACAGATCACTCTGTCATTTTTGTTTGATTTTCTTTAGCTATCACAGTGCTATCACTTTTTCTGCTCCTGTACACAGAGGCTGGTTAAAAGTATTCAGAAACATACCCTACAGAAAAATCTCGAATACACACAGGACATACAAATATACAGCCCTAACACTCCCATGACCAAGCAATACCCTCGCCCTAATTGCAACACAAAGTCAGTTTTCACTCTGCGGAGACTGAGACGTTTAAGCTGCAGCCTGATTCACTTCAGATGCACTGTTAAATCAGCCTAGCATGTAGATTATTCCTTGATATTGTATTGCTAATTAATAGACCTACTGGCAACATCCTAATTTTAGTGATTGCCACAAGTTTCAGACAGCAAATCTCAGCAGAAAAATGAAGTGGTCTATGGGAGAAGAGCCGACATCCTATGACATCTATGGATCTAGGCCCTGCTAAACATTAAATCAGTCCTGTCCAAAGACATACCCAGGGAAGTATAAAATGATGTATACCTAAATTATGTTTTACTGACCATTGCCAAGATTTACTAATGTGTTACCATATGTACAAGCAGATAAAATTAGACAGTATTTTTTCAAGAAGAAACTGGAGAAGTAAAGTCCTTGAATGAATAACACTTAAAAGCTACTACTGATGCCCACATGGGCATTTAACCATGTTCAGCACTTAGTATCTGCTCCTGCTATGTTCAGATAAAAAACAGCTACCACCTTCGCACAGAACAAGGTGCTGTGATGCACTGAAGTACTCAAGAACACATCGTAGGGGACCACCTGAGGCATACTGAACTTAAAATACACTCTTGTTTCCTCCTATCACACTGTGTCTTTAGTGACTGGCTTTTGGATTTGCATGGCAGAAACAGAAGGACATATGTATTTCGAAGTTTCTGTGTAAAATTAATTTGTATTTTATTTAGATCTCCCCCAGCAACACTCCCTCTCACATATGGGAGCATACATACACATGTACATGTACATATATTTAATCATTCTAAGAAGAATTTTAAACGCACCTTTTTGTCATTAAAAAAAAAACCCTCATGAAAAGACCATCTTCCATTAATAAGCAAATATCAAGGAAAAGGTTTTGTGAATGGCAAACTAGTTCTGTTCACTTGAGTATCAAATTGAGAAAAAAATTCTGTAAAATATTTCTCACTTTCAACAGAGAGATGGATTTTCTTGAGGAAGAGAAATGTTAATTTCTTTGCTTTAACACAAATTATGTCTCTAACATAGTGGAGGTTTTACTTCACAGACCACATACACTGCTGCTTTTGAAAGTTACGCTGATCACTAAGTAGTAACATTTTTATTGTTGTTCACAGATTGCATAAAGTCAAGTTTAAGAAATATATAACCTAGCAGCTATAATAACAATTTTCTGTCTTCACCTCTCCACAGACACTGTAACATTAAAAAATATGAATTAGGACTGGTCTATGAACACAGGAATCATTACTCTTCAGACAGCAAATTAATATTAAAAAGAAAGCAGTGATAATCATCAAAAAATTCATGCTGAAGCTTCTAAGAAAAATATTTTTACAATTTGAGATTTAGTTAAGTTTATCTTAATTTGGCAGCTGGATATTGGTGCACAGGTCTAGCACAGAGAATCTGAGGAAATGTTTTCTCTTAAAGGAGTTGTTACAAACTTGTACATTTAGCAAGAAAACCTGAAAACTAGAGATCAAATGTACAGTGTGACAACAGTGACTGAATATGCAATCAACCTGCATCAATAGTTTGGAGTGCTGTCACATAATCCCCATATTCAAACAGAAACTTCAATCCCTACTTCAGCATTTCAGGGCTTGCCAACATCATTCCCACATCTGCCATTTTCTAATGCCAGGTCCACTTTCCTCTGCTGAGGAAACAAAGCCCCACGTTTGTGCCCACAGGGTGCTGGATGTGAATGCCATTGACTGGTTTGCTTCTCTGGAAGAAGAGACACTTTGCCATTTCATGGAGAGGGCAGATCAAAAGTACAGCCTGATACTTGGGTGGGACAGAATCTCACAGGCCTCATTTTCGGGGGTGCAACCTTCTACTTTGATTGGACAGGGATAATTCCTTTCCACATGGGTAATTCCTTTCCACCAGTGCTTAGAATAGAGTTTCAGTGACTATTTCTGCAATGCCTACTCAAAGCTTCCTGTAGTCATTGTGTTCTCTTTTGGAGCTGTGGAGTTGATGTTAATTCTGGAAATGAGTTCATGAGTACTTTAGTATAAGAGAGAGAGAGAAGAATCTGGAAATACTTAGATTGAGAGCACCTGTTGATTTGAGCTACACTGACATGTACTTTGCTGACATACTCATCTATAAACATAACCTTTATAGCAATAAAGTTTAATGGACTATAAAATATGCCACATAATTAAAGAAATAATTGTTTATCATACTATTGACTTTGCTCTACTGAATTTCAAGGATTTATAGATATACGAAATACTAATCTGCTGATATTTTTATGCCAGTCTTCACTTTTTTTTTTTTCCCAAAGGAGCTGAAATGCTCTAATCTCACATTATTTAATACAAGTCTAGGAGGCAATGATGTCCATCAACTGAGAAATAAGAATTGACAGTATTGTAATTTCAGGAAAATCCCATTTTTCATGTATTAATTGCCTAATTCAAGAACTATGAATACTTTCTGAATAATAGATAAATGGGTGGGGTTTTTTAAAGACTCACATGAAGTTTTTAATCTTTATGACACTAATAAAAAAGACTAAGATATTTGAAATTCAAATAAATCTTGCACTTTTTTTACCTTGCAAATATTAAGTCTCACTTTCCTAGGAAATATGTTCTTATATACTTCTAGTACAGTATAGTGACTAGTTTGCTAGAAAAAGGTATCATAGGATAGGACCATCGTGTCCCATGGATCCTACAGCTGTCCAACATTTCTCCTTGTCATAAATAAGCAAACAGATAAAGATTCCTTTGTGTTCATCTAATCCCTGGGCTAGTTTATTGTTTTATATTGATTGGAACAGTATCAAAGCCCCAGAAATTTAAAATTCAGTGTTCTTCAAATTGATCCATCCATGTAATTAATCCATCTAACTGAGCACCCTTAGAACACAGTATTTGCCCATTCCATTACTGGCTATCACTTGAAGAAATAGCTCCTAGCTCACACTGTTGCTTTTGTCAGTATGCTTCCAGTTTAATTTATGAAACACAAAGAAGCAAAAGACCTGCATGAATTTACATATACATGAATTTACACTTAACCCTTCTAATAATTACATACCCAACTTTTAATTTGCCTTTACTGGACTTGCTGGGATTATTGACACAATCACTACAATGCAGGCATAAATTTTTGCAGGCCTGTGGCTAAAATTGGTAAATTATGAAGTTATATTGATGAAAAAAATTAAACATATATATTTATTTATTTATCATAAGACAATAAATAAATACAGGTTTGAGTAACAGGACAAGCAAGTAACGTATTTATCAGTAAAATAAATGCATTTCTAAATTAAATAATCCAATGCGTTTCTATTTAACATGATTTTACGGTCCTTAGCAATCCTTTCAATGGATAATTGAATCGGCAACAACCTTACACTGTTTCTAACTCTTGGCATAGCGACATCATCAGTCTGCTTGCTCAGAATAGGTGCAGACAGTCTGTCCGTTTTACTTCACAGCCATTTAGCACAAAGAATGACTGGGTTTTCCACTGTCATTGTTATCAGCATCGGGGTTTGTCGGTTGCAGGAGAGGACCCAAAGTGTGTAGCCCGGCCGGAGCCGCGCCGCCCCTGGGCCGGGTGCCCGGAGCTGTCCCTTCAGCACCGGGCTCACCCACCGCCCCCGGGCTCGGGCAACGGCTGGGTGGGAAGGCACCCCTCCTTCTAACAAGGGAAAAACACCCTTACGCTTTCCTTCAGAAACTCAAGCAGTTGAGCCGGGTGGTAGCTATCTGTACTGGAAATATATAACCTAGCAGCTATTTTGGTTCAAATAACAGTTTTCTGTCTTCCCCTCTCCACAGACACTGTAACATTAAAAAATATGAATCAGGACTGGTCTATGAACACAGGAGTCATTACTCTTCAGAGAGTAAATTAATATTAAAAAAAAGCAGTGATAATCATAAAAAAATCATACTGAAGCTTCTAATAAAAATTTTTTTCTACAATTTGAGATTTAGTTAAGTTTATCTTCTTAATTTTGCAGCTGGATAGTGATGCACAGGTCTAGCACAGAGAATCTGAGGAAATGTTTTCTCTTAAAGGAGATGTTACAAATGTGTGCATCCAGCTAGGAAACATGAAAACTAGACATTTCAGTCACCTGCATCCTGAAAGCAAGCTGCACTTTCCTCTTTGCACACTGCCCCTACCTGAAAGTTCTATGTGTGGGGAGGAAGAATGAACTATGAACAACACAAAATTAATCAAAGAGTAGTTTGAGTTACAAGCTGCCGCCGAGGTTACCCCTGAGGTAAGTTCCATAAAATGAACACTGTATAAGGACGCCAGGAATGACACCTGCTTGTATTACACTGTGGCATATGCAGCCACATAGAACTGAAACAAAGCCAAGTACAAATATTAAAGCATTATGTATCTTTCTACATATAGGTATCTAACACATACATTCAAGATGCACAAAACTATACTGGAAAAATTATTTGGATTGCGAAAATTAGTATATTGATACACGCTCAGTACTTCTCAGGAACTACATAAAATACCTGCCAATAGTACATACCAGCTGAAAAAGAAAGATAATAAGACATGGGAAGGCAGAACAAACTTTACCCATAAACTCACCCACATAATATCTGGAAGTATGTCCTTTTAGGGAAAAAATCTTGAGTGATTAGCCATTGCTAAAACTACAGTATTTCCTTTAAAAAATTACAATATTTCCTTCATTCTCTTAGACTTACTGATGACGTAGAAAAAAAAAAAAACAACTTTAGGTGTATTTTAGTCCATCCATTTCTCCAACAATGCAAGCCATGAGCAAATAAATAATCCCCTGCATTTTTTGCTGAATAGATTATATTTTAATGTAAGTTCTTTCCACACAGTTGCAGTAACTTGAAAGTTTTGAGACTCCCTGGCCTGCACCACAATGAGCTACTAAGCTTCCTTCCTCTTCTGCTGAAGGCAGAATCACATGCTAATTCATAGCCCCCATGGCACCCTTTTGCAATGAGGTAGCTCATGAATACTAATAACCTCCTAAACATGTAATAGTTGTGGACCAAAGGGAAGATGAGCACTCCTTTGTAATAAGGAACATTGCGTGTCTAAAAATAAACTGTCTTGCTATTAGTATTACATGATATATAATTAATAAATCCAAATTCTAAATTACCTATCCATAAATTGCTCGGTAGGTCTTAGAATATATAGCTACATTTACATGTGATGTATAACATTTTATATAAGATTGATTAATTACTGTATAATTGATGGTATTTCAGAAATTAATTCAAACATGGTGCTTTACAAACTAAAGGACAAACATATATTCCATATTAAAGTTTTCTCCAGTAAGTCAAAAGACTTTTTTAGACCACGAAGAAGTTAGCTGATTCAATGAAATAATAATTTGCACAGTCTGTTCCAACTAGAATTACATATTGATCTCACATGCTCATTGATTATATATTAAATCCATGAAATAATCTATTAGAATCAGGAAAAACACCTGCTTCTCCTGTAAAGTCACAGTCTTGCAGTTCTAGTGGTGTTGAAACTCAGTAACTCTCGTAAATCATATTGGTTCTTGACAATATTCCTATATTGTCACAAAGTGCCACTGAGTGACAGGAATACTGCCACTAGAATTCCAGTCCCAGTACGACTGTGTTCAGTGTGCAAACTCTGACTGAAGTAAGGGCTGGGGAACATTTTAGTCCAGGTAAGTCTTCTCTGGGAGTTTAGCTGGTTAACAACTTGCTTTGGAAGATCAGGGAATTTCCATGTTGGAATATTATAGCTGACACCAACTAATCACATGAAT
This sequence comes from Hypotaenidia okinawae, assembly GCA_027925045.1. Lineage (NCBI taxonomy): Eukaryota > Metazoa > Chordata > Aves > Gruiformes > Rallidae > Hypotaenidia > Hypotaenidia okinawae. The sequence goes on from BSDF01000003.1 coordinate 90,174,360, forward strand.
CAAGATGAAACCAACTCATTAGCTCCTTGGAGGGACACCAGTCAGGGTTAAGTATTGCTGATGTGGACAAGCTAACAGAATCAGAGGGCAAACTGCTCAGTTGACCCAAACTTGACTGCCATTAGCTGTGTATATACAAAGTTCAAGTTTACTAAATACATAAAGCATGTAAATGTTAAGTCGGCATCAAGAAAATAGGTACTCTGTATGTGTGTGTGTGTGACAAATTCAAAAATATGGAGTTCTTAAAGATCACCACTGAATGGAGGAAACTTTATTCAGTAGCAAGAAAGCTGAATTGACCAGTTGTTCTTCCTTTGTACAAAATTCAACAATAAAATATTATTCTCCCTGATACAACATGCTGTTTTGCTTTCTTTTCTCCAAAGCATGAGGTATTGAATTACCAGTGATCTCACTGTGGTCACATCGTTGATATGAGATTGCTCACTGGTCCTTCACAGAAGTAAATAATAGCAACAGGTGATGGCTACAAAATAGGAAATGGAGGAAGAAAATACAAAAGATTCAATGGAACTGTGGAAGGACAGGACTAACAAAGAAAATACAGAGAACATCTCAAGACAGATGAACTGAGATGAAGACAAAGCAAGTGAGAGCTACTCTGAGGTCCGAGCCATGGCCTAAAGCTATTTTCCTACATTTCTTTTCTAAAAGTGACATGTGCTACCTGTTAAAAAAAGTTAATGTTCTTCTGCTAAAAGCTTATGAGTTATGTTTTATTTTAATCAACTGCAATAGTTAAAAGAAAAATCAATTTAAATTCATTTTCAGTCTTTTTCAAATCATTAAGAAAGGCTGCTGGTAGAGTGACAGTTTCTTTGAAAGAAGATGCATACTCAGATAATTAAAAAATGCTCCACGGTCCCTTTTTTGTGTACAGATGTTCTGAAGGGATTAAAGACTTCATCTCCCACTTTCTCGGACAGGCAAATAAAGCAGTTTATAATAACGGATTTGAAAAAAACCTTCAACTTTAGATAATTAATAATTATAAAATTAATTACACTGGCTTCACCTTGGTTTTGTACATAAATGACCTCAGAACCAGAAATTTCCATCTGTAATATACCATTTGGGTGTAAAAAGGATACATTATGCTTTTCAAGCAGCTTAGCTTAACTGTTTTCATATATCTTACCTCCATGACAATAATTTGGAGGCTATTGACCTCTATTTCCCACTAAAAAATTCAAAAGTTGTGACTCAAGTTACGTCAGTGTGCTTGCCTTTGCCTCAAAAGACATTACCTAAGAATTAATTACCTAAGAATTAATTACCTAACATTTATTAATTGCCAGACAAGTTCAAAATGTTTTTCCCATTAATACAATTGAGCAGTGCAGTGATTCATGAAGTAATTTTGGTGTTTGGTTTTGAACTGCAGTGATTTAGATAATTAGACACAAAGTAGGGTTACCAATCTTCACTAGACCTGAGCAACCTGATCTGGTGAAGATGTCCCTGCTCACTGCAGGGGGGTTGGACTAGATGACCTCCAAAGGTCTCTTCCAACCTTACATGTTCTCTGATTTATTTCTAGGGCTGTGGTGATTGCTCACACTGTGAAGATTTAAAACTCAAAATCCCAGAGTTCTGAAGCTGTTACCTGGCAGGTTAGTTACATCTATATTTTCAATTTGTCAAATGTGAAAAAAAATGAGGTAGGAATTCTCCATGCCTGATTTCTACTCAAGGTAGAATTTCTTCTTTTATTTATTCTAAGTTCCAGCTAAGATACCATGCCTGATTGTATGGTCCTTTTGAAGGAAATTAAAAAAAAAAAAAAATCCATACTGTACTGTCACTTAATAAATAAATAAAAGAATTCACTTTCCTTTGAGAACTAGTTATAGCGGGAGCCTCACCGAAAGATGCCTAGGAGGTGATCTTTCTATTCAGCACAAACTGTTTTCTCTTCCTTTGAATATCTGTAAATTTTGTTAAATAACATCTGCAAGTCATAACTGTCACGTTAAGAGACTTTGAAGAGATCAAGAATTAAAGTATCAATAAAGGAGACTCTGTTAGAAAGTGATGTTGCACCCATGCACAGCTCCTATTGCTATTTCCTCTTGTACCTTTCCTGAATATTACTATTTTGGCAGTATTTGCCAGGAATTGCTTCTCTTGGCTAATCTGGATCTGGGAAAGTCAGTTGGACTGTCCAGGATGCGTCTTCTCTGTTGGCCAACATAGGTGACCCAAGACAAAGTCATCTGATTGGCGTTCAAAAGGAAAGTGAGATGAACAATAATCCCCAGAAGGAAAGAGACCGGTTCATGGTGGTACCAGAACAGGAAGAAAATAAGAAAACTTGGTGAGTAAATTCTTTTCATCACTTTTTCTGAAGACAATATGTTTCCTAGGAATTCCTGAGGCTGAATGCAAGCCTTTCTAACATACTGTCACAAATACTTATTATATCCTGATCCTCCCATAAAATGCAAAACACTACCTGACGCTGTCTTCACCCCATGCCATGCACTGATTGAGACATTTCCAGCAAAGAGAAAGCTGAGAGTAATGAAATGAGTGTGCCTGCACACTAAAAAGCCAGGCTTACACAGGCAAGCTCAGTGCTACTATTTCCTAGCTTTCAGCACCTAGCTTCGCACCCTTCATATCCCTTGAAAGTTTCTTTAGTAAGTATTCTTTCTATTTTATAAGTTTGAATTTAGTGCTTTTTGTCATTCAGAACCTGCATGCAGTAGAACTGGCTTTAGTAGTATTTTATTCATATGTGCAAGCAATAATCCTGGTATTTTTCAGTAACCTTCTCGTGATTTTGTACAAACATATATATCAATCCAAGAGCCATATAGTGCTGTAGGGTTTTGTCTTTCCATTTCAGGCTACATTTTTAATCAGGTGAAGTTTTCTAAAACTCCCTTTTATTCTCATACATTAAGAACTGAAGAGTGAACAGCCATAAACTTTAAAAATCAGAACTGGTAAGGTTTTCTTTTCTGTTTTCAATTGAAGTACTACAGACTGAGGGATTTTGGTGATTTTAAATTTATTATGACAGCTTTTCAAGCCAAATTGCTGGTCATCATACCATTGCTGGTCATTATCAATTTCAGTGATTGAACTTCAGTGAATTGCTTAGCCAGTCAAATTCAGCCAACTCACTGCACTGCTTAGCCAGCCAAACTTTCTTAAACTTGTATTCTGAATTTTCCACATCTGAGTAGTTTTTACTGATAAACTTAAACATACCTTCACAATTCTCACTGAACTCTTGAATGTCTCCTCAAATAAAATCACAGACTAATGCAAAAGATGACTTGTTCAAAATAAAACAGCTCATATGGTTACTATTCAGTGAAGACTGAAGTATCACAGGGATCTGAAATAACACAGGGACCAAAAGCATCCTCTAAACAAACTACCTCTGGAATGAGAAGCCACAGAGCTGCACTTCATGGTGCTGTGTCCAACCTCACAAGCCCTGCAAGCAGGACTCCCATCCAGGCATAGCAAGTCGCTGACTTAAGATAAAGCTGTTGTATGTGAAGAGCTGTGGATGCACTATGTGATTAAATCAGACACTTGGAAAAGAGAATCAAACTGGAAAATACAGACAAATGCTTTCAGATACTATGGTAAGGAATATCCAGATGCAGGGCTATGTCCAGAATAGGCAGCGTGACAGTATTCCAGTGCCAAAGTTGGTGGAAAGATCCCCTTCTTTTCTTCCCATTGTCTATTTCTAACTGCATTTCTAACGCTGTATTATAGTTTGGGTAACCTGTCCTCAGCTATATCCTATTAGCTTTCTTAATAAACTCTGCTGAACTCACAATGTGACAGTTTCTCTATTGCCAACAGAGGGTCATTTAGATCAGGGAGAAGTTTACAACTGTACTCCCTACTTCTCAGACAGCTGGGAATGCAGATGCAACAACCTAGTCTTTGGGGGTTTATCCTTATGCCTTGATCAGGCTTTTTTGCTGCATTCACACTCTTTCTTTTCTAGAGTGAACACTGCTACCATCCAGAAGCTTTAAAAAGATGTTCCTTCATTTCCTAGATCTGATGATAGCTAGAACAGAATTGTCCCTGTCTGTGAAGCTCCTAGTCTTTGCTAACCCTGCTAGGGAATTTGCATTAGCCACAGGCTGCATTTTTTACTATATTAAAATTGTATTATCTTTGAAGACCACTGGCCCTGGATTGTTCATTCTTACATCCCTATCTCTAATTTTAAACTGCTGTGTTTTAAGCAATGTAGCAGTCGCACCACCACTACTCAACACAGTCACACTAACCACTGGCAAGTTTTCCATCAACTTGCACTTATGGTGCGTGTAAAAAATTGGATAGTGTCATCATTTGAGACGTGTCTGTATTGACAGGTATCAGTTACTCTCTAAGAGGGAAGCTGAATGAAGGTATCAGTTTCTTAAGCACACACAATAAGTGAACTCTCAGCTTGTAAAAAAAAAAAAAATCAAAAAACTAGTGTATGTTTTAAACCCAGATTTAAAATTTTGCCATTATGCTCATGTTTTGCAGAGCATCACATTCTAAAGAATAATTGAAAAAAAAATATACTGATGCTTGTAAAAATGCATCAGTATCTTAAGCACAGAATTCTTAAAGATCTTCGATGCTACTGATCACATTCTTCTCTACAAGTCAAATTATTTTTTGACTTATAAACTTCCAATTCAGAAAAAACACAAAAATTAGTGAACTTCATTTTTGAACTCAGGTATGGAATTTCCGAGCTTTTACACATGTTTCCTGTGTTCATTACACAATCCCTACAGCTTCCATCACTCAGTGCTCAACTGGCACATGGTGGTAAATTTCAACCAGAACTGATCCATTGGGAAGGAGTTGAATATACCAAGGTTTTAGAAGTTTTGCAAAGTTTGGTAACTAAGTGGATAAAAGATAGTAACAAAAGTAAGGCTGCCACATGATGCCAGCACTTATGTATTCTCTTTGGTCTGCCAGCTGGACACTCTGGGTAGGGGAAGATCATGGAGATACAGTGGAGGAGGGAGGTGACTGCAGTGTAGGCTGCTAGACACTCCACAAATTGAAGTGTTCCAATACATCTTGTCACTGCTGTAGATATTAAAATTGAGTTTGATTCTTGCTTTTCTGATTAAATTCTGCCACATGAAGCTTTTCAAAATATCACTGTGGAAGATCTGTTTCACATTTCTCAGGCCTGAAGTGCCAGTCAATTACAAACCTGTGACAGTACCAGAAATTATGAGTTCTGTTGCATATATATTCACTTATGAATCAAATCATTGGCTTAGAAACACCAGAGATCCCTCACCAGTCTGAACTGAAAAAATGGACCTCAGTAGGTTCTAGAAACAGTAAAGCAATCAATAAATTTTATCCATGGGAACACTCTGCATTGTCCCCATTGCAAGAAACAAGTACATTTTTCTCTGACTGTAAAAAATTCAGTTCCAGTCAATAGGTAAGTGAAAGACTACATAGGTTAAAAAACTGTGGCCTTTGGGAGCTATCTAATACTACAGGACTGTAGTGTAACACACCACAGCACAATAAAATGTTTTACACTGAAGTTAGAAAACAGATATGTAGTTCTTAGGATATACTTACAGATGTCACATAGATTTTCATTTACTTACTTAACTTAATGAAAAACTCAAAACCAAAAAGTTAATCTTCTAGGTTAAAGCATGAGGCTTGAAATTTGAATCTGATCTGTACCAGCTATAAAAATCAGTATGATTTAATTCTTCAAATTAGAAGGAAGAACCATGTATTTCTGATTTTTCTGTTATGTGCATGTTTAAGCACAAAATAAATATATTATCGCATTATAAATATATTGCTTTAATCAATGTAGTGTAGTTCTAGTATCGTATATTTCTTTCTTAGAAAGGAGGGAAACCTGTTTAACTGTAAGATGGTGGATTTCATCAGCCTAGTCACAGCCTAAAAAAAAAATTTGTACCAGAAAATCACAGTATATAAAAGTTGTCACACGAAAGAAATACTTAGGTCAAGAAATGCTCTTCAGTCAATCTAAATTTGCAGAGACATAATTTTAAAAAAAATTAATTGGAATTTTGAATATTTGACTATTAAAATATTAGAATAATAAAATGATCTCCCCAAAGCCATGCCAGTTCACATTATGTACAGAAATGAGTACTGTTTCAATAAACGTCTTTGGATTGGGGCTTTGACAGCTGATTAAAAAAATCATACTGAAGTGCAGATTCTGATGATCCACAGTCCAGATGCTAAATTAAAACTGCAGCCATCAATAAATTTGCAAGTGCTTAGCAGGCCTTGAAGCAGGTATGAACAGCAAATGAGAACTTAGTCCAAGAGTCGTTGGAAATGTGACAACCTGTAATAACCTGGAGTTAAAATTTCCAAAAAGAAAGGCTGATTTGATTCATAAGTGAATATATATGCAACAGAACTCATAATTTCTGGTACTGTCACAGGTTTGTAATTGACTGGCACTTCAGGCCTGAGAAATGTGAAACAGATCTTCCACAGTGATATTTTGAAAAGCATCATGTGGCAGAATTTAATCAGAAAAGCAAGAATCACCCTTTTGAAACAGCCATTTCAGGACTGGATTTTCAATGTGACCCAGACTGATACTGCCACACAGCTGTTTGCGGAGCTGTGGAGATTTGTAGTCTCTAGGACCTAGCTCTTCATATATTGCTTCTATGTACCTTCATATCTAGAGACATGGATGCACACTGCTGGAACACAGTGATAATTGACCCTTGATGGCATACAGCCAGGCATGCAGGAGGGATGCAAGCAGTAAGATTATTTTATTAATATGTTTGACAGAACTGCTGCACATATATAGTAAACAAGATGAATCTACTCTATCTTCTAGCATGACACCTGGAAGGCCCTAAAAATCCTAAATGACGAACAACCATGTTTCCAAGTGATGACAACGTGCCCTTGGCCAGACCAGGATCTGGATTGATAGCTTCTTGCAGAATTTCAAAAATATTTCTTTTTGTACAGAATATTCGTAGTCAGAGGTATAAAAATCATAAACACTCACTTTGGCCTAGAATACACAAATGGATCCCTCTCATGCTATGTTACAGTACTGCATATTTCACTGCAAATTTATATAGCTCAATCCTTTCTTTCTATAATGTGAACTTACCATTACATAAGTTTGTATAAAGAACATGGAATCAAACATATTCAAGGTACAAAAAAAATCTGTAATATTCAAGGCATTTTCACAACCTTCCCCAAGGTTTAGATCACGAGTGTGGCATGGTGAATATCACCCACAAAGCCAGTTTGAAACTACCTGTGATTTTGTCCTAATTTTTCATGTTATTTTTATCCAAGTGTTCTTCTGTTGTTTCCTCCAATAGTTCTTTCTGTAATATCTATAATATATAATTAAAAGATTTTAATTTTTTGTTCTGTGAGCTAAGAATCTTAACTACAGACTGTACACTGCAGCACAAATTCAATATACAGATTTTAATTGTTTTTGTAATTAACATGAAATAAATTGGTTTATTTCAAGAGTGACCTCAGTCTCATCAACTGAAATGCATGAAAATCCTTGATATGTTATGTTTGACTGTTATGACATGAACTGCTGCATTTCAAAGGAATTAGTGAGCTGACATAGATGGATGCAGCCCTAGTCTAAACAGTGTGTGAGGGAAGGACTGAACAACTTCATTGCACAGGTCACATCACGTATGTTTATGATAGTTACAGGCAGCACTATTGGGAAGACCAACAAGAGGTCAGACGACCCTTCAGACTCTCTCTACTCCCTCATTAACATACATTGCATTAAACTGGCTCCAATGTGCTGTGTGGGAGGATGGAAAACCAGTCAAAAAAACTCCATTTGCAAACCAGAAAATGCACTCTGGCTACATCTTGAAAGATCTTCCACAGGTCAATACTGCTGTTTGTGCTCAATGAGACAGCAAACCTCCCATTACTGCATCTGGCTCCACACTGAAGACTCTCAACATTTTAAAATCCATCTTTATTAAGACCGTTCCTCTTAAAAGCAAGCAATAAACAGCAGATTTATTAATAGCAGACAGCTCCCTTTCAAGATATCTGGAAGCTACAGTTATATCTGAAATCTAATTTGGATTCACGGGATTTTCCCTCTCAGTGAGTGCTGCTGATCAAAACTGAGGTGATAGAAAAAAGACCTAAGTTTCTCAGATTTCCTCCTTGCTGAAGTGGCAAGGAGAGTCTGCAGAAAAAAGGTGAGGAGTGGGGTGCTGAAGAAAAGACTGTGCTGTGGTCCACACTGGTATGAGCTCTTCATGCATGCTCAAGATCTGAGGAGAAAGAACTCTAATGGAGGTTCAGGGAACTGTGGAAACCATCTATCTGTAAGTACACCTCCAAAGACACAGCTTCTGACATGGTTACAGTTTTTGACTCTTTTGGCTAATTACTACACAACCAGCACAACCAAGTATTATGGTTAGGAAAAAAGCAGATGTATTTTTCCATGTGTTGGCTAGGGCAGAATTAATGACATTGCACAAGGCACCTCATTTACACTACAAGTCACACGAATTCAAGAAGGTTTAACTGAAACTGGAAACCGGGAAAGGTGGGCTGCTAGCATGACCAACAAAATAGGAAGGATGTAATATGCCATCGAGTAAAACAACAGCTGGTTAAACCACTCAGCTACAATTGCTTGCCATGACACCCCAGTGAGTAAATAGAAGGGAGGAAAAACTAGTCTAAGAAAGACACCAATATAGGTACAGGGACAAATGTGAACAATGTGTTTAAACTCCCTGTGAATAAATTTACCTTGTAACTGAAATAAATGTGCAGAGTACCAAAGAAGTTAGATTTGGTAAACCTTCACAGATAAGTGGCTGAGAGCAAAAGCAACCGATTAAGTTGAAAATGGAACCTGAAAATGCATCAATATAATTCAGCCCTTTGAGACAGCAGAGACAATAATCAGTGACTCCAGAGAGGCCCCTTCCAGTTCTTATATATAGGATAGAAAATATGTAGGGAAAATTGGCTTACAGACAGCACTTACTACAAAACAGGACTGAATTATTACCAACCACTTCCATTGTTGATTACTATCTTGCATGTCTCCATCACCTTGCACTCTTTGTTTACCGACCCACCAACCACTTCCTTACTTGATAATGTGTCATCCTTTCCATCCTTCATCATACCTGTTTCAAAGCTCAAATGCACTAGCACTAAAGTTCCAGTGTACTGAAAGAGTAACAGCTACATGCAAGTTCTATATGCTGTTTGGGAAATTGAGGACAAAAAGGTTTGTCAGATAAACTCTGATAATATGAATCAAAACCCATTCTTTTCCTTTAGTAATGCATTGAGAACAAACCTGATTCCCAAGAAGCATATACAAGCTTGTGGCACAAGCCATTCAGTGGCATGGTGTAACATGTGAAATAAATTAGCACTGGTTTAAGTCCACTGTTACAACCTATTATATTATCCTCTTTCATTGATAAGCTTATTTAAAATATTTTAATTAGCCTTAAGCAGTCAATTAAGCAAAGCATGTAAAACTAGATTAAAATATGACACATATATAATTATATCACACATTTATTAAATTGCTAAATTTAGTTCTTAATAAAGATGTGGTTTTCAAATTCGAAATCGGGTATAACAGTGATATTCCTAATTAGTCTGAAATACAGGGCACAATGAGAGAAGTTCATGTTAAAGGTAGTATTTAGTCTTTCACATATTTAGCAGATTTTGTTCAATGAGACTGAAGTGAAACACAAGTCCACACATCAGATTTAAGGGAGACAACTTGCTAAATCCTCCATAAGAGAAGCCTGTGGCTCACCTTTACCATGCATGACAGCTCCCTACTCGACATCACTAAGAAGTACAGGTATCTTTGCATAAGCAGGTCCCTAATGAAAAATGATGCAATGACTTCATTTAGCATAATTTTTAATGAAGAGAACAAATATCCTTCTTTGCCTGATCAAGCACATTTGATGTTGATTAATCACGTATTTAACACAGATTCTTACTTATCAATCACTTGCAGTAAACCATGACAAAATTCCTTCTGCTTTATTTAGGATGTGAGAAATGTTCCTGAGACATATACAGTAAGAGCTGTACCATACACAGGCACAAAGGATTGTTTGACTCTATTATAAATGCATAAAGACTGATGAAAGCAAATCTTTATGAAGAAGGACTGGTAATTCAACTTCAGTTCTGAAAAACATGCCACCTCCAAATGCTATGGCATGCCAAAATCACAAGTCTGATTCAAGTCAAACAACTCAGAACATTTTGTTCCCAGACCAAAAATTCCTGGTATTTGCCTGAACATCCACTAGAGAGCATGACAGTCGACCAGACTTCCCAGGAATATAACAAGAAAGATATTTGGAATAATTCCATATGGAGACAAATTTATGTGCACATAGCCATTTGTTCTAACATCCACCTGAAAATGCTAAACAAACTAGAAATGAAGAAGCTATTTTATAGCTTATATTTAGACCTTGCATCAATCATATTCCCTCTAGGAACATACTAGAAATGTTAATCAACAAGATCTTGAGACTGAAATGTAACTAACAGTACTTTCCATGGTTGCCTATGTCACAGCTCTCTGACAGGTAATTCAGTTACAAATATATTGTAGGAATGAAATCAGTCTTCTAGCTTAAAAGGTTTAGACACTGTTTTGCCATTGATTAAAGGAAAGAGTAGATCTGTTTTAACTCTCTTTTATGTTACTAATTTCTGCAATATGTTCAAGTTTCCTAATACTGCAAAACTTAAAATTTGGCAGTTCTGACCCAAGGAACCTAGTTATGACGTGTTATTATTAATGTTACCTAGTTATTCAAGTGCAGTGCAGAGTACTTCTGTGTTGTTCTGCATTAGCTCATTTAAACCTTGCTGTTCAGACAGCATTTCATTCAATAAATGCTGTATACTACTAAAACCACACTGTAGTTTACATAATGCAACCAAGTTAGTCATTAAAACTAAAAATTGCTGAAAAAGCCCACAAATTGTTCTACACTGATAGCTAATACCCATACATTTAGAGTGACAAGAGGTGTGCTTCTAGATTTTAAAATCTTTACTGCTTGAATAAATAACTAGCTGTTTATAAATGCAGAATAATACCAAAAACACTGTCTTAAATGATAGAATCTCAAATCTTCAAAGAAGAGAGAGATCAGTTCTGCCTGGATCGATGGGGAAAAAGCATCACCTAGCTGTTTAGGGATCCTTCCTCTGTTAGCATTTGGGAGGAAAGGTCAGGAAGGTGTCTGTGCTGCAGAACTGGTGGTGAAGTTAGTGAATATAAACCATGCTCACTATGACCTGAAACCTCAGTCCTTTTGGCATTTAAAAGTAATTATATTTTACATGAAATTACAGCAGAAGTTTACTTTCTTAATGACAGCCCTAAAGGGGACAGTGTTTTGTATTTTCATATGTCTAGGAGCTTAATTTATATCCCTTTTCACAAATGCATTAATATGAGAGATGACAAGGTTATACCCACTAGTGACATTAACTAGAACTACTGCTGTCTTAAGCCAGCAGATTTCACATTCAGAAATCTGACACCACAACTCTTAACATGAACAACTAACCAATGTTTTTTAGCTCATGTGGAAATGTTAGAGGAACACAGTTTCACTTCATGTTACTAATCTGCACCCTGGAGCACTCTCCAGCCACATTTCTCCATTTGTTTTAATTAACTCAGCTTGCTGATCAATAGTCCTAAGATTCATAGTCCCTCACTTAATGGCAAAAGAGACAAAGACTCTTTCCAAAGGTGATGCAGACCATGAATCTTGCTCATGTATCCTGATTTTTTGTATTTTTCTTTTGCATACAAAAGGCACCTAAGGATGGCAGTTGAATGACTTGGTTTAGTGAAATGGCTAAAATTTAGCCACCTCCTTTAAGTTCCATCTGAATTCCACTTACATCTCACTTTAGAGGCATAGAGTGAAGCTCACTGGAGGTCCTGTTGCAGAATACACCAGCTAATCCTGTACCCTGTACTCCACTACCCGAATGGAAGCAGTTGACCAAGAGCAAGGACTTCACCCTTGGTTTCCACCTTTCCAGCCTCACATGAGGTTACTGGTTCTCCTGGTTCTGATATTTGCAATCAGACATTCTGAACCCAAGGAAAATTTCTGATAAAATCTGTTCAACGCAGGCATATTTATGGGAAAAAATCCTATTTTGCTCAACCTGATGAAGATTCTGTGGCAGGGCCTAGCTGAGAAAACTCAACGTCTAGAAAATATATGTATTTTGGTATAACTAAAGCCCTCTGTAAGACACAAGTACTGAAAATCTAGGGAACAATGAAACACAGCATTTGAACGCATAAACTGAAGTAACTTTAAACACTCAGAGAATTTAAATATATTTACAGTTCCACTGCAGTGTTTTGCTGCAGTGTGGATTACTGCAACTATCAGGTTATCATTTCAGTAATCTGATACATGACTTTGTATACTCTTATGAACTTCCCTTAACAAAAGAATGAGGTGGACCTAGTTGATATGCAGAGGACAGTTTCAGATTTTCCCTACCATCCTTTCTCATTGAATAAACAGATCAAAAAGACTACAGCTGAGCTTCTCAGACAGTAAGCCTGTCTAGATATATTCTGAAGTACTAAATGATGCCATCCAGACCTTTATCAGATTGATTTCCTCCACAGAAATAAGGTTTTTTTATAGTTCTTTACTCTTCTCATGTACTACAGCTCCTATTAGAGTCAAATTTTTGAGAGTTCAGACATTGGTAGATGTAATCATATATTGCCAAACCAATCTAAAGCTATTCTAGCTGGTAGGAGTTTTGTCAGCAAGTTAAATGAAGACTGAAAACAATCTGTGTATCTAAAGAAGCAGTAAACCAATGATAGGTTATTGTCAAGGATGAAAGAAATTACTTCATTATTGATAATGTGAATGATTTAAACTGCTTTTGAACCAGAGGTATCAAAACAACTATACAAATAGTTGTTACAAATCTAGTAATTTATCATATGCACAAAACCATGAAAACAAAAGCAAGTAGGTAAAGAAATAAATACATAGATTCAAAGAAAGTCAGAACTTTTATGAAAGAAAATTATTTGGATGGAAAATCCAGTAATACTTCTGCTGTGACACCTTGTTGGCATATAAATTACAGTGACTGATAGCCAGCAAATTGATGATAATGTGTGTTCAAGTACCACTTGCCACAAATAAAGTTATTCTGTCATCTCATGGGAAGTTTGCTTTCTGTTTTAGACACACAGTTGCATAAATATTGTTACCTGAGGCTAGCAATGGAAGACAATTTATATGTGTGCTGCACAGACATTCTTCATAAATTCTTACACTTGTGGTCACCTCATTTCAGTAATTTCTGGTTGCATTTTGGCACTAAATGAAAGAGGGGTGCAATACAATTGAAGCTGCACTGAGAACTCACCTGATTCTGCCCCGAGGGCGTTCAGATTGCTCTGACATAAAACTTGTGCTGCTGAGGCGTGAGGCACTGCTGGTTCGAGAAATGGCTGACACATCACTGACATCACTATCTGATGATTTGGCAGAGACGTTATCACAACTTCTGTACTGATCTGTTTGTATATTATACTAGGGATCAAGAAAAGAAAGGGTGAGGAGTCTCATCACAATATAACGTATATATACTCTCTAACTGCTTTTAGATGTAACAAAATTGTACATTCAGAGAAACACCTATATTAAATTATGTCTTTGTCTAGTGAAGATATCAAACATGGTATTTATGGACTAAATAAGACACTTGAGATAAATTATAAAATTACAGCATTTGAATCAAAATAGGCTGATTTTTCTAGTAGACTGGAACTACAATAATGAAATATTTATGCAGTGGCCGGAGATCTTCTCAAGCACATCATACCATCTATTCAACTATAGGTCTTTTTTCAATTTTTCAGTATTAAAAAATATGCTATGAAATACTTGTTCGGTTAGTTAGAAACAGGAGAACTGCACTTGCGTTGGAATGAAAAGTAATGCTTCATGAAGGAAGGGACTGATTTCAATAGCTAAGTTCTACCAAAGAAGCAAAAAAGTACATTTTGTATCTCAAAATATCTCTTTGTATCATGATACTAGAGGACTAGTTAGGCAGAAAGCTAACTCAGGAGAAGTGGCATTTGTTTTCAGGCAGGTCAGTTCCTCGATCTCATTGCTTTTACATCTGCACACATGTGAGAACTAGCAGAAGCTCCAGCAGGATGAATATGTGGACAGCGGTATAAGTTACTACCCTACTGCTAATAGCAGAAGCTTTGGTTAGTTAAAACCAACAGTGACACTACACCACCTATTACCTAATGCTCGCATTGCATCATCAGTCAGACATATAAAAAAGGAAGCCTGAATCACAGCACATATCTCACACTTACCTAAATCTTCAGTCACACAGTTATGAAGATCAAGTCATTGCCAGGTTCCGAAAAGCAAACCCCACTATCTTTAGAGAGTAAAGTACCCTTTGCTGGGAAGTGACTATCCCAGGGCATATTAAGGGAAAATTATGAACAAGTGGGAGACTGGGCAGTTTCTGACATGACACTCTAGGGAGTTTGTTTTCCAGATCTGTGCTCTGGAAAACTGTAAGTCATGACATTTTATATATGAATTATATGCAAAGCTGTGACAGTCTGTGGATATCCTCAGCCCAACTAGGCACTGGGTTGCAGGCTAAGTCAGTCAGAAAATGTCATGACTTAACTTTGAAAGCCTGGCAAACACAAGCTCAGGCTTGTGCAGACAAATGTATCATGAGGCCTCTTGTCCTCAAGTCAGGTTTATCTTCTCTTGCTCTGGTGCCTGTCAGCAACTATCTTTGAGGTTTCCACAGCTCACTTGGAAGGCTCTTGGGAAAACAGTGAAGATAAGATGAAGTTAACTGAGGTAGGGAAGGGGAGGGAATAAAGAGGATTCTGACCACTGATTGTAAATATGGAAATCTGTAGAGAAATAGAAATTATAAAATTTAGTGTCTCAGTGTGTGTTTCAGGGTTACTCACAGCTCCTGGATGGCGTATGCCATGATGAACACCACAAAACACTTTTTTGAGTAAAAACCTGAGGGTTTGACTTGAGTAGTATGCATTGAGGAAAACAGCAGTACCCTGTGAGGTTCTTGCACTGGGTACATCTGCAGGAGAGAATGCTCTGGTTTGCTAAAGATAATTTTTCAAATACTAAATGAAACTCTGCCGATGATTCCAAAAGAGCTTGGAGCATGATGACTTTGAGCTCAAATAACATGTTTAACAGGCACTGACACGGAAACATGCAGCAGTACTCTGATTTAATACAGTAGGTAACACAGAGGACTAAAGAACTGCAATATTTTAAATTAATTTTAACTACAGCAAGTATTTATTTGGAGATTCTCTTTCCAAGTTACTTATCTGAATATAAATGAGCAATGGGTTTAAGGTGAGACTATGCTGATATGTTTATTCAGATTGCTTTTTCAAAAAGACTTGTAGAGGCTGTTAAATAATTTTGCTGCTTATCCTTTTTCAGGCTGCAAAATAAACCTCTGTGAAATGGAAAACTAAAGCACACTAATTCTTAACAGCTCCATTTCATAATAATGGAACATTTCTTTAGATGACATATTTTTCTTCTAAAGTCTAACAAAAATTCAAAGGAATAATAAAAGCTTTATGGCTCTTGGTTTCAGAGTGCACACCGGTGATCTGGTGTCGTAAAGATCCATGTGGTCCCTGACTAAATTTGACATGCTGCTGGAGAAGGCTGACACAGCTTGAGCTCTCCCACCAAGACCAGATGCAGTGACTTCCTTCCTCCTGCTGGAAGTCCTTCTTCTTAAGTGTTGAGGGAGGTATAGGCTACTGACCTCTGACCCAAGCTACACCTGAATCTGGCTGTTTGTTTAGCACTCAATTAATTATTCAACTGCAGCATAACAAAGTCAAACACAGTGGACTATTTCTGCCATGTGGAGCAGCAGAAGACCCTCTGTTTCACTCATATTGAATTTGTTCTGTCTTTCATGGGCTACCTACATGGTCTGGGAAAGCTGGGGAGAAGAGAGAGACAAAGCATGAAGCACGGTTGTCCAATTAGGATACTGGGAGAGAAGTTGGAAGTCCCAGCTTTGGTATCACTGACTGTTCAGGGACTCAGCCTCATTGAATGATTGATCAGCATCAACATGAAACCAATTATTGCTGCAGAGTCTTCAGCCCAGGTCTCTGTCTTGCTCCCTATAGTCCATCGGTTCGTACAAAATGGAATTGCTTTGTAAGTACCAGACTGCGTTACCAGCCAGTCTTTCATAGGCTGGGAAAAAGATAAAGGAAATAACCTGAACTCATGCCTTCTACTTGCTTTGGTATTCCAGTCACAGACCTACTATGTAAAACATGGAGCTCCCCTTCCCAAATGAGGTTTTCATGGTGCAGGTGAGCTTTTGATACCCCTTTATTATGGGTGTGCCAGGGCTGTGATTCCAAAAACTGAAACTGAAGACGATTACCTTCACAGACACAGAGATCAGCACAAAAGTGATGATGCTGAAAGTTAATGCTGACTGCTGCAGCATTTATACTTCTGCTTCTGGATTTTGTTCTTCCTTCCTACAGCTGCTGCTTCTACTGTGAATTCACTGTGCTCTGCAGGAGGCATACAACTTTTCCTATTTATTCCCTACCTAGGCCTTTTCAGTATAATCTGATAATCAGCTGTGTCAGCTAACAGATGAACAAAAAGAAAGCAATTTTGAAGTTAACAATTTTTCCCCTTAAATCACAAAATTATAGGATCTTGAAACAAGATTGGAAAAGACCTCCAAAATCATCAAGTCCACCTGTCAATCCAAATACAGGCAGAAGCAAATAGTACTCTTCCACAAATTAATGATGATTAAAAGAAAAGTATTTTACTGTTGTGACACACCTAAACTTACCATTCAGAAGTAAAATGTCATGGGATAAGATCCACTTATTTGGTATCTGCATTAAAGTAATGCCTGCAGGTTTCAAACTGGGCTCAAAAGTCATATGATACAGTCCTGCTCAGCTAGAAAACTAATGCTTTCATAACTCTACATGTATTTGTAATAAAAATTTCACCATCATGTTATGTTTAGATATTATGTACTTTTGAGTCTTCAAAACAAAGTGAATTTTCAGTGCAATCGTTCAATTCTGTGTCTTACAGAGTCAAAGCTTACGTAAGACTTCTATTCTGAGGTGCACTATTTATCACATTAGGGGAGTCTCTGGAGTTTGCAGCCACTCTAATAGCAATTGCTAAAGCCTAAGTCTGGACTTTTTTAAACATTAATTGCAGCCAAACTATGCCCAAGCTATCTGCACGGTCTGCTTCTGCACTGCAAACACAGAAGTTTTTGCAGTGTAACTATCTGAAATATAAACAGTTGAAATGCGGTTCTTCATTCACTTTACTACCTGGGGAGTTGCTGTGGCTTCTGTGCTAGCAAAAGGAGAAAAAAAAGGGCATGACGAACTGCAGATGCGTTAACGTCAATGGAAAAAGCAGAGACGTAAACCAAAAGAGTGTACTTCATGAATACATTTACAGTTCTTCAATGACTAACAATGTTAGCAATTTTACTGATTACAAGGCACATTTTAGAAGTTGTTTAACAGTCCATGGCAATTATATTATCTTCCAAATTAATAAGTCAAAATTGAAGGAGTGCCCTTTCTTTTGACTCCAAAAAAAAGCCTCATGTCATCTCTGAAAATATGTGCCTCATTAAGTGCTTAAAATGAGGAAATAAAATGAAATATTAAATAGAGATTAAAATGCAGAAATTAAAATGAAGAAAGAGAAATCCAGACCAGAAACATTAAAGGATTCATCCAGGTGCTTAGGCAAGTCTTGAGATCACAGCTACCTTTTGTGGTACCTTACTCTAACAAGATACTTTGTTATGGAACAGTCACTCATGCACACGGCACCCAGAGGTTTTTAAAACTGCTTACACACAGTTCCTTCAAATGCTGCTGGGTTTCATGGCCTGGCAGTCAGCACCTTTGTGCCTGCAGGCCTCATCTCTGACCTACCAGTCAGCATCTGGTAGGAGTCAGAGATACATAATTGTATCCAACTCAATTGCAGTGAACACCACTCAACTTCCTAACAGGGCACAGTAAAAATGAGCAAGTGAAACTGATATCCATAAAGACGAATTTTCACAGGGACAGAAATGTGTTTGGGTTAGTGCTTAGACACTGTTTAGTTCAGGGTTAAATATACTAACTTGCTTTGCTAACAGCCCTGCTTTTGAAGAAGGGCAGAAGGACTGATAAAAATCTTGCTTGGCTAAAAAGTGTCCTTGAAGAAGAGCTGAAAGGCTGATAAAGAGGAAACACTCCACCCCAGCAGGTGCCAGAGCTGGGGCACTGCCAGAGAGGCCTGAAGTCAACAAAGACTGGGGAAATGGTAAAGGTGGTGGGGGGAGATTGCAACCACCCACCCATTTCAAGGAGCATGCAAATGACGACCCCCATTGATTGTGCTATCAATATGATACATCTTCAAGGAGCATGTGTGCTAATTTGAATATGCTTGACCAATAGTAGATGATGTGGTAATTACTAACCAATTAGTGTAAATTTAGGTGGGCTTTTCTAATCCTGTAACATGACAACTAGGTTGCAAATTCTGTGTGTAGTGAGCTAGCTTTGTGGAATAACCACCCAGCACCCATCTCTGCACAGGCACGGAATAAATCAAATACCTCTGCTCTGTGTGCATATTGGCGTCCTGCACACTGGGCAACGACCCCACTTTTGGGACAACAAAACCATGGGAAAACTGCAGTGAAGCCCAAGAGTCAAACAAATGTGCACCTCACTGAATCTTGTGAAACCCTACCAGTACTGGAGTGATTGTGCTATCAATAGGATACGGAGTAAATATTTTTTTTCTTGACGTTGGATGAAGGTGGATTGAAAGAAGATACTCATCAACTGAGTGTCCAAAAGCATTTTCTATACACAATCCTAAGTGTCTTGCCCAGCATCACATAAAACTGGACATAATCATACCCTTACGATCCTGTCTCCTATCCATCCCCTCCTTGTCTAAACAAGTTAAATCCACAGAGTGACAATGAATTAATGCCATGATTACGCCTTCATGTAAAGTGCTTTCTAATCACATAGAGTGTTAACTGAGTCAGAAGGGCACCTAAATACAGAGTGATGTGCTTTAAGCATGTGCTACAGTGCTCTGATCAGTAACTCTCATGAACAAACAGACCTTAAAAAAAATAAATGTGTTCAACTTTCTCTGGAAAGCCAGAACAGCTGCAGCATGGTGTCTGTGTTCTGTGTGTGGCATCTGGAATAAAACCCTACTGTATTTTTACTTATAAGCCTAATTAAGTTATTCTGTCATTTATATCTACGCAAATCTAGAATTACTCTACCAAAGCATTTTGATTCTCTCAAAACACTGAAACAGCACAAATACGTGCACACTAGCCACTACAGCCTTACCAATATGCAAGAAGGAAGGCAGACAAATATTTAAAACTCTTCCTTAAACAGTTTTGCCAAATCCACAGATGGTTTGTGGTTGACTTTTTGGGGTTATTTTTCATGAACCTTTTTAGAATTCAACTGTCTAAAATGAATTATGGAGTCTTTCCATTGGATCTTGAGGAAGTAAGGACGAGAGCTCTGTGAGCATCTTAAAACAGAGTGGAACTGCCATCAAGACCTATGCAAATGTTGTAGAGCACACAGTTACCTATTTAAAATACATTAATGGATGTTTAAAAATGTTTACAAACTAACTGCATGGTGCATGTTTGAAAAAAATAGTGCTTGCTTACTGAGACCAGAAGAATGAAAAACTGAATGGGAAAAAAAATGAAGGAAATGCATCAGAAATGGATTGGAAATTGCAAAGGCCATGCTGCAATACCTCTGAAAAAAGGGTTTGTTTCAAAATAAGAGAAAACATATTTAAATGTACGTAATTAATTTTGTATACACATAATTAACTATTGCAAAGGAAATCCAGTCCATATTGAAGGAAATTTTTTGAATAGTTTAGATAAATTTTGTGCAATAAACCAAGCATATTTGCAAATACTAAAATAGTGGAAGAATCAAGTCCCTGCAAGCCAATTGCTCTGAAAAGCTGAAGGGAATATTTTCTGTGCATTGCACTGCATAATTTCTCTAGTACATATAAGTATTTGTTTTCTGAATCAGTGGGTAAACACTGCAACTTGGGAAAGAAAGAAATTTTTCTGTTAAAGACAGATGAATTCTGCTTCAAATACCATTTCTTTAACAGCTGTTAAATATTTCTTACTCACTATTCAAAAATCTCTATAGACCACTGCACAGTTTTTCTCTTTTTTATTTCAAGTAAGTTTTTGTTCTGTAGCTTTCCCACTTTTCAAAGATTTTGACAGATATTAGCTGTATAGTAATATATAGTAATATAGCTGAAATTAGTATAGTCTGAAGTCCTACAAAGTTTCTGTCATCAGCTTAACAGCACCACCTGACATGGCTTACTATGTTTTCATTAGAGCTGCCTAAATCTTCATCTGTCTGGTTTATTTTCTTGACCCTTTCAGCATCTTATGAGGGTAAAGAAAGACAGTAAGAGGAAACATATGAATCAATCTGCAAGCACATTTAATCCAAATTAGAAAACTGGCTTTTGACTATGAATACAGGTGTATGTTTGGTTGTGGTGGCTGAAGTCCTCAGAGTGCATATTACCTTGCTCTCCCACAAACTTTCTCAAATGCATTTTTACTATTTTTTGAAGATGTTTACCTTTGGGGAAAGACCACAGAGATACACTGCATCTTACCATCTTGTCCTGAGTTGAGCCCTTGTAACAGCAAACCCAACATCAAATGAGCTGCTGTCAGTATAAAAATTCTGGCTTCTGACAAACAATCTCATTGGCAATTTCCATCCTAATCATTGGGTGTTTTTTTTTTAATAGCACTGGTATAAAATGATTTGTTTCTCATATTTCTCATTCCTTGAGAACTGTTTCCTTTAAGTTCTGTGTTCACAGTGAGGTGGTCTTAGAAAAGAAACATCCTTATTAAAGTTGTCCCCGTACTTAACTATAACAAACATTTCAAACCTGTTAGATATTACAAGTTAGATGCCCAATTACCTCTTTACCCACTCCTACATAAATTTCCCATTTTTGCTTCTGCTGAGGACCTGACGTATCGGCTATTTTAACCTGTGCCTCCAGGAGCATGCATCAGTGAAACACAGGGGGCCGGGACAGAAATGCAGTGCCTGTGCTGTGGCAATACATGCTGGCAGCATTCTCATGTCCTCAGCTGGCGAGAGCTCGACAATGTTCACTGTTTTCTGTACCGCACCGGTTGAGAAATGGAAAGCTCATCTCTTTTGAAAGCATAAAAATAAAAGCATTTAGTTGTTACCGGTGTAAAAGAAAAGGTCTTTGAAATGTGTTCCTGGAAGCTCTAAAGTCTAAATCAATAAAAGCTGTGATTTTCTTCCAACTAGTGTTATTCAGAGACCTTATTTTTAACACACACAGCTGCTGTATGTGTCGGATTTTTTTCCAGTGGACTTTTACATTCATACTGCCATCCCGTGGTCACTCGTTGAAAGCACGTCACTCCCCATGGCACGAGGAGAACTGCAGGAATGCTTCCAACACAACTGAGCTACTGCTGGTTATGGCACAGGTTTAAACTAGCGAAGTTGTGGGGTATCATTTCAGCCTTATCAAGAAAAAAATAAAAGCATGGTTTGTGGATATAAGTTCCTTAGTTAATGTAATTTCATGTACACTTAATTACCAGAATAAATCTTTACATTTTTATTAGAAAAAGAGATCAAAGTAATCTTGTCTTTCAAGAAATAAAGTATTTTATCTATGACATTATTAGGATGCAAAACTATTATATAAATATGAGAATAGGCTCATGGATTGATATAAATATAAATACGGGATATCAATATGGTATTATATAAATATGAGAATAGCCTCATAAGATTGGAACTAATTGTCTCTGGCTGTCTACAAATCAGACAACAGCAAGGACCTAGAGAAGAAAAAAAGAATAGGGCCAATATATAACGATTCTTCAAAGGCCCATTTTTCCACCCTCTGGGGACTTGCAGGCCAGGACTTGCTGTGCTAGAGGTGCCAAGGCTTTCTTCAGCAGCTGCTGAAGAGCCTTTCTTCCCTGATTTAGTGTTGAAGTGTTCTGCTCTTTGCAGATTCATTTTAGGTTGACATCAAAGACAAAAGCACATCAGTTGGGGTATAAACAATGTTAAAAAGCTATTACTTGAAGATATTTCTGTTAGCTTTGTTACACAGTGTTCTTGAGGATTACATCATATTTTAAATAAACACATTTATGCCTTCAATTTTCAAGCCAAAGTAGCGTTTCAATACTACTGACTTTACCTTGGTATATTGCTCACGCTCATGTTCTTGGCTAGAACCAGACCCTGATGTCTGATTATAACGGTGCATTTTCATTTTCATCTGTCTCGTTCGCTCCTCCACTACTAAGCTTGCTGCAAAAACACACAATGAAAATCAATTAAAAGCAGTGAAAACCTTCTGGAAAAACAAACGGTTTTGCAACAATTTTAGCTTATTTCCATCTCAACAAAACAAAGAAATGTACAAACATGTAGAACAAGCAGGGTGTAAACACAGAACAAAGGAACACTAATGTCAAGAAATCAATCACTTCCATTGTGAGAGTCTTTACCTGGAAAAGGGCAGGCATCCTAATTTCCTATACATAATCAAGCTGATGCAACAGATATGAAAACAGTGAAAGGATTTTGGTGATAGGCTGAATTATAGACCTGATAAATATTCTGGATGCAGGGGACATAAATCCATGATCACTTAACATTTATTGCTTAAATGTAGTAAATATTACAGCCGCATTCTAAGAATTAATGCATTAAACAGGTATCAAAATTTATTTTTAAAGTAATCAACTCCTGCTACTATTTTAAAATGTGTTTACCATAGCTAAAGATTATTTGAGAGGAATAATTTCTCCACTCAAGGAGTCATAATAAAAAAAACGCAGTAATTTTCAAGTAACTTTTTTTACAAAAAGTCCTTTAAAAGCACAACTTTGGTCTCTGATACACACTTCTATTTCAAAGAAATTATTTGTTCATGTTTTTTTCAGTTATGCCAAACTTTGTTTTAAAAAAAAAAGAATCTAATCTTAAATTTTCAAGAAGTTGTGGTGCTACAGAACATCTTCTCTTTGAACAAGTTATGGCCATTAATATGGGTTGTGGTTGCCACAGGAAGATGACCTTGCACTAATGGAAAGAGTGGTGTGAAAGGCCTGGACTAAAGTTTCCATGATATAAATTAACCTTTGTGGTAGTGGATAATTTTCAGAGGGAACTGTATATTGTACAAGTCGTATAGTTGGTAGCAGTATAAATGCAAAGGAATACCAATAAAATCGAAACCCTGAAAACTGGCACTTTGTAACAATTCTAGACTCAAATATTCATCAGTAGCTATTAGAAATCATAGAAGCACTCACTACGTTCATTCCCTTTTTGCAGGTTATAACATTCCAGAAGAACAACTTACTTTAATTTGATTTTTTTTTTGTGACCACAAATTCAAGACAGGTGTTTTATTTGGGAAAAAAAAATCTGCAAAAATCTCTTGGTTTTGTGTCAACCATGGATTTATAGAACTCTCTCCAAAATTTTTAGCTTTAAAAGTAATGATTTTTGAAAAACAGCCCCTCCTCAGACAAATGAAAGGAGAGGGACATCATTCTAAAAGCTGCATATAATCGATTTTCAATCACAAATCACAGAGAATTTTAAATCAGCGGGAAATATCATATTGTTTAAAGATCTGTATTGTGAATTAAGAGGCACCAAAGTTCTCATGTGTGGCTTTTATGCTGATAGTTAACTGTGAGAGTCTAAATATCTGGTTTTTGGCTGCTCTCTGCAAGCATAAAGATTTAAAAAACCCAACAAACGCAATACGCTCAGGGCTGGATGTTTTTAATTGCAATTGTGCATGCACCTACCATCCGTGATGTGCTTGGGAAAATGATGGAATGTCTGTGCACTCTTTGGGTATGAAAAGATTTACAAAGATATCACTGTGAAAAATAGGTTGTTTTCATGTCCTCCTTCCACATTTCTTATTTAAAAATAGGAAAATTAAATACAGCAAATTACATTAAAATTCTGCGATAGCTACAGATTTAAGGCACAAAATAAAATTACTGGAATTTTCAGTATCGCCCAGATGCAGAGGGTCCAATCTAGGAAGTTCTGCACACGCAGAACACCACACTGGGCCCAGCGAATATTCCAGATGACTAATTATGTTTGTAAATGTGTACCTTAATTGCAATGAGTCCAGTTCCACCATCAGATATGCGGGCACAGCTCCAATTACTTCAATGGAAGTTGCATGGAGGTATCTGAAGGCAAAATTGAGCACTTTAGGTGAAATTTTTAAAGGCGGCCTCTTATTTTAAGGAAAGATATGAAAGGATTAAGATATATCAATTAGTGACTGAAGTCAAAAACCCAAATATCTTAATCCTATCATACATTCATGAAAGAGACATGGCATATAAAATCAGACGGAAAATTGAGACCGCTTTAAAAATTTAGCCCTATTATGTGTATGGTGTACAGATTACAGTTACTCTAAAAAATAAGCCTGTCATTGTGTGACATTCAGTGCTTCACCTGTCAACTGTACGTTATACTAAGTATTTTTTAATGAAATAATATCACTATGTATTACTTATGATACCTTTGAAGCAATATTCTATTATGTAATGATGCTATTAGGGTGAGTATACATGAAAATTACTGCAGTCAAGGTTGGCTAAATATTCAACCTTAACTCTGTAATTCTTGATTTTTGTTATGTTGAAATCCTTAACCAACAATGCCTGTGTTCTGGTTTTCATTATTAGATATCTTCATATAAAATAACATGAGAACAATAAATGAGGACTTTGAAGTAAATCTAAATTCTCTAATGGAGAAAATTGGTTTTATGCATGGAGTAAAACATAATTTAGCACCAACTAGCTGTTAATGTATTTCCAAACAAGGAATTGTGCGAAATATAAGTGTGCTCTAGAAAATACAACTGTTCTTTCCAGCTTTGTTTACCATGCATATCTGAGTATATGTTGTATCTAGCTCAATTTGTGATAGAAAATTTAATCTGCCTGGTAAGTATCCTGGCATACTCTTTACATGTTAATCACAAGAAGCAGAAAAAAAATTTAACACAGGAGCAAAAGCACACTAGCAGAAGCTGTAACAACCATAGGTAACACCACCATACAATCACGTTACTTTCTTGGAACACAGCTGGTTACCACAGGTAATGAAAATTTGACATAAATAATTCAAGAACTTAACCTGCCTTAGAAAAATATGGAACTACTTCCTTTTAGTAAATTGGTATTTACAGACTGCTTTTCCTAGAGCTCTTGAGAGGCAAGGACTATACAGTAATATGCAGATTGAAACGTTGTAATCCCAAGACCGCTAAATTCTACAGTGGCCCTAGAATTCAAAATGTGGAGGTTTACCACGTCTTGAATTAGTGGTACAACTACCATCAGTATCAGTTGTGTCAACACGGTATTCCTCTTGGTGCCATAAGTCACATTTCAAAGAGCTATAACTCTCATCTCTTCAAGAGCTGCTGATTCAGATGTGTAGGAAGTAATTGAAAGAGGAGAACTCATGGAGCAGCAGATACCTGCTTAGACAAGGGGTGTAAATTTAGAGCTAAAGCTTTTACTACTACTAGATCATGTGAAGGTTGTACAACAATGATGTACATAAACAATCAAGCCATGCAGGAGAGAAAAGACAGACATATAAATGGAATCAAAATTTTATACTTCAATTCCATTAATGTATTTATAAACCGGTCTGACTCCTGTAATCCCAGGTGTACTCAATCTGGAAGGGTTGGAGGTAGTTCTCTTCATAGCAGCCTGTATAGTGCTGAGTTTATCACCCATGTTTTATCAATTGCTAAGCAGTGCTTTTCACAGCACCAAGACCACCTCTTTTTCTCATAATTCTCACCCCTATGTCCCCGAGGAGGTAGGCTGGAGACTGGGAGGAGAAATGGCCAGGAAAGCTGACCAAACTGGTGTTCCATAGTATACAGCATCATCCTTAGTGATAAAATCGAGGGTATTCTTTCTAAGTTCGCTGTTGCTCAGAGACTGGCTAGGCATTTGTCTCCTGGTGGGAGGTGGTGAGTGATTGCCTTTGCATCCCTTGATGGTGGGGTTTGTGGGTTTTTTTTCTCTCTTTTTTCATTTTCCCCCTTCATTTATTAAACTTTGTCTTGGCTCATGAGCTTAGTATTGCTCTTCCAATTCTCTCTCCCATCCCATCACAGAGGGTGGAGTAAATTAGAAGCTGCTGGCACTTATTTGGTGGCTTGGCTCAACCCACCACACCAGTCTACCAAGAATTAACTGTCCAGTGTAGTTCCGAACAAGCTTCTATCAAACAAACAAAAGCTCCCTTAGTTTATTATTCAACTCAATACTAAATCAAATCTGGGATTCAAAGGAAGAAGGCATGGTCTGCAAAGATTAAGACCATCTCCCGTCCTATAGGCTACCAGTGACCCAGCTACTCCTGGATCACTCTCCTCATGTCATTCAAGAAGCATCCTTGTGAAGCCCACACACCTGTACTGTAATTCATAACAGATCTTACAGGATTCTAAATATGCTACATGATAGAAGCTAAACCTCTGGATTTCCAATATCTGCAGAGGTGATCGTGATATTAGTAAAAGAATAATTGATATGGGCATAATGAAGGAGTTGGTTTTTTGCTCATGAAGTAATTGAAAAACTTGCTTGTCATAAAAGCAGGTCTGATAAAAATCAAAGGCAGATCTTGGTACATGTTTCTGTCATCAGGAAAGAGCTGGTTTGGGTTTTTTTAATTGACAGTCTATAAAATGCATGCTGTCCTTTGATTATCTGAACTATTCAAATCCATAATATACTACATTAGGGAATAAACTAAAGAAAATAGCTACAGATCTCATTTTCAGACTGCAACCTACCCTCAAAGAAAATTAGGATAACCTAACAGTTGTTCTTTTCTTAAAGGAGAGAGCTATTTCTTATTTTTTTCTATGACATTATCTGTTTACTAACTCATACTCTTTTTAATATGTCAGCACTGTGGTAAGGTTTACAGAACTACATCTCATGGCATTAACTACTCGATGGTCCTCATCTTTATTTCTGTCCTTAGAAAACAAGAATGGGCACATTTTAAACCCTATCTGCTGTTAAACTGATACAGAAGTCTGGCTACAGCCATAACTGTTCGGAATATATTCTACCTTTTCAATTACATAACATAATAATGGAACCATAAGCAATATGCTACACTAACATATCAAATACAGTAGGGTGGATAAAGTTTCCTCTTTTCCAAACACTTAAGTAGATAGACAGAATGTATCATATGTCACATTTCTGTTGTCCATGGAACATGAATCAAACAGTAAACAAAATGTAACTTTAAAATAAATTCAACCTGCCTTGGTATCAACAACAGACCAATACTATGAAAATCTGAAAAATCCTACGAAAACTGCACTAACAGTAGTGACCAATGCAACAGAAACAATTTTAAGATTTTAAGTCATCCATTTAAGGTTTGAAAGAGGGACTGAACTGTATCATTTGCAAGATTTCTTAAATGGCACGATGCTATAAACACCTCTCCACTGAGCTGACAGCATAATGTATGAAACAAATAAGGATTGTACCACAGGCAGCAATACTGAGCTAGTAAGGCACATAAAAAATCCTGTAGCTGTCTTTCTAGCTCTAGTTTTTCATTCCTGAGCTTAACTGTTTAGGTATCCACCTCTTTCACATTACAGCAATCATCAAAGAGTGTCTACATTCTGTAGACTTTGGAAAGCTTTATTTTATCTTAACAATAAATATCACTGAAAACAATCTACTTTGTAAAAAAAACCCCACCAACAAAGAAAAGATTAGAAATGTTTTACCTCCTTTGTAGCAGTGTAACCATCACCAAATTCCACAGAAAGCTACCTTATACTCAAAACTGTTGTACATGATCCACATGTATCTCCAGCAAAGTATCACTATCCCTGAAGTGGAAATTCTTTGCTATCTAGCAAGTAATAAAGCAAGGAAGGAGAAGGGAAACACTGACAAGGCATATGAAAATGAGGCCTTATGCTTGCAGAAAGAACAAGAAATTCTTAAATGCCATACAGAGATTGGGAATTTTAGGACATCAAAAATAAACATGGAAACTGGAAGATACTCGTTTTAGCTAAGGTCAATGGATTTGGATATTTTAGGAAGACTATCATTCCAAGCATAGCTGGTGAAAAAGATTCAAAGAGAAGTCATGAGAATGATATGAAATCCAAGACATGGGCTTACAGAAACAGATTTAGGATATGTTTTTAAAGGAGGTATGTGGCTTGATTTGTGTTGATAATTACATGTAGGAAGACTTCTAACAATAGAAGGCTCTTCAGTATAGCAGATACAGGTATAATAATGCCCAGTAACTATGAGTTTAGGTAATGTTGGATAAGTAATTAGGACATATGTTGAAAAGGTCAGGTGGTTTAGCACAGAAACAATTTTCTATGGCATGATGCCATTAAGTGAAAATAGGCTTTTAAAAGATCCTTCTTTTCTTGCTCAAACCCAAGCATGGGCTTAATGCCAGAATGACCGGTGACATTATCTGCTCTGTGATTAAAACTGATAACCATATGGGCTTTTCCTACACTACAGAAAACCTGTGGATGTCTTAGCACTGTCTGTAGTATAGTCTGTAATGGTGAAGTCCGAAACAAACACAGAAATTGCTTTTGAGGCACATTTCTGTTCAGAAGATGAACACAGAAAGGAGGTACAGGCAAACCACATAGTTTGGAAATCCTCCAAGTCTTACCTGCACTATTAAATGTTGGAGTAAGCTACGTAACAAGAAGAAATTGGCATCAAGGTTTGAGATAGCTGTAACCCTTATCAGCAGGATCACACATCCTTATGATGCAAACTTTGGGGAAAAACTCTAGAACTCTAAAATGACAGAAAGATTTGCTTACAAAAGGAAGCTACTGAAAAGTTCAAATGAGAATTTATCACATAAAAACTATTTTACAGTAAACAGTGTTACAGGGGCACAAAAACCAGGTTCTGACAGGTCAACAAAGAACTGTACTTATCCCAGAAGCAGAGATCTGACATCCGTTCTCAGTCTGCATACTAAGAAGGTAAGTTGAACAATGACAAACAGCTACAGCTCCAATACAGTCTAGAAGCATGTACACTTAGCCTTTCTACACTGCAAAATCCAGGAGCTTCATGTGTCTGAGCTGCTTAGATGCTCTGTGGATGGGAATCAGGGAAAAAAAAAACAGCATCTGGTTTGAAGAAGTGAGAAGTGTAAGCTAAGGAAGAAACCAAGCAGAACCCATGTCCAGAACAAAGGCTGGAAAATAAAGCAATGGTGGGATTTGTATGGGACAGTCCCCCAACACAGTGGGCAAGGAAAACTGGTAGGGAAGGGAGCATTCACTGGAAACCTGGTTGTGTGGCATGGCAGAGAGAATTCAAACTGGTGTTGGACCAGGGTGAAGCATTTCAGAAATAACACAGAGTCTCTAGGTTATTTCTCTTCAGCCTATAGGATGAGTTTTGCAATATGCACACACAAAGTATCCCTGTGGTCGATCACTTTATGAAGTCATCAAACTCTACTGTGAAATTTAGAAACCACACAAAATTTGGAAATCATGAGCAGTGGAATGTTTTGAAATATAAAATTAGTAACACTGAAAAAACGAATAGCTAACTTGTTACCACTTCTCTGCATGTATCACTTCAAAAAGTACATATTTCCAACATGCAGATGGGGAGGGAGATGTGCTCTCAAGCCTGCTCTGAAGCTCTGCTCCTTGTACTGGACTAGAATGTGCGGTGGTTCCTTAAGCTTGGGCACATAGGTTTCCATTCTATGGGAGCTGGTAATACTCTGGACTACCTCCCAGATCAGAATTGAGGCATGATCAAAGCACATACTCAGACTGCCGAGCTGAGAAATGAGCTTGGATCTCCCAGTACACGCAGAGGCATTGTGGCCATCTTAAGTTTAATAACTTACTCCAGAAGGAAGATAAGCCAATATAAAAATCTGAACTGGTTGATGCAACACTCAATTCTTCCTCAAACAGTTTCAAGGATGATCCAAACAGAAGCTTCTATTTAAAAGAAAGCAACAAGAAAAAAAATATACTTCTTAAAATTTGAAAAAAGTAAAGCACTGGTTTTGGCAGAAATCCAAGTCAGCATTTTTGTAATCTGCTGAAGACCTTATTGCAACTATGCCCATTGATTAAGTGGAACAGACACTTGATTTTTTCAATGGTAGATTTATCTGGTCAGTGTTGTCCACATCTATAGTATATGCTTTCCTTCATACCTATGTCTCTTGCCACATCATATCCCTTAACCCTCCCCAATCCCCATCTTCCATTAACCTTCTGCCTGTTCTTTTTATCTCCTTTCTGCACTGGGGAAAGTCAAGAGTTGACAGTGGGATACTAGTGTAAGTCAGGTCAACTCGTGGTCCCCCAGAACTTCCAAGACTCCATGCCTTCCCACTTTGCCCAGCTCTCTTCTCCCCCTGGGCTGCATCTGCATTCAGTTCCCTTGAGAACAGAGGAATCTGTATGCATAAAGATCCCACCACTTTCTACACGCTACCAAATCTTTGGCCAGATGCATTCAAATCTTGTGGAAACAAGCTCTTTTACAAACCTGTTACAGGCATGGTCTAGGTTTGTCTTCATAACGTTTTAAGGAAAGAAACATCCCTGAGCAAGGTTTGTGAACTCTAGAGGGTCATAGACAAACTGGCATGATTGATTTGTATGGTTCTGTCTGAGAGAAATACAAATACTGAAGAAAGCAAAAACTACAGATATAATTTTAAAATCAACCATCCTTAGTGCTTTCTTAAGATACAGCACATTATTAACACAGCAAACCAAACTGTAATTGCTAATAACTAAGTTAAATATTCTTTTTCATCTTTTTCTTTTTTCTTTTATCATTATCGTGAAAACATACTCCTGAGTACTGGTGTGGTTGTTGGGAGTTTGTAGCTAACAGACCAGCTG
The DNA here is from genome assembly GCA_027925045.1 of Hypotaenidia okinawae. Taxonomy (NCBI): domain Eukaryota; kingdom Metazoa; phylum Chordata; class Aves; order Gruiformes; family Rallidae; genus Hypotaenidia; species Hypotaenidia okinawae. The sequence continues at coordinate 90,205,709 of BSDF01000003.1, forward strand.
CTGTATTTTTACCTAAGCAAGTAAAAACGTGTCTGTGGGGTTCACTTTTTCAGAAAGTAGAGAAGTCATAGGAGGTATTCTGATTCAAGTTCAACTCCCAGTTTGGATCTGATCCACCAAAGCCTGTAATCAGACCAGAATTTCCCAAGATCTCCAGGACTCGGACTAAAGGTCAGAAAAGGCTGATCTGTGCTATTAATGTTTATTGCAGCATAATATTTTCCTGATAACATGAAAAGGGGTTTTTTTTGTTTGTTTGTTTTGGTTTTGGTTGTGTTTTTATTAATCTTTTCTCTCCAAGCTTAATTCTGATCTTAAGAACACTTACTCTCAGCAAAAAGAAACGAACATCCTGGCTTCTCTGCAACATTGCCTCAACAGAGACATTGCAGACTACACTTTTTACTTAGTGGAACAGTCTTAGATTCTTATTGTCTGAGCTCACTGGTTCACTGGTATCACCATAGACATGGAGAATTCATGCAAGGTGAAATTCATAGGAGGTCAAATCATGATTGCCTGTAGAAACCCACCCTACAAAAGGACAAACTTTCTGAGTGTCAAGGGCTTGTCATGCAAATGAAACACAATGAAGTCTTCAGAATCTCTCTGCATACAAAGAATAGTTTCTGGCCAGCATCACCTTCAACTGTTCTTAAGCTCAGACACATCCTATACAGATGCCAGGAGCCATGGCTGCATCATTAGAAGCAGATATTGTGCAGTGGTCAATCAAGCAGCTTCTGAGCCATGTAAAATACTGTGACTTCTACTCTTAAATCCAGTATATTGCATTTCAATAGGAAAATAGAAATCACAATAGAAACCATTTTCAGAATCTATAGAGGGGCATCAGGTAGCATATGGATATTGGATAAACAAGCCTCTCACCTGTTAAACACTGTCATCTAAATATTGACAGGGGATGGATTGAGGGAAAAGCCAGTATTAACATTTGCCAAACATTTGTAAAAAAATTACATAAATATTTACCTTTTGTGGAAGAGTAAAAAGTCTCTTGCTCTTCAATGAATTAAATGCACGGAATGATGGAAACAGAAAAAGAAATCAGCAAATTTAATGTTAGGTAAAGAAATGTGTTACATGTGACAATGGCATGTACAGTAGGCAGTACTCCAGCATATGTAGAAGTAATGTAGAAAATTAAAATGATAAACCATGACAAATAATAAAGCCTGTGACTTTTTCTTCAAAATTAACAGGAACAATGATGTTACAGAGAACCAGATTGTGGACTCTTTTAAGTATTCCGCTTGAGCAGTATCATCATACCCAAATTTATGAATGACAGAAAAATCACTTTCAAAAGACGTAGCCCTAGTTTAGATTCTGAAGCCTTATTTTTTTGCAATCAGAAGTGCTACAAATTTATTTTCTGTTATCTGAAATCTGTAATACTCAAAAACCACCAGACTACTGAAAATCAGTCTTTGAGGAAACACATAAAAGATTATGAGGTTTGAACTTATTTGCAACAGTTAGCAATGCTGAGAAAAAATACTCTCCAGCGTGAGTAAAGATTCCACAAGCTGCCTCAAAATATGCAGTGCCACCTAATAACTTTAAAATAAAACCAGAAATATGAAGACAAAACAAACAACGCTAAAGGACTAAAATCTAAAATTGAAACCTCTCAATTCTTTTCCTTTTGCCACTCAAGTTTTATACTGAAAAAAATGTATTAATGGAAAGGATTTGATCTTTTACCATTCCTCAAGCCATACTCTCACTGAAATGACATTTCAATGATAAGTGCATATACACAGAATGGTTTTCACTAACTGTTCATTTATTTTTTTTTAGGATCTTAAATTGGTTAAATGTACGTTATTTGTGACTCAAGTGTATGATTTTCTGTAAGAAATTCTGACACCTTTTGGTTATAAGGAAACATGGGACATCAAAACACTTCATTCCTCTATGATGTGACTGCCATTAAAGACTTGTACATATATTACACACATGAATTTATACAAGTAATTCCTGTTCAGCACCAGTAGAGACTTCATCATAGCTTCCCCTCATGAAACTTATGCAGATTTTTTTAACATGAGCTAAGGTACAGTAACGCTTCATGCCAGTCACACTTCTGCTTTTCTAAAGGTGGCTGCATAAGGCCTATTGCCACAAACTGGTGCCACTGGAAACACACACAACCATATTGGTTCAGTTATGTTTACCATTGCTCTTTACATGCAGATAGGCCACTGATTATCACAAACCTTACTCTCGTTAACGGAATTCTTGCTTTCAAGAGCCAAACAGAAGCAGATACAGGGAAAAAGACCTGTTTTGCATGAATTAGCTCTTAAAGATTGTTTCTACACTCTAAACAAGCATTGCATATTTATCTTGCTGGTTCATAAACACAAGTAGTACACAGTATGTTTTTTCTTATTCACTTGGTAGAATTCCTAATACTATATCTAATATTATCTACTGTGGCTAAAAGGGACTATAGAAAAATGCTACAGATCTTCAGGCTGTGTTCATTTCACTGATCAATACAACGATTAACCATTATACAAAAGCATAGAGACCCACCCTCAACTCCTACTCAAGCAAGGGCTCCTGTGACATTTGATAGTTGGGGTGACAGAGGAGAGGGTGAGTAAAGGTCGCAGAAATATGCATTATGCAAAAGTATAACTTCATTCGGTCTATGTAACAAAAGTTAGAGAAACAGGTGAGAAACAAAGTCAGTGCAGAATCCCCGCCTATTATTAAACATTTGCACAGTTCTACTCAAAACCAGTACAAATAAAAACCAGACCACCCACCAATTCAAATCTCTTTATAGTTTAGCACAGGATGATGTATTGAGACCACAACGTTGTCCTTACCATGGCTTAGAATTTCACAACTTTAGTCACTGACCCAAAACATCTTTGTATTATTAGGCCCTTTTATAAAACTGTCAGTTCAAACAAAGAAATATAAAACGCTTCTGAAGTAGCATAAGTTAGGTAATGGTGACCAAATTGTGACCTTTTGAAAACACACACACGGATACACCTATGCCAGACTAACTTTCAGTACTCAGGGATCCCGATCCTTAGTTGCAAGAATATCCCAGCATGTCTTGCACTCTAGGAAATACTGCTCATGGGGTTGCAGAGGAAAGAAATACACCCATGTCTTCCTTGAATATTACTGAGATTGAAACAAAAAATCACATTGTCTAAAAATTACAGAATCCTACGATCTTAATTAAAGTCACTTTAAAAAGACTGCAGGTACCAGAGTTGCTAAAAACATTATTTAGTGAGAAGTGTTTCAAGTAAAAATAATTACCTCTCCCCCCACTCCAAAATTAGGTGAGCTGCTATCCTTTAGAACACCATCACCAAGAAGCCTTTTTGTTAGCATGTATAATTATTCTGTTTTGAGGTTGTAGTCCTTAGATTGGACTTTTTCCCCTACATTTTTTTGTTCTGTTCTTGATCGGTATTAACAACCTTATTTCTGTAATGGAATAGGGACTGCTACTTTGGTCTTCTCTGTGAAAATTGGGTTGATGGGATTATTTTTTAAGTGTGTTTTAAGTGTGTTTACTAATAAGGATCTTTTAAACAACCTTACTTTCTCACAAGTTGACTTCTTATGGTTCTCAAACTGCTGACCAGAACAGTAACTAAGACAGCAACATTTAAAAGAGACAAGGAAACAGCCTTTTTTTTTTTTTTTAGTTCTAAACTTGACAATGACAAAATGGAATGTCTGAGATGTAGTGTTAGTCCTAGAAGAAGCCTTGTTAGCACAGCTATGACCATTTACAATTGAGAGGTAAAGATTAAAGATGAAGAGTTAAAATCTCATCTAAGATTAAGAGTTGAAACAACACTCTGTTTCTCAAGATGAAAATTACTACCAGTCTCTTGTGCCTTCTTTAAATCTCATTTGCACCATAATGAAAGCTTTAAAGAGTAATAAAATTACTTTACTGGATTCTTCTATACATCCTGAATATGCAAACAGCAAATAAATCCCCCCCACTCTTGATATGCAGACATTTGGTCCTTTTACAGCAATTACTGTGATTTGTAAAGCAGACATAGATTCACAGATGATATTTTTATATCTACTCAACCCTCCTGATACAATAGAATTTCTATATGGTGTAAAGAAGTAATTTACTGTAGAAAAGATCCCTTATGGTATATCATACAGGATTTCCTTGAAACACAGGACGTCAATCCTGACCCCCCCCAAAGTAGAATTATTTATAATTGAAGAAAATGCAAATAATTTTGAAATGCTCCCTAAAATATTCGTATATTACATGGATTTTTATATTATCTATATCCATGGTGAGACTGAATTGAGGACACAATTCAGTTCCAAGTAGAGCTAATGGAAATCTTTTACATACTTCAGTGTGCTTTGGATTCAATCCTACATTAGAGTCATATTACTTCTAGCTACTCCATATGACCCTGATACTCATTTGTCAGGGACTGGGGAGGTGAAACTGGTATTAAAACTTTATACTGTAATTAAAACTTGATACTGTAAACCAAAGCAAATACTATGGTCTTATAGCCTCACTAAATTTAATTTCTTACAGTAGTATAAAGTTTATGCATAGTATCATATTTATTTCATAAGATACTGTCAAAACAATTTTAAAATACTTAACAAAAACTTTTCAATTTAGTACTTCTCCGCAAACATATTGTCATCTTGAACAAAAGCTAAGTATGAGTAAATTCAGAAAACCTCCCATTCAAGCCATTCACTCAGACAAACCCAAAGTACTATGTAGAGAAGGAAATCTCTTCAGCCTTCGATTCCATGTGCCATAATACAGCCGTATTGACATAGGCGGTATGATATATAACAACAAAGTAAATGATACGTCGCATCCTACTCGTATATTTTATACAGAAGACGCAAGCTTACCAAGCACAAGGATAAACCAGAGTTCAGTGAAACAGCATTTCTTTACAGGTGTTCACAGTATCAACAAATTTCTAAGTTGCTTTACCCTTCTGCCCAGTTTTCATTTTTTTCTTTCCTTGTTTGTATATATCCCATCTCTACTCATTTTTGGTTTTAAGTTCTACATTCATTTGCAATGTGTTTAACAAAACATACACTAGTATTTTATTCTCAACACACCAATTATCAAGAACAGCAGGATGATAACAGATGAATACCCAAAGGAAAGCCAACTTAAATTAAAAGTTGATTCATTATTATGTATTGGACCAGGTTCTGAAATTGCAGAAAAAACATGAAAGAAATTTGAAGTTCATTACTTATTATATTTCCCAAAAACACTCCATCTCTCTAATATGCAGAAATAGAAGTTATGAATATAGCTTGTAACTAGTTTATGATTCAGACAGTCCTAGATTCACTACAAAACAAAACAAGAGGACTCAAATGTAAAGTTTAAAATGAATAAATCCCACTTGTGTATATACTTGTATTTTATACTTGTAGTATATTAGTAATGCAGCACATGTATAAAACAAGAATACATTTTTGTATGCATTAACAGAAGATGTATGCCATCACAACTCAGAGCCATTAAATTAATGTAAGCTGACTGCACGTTAATGTAAGCCATCATACAAAAAACCCCTGTGGTAATCTATCATGATAAGATGGTCATGGTCAGCAACATTATCCATTCAAGAAAGCAGTCTGCCACCAGTTCTATAAGGCACTACAACATTTTGCTATTAGAAGCATTTCTTTTAACTTCCACGTAGAGGAAAACCTTGGAGTACATGGCAATCATAGTTGTCGCAGTAAATGAGAAAACAGACTTTTGAAAGACAAAAGAAAACATGAACGTGCAAAAATTATCCATTGTGTCATTTCCTTTTACCATAATTAATACTCTGTGGACAGTATGTTGCTAGAAGAGGGAACAGCAATATTCATACTTATTTGATGTTCATATGCAAAAAAAAATCTTCCACAACCATTAGGTCTATGTTGTCTTTTCCAGAAAAGAGCAGCAATCTTTGCCTGGTCAGTTTATTCTTAAGAAAGAGCAGATGAGCTGTGTTTTCACATTTCTCCTGGTCATTATTTTCATTCTTTACTCACTGAACTATGAACTCCAGAAAAAAACCCCGTATTTTTCATATTTATTAATAATCTATGTTAACGGTGCACGACGACAATTTATATAAACCACAAAATAAGAAATGAGTAAGACTGTAAAAATGTTAAAATCTTTGTCCCTGGTTTCTTTTGCTGAATACAAACAGGCATGTGTTGGAAACTACCACAACTCTAATAGAAATGTTAAAGTAGACAAACATAACAGGGTACTAGAAAATCAAGGCAATGAAACCACGTGTAATAATTCACTGGTCAAACTCTACCAGATTTCCCAGACTATAAATACGCTTCCATTCTCTTCTAGAACTGGTAGAACTGGTAGAATTACAGCACTGAACATGTAGTTATGAAGGTAGACTTTAATTAAAGAAAGGTAAGAAATCAAAGGGATTGAGCTGTTATAAGCTTATTATTTGATACCTTGCTCTATACTGCCACTTCTTACTGGAACTTGCGGTAGCTGTCTTCCCCTGCGACTGCTGAAGGATGTGTCTGCAGGAGGAGACTGTGTGGGACTTCCTTGTTGATGTATTCTGCAAATGAAATGAAGATAAAAGTAAAATAAGCCAGAAACGTGAAGATAATTTTTCTATTCTGAATTTTAAACACATTAATTTGCATATACTGAAGATGAGTTTGAAGAAGTTTGTATTTGGTGTATGCCACACTCACATAGTCAGGTTTGGATATCTACTTAGTTTATAAGTCCTCACATTGAATTTCTCTTATTACGTTCAACTTAGGAGAAATATTTTCCTTGGGTTTTTAAAGTTTTTAGGGGCTTTTTGCCTTTTTGTTTTATTTTGGCATAAAATACTAGTAAAAAATACTGACTGAAAAGCAGTTTTCTAAGAACCACTTACAATTATGACTCACAATTTATGTATATTCTCCTGCACCAGTAGAATGGCAATACAAAATGCTACCTCTATATTTTTTTAACTTTGCACAAGGTCACAGAGAACTGGACAGCAAGTGTCTATTCCCATGGGCCAACGTGTTTTTTCCCTGAACTCTAAGAAGGAAAAAGACCTGTAACCTTGGTATTGGGGGGTGTGTGTGCATTGACCTATATATGCGTGTGTGCACGCACACAAAGAATGTACAAGATTTTTAATATGCTTACCAAGTTAAGATCCTAAACTCCTTTGGCTGAATTCTAGCTAGCAGAGCACCTTGGCTACTTGATTTCTTATACACAGATACAGCATCTGAGTGTAAGACAACAAACACCTTTGGAATGCTGGTATGTTTGCAGGGGAAAAAGTTTAGGAAAGTAAAACAAAGATGAGAAGAAGCAGACTGCTGAGAGGGAGAGCTTACTGCTAATGCCCTTGCCAGTTAAAATAATAACACACTCAGCATGCTGGATAAGCACTGTTTAGCTACTAAACTAAGGTTGCATGTGGATCATTTAATTTTAAGTTACACCTTTGTGCAAGTTTGAAATACTGCTAGCTTTCAGACTTCACAGCTCAGCTGACTTCCTCTTAGCCTGCAAGATGACACTTAGCTGTGTGAACAGCACGTGATTTCCTGCACACTGTTTAAGCAAAATACTTTACTTTGATAATTGTCATATGGATACAGAACAAAGCACAAAAATGGAAGGACAAAACACAGTCAATTTTTTTACTCTTACACTGCATAACTATTTAAGTTCAGCAAGAAGTTCCATCTGCATGGTGAAGATAAGTGGCGTAAGGGGTATGGGAGAAGTGTAAATACCATGAAGAGAGGATAATCTACAGTGTCAGGATGAGTGAACGCGCCATGTATGCTCAGGAAAGTACAACACCACACTGACACCTGGGAGGCAGAACATGAAAGCTGTGCTGTACACATAATAGCAACCTTGTCAGAAGTGGAGAAGGTGGCGCCGACCCTCCGGGTGCCAGGTGATGTACAGAGCATAAGGGTGTGATACTAGAGTGCTCGCTAGACCGGGAGCGAGCATGATGCTTTCCCCTAATGACTGGCTGTTCAGTTGTTCGTGGGGCTGGAAGTCCCCTTCTAGAAAGACATGGTAGCAGACCCCTAAAACATCAGGGCCAAAAAGAAACTGTTCAGTTGTTAGCTCCAAGCACACCTTTCCATGCCCCCCTCCACCAAAGAATACTGCAAATCCTGGCTGCAGGACCAGGGTTGACATTCCAGAACAAAGTCATCAATTCTGAATGCAAATCCATTTTCAAAAGGACAAACTGCAGAAGACTCACTATTGCAGATACACACTTGACCCTAACTGTGGAACTGTTGAACTGCGTTGCATTTAGTGGACAGTTGGCTAAAAACTCCAGCTGTATCTTAAACACAGCAAAGAGAGACGTATAATGTAAAGTACTAGCACAGAGTAGGCTAAGAACACCTTGTTTTACCACAAAGCATTTCTGTTACTAAAAAATACTTTCTACCTTTTTTAAAATTTACTGGATTTCAATTAGTGTCCTAAAAAAGGACAATATATAAGCTCATATGTAATTCCCTTGGTTTATTTAGGAATCTGAAGGAATCTATTTAACCATCTTTCTCCTGGAAGTCCTAAACCAGAAGGAACATGCAGTGAAACGATTAATCATGTTAGTATAATAAAGCGTGATTTTTGGTAGTTTGATAATTGCATAGACTGCAAGTATAACCTGAAACATTTCAAGTCTGGAGAGTGACCAAGTATTTTAAGTGTGCCTTCTTGCTTGGTGCTACTGTATCTGCTGTAATTTCTGAAATTTCAATTTCCTGTGCCATCATTTCATTCTGTTTTTTGATTGGTTGGTTGGTTGGGTTTTGGTTTTTTGGGTTTTTTTGTTTAAATTTCTGCTGACTTCGGGAAACTCCCTTCACACACCCAGCAAAACTTTCCCACATGACACAGTCAACGTAATGAAGGGACTGTCTAGTTCATATGACTATCACTCACTGAAAAGTCATTGTGAACAAAAAAGTATATATGAGAGAACATGCAGAGGCCTACCAAGGATGATAAACAAATTTGGTTTCAAAGCCATTTTATCACACGATTATAAAACAATTTTGTTTGGAAAAGACCTTTAAGATCATCAAGCCCAACCATTAACCTAGCACTGCCAAGTCCAACCACTGGTCTGCTTGAGGGTAGGAAGGCTCTGCAGAGGGATCTGGAAGGCCCATCGAGGTTTAACAAGGTTTAGTGCTGGGTCCTGCACTTAGATCACAATAACCCCATGCAACGCTATAGGCTTGGAGAAGAGTGGCTGGAAAGCTGCCTGATAGAAAAGGACCTGGGAATACTGAATGTGTGCCAGCAGTGTGCCCACCTGGACAAGGTGGCCAACGGCATCCTGGCTTGTATCAGAAATGGTGTGGCTAGCAGTACTAGGCAAGTGATCACAGTTTATGTGGAAGTCCAGTCACAATGCAACAAATCAGGATTCTGCTGCCCTTGCTACATTCCTCTCTTTAAATCCTGACAATCCTTTATCTTAACTCCTAGCATACCCCAGTGATAACTGTAACATTCTTTCAGAGACTGATTCCCCTGATTCTGAGAGATGCTTATGAAAAGAAAGATGAGCAGCATTCTGAAAATTCCTTTTTCTCTGTGCTGGTTGTAAAAGTAATACCCTGGCAACTACTGCAAGCAACTAATCATTTAGGTTTTCAGATGTGTAAATATTGTAACATCCATAAGGTAAATATGGATCCCACCCTGTGCGAGAAAGTACTTGCTTACTTTTACTATGAATGCTCCCATCTAACAAAGTCATCATGTTCTCAGTTTAGATTTTTCTCATTTTAGAGGTTAAATATCCTGGAATAAATCTGAGAGCCTAGTGAAGCACTAGGAGAGTCTGTCCAGCCATTGCAGAACAGCTACTTTGGCTGAGACTTCGAAACTTACCTCCTAGTCTTTCAGTAATACTCTTTTTACTGATCTCTCCCCTTATGTGAGAAAAAAACAGAGGATCTGCTTAATTAAAATGAAGGCAAATTACACTTAAGACTTGCATTAGCTGGGGTGTTACATTGAGACGAATATACTACTTGGGGTGCAAATGAAAATAGAGGTAAAAAAGAACGGGATCAAAACTAGAACGGACTTAAGGACTTTCTGGCCCAGGAGAAAGATCAGTTGCTGAAAGGAAGAAGTCTGCAAATGGCTAATCAGAAGATTGAGACAAAAAGGAACAAGCATTGGAGACAAAAGCTAGTGTGTGACCGAGGAAACAAGACAGAACTGCGATGAGAAGTATGAAGACAGGAATATTGGAGAGGAATGATACTTGGTAAGAAATGAGACTGCAATGAGCACCTTATGTGTGCATCCCATCTGCTGGTTCCTCATAGAGGAAGGTAACACTGCAAGCAGCAAACCTATTAATTCAACTGGCAATGGTCTACAGGAGAATCCTACAGATTCCAGCTTTGCTTGCAGACAAGTACTCAAATTCCTTTCTCTTCAGACTGATACCCTAGTGGCATGTACTAAATAAAACATGCTGCAACTCATGGAACTATAAATAAAAACTGAGAGCATTGCCAATCCACCATAGCTCTGGCACAGGCTCCTCTACAGAATCACAGACTGGTTTGGGTTGGAAGGGGCTTTAAAGATCATCTAGTTCCAACCCCCCGAACCTGGTCTTGAACACTGCGAGGAAGGGGTCAGTCACAGCTTCTCCGGGCAGCCTGTGCCAGGGCCTCACCACCTTCACAGGGAAGAGTTTCCTCCTTATATGTAGGCTAAATCTACTTTCTTTCAGCTTAAGGCCATTACCCCTTGCCCTATCACTACATGCCCTTGTAAACAGTCCCTCTTCATCTTTCCTGTTGGCCCCTTCAGGTATTGGCAGGTTGCTATAAGGCCTCCCCAGAGCCTTCTCTTCTCCAGGCTGAACAACCCCAGCTGTAGAATGTATGACATGTATGACAGGTAATCTCAAATCTGGCATTTCTGTGGTGATCAGTTAGGGCTGAGAGACATTTTGATATTTCGATAAAATTATTTTTACCAGTTTTGCTCATTCATACAAACACAGAAAATGTTTGATTTTAATGTAATTGGTTTTACTCCTTCAGAGGAGTTCACGGAATCCCATCTTGAAAGTTCATGCCATCATTTAAGAGAACTCTTAAGGGTCTGTAAGCTATCCTGAAAAGGTCTGCTTTTTCCATTCTATGTACACTTCCTACACTATCAAAATACATAGAGAACTTAACCTTACAATCTTCTTTATAGAGAAGATGATGATATCTTATACCAGTAATCTGCTTAGCTAATAGTAGGCAACATCTGCAAATTGCAAAAGAAAGACCAAATCTAAGACAGAAATGAGTATTTGAGGAAGAAATAGTCTTGAGTTATATCTGCCATTTAAGCAGCAAACTAATTGCCTGTCCTATTATCAAAGCTTTCTAGCACTAGAGTAACATTGCATCTGTAATGAAAAACTAAACTACAGCACTTATTTAGACATTTATGTCTTGCATCTAATAGCACTGAATCATTTTATGGAAACAGAAACCTACACCACATGCCATGTAGACGTTAAAAGAAGCAGGACAATTCACATTTCCCTATGCTCTTACTGAACTGGGTTCATCGTTCTTAAGATTATTACAAATCGGAGCTAAGATCATTACAAATCAGAGCTGACTTTTCTCTTTTGGAAAGTAAGAATGTAGCCATGGGCTCTCACACTTTTAGTAACTTTGCTTTTCAAGGGAAAACCCCCAACTCAATAGCTACTTAACATTGTTTTAAAAACCAAAACAACACCCCCTCAAAATCCCCAAATCAACAACATCCTCACCTCCCCCCAAACAGTAGTACTAGGTAGTGACAACAATCACTACCTGGGAATGTATCAATGCCAAATTTATCCCACACAGTAACCACTAAAGCTTCAACTTTGAATCTATTAAATTCAATAAAAATTCTGTATATAGACACTGTAGCAATATTTCACACTGCTGTCCAGACTCATGCTTTCTCATATATACAATCTCAATTGTATGTTATAATTACAATAAGCTTTTAAATGTCTGGGAATAAAAAAAATCTCAAAATTTGGGCTGGTGATTTCAAGCAGAGAAACACATTGCCCAAGCCTCTTCATAAATATAACTACATGCTCATCCCGAGATGGTACTACTGATCTACTTAGCATAACACTTCATAATTACAGTCCCTACAAATCAGTTCCTCTATCAACTGCAATACCCAAAATGTCAAGATTTTTATTTACACTTTCCATATATTGAATTCAGTGCAAAACAGTCATTAGTGTAAACAGGATTTATTGAGGTGTATGTTTTTGATCTACGCAGCCATCTGTAGAAGAGATGCCCCCAGTTCACACACCAAAATACCAGGTTTGAAATATGAATGCATACACAGACACACTGATTTGTCCAAGTTTAAGTGTTGTGGGATCTCCTTTTGTGCTCTGCCAGAATCTTTTATATTTTCTTTTCCTTCCTCATCCTTTCTGTTGCCATAATTTATAGTTCTGTTTGTATTCCCTTCTTCCCGCTGCCTTTGATTTCATATCTCTTTCCCACCTTATCATGCTTCTCAGCTTCGCGCCAGGCTTTCTAAGCACAAATTGAATAGTTATCAAGAACTGTGAGCCCCTTGGGCCTCTGTCCCAATGGCTTCTTGACTCTTCAGAAGTTCGTAAAAAACAGTTGGAAAAAATGGCTTTAGTGATCTTGCTGGCAAAACTGTCCCTGGATTAAACACAGCAAGGATTTCAGCCATCAGTTAGGTAGTTTATCTGGTCTGAACTGACAAAGAAACAGGACTGTTGTGACAGAAGAATCATCAAAACCAAGTAAAATGTAACCATTGCTTTTGGATCAGGAATGATAATCTTGGACTTGAAGCAGTCAAATAAAATAAAAGCTGTGAAGTTTTGCTACATAATGTGCATAATGTCTGCGCTGTTCATGGAAGGATTTCAACACTCTCAATGTAAATAGATGTGCATCACTCCTTTGCTAACCAAGATAACACAAATCTGTTTCTGACAAAGGCAGGACATCACCCCTCCTCACTGCTGTCATTCAGCCAATGCACAGGGTTTAAAACTTAACTTGACGTACTTAAGATTAGTATATATCTTTTCACTTTTTCTTAAGAGTTTTAAAACATAACCCTATACTACTGTAGCATCAAAGCTAAAAGTTACAGTGATAATATAAGTACAGGTAAATTCATTGAATACAAAGGTTAAAATCCTTTCTATCAACTTTATCTCATGTTGGATTATAAAATTTTCTACGGATATGCAAATACGTAACAGCATTTTTATAATATTAAATTAAATTAAATTGACCAGAGAAATCTTGATTTATTAATCTGTTAACACATTTTTCTCAGCCTCAAAGATATGGTAAACTAGATGAGATTTTTTTGAAAAACTATCAGCGGTAAAGCATGGAAAAGGTTTAACCCCACACTAATGAAACATACTATGCATTCCCCAATTTCATATTACAGAATTCAAGACAGTGTCAATGGGTCTCAGATTCTGGCTTATAAAATGATCTTTACCATCGAGTTTGTCTGCAATGATGGAGATTGCCAGAAAATTCTCAAATGTGTGCAACACTGCAAGCAGCACTAATAACATAACCACAAAGTAACTAAGAGCATAAAATATGATAATGTAGCTATTGGTACTGTCACAGATTTTCTAATTCAAAATTCATATAGGAGGTAGAGTCCAGACACTGGAAGCAGATTGATTATAAGAAATGTTTACTCATTGATCAGTAATCCTACCTTTCTGTTTCAGCTGCCGAGCCTTTCCTAGTTTGTTTTTGGCTGCTATATCTTTCCACTTTTCTGGACTGCCTGTGAAATGACATGTCAGAAAAGAAATAAACAAAGAAGAAAAAGAATACAAAACCATGAAGATTATATATTTATTAATGTATTGTAAAGGTAATAACAGAAATGGTTGACAGATGAGTAAGTGACAACTATCTGTGTGAAAAGGGTGGTGATTGATGTGGATGGTGAGAAAGTTACGAGGTACCAAAACAGGGGAGATAACATCAATCCTGACTGAGCACAATGCTAGTTCCCATTTCACTGTCTGTATTTGATTAGAAAAAAATAGCCCTCCTCAGAGGTCTTTTTGTCCTGACACCATGAAAAAAAATTCAGAGTAGACAGCAGCAAGAAAAAAATGTTGCAGAAGGGACCAGAAAATACTATTAAAATGTAAATTCAAAAATTGCTTTTAAACCTAAATTTCAAAAGCAAAACTAATACTTCGTCATGTCAGATTTAAATAATGCTGTCACTATACTAATAAAAACTTGGCTTTTAAAAGAAGTAATTATATTAAAACTTGTGAAAGTTTTTGAGAAAGATTTTAAGCAATTCTATTTTTTCTAGTCAATATAAATAAGTCAGAAATTTCTTTCTTCCCTTCATTCCTTTCCTACATAGATAACTTCTAAAATTCATCTTAACACTTAGATAGCGAAGCACTGGTTACCTCTGACAATCTAAGCACTCACTTTGATAGCAAGTAAGAACAATGAACAGTAATATGAGTCAATAAATGTAAAAACAAAGGTAAAGTATGTTTCATCCAGAACTATAAATACACTATGAAAAACTCTGCAAGTCTTGTGTGTGTCAGTTTCCATTACTATCCATAGTAATGTGAGTACTTACAAATCAGGATTTACCATCTTTTACCTAACTTGTACCTTACTTTGGTGCAAGAAACTTTTATAGGAACTTACAATTTTATAATCAATGTCATATATTATGATATAGAAGAAGTACTGCGAGCAAAACAAAAATATATATAATATTAATAATATTAATTGAAAAAAATATATTTTCCTTTTAAACCTTTGTGGTTATAAAGAGCATCTGCACTGGCAGATAGCTAAACAGCTGTAACACCAAATTATACCCAAAGAATATAATCACAGTGGATTTCCATTATTTGCACCCACTGCAACATTTGATGAGCTTATATTGTGACGCAGTATGCTCCACAACAAAGGAAATACTGCAGCAAGATAACAAATGCTTTTTACATGAGCAGAGGTTGTTACCTGATGCGTTCTGGATTTTAAAATAATGTATTCTCTTAGAAAAAAATAACAGCTCGGATTAAAGATTAAAATCCCCTTTGTCCTCAAGCTATTTTTTTCCAGATTTGTTTTTTGTGTATTCTTATTACTATTTTTTTTTCCTTTTCCAGGACAAATACAAGGTGGGTATACAGGGAAACACATATTAAATGCTGCAGCTTTACTTAAAACCTAACATTAGCAAAGTATTTAAAGTTATGTTAGACCCACTGAACACAGCAGCATTATCACTCAAATGATGTCACACTCTTTTTCTTCTTGATTGGTTTGGGGCCTATTTTTCTCTGACTCCTTATGTCACTTGCTTAGACTGTGTGTAATGGAGAAAAAGAGCACATACTGGCTACTCTTTGTAGGATGGACAAGCTGAGAGCAGGAAACACTTTCCTGTGAAATGTGACAAAGCAAAACATAGCACCTGTGAGCTGAATGTACTTATGTCATTTCTCCCTTTGCTGTCCTTGCAAGCAGCCCACATTAGAAATATGTTTAATCATCAGTTTCCTTTCTGTTTACTTCCTCTTGCTAAGATGACGCTGTATTACAATTCCATATAGCTGAACAGCCAGCTACAGCACCTGCAGACCTTGCCGAGCTTCAGCATGCTGCGGGCACTGGCAGGCGCACACCTGCAAGCAGCCTGTCTTCCATGCCCATACACAATGTATTGCAATGGGGAGAACACCACACATGTCGCACTCAAATTTACCTCTTATGGGGTTAAACACTGTCTAAGAACAAAACATGCATTTATGTACTTATAAACTAAAAGAAAAAAACCTAAATGTGTCAAAGTATTATGCAGAGCATACACAGAATACGGTGTAACCAATACCTCATGTACTTGGAACTATGATTTGAGTAAATAAGGATACCTCTGTGCTGCTCCAGGTTTAGCACTTAGGTGGTCTACACTGTCCTGTTTTGGAATGCAAGACTCCAGCGTCCTTGTTCTTCGCAAATTTTGGAAACATGGATGTGAATTTGGACAGAATGAGCAGAAACAGAGAGATGGTCACATGCAGTGAAGGTGGAGACATGCAGTCAAATATATAAACCCAAAGCATTTAGGTACCATCTGTTGAAAGAGGCTGTATTTCTCATCTCCCCTTCCACTGATTTAATCCATACACTTTACGGAAAGCATAAAATTTTTAGGCATAATGGCAACAATCTAAGATGCAATAAAACAACGAATGAAAGCCACTGCAATTGCTTTTAAAAACTTTTATACTCTACATGCTGGAGAGCAGCACTGTGGCTTAACAGTCATCATTATCCTTCTTGAGACTATCTACAGTATTCATTAATATATAAACCTATACAAATCATCTTCCCTCAGGAATTTGAAAAAAAAATTGTCATCATCTGAAAACGCAAGGTAATTTCATAATTTCACATTTTTTAATGAAAACTTCATATTCTGTTGTCAGTTGGTCTGCTACAGTAATAAATAACAATTCAAGAGTGAAATAGAAAAACTGACTCAACTTCTTTTAAAAATTCACAGAAAGTTCAGAATAATTCTTAATTCCTACATTGCTTTCATTTCTGCTGAAGCTGTTTTAGAAGCTCAGAACTTGTTCACAGCTTTCAACCTAGCATAAATATTATTGGCTTGTGGTTTATTACTAGGTTTTTTGTGGAATAGATGGGAAAAAATATTTTTTTCTTGATAAGACATATCAATGTAAGATTTGATTTTCAAATACCAAACTTGAATTTTAATAAGAAAACTCAGCAAAATTTTCAATCCACTAATAATCGAAGATATTTAATACATTTGCATCTGTATCTCCATTATGGTGACAAACTGTCACATGAAATCACTGATCAATATGACCTTTTTACATATACAGGCAAGCACTTTAAATATATTATTTTGTATACAGACAAGCTATTCACAGTTCATCTTCCAAAAACCCCTGTGCCTCAAAATATTTCTCACTCTTGAGCATAAAGAAATTCTACACCCAGAAATATAATATTCCTATCAAAACTAAAAATTACTTTATAGAAACTGACAAAATAACACCCTTATAAAATTCAGTTTCTGACATTTAAGATTATTTATTACTGACTTGTACAGGCTTGCAGTTGGTCTGTTCACTTATTCAGCCTTGAAGCCAACAGATATGTCATGTTCAATACTTCCTGATTTTTCCTAAAGATTTCTGGAAGGCTGGATCTACATAGTATGCATGCCGGGAGGCCACACCTACACTGAAGGCTTGGTAGCCCCTCACGCTCACTGCTAGAACTTCAATTCATGTTTTGCAATACTGCCTCCCTGATGAAGTCGTGTCGCGTAGGGGAACAACGGGAAAGGATCATCCAGCCCAAATCAGTCTGCCACCGGTAGTGTGTCTAGCACACCTCGATTTCTCTATGTGAAGGTACCAGAAACGTACATGCTCCACAGGATGACTCTTGGACAAGCATTCTTACAGATGTATACATGACCACCAAAAGCTAATTCTCTTAACTGAAAGTATATGAGAATTATTTTTTTAAAAGCATATTTTATTTGTTCTTGGCTATATGATGAAATTATAAGCAGACATCTCAAAAAGAAAGTCTGAGTAAAATTCCCACCTACCACTAAATGCTCAACTCCTTGTTTTTATCATCACTTACAATTTCAGAGTTTCACAGTTACCAGTGTCTTTCTCATTCTGATTTCTAATGTGAAAACCAAAAAAATCTCCCAGGAATGAAGCTATCAACTTCAAACCAAAACCTATTATTTAAAATGTCTAACAGACGTCCATGACACTTAGCAAACAATTGTTAATTCTTAACAGTGAAATAACATATAACCCCTGTCTTCATTTTGTCAAGGTCCATCAAAAGTAACTTTTTCTGATAGGGTTAAGTGAATGAATTCCAGAATAACAACTATCTTGCCAAGACCTTTACTGGAATTTTTATTTTGAATCATCAATAAATACAACGATGCAAAAACTGAATTTAAATCATCAAAAATAGAAATAATGCATGTTACGTGTTTAAGAAATGCATTCAGAAATAGATATTCTTGATTACACCCTATATGCAAAGTGGACCACTTTGTAAGATAAATCTGGAATGTACTCAAATGAAACATAAGATGACATCTGCCAAAGTCAATTAATCTGTAAAAATATGATTTGAAAGCAGTGATAAGCAGTTAGTTACCCCTGCTGATCCATCAGACACTAGTTCTCTGACACCCACTGTATCAGCTGTCAAATTGATGTAAACAAATCTTAAAAACCATAAAATATAGAACTAAGTGGTGTTGGCCAACTGTCAAAGCTACAGAATATAATCAGAATGCATATAAACTTAAAGTATAGAAAGTAAAGGTAAAGCACCCTTGATTTCCTCACTGATACTCTTTCTACAATCAAGGTGGACTATTATGTTGTATTGGGCATGGAATGCAAAAAGTCTGATGTTCAACTCCTAAACTGGGAGAAAGAACCTGGAACTGGGAGACTGCAACCAGTCATCAGGATTGGGCCTAAACTCCTTCTAGGTTCATCATTGACTGCATCACTGGGATTTGGTGACCTGCAAGGGTTCCAAAGCACAAGAAGGTGCTGATTTCATGAAGACATTTAGACTGCTGTTTTCCTGACTCAAAAGCTTTCCTCTTACAGATTCTATATCCTACAGACACTTTACTGTAATATGCTTGCTACCAGGTATTAGATGGTTTCAGTTTTTCCTCCACAAAACTTGAGCTAACATGAAAAGGTTTACAATTCTACATTAAGAATGGCAGTATTTAGATGAAAAACCTCATTTCACTGTTATGTAATAGGATTCTGATTTAATCCTAATCACTTCAATGACAACAAGATTTTATTAAGTCTGATCCACTGAAGTCAAAGGCAGCTTTTTGCATTGACTTGAAAAATAGGAATTGAAATTACTTTAAAATGCCTAAAAGACACAAGGTACATTTGTAAAATATTAACAGCTGTCCCATCAAAGGGATGTACTGGCAAAATTTCTAGAAATGCAGTATCTGTAAAGAGGCACAATTTTGAAATAATGTTTCACAAATTTAATTTTATAATTTATCATGCTGCCTTACTCCAATAAAAAAGAAATGCTGTTCAAATACAATTACACTCTTCCTACCTTGTATTAGTGGAATATATCCAGTCTCAAACAAATAAGGCAGATTACAGTATAAATACTGTGGACAGACTTTAGTAGAAGTTAAGCATTAGCACTAAAGTAACTGAATTCAGTCTGTATATCAATCTAACAGTTTTAAGTGCAACTTCACAAGAGTTTACACATGTAATGATTATTTACATGAATCATCTGTATCTTGTAATTTACTATAACACAAAAAGTTTGAAGGGAAAAATTTGAATTTGCATACCAAAAGTAATTTTAATGTCCACTTATAAAAACATCAGATCCATCTGGAAAAAAAATTGCTACTGCTGATGTGATGGAATAGCACAACTGAAGGTTCATGACAAGAATAAAACAAAGGCACTTCTATTAATCATGAGTGGTATTCAGCATTAAAAAAAATATTTAAAGCATCGGTGTTTTTAACAAAAACCTACCTTGTTAGGAAAACCTGCTCCATGGAGACCATCCTGATTTAGGACAGAATTTACAAACAGCGCCAATTTTTACATGCATGAACTAGAAAGTGTTACCAAGACTTCTAACATATCAAGTTGTGGGATTTTTTTCCCGCTATAGGAACAGGTTTTTTTTTAAAAAGGAAAAAATAAAAATAAAAATTAACAACTAGACGAGAACAGATATTTATCATATTATAAAGCACCACAGTGAAACCACCAACATTTACAAAAGCAGGTAGAACAGACTAAAGAACATTAACACAGATGATGTTCTGTAGTATCAGACATAATATTTCATGGCCTGTGACTAGTAAGGCAAACAGAAAACTTGAAAAGACAGTAATTGCCAGGTGCTTTATAACAGTTCAACAATATGCAGAGATGATATCTAAGCTGGTGTTTTATTTTGGGCTTCTGGAGGTTCTAAGTGTCTCTGCATATATTTTAAATTTCACTATACTCCTTTTAGAGTGCAAGATGCAGTAAGCCACTTTTTAACTGGGAGGAGTTGACTAGTACCTGTCATCCTCCGGAGATGCATGCTGGATATGAATCCTGGGACTAGTAGGTCGTCTCCTCTCTAGGGAGGGGGACCATCTACCCCTGGTTGCCCGTTCAATAAAACAGGAAAAAAATAGGATATTTAGTTTGTGATAAAATTAAATAGATGGGATTTGCGACTGGAAAAATACCCCAAAAAGTAAAGAAAGTGTCTCAATTATTTTTTTTAGCAGTTTTCTAATCCCCAAGTATACTATTCTCATGGCTGCTTTCTTGCAGAACATTATAGCTGAGACAAAGAGAACATATTCTCAAAGACGTAGAATTTAAACGGATATAAATATTTTATATAGAGTAACATTAAGTTTTCGGGCATTCTCAAATGTTAGGCTACCTAAAAGCCTGTCATTCACACAGCAAGCCATAATTCCAAGCCACAAGAGAATTTGAAAGACCATATGATGGCAATTTTATGTTGATTACTGCCTGGTTTTTTTTGTAAGTCCAGTTCTCAGTAAAAATGTAGGACTGTGTGATAAGAAAAAATTCTAAGGCATAAAGCGACCTTTTTCTGGAACACAATGAGAGAGTAAAGGTAAATTATTAGCTACCACCAAGCAACATACATTTGTGTTTAAGCACTGGGGTAATTTTTTTTTCATTTACAATTATATATTGAAAGTTTGTGCAGCCAGCTTCCTCCTGTTCGTTCCTTTGTATCCCTGCAGTACATGTCAGCAGATTATCTTGTATAATTAAATTTCACAAAAAGGACCTGAATTTCGACTGAAAGCTGCTGTCTTACATGACTTTCTCCTTGAAAAACCTAATTTAATCTAGAATTATATGTATTATATATATCATAAGCAACTGGTGTTGCTTATTTTGTTGGGATGTTATGTGGTTATAGTAGTACAAGTGTGTGTATAACAATTTGAAAAATAAAATTATACTGATTAATTTACAAAGAGCAAATTGTTTACATAAACTCTCCATGACTATCTAATTTTTCACTTTCTGAGGCATCCTTCCAGTCCATGTAATAAGGTAAAAGGCTTGATTTATGGAACATGCAAATAACAAAGGTTTCAAGGAGATTAGCATCACTTGAACAGTTAGGTAGGTCTTTCAGAACTTTCAAGAGGAAATAGGTTGTTAGTAGTTACTTGCTTTTTCTCTCCAAAGCAAGAGTTAAAAGGAAATGTTAATGCATCAGTGCACTCAAGTCAAA
This sequence comes from Hypotaenidia okinawae, assembly GCA_027925045.1. NCBI lineage: Eukaryota > Metazoa > Chordata > Aves > Gruiformes > Rallidae > Hypotaenidia > Hypotaenidia okinawae. Next base: position 90,227,243 of record BSDF01000003.1, read on the forward strand.
CCCTTTAATATGCTGATAGAATTAACTAGGTCATGGAGTATGAATTTTGAGAACATGCTCTCTTCCAATTAATGTTGAATGACCATGAGCCACAGTACAACACAGACAAACATGCAATAACCTATTCCTGTACATGGCTGGAAAGAATTGGAAACACAATACATTGCATACCTAATGCAAAGTTATTTTACTGCACATTGTTTTAAATGTAGATGAAGATATTCAACATAACTGTATAAAAGGCATGCAATACAAACACCTAATACATCAGACTTACTAAAAAACCTGAGAAAACTAAAACTAAAATTTAAATCAGGACACTGATTTATCACCCTGTTCCTGTAAGTGTTCAAGGTCAGGCTGGATGGGGCCCTGGGCAACCTTGTGTAGACCCAGGCCTGAGGTTGGTGGCCCTGCCTGTGGCAGGGGGGTTGGAGCTCTATGATCCTTGGGATCCCTTCCAACCCATGCCATTCTGTGATTCCATGACAGGTCTTAATTGGATAAGGAGACAGCTCCAACTTCTCTGCTATCTATTTATGAGTAGGTAACAGGAAACTGTTCAGCTCTGTATATTGTTTTAGCAGTAGTGACCAGCTGATAGCAAACATCCTGAGGATCTTTGAAATAATTAGATACCTACTGCAATGAAGCACATCAGAACATAGCAAACACAGTGGCTGGGCTGCAGTTTGCTAAGACACTGACCCCGTTGTACACGAAACTAGTCCCTGGGCTGTGCTCCTCAGTTTTATTTACTCATATCTCCACTAATTAACCTCTCAGGACCAAAGCATACAAGGAGCACCAGTCTGCCCAACTGCTCTTGTGCTAACTGCTAATTCATGCAACAACTGCTTGCAATGTAAGAAATATAGAAGGTTAATAAAAGCCACACTAGGTATCATTAAGCAACTATCACTGGCTGCAATCTTAAATCAATGTGTGGAAGATGCTATTACGGTGAGAAACCACTGCTGAATCAGTTCAGATACTGCAGTTAAGTCTTATGTCTATGTGCTTTCCTGACTGGAGATTGGGGGTTGCAAAGAGATTTCTCCATTCTAAAGAAATAATACCAATTTAAAAGGAAAAAAAAAAGCAGAAAATTTGAGACACAGCAAAAAGGACAATAAAAAAATCATACTGAAGGAAGTGGTAGCAGCAAAAACGTGTTCAGTGGAATTACAGGACATTTATGACTGTATTGTAAACAAACATATGCCTTGCAGACCATCACAGGAACTTTAACAACATAATCATTTTGAAAAAAAAAAAACCAAAACAAAACCAAAAAAACCCAGCTTGGAATAAATAGGAGGAGGAAAAAAAGAGAAGTAAAAAAAACCCCAAAACCCACAACCATACAGTGCTTCTCTTTGCTACAAGCACTCCCAATTTTACACCTGACAGATGTTTGTCTAATCTCTGCATAGGCATTCTCTAGTAATGAAGTCAAGACAACATTTTCTATACCACCTATAAGAATATTTCATTGTCCTTGCTTTCAAGAAATCTTTCCTTCTGTTTAAGATGAACATATCTTGATCTATTTTAAGTCCCTTACGCTATTGTTGTCCAGCACGGAAACAAAATGCTTTCTACATACCTTGAACTTAATTGTGTTCTTCAAACTATTCTCTTCTATCTGTACATGCATCTGATCACTAACCTCATGTTACAGTGTAAGCAGTTAAATTCAACAGTGGAGAACCAAATCTTCTAAAATTTGCTTCCCCCAAACCCAAAAGATTAATTTGGTGCATTTTAAACATCAAAAAGAACATCTTCCTCCAAAAATTGGGCCATATTGGAAAAACATCAGTCGTTCTGTCAGAGCCACACACGTACTGATTGTTATTTTCAACAAGGCCATAATGGAAAATTTCAATACGGATTTCCTAAAGAAAAAAGAGCTTTACTGCACCCTCATGAAGGACCCCAAGTCAAAAGCACCTATTAGTACTTCTGAAAAGGAAAGAAGTGAAAGTTTCATAGTTTCTGGATCAGACCCACAGATGATTTGGCCAAACCATGTGTTTAGTACCCAGCAGAGGCCATTAACACAGACTAAACATTATTCTTTACAAGGAGCTCATGGAAAATGCTGCAGGTTCTGTGTGGTGCCTATAGGACAGAGGTTGCTGGACATATATTATAATGACTTCATGGAACTAGTTAACATCACTGACAAGAGTGATTTTGAGTATAATGTTTTAACTAGATAGTTTACAGTTGACAGTTACTGTATCATTGAAGATTCAACCTGATGGGTGGCACCTTCAAGTAAAAGTACAAAACATACTGCTCATCTTCATACATTATTACATTAAATAGCTGTTTGTAGATAAATACAGCTGTATATATCTACACAGTTATTAATATAATGCTACAGTATTTTTAAAAAAATCTGGAATTATATCCTGCATTTCATTCTGAGTGGCCTTATTTCTGTCCTAGATTGGGGGTTTTTATTTCTTAATAACCATGTATATATTATCTATGATATTTTGAGCTCAATCTTAAAAAGGAATGAGCTAAGGTAGACCCATCTGAGATACTTCATCAACACATTAGTCAATTCTCTACAACAAGGGCACAACGGGAGAAGAGCAAAGTTTCAATCAAGGAGCAATAAGAATTGAGGAGGAAAGAATGGGAAAATTCACAAAAAACTTAGGAGAAACCTTATCTCAAAGAGAAAATAATGTTCTTATTGCCTTTTTTTCACAGGTCCTCTGCCAAAATAATGAAAATGATGCAAACGATATAACCTCCGCACTGTGGGTTGACTGACAAAGCAACTTTGCATTAACTGCCATGATAGTTAACTATATATTGCACAGATTAAATGGTAATTTCACCACATTTCCACTCAATGAGAGTCTATTATTGTCTTTAGTGAAGTTAAGGTCTCACTCTCAAGTGGTGCATTTCTTAGCCTAGATCACAGGCGATAATGAAAAATCCCCTTGTTGAACAAACCCATTTGTCAAACACACCAGTAGCATTCGGCTCACCTAAGATACTGAACCAGGCTATTGTAATATTAAAAATACAGAAAGCATCCATAAAATGCTTGCACAATGTATGTGACACAACAATAGCTCGTTTAAATTGCAAACACGTCTTCTTAAGACTTATGTGAGCCTTAATATGATGTCCCAGCATGAAAAAACCTTAATGGGGTGATTTGCCTTGTAATTGCAAAAGCAGATGCATCAGATTAGATTAAGAAAGCAATGAAGTTTGGCTGTTTTGTAGAAAATACATCACTATACAAACTACAGTTCTGGTTTGAAATAGAGTTTTGTCATAATTTACAAACTATGTCACCACCTTATTAGCAGTCCACAGAACAGGCAAGAAACAAACGTAATACTTTTTAGCAAATGATGATGAAGATTAACACTGCAATGCCATTATCAGCATACTGAGGACTTTCGTAAACAAAGGACATCAGCTTGAAGTAAAACAAAGCCAGAAGCAGTTATAAACTCCAACACGCAATTTACATGACATACATGAATACAGGAGCAAAAATGTCTACAAATACCGGAGCAGACATGAATGTGCGAGAATGTAGGGTACTCATATGAAGAAAAACAAAACCCATAAAGATCACCAGCACAGATGACAAGAAATTCATAAGTTTTTATTTTATACCTTTCTCGTTCTGGTGAATGCAAACTAGTATCTGGTCTCAAGCAGTTGGTACTAGCACTCCTAGCCCTGTCAAGGGAGGGCTGTAGTTCACTAGTGCCAGTGCATTGCATCCAATGGTAGAAGAGAAAGAAAAAGAAAACAAAGAAAGGAATACAATGTTAGATATTAACTCATAAAATAATGCTCTCTTTACAGAAAATGTAGAATCACAATGATTTAATTAAGGAAAACGTAAAAGAGCTGACTGGATGACAGTGTCGAGATTCGTTTAGAAAATAAAAGCAAACTAGAATTTGTTTTTTGCTAAGATCATTGAAATGTTTAAAACTGAATGAGACAAAACAACATCCAGTGGAATGAGAAATATCAAACAATAAATTCAAATCCTTAAACAGCAGTAAATTTTAAGCCAACATAAAAGGATGTGGTATACTATATATTACATTAATTCACTTCACAGTGAAGCTCGTTTATTTTGTAAATCCATATTAGATACCAAACAGGAGGGGGATTAATCCTCAGTCTCTTACCTAACCAGTAGATCATCTCCAAATTTCAGTATTCGTGAATTAAGGCAATCATGGAGGAGTGAAATATCCTGTCTAATCACGGATTTGGTCTTAGCACATGCAGGAAGAGTTGAGCTTTGTAAATTAAAATTATTTAAACAAAATGAAAATAAATTTGACATGTAACCAAAATACTATACATAAACATAAGAATGCAAGAAAGAAAAACATTTAACATAATTTTAACAGTGAAGACACCTCTACCTAATAAAAAGTGGTTTGGGGCTTTTTTTGTTATATAGGGGTTAATTTAAACATTAAATGAACTTATTTTAGGATTATATCCCTTACCTCTCAGTTATAAAAACTGTTTGAAACTTTTTTTAATTTAACAAGGCAAGATTATTTATTTTTTTAAATCAAAGCTAACTACTTCAAGGGGACTCTAAACACTTCTTACCTGTATAGGTTCCAATGAGTACCATTTTCTAGTAAAGGCATCTTGGGTGGTAATGTTTTATAGTGCCTAACAGAACTTCTTGAATGTGGTGGAACAGAAAAGAAAACAGAACAACACAAAAACATGCCAGAAATAAAAAGACAAGTAAAGATAAGCTAAGACCAACCAGAATGTAAAATGAATGCACAACATGTTCTGTTTAATAGCGTTCTCAATATATGTTTTTCTCAACTACTATTGACAGCTATCTGAGGGACAGAGTTTTGTATTTGCACTATTGTTAATACAGTCCATGAACACTTGATAATACTACAGCTCAATTTTTTCCCTTGTAATGAAAGTAATGTAAATTCCATTTATTGAGATTTTTAATTGAAATACCTAACTGTCGTAAATTATTAGGTTGATATTAAGCTTGCCTTTCATTTCTTAGCAGGGTGCCTTCCTTAGACCTACAAGATTTTAAGCTTTTCAGGAGCTTGCTAGAATAGTGATAGAGTACCACAAAGGTAATTACAGATGTATTATCATCTGGTATTTTTGAATGTGGAAGTCTTTGGGAAGTCGTGTATCAGGTTCAAAATCTTACTGCAATTAAATGTTATTAATAACTATTTAATTTTAGAAAGAATTTTCTTTTCAGCAGCACTAGCACTCTGAGATGTTACATGGCAACTGTCTATTATCACTTACAGCACATGATATTTTAGAACAGGACGTGTTTGCTTTACTTTCCAGCTCTACCCAGTCAACAAGGGAAAAATTTGTGGAAAAAATCATGGCCATTGGATGGTTAGGGGTTAATATCAAAGTTCTAACAATCTTCCACATACACCAGAACACATCTGTGTATTGCAATTAGCAGAAGGACCAGCAGCCCTGAAGATTCTGCAGCTTTGGGAAGTTTGTCTTAACAGGACATTCTGATTCCTGTTAAGGCTTGGACCTAGGCACAGCAGAAAAACCCAGCTGCATCACAGACAGATGAAACAACTCTCTGCCTGGAAACTCCAGGGTATGGCCAATCCTGCAGGATTTAACAGAGGAACTTTGACCTTTTCATGCAGGTGTAGTGGTTGCCACTGCTGACGTCTCTGCCAAAGGTGACCATGTCATTGCAAAGCTGGAATAACACAATCAGGTCAGTCCTGGCATACTAGCAGGTATTACCAAAGGAGGTGTCACGTAAGACATGGAACGTGACAACGTGTTGTCTGTGGCATGGTACACACATCCTCCCATTGTTTCAGTTGTCTGTCAATAATTACATACAGATGGACAGGATGTACAGCAAGGACTAGTAATATTCTAAACTGATCTATTAAACTAACCATTTAACCTAACTTGGGCTATCATATTAATATTTCTTTTATTTGACATGAAAACCTTAATGTTTCTTTACTATTTTCAGCTGAAGCTGTCTCAACAATTAATAAAAACATTATTCAGCAAGGTGTCTGGAAAGCAAGGGTAATGTCTTACAGCATTTCTAACATGAATAAAGCTGGGTCACTACAAATGAGAAAGGACAAAATATAGCAACCCAGGTTTTTGACATTATTCAGTCAAGGATGGATATGGGCAATTTTCTGGATATCACTCAAAGTTGGATTAGTCTCAGAGTTAAATTTTAAAATGAATTTATTTTCTTCTATTGTCCTGATATGCACCTTCAAAACATTATTAAAAGTAAAATTTCTTTTTATACTGTACCATTACTGTTACTATGAAGGGTAAATTTGTTACTTTTCTTGATCATAAAAAAGGTAACAGCAATAATTAGACTAAGGAAAAAGGCAAAAAAGGGTTGTATACTCTGAATTCAGCAAAGCCCTTGCCTAAAGCTATTGCTGCCTATGCACATTTTTTCACTGGTTAACTGGCCAGGCTGGTTAGTAGATTTGTAAAACTATTGAAAAACTATAGTGGCTGGGTTAAATGCATCAAAAGTTCATAATGCAGTATTTACGTGGTAAATTAAGTGAGAATTTAAGCACTGTCATTGAAGAATTCTAATGAAAATTATAATCTTTAAGAGGGAAAGGGGGCAAGTAGGGAGGCGAAACTGTAGAAAATGCAGCAGAAAGAGAAAGGCTATTGGAAGGAGGCAGGAAAAATTGCTATTATATGACAATAAACAGACAAAATAACAGGTAGTGAAATAAATGCTTAACATTTAAAACCTAAAATGTTGTGGTAAAAGCTTTTTCAGCTGAACTATGAGAATGAAAGTCCTTCTACTGATAATAAAAACTTACATTTGAATTAAACAGCTTCACTGATGCACAGATTTTTGGGAAAGATTTCATTTTTATTGTTTTACCTTTATACTTCTGTGCCATGTAACAGAACTCTCTCACAGCTTCTTCCACACTGTTTCAAATTTGATGAAGAGAATTAAATCAAGCCAAGACATACTAAAACTCTCCACTACTCTGTAAGGGAAAATCCTACACCAGCTAAACGAGTAAGTACATTAGACAACACGGTTTTAAAAGTTTGACAGTTTTAAAGATCTGGCACTGAAGTAAAGGAGTAAAATGGTTAACTACCTGGTTGAAGTAGTCAAATGGTTAACTATGTCAACCTACATGTTTACTGATTCTGAATGGAAGATTTTCACACAATCTGACACATTTTTAACAAGGTTCACAGACATGGTGAAAAAAAAATGGGGGGGTGAAGGTGGGGGGCAGAATTAGATTTGTTAGATAAAGATATTTCAGTCCTGTTTAGTTTCACAACACTGGGAGGAGTTAAGACAAGGAGCTCCAACATTTGGATCAAGAGATTAATGAAGAATAAAGATAAGCCCAAACTACAAACTTTATGCCTGGATGTAATTTATAGCACAATTGGTAGGTGCAAAAACAAGTAATATGAGACCCATCAAATCTGGCGGTCCCACTGAACCCTCAAGTGATTAAAACCATCATGATGTTAGCTTTCACAACTACTGAAGACTGTTGGCTTTTCCATGGCTGTAATATAAGCATAAAAATGCAAATAAAAGAAAACATTATAAACAAGTAAAAATGAAAGTTTGAAATTATAACAACACTCATGCATTGGGAGATCAGGGCTTCTGAAACTAGACAGAAAATCTACCACAAAATTACAACTTCAAAGCAAGTATTTCTTCAGCTGCTTTAATCCTTACTACTGATGGTCACAAACATACATACACATCTCAATCTGAATTAAAATGAGAAAAAAAAAAAAGAACAACTGACAGTTGGATCACAATGTACTAGGAAGTTCTTTACTCACTGGGACTAAATACTGCTACGGAGAACAGTTGGGCACACAAAGTATAGACAACTAACCAGACGTGTTCATGATTACCAAGTTCCTGTAGTTACCTGATGGTATGTAGGCACTCTGCACTTCTTCCTCGTTTTGCTCTGGGCAGCATAAGAAGCTCACTGCACAGACAGGATGGGTGGTGAGTGAAACAGATATCAATATGAAGCATTAGATGACATGGGTTATGCCAGTGATACGCAAATGAAAACATAAAAAGAAACAAGAAGCTTCCACCCTGAGAGTCTGACAATGTTCAAACCCAGACTGCACTTCTCAAAGAATATGAGCCAAAAAATGCCTGTGATAACTACATTTTCAAGGAATTCCTTTTAGCGTGGCACCTGATTTTGTGGGATATCTCATTTTAAAATTCAGAAGTATTGTTTCAGAGCTCTTCATGATGAAACCATAGAACAGCTACAATTCTCAAATAACCTCCTTTATTATGAACTTATTAATGAAGAAATAGTTTAGAAAAAATGAATAAAAATTACGCTTGTTCTTTGTTTGGCTTCTTTCCTAAGTCATATAAACATACATTAAAAAGCAGGGAGGGTTTGCTACTAATTTACTCCAGATCAGTATATGGGAAGAGTAAGCAGTCACCCTCTTGGAAATATTCCCTCCCTGGAAATACTAAGTTTGGCCAAATATAAAGTCTGACTCTCAGCTCTTGACAATATTTTGTAATACAGTCCTAAAGAAACCAAAAAATTGCTAGTCACCCATCAGACTTTTTGTTTCCTACTATTTCCAATTGATAAAATGAGCCATCTATTCTATTTTTTCATTCACTGTAACCAAACTCACACTACAGCAAGCCAGATGGTAAAATTAATACATATTTATGCTGATGGTAAGTATGACTATGGTATGAAATATCCCTTGAATTAATCTTGTAGCTTTATGCACTTCCACACAATTAGAAAGACCAGGGTCCAAACCTCCTCATTATTGTAAATCTGAAATTAAAGCTAAACTTCATGGAAACATGCTATTTTGAAAGAAGCAGGGAATCATATGAAGTACTATGGTGACAAAGTGAGAAAAGATCACAAAATAGATAAAGCAGCAGTTGTTCAATGTGTTTGTGCTGCATGATATTATAAAATGATCCAGTTAATTGATGCAGTATAAGTTGCATTTACGGGTAATGTGTGAGGTTTAACTTTGAATCTGGAACCACTAGCCTGATATTGATGCAATAAAACTGAATTGTTTTGGGGTTTTTAAAGTCAAATTTCCATTTATAAGCTCAGAATACTGGCAAAACTTACATGCAGGTTTCCAAATTACAAATAAACGTGCATTTTAGGAAAAAGAGTTGAGAAGTAGATGCAAAGTCCAGATTAAATTAAAGGGTGCTTCATTAATATTTACTCTACCTTTGCTAAGCTAAAGAGTATCTATTGTATTTGGTACCTGGAAACTGCAATATAAATTTCATCCAGAAAAGGGCTATTAAATAGAAAATTCATCATGAAATCTTCAAGTTAAAAAACTAAAGCAAAGGGACCCATGGCACTAGCTTACCAATAATTACAAGACACTCACCGTTCTATAATAAATTACATCTGGTTTGGAGACCTGTCAAATCAAGATTATTGTGCTGGATGATGTGAGCATTTTAGTACTCACCTTAACAAATTTTATTTAGGAATAAAAGAAACACTGAAAAAATTTTAAAGCGCCATGCCCTTGAAAATCGGGTTATGATCCTAAACTCAAGAGGAAAGTATAGAGCTGAGCTAGATTTCTTAATAAAAAGCTTCCTGTAACAGATTTATATATATGCATGTGTATATACATATATAAATAAACATTTAAAAGGTTCAAATAACTTCCAATAGAAATTCATCAGATCGGATGCTTTAGTAAAGGACTACAATAACTTTTTACAAAATCCTATTTAGAATATTTAATATTCATTTGGTAGCAACAAGAGATCATTGAGAAAAGGATTAAAAGTGATCAGCAACTGTAATTTCTGACATGTAACTATTGGGTAATTACTTTTCAAACCAAGTTTACTTTAGGTATCTACATGAACGTACTTGTTTAGATGAAGGGTTCATTGAATGAACAAAATACTTATACTACTATTGATACTAACACACAAGAATTTTTTTAATCCTTGGATGTGATAGAGAATCTTCCCCAAAAAAGGTTTTAATGTTTCCTATGATGCTGCTTTTATGTACTGAAATACAGGGAATCCTATAAGAGTTAAACAATCTCTGCACCTGAAGAAATCAGGGGGAAAAGATGAAAAGGAAAATAGGAAAAAGGAGACCACTGCAGACAAGATTATTACTCAAGGAGAGTAATGGACCTGTCTTTAATCCTGAAAATTAGCCACATACATCCTGCATGCCTGACCTTTAAACTTCTGAAAAGCTTTTCCTGAACACTGAAGTGAAGACTGTTTTACTCCTTTGAACAAATCCAGCAGCCCATTGCTGCTGTGGCTCTGGTCTGATGGCTCATCTCCACAAAAGCCTCAATGCAAGCCCTGATCTCCAAGCATAATCCACACTTACATTTCCATTTATATCATGGTTTCAGGCTTTACTGGGAAAAAAATAGATATTTCTAGACAGTTAACTGTCTATATTTATTTGTACTGACAAAAGCTACTTTTAATGTCTCTTTCTCTTCAGATCTGCTGAATAAGAAATCTATTCAATAAAATTCTTCAAGAATCTTTTGAATATCTCACTAGTTATAACAAAAAATTACATGAAACATTTGTAACAAGTGGAAATTACTTGAATTAGTTTAACTATAAATCTGACTAGTACACTTAAAAAGCATTTGAAATCACCTCTGAAAGGAAATTGAGTACAACAGTACAACTTAGACAATTCTGTACATATTTCTTGCCTATAAAAGTGAATTTTGAAATGTTCCAAACAACTCATTAATTCCCATTAATTATCACATTGTTATCACATTGAAAAAAAAAAAAAAACAAACCAAAACCAAACCAAAACCCAGGCAAGATCATATACAAAACTGAATTAGTTTAACTGCAAAACACATCTGTTATTCAACTTCTATGTTGCTTCAAAACTGGACAAAGAGTTCCAGAGAGTTTTTATGCTTTATTCTTTACAGGTTTTCACATCACTATGAAATTATTATTCTGTATTGAATTTACTGGATCATTTAAAAAGGTTTTGTTACCCTTACTTATAAAAATAGTAACTTAATTTCAAAAAATCCAAAGACATTGCTACAACAATTAGTCTTCTATGAATTGGAAAAATTTGGCATTATACTTTATCGGTATGATAAACAAGTCACAAACACTGACAATCCATGTAACTCTCATCATTGTTTATCTAATACTGAAGTACTTTTAAAAAAAAAATTGGCTATAAAATAAATTCTCATTTTCATACTTTTTACTAGAATATATTCCTAGATACCTGAAAACAATGCCTACTAGGAGAGACCAAGCATTCTCTGGGAAGTGTAGTCACTGCATGTATTCCAGGGAGAGATGTGTACATGTCACACCATCTAAGACAGGAGATTTTTCCTAATTACAACTGCAACTGTCCTGCTACGCTTGGGTACAGAACCAAGTTCACCAGAATGTTATTTAAGATGCTGTGAGACTGCCTATATACATGTCCAAAATCTATAGGCAGAGGACTGCAAATCATAGCATGTGCAACTCCCAATTAGTGGAATGCATGCCTGGCATTTTGCTGGCTACCCAAAGTCTGAGGTACAAGAATGGCTAGGGCATACATGTCAATTGATGGTTTTCTAGCAAAATTCTCGGGCTCTGTTCATGAAACAAACAGCAGAATACCCCAGGACAAGCACCCAAGAACTGTTAGTCTAGATATCTGCAAAACTTGGCAAACTAGTGCACAGTTTTCCCAAAAAAGAGATAGAGATAATTTAACCACAATACTAGATTTGTCAGTTAGGGTGATTTCTCTCCCTTCCCCAGTACTCTCAGTCATGTTTCTGCTGAACATTTGAAAATTAGGCAAATCGACAAAGACATTTCTAAACTTTTTTCCAAGTTCAGGCTGATGATGTACCTTTCTTGATCAGACAAATACTGACTATCCATGTCTCTGGATCTGTAATCAACTGGAGTTCTGGAGGCATCATGGTGTCTAGTTGGAGAACGTGATCTTCTCATTTGATGAATTTCATCTAAACTCCTGAAAGGGAGAAATAGATTTGAAAATCTTTTTTCTCATAAATAATGCAGCTTAAAGGGTTACAGTACTATGAGTTGGTTGAAATAAGTTTTTAAGCCTTAAATTGTTCACATATGACTTCTAAAAAAACCACTGGATCTTAAAATTAAAACACTAACCCCTAAGTATAGAAAGGAGCCATTTCTCCCAAATTTAGAAATACACATCTGTTTCTATGTACAACAATGGATTCAGTAATGGGATTTTCAAAGCCTGCACTTAAAGAAAAAAAGACATAATAAAAACTGATAACGTCTCACATGAAAGTAAGTTTTATGCATTTGCAGTTGCACAGCCAGATTTCTAAAGGGCTGACTTTGGGCCATTCACGTTTTGCAGGTATCTCCAAGTAGTAAGAAATTCTGGGATAGGATACGGGAAGCTGCAGCAGATTTTATTGATCTCAAGCTGTTATGCAAAAGGACTATGAGTTTGTACAAATGCAGGTAAGCCCTGACACTAATTTAAAGCTCTTTTCACATGGAATAGGTCAAGAAATGGAACTACTGCTTGAAAGGCAGATTCTTCCTTTAACTTACTGACTGCCACTGGAACAAAAGGCATTAGTTTTTCAAAGTATAAAAAGGATAGGTGGAATTGGCTATGAAACACTGCATTTGTGCATCATGCTTGTAGGTAGAGAGATACAAGAGCACATATAATTGTCTGCAAAAGCAGAGAGAGGAGCTCTCATTCTCTCTACTACTAAAAAAAGAGTCAGTACCACAGTCTGGTTAACATACAGCCATAATCTTCTATCTGTTAACAATGTGTTATTGACAAACGCAACAGCAAGTGATTTGGTGGGTAGTGAAATAGCTTCATCTGTAAAACTGATGTCCCAAAGCACGTTGCATGTAGGGACTTAAGAAGCACATAAACTTTCAATGCACAGGAACGATATATATGGCATAGAGAATGGAAGGGAAGAATCAAAATCATCATGATTATCAACTGGAAAAAGACGCTGGTTTTCCAGAAAATACCACAATTTTGAAACATCACAGATGTGTGATATTACATGAAGAAGTGATGGAACTCCAAAAAAAAAACAGACACAGAAATGGGATAATGACAGTACTGTAGCACAGAATTTTGTACACAAAATTCAGCTAAGGATAGATTTTCAGTAAACTACCACAGCTAGTGGGCAATAATGTTGCTAGTGCTCTTGCACTAATTCAAGAACAAAGCTTCCCAGAAATTGGAGGAAAGGAAAACTGGTAAAAACTGGATGATTTTTAAGATTCCATGAGAGGTTGCAAGAGAAGTTTATTGCCCTGAACAATAAAACAGGCAAAATCAACTGGGTCACATTTTCTGTTTAAACAGTCTGTAGAGCATTATTCAAAAAAAGCATAAAGCACACAAATGAAAAGCTAAAAAAAAAGGCTGGCCGTTAAAGCAGGGAATGAAAAAGTACTTTATAAACCACTATCTGATGGATTAAAAATGTCACATTATAAATACAGCTGATAATTTCAGTTTACTGTTACTTCAGAATGAAATCACTTCATAGGTATTATACAATTTGTACACGCCACTATTTATTATTCTATAAATATACTTAGCTGGTGCCATACAACGTTCAGCCACTGACTGAGAAAAGCAGTTCCAAACCTATGCATTAGTTACAGCACATACATGATGAATCACAGAGAAAATATCAGAACAAGAGGTAAGTCTTACGCAGTTACAATCCATCCCGTGAGTCTTCTTGAATGATTACTAAATGTATAGATCAAATTCAAATACTGCACTATTAAATTCAGTTACAAAAAAAAAGTTTTAAAATTGTGAAAACTCGCTGACCAAGAGAAAAGTTAACAGTGAGGGATTACATACAATTGAAAGCACCCAGTTCTTCACTAACTTGTGATGCCTACCTCTGTAATGGCACATTTGGTAAACGTGAACGGGTCCTGCCCTGATCATCACCACGGTGAGGAGATACAGATCGTGAACGATGATGTGTTGTTCTTTGCTGTTCTGGCACAGTTAGCGTTGTGGATTTACCTTCTCTAGTACTAGATCTATAACCTACTGGCAAGAGGGCAACAAAAGGAAATTAGAGAAGAAAAGTCTGGGTTTGGAAAGAATTCAGATGGTTAATCCTTTCAGGAACACAATGCTTACACAAGTTCCAAGTCGTCATTCAGCTTTTATACATCCCAATGTATCATGCAGCCAAGAAAAATTACTAGCATTACCTTTAAATGTCTACATGTACATTGAACAAACTAGGAAAAGTTATCCAAAGATAACAGCAGAGCACCTGGGTGCTGTAGTATCCTACAGTGGCTTTCAGTCTTAGCATCAGCTTTCCAGCAACTTCAGTAAACAAAAAAACATTGGCTTCAACAAGTTCTTCTTGTTTTTAATACATTTACCACTACAAATATGATAGGGAAGGCAGATAAGAAGGAAACCGTGCTGACAAAAAAAGATGATTAGACATTTTTATTACAGACTTTCTGGTCAGCTAGAAAACATATGGAGAAAGACTTTTTGAAGTTCTGCTATCATTAGTACAAGTATAGCAGCTGGTTTGAAAACATGGGAAATAGGCTTTTTTTTTCCCATTTCTTGAAGCAGAGGGGTGGAGTTAGAATAATAAATCAGGGAAACAAGAAGCAGTATGAGCACTGATAGATCTTAGATGGTAGGACAGGGCCATTAGGCTTAAAAAAAATAGCACTCACAATAAGAACATATTACGTAGTTGAATCACAGGCTTGCCAAGCTGGTCAAGAAGGCTTTAAACTAAAGTTGCTGGATGAGGGAACCTCAATCCATCCCACCCCTACCAGTTCAATGCCAGTGCAAGAAATAGATGGCCAGAATCAGAAGGATCACAGGTCAGCAGGAGACCACCTGAAGTGCAACACAAAGGAATTTCAGCCACTCCAGACTGTCAGTTTCATCAGGGATCTAACTTAAACTGCTCTGTGCAAATGCATGCAGCATGAGGAATAAACAAGAGCAGATGGAGCCGTGTGTGCATCTGCAGGGCTATGATCTTATTGGCATCATCGAGATATGGTTGGATGGGTCCTATGACTTGAGTGTTGGGACAGAAGGATACAGGTTGTCTGGGGAGAACAGGCAGGGAAGAAGAGGAGAGGGTATCACCCTCTATGTCAGTGATCAGCTGGAGTGCATGGAGCTCAGCTTGGGGATGGATGAGGAGCTGACCAAAAGCTTAAGGGTCAGGATTAAAGGGGGCACAGGGACAGAAGACATGGTGCCACAGGCCACCCAACCAGGCAGACACAGCAGATAAGGCCCTCTATAGGCAGACAGAAGCAGCTTCATGTTCGTAAGTCCTGGTCCTCATGGGGGCTTCAACAGCCCTGATATGTGTTGCAGAGACAACAGGGCACAAGCAATCCAGTAGGTTCCTGGAATGCATTGATGATAACTTCTTCCTCCAAATAACAGAGGAGCCAATGAGGAGAGGTGCTATGCTGGACTGTGTTCTTACCAACAAGAACCAGTGGGGAATGTGAAGTTCAAGGTCAGCCTTGACTACAGTGACCACAAAATCATGGAGTTCAGGATTCTCAGGGCAGCAAGGAGCATGCCTAGCAAGCTCACAACCCTGGACTTGAGGAGAAGAGTCTTTGGCCTGCTCAGGGATCTGCTTGGTAGAGTAGTGTGGGTCAAAGTCCTGGAGGGAAGAGGGGCCCAAGAAAGCTGCTTAGTATTCAAGGATCACCTCCTCTAAGCTCAGGATTGATTCATCCAAAGAAAGAGGAAGTTCAGGCAGAAATGCCCAGAGGATGTTCATCCTGCATGGATGAACAAGGAGCTCCTGGACAACTATAAATGCAAAAATGAAGCCTAAACAGGGTGGAAGCAAGGGCAGATAGTGTGGGAGGAATATAGAGAAACTGAGCAAACAGGGATCAGGTTAAAGAAGCTAAATTCCTAATAGAATTATATCTGGCCAGAGATGACAAGAGCAATATGAAAAACTTCTATAGGTATGAGAGTGATAAAAGGAAGATGAGGGAAAATGTATGTCCTTTCCAGAAAGAAACAGAAGAGCTGGATACCTGGGATATGGAGGATTAAGTACTCAATGAATTTTTAGCCTTAGTCTTCACAACTGTAGTCTGAACAAGGAATGGATTGAGAGCAGGCCTGAGGAGAAGGACTTGGGGGTGCTGGTTGATGAGAAGCTCAACATGAGCTGGCAATGTGCTCTTGCAGCCCAGAAAGCCAACCATATGTTGGGCTGCATCCAAGGGAGCATGGCCAGTGAGGTTAAGGGAGATGATTTACTCCCTTTACCTCACTCTCGCAAGACCACACCTGGCTGCAAATTTTGAAGCAAAAAAAGGGACTCCCTCAATACACCAATGGAGATTCCCTCATCTCATGTACTAAGGTTGCTGCAGAAAATGCCTGGGTTTTGATAAAACCTGGATGTGTTTCTTTTGCCAGGATAACTAAATCTAAGCTGCATGTGTGAAAAGATACCTAATTTTTAAAAAAGCTTGTTCTAGATAAAATCTTGTCATCTATACCAGAACAAACATTAGTTTACATTTATTCAACACTAAAATCAAAGAAATTCAAAACTTCTTTCCAAGGTTTAGGCAACTGTACTGAAATACATATAATTAAATACTTTAATATATAGAAAAAAAAGGGTTAAAAACATATTTCTAGACTACCTCTAGTCTGCCTAAAAAATACACCTAGGATTATCCTGTACACTTAAAAATCTGCTACAGATGATTTTAGCCTAAATATTATTCATCAAGCTATCCAGTGAACAATATCTGAAACTTGTGCATTCTGTATACACAAAGATTACAGAACAGACAGAGCGACAGCAATTCACATTGAACCTGAGTATTTGCTCAAGTATCGTCAAATCGGTCACATCGCATCCATACTTCCACAGTGACTGTGACAGTGACAGGAACAGCAACATTTCCTCATATCCTCTAGTACAAAGGCACTGTGCTCTCCAGTGTGAGCAGAGATATTTTTTTTGCATGGGCCAGCATGATAGCAGCAATCAAGCTTATGGTAGTTTATGAAGAAGTTTCTCAGTTGCTTATGGGAAACTTTCAGGTGTGACATGGAAAGGAAGCTGGATGATTGATGAAAATGATTCCAGCAAATGTTTTGATACCAGAAATTTTCCTCTTTTTTTTTCCTTTTTTTTTTCTTTCTAACAAAATACAGACAATGACAAGATGTTGTGTTGAAGGCAGCCTGCTCCTACAGGAGGAAGGTACAATGAACCATTTTTATAGACCACGTATTATAGAAATATCAACTGCTCTGAAGAGTTACCCATAGGATAAGGGATATAGAACACTAAATATACCCATTGGGATATTGTCAACTCTATATGAGCTTTTTTCTTTTAAATTGAGACAGTTAATGAAGTTTTTGTTAAAAAGATAAGCAGCAAAACATGTTTGACTAATTAAATCCTTTACTGATACTTGACTGACCCTTCCTATATACTGCACATTGGTGAGGACACATCTAGAGCACTGTGCTCCCCAGTAGAGGATAGACATGGAGTTACTGGTGTGAATATAGCTCAGGATCACAAAGATAATTTACAGACTGGAGCATCTCTCATATGAAGAGAGGCTAAGATTTTTAAAAAATATTTCTTCACATAAATAGATGTGGGCATAACACAAAAACCTGTCAGGATCAATTCTGTTAAAACTGAACTTAAAATTACTGTCAGCTGTTGGCATAAACTCCTTTTATGAACAATTCTAGGAGCTGATTTAAAAAAAGATTACACATATCACTGTAAGATACAATTACTAAATGAGAACAGTACAATTATATGAAAGATAAGACACATTTGTGACAGGACAAAGGAAAAATACACTCCTTAAAATATCCTTGAAGTTATCAAGGTACCAATATTTTTTATGCAGCAGCCTTTGCTTCTATTGACAAGCAGTGATTCACTGAAGTCTGTTGAAATCTCAAGGAAAATAGTTTTCTCTGTAAATACTAAATACTAATACTGCATTTGCCTTAGCAATTGGTAATTTGAAATGATAGTTTTAGGGATTTCCAATGTTAAATTAGTAAAAATATTTTCATTGTCTCTTTTTAAACTTCTGGTGGTGATCAGTCAACTTTGTGCTTCTACATTTGGCAGTTAAGTGCCTGTTTTTCAGAAAATAAGCAATAACCTTTGCAAAAATCTTGAGATATTAAGATGGCAAAATAACTACCTTCTCTTCTGAATATTTCAAGAAAAAGATTAAAATAAAACCTTTTAAGTGTATACCTTTAATAAAGATATTATATTATATTATTTCTCACATATTAAGGCCATGCTGGGTAACATCAGAAAGTAAGTCGTCAAGGAAGGAAAAGGGGCTTTAAAGGGAAACATATTTTTGTCACATGTTTTAAACTCAATTTTTATATTCTTACCTCTGTTGAGAAGGATATACATTAGTCCAAGACTATTATAGTTGAAGCCAACAGAGGCTATGGCAAAATGGTCTAATAGTGAACCTGAGCTGCATCATCATCATCCTACACCATGGGGAAATATGTGTATTTGTCGTTCCCTTCTCACATGCATAACTTGTGGGAGAATGTAGGGGAAATCTAAACCAGACAAGAGCTGCAGTGCACTCTGGTGAGGACCATGAAACTGGAGGGCAGGAGTAGGAAAAGAGGCAAAGACTCTTCAGCAAGACAAGGAACTGTCATGAAACTTAGTTTTAACAGAGGGCACTACTAGGTGAAGAAGATACTGTGCAAATGAAGGTAGAAGTGCAGTCTTAAAAGATTTAGCAGTGTGGTAAATCAGGATGGTTTGATAGGAAAGAATAACTGCGTATCTGAAATTGGTGTCCAGGTACATTTGTAAATCTGTGCCCCAGGACTCTCAAGCAATTCAGCAGACAGTGGGACTGGCAAACTTTTCCAGCTCTCACTGTAAAACCCATTTCCATATGCTGTCCAGTCTGTTACACATTTGTGGCTGATGACTGAAATTTTCTTTGCCCCTTTGTGTCTAAAGTCAAAAAATTCAGGTTTAAAAATTCAGGTTGCACATGCAAAGAACCCACACACAAACACACTTCACATAGGAATCACAAACAGCCAATCTCCACTTTTTGTTGCCAAACAAATGTATCCATTAAACTCAAAACAGACAAATTTTTCCCTTTGAAGGTCAGTTGCCAGACTGTTTCTGATTACGTGGGCTTCAGAAGAAGTTTCTTCACCAGGCCCTTCAAATGTCAATTTAGAGACTCTCAGCTCATTATAAATCCTATTGCTTCAGATTAAATCTTGCCATTTCCTACAGTGATCTCTGAGAAAGGTTGGACTGATGTATTCTTCAGAGGCACAGCTGAGCATACACAGTCCAAAGAAACTTAAGTAACAATCAGTTACTTAAGTACTGACCCAGGGAATAAAGTCTGATGCATTCAGTGTGAACACTTCCTGTCAGTTGGAAAATGGCTTATTTCAAATGGCAAATGGATGCCTTGAAGAACTGGCAGTTTAAAAAGCCCTAATTTTTAATACAGTATACTGAAACCTTAAGCATAAGTAAGGCTACACAGATGTGTCAGAACACACATTGTCAATTACAAAAATCATAGACACACAGACTGGTTTTGGTCAGAAGGAGCTTTATAGATCTTTTAGTCCCAACCCCTTGCCATGGACAGGGACACCCTCACTAGGTCAGGTTTCCCAAAGCTCCGTCCAACCTGGCCTTGAACACTGCCAGGGAGGGGGCAGCCACAGCTTCTCTGGGCAGCCTGTACCAGGGCCTCACCACCTTCACAGGGAAGAATTTCTTCCTTATGTCTAATCTAAATCTACCCTCCTTCAGCTTAAGCCCATTAATACCATTACTAAACAACTTTTGTTCTCAGTAACTCGGTGTAATTGTATTAAAGAACCCACTCAACTTCTCAGTAAACATCAAAATGATACTGTGTTAATAAAACACATGACTTATTTGTATGCTTATGTAAAGAATAAGTAAGTTGTCACAATTCTAAACACAGATCAGGAAGACAGAGATCTTTCTAAATCCCACCGTGACTTAATTCAGTGTTTTTCATCAGGATGATCCACAGAAAAACTGATTTAGTTCTGGCAACAACACAATGATTCTTCAGTTACTTTGGAACATTTGGGGAACATATTTATCTGACTTGTGGCAACAGTCAAATAGAAGTAGAAAAATGTGGTATCCAAAATGATCCTCAACATTTTCAGTATGCAAGAAATGTTGTACTGGAAGTCAAACCACGGTACTCTACAAGTATATATTTATGAACATTTAGGGTAATGATAGTTCATGAAAGCATGTGAAAACTATAAAGGATACAGCCATGCTACATGCATCTTAAGCTACAGCCATGCATTCTCAACAAAGTCCATGGGAGACTGCATTATATCTAAGTTCCAAGCAAAAAGCAAAATAATGTTAAAAAATGCTTGCAAGAAACACTGGCATCTTAATTACCATTTTGAAATTATTTTTTAAATTTAATTTATATTTTAAATAATGCTTGCATTACGTAGTAAACAATTTGAACCATCTAGTGGTTTACATATGAGGAATGATATGTAAAAGAAGTATCAATGGATGAACAGTAGAATCTTTTAATTCAGGTATCATGGAATAACCAGGAAAAACATTTTTTTTCACAATGCACTCTCCAAAACCAGCATCCTCAATATTCTGAAATGTTATGAAGGAAAAAAACAAACCAACAAACAAGCAAAAAAGAAGAAGAAGAAAGCAGGACCATGCTGTTCACCCACGCACCTGGAGGAATAACTCCAATACCATCATCAACATCATAATCTGAGATGTCACTATCACTGATTGGCCGAGATCCTGCACAACAGCAAGGTAAACAAATACCTGAACATCTGGTCGTGTTATAAAATGTAAAAATATGTTCATTTATCGCACTACTGAAATTAAAAGATGACTTTAAGTGTAAACTGTAGAGGAGGACTAAACTGCAGTGACTGACAGTGACATTTCATGAGACAGCGGAGCCAATTTAAGATCTTACAGCTACCACAGCCTCCTTTCCTCTTCTCTTCCCTCAATAATACTCTACTAGGATGGTGTAGCTCATTAAACCAGCAAAAAGTTAAGTCAGATAAGGAAAGAAAAAACTTCTGTGCTATTTCAGCAAGTAAGCTGAATCAGCTTGCTGAATAGGAAAGCAGAGGTAGCAGCATATGGTGAGAGAGGGGAAGAGGAAACAGCACTGCCAGCTTTTAGAAAAGTTCAAATCTCTCATGAAAACTAACCTTTAATTTGCTCTCCATATGCATATCCTCACGCAGCAATTACAGTACTATCACATTTTTGTAATTCATTCCTGAATGTGCACAAGTTCCCTATGCATTAGTTGGAATGAATGACTTCTATGTTTAAGAAAAAACAGAAAAATGGCTTGGAAACCTATTTTTAAATAATCCCCTACAACCTTTGTATTTCTAAATAAATCCTAAAATAATGTAAATTAACAGAGAAGCTACAATATTTAAGTATTTCAATACATTTAGTTATTTTGATATGCCTTATACAAACCTGAAATGCAGACTCATCAAAAAATATACACATACTCCCAAGTACACATACAAAAAATAGGCACTCACCCAAATACACGCATACAGTTCTTCTCTGGTGCAAAAGTATACTTCTCATTTGATTATATAATAAGCATACTGGAGCTTGAGACTAACTTTACAACAAAAAGTGTTTTTAAGCCTCATAAGTCTTTAACGAATTTCTTTTTTTAAAAGAAGTACATTTTAATTATTAAAAGAGTATCCAATAATGGTGTATTTCATCTTTCTATTTAAAAAGAAATGTCTGGAAAACAGATGTTCAAACAGATGTTCTTTTGCTAGTGAAAACCAAAGCAATTCTAAGAAGTCTCACAGACTTGAAAGTTGTGTGTCACAGGTGAAAGGCTGCCATGTCATAATGTCATAATTTGCATCTCTTTTCTGCCTGTGAAACATCTTCTGCCTATGAAATAGTATTTTTATCATGGATATGAAATTTAAATACCATTGCACCATATCCAGCATTTCTCATTTAAAATTTAAAAGATGAATGGAATTGAGACCTACTTTGTAATTTTTTGCTAGTGCTTTGCGACTCCACCATGAACATGTCTTCTTGGCATGAAAGGTGATGGCTGAGGCAGAGGTAGTGAAGATTCATCATGTGTCTGTAGCTTATACCAATGTGGTTCATCATCTAAAAGTGCTGTCTCCAGCTCTATAAGAATCTAGTTGAAAAATTATCAGGATTTAATTTTCCTTTAAAGGTACACACACACACACAAACACATACATATATGTATTCAAAACCAAACAATTAACTCAGGGGAAATGTGATTGCATGTATCACCTCTCCAAGAAATTCACTCTCTTCTTCTTGTACTCTTGGCTGATCCCATACGGTTATTTCAAGCATTCGTTCTCTAAAATCTCTACGATGTACATGTGAGTAGAGAAAAGTTTGGTTCCATTTTGGCTCTAGACTTTTCTTTACTGTTTTGGTCCTCCTTTTACTCTTATCACTGAAACATAAATATTTGTTGTAAATTGTTTGTATAGTTAAATCACAAAAGGCCATCTAATCATGAGTGCTTATGCTTTTATTCTTTCTGATCTGATAATGCCTAAAGGATCCATTGTGGTGCAGTGGATCACATTTATCCAAAAGTCCACAAAGTTAATTTGATACTGACTTGCGTGATTCAAGTGCAATTTTTTGTTGTAATTAATCTAACTATGACAAATGATAAATAGGAATTCTTTACTTCATAAGCGTTCATTTAAAACACATGATAAATTACAACACGATTTTCTAAGCGGAGCTACTACCTTCTGTCTGGAAGAAAATACATTTTTACATAGGGATTCCTGGGGCGTCCATCTACTCTTGGTGGCAAATCTGTTGCTTGCAGAACATTTACTATTAACTGATGTCCCACTTTGTCGTACCACAGTTTAACCTACAAGAATCACGGTACCAGGAATCATTAATGAAAATGGAGAAATAGGCAGAATTTTAAGACTTCATCTCATTAACCACAATGTAAATGTAACCAGTTTTTTTTTTCCAAGAGCTAGTTAAGATATATTTAAATTCAATACCTTAATATTTAAGTTAGATGGAAAATATGTGGGTACATACCAATGACTTTTGCATTCACCACAGCTGAATAAAATGGCGGTGCCTGATTATCCTTATATTTTTTTAACGTACTCACTGCATCATCTTGTATCTGTGAGTGCATTTAAATCAGCATGTGTTTTAGCTCTGCACCTTAAAAGCTACATTTAAATAGTAAGCCCTGGCTGTAGCTAAATTTAAAGTTTAAATCTACCTACTCTGTTTTGACACCTTGGTAATGTTCTTACTACAAGTGTAATACATAGCTAAATAATATCTAAATGGAATAATACTGTGAAATTTTTTGAAGCTGTTGTATACTTAGAAATTAATATGATCAACAGAAAAAATATAAGAATGTACAAAACGGAGTCTAAGTACCCACAGTATATTTAATAAGCACAGCTTCAATTAGTATTACAGACGGTTCCAGGTTGTACTGTGTATCTAAATTAAAATGCATTGCTCAACAGTGTAACTCTTGACAAATACACAGCTCTTTAAATGCTTCCATAAAGAATATAAAGTGATACTGTGCTTGTTTTCTGTGGATTACTGCGTATATGCAGAAGAGTCAACATTTTCAATACCGAGGGCACAGGATGAAGAGTTACAAGGCATTTTTATGGGCTCCCCTCAACGTAAAATCCTGTGCTCTTTGTGTGTTAACACAACAATTCTTTTCCTCTGCTGTGATTACAGTGACAGCTTGCGAGTGTGTACAAAGGGTCTTAAAAACATTTGAAAGATGTTAGTCTTTACCAACAACAGACATTTCTCTTGACCTCCCAATAGACCTTGGGACTGTGGAGGGATGAGGGACCAGAACTTCACAGATTTTCATTATTAAGCCAGGAAAACCAAAACATGCTCACAGAAAGCTGCCCTGGTAGGACTTGTGGTGCGTCCCGCAGGGCTCCAGGGCTGGTCGGAGATATAACAGAAATAGAAGGCCTTTCCATCTTCTGGGATTCAAAAGAACTTGAACCTAAAAACACACGAGGAAAAATATGAACTCTCCATCCAAAATTTTGAAGAGAATTTGGTTAATCTATTAACCACTTTTCTATGAATTGTCTAATGCTTGTATTTATACACAACATATCTAGATTTATACACAGAAATGTTTTACACTGACATAGGTAGCGTGATGAAGAAGACTGTTTGGATGCCCTTAATTCAAATTAAGCCTGCCATTTTAAAAATTTGAAATAATGTATAAAAATGTACTCACAGCAGTGACAAACCATGACAAATGTTTTCAATAAAATATTACTCTCTGACAAAATTACATATCTCTCTTCCAACCCAAACTATTTTGTGATTCTATGATCTCAAATATTGGATGAATAAACCTACACCTGTTGTATGGATTATACTCCTGGTAGCCTTTCCACAGCAAGGTATGCAGGATGTGTCTAGCATGGAGGATGCTCTGGTGCCCGCTGGTCATCAGCAGTTCTCCAGCAGTGACTAATTAGATGAGCTCATAACAGCTGTAACAGCACTCGGTGGCCCTATGGGACCCTGTCCTAGGGAAGGTTTCTGGTTGCATCTCAGGTAAGGCTCAGATGAAGAAGGACTGGAACCACAGCCCTTACACACTAGCTGACACCATTCAAATGGAATAGTTAAAAAGAAAACCTTTTTTGAAGCAGAAGTTAATCTGAATGTTTTCTTGTTTAAAAAAAAGAGAATCAGGAACGCTGGACGTATGCTGGATAATGGAGGGTATGAAATCCTGACACCATTGGTACTTTTGGCAATCTCTTATACCCACTTTCTGTCTTTGGGAAGTAAATGACTGTTTTGGGCCACAGCATGTATGTCAGTACAGTACTAAGATACAGAAGGAAACAATAAAATCCTGCTAATGGTTTAAATCAGTATAGCTTTTAATCAAATCCATACTGCCTCAAATTTAACACGTAAAACAAAAATCCACTGGATATTCTCACATAAAAACCTCAGAGCCAATGCAGTCTCCCAGTGCCCATCTTTCAGAAAAGTCACAGCCAAAACGATTGTGCAGGGTACAAGACCACGTGTAGTGAAAGGAACAAGGCATGTACTCACTGGACTCTAACGGGGGGTGAGAGGTCTCAGGAATCCGTGGAATATCACTAAAACGTGAATATACACATAGTAATTAGAAACAACAGAAATGACCTTCTGCTGTAACAAATGTTTCTGGGGAACTTTTTATACAAATATGGGTCTGTTTCTGTTCTAATGGGTTGCAAGGAAAGAAAGGGGAAATATTTAAAGGCATATTTCACACTAGCATTCATGAAAAACTTACTAATGCCAACTACTACTTTCAAGGTAAGGAACTAGCAGACTTAACAATATGAGCACTGCAATGTCAATATTGTGGATGGATTCCACAGTATTTTTACGACCAGAATAATAGAGAACTTTTAGGAAGAGAAAGGTGGCAGAAGGTAGTGTAACTACGGGTGCTCAACTATTTTTGGGAGGAAAAAATAATTTCAAATAAAAAGACATAGATTAACTCACTAGTAATTTTTATATAAACGTCTCAAGGAGCTCACGGAATGAAACTGATGAACATGTCTTATAACAATTAAAAGAAAAAATTAAACAACATTAGCAATGTTTAACAAATGAAATAATAATGCATTTTTTCAAAGGCTAAAAAAAAATAATCAAGCCGTATTACAACTGGGGATGGATATCTTTCAACGTACACATACCCAGCACGTATATAGATATGAGCAAAATCAAACTGGTTAAGTCGACAGATATCTATCAAAATTTTGCCATCAGCAAATTAATTCATCCAGCAAAATTTGGATGATGCTAATTCCAGACTCTTCTTAGCAATCGTTGAAAATACATTGGGAGAGCAAGAAATACTGTTATTGTACAAATGTTAGCAAAGCAGCAGAGCAGGAAAATGAAACAAAGCACTTCAGTGAATTACATGAAAATATTTTATGTACACAAAGTAACCCAAAATTGCAAAACCCCCCATATTTCTGAAGAACTTACAAGATTTTAAGTCTAAAGCTGAGCATTTAAAATGTATTCAGGCATTTGTCTGTTCAGTGAAACACTATCTTGCGAACTCGGAAGTCAATAAAACTACGTCTCCTAGGTATATAAAAGTCACTTATGAAAAAGAAACAGACATAGAAGTCAGAAAAGCCCTTCATGTGAATTTGCTTTTCATGTCATGCAATTCAAACTTCTGATGCATGTGCTTTAAAAAAGCCTCTTTTCATCTCTCAATGTCTCTCATGAGCCTACATCTCACATCACTCTGCAAAACTATGCTTCTCCTTGCTTTGGCTTTGTAATTCAAGACTAATGGGGTTCCTGAAGGTCAGGGAAATAGAACTGCATTATTTATTCTTGAGATGACACACTAGTGCTTCACAAACATAAACAGATTATGGATGTGTTGTGCAGCAGGGCTGCTGCACAGGCTTCTTCCTCTTAACATTTTATCCCTTCAATTTCTAGGGCAATTCTCAGTCTGAAATACTTACTTAGCAGATTCATACTGATTTTACTGTTCAATACATTATTAAGTTTTCAGTGTTTTCTTGTGCTATGAACAGTTTCATCTGCAGTATAGCATTGTGTGTAACAATATCCCATTTAGGGTACATAAAAGAGGGCTCACATGGGCAAGTAGTGTTTTAACATGGGAAGTGCAACCTATCATGTCAAGTGTCATAACCCCTGGCTGGGTGGAAAAATGGTAAAGTTGAAAGTCTGTGCCAGGTAAAGGTAGTAAATTACAAGAATTATCAGAACTTTCCTAAGACTTCACACATCAAAAAAGAACAGGAAGTACAAGTTTTTAAATATATTTTTACAAACCCTTTGTAAATCTTATGAAAAACTGACAGGAACATTGGAATCTCAAACAGAAATTTCAACTAGCAACAAAATGTGTTGTTCACAATAGCAATGTTTTTTGGCAGCTTTCCCACCCACTTTATTCATCCCCTCCATATTAGAGCTTGTTCACCATCAGCAAACCTCTAAAACTTTACAATACAATGGATAAAAAGTTTCTGCGTGTGTATATAAAATTATTGCTAGGAAATCTTCTCTTCTCTCCTAATATATTTGTCTTGGTTAAGTACAGCTCCACACAGAACTGCAAGATGCAAAAAGCAAAGAAGTGCTTAAATTGAGTGTGCAACACAGGACCAATCATCAAATTAATTTCAACAAGCTCTGTAACAGTTTTGCTTTCTGCTACTGATTGCAAAATGGACATGAAATAATTCAAGGCTGTACTTCTGTCCATATTTAAACTTCTCACAAATTCAATAATCCACTTTACAGAATCATTTCTTAAATATTACAGGCCTAGAAGTAAATAACTGATGCTATATATCTATTGACTTTATCAAATGTACAAGTGGTATTTTTTAAAGTGTTTGCATTTTAATTAAATAAATTCTATAAATTTCTATACTAAAGAAATTCTATATATTTCCATTCTAAAGAAAATTCTATAAATAAACTATAATCGGCAGCTTGTTAGATAAGAAAATTAGTCTTATGTAGCTTGCTCTTACTTTCAGATTGCAGGAAATATTCTAACCGTACTATTTACAGAAACAAACTAACTAACTAAAAAAGCTTTTCAGAAGAAATAGTGACTGAAAATACTCCAAGACAGCCTAGAGAAAGCAAATGGTGAAAACAAAGAAAGAAGTACCATATCCACTTATTTAAATTAAGAACAAAATTTTGCCCTGCTTTCAGAGCAAAATCAAATGTCAGAAAAATAGCATCAGGCACAGTCCAGGAAAGAGCTGCTGACACCGAGCTTTGTCTCTCTCTGCCCTGAAAGGCAAAGATTTTGTTCAATCTTCTGCAATGTTGTACATATGACTATCTTTTATCTTCCTACGACTACATAAATTAAACCAAACAATACCATAGGTTGAGGCTAATCCGTGCAGGTTTGTGAAGGATCACTATTTTGTAAAACACAGGAACAGCTGTAATTTCTCTGAGAGCGATATTCAAGAGCTTGATCACTGAAGACAAACGAAATTCAAATGTGGTTGTAACCCACACTTTATTAGGTTGCTGTAGGGACAGAAGCATCTTCCTCTATGCCCTACAGAGTTTTCCGAGTTTCCGAGTATCTGTCCTTCAAACTCATACTCCTATTTCCAAAATGGTTCCCTCCTGTCAGAACCTGTAGATCAATTTGCAGTTTCCACTAATTACATTACTGGAGCAACTCTCTGGAGTTCAATACTGCCTAATTATGGAGCTTCAAACTCCTCACAAGCACCTAGAGCACAGCAACAGTCCCTGCACCAAGGAACTGAATCATACCAGAGGAACTACTTTGGCAATATTATCTAAGGAAACCCAAGCAAAGACAGGCAAATGAAAAAACAGGCAAACGAAAAAGCATTTGTTTTACCTGCACTATCCCATCGACCTCACCAGAGCACACAAGAGATGGTGGCTTAGTTACCATGCCAGGTTTCTTCGCCAAAAAGCATAGTGCCAGAGGATATTCTATGCTGTCCTGTGTTAACTGCCTCTCGCATTGTATGCATATTCATAGGTAATTCTTCCCCTAATATTTAGATAGCTAACTCATTAATTCTAATTTTTATAGGTTTCTTATCTACCATGTGTTGCGATCATTAGCATTAGCGTCAATTAGTTTCTATGGAGTTTTTATGGTACTATTGTGGTTACACTGTTTATTGTTACGCCTTCATCTACTAATAGTGTTACAGGTTTCACCATTTTCTCTAATAAACATCCTACAATTATCCATTACTCAAAATTACATTTGCTGGTAGATGCAGAAATCCAAACCTGCAAGACTGAGCAAATTGTTTAGACATCAATTCAGTAACTGGCAGTCATCTAATTTGAGGGCTTACAGTTCTCCCATTATTCACTTAAGACAAATTGTGTCATATTCTGGCTTTTTAGATCTAATATGCTGTGACTTTTTAAATAGAGACCATTAAAAGTGCTGGTGCATTATTTGCATTATTAATACTGAGAGATGAAAACACTTAAATTATGCAGACAAAATGTCATTTTTCAGGTCTTTCGGGAACCCGTTTCCTCACAGGAATTTTACGTTTAATGGATTACCACTTAATGCTGTATCAAGCGGCTTCAATTTTGCCGAGTCAGCTCCTAAAGTAGTAACAAAACTTTGATATACTGCATTTGTTGGATTAAAGAAAATTCCTTGTCATGAATCTGAAACAATCACAAAGTTTGGATGACAAGACAAGAAAAAGATGGGGGTGGGGGGTGTCTGGGAAATAATCCATTGATGCAAGCAAACCATTTCTCGTTACATAACACAATTTATGTAGATTATAATTATTTTTTTTAAAAGGCCTGTGCAGTATGTTCTTTTTTTGCTAACTAATACCAGGATTTTCTTTGTTGTACAATGTGTGGTATTTTATGTTCTTACAAGATGACAGAAAGATAAATCCTAATCTGATACAGTACAACAGGATTTTGAGTCCTTGCTGCTGGAGAAAAGAAATACCTTTACATTTCAAATTATATCCTCTAGAAGCTTTGGGATATTAATTTGCTCCTCTTAAAAAACCCCAAGCATCGACCCACCCAAAACCCCCTTGAACCAACAAAATGTATCAACTCTATAAGAACAGTGTTATTACAGCATGTAAAAATCTCCACGCCAAAACTCTGTTTATCTCAAAGCAAAAGCACAATGTGATGTGCTCTATTTTTTGCCTATGCTGGGAAAAAAATATGCACGCATCACCCAAAGCAAAACTTTACATTTTGTTGGTACTATCTCTGGGTGCACTTTGTCAGTGTTAAATTCACTTCACAGACTCAGAAACATCCTTTGATATTGAATGCACTTCATGTTCCGTGCCTCAGTTAAATACTGTGGCATTTTCTTATGAACTTTATTCAAAAACATGTGACTGGAATGTGGTCACCTTGCACTTCATTGTTTAAAGTTTTCTCCAATTCATAAACAAAACTAATAACAAAGTTATCTCAAAAGTGTAAGGATATGAGACATTTGAAAATATACTGATAACAATGAATGTATCTAAAGCTCATTATTTAAAATATTAATTTAGCATTTTCCTTTTATATCAGTTGTACAAATCAATTTTCAGGTTTTCTTCAATTGAGATAGGGAGTTCAAATCAGGTCCAGTATCAACATATTTCTTTTCTCCCAATTTAAGTTAAATAATAGACTTCCAAAAATGTCCTTATGGCATTTTATTTTTAATTATAAAGACGTAGGACTGAATTTGCAATTTTCAGTCAGGAATGTCTCCTAATTTATCCAACTAAAGAATGTAAAATGAGGTTTCTACTCCCCCACAGTCTCCATGTGCATGGTAATTTTAGACTAACAACCACTATTATTGCATCAGGATTTCATTTTACCTTAGAAGGGAAAGTCAAACTCATAACCGGAACTGGCAAGCAATGTTAATTTTATTTAAGTACTTTTAGTAGTGAATGCCATTGAAAAAGAAGAACTGATGCAAAATATAGATACACTTGCGCAGTATAGACAAAACCAAACATCAAAAATTAACGTGAAATAAATGTAAAAGAAGAATGATGTAGTCAGAAAGAAAATAAATAGGGTTTTTTTCTATTCTAAAACTGAAAACTTATATTTGAGACAGATAAAAATTATACTTAGAATGACATCTAGCAAATTCAAAATGAAATAATCATGAATTCATAAGGAGGCAAAAAAATTACCATCTACCTACAGGATAGAGGCATGTGGAGACTTACAGTGAGTGTACATGAACACTGGGAATGTGACAAACTACAGAGAGATTTAAATATGTACAACTATTTTAAATTAGCCAAGAGTCACTTTTTATTGTTTATCATGGGACTGTTCTGCAATATAAATGTGAATTTGCAATATATGATTCCTATTCAGTACTGTAAGACCTGGCTTAAAATGGTCCCACTAGAGTAACGTTCAGAGAAGGAGTGTAGAATATCACTAAAACAAATCCAGGGCTGATCCTGCTAATCTTATGAATTAAAATAAAATTTCTATGATCTTTCTAAGGCTTATTTGGGAGATCAAGCACATAAGAACTGTTACCACAAAACCCCAAACTTGGATTTACAATAAATAAAAATTAAAATTATAAACACAGCACATCAATGCTAACTTTTGTCAACACACATTACTTTCACATACATGAAGGTATTTTTATTTCTGCTTTGATTTTGATGACAGTACAGTTAAAGGCTAAATATGGTGTTTTCGAAATAGAGTACTGGTTTTCCATTTTTCCTTTGCTCTTCAAAGGCAGCCTGTTAAAATCCTACTAGCATTGACTTACTAAAATCCTGCAGTACTCAATAGTTACTGATGCATCCTTCTACTCTTGAATACTTGTATAAGTTATTCTGATTGTAAAGGCCTGGCATCCTGAATTTTCTCATGCACACATCCACTTGATTCACCAATTTTTCTTTTTCCAGTCAGCAAAAATCTTCTAAGTACTTTGACCGTACAGAAAAACACTTGTACTTAGACCAATGCAAAGACACAATGCTGTAAATGGCATTGAAAAAAATGGAATATACAAATGCCAACAACAGGAAGTTAATCATATTCTACTATTAAGATATAAAAATAATCAACTCACAAAGTCCCTTTAAAAGTCCCATTAGTAGAAGTTAATAACTATGCTTAAGAAGCAAGTCTTTAACCTTACCCAATAGGCCTTGAAACAATAATTTCAACTTGAGGTTCTGATTTTGATTCTAAAATAATGTTGTAAACTTCTTCATTTGTAGCTCCAGGCAAGGGTTTACCATTCCATTCTAGAACTTCATCCCCTTGAATTTAAAGAGAAGTTTATCTCATTTACATATTTTTTCACAAAGAAGTGTTAAACATTTATGAAATCTATATAATCAAATAACATTGCCCAAAATCAATTAAAAAGCTGTGCTGAAATGCAAAAAATGTTTTTGAGGCGCTATCAAGATTCCTTTCTGAGAATACAGCTACAGTTTGTACACACAGAAAATATTAAAGAAACCACTTGTGCAAACATATTAAGTATTTCCAAAATTATACAGCACCCATTATTGTGCTATGAGATGAACATCTACGATCCTTTATTAACTAGCAGTAATAAAATTTGAACACCGGTTAGTCTTCAAGAACGAACAATACAAATACTGATGTTAAGCCTTTAAAAATCACATGATTTTATTACCGTTTATTTACTGTGCATTTCAATTCCTCTACAAAAAGGACACTCCTCACTCTCTGTATCAAATGAACCAAAAATAAAAGCGAGGAGTGATTTGCTATCTCCTGAGAATGTTACAGGGAACAGAAAGGAAAACACTATGTACAAGTTACTTAGATAACTTTCTTTTTTCAGCTTGCCATTTTTGGAATTTACATAGTATGTAGATTACACTGTATTTTGGCCTTACTATAAAAAGGTGAAAATCTTGAAGTATAGTTTCTAAAGATCAGTATATACAATTAAATTGCAAGAACCATAGGGTAAGTTTACATTCTTATACCCCATCATCTGCAGCAGTCAAAACTTTACAACCACCATTTGATGCCACAAATAATGTTCATTATTAACAATGATTTTATGTTTCTCAGATTCAGTCAGGAACCCCCTTCAGTTGTTGGCTTTGCTCCTTTCTGAGAAGATCTAAGACAAATGATCAAACTTGTGCTCGTTAATAAGCCAAGGAAAACTCCTAACTAAAGTCCTATCTACCAAAACAAATGGATTCAATTTCTTTTTATGTTCAGCAATTGTCAGCCCTTTTTCCCAAACAGCCAATATTTTGTTATTTTAAGAACTCCACAGTGTATTTAAAAATTTATCCAACTTAGAGAAAGCACACTCAGTTTCTCCTGTAATTCTGAGCGTGTTTTAAAGCTAACAACTGTTATAAATTAACATACTGTTTTTCCTTACAATAAAATCTGATTTCTTTAGAGATAATTAACTTCATTTACAAAAGCATCCTGGGCATTAAAAAGAGTAAGATATAGCCAGCTTTGCAATAGCTATAACTTAATAGCAAAAACCACAGGGACATATGCTAAATTTGTAACAGTAAAAATCATGATTTAAACCAAATTTACACAGCAGTGCATCTATCACATTTTGAGGAAGAGAAAATAGGCCCAACATGTTTGAGAATCCTGAAGAGGAACATGTGAGGTGTCTGGATTGCTATTTTAGAAGTGTTAAGCAGTCAATAGAAGATAAAACAATTAAAAAAATAAGAACTGCCAAGATGATTAAATAGAAGATCATCATAGTCAGAATGCTAAATCAACAGAAGTGGCTCCCACTATTTTTACTGAAAACTAGATCCAAGTAGAGATTCAAGTGAGAAGGTACTTCTTATTCTAGCCGCTTCTTATTCTGAGCTTTCACTCAGCTTGTCCACTTCATCTTTTTGACGAACCAAGCCCTTTTTATTTTGTTTCTTTCATCTAAGATGCTCTCTATAAGACTTGCATTCTGAACCTGCCCTTGAGTAACAGACATGGAAACAGAAAGCACCATCCAGATATTTAAAACTTGGACATATGCAAAGACCAACTGGACATGGTCCTGTGCATGTCCTACCTGACCCTGCTTAAGAAGTGGGGTTGGACTAGACATCTCAAGAGCTTGCTTACCCATTTCAACCATTCTATTATCCTGTGATACACTGCTACAACTTCAGGTGAGATGAACTCCTTGGTCGTAGATCCCACTGTGGTAGCCCAGAGTTGCAGCCAGTCAGTCAAAGAGCTGTTAGACCCTTTACACTGTAGATTTTTTGGATAAACAAGATACCTGCTCAAAGCTGACTGGAGAACCTACAGGACACCTGCACTCTTACAGAGACACTTCTGCTGGCGAGGCATATATACCAGGATATCTAAGATTGCCTCTAGAAAGGAATATTAATTCATCTTGCATTCTACCCCCACTTACTGATGCATGTTTAACAGAGAGAGAGAGTTTTCAGACTTTTGCTGCAAATACCTGTGTGCATCTTTGAGAACAGGCTGGCTCTGGGTTCTCTACAGCTTCCCATTAGCCAGGTAAAAACAAGAATTAGACCCTCCCATAGTCTTTTGTTTGCTGTCCTGAACAAATCCTGGTCTCTCAGCTTCTTGTATACCACATGCTTCAGACCCCTAAGCAACTTTCTGTCTCCCAGGCTAAGCGGGTCCAGGTTGTTAGTATCTCTCTTGTACTAGAGGAACCCAAACTGGATACAGTATAGCTTCATGAGCACTGAATAGAGAGCAACAACCACCGCTTTCAACCTGCTTGTGGTAGCTCTGCCAATACAGCCCTGTATATGATTGACATTTGCTGCAAGGGCGTTTTGCTGCTGACTCATGTTCAATTTACTGTCCTCCAGATGCTCTTCTGCCAAGCCTCTTTCTTGCTGATGGGCTCCTAGCGCTGGGTTATTGTGTTCCTGATGCAGGGCGGCACATTTGACTGTTAAAATTTATGAGGTTATACTCAAAGACTAACTAGCCAAATTTTGGAGGGTTTTTACAAAGATGAGTAAGCAAGCATGCCTTCCCAACTACAAGGACACACCCATGCCTTTTTTTCGTCTTTTAGTCCCATACACCAGGATGAATAGGCTTTGAAAACCCATACAAAAAACAATGGGGGTTTTTTTTGGCCCTAAAAATATTTTTAGGAATTAAAAATAACTTTTACTTAAAATCAACATAGAGCAGACATTAAAATGTAATAATTCAGCCCAAACTGTTCAAGATTAGTGGAGAAAAAGTAACTTTCTGTAATTATAATCTGCAATTAAAACCTGTCAAACAACTATAATAACTGGTGCTATCAACTCCATGTATACTGAGAGTTGGTAAAAAAAAAAATTAACAAATGCCAAACTAAACCAGGAATTTTTTAGAGACTTGTCATCATTTTCTACTTCTTTATTACTGTTTGCTTCATGGTATTATCCTAAATTCATACAAGTTGTCATCAGAGCTTCTGGATTCTTAAGAAGGCACCACACAGACTTCAGTTTGCTAAGGCAACACTTGGAAAGTAGCTGCTTAGAGCCATGATAAAAATATAAACCACTTAGAAGTAATTTTGAAAACCAACTGCTGTGCACAGTTCTTGCTTCTTTTAGAAACTTGTAAAGTTCCAACAGCACAGTGACTTATTTGTTAGTGCAGTATGTACATCTTTATATACATGAAATATTTCAACCTCATTTTCTTGGGTTGTTTTCCACTTTAATTTGTAAAAATGCACATTGAAGATGAAACCTAATGAATTCCAATGAGTTCACAGTGCAGGTGACTAAGGTGCAAGTGAAGTAACAGTAGTTAGTTTTGTTTGCCACAATGAAACAGGTTTTAAAAACGTTTGCATTGCTTCTACAGAGTGTAACAGGCAACTCCCCAGCTAGCAAGCAAAAATTCGCCAGTTACACTCAGTCCAGACAGCAGCACTGATCAGGAGTGTCTTGTATTTTGCTCATACGTCCAAGAAATTTGAGTTAATAATAAATTAGAAATGTATGCCACTGTGGGATTCCATGATAACTTTACAGTATTGTCCTCTATTTTTAAAAAATTCTTGCATATCACGTGACCAATATTAATATAAATTAACAGCCGCATTACAAAAAGTCATAGCTAAAAGACAACGTCTTTTTTTGTGCAACTGATTGATTTACCTGCTCTGAGATGCCCAACCACATCAGCCAAGCTACCTTTCTTCACTTTGGTAATGAAGGCACCGAGTCGTCCTAATTCTGTCATTTTTCCTCCAACAACCTGGTTAATCATAAATGTGTGAGATTCCAGGCCACAAAGCAGAAATCACATCAAGCATATATATAAAGAAGGATCCATTTTCACATTATTTTAAAAATTAAACCTAAAATATTCATAAGCATATCTAATGTCAATTTGGGCTTTACAGAGGCTTAAAGACAAAAAGATAGAAAAAGGCTGTATCTGGTTGAAAAGAAATAAAATAGACAGAGAATGACTTTTTTTTTTCTTTTTGGGGAGGTCAGGAATATCCTGTGAGGAGTTTTATAATACAATGAATCAGAGGAGTGCTGGATCATTAGGTGTTATCTCCCCATGTTGCAAACACAGTAACTAGCAGGAGCTTTAATAGAGTTATATATCCAAGAAGATCCAGAAGCCTACCTGCCAACAAGGTTGTCACAAGATGTGCTACATTTATCACTAGGGACCTTCATTCATAGCATACAACAATGAAACTTGGAAAACTCAAGAGAGAAGCTCTCCTACCTACATTTCCTTCCAGGACCAACTTTTTTTCTCTCTTATTTATGTATATATAGCTTGCTGCCAGGAAAAATCAGCCTTATGCTACAGACTACTAGACGTTTAGTTGAGTGAAGCTCTTCCCATCTTCTGTGGCTATCCACTTCAAGATGGATAAATGACTGTTACCCAGGACATGACATTACCAAGCTCACAACATTTTTTCCTGATTTTATTCCCACCAGGACGAGCAGAACCAACACCCCACATCTCTGTCATGTGCAAGGGATTGAATAATCTGGCAATGGTATGTAAGGAGCAGTTCAGTGTCAGTGCCCTTTAACGTAGACTCAAGCCTAAGTGGATGTTTCACATTTTGCATCATTTCTGTTGTGCTGATCGGGGAGGTGAAGATAGAAAATTAAATTCTCTCAGTCACCTTTGGTTAAAAATACACATAGAAAGTCTCAAACTGGCACACTGTTCTCGCCTCACCAGCTTCAGAAGTAGTGTTCTTTCTCTTTAAAGTGTTCTGGCAATTCAGGGACATGAACCTAAGAGTCCACTAAAAATTACTAATTTAGGGATTTAATTTTACTGGGCTGTGTTGCCAATGTCTTCATTTTTGGGCACCAGATAAACTCAAATTTAATTTAATATAATCTCTACTATGTTTTAAAAGTTTCTTTAGCAAATTTTTGTGTAAATGTTTTGTTTTATTCTACAAAGTTTCTCTTTCCAAATGGGCATCTGGATTTTAAACACTGACCCCATAAACATTTGCATCTGGATGACATTTATGTATGTGAATTATGAGATGAATTATGTGACTGAAATGCAAACAGTAGAGCTAGAAAAGTCAGGATAACATTAGTGCATTGCAAAGGGCAGTATGTGTATATATATATCTAATTGTCTTGCAGACAGGGAGCTGAATAAACATACCCTTTTTAATCACAGTGGTCCAGGTTCTTTGTCATGAATGAGTGGAAGACTTCATAGAAGGATTAAATACATTTACATTCATATTTTATCTGTATGACTCTCAGAATTTACCAAAAATGAGGAATATATTTTTGTCAAACGACCATATAATTGGAGAGTCCTCTGATTTAATGTGTTAGACCCCTAGCTCTAAGTTCAGTGGAAGTTTCTTTGATTTACCTCATAAACCATGTAATACTTACTTTTAGCCCCAGTAATGCACCTGATTCTTTTGGCATGGTTGTTCTCTTGTTAAGAATAACACGCCCAATTAAGCGATCTCCCTCTTTAGAAGGCTGCCACGTTACTGGATGCTGTTATAAAAACAAGCAGTGGAATTAAAGAAGTGCAAACATCTTCCCATATTTAGATGCACATTTATATACCAGTGAAATGTCTGGATCATTATGTCACTCTAGACACAAACATCCTACAGATGTGTTACACATTGCACCCAAGCTTACTACTACAGTATCTGTTTGACTCTGGCTTCATTGAATATTTATGCCCACTGTAAAAAATTCTCAGCACTAAGCCTGCAGGTAGCATTATAATCCTATTCAAAGTTCAATACAATTAAACATTTAAAACATACTTTAGGCAATAAAATTAAGCATTCACTTTTAAATTCCATGCACTTAAATTATTATTCTGTTCTTTAGAATAATATACATACTATACAGCTCTATCATATGGGTTCACTACATAATAAAAATCCAAATGATCCTTTCCAACTCCAAGCCAATAGAAAAAGCCATTAATCTCTCCAAGAACAGCTTCACACTCACTGCTGTTTTTGTAGTGTGTAATGAAATCTAGTATCATGTCTATGAAAGAATTAAATTCAAGTTATAGTTCAGGCAATTTTACTGGTAGAAATTTTGATGAAATTGTCTTTCTGATTTCAATTTCCATGATCCACTAAATCAAATCACAGAATCACAAGGTTGGAAAACACCTTTGAGATCATCAAGTCCAACCATATCTGTCCTCTACTAAACCATATCCCTGAGCACCTCATCTACTCATCTTTTAAATACATCTAGGGTTGGTGACTCAACCACCTCCCTGGGCAGCCTGTTCCGATGCCCAGTAACCCTTTCAGTGAAGAATTTTTTTCTAATGTCCAATCTGAACCAGCTTGAGCCCATTCCCCCTCGTCCTATCCCCTGTCACTTGGGCAAAGAAACCAACACTAATCTGTCTACAACCGCCTTTCAGGTAATTGTAGGCAGTGATATGGTCCCCCCTCAGCCTCCTCTTCTACAGGCTAAACAACCCCACTTCCCTCAGTCTCTCAGCCTTTCCCTGGACACACTCCAGGACCTTGATGTCTTTCCTGTAGTGAGGGGCCCAAAACTGAACACAGAACTCAAGGTGCAGCCTCACCAATGCCAAGTGCAGGGGCACAATCACTTCACTGGACCTGATGGCCAAGCTGTTTCTGATACAGGCCAGGATGCCATTGACCTTCTTGGCCACCTGGGCACACTGCTGGCTAATATTCAGCCTGCAGGCAACCAGCATCCCCAGGTCCTTCTCTGCTTGACAGCTCTCCAGCCACTCTTCCCCAAGCCTGTAGCACTGCATGGGGTTGTTAAGTCCCATGTGAAGGACTTTACACTTGGCCTTGTTGAACCTCATCCCATTGGTTTCAGCCCATTGATCCAGCCTGTCCAGATCCCTTTGAAGAGCCTCCCTACCCTCAAGCAGATTGACACTTCCTCTCAGCTTCCTGTGATCCGCAGACTTACTCAGGGAACGTCCAATCCTTTCATCCAGGTCATTGACAAAGATACTGAACAGGTCTGGACCCAGGACTGAGCCCTGGGGGACATCACTTGGAACCGGTCTTGATAATTTGTAGAGAATTGTTTTTACAACACAACACCTATGCTGAACTGGAATAATCAGCAAACATTCATACTTATGTACCTCCTTTTTCCTGTTTCTTACCGAACTAATTGGGGATGTCTCCCTGCTGTGCCACGTGGCAGGATCCAGCCAGTAATAATCCAAGTCACCTGGAAGAATATGAATAGAAAGAAATGTGTAATCCCTCAAACAGAGAAACATGTATGAATGATTACTGCTACATGCATGAATTCCAATGTGCAACAGTTTGAAGAAGGAAATACAAAACCTGAATTATGATTCAAATTAACATATCAGATTGAAAACAATAAAGCCTAATTATATAAAACCAAAACCACATAATAATTATTTTTTTTTATTGTGACCTCTGCTTTGTCACAAATTGCACCTCAGAATCAGTAGTGCACTCTGACTGGTTTTGACTTTGCCCAGTCATCTTCCAAGAATGGTCCCCGATGCATCGCATTCATGCTCTTCCCTCTTCCCCCCTTCCCACCCCATGTAGCAAACACACAGCACTACAGCTAATGCTGACACAAGAAAGTATACTCCACAAAATAGGCACTTAGCTAGAGTTAAGGAAAGAACAGTTAACGTCACTCAAGAACCTGCAAAGTAGGTGATCAATACTGTGACAACAGGTACTGTACAGACAGAGAGGCATGGGAACTGGTAAAGGGTAATAGAGCACCAGGCGAAACAGCCAGACAAATAGAGCAAAGAGTGCCAACAACAGATAAGAGGCTGCAGTCTCAGTTTGCTTGGGACAAATTTATATACAATGTACATCAATAATAAATGTGTGAATTGCAGCGGTCTGGAAGCCATGAGCCCGTTGCGCCAAGAAGGGGGAACCATGGGTAGGGTTTGGGAGAAAATGCGGCAGAGTGTAACACCACAGAGAGTATACACAGATTTATGCAAAGCAAAGGAAACCACAGTTTGGCTTAATATATTACAGCTGCAGAAGGCTGAACTTGTAGCAAAAAAACTACCAAGTTCACTGGCAGTTGTCTGAGATAGAGGGCTGATGTAACTGTGCACTTCAAGAAGGAAAAGGATGAGATAGGAATTGCAGGAGGAAGAGTATCGGACAGTGCAACTCAGAGTGCAATCTTCTTTACAGAGAGGAAGGTTGCAGATGATGTTGGGAAGGACATAGGAGAGTCATGTAGGCTAGATAGACCCAACAGAAGGGTAAATGTGAGACTGACAGAGCAGGAAGAAGTCTGAAGTGTCTCTGTGCTAGAGCTATTTTTAAACAGAATATACCTGTGAGCTCTGAAACTTGGCTTTATTTCATCCCTTTGGGCATTGCCACAGTGTATTAACAAAAATGGAATAGTGGAATGAGAAATGAGAACAATAATTCTTTCTAATGCTCTCCTGTGACAAATGTAGTATGTAAAAGCTTGATCTGAAACAACCAAGAGATATTTTTTTATTTTATCTGAGAAAAGGAGGATTCTGCCATTTAGCTTAAAATGCTATTAAATACGTGAACAAACAAAATCCCCACCAAACAACAATCTAAACTATCCCATCTGAGGTCAGTTTTAGGCCCTGAAGGAAATACAGTCACCTCTCACTCAGGTTTATATCCACACCTGAACCCCACACACTTTTTACCCACACCTGGGCAGAGAACTTGGTCATTTAAAATATTCTAGTGGAATAGTTTAATAATAGTGCTTTTTTGGATTTGTAAGCAATTTGTCTTTCATGTCTTTACATTCTTATGTTCCAGAGCTAACTTTTGTTACGGAACAACTCCTCACAGGCTTTCCTAACAACGTTCCTACAAACTCTTTACCAATCATTTAAAAGCCACTGAGTAAAAAACCTACTTTACCATTGAAGATAAGTATTTATTACTAATATCCTCTGCACTCTTGATATGATCTATGCCTTCAGAAAACTTACTTTATTTATTACATACATTTTAGGCAATACATCTTCACTATTTTAGAAAACACATCTCTCTAATACTACTGTTAGATTGCTACTCTTACAAACACGCAGGTATCAAAGGGGAGCCCAAACAAAGCAGGATTCTGGCAAAGGAAAAAATACACATTTACATGAAGAATTTATTTTTTACTCTCTTTTTCTAAATATTTAGATGCTGATTATGAAATACAAGTTGTACAACTCTATAATACATAAAATCTTAAAAAGCTTACCATCTACATAATCAGATCCACAAGCTTATTTTTAATGAGCTTATTATTATCATAATAGGAGGCAGTTTGTGGTTGCATTAGCTACTGCAGTTCTGCAATTCTGGAGAGCTTTTTCACATTAAAGATCTTTCCAGTTTTATTTTTAGAAGCATTCCTTGCACCATCATACACTTCCAAATTGCAACATGAACATCAACAAATTCAGAAAGACAACTGTCACCCCAAGTGCTGGCAGTAAGCTGTGGCACAGAGTTGTTCTTCTGCCTGATTATGGCATACCCCAACCACCTCATTCACGCATCCTTACCCACCAAGTACCTACTGTAGCAAGATCCTCTCATATATCTCCTGACTTGCCTCCTACTTGTTAATCTTCCCTCCTTACCAACTACTTGACCTCGTCTGACTTTCCTTCTTCTTTGTTTTGTTGCCATTGTTCATCACATGAAGAAAAACATCTTTACTTTAAGGGTGACAGAGCACTGGCACAGGCTTCCCAGAGAGGCTGTGCAGTCTCCATCTCTGGAGATACTCAAAACCTGCCTGTGCAACCTGCTCTAGGTGATCCCACTTTAGCAGGGGGGTTGGACTAAATGATCTTTCAAGGTCCCTTCCAACCCCTAACATTCTGTGATCTTCTGTTTCCTTCGACTTCTGGCTTTGGTATCTTCTCTTCACACTGTGTATTTTGATCCCTCCTTCCTCTCACACCCCTTGGTACTAAGCTTCGTCCTCACAACCCACTCCTCCTCACACCTACATCTTTAGCCGTCTGTCCCTTTCACCCTTCCCGTCTTCAGCATTTGGTAAGTTCCAAGTCATCACCTACACCTACATCTGCTGGGCACAACCACAGTCCTTTTGCCCTCTGCTCTCAGAAGCTAAGATCAGGAACTGCACCGCAAACATGGCTGTAGGGAGCTGGAACATAGATGATATGCCAGGAATGCATTAAAGGGAGCTTTCAAATCAAAATCCTTAACTGAAAGTGATAGGTCTACAATTTGGGGAATATTTTAAAAGCTGCAAAAATGTATGAATTGGGGAGAAAAAAGTCCAGGTTCTTGAAAAATTACTGACTTCCTAAATTCCTGTTAAATTCCAGTATAAAACAGACTGCTGGCATGCAAACTTTTTGTTGAATCTACAACTGTAAAAAGGGTTTTACAACCTAAAGCACCAGCTAATGCACTTTCGTGAACAGTCGTGGAATAGAACACACAAAACATAAAGGAACAAAATCACGAAATGAACTTAAAAAATATTTTATGCCAGTCACACTGACACCATGGTCTTGACATCTGCAGTTATGTACTTTGTTACAGCTATACTTTAAAAAAAATAATTTGTCCTTGATCACTTTGTGGTATTGCTGCTTCTTTACTTAGTACCTATTTATGCCATTCTTGCACTGCCATACCCCAGAACTGACTATTTGTTTAATTACACAAAAACATTCCACTGAACTAGTATTATAGAGATCCAGGAACAGGTAAATAGCACGCAAAACCTTACAGTCTAAGAGCATAGTTTCTAAATTTCGGATTTTCTCAAAAAAAAAAAAAAAAAAAAGCCATCAAAACTCAAAACAGATCTATACACAGACTCTCTCCGCTGGTAAAAGTTACTAAAGGTAAACTAGTAAAATTAGACAAATTTAAGACATTATGGAGTAAGAAGCAAATAATTGATTTACAGCGCTAAACTGCCTTTAAACTGCTTTTAAACAATACTTTAAATTTAAAACCATGCAAATATATATACTGTACCATTATTCTTTTACTGATACATTTCTAAAACATTAAAAATATATTTCAATTTAAAACATAGTATTAAAAATGCATTTGCAGTTATAATGCATGATTTACTTAAAATCAATGGAATGAAACAATTATACATTTATAAAACCTTTTTCCCGAGGGAAAAATTCAAAACTTGTATTCTGCCAGCACTGAAATATTTTTCCTATTAACATGCTACTGCTCGATTACTTTCCACTTGGACACAGATGGATAAAATAATAAATCCATTTTAGAAGACACAAATGTGTTTTACTTCTGTGAGAAGCCTTTTGCAGTCTTCGATCAAATTTTAAGACAGGGAGTAAAACTCTAATATAAACAGCAGTCACTTTCATATCTGTAAGATATGAAAGATAAAGGGAAAGCAAAATTCACACCACAAAGAAAAAGAAAATTCTCTAAAATACTTCATCTTCAGCAGCACTACCATACCGAAAGCTAATGCTAGCATACTGCCATTTCAAGTGAAATCCTGCGCAGCTGAGAAGTGCTGGACACAACAGCCTCGTATCTCTTGCAAAGCTAAAACAGGCACAATGAATGAGGAAGTCCATTATCGTGTATGACTGGTTGTGCTGATCTCCAAAGAGTCTTGAATAACAGAGATAAAATGCCCCAAGATCTTTCCCCAAATCCATCCAGACTGTATTTAGGGACTACTGATATTCAGCGAAGAACATGCTTCTGGTATCTTGTTCAAATCCAGACACGCTAGATTTGCAGCAGTTACTTAAGACATGAAACAGATGGTCTGACACTCAGAGTCCATCAGCCATGTTAGGCACCTAATTGAGCCTAACATGCAACTGTTAATTAATAAAGTAGGTTTATCATGTAACCAGGAAACTTAATTATTTTCAGAGGCTGCACCTGAAATTTAGGCATAAACTGGTTTCCATGCATTCAGATTAGATCTCTCTA
The DNA here is from genome assembly GCA_027925045.1 of Hypotaenidia okinawae. Taxonomy (NCBI): domain Eukaryota; kingdom Metazoa; phylum Chordata; class Aves; order Gruiformes; family Rallidae; genus Hypotaenidia; species Hypotaenidia okinawae. The sequence continues at coordinate 90,271,668 of BSDF01000003.1, forward strand.
ATTAACACATGCAACAGCCATTTATGTCTTTACCTTTGTTAATTTTTAGAGTGAAATATAACTTGTGTTAAACAGACAATAAAGCTTATCAAAGACCTGGAACATGCTCTGTTATGCCTTCCAAAATCCCCATGGAACTGAATGACCACTGAAATGATCAATTGTTTCCCAAAGTAAAAATCAATAGAAGCCTTATATATATAAATGTTCAGAAAGTTACAATAAATGTAAAGAAACTCCATGTATCAGCTTGATTGCCTTGCTCCTTTATAGCCTGAGTTTTCATGAGCTAGACTTTACGTGCTATTGGTAAATGTCCTCAGCACACTGTTATTGCCATTGAAAATACCAATCTGCTGTTACAGATTTTATAGGTCAAACTGTTAAACAAGAAAGTACTTCTGTGACCAAGGGAAAGAAAAAAGATGCTAATCATTTTATCATGTCAAATAAACAATGGATGTTTAAATTGTTACAGTCAAGCTGCTAACTATAACCACATAAAGAGAAAACACGTGAGTATCCTGGCTTGAGAGACAGCCCTCACGTCTAAGAGGAGCAGAGTTCAAAAGCTACCTACTGCCTATTTATACAGAAAGCTTCATAAAAACGCTCATTATCTCCTTGCTCTTGAATTAACCCACTTCAGATGCCTACAGTTAAGAACTTAAACCCTTGCAGAACGAGGTCTGTGTTTTACTATTTACGCAGTTCAAGGACAGGCTGGCTCATGCGGTATGTGGGAAGAATGCACCGCATGACTGTGAAGTTTAGGTTTTATTTTGTACAGAAAATATATAACTGTATTGGATTTCAGTTCCCTGCTGGCACATGTCCTAAACGCTGAATGCTAACGTACGGTAAGAATCCAAAGTTCAAATAAAGATTAGTACTTCGTACAAGTGACAATTTACATACATTTAATATTCATATACTTATATAATATTTAGCACATAATATTTGGAGTACAGACTTGGACCACCTACCTGTGACCCCTACGGCTCCCAAAACTGGAGCCAGACTCCTAAATTGTTCCCCCAATTCAATATTTATTTAGGCATTTATACTTAATGATGAGATACAAAATTGCTTTTCTGTGTCTTAATTAAATTTCTGAGTAACAGAAGATCATTGAGAAAGGGTCTATGGAATAGGTTTTCAGAGCTAGATAACTGACAACCTGGGCTTATCCAGAACACACTGAACATAGAAGCTTATTTTTACTTTTGTGTTTAAAAGATAAGGACATTACATATGCTTTCTCACACAAAATTAACACCAGCATTTTATTTTGAAACCCTTTAGATTAAATACTTTATTTTTAAGTGTTAGTTACATTGTGAGCACAGCACAGGTTGATATGCTAATTAGTATTTGCAAACCAGAAATCCATAAATAATTAGGCAAGGAGTAGTGAACTCATGAAATGAGGAGTAGAATTTATACATACACTTTTATAAGAAAGCGTTGCACTCGTGTTCACTGATGGCTCCGGAAGGTTTCTCAAAAGTTATACTTAGAATGGAACCACAGAAGCAAAAAAAATCACAATGTATCCAGTCAATCAACAAACTGAGGATTTGTGAAAGTTTAATATAGACACAAGGAATGTAACAAGGAAGCTGTTCTAAGTTTCCTGAATTTGTTGGGATTTTGCTCATGAGAGTGTCTGAGTCAATGTCATTAGTTCCTTCACTCAAACACGGAATGCATCGAAGAGTTTACCAACCCTTTTCATCTAGATGCTCATTTTTATCTCAGAGACTGTCTAAAATGTTATTCTGAGGATGTCTAAGTCTTTCTGTAAGCCTAGTCTAAGAATATCCACAAAGCCCACATGGCCCTCAGAAGCATGTTCTGTAAGGTCTTCAGAAAGTGTTTTTCAAGTGCTAAAGAACATGGAGAGACTCACAGATGTGAAATATTATGTATGATGCATGAACCTCAAGTAATTTTAAAAGTTCCTTTAAAAGTTTTATTACATATATTTTGTTGATGATATCAGAAAAATTAGTTAGCACTACCAAGAACTTCAAATCACCAGGCAAAAGTATTAGCTGACTTTTAATACTGTGGTGTCTAAAGATTTAAGAAAAATTTGTTGTTTCATGACTACAGCCAAGTGCTGATCTTGCTGACTTTGATTACTCTCTTGAGTGAAGTTAATTCTGTAGATGGATGGATAGATATCTCCTTTTCAACATTTAGAACTTCTTTAAATGTATTTATTATTGCTATTTTAAAAGTTTTGAGTTCTTGTTTTGCATAATTAACATAATTTCAGCTTTGGCATCTCTTGATATTTTTGTTTGGGAACTGATGAGATTTGCAAAGTGTAACAAGGTGCCTCAAAAAGTTATATGGGCTCATAATTTTGCAGACATGGATACATAACTATCCTGTACATTGAAAGCACGACCAGCTCTTACTAACTTTTCTGCTGTTCTGAAGGAATTCCCAGCACTTCAAGTATGCCATGCTGCTCTCCAGCCCAACACATTTTTTTCTTTTCCATGCTTTGGTTTGGCTTTTTTCTTTTTCGTTTGGTTTGATTGCCTTTTAGGGAGAGGTGGGAGATAGTATTTTTAAAACACACATAAACAAAATAGCTTTCAGCTATTGTGTATGTTGGCTTTTTTGTTTGCTGGTTTGTAGCTTTTGGGTTTGGACACTTAAAACAATTGAGTAGGTGCTAATTGAGAAAGACGTTCATGTTTTCATTTTTATCTCTTTTGTTATTTCCCCCTGACAATTCAAAAAAAGATTTAGCTGAAGATTTTTTTTATCTTAGCATTTTTTAAAGGCTGAATTATGAGCAAATTATAGCTTAAAACCAATGCTCAAAATAAATTCTCCTAAAAACCCATGATGTTTCTACACTGCCAGTAGATAGGAATTTTCACAAGGATAAGCATACCAGAAAAAAACTTTAAGGCTGTGAAACAGCAGCCCGTGGCTTAGAAGTCTCATGGATACAATGCTCAGTGAGGTATCAGTACCCTGGTAGCAACTGCCGCAAAGAAGGTGACCAAAATGGGCTATGGTTAGATAGGATTCTTTAAACACATATTTTCTCCTACCATGGGGAAAGAAGAAAGGCATTTCTGCTCAGATATAGAAGGTAATGCACAGTGTTTATAAAAATGCTGATAGAAACAACAGTAACAGTAACTTAAGTGTTTCTTGTTATCTGCAGGACCACAGGAATGGGGAGATTGACAGCGAGCCTTTCTGTTGCTTGTCCAACATGCATATGCAGAATCAATCACACAGACCCTCACAAGTTACTTGAGGAATAACACTATATTTTGTAATCAAAATTAGGATTCCATTTGTTTGAAAATTGGGGGAGATAATTAACCTCAAATATCACAGTGAACAGGAAAGTCTGAGGAGGTAAAAAAAGCTCTTGGTTGTCCCAAGCTCCAGGACTGTGCAAGGAAATACAGCAGCAAAGAAAAAATCACTTCAGCTGTACCATGATGGGTACCTACTCCAGAGCACTAAATCTGGAAGATGAGCCTGGTGAGGGTTTGGGGGTTTTTTGTTTAGTTGGTTAGGGTTTTGTTTGTTTTGTTTTGGGTTTTTTTTTTAAAGTATTCATCAGAATCTTCCATTATGCTGCCTTTGAGGATAATAAGGTTTTAAAGGCTTTCATTTCTCCAGTTAAGAGGGGAACACTGCAGTAAGAATCCTTGGAGTGCACAGTGAGAGATCACTGACACTAGACAAGGAACCAGCAAGTACTTTTGGAGCTATGTTTCCCACCAGTAGAGAGGAAATAGTTAAGAATGTGAAAGTGAATAAACTTTGTGATCTTTAAAAAGACAAGGAAGATGAGCAGAAGAGAAACCCAACACCTTTATACCAAAAACCACCCCCCAAAACCAAACAAAACCCCCCAAAACACCTAACACCAAAACAAAACACACAAAACCTCACAGAAAATAAGAAAACAGCCATGACGGCAAATGGAGTCCAGCAGTCATGGAAGCATTTAAAGAAGTAAAACCAACATCAGAAGCCCAACCAGCCTAATACAGAGAGAGGAGAAATACAGAGAGAGGAGAAATGCAAAGACTGAACAGCTAAGTCATGAATGTTTTATTTTCTAGAAGATGAACAGTCATTGGAAAGTTGCCTATCAGTGAGGACCAGGAAGCATACAAGACAAAACTAGAAACACACAAAATTTAATGCCAACAACAAAGTGTTAAAAAAAAAAAATCGAGATCATTCTGCACTGGTACTGCATATCTAGTGCCAAGTACTTGCCATTCTAGAACACTATAGAAAGAGTCTGTTACCATTTGGCTCAACTACAACAATACATGTCATCTGGGGTACTTATGGACCTGCCTGAAGCTCTTTCACTGCCAGGAACAGCTATTTCTTGAGAATTACTGGAGTATGTTTGCAGTCCCACAAAACTTGCAAAGGTCAAACACAGTACATATTTTTAAAGGAGAGCGGAGAGGAAGAAGTGCTAGAAATTATATAGACCTGTCATCTTACTATCAGTGCTTGAAAAAAGGCTAAAACAAAACAAAACACCTTCAAGATAGTAAGTGAGGAGATCTAAACAACTGAAGTGTCAATAATAAATTAGCTCAATTTCATTTCCTAACACTGCAATAGGTAACAAACAGGAGATGTAAAATATCTTCAGCTGAGCAGGAGTTTTGTTTATGATTCTGCCACGTTAGAGTCATATCAGAAGTGTCTAAATAAAGCTAGCATAAGACGAACAGCAATTGAGAAAAACATATTCTAAACGTAAAATTGGCAAAAAAAACCCCAAAGCAGGGTCTGTCATGTTTGTCTGGGATATAGTAATAGTCAATACTGCCATTACTGTTCTAGATAATAAAATAAACAGATTAGTAGGAGAAAGGAATGGCTAATTAATGTAGTCCAGGAATGGACTTCAAATTTACCCATACAAACTTGAAAAATTAACTGGAAAAAAGTGGACCCAGTTCAGAATGAACAAGAAAATGGCTCCACACTTAGTCCAGAATAAACATGTAGAAACAGGGAAAGGCATCAACTAGTTCAAGACTAGCTGTGCAGAAAATGATGTAGTAGATATCATCTGTCACAGTGGAAATAGATGATAGCACACAAGTCTGTCTGCTGTCTGAAAATCCTTACTCTCACACTCAACGAGTTAGGAGTGGCCACAGACGAGGCTCAGGTGCCTTCCCTACTACTTGCCACCAAACACCTCCACAGGTCAAACGTGTGGAGAGCTCAAGGTTTTGGAGGTAGTGATTTTTGGTTTTACCTTACTCTGCATCATGGTTTGTGTTCTGGGCGTCTTGGCACCTAACCAACACTGTAACACAAGTGACCTTGATGACAGCTCAGTCTCTCAGGTTGTCTCCTTGCAGCAAACAGTTTAATTTTCAGAGTGGATTATTTAGCTTAATCAAAGTTAGTCATAGTTATGGAAGAGAGAAGAGTTAAATTTCGTGGCCAGAGATGGTCTGGTTTAATAGTCCTTTGTAACTCTACAGTCTATTACACAAAAAAATCAAATGCTTTCAAAAGAAATAAAACTGGATTGGGGGATCTGAGGCTAGTGTGTTTTTAAAATATATTTTAGGTGTACCAATACCATGCTGTTCCAAAGGCTGGAGATTTGTTGCTGCATGCCACTGGCCACACAGCACAACCTTGAATCTAACCTGGCCTTGAACACTGCCAGGGAGGGGGCAGCCACAGCTTTTCTGGGCACTGTTCCAGTGCCTCACCACCCTCAAAGTAAAGAATTTATTCCTCATATCTAAACTAAATCTACCCTCCTTCAGTTTAAAGCCATTACCCCTTGTCCTATCACTACATGCCCTTGTAAACAGTCCCTCTCAATCTTTCCTGTAGGCCTCCTTTAGGGACTGGAGGACTGCTATAAGGTCTCCCAAAGTCTTCTCCAGGCTGAACAACCCCAACTGTCCAAGAGGTCTCTGGAAGGCAGTTTATGGCTGTCTACCACAATGAGTATGCTGAAGAAGTAAGAAGAGTTTACCTTGATTATGTAGCTACTATCAACGTATTAACTGTGAGAGAGAATGCAAGGCTTTGACTTTTAACCAACAGTTTTATCCAGTTTTGTCCTTTAAACTCCATGCAGAGCTAAGGTTGACCCATTGTCTCTTCTCAACCTCAGCAACATTTCGTTTTCCTGATATTTCTACTGCTCTTCCAGTTCCAGCTTTGTTATTATTGCTGTTCCACCCCATTTTCTCCATCGCGTCTCAGTATACTTTTATTCTCCCCTCAGTAAACTTCTATTCTCTAAACTCTACTAAAATGAATTAATTTCACAGATGGATTCCTTAAAATATGTTAACTAACACAGCTCTAATATCTGAGAGGGTATAACATCTTTCAGCATCTATTCTACCATACAATCTTTAGGTTGATTCACTTCTAGCGAAAAAATTACTTTTCAAAAATGACTTTAACAGACAGTGCAACACATTGCATAAATCCCTGTGGGATTTGCAATTGTCCATCTATCCTCTCACTTTCTCCTGTGATCCTTTAGTGATTTAGCCAAGGACCATATTCAAAATACAGATTTTTGTTTTTCCTCCCCTAAGGAGAGGGCTGATGTCCTTCCCTCAGTCAGAAAGTGCAATGCATCAGTATGATGATGCAGAGATAACACACAACACAGCCATAACTGTGTATTTTTTATTGGTTTTGTTCCTAGTAGTAGTAGTACCATAACTGTATGTTATGCTAAGCAAAGTTTCCTGTTCTGTGTCTATGCATTTGATTATTTTCCCCAAAATAACATGCAAAAATAAAAGTAACAATCTTCTTTCATTCTAAACTTGCTAAAGCTACTGAAAACAGCACAATTCAGGAGACTGAGGACACATCAATTGTCTTCTGCTAAAAAGAAATAATAGAGGAATGATTATCTGTTTCCTGAAGTAAATTTCTAAAGTCATTATCCATGACTTCTCCAAATTGTTAAACAGTAATAATGGAATCAGAATATTATTATTACTTTTCAGAAACACATCTATATTTTGATATGTGCTTTCAAAATGCAGGTTTTTGTTTAAAAACACATGCCACATATCATCCCTAATGTCAAATTATATTTGACACACAAGCCGTCAAAGTATAAACATAACTGAAACAGACTTACAAGCAAAATGGTTCCTTATTCCCTGATTAAACTCTGTATTTCCTACGATTAATACTCTACATTCAGAGGACTCAATGTCTCCACTCAAACCATACAGTTAAAGAAATGTTTATGAAAAGATACATTTTTTAAAAGAACAGTAAATATAAAATATATCTAAAACCTCAGCACTGTATAGCCACTTGTTTACCTGTCCCTGAATGCAACGTATGGAGCAGAAACTGAAGAAGCCCAGCAAACATAGCAGCATCAGCAAAAGAATGGTTAAAAAGCACAACTGGCATCTAGTAGGTTGCCGAATTCCAGGCTGCAACTGTAGGAAGTAAAAATCCACTTCAGTGTGAAGGAGATGATATAAAAGAAGTCCCTAAGGTCCTTGCGTCCTGATTCTAAGCCAAATTATTCTGCAGCATCAAACATTCAGCACCGGTGACACCAAACGGGGCTATGAAGCTCTTGTCATCAAAACAAATCTCTGCAGTGTAGTGCAAGCATCGATTACTGCATTAGTTCGTACACGCTTGCTGCAATGACAAGGAGTTTCAGTCTCTAGAAGGGGTTAATGATTTTAGAAATCCAGAATTAACAATCCTCAGGAACATGGGGGAGGGGGGAGGAAAGCTCCTTCCTCTCCAGATAGAACAGGAAAGAAGTTTCTTAAGTGCTTTTAAGCCAACAGTAGACACAAGCTCAGGTACCTAAGTAATCGATACCACTTGCTGCAGTTATTATTGATATTCAGCAGCCGTACACTGAACAAGTTTTAATGAGCTGCATAAACCAAGTAACCCTGTAAAGCAAACGGGGCTGTTCGAAGTTACGTAAAACTTCCCAAGGTGCAGATTAACAACACTGAAAACACCATTTTTTACAAATTAAGGGGACGATTTAATACTTTTTTTCCTTACATAACAAATGTCTGCATGGAAATGTAGTTTTACATATCAAAAATATATTCTAAAGAAAGAACTGGAAATAATATTTTGTATTCCAAACTACATATTAAGGAAAAAAAAAAGCAGAACCTGTATAGTAGCATATTTTGGAAAGCCAGATGATTAGAAAATTACAGCTAAGCAAATCTGCGCTAGAATTTAATCTAATTCAACCATATCCAATCCATTCAACAATAAAACTACTTCTTTGGCAGTGATAGTAGTCCTCTGTAAAAATACATGTTTCTCCGCAGCATATGGAGATACTGCAGGACTTCAGAACTACAAAACCCCTTTCTGTTTACAAACTAAAATGTGAGAAAACAAAAATTGATGAACTAACCTATTTAAATTGCCATTCAAAGAGAAGCTTATAAGGACTAACATATAAATAATTAAACTAATGAGACCTTACAGTTCTTTTATCTTTAATAATACAAAGACCTATTAGTAATAATGAAAATACACTTTTAATCAAGTTATTTCCCTGTAATTCTGCATCACACGATTGAAACCATGTACTGAATACTGCCTTTCATACACTGTCTTGCCTGTAAGTCAACTGCAAAAGCCACAGCTGACATTCCAAGTCACTGCTGACTTTCAGCATCCCAAGGAGCACAGTATTAGCAGAAAGACAACACTACTGTCTACACCTGCTTTTTTCACTGACCTGTCCTTGTTAGGAGATGATTCTTTGGAGAAAAACAATGTCCAGGTATTATATACACCCAAAGACAATGCTCATCTGGACATCTACTGACCAGGGAACATACACCCAGATTTCTCCTAAAGCTGGATAACTCCTTCTTGCAAAAGGGACAAAAGACAGACAATATCAAGTACCCATTACTTTCATAGCACATCTGTTCTTCCACTGATCCACCTGCAATTCTCCTTGAAGGACCTCCTCCTGTTCTGCCAGGGCTGGTGTTGAGGCCGTTGCTTTATTTTTAGAACGTACCTCACCCGGATCCTAAATACCCTCTGCTTGCAGCACTACTAAATGAGGCCAGGGATTTTGCCAAAACCCAACTCAACAATGAAAAACATTGAGTCCCTACAACCTCAGTACATTTATAGGAGACTGCATTGTATGGGGCTTGTTTTCTGACTCTTTTAAACGTTTCTGTCATTCTCCTAGCATGCATCTGTTCGTGAAAAAAAAGTAAACTGTTTTCCCAAATGTAGAGAGGTTGTTTGTGCCCCACTATGTCCCACTGTGTTGTTGAAGCTGTCACTGCTTCCCATTCCCCTACGAGTCAGAACACGCAATGCTTCTTCATCCCCCCACATCAGGCAGTCCTCGACACCTCTTTTACCCACAGCTCTCCCTGGTCAGGAGATCTGCCCACCCTCTGCCTAAGTAGCCCTGTCTAAAAGCTTCAGCTTTAGATAGCAGAGGTGTCTGGTATATTTGCTGAGAAGTAACAGAGCAGAGGAACAACAGAAGAATGTTCTGAGGTCAGAAAGGGCATTTTGTAGGACAGGACAGTGCCATGAACCCTAGCGTGCACTGCACAGCCCCAAGGATGGCTTTCATTCCTTCCAGCCCTACTCAAATCGAGCCTTTCTGGATGCCCCAAAGGCCCATGTGACAATTTGAGAATCAAGCACTGAGAGTTTACTTACTTTTGCATCCCTTTAAGAGCAGCAAGGCTACTGGAAAGTAACTTGCAATCTGGTTACCATTCACTTGTCCTAGTAAAAATCTGAAACTATGTTACAGCACTTTCCACCTTTGCTTTGGATACTATTGCCTAAGCAATCTCAGAGGGATTTTATACTTGCAAATTATTTGACTGTCCTTATCCTCTGAAGCATACTACACCATGCATCTGATACTTTGACATCATATTTCAGCTTCTTCATAATCTTCCTGCTAATAAATGCTCTAACTCTTTATCTATGATACTCCTGCATTCATAAAACTTTCTAATATCCTTTAAATAGAATGAGATTGTTCAACCTCTCTTAAGATAGGATTAAGTGCTGTGTTTGGTTAATTAAGACACTTTTGTTCTCTCTACGCTTATGCAACATCACTGCATCTTCTCTTCAGTAATGTATTGCTCATTTAAGAGGACTGTGTATTTTTCAGGTTCTTTGGCAAAATAGTTACAATTTTGCAAAGACAGTTGTTGACCACTTATCATTTACAGGAGGAAGACTTATAAATATACAAAGACATATATCCATACATACAGAAGTGATTTTCTTTCCAACAGAGCGACATAGCAGAGCCTGTCACTTTTCATAATTACTGAGAAACACCAGAGGTTAAGAACTGAGATGACTGTGGTAAAAAGGACATATAACTCCGAAAAGGAATGTCTGCTCTCCCATCAAACTTGTCAGAGCTCATCAGTGTCCTTTTCCATTCAAGCATGAGCACATTCTGTTTATAATCTTGGCCAGCTGGCAAAAACCAAAAGCACCAAAGCAAAAACAATGTAGTCACAGCAACAGAGGGACATACCGCAGCTAAGAAGTTTGGCCTTTTATTTAGCTTGTGTAAAATCAGTGTCATGCTGTCATTACTCCACAACTTTTGGTCCAAACCTTTATCCGAACCAAGCGTTTCAAGGTGAAAGTAAAATAACTTGGCATCTGTCTGAAAAACAGAGTGTAAACCTGCACATCAGAGCAGGCTACGTTGTGCGTCCTACCAGCATCCCAGACAAGTGGCTTGATGGCATTGTTCCCAAAGGTCCTTAAGGGGAGTTTTACAGAACATCAGACACCATTTTGCAGCAGACTAGAAAACTGCTGGAAGACAGAAGGGCAGTGCTGCATAACCAAATGACAGGAACTCCTGGAAGCACCCAGGTATGTGAGAGAGCCAGTAAAGTAATACCCCGTTTTCTATTCTTCCTGTATCACTTGTTTCAAGGCTCCACTGTCAACTGTTTAGTACCGTGCTACCACCAATATTCTGTTTCTCCATCCTCCAGTCCTGAGTGACTTGATTGCTCTTGACTCATCTGAGGAAGATGGTAATGACAGTGAAACTGGAAAAAGACAAGAATGCTCACACTAGAAAATCTACACTGGGCCTTCAATCCCACAGATGCAGTGGCTGAGATCTTTGCTATCCAACCTTCACGATCCACATACATCACAATAATTTTTCAATGTTTTTATCTTAGTTACTTCATCAATTAAAAAATCCAGCATCTCCTCAGCTCGATCATTTTGATAATTGGCCTTGACCAAGGAGGACCTTACTGACATCAAGACAGAGACCACTCAGTGCTGCACTGTCAGATACAGAGATGATTTACGGACTTCCTCTGACACCTCAGGATGATGAATTGACCTCTGTATGATAAGAGATTTTGTGGAGTGCTTTTCTTTGTGACTAGGGCAGTACTTAACAAATTAACTTACAATATCTATAAAAGACCTGCTGGATAGCCTGTTCTGCAGCTAAAGTTGGTCTTAGCCAAGCCCTAATTCAAACAATTTGCTCAGTCATTCAATCCCTAACCAAAGCCAGATGCTTTCAGTGAAATGGTGATTGATGTACAGATACTGGCTTCTCAATTTACTGACAAACAGTATCAAAATATTCTTTTTGTTCCAAACTTTAACCATTATTTCCAGTTGTTGTGTTAGTGTCTCCGTAGAGATAGCTTTCTCCCCACTCTCATGCCCTACAGCACGGGGGATGTGGAAGACGCTAAGTCAAAGTCTCTTCCCAGCTTGATGCAGGGTAAGATGGGATGAAGTGGTGGTATGACAGCACTGCCTTTGATAGTCAAGCTACAGGCTTGACTTCTGAACTCACAGAATCAAATTACTTAAATCAATTCAATGTTAGTACCTGTAGGAAGACATTGCAGGCAGTCTGAGTTTTCATGCCAAAAAAGAAGCCAACCTGACCTACAGCAAAAGTAGGAGAATTAACCTATGGTGACAATGTCAACACAGCTTCTTAATTATTTTAGCCACATCACCTTACCATAATTCCATAAGCAAATTCTTTTTTTTCCCTTCCCAACCTCTTTTTTTCCCACCAATTACAAAACATAACAAAAGACAACACATATCTTGAACTGATTTGTGTACAGGCTGTGCTTGAAAGGTTATACAGCCAAGGGTGATTGATAGATATCTAATTGCCACTAGTTCATTCTATCCCTCTAATTCAGGACATCTTTGACAACTTAATTCACATTCACTCCCTTTCTTTTTGTTAACACCTAAGTCTGTGTAGATGTGGTTTAATTTCCAGTTCCCCCTGCAAATCAGATGCCTCCCAGATCCTTTAATTCTAAATATTTCAGATCTAAACCTAGAAATTAGAGCAGCAGTACCACACGTACTGACTGTTTCAAAAGGTCAATCTCTATCAAATTGAATTCCCTATTACTTTAAAAATGTTAAAATACAATTTAAAAACCCCACCAACCCCCCACCACGTATCTAAATGCAGTGTTTCGGAGTAACCATGTTGTTTGTTTAAGCATTGCCAGAAAATTCTTTCCTAATCCTTTTAATAATTTTCTAGGTCAAAGTAAGATTAAGTCCATCACAGCACAGATAACGGATGCCTGACAACAAGCCTTAAATTAATATCATTATTTATTGTCATAGCTTTTTTTTTTTAAGGGAAAGGGATGATTAGAATTTTAAAGGATAGATTAGAATTTTAAAGGATAGATTAGAATTTTAAAGGAAACATTTCTAGAAAGAACTTAAAATGTAAATAGTACAATTTTTTTGTTTAAAAAAATATATATATGCTCACTGGCAAAAATTATTGTCTAAGTGTGTCCTTTCAGTGGCTTGTAGCCATTCCCCTAAGAATTGCCTAGCAGTGAGATTTGAAACTAGGTAACAGGAACAGATTAATTAACTTTTAGTAGAACTGATTTCAGAGCAACTTGTTCGTGGAAAAGACCCCACAGCAGCACAACTGGATGTATTCCTAAGCGTTCAGTTCAAAGCCCATTCCCAGGGGGCTGTTCTGCCCTCCCACAGACAAGTTCCTGCTTAAAGACCATGAGGACTCCACTAGCAGTAAGTTTGTAACACCTGTCCTATGGGAGATAACTGAACCTACTTGGGAATGTTCACAAGGTTCAGAGTGTTAGGTAAAAACTGGCAGAAACAGCAAACACCAGAAATTTTTGAGAATCTACCCCTATTTAAAACCAGATTTGTGAGTTGCTTTAGTGAGGTTTGGTTTTATCTGTAAGTTCAAGTGGTTTTATCTGTAAGTTCAAGGCACTTCTATATTATAAGTAAAATAACCTGTACAGGATACCAAATTACCTGGTCTCCCATGTGTTTTGATGTAAACGTACATCAACCCGAGCTGAGGTAGAGCTCTGGAGCATGACAGGCAAGAACCAGCATTATACCTCTGAGTGTCCAAGGATTTTAGGGAGATGGAGAAAAACTGGCTGTTCACCAGCCCTCAGCTTACACCACTGATTAGCATTCACTGCCTGAGCGAAGGTTTTTTGCTCATCTCACAAATCAGGTGAGAACTGCATGAATAAAGTGCACAGGGGTTAAAGTGAGTCAGCTGAGGAGTATGTCTCTGCACAGCATGAGCTCCCTGCTCTGCAAAGCTATCTGTCACTCCTACCCCAAACTCACAGGACCTTGGTGCCAGGATTTGCAATTCCCACCTGAGATGTGGGAGCAGGGCTGACGCACTCCAAGGACTGTTTCCAGCTGCTTCAAGTGCAGCATTTCTTCTCCTGTGGCACCTGGTGGTACTCTTTAATGCAGAACAGTCTGACTTTCAAATACTTTACAAAGGCAAAGAATAAAAGAAAAAATGGCAGAGTTTCATATTCACACATAGGTCTATTCACCACCTCTAACACCGCTCTGGATCGGTACCCTGCAAGCACACATCGTGACACCGGGAGTATTTAAATTGAACATATGTACTGGAAAGCACACATACCTTCTAGTAGTGCACACATTCTACTTCATATTAGAACCTAATGAAGTTCAACAAAAGCAAGTGTAAAGTCTTGCACCTGGGAAGGAACAACTGTTCGTATCAGTACAGGCTGGGGGATGACCTGCTGGAGAAGAGCTCAGTGGAGAAGGACCTGGGGGTCCTGGTGGGTGACAGGTTGGCCATGAGCCAGCAGTGTGCCTCAGTGGCTAAGAGAGCCAATGGGATCCTGGGGTGCATCAGGAGGAGTGTGGCCAGCAGGTCAAAGGAGGTGATCCTCCCCCTCTACTCTGCCCTGGTCAGGCCCCACCTGGAGTGTTGTGTCCAGTTCTGGGCTCCCTGGTATAAAAAGGACAGGGATCTCCTGGAGAGAGTCCAAAGAAGGGCTACAAAGATGATTAAGGGCCTGGAACATCTGAGAAAAGGCTGAATAAGTTGGGACTGTTCAGCCTTGAGAAGAGAAGACTAAGGGGGGACCTAATTAAAGTCTATAATTATCTTAAGCAGGGGATGCAGGGGAAAATGGCCAGCCCCTTTTCAGTGGTCTGTGGGGACAGGACAAGGGACAATGGCTGCAAGTTGGAGCATAGGAAGTTCCGCACCAACATGCGGAAAAGCTTTTTCCCAGTGAGGGTGACAGAGCCCTGGGACAGGCTGCCCAGGGAGGTGGTGGAGTCTCCTTCTCTGGAGATATTCAAGACCCATCTGGACACCTATCTGAGTGAAATGTCCTAGGGAGCCTGCTTTGGCAGGGGGTTGGACCCGATGATCTCTCGAGGTCCCTTCCAACTCCTACAATTCTATGATATAAACATCTATGCATATATTCACATGCATTTATGCCCTCCCCCCCCAAAATCTCTTCTTACTGATGTCACAAAACTACAGTAAAACAAAGAATATGATAGCATTAATATTCATTATTGTATGTTTTCTGCTCCTGAAACTACTTTACTGCAGCATTTCTAAAACAGATAACACAGCGTGCTTCTATTAAACAGGTGTTTCTTATGCATTAGGTCACAGCAAAAAATAGGCTGGAAGGAAATGTGCTTTGGGTAAGTGGGAAGAAAATATGTAACTTTGCCAGAAGTATCAGCAAGATTTCTTAAGCACCAAGGTACAAAGTCCCCAGTAAATGTGTATCTCTAAAGTTTCCCAAAACTGCTGAAAATCTGGGTCATGAGTGAATATTTCTTGCTATGCCTATTTTTTTCTGAGGCTAGGACTCAAATCCATGTAATGATAACTGCTTCTGTAGCGCTATACTTGTCAGTGTCATTTCCATACCCAGAATACATTCCTTATACAGTCTCTGACAACGAACCTGGGGGACAATGTAAAAGTGCCTGGGGAAAAATGCACACGGAGATAAGGTCTGGAAAAGGTATTTAAATTACAGGTTCATGTAGGAAGGTGTGCCCGCATTTCCAGGCTCTCCCTGTGCTAAGGGAGAAGCTGTCCTGCATAAACGGACCCGGATCGATAAAAATCAGATTTGACTGCTCCATCTAGCGGCTCATTAAGTTCGTCTTGGACGGTTAAGAACATGTGGGCTAATGGGTTAAACAGAGCCTTCTGTGGCGCTCACCCCTTCTCAGAGCAGCACAGCAAAATAAATTCGTGGCGCTAAGCTCTGGTAATAGCTTGACATAAAAACAGTCTCTGAAAGGGAAATAAAATTTCATGAAAGTTTAATATTCTTAAGCCCATAAAAGTAACTAAATATTTCTACATTTTTAATTACTAGCTTGTTTATTCTATTTAGTTAATAAACTGTAATAAGAACAGCAAAGCTTTAGAAATCATTCATTTGAATTTACAGTTGAAGTTACATTCATATGAGTTTCCATTTCCAGTGAAAAGATAACTTACACTTTTAGTAAAAAAACCCCTCAAATTAATAAAAAGCCAACTATTAAAACATACACGCTGACTCTTACCTAAGAGAAACAAATTTTAAAGCTTAGGTCGGATTCAGAAATCCATTTCTAGTCTGTGAGGGATATCTCCCAAACAAAACTAGAGGACCACTGATTTTTAAAGGGAAAAAGATGCGGGTGCCCTCAAGTCTGCCCAAGGCTAAGTTCTCCCAGTGGCAATTCTCAAACATAGCGAGAACTTACATGCTTTAGAAAACTCATATAATAACATGACCAAGCTGCTTTAAATAGAACATTTTTTCCAGCAATCATTTTGAGGTTAACTACTTAGAACAGAAGCTCATATTGCAGGGGAAAGAATTACCAAATTGAGGACTAGGTTTCAAAAAATGCAAATTTAATTTCTAGAAATTAATGTATGCAATGAAATCATAAAATACATGTGAATTAAAACCAGATAAACATGTGATGTGCTTCATTTCTCCTTGCCACATGTCTGAAAACATTTTGTCTTAAATTACACATATGTCTGAGAGGTAGCCCAGGAATACAATCATTTTACTTATTCCTCTACTTCCTTTACTTATTCCTCTATTCCCAAAACCAATGTCAATTTAGGACCTTCTGTGCATTCAAAACCTCTACATATGGCAGGTTAAACATATGCTTAAATTCTTTATGGATCTGCTTTTATAATTGCAAAACAATCCCCTGGGGTCCGAGTCCAGTGTGCAATACACATTAAGTTAAAGACTCTTCAGTGTAATGTTCCAACAGCAGCCCACCTTCCCTTCAAAGGCATTATTTGGATCTGGGAAGTTTAGATGAGCCATGCTGCCCCTGCATGTTGCCCAGCTTGCTCAGTGGACCAAATTAGATTTGGTCCAACTTGCATATAAGGTGCAGAAAAGCCACAGGTCACAAAGTAAAGAATGCTGATACTTGCTTTTCTAAAATAGAAAAGGTTGTGTTTACAGACAGGAAGCAAATATGAAAAGAAAATATTCTAAATAAAATGTATTAGTAGAAGTTGCTTCATGGCTGGAAAGCTTAAGAAAATATTTAATACTGAGGGTCTAAAAATATTGCTGTGAATATGCATTGACTGAGTAGCATCACAGCATTTCTGAGACAAATACCTCTGAGGTTGAAAGTGCTAAACAATTAGAAAACTCTCCATGTAGTGTTTTTGTAGTCAGTCAAGGGAATGAGCTAAGGGACTCATACATGAGAAGGAGATATCTTTAAGAAGCTAAGCATGTACAAATGCAGAGACTGCAAGTGCTGGAGCACCTCAAAAAGTAACTAATTCAACTTTCTTAACACTTAGAGCAATCTAGTGTCTGCAGAGGAAGTTAGGTTATTAGGTTAGGCTAGCAACACATAGATCCTAGCTATCTACTACATGCATTAGCCAACAAATAATCACTGTTGCCTTACATTTTATGTATCCTGCTTGCAGACTTCCTATTCTCACAGTGAACTTATGCAAAAAAGACAAAAGACACTAACAAACTGAAAATAGAACTGTAAAACTTCCCTGTCCTTATGCTTCTTCAAGCTGAGGGGCAAGACAAAACAAAAGCCCTATTTATCTTTGAACTAAAACCTTAGGAGAGTCCTCTACTTAGATCAGAAGAGCAAGGTGAACAGCGAGCAGAGCCATTAAGGTGTTAAAAACTGTGAGGGAGGGCAGTATCTAATAAAAAATTAATAGACCAGCAAGGTCCTATGCACACAACCATCAAGCTGTCATATCTTTCAGTGGTGGATCCATCAGTCAAAAAAACAAACAAAAACCCCACACCATAAAAAACCCAATACGCAACTGAAAAAAGATGAACCCAATAGCTGAAAAACTTTGTAAGGTCTGGAAATGTGAGGCCAGGGGGTGTGGGGTGTTACATGAAATACCTCCACAATGTCTTTATAAGTATGTATACATAAGTAGCAGTATACATACATGAATCACTTTGTTACCTGACAGGAAAAGCAAGCAGGCAAACAAAGGGTCAACCAGCTGATAAACAGCAAATTAATAGGTAGTGAGTACAGGAATCTAGGCTTAATTGAATCCCTTGTAGTAGGCAAGTTAGCCACTAGAGAAAGAAAGAGTGTTGGAGGATGCTTGATAGTAATCTGGAATTCTGCTGGATGCTGCTAAATGGAACGGTAGTACCTAATACATCATAATAATACGTCCTTGCATTAAATAAGCATACTATTTTATCATCATCAAGGCCAGCTGGAGTCTTGGTCATGGACTGAAACATCACCAATTTAGGCTCTGTACAGACAAAAAAAGAAACCCCTGACTCCACTGAACTTGAAATTTAAGGGCAAGGCAAGAAAACCAGCAGACAAACAAATAAGCAACGCTGACTACATTTATAACAGTGTATTAGATAGTGTCAAGTGGACTGTCTGTCTTGCTCTATTGTTAGAGTAACCCTTGGAACAGTAGTGCTCAGGGTCAGTTAGCACTCTCCCATTTATTTCCAGCCAGGAGACAGGTAGATTAAATCCTAAATAGACAATTCCCATGCAGCCTTTCTCTTTAGGAACATAAGAACTTCATCATATGCAAATGCTCCATGTTTCATTACTTGGACAAAAATGTCAAAAGAATGGGTCTTTCATCTACTAGTACAGGAAACACGTTGCCCAGAGAAGCTGTCGCTGCCCCCTCCCTGGCAGTGTTCAAGGCCAGGTTGGATGGGGCTTTGGGCAGCCTGGTCTAGTGGAGGGTGTCCCTGCCCATAGAAGGGAGTTGGAACTCAATGATCTTTGAGGTCCCTTCCAACCCAAACCAGTCTGTAATTCTATGAATCTATGAAATACATCCAATGAGTCCATGCACATTTGAAACTATAAGTCTTGTGCTTGGTATTGCAGGTGAGATGGAGAAAAGAATCAATTTCAGTGATTCCAAAGTGTACCTGGGGAGTCCCTAACTGTGAGGTTCATATATTGCACAGAAGGATAAAGAAGGAAGGAAGGGCAGATATTCATAATGGACAGGAACAGGATGAAGCCCGGTATATTTATTCAAAGGAAACACTGACATTTTGAAACTTTTAACCATCTTTCTGACACAATCGTTTTTCCTAGAGGCCATTTATCAGCACAATGATTTTAGAAATCTCAAGTAAGAAAGTCTATCTACTCAAAGTTGTGCCGAAAGCAAGAAACTGGAATGGTTCCTGTTGCAGTAATTAACGGCATTACTATAAGCAAAAAAAAGCTATCAAAGGTATCAGAAAAATGTAAACACAAAACACTAATAATACTCAGTACCATGTTGTATAATCCCTATGTTTGAACTCAATCTGATTTGGCACGATCAGAAATAATGCATTGAATCGTTGCAACTAAGAAAAGGAAACAGAATGAACTTTGTCAGAATACAGCAGAATCACGTGATTGTTTGTCCTAGTTACCTCCATAATTAACTAAAATTAACCCTGAAATTAATAAAAGTGTATGCATTATTCTATAATAAACCAATAATTAATTTACCTTTTTCTTTCACAGACTGTCACTTTTCACCCAAAAGGAGACAGCTTGGAAATACAGGTGGAAAAAAGCAAAAGATTTGGATTTCAGTCCCAATATCCAAACTTCAATGTGCTGCACAGAGCATCCACAGTTACAAAGCTTACCACACACAGTTTAGTTTATCTTTCACAGTGCACCATTTCCCCTAAGCTCTCAGATCAAAAGAAGAATTGTAAATTCTGAGCAACAGTTGTCATAAAAGTTAGAGTATAAATAAATATACATATACACACACACACACACACAAAATACTCGGCAGTGGACAGAGTGGGGGAAAGGAAACAGGGCACCGTGCCATGTTTCAGAATAGCTGAGTTTTAACTCCAGTCAAAACTCCAGCAGAGCTGCCTTTCCAGAAGTCCTCAGCATCTAAAATTAGGTCAGGTTTTCCAAAGTTCTCAGCTCCATCTTATAGCTTTAAAATTATGCCATGACCAGCAGCTCCCACTGCTCTTCTTACGCGTGCTACCTCCAGTGATTTCTGTACGGAAAAAACCTGACTGCTGAATGTTCTCGAGAACTGGTCTTTCATAAAGAAACCTAGAGAAGCCCTAAGTTTCTCTGCAGGTCTAAACACTCTCACAGCTCCTGACATTAAAGCTATTCTGCTTGTCAGGTGTTAAGTCTCTTTGAACATATGATCCTAATTCCTCCAAAGCTTTATTATCCCCCTTTTGCGATGACAATACTCATCTTACTACTGGATAAATTACTATTAGGACAAATTCATCGCTATTTTATAAATTCAAGGTGCAGGAGAAAGGCAAGCAACAAAGTATAATTAATAAACAACACAGAAGAGAGAGCACATTAATAGCAATGAAACGTAATGCCTTGTCAATTTCAAGACTTAACAGTTTATGACATCCTTTTCTTCTGTGTTGCTTGTTAAGTTGTCCTGATTTCAGTAGAGAGAGAGTTAATTCTAGGGCTGTGTTTTGGATTTAGGATTAAATTAATTTTGGTAACACACTAGTATTTTAGTTGTTGCAAAGCAATCAAGGACAATTCAGGTTCTCATACTGGCCTGTCAATGAGAAGGGTTGGGGGGGCACCCAAAAAGCTGAGAGAGGACACAGCCAGGACAGGTGACCCAAAGTGGCCAAAGGGTTATTCAATACAATATGATGTTATGTTCTGTATATAACTAGGGGTTGATTGGAAAGCAGCATAGCTCAGGAACTGGCTGAGCATCAGCTTCAGACACTGAGAAATTATGTATCACTTGTTTTGTTGGGTTTTATTATTATCATCATTATCATCTTCCTCTTTTGTCCCATTAAATTGTTTTTATCTCAAACCATGAGTTTTACCTTTTTTTCCTTTTCAATCCTCTCCCCCATCCCACTGCAGGGTAGGGGGGTGGGGGGAGGGGGAGGAGTGAGTGAACATCTGTGCAGTTGTTTAGGCTGCCTACCATAAACTATGCTGTAAATCAAAACGTATATTGCTTCTTTCTTTTTCAAAAAACACGATTTTTTTACATAGGTTTGTACTGGAAATGGCTATCAAATATCATTACCTAAAGCGTGACAGAAAGGTATAGGCTACACTCAGGACTACTGTGGATTTTGCCCCACATGTACCCCACCTTGCTCCAGAACTTGCCACAGGAACAAGAGCAGTACTTCTAACGTGGAGCAATTTCAGAGTAGGCTATGAATAAACTGATTTTTATTTCCAGAAATCCTCTAGTTAACTGAATAAGAAATTATGACAACAGTTATCCTTAATTTGCTTATCTGTCCTCAGAATTGACATAGTTTCTGGCACCAAGCTTCAATCTCCCTAGCAGTAACATAACCCTCCAGGGCAAGACAGAAGCACACAATTTTTTTCCTCTCCAGTTTCTTCTTTCCCATTTAACCCCACTTCTTCTCTCCTGCCCTTATTTTTTTCCTCTTTTTTCCCCCCTCTTTCTTTTCTGGACTATTGAACCCTAATCCCTCCCACCTTTCCTTACATGTCATGTTTCATAGACCTCAGTCTCACTGCACTTCTGTAAACTTCCCTCAGCACCTTCACAACCTTATTAAGGCAAACTAGAGAAAGGGCTTTATTAGGATTTTAAAGGAGAATTCAGCCATGGATCTTCTGTGACGTACCCATTTATACAGTTATGTATCTCAGTGAAACGTTGGATTTCTTGGCAGCAGTATGATTTTTTTGCCCACTCATGCTCAGCTTATTTCATCTGCATATGCATGTGTGCACTTTACATAATCCCATATACAGAAAACAGATTTCTTACAGTAATTTAACAAGCACTTATTTACAACTCCATAAGCGCTGTAAATAATTTCAGCTACTTAAAAGCACTGAAAACTGACAGCTTTGAATAATGCTAGCACCGACCAAAATTCTGAAACTAGAGCCCTTTCAGATTACATTTTCATTAAAATCTGAATCAGATGTAGATCTAAATTACTGCAAAAGGACCAGAAGATAAACTGGAACTAATTTCTAAGAACTACCAATCTTCCTAGAAAAGGTATTTCATTTTACACCAAGTTAAAGCTCAGTCACGTTTTCAAACAAATTCAACCCTTTTTAAAGCCCCATGCCCAATTCTCCACACGAACAGCTGTTAAAATATGCTAGCAGATGTTACAGTACAACTTGACTTGCCTACACTCCAGATTTAAAATACCTCAGTGAGAAAGCTTAGCTAAAAACGTTTGAAACCAGCCTCTTCTTCTCTACAGCCTTTTCCTGATGTTTTCTTACGGTCCACTTATACACCCCACCGCATGTGTGTGGTTTGTCTCTTAGCCCACAAGCTACTTTCCTTGCCAACAGTGCTACTGCATATGGAAGGATTCACTGGGGCAGGAATTTAATTTATGCGATCCTTCCTGTTGGAACAGCCCCAAACACGAGCACCCAAAGCAGCACTCAAAAACCAACGGAGGATGGAGGAAAGGGGTCAGAGCCTCTCCTCCTGCAGCTGAGCCAGCATCGACACATGCATCTGCAAATCACAGCATCCCTTTTTCCTTCTGACCTCCAGGTCTAGACCTGGTCACAACCTCCCTGCTTCTCACCTGTGCATACACCAAGATCCCAGCAAGATCCCTGCCCTGAGTATTTTTCATCAGAAAGGTCATATCATAGGAATGAAAGGAAACCAGGTCACTCTGTTCTCCCTGGTACCGTAAGAATAGCAGTATGAATGAAACAATCACTTCTTCACTGACAGTAACTGGAATGTCATCTCAGGAGGCTGGGTTTCTTCAAACAAAACTCCATTTCTATCATGGTCTCCCAATTAACTCCATTAGCAAGTTCACAAAGAGAGTTTTACTTCATTTTTTATCATTTTGTTGACAATACATGAGTATTGGGCATATTTTCAAGCCTAAACACTGTGAACACAATACACGTTTAGGCAAATACGAACAATGATTATGCAAAATGTAGAACCATTAGCACATCTATCTACATATAAGTATATAAGCAGCTTTCAGTACCTCCTCACATTGTTCCCATCTCCAAAACTATTTTATCTCCCAGTTTCAAAGACTGCATGGTAAGAAGTCTAAAATATCTCTCCTATCATTCATGGGATAAAAGAAGTTATATACAAACTCATCTGGACATAAATCTACTAGTTCTACACAAATTCTTGGTTTTGAACTTTACAGAAAATACTGTTTTCTCAAATTTACTCCAAATCTAATCTGCAGTCTTCATTGAATGCCTACAGAGTAGGCAGAAGCTCTTGTCAGTTTTAAAATGAGGCCTGGATTTCATTTGTAAAGTCTGGTTTGTGTTATTCTAGCAAGCCTTTGAAGCAAGGATGAATGCAACTTTTGCCTACTAAGAGGACTCCTTTTGCCTTGCAAGGTCAGTATTGTACCTGGAAATTCAGTACACCTAACGTTGAGCTATTACGGATTTCAGAATAAGGAGACCTACAGCCTGTATTAATAACAGGACGAAAATGATTATCAGCAATCAGTAACAGTGTCCTGCAGAAGGTCCAGAGTTTGGGGGTTTTTAAAAAGACATTTCAGAAGACCTTTTTGGACACTGCTAAGCAATTCTTTCTCTAGATTAACTTCAACATGGAAACAACTGGACATCAATCTTTGGGTCCTCTCCTGAAAAAGAAAAATTTCAGTGGATTGAAAAAGTATATCCAGTGCCGGAGAATTATTTTGTTGATAATTTTGAAGTAATACATATTAAATGGTTACAGTAAATAGTAGGGGATGTATGAGCTAAATTGCCTTGCTTTGTATTTAAGAGTATCACTTTTATATTTTTGTGCACTCAAAAGACAGCGAAATGCAACCCTAAACAGGTTTTCCAGGATATTAATTAAGATATTAATAAGTAATTTTTGCACAGTAGCTACTTTATATGTCTTATACAGCCTACCTACACCTTACATTTCTAGAATCATAGAATCACAGAATCATTAATGTTGGAAAAGACCTCTAAGATCATCAAGGCCCAATGTCAAGCCAACACCACCATGCCCGTGTCCCAAAGTGCCACATCTTCAAGGTTTTTGAACACCTTAAGGAATGGTGACTCCACCACTTTCCTGGGCAGCCTGTTCCAGTGCTTGACCACTCTTTCAGTAAAGAAATTTTTCCTAATATCCAATCTGAACCTCCCCTGGTGCAACCTGAGGCCATTTCCTCTTGTCCTACCAGCTGTTACTTGGGAAAAGGGATCAACACCCACCTAGCTACAACCTTCTTTCAGGTGGTTGTAGAGAGCTGTAAGGTTTCCCTTCAGCCTCCTCTCACCCAGAATAAACAACCTCAGTTCCCTCAGCCACTCCTCATAAGACTTGTTCTCCAGACCCTTCACCAGCTTCGTTGCCCTTCTCTGGACATGCTCCAGGGCCTCAATGTCTTTCTTGTAGTGAGGGGCCCAAAACTGGACACAGTACTTGAGGTGTGGCCTTGTCAGAGCTGGGCATGATCACTTCCTTAGTCCTGCTGGCCACACTATTTCTGCAAGTTGTTTTACATAGAAAACTTCTATTTTAGTTGTTCAATATAGAATTGAAAATAGTGCATCTTTATTACTCATTTTTTGGTTGCTTTATATTGGAACTCAACAAATGTGAACATTAACTTTCAGATACTGCTTTTTCCTGGCAAGGCTGTTCACAGTTAAAAAATTTATTTGCAATAATTCTATCCTTCCACCTCCATTTCTATCACCATATTTCTGATTGAGCTGATATTTAGATAAGAGAGGATGGATTCCAGACCTCCTGGGCTTAAAAACTAAAGGACTACAACCAGGGACCTGTACAGTATCTCTCCCGAATTGCAAGCAAAACACTGCAGGAACAGTGGGTGAAATGACGCTCCTAAATGGAAAAGAATTATTAGTATCAATTTTTTAATGCTACACTCTTTCACTCTGGCATTTTTCTTTTAAAATATTAAAGGACTACTAAAAAATTTTCTTATTCAATAATATTCCCTGCCTTTCCATCTATTGTCATAAAATACTGCAGACTTTTTCGTAGTGATGAAAAATTAATTCTAAAAATAACTGCATTCTTTACCACCAAAATGCTTCTGTTTTCTCATTTGCATTCACATTTCCTAAGTCTTTTTCTGTCCTAATCCCCCAGCTTCAAAGGTTTTCCACTTATTTCCCTATGAGGAAGGCTGTAAAAGTCGTATCTAGATCAGGCAAAAAACCCCACCCCATTAAAAGCTACATCTCGCAGCTAATACATTAACATATATATTTCTGTAATTAATCTACTGCATACCCACACACAGACAAATATATACACATATGCACATATGTGTGTGTGTGTGTGTGTATTCTAAGTAATAACAGAGTGCTATATCACTACATTGATAGGAGTATCAATGACTTTCAGCCTGGACTAGTCTTCCACATCATTGTCCTCCCAGTTTATAATGGTACCCTACACTGAATATGGGAAATCCTTTCTACTTCGTAAGGGTCAAACTGATGCAGTTAAATGGAAGTAAAAAGCAAAGACAGAAAGAAAATGCTGTATTACAGATCGCTACTACCAAGAGAGGAAGTCAGGGAAAATTACCCAATTCCAAATGTGAGCATAAAACATTGTCAGAAAATAAAGGAAGGAGATGTGTTCTCTTAGAGGGACAGCATAGCTGAGACTAGAAGGGACCTCGGTAGGATCCCTTGCTCAAAAGCAGGGCCAGCTAGAGCTGATTGCTCAGGGCCTTCTCCATTTGAGTTTTTAGCTTCTCCAAGAACAGAGAACACACAAAGTGTCTGTGCCATATGTTCCAGTGTTTGACAACATCCCCCCAGTCAAAAAAGTGAGGGTTTTTTCGTCTAAGTGGAATCTGGATTAAGATTTCAGGGACATCATTGCTCCTTAAAAGGAGCCGAAAAGCAAGCTCCTGTATTTTGAATGCAAAAGTTCATGCTCAGTTAAATAAATCAGCTATTCAGATGGGATAGGAGAGAAATGTCATCACTTTTCATATGTATACTTAGAGCTTTAGGGGATGTCAGGAGACCACAACATCAGATAGAGACAGACAGACAGGTTAGCATATATGAATCAAAATATGTCAGGAAACAGTGCCAGGAACTAAAAGGCAATGCAGACAAGCCGTTGGCATTTTAAGTATGAACACCAGCAGAAAACTTTCAAGTTACAAACACAGATGATTAAACTAAAGAGCTAAAACCTACTTCCAAAGACACAAAAAAGCCCTCAGCTTACTGTAGCATCACTTAAAGTCAAACTAGGGTTGTAAGACAGTTCGTAGGTTTTACCACAGTCTTTTCTGATGTTTATTTTATCTGTTCACCATTCACAATTTTGATTAATTTCTTCAGCCAGAAGAGAGGCTTTGTTTAAAAGCACATAGTCTACTACACTTACTCCTTACTGCGGAGTGTTATCGTTAACAGATGAAGGCAAACTGAAATAACAGATTTTAAACATACTTGTAAACTTGGGAGCAAATTTATTTAGACAATGAGTTCTTCAATTCTCATTTCTTTCCTAAGTAACACTCCCATTTCCCCATATCCTGCCCTTGGTAACAGTGAAGTCCTGCAGATTCTAATAAATCTAGCAAAAATTTGCCTATCTTAAGACCGAGGTGTCAGTAAGTTTATGATGCTTTATCATGATCTTCTCAAATAATTACTGAGCTCACTTCTTATTTCAATTCATTCACAGAAAATTATTCTGTATACAGACAAAAGGTCGAAGCAATGACCAAAGGGGTACAGATACTATCAAGAGAATAAACTAGAATCCTTAAATTCTGTCAGTTCTAGGTGAAAGAGGGAAGGGAATGAGAAAGAAACTCATCAGCTGATGCTACCTGTAACCACCTCATCTAAGAATGCAAAAGAAAACACTGCAAACCAAATGCAAACAGGTATAAGACACTTCTCAGTTGGAAAAAGAAACAAAAGTTAAGGGGAAAAACAAAGGTGCATGTTTAAAAAAGAGGCAAGGTAGAGAGAAAAACACAAGATACTTTTTTCCCCCAAACCATGGCCATGTGCATAATATACATAAAGGTCCTTACCTTTTTCACTGACACTTTCACTTTCTATCTCCACATCTTCACAGCTAGTATATTCTGGTGTTGATGCCCCTTCTTCCTCTGAGCTACTAACTGACATCTGCCTTTTCTTTCCGCCTCTTTTTGCTCTATGAGGCTTTGGAGGGGATGGCCGCACTGATTCCGACTGGTCAGAGCTAAGGGAATCATTCCTTAGCATGGTCTCCATTTTCTCCCGCTTTGCTTTTCGCATGAGAATAGCAGAGCTAGGATCAAGGCGGCTTTGTTTTTAAAGGAATCGTGGTTCTTGTATTCTACGTGTTCTATAGGAACTGGACTATGCCTGGGAGTTGGTGGGCTATGATTAGTTAATTGTTTAGAAACAGAAATTCTTACATCACCTGTTCTGTCTATAGAGTACGACCTCTGAGTTTCCACAAGAGATTTTCTGTCCTGAGTTCCCTGTAATTGTGAGCGTTTTCCTAATTTATTCTCAGGTACCTCCGCTTCCTCCATTTCTGTATGTGGCAAAGCTACATCACTGTGTCTTCTCTCGTGCCGTGCTTTAGAAACCTTTGCGTGCATGCGCATCTGCTGTTCCTCAGGATGCGGTTTTACAGGGTATCTTGCCAGATTGGGGTCACTCCTGTAACGGGTATGATAGTCATCTTCCTTCCTTTGCTTTTCCTCATCAGGCACTTTGCCTTCCTCAAGTTTCTCTGACAAGTCGGAGTAGTCCTGTGACTTGCCTTTCTCCAGCCTTCTACCTTCGTGCCGTTCTTTACGCTCTGCTGGTCCTTCTTTTTGAAGAGAGGGTTTTGGCACGCGCTTACGCTCACTCTTTAAACCTTTGCCATTCTGGTCTGAAACCAATATTGTCTTCTTCCTACAATGAAAAGGATTATAATAATTTGAGGAACTGAACAGAAAACAAAAATACTTGTCTACAGTGTTATGGTAAACAGATGATAAGCCAGTATAAGCTATGGCAAAAAAGATACAGAAAGGTACTGGATCCGTTAACATTGATTAAATCTATTAATACTTGCAGCGATAGTTTGATTTTCCAGTAGCACTCAGCTTCTAGAGTCCACAAAGCAAACATAAATTATGGATATACCAATTAAAAAGTAAATACACAAAGAATAGTAACGTGGATAAACGCAGATAAAACCAATTTACCCATGGAAGTAGGAAGACTAAAGTGTCTTGGTAGTAATTGCAGCACTCTGACAGAGTACTGGCGTATGTTCACCATTTTCCTGGCAGAAGTCACGAGGGTTACAGACTAACCACATATATACAATTCACTTCAAGCACCCTGACAGTATAAATATAAACACCACAAAATAGAGTATCTCCTGCAACGGCATTACGGAAAGAATTAATATGGCTATAAAAAAATGCAGAGAGTATTTCCAGAAAAAATATTTGACCTAGTTATCTTTCTCTTTTTAAAACTCTAAAAAGAAGTGCCCATTTCATAAGCATACAAAGAAAAGCACATTGACTCCTTGAGATAAATTAATGGCATTCCTTCCTCTGTTAATAAAAGATGATGAAAAATGTAATTTATTTCTCTATACAGCCGGAGTACAAAACAGTGAATAATGAAGCTGCCTGAAAATTCTGGTCTCTCCTCTTTCATCTTCTGCTTTGAGAGGATAAGCAAGACGAAGAATCGTAAATTCTCCTTACACTGGATATATTTATTTCTCTTTTCATTGCGACTGTCCTTTTGTTTACCAGTTGACACATGAATCCATTGATTTCAAAGAAGGCTGAACAAAGTTATACACTGCATTTTAGATGAACCTGCTCCAAGGCAAATTCACTAGGACTTTGTTTTGTGGCACCGAGTCTTCCCTTCCACAACCGATACATCTTCAGATTACAGATCAGATTTTCACAGATGCATCCAACAGACAGGCAAAGTTGAATATGATCCAAGTTAGGCTCCCCTCTTTTTCTCCATCTCATGTTCCTCATGAGTTTCTGGCAATAAATGGGACCTGAGCTTACCATAGATGTGCTCCGTTCAGAACCCTTGAACTTCATTCAAAAGTCTCACTGACAAATAGAAAACATTATTACTATATAATTAATATAACCATCTCACTTTTGGACAGCATAGCAGAAATAGAAAGCATTTTGCTGCCCTAGAATTTTCCTTCAGTGGAGTGGTAACTGCTCTGGGAGCCTCCCCAGTGCTGGGATTAAATAGTCAGGGGAGAGGACCACGTATTCATTTACATCACCCATATACATAAGACTAACCTGAGTTTCGGTACAGTAAAACCCAGACAGACCTCATCTACACAGCACATTTCCAGACACTGTTCCTTACCCATTTCCAACCTCAGTAGTTATGAGAAAAAAAAAAAAAAATCATCAACTGTTCTGGCCAAGGGAGAATCTTCTATGGCAGACTTGTTTTGTTGCCACAGTTTCCCTCCTCAACTGCTCTGCCATCTGCCAGCCAGCAGCCAAAAGAACATCAACTGCTTCATCACATTATTCTCTCTTGATTTGCTACTCAACTCATTTATCACACTGAGTGCAGCTCAGGAATTTGCTCATTTACTCACTTAAAATATAATAGCTTGCTTCCAGTTGTCATTATTCTTGCATACAACTCGCTCTGAATTCAAGATGGTACTATTACTCTTCTTCATGAATGTTTATTTGTGGGTGTAAATGAACTCCTTGAATAGTCCCTAGTTTATTATTAAAAATAATGCAATCACTGATAAAAAGATAACACAAAACAACATCTGAGAGGATGCCACAGGGTAGATGCTTTTTTGTTTGGGGTTTTTTTGGGGGGCTAGGTGTTGTTTAGGTGCTGGGTTTTTAAATTCTAATTTATTTTTATTTTAAAATTTAAAAATAACCTACAATATTGTATTAAAAGTGTGCACCAAAATGCACTGAAGTAGGTGGGAATATCCCTAAAATACAATTATCTTTTTCCTCATCTCTGTTGCGCACACCAATCTGGACAATGTATATACTTACCCTTCCCTGGTCAGTAAATCAATTTTGGTTTTTTTTACATTGTTCTAGACATACATGAGGCCCAGCTGACAGCTCTGTGTAATGTTACTGATGTAGCAACTGCAATAGTGAGGCTCTAGCAAGACAGAAAGCATTACCTCTCTCTTGGAGGCTCACTTCTAGACCTTGATGAAACTTGCTTTTGGTCCAGGCCCATAGCTGGCTGTGGTACTTCTGCTCCTTTCCTACGGTCAGACTGCACACTGGAAGAAGAGATTTCCTGCGATGAGACAGTTGCTGTACTTAAGGGAGTCTGTGATCTTGACCTCTCTTGAAGCCTTGCTTTCTTTTCTCTCGGTGCATCTGAGCTTCCACCAGTGGCCGTATCACTCAGTGTTCCGTCCTGGCTGGGTGAGGGCTGTGGTCCACTTCCAAAAAACCACGCTCCAGATTTTGTTAGGATTTCTTGTTGCTTTCGACATAAATTGCATACCCACATAACCTAGTTGAAGACAACAAGAACAGTCAGTGCAGCTACCCCTCAGACCCTGAAATACATGCTCACTAGCACAGAGCAGGTACGATCTCTCGCTGTCCTCTAAACCAGTGAGGCTGGTGCTCATGACAGGAGCCAGAACATGCTTCTCCAAGCACTGACTGCACTGGCTACAGCCAAGCATCCTATACAGGCACATGCTATGCGAGCTTCTCCAAAATGTGCTGTCAATATACATCAGCCCTACATGTAGCAACCCCACCACAGTCCAGCCCTAGCTCGTTTCCGAATAAACACCGACAAGGCGACCAACGCTTGCTGCTGGTGCTGATGAAGCTGTGGGGGTGGGGTGGGTTGGTTTCATTGGTGTGGGTCACGGTCAGGACAAGGCTACCAGACTGTAAATAGGACTTGTACCTCAGGTGGCACAGTCCTGCCCAGCTAACTCCCAACCTTGCCTCCACAGAAAACTGACATGGTATTTCCCTTTAATTACTACTTCTCAGACAGCGTAGCTCAACATTATCCTGCAAATAAATTCAGCATTTACTGTGCACGGTTTTAGCTATATCCACAACTACTTACCAGTGATGTAAGGTAAGACCTAAAGAAACCTACTAATAGAGAACTAGACACACCAATGAAAAGAATGGAAGAGTACCATATTTTGTACTACTTGAAAATTATCATTTAGCAGCTCTTTGAGTTATAGCTGTAAATAATAAATAAATTAATTAAACATGTGTCCCTGGTAGTCAAAGCTGTACATATAAATGGTGCTTCTTAGGATTTTTTATTCTTTTTTTTGTTTAATTCTAGATACACAGATAAACAGGAGCACAGATAAACAGGAGCACACACGGTAAAGGGAGACTCTGTGTTTCAAGCCCATATACAGTACAAGACAGTCTTATGCACAGGACTAAATCACCAGAGAAAAACAAAGGTCTCTACAAATATTTAAGAAAAGCACTGAGATGAAGAAAAAAGGAGTGATGAGGCAGACAAACAAAAAAGGCAAAAGGCATGAAGAATATAAAGAAAAACAGAGATGAAAGGAAAGCTAATAGGGAAAACAGTAAAGAAAATCAGTTTCATGTGGAAAGAAGTAAAACAACAGGTTAAATTGTAAAGAGAGTAACAAGGATGACAACAGTGGGAATGAAAAGTATGCTTAAATTATTTTGTGTAAACACAGGAACAACAGTTGCAAAATTTATACAACACTTAAAATTAAAAGGAACAGAAAAAGAGGGAGGAAATTGCAACAGGACAAAGGTCTTGTACCAAGCTCTCTTATTTTCTGGTCTGGGCTGAAGTGCGTTCTGAAGAAGTGCATGGCTTAAATGGCATGATGAAAATTTTAGGCATTTTACTTATTTAACATAATTCAGATTTATTGAAAACACCCTAGAATGTCTGAAGACTACATCAGAACTTCCATTACCATTACTGTTTGACTATACCACACTGAGAAGACATCCAATCTTTTCCCTGCATCTAGCTTGTGTCGTCATGGAAAGATCGCTTTTACATTTCTTCTATTTAAGTATGATAATAAAATACCTATTAAAGTTTTAATTAACTAAAAAAGAAAAAAACTTGATTAAAAGCTACAGTTCTTCCAACAGAGTGGCACAAGCAGGTATAGTGATAAAAACAGATAACCCTCAGTAGTATTATAGGAATAGCATCTTTGACAAAACAAATGCTATTCCTTTAACAAAAAACTGCTTGATTCCAAAATGTCTTACTACCTTTATGTAGTACACCTCACAAAATTCAATTTATCAGACTAGCTGTTCTAACAGAACAGATTTTTAGTCTGTCTAGTATTATTACAGGTATTTAAAAAAAACCAGCAAGACTGTAAGGAAAAAATCACCCATATTTTTAAATGTCTTTATAGGCTCTGACACAATTGTTAGTTCATTAGACAGCAAGAGCGTGCATACACATGTGTATAAAATCTATGTGAATGCTACAAACCAAAGTCACTATTTTTTAAGTTTACAGAGAAGGTTGAAAGAAGTGTTAATAACAAAATAAATCAGCTAGAATTTCTTTAAAGGAAGGTATTTAAATATTCTAATGAACTTACATATGTGTATATGTATGCAAGCACATTTAAATGTGTAAAGATGGTAATAGACTTAATTTTCAATCTAATGTATTCGATCACTTAAAATGTGTATAAAGTGTCTGGTAAACTTCAAGAAATTACCATTGATTTACATATTCACCTCTGATATTAGAATTCATTTTATAGAAAAAAATCCTATGAGATCCAAACAAACAGGAACAGCTAATGCACAAATAGACAAAGAAAAATACAGAAGGCAGAAAGAAGCAATACTAGACATGTAAATACAAACCCACTTTCTTACAGCTGTCTTTAAACGCTGCAGTTTGGACACAACACATACCAATCACCACAGATTACACATGTAGGAAATCTTTATACTCACACAGAAGCTACACTACCATCCCTGTTTAGGAATCTCTTCAGGACTTAGTAAGCGCTACGTTTGCCTTGAGACATATTCAGTTCAAAGTGAAAAATAACAACAGCTTTTCTTTGAGAGAAAAAAAAAATCCACAAAACTTGAGGTGACAGAATAGTTTCAGTGACAAAACCGTATATTGAAAAACATTTTTAGAGAAGAACGTGGAGCAAGCGATTTAGCAGCATGCAGGAATTATATCCTGATTGAATATACTGGGATGTGGTCCAAACTAATCTAAACTAAAGCAGGTCTGTGTAATAACTTATCTTAACAATCCACAGATGTTAGGCAACCAAACAAATGCTCTGATGAAGGATTACAGTTCTCTAATGTGGCTTCTGGACCTCCACACGATGCATCAGTAAAATGAAGAGCGTTAGACAATGTTACTCTGGCCTGTCACTTCAAAAACAGTTTCTGTTTACTCTTTTGGGGATGGTGAGCTCTGATGCGGTGTGCTACAGTAAGTCATTCAAGACATTCAGAGTCTGGGGTTTGTTGTTGGGTTTGCTTCTGGTTTATCGCATACTTGCATAGGTCAGTGCATGTCTGCACATGAAGCTGTTAAAGGGAATGGGTAAAGGGGTGCTCCTCATTCACAGGGTCCGTAGGCATGGCTCTGGAAAAATGTGCATTTTCACAGCATAGCAAAGGGTTCTGGGCTTTACTGCTACGCAACAAAAACAGAGTGGCACATACAGGACTCAGCAGCGGTGGGTCAACAGTTCCCACACAGATTCATGTGGAAACTTTACAGGCTGCGTGAAAACATGCTAGAAGGATCCCATGCTGGCTTTCACGTGGAATACGGGGTATTTCATTCACAGAAAAAGTATTCCTCAAACTTACTCTTACAGGTACTGTTGGATGTGATCCACAATGAGTAGGAACAGTATTCCTGTACTAACACAACATGAAATTCCAACTTGAAAGAGCCCATAGTAAACAATATATAAAACTATAAACACAAAGTAAAAGAGCATTTTCAGTTACAAAGATAAGAACACTTCTTCATGATCATGTATTTCAAAACTGCATTTTAGAATGCAGAAAAAGGCTTTTTTTTCAAATTCACTTTTGGAGACGTCTAAACATGCACTGAGAGCCTAAACTCTCATTAGGGGGGACACAAATTTTATACCATATTTGTGTGACACATGTCAGGCAAAACTCAGGCTAAGCTCAGAGCAAGTTCCCCAAATCCTTCACCCAAGCCCGGATTCTGAGAACGCTCCATAAGGAGCACACTTCTTCATGCTTCATGAGTTCAGAAATGGCAAGCCCAAAGTTAGACTGACTCCCATGCAACCTGTTCCATCTCTGTACAACAAATTAGGTAACGAGTGTGCTAATGTAAAAGGCCACAAGCTATTCCTTAATGAGCCTTCATGCTATCTTTATTGCCCTTCTGAAGGGTGCATACGCAACATCTTTGCAGTTTATTGCTTTGGTTAGGGTCTCTTTAGCCACCTTCTTCTAAGCACTTCTAGACCCTCTTCTCTGCCTGAGGCACTGTTAACTTCAGCAGAACTCTGCCACCATCCTACAAGTCCTCTCTTGAAAGTCAGAGGGAAGGAATGGTATCAATTTGCTCTTGTGAAACTGTTCATTCACTGCATTATGTTAGACTATGCATCACTTAATGTTTCTGGGATAACATAAAACATGCAGCAAACCATGAAATTAGTATGCAGCATTGCCTTTATCTCTTTTGCTAGATCACAATGAATTCTCTAATAAAACCCCAGCTTGTGTCATGACAGTTTCAATCCACTAAAATATAAATAAATTAAGCTGAAAATCTACTTGAATCTTTACATTAGCCTAAAATCTAACTAAGTAAACAACTCTACCTTTCTAATGAAAATGTGCTTGTGAATCCAAGCTTTCCTTACACATATTTTTCAAAATTTTACAGGCAGATGAGCTCATCCAATGGCTCCTGATCATCAAAAAGGACAGGTCTTCTCCTCGCTTCTCTCCTTCCTTGCTCTTTCTCCCTATCCAGGTTCATTCTGTCCCTTCTTTGTTTCCAGCTCCACCATACTGCATGCTCCACTGTAGTCCCCCCGCA
Organism: Hypotaenidia okinawae; assembly: GCA_027925045.1. Taxonomy (NCBI): domain Eukaryota; kingdom Metazoa; phylum Chordata; class Aves; order Gruiformes; family Rallidae; genus Hypotaenidia; species Hypotaenidia okinawae. Next base: position 90,306,714 of record BSDF01000003.1, read on the forward strand.
ACTATCAAGTCCTCCCAGGAGCCACTTGCATTAAAAAACATAGTAGAGATTCATGCGTATTGTTAAACTGGCTTCTTTTTTTTGTCACATCTGTATTTCTCATGAAGGGTTATGATGAGTAGTGAAATCACATGGCCAGGAACAGAGAGGGGAAGAGCATATTTTCTGTATGTCTGTTAAACCACATCTTGAAATGAGACCCATATATTGAACTAGCACAGTAGTATTAAGCCGTCATGCCAAATGACATGAAATAACTTCTCTACTAGGATCTCTAGGTTCTGCTTCAAAGCAAGGTGGCTGCACACAAACTGGTTCCTGGTGATAAGCCTTGACGCATCTGAACTTCCAAAATAATAGGGAAAAAATTATGAGAAAGTGCTGGTGGGCAGAAGACCAAGAGCACACCAAGCCGCATTCTGTTGGTTTACTACTTGGATACACTAATGCCTAGGAACAGTCCAGACTAAGTTTAATTTGTTAGTAACAAAGTAGCCTAGGAATCTAGGATCTGCTTTTGCTAAAACCTCTCCTCTAGGCTGAAGAGTTCAAAAGAACAGTACAATTCTCTACTGTCCTCCCCTGCAAGCAGGGAGAGGACTGTTTTGCCCACGCTGATGTTTATCAGACATACAGGGCTCAGCCATTTCAGGACTGCGATATAAAGTCATTTTAGCACTCTGTTCTTCCATTCCTGTGCAGAGCATATTTTCTTCATAAATATTTTTATCCCGCTTTTGGCAAGAAAACAGGGTTTTATGCTGACAGCTGATTTGTTTCTTCCCCTTTTCTCCCCACAGCCTCCAATAATGTTTTAACCCACTGGACAAATGTAATAAGATTTTTCAGGGGCATATAAGTTTTCAAGGGATTATACTCTTAAGAGTTTAAAGAAACAGGTATTTCTATAAAAGCCCTATAAATATTTCCTTATCAGCATCACAGACTCTATGCAGCAACTCAAGCACAAGACATGCTCATAGGAAACAAAGCCTCCCTGCTCACAGAACTACATGTTGCCTTACAGCCCGTGGTGCCATTCACGTGTTTGGCTGACAGCATCCAGGAGGGGTGTTTAAAAGCCCACTTTACCAGAATTTTCCACGTGCACCGAGGCATGGAAGATAAATCTAAGTTTCCATCCAAAGAGAATCCATTCACTCTCAAGTGAGTAACTCACATACGGGCAAGATAACATGAAATTAAATCCTGTGCCTAATGAGTGCCTAGTGATAGGAAAGTGCTGTAAGAAGTAAGTCAGCCTATCCTATATCCCTACCACATGCCAGGCAGTAAGAGGGCACAAGGCTGTCACAGGAGTTACATCACATCCGCAAGCCATACGGAGACATCTTATGTACTGCAGGGCATAAAAACTGGCATCAGGTGCCTACTTTTAGGCAACTGAACCCACATTTCACACATTGATCCTAATTTTATTCCTGGCCTAAGTTTCTAAACCCGCAATTCCAAATTGCCAATGGAAAGATGCAGAAAAGGTACAGTGGAGAGAATGATTCGAGGGTTAACACCAAAACAGGTTTTAAGGCCAGTTTTGTTGACACGGCTGCTAGCAATAGCGTTACTAGTCATTTGAAGATAAAAATAAAGCAAAAAACAACTGACTTTCTTCACATGCCCTTCTGCCAGAATCTCTCAGCTGCAGCTGCCAATCATTCAGAAAGCTCCTGACAACTTCCACAAAAATGAAACACTCTCTAGACTAATCCTGCAGCAAACTGAGTGTCGGAAGTGATACATTCAGGCAACTATGAAGTCACTATATGAAACAATCAGCATGCAGCCAGGTTCCAGTCACTATTGCAATGTAAATCTCTGAGAATGCCCAAGGAAGAAACAGCAATTACTAGCAGAGAAGTCTTTCTTTGTGTCTAAATATTCACACCAGCACGTTTACATACAGTAATTTGAAATATTCTCCTCCTGCAAGCTTGTGGGGTTTTTTTCTCCTAAATTTGCTACACAAGTAACTTAATTAATATACACCACTAAAAACAAATTTTAAAAAATTGTATTTCTTGTCTCAGCTACCAGTTGTGACCTCCAAAAGCTGGACTACAGCTTGGACAAAGCTGTGAAACTTTGGAGCTTCCTTGCAGCTCTACTTCTAACTAAAATAATCAAAACTTACTGTTACAATCTGGAAGGAGAGAGAAGAGACAATTTTATTAAGAGAAAGAAGTTTAAAAAATCGAGAGACTCAGAAAGTATTAATTAAAGACTGGACTTGATGATCCAAAAGTCTTTTCTGACCTAAACAATTCTATGATTGAATGAAATGTTTGGGCTGATTTATCTTATTTTTGGGAAAAAAAAAGCAAAGCCTCAAGAAAAGTTTATGGAGCATCAGACAGTACAGGCTTTATTTATGCACAGATCATCACAATGAGGTTTAGACCACTTCTTTGACACAGCAATCCCAAATAGGCCAATGGTTTGATTCCTCCACAGGCCTTGCATTTAAGTTTATCTCATTTAAATCCATTTTCCATATTGCTATTCACTTCCTCCTCCCTCATCTTGCCCCCACTGCCCAGTTTCAACCTCAGAATTTTTAATTCCTCAGCAGCAGGAGAATTCTAAGTCACAGCAACAATCACAGCTTTGGAAAGCTCTGCTTTGGTCTTTCCTCACAGATCAGTTTCTTTTCAAATTTTATTTCTTGCCTGAATTTCCTTCAATTTCTTAATGTATTTCTGATAATGTAGTAACCATGAACTGCTAGTTGCATTTTCTATTACATCAATCTCCATTTTTCATAGACCATTAAGCTACACTAGAAATCATTATCTCACTGGTCATTTTTGTATATTTTTCTAACCTTCTTTAAAAAATAACAAAAAAGGTTTGTCTAACTATTTAAACATTTGGCTGTCTTGATGAGCCACAGAAGCATCAACTGTACTCCTCTTCATCACTTCATAGTTTCCATAGTTACAGATATACATGGAACACAGAAATCATTTTTAAAAAATGAGAGGAGTCTAACAAAATAAGGTAAATGGCATGAAACAGCTTATAGTCAGGACTGATACAAAATTTTAGTCATCATTCAAAAACCAGAGAGGTCACCAGAAGCTTTCCACTTCATTTATCTATGTATCTATTTACAAACTGTAGTAATAACATACAAATACTCGGAACAAGACTGTCTTTAATAGTGCATGAGTATGTACATCATCTCTGCAGGGGCTTGTGCTACAAAACCATTATTTATGTTTCCATACTATTCTTTTATGCAAATTTTGTCAAAACAAATGTAGTGGAGAGGCAAGATTTTTTTTCTTATAGAACGGAAAATAATTTATGACAAATGAAATAAGATATGTGTAGCTGTAAAAAAGTTGTAAAGGAAATTAGTCTAAAAATGGTAATTAACTGCAGAGCTGAATTCTTGAAGTAAATTTAAAAATCTCATGGAAAGAAAAGTGAGTAGGTCAAATGATGGAGGCCTCTGGGGACTTGATGGGCATAAACTAATTCTAATGTCGTATTCTCAAACACAGAACAAAATTAAAAATAATGCTATAGACTCTCCATTCTTGGAGACATTCAAAACCCAACAGGGCACAGACCGGCAGCATGATGTGTTTGGTCCTGTTCTGAGTAGGGATTTGGACTAGAAGATCTTCACAGGCCCCTTCAAACCTCAACCATTCTGAGATTCGGCATAGAAAAAAGGGCTGAGAAATCTAAATATCTTGTTCCTATGGTCCTTCAGCTGCGTTAAGTATTACTATGCATGCAATACATTACTGCTAAAAGGTCTGCCTCTTTTTTGTCTCACTATCTACAGAGGCTTCTGCCCTAAAGCAAACAGTACATAAAACCCGAGAAGTTCTGATTTGGAGAGGCATTGTGCTCACACAAGGAACTATGCAAAGACAGCAGTATAATGACCTATTTTCTTTCAGAAGCATAAAAATGTCTATAAACATAGCTACTTCCCTCAGCTATCTGAGAGCTTAAGATTTCTGCCACCAAACGCTGGTGGAGTGACTGCATGCTTGAAAGCTTCCAATATGAGCTAGTGAGAACCAAGTTGTCACATACATATAGAGAGAGATTAAGTCTCTTTGTCCTCTTTTGAAGTAAGGTCTTAACAGCTGACAGTGTTCCCTCTAGATTCGAAAGAGATTATCTGCCTAAAAGCTGTATTTGGGGTTCCCAACCTGTGAAATAGATGTCACTGTTGGGTTCCTCAGAACACACTGGCCTTGACAGCCACTAGGAGCATGGGATGGCCAGGAGACCTGTTCTGGGTGCTTCTGTCTGCAAGGACAATTCAGGGGAAGGAACAGACATTGGAGATGAGCAAAGCTTACAGAGGCTGCTTGGATCCATTGGAAGAGACAGTGGAGCTGAGACTAACAGATATGATGCAGAAATCCAGGGGCTGTGAGGAAGAAGAGGATCATTACTGGCTGTGTAAACAGGGACAGAAGGCAACAGAGGATGGCTGGCACTTCAGGAATATTCCCAGTGGGAATGAGCAGAATATGCACCAGAGTGACACTCACATTGTGACAAAGATTTTTATGGATGACATAACTACCTGTCCAGGGAATGTAAGGGAGCATGTGCAGCACCGTAGGATCTGTCAGTTCGAACAAATGCCCAAAACCACTCTGGCTGAGTGGAGAGAAAGCATATTTTTACCATATTGCAGGATAATCTCCCTGCAGTGATCTCTGCTGTGCAGTTTGACAGAGGCCTTCTTGACCACTTTGATCATCTTTCCACTCACAGGGAATCACACTGGATTCTGCTTACCCAGAATTTCCCTCTGTTCCCCTCTACCAACTGCTATGCTGGGAAGTTCTAGCTGCTGAGTTTTGCTTGGAGCTCCACATCCCCAAGTCCACATGAAGCCTAGAATAAGGCTATCAGAGCCTTAGAACCAGACAGTGAAATTAGGCATCTACTTTGCAAGTCAGTGAGGGAGAGTGTGGCACCAAAGGTATTGCTTCCTCCTGCTCCTGGACAATCCTGCATCCAGCCCAGACTCATTACCACTTCCAGGGTCAGCCAGTGCCCTTGCCACTGTCCTGAGGCTGAGAGCAAAGATGTGAAATGGTCTCTGATTTGTTACAAATACTTTTATACTAAACACAATCTGGATAAACCTGGAAACATAAGCTTAAAGAAATAAAATCATGACAAATCTCTATCCATTCGATCCTTAATGGTTTAAATTTTCTTATGCAAGCAAGAGCAAACATTCTCATTGCAGGTTATTTTTGATATGATAATATTTAGTTTTCACCAAAAAACACTGAATATGGTGGAAGTCTATCTAGACAGAAATTTTAACACCTGTGAGGATGTTAAGTGTCATACAGTACCTACATATAAATGAGTATTTTGCAACAGTTAGCACTGGTCGTTAAAGGTTTTGACAAAGCACCAGATAGGATTATGTCCTAAACATGTTACACACATTTATGATTCAGTCTATCCCAGGCTCACCCTTAAGTTTGTATCTTTCTTCACGCAATTAAAAATACATCAGCTTGACTTGTTATGCACGTAAGTGCACCAAATGCTTATAACTACAGAAGGCATATTCTTCCCACTTTGGTATCATCACTTCAACTTCTTAAATTATTCTAACAGCTATTTTTAAAACAAACATACACTTGGATTGTGTAACATTCTGCCTTATGCAGACCAGCAACCTGACCACCTCTTCTGAAAGCGCTACCAGACTATCCTGAAAAACCACAACATGCCATACAAGTTGCCTCAACATCTTATTTGCAGTTACTCCTTTAGCAAAAGGATGACAAAGGTGTTGGGGTTTTTTGCTTGTTGGCTTTTTTACATTTCATCTTTGTTGATCCTACCTTCCAAGATGTCCATGGTCCTTTCTCTTAATTCTCCCACCTCTCGCTCCAGGTGCAGAGTGTCTGAGGCTAAGATGGTTAAGTCTGTGCTATCTGTGCTACCAAGCGTGAGCACAAAGGAATCTCAGTAAATCTGGGATGGAAGATTTGAGGAAGGGGAAGAGAGAATATCAGTGTTCTACAACAAATTTGAGTGTATAACTAAGATTTTTAAAAAAATACAGCTGGGGAAAACAAAGTATTTTTGGTAAGGAGAAGTGTAGAGTTTTAGGAGAGAAAAGACTACAGGGTGACTGAGAAAGGAATAAACAACTGTGAGTTTGAATATGGAAGGTTTAAAAGACAAGGAAAAGGAAAATAGGGCAGGAAAATGCAGTAGGAGTTTTGTGACAGCAGAAGAATATTTTACATTTTTTCACTGGTATAAAGGGCACACTGTTGACAGCCAATTTACAGACCATCCCCAGTTATCAATTTCAGAAGCTTACTGCCCAGAATTTACAATACTAATTAGTTACTAGCAGACCACAGAGGGAAAGGGGAGAGTTTCAATAAGGAAAGAAGATGTAAAGCAGTGCAGAACATTACAGTTGGGAAATTCAAATAGTAATGATATTTCATTATCTGATGAAGGTACTGTTACAAAAACAGGTTCAAAAATTAAGATCAGAACTTTGCTAGATGATGAGACAATCATTCTGATCTTCTGCACTTACCTGTATATTCTCAGATATCTAATGAGGCTTTATATTTCCTAAACAAATAAAAGGCATATAGCACAATGACAACTGAAGGGTGTAGAGGGAAGAGGCAGCAGTTAAGGATATCCTGCCTCTTCATTATCAGAAATAGAAGGTTGTGTACTACATGGTGGTACAAATACAGGGACCATGAGCCCTCACTCCCCATTTATACACCAGTGGAGACTTCTGTGCTCACATGTACGGTCTGTTTAAGAGAGGCAAGCAATCTTTTTAGCCAGGTAACTGATTTGTATGTCACAGGTGTATCAGGAGCTAGAAGAAATGTAATGGCCAGCTAGATCCTTCTTAAATGCTGGCTCCCTGGGGAACTTGCACTTTATAATACAGAGGAAAGAGAACCATGTCAGGAACTAAGGAGAGAACTTCTTTATTCCCTGCTTCAAAGAAGTCAGCCTTCCCATAGCAACAGCTTCCAGAGCCTGTGGGGTCCATCCACTGCTGCCTAAACTTGGATCACCTTTCCTACATACAGATGTTAGCTGTATTTAATGTTCAGCATTCAGTTGTATTTGAAGGAGACGAATACTAAACACAGCCATGAAAGTTTGCAGGAATCAGGAGTATTTCTGATCACCTGGTACATTGCGGGAAAAAATAACTTTAAGATACATCAGCCTTTCACTGGGTCTGAAAAGCTTGATCATCTTTTGGACTGTAAGGATCATTTCAAGCAGCCCATCTGATAATCTCTGTGCACAGTACGATTCCACTCAGTTTGGACTTGCTCTCTGCCTGGTCTCATGAATCCATCTTCGAACTTTTTTTTTTCTTCTGTAATTCAGATTATTTAATACAGGTACCATAATCATTGCAGCCAAACAAAGCAACTTTGGTTAATTAAATCCAAAACACTCATAATACACAAATGAGACAATTCCACCCTCATCCATAGCCACATGGTTTTATGAAAGGTTTTCGCTGTTTCTACAGCGTGAGCTTAAACTTTGATTTGTATTTCTCCCTAGTTCATAATTTAGTTTAACTCTATACTGAAATACTTTAATCGGGTCAGTAGACCTATGTATTAATAAGGTTAGCACTGTTCTGCTCTGGTTGTCTCTGTAAGTTTTAGATGATTATACTAAAACCAGCAGTTTATCCCAGCTTAAACACGACTGGTTTACTGGAGGTCAGACTCCTCTGGCCCTATTGCCTTTAATAACTTTGCTTTAACCACTTCAGCTGTTTATTGTCTCTGAACAAAAGAATTCAGGGTAAGAAGGAAGACTTGTTGGATAAGATTGCCAAGAAGAAAGAATGTCCAAGAGGACTCAGACTAACAGGTAGACAGCTTCAAAGTAGGGTGAAGAGGCAAGTTAAAGAGGTAAGTGGAGGAGAAAGTTTTGGAGAGAGGAAATAAGGAGAAAGTAGGACAAATATCAGGAATTAAGAGGGAAGAAATGTGCTGGAAGCACAACAAAATCTGTCTTGATACATTTCACAGGTTATTGCATTTGGAACAGAGATGATGTATGGACAAATAAAACTTACTTCAGAGGAAACTACTTCTTTTCCTCAGTTTAGGGGTTTTTTGTTTGGGTTTAGGACTTTTCCTTCAGGTTTGGGTTTGTTTTTTCTTCAGAAAAGGGCATTTGGGGATTCAGGGTCATCTTTTAAGCAACGTGCTTTTTGGCAAGCTTTACATCTTTTCAGGCGAAATCAGCATAAGACATTAATTAACAAGCCTACACACACTTGTGCACTACAACAAACCACCTAACAAATGAGCTTACCAGGACTCTTCGTACACAGCAGAAAACAGTGGCAGATTGAGTATGAGGTACTAAAGCTCTAAATGGAAATAAAGCACGTCCAGCAGGTTTTGTAATAAACACGTGACGTTGCAATCTTTTATTTTCAAATCCTTCATTTTTGGTGGGTTTTTTTTTTCTTTTGTCCTATTTTAAGGAAACAAGTGCTATTCTGAAGTTTAACCACTAGAAGAAACTTATTTTTTCCCCCCTAAGCACTAGTGATAAGAGAATTGTTAGCCTTATAAGCATTTGCTGCTTGCAGAATACGGCAGAGCTGAAAGGTTTAAGATCTGCATTGTGCGTCACACTCTGCTTGTCAGACTATAGTACCAAGTTTTTCTATGATTGAAATGGCTGCCTTTCAGACTAAATCAAAGCAGAAGTGACCCTTCAGTTTCTAAATCTACATATGTTTGGTTATTCTCCATAGGAAATGTTACTATATATAGGGATTTGAGCATTTTGTTTGAAAGAGTGTCTGAGATTGTCATGTCACTTAGTGCACAAGAAACTTTTCTCCCTGAAACATTTATGGTATTTGCTGTACTTAGTCACCCAAAGAGTTTACAAGGCAGAAACCTAGAAGTCGCTGTATACTGCATTAATCTTGAACACCGCTCTCTTTCCCTGCTGTTTGCAGCATGGGAATCGTAAGTTCTTTGCACTTGCTTAATACAATACTGTGTGACATTTAAATTGGAAAAGGAAATTACTGGGCAGCTAAAGTTAGCCATCCAAAAAGCTATTGGACATTAAGAAGGAAAAAAGATTAACAGAGTACATACCTTTCAGCTATTCAGTAAGATAAATTCTAAGAAATAGTTATTACAGTTAAAATATATGCTTTGCAGCTTATATACTTAAGAGGACAGAAAAATAAAACCAAGAATAGAAGCAAGGAGGAAAAGGTAATTTCTCAGCCCATAAACATTGTAATAGCTACATTTATAACACAGAAATGGCCAAAAAAATAGAGTTCTTAGTTTAACAGCTCTAAAATAAAACTCTAAAATGCAGATTGCTATCAAACAAATTGAAGGCCTTAACCAAGTGACACGGTGAACAGCACAATACATGAGACGAGCTTTGAGCAAACAGCCAACTTACAAGCAGTATATGGACCTGTACATCAGGAAGTTCTTCTTGCCATAATTAAGCACTTCCAAAAGAGTGCCTTTTAAAAGCAAATGTTAAAGCAGTTAAGCCCCAAATCTGATCCTTCTGGGGCTAAAATCGAAAATAATTTTATGTTGATGGTAGTTTAAAATTAGCTCTGTGTGCATCATTTCACTCATTTTCATCCACTTGATGCATTCAAAGTCACTTTTGTATGATTTCAATTTATTACACGATGTATAATGTAACAGTGGGATGCTAAGTGCATTACTGCATTATTAACTAATTATAAATTTCCTTATAATGATAATAAAGCCTGTAAGCAACATTGCCTCAAAACTGGCCACTACGGTTTCAAAATGTGAAGGTAATCAGGAAAGTAATCAAAAGTTGAGAACAAAATGAAAAAATGAAAGCAATCACAAAAGGATGTTGGAAATCTGTGAGCCACTGATGATATAAAGGATCTTCAACCTTTTACAAAGGAGTGAAAATGAAAAAGGAAAACCTTCCGAAGTGAAGTTTCAAAAACCTACACACTTTATGTTGAAAACAAGCTAGTTTCATGCATCAAGCCAAAGATTTAACTCCAGTCAGCTCCCGGAGGAGAGCAGTAACTACAAATATTTATGGTCAAAGAAAACAAAGTAATTAAGTAGAACATGGGGAGCCAATCCCATGATGGTCAGAGTGATAAAAAATGGCTAGGAAACAAAGGACCAGGAGTAAAAAGAACAGACAGTGTCAGCCAGCCTCCCTCAGGCTGCATTAGGACTGCCAGGGAGATGGTTGAACCTGCGCTGGGTGCGGTGCCCAGGGGCTGCAGGGTGGCCACTGTGAGGAGAGGTTGGGGATGCCCTGTGCTGGACACAACCAGTTCCAGGTGGCTCCAACCCATCCATCGCAGGGTATGGCTCAGCCTCGCAGCCAAGGTAGGGTTGCCATGGGGAAAGTATGTATAAGAAAAGGTGAAAACATGACACAGACAGAGGAGTGAGGGAAAACGTGTGAAAAAACAGCACCGCAAGCACCAAGGCGAGAGATGAAGGTGAGGGCAGGAGGTGCTCCCATCACCTGAGCAGAGATTCCTCTGAAGTCCATGGAGAAGACTGTGCTGGAGTGGGTCTTCTTAACAGAAACCACAGCCCCTAAAGACTCCACACAGGAGCAGATTTTTTTTCTGAAGGACCACAGCCCACAGAGCACCCCAAGCTGGAGCAGGGGAACTCCAAGCTGGAGTAGGAGAACAGGATGAGGAGGAAGGAGGGGCAGAGAGGAGCTGTTATGGACTCACCACAACTCCCACTGCCCATCCCCTGTGCCGCTCAGGGTAGGAGGGAAGAGGAGTCAGGAATGGAGGAGTGAAGTTGAGCCTGGGAGAAAGGGAAGAAGGTGGGTGGTTTAGGTTTTGTCTTTGTTTCTCACCATCCAACTCTATTTTAGTTGGCAAGAAATTAAACCCATCTTCCTCAAGTTGAGTCTGTTTTGCCTATGGTAGTAATCTGTGAACCAACTCCCTGTTCTTACGCCAACCCATTAGCTTTTCCATTTTCTTCCTCTGCCCTGTTGAGGCATCTAGCAGCCAGCAAAGCCATTACAGGCTTCTGTTAACAAGACCTTTCAAAATTAAGAAATGCAGCTGACTGGTGTAAATCTTGTCTTTGTGAAACAAACTGTGTAACAGTTTTAAAAGTGACTGGACACTTGTCTATGGTCTTTGGAGTCTTAACAGTCCCTCCTCATAGTCTTCAATGGAAGAAAGAAAACACCTGGGTGCATTTCAGATGCAGCTTGGATGGCTCTAAGCCTCCTTAATAAAACTTAGCTCAGTCATGAACGTCCATGACCAAGGGACTTAAGAAACAAGTCACTTTTCATGTAATTACAGTTGCTAAGTATTCATTTCTATTTAACATTGGGTCTCACTTACAGAGCTCCAAATCTGTCAAACTTGCATCTCTCTTCCCAATGGATAACTTCAGAATTTAGGCAGGGAGCCTGGAGAGAACCGTACTTAATAGTTCGCAACAGATGTTGAGACTCCACAAAGCTCTTGATAGTGTGCACCTCAGGCACTACAGAAAGAGCAGTGTTTCTGAGAAACACAAAATACATTAGCTAAACCTGCCTGAATCTTCTGTAGCTTAAAGCATTAAGTTTTCTCCTTTAGTTCTAACTTGGGAGAAACAGCCTCCATGGCTTACAGCACCTCTCCTTTGTATTAAAAATCTGTCAGCCGATCACTGTCTTTGCCTCAAGAACATTCTCGCCTAGATTAAACTAGTTAAGTAAACTCTTCCTTTAGCTGGTTACTTTTCTTTATGAAGCTGAGTTGAACTATGCCATTCTCATTACCAGAAGACTGTGTATAGCAAATTGTTTCTTGAGAGTTCTTGAGTATCTAATTGCATGGCTATAGAGTTAGAAAATATTTTGGTCCTCATACATCTGTGAATAATACTCAAGAAATGGAAAAATAATTTTCTTAGAGTAATAATTTATACACTAAATAAAATATTTAAAATTGAAGTGTGAGTTTTTCACAATTTTCAGTAACAGACAACATTTTCTTGTCAGTGTTGGTCTTTAATGTGGGAAAAGAACCAAATTGAATTCTCTATAGAGGCATATATTCACAACTTCCCATCCATCACAAACTGCACAAGACCCTCTTTGAAGAAGGTCAGTTTATGTAGGAGATAAAAGGCTAAAAACCCCCAATCTGCTCCTGAATTGTCAGGTTGCCTGTAGGGGTGGAGAAGGCGGTGGATGGCACAGAAGATTCAGACCGAGTGTGTAGAGTTTCATTTGAGATATGATTAAATATAGATTTCTAAATGTGTCTACAGCCCATCACCGCTGCCTAATTTCCTACTGTAACTAGCAAAACTATATAGTAGGATTCGACTGACTCAACACTGGCCTTCAGTTACACTTGCAATGCCCTAACGTTTCCAAAACACGAGTGTGGAGCTGTTAGGTATCACATGGGAAGTACCTGAGAGCCACCCTCGTCTGCGGTAGCTGCTGGAAGCTACAGTAAAACTCTGCCTATAAAACCTTATGTGTGACACTAGATGGGAGCTCTGCTTCTCTAAACAGGCACTACAGCTGAAAATGATTCAGAGCAGACCTAGTTTAGTTCAGAGCAACTGGAACAATTCTGAGGCATGCTAACCTCCTCCAGTTAAGTATCATGAAAGCATAAACACAGCTCACATATAATTCAGGGGTCCACATCTGGAACTGATTCTTGCTCAGTCTACCAGCTAAATGTATTGATTTAATCCCTTCTGGACACCTCACCAGCCTCCTCTTTAATAGTCCATAGAAGTAACTATGAGGAGCTCCTCTAATGTGACCCACAGGCTCTATTAAACATGCACTTGTGGGTTGATAAGGAAAACATAGAGTTAGGTGCATATAGCAAAGGTGCATAACCTACAACAGGATATTCACAGCTACACAAGAGTAGGGTTACATCTATGCTAAAAGCATGGCGGTAAAGACCAGAATAACATAGGAAAAGCAAGTGGGTTTTGCTGATTTTTATGGGCAAGTTAATTACAAATCTATTACTAGATCATTGAGAAAATAGCGTTTGATTCAAAAATTTTCTGTAAACTTGTTGCAGGTAAGTTAGTTCACAGGTGTTTTAGCTGCAATACCAAAATTGCACAGTAAGTGATTAAACTTCAGCATAACAAACTTGCAGCTCCTTGGAAATCTCGATCTGGATTTTAAAAAAATTGTTAGTTTTTATCTGCTCTTTAATGGAATATAAATTAAAACCACCACAAATATTACAGAAACTTTGTCCAAAGATTGGCTTGTTTGACATAAACTGTTCTGTTCTCAAACTCATGTATTATATTTAATAAATCATGTACCTCAGGTCCATCTATGACAAACTATCCTAAACCTTCACTAACTGCAACACAAGACAAATAGATGTTTTATTGTTAAGTAAAATCAGAGAGCGTCCCAGAATGCAAAAGGTATAAAAGATATAAAAACATAGACGGAGGTATCTTTTATCTAGGACATGGCATTACTAAAAATACATTCAATTTTAATCCGGGATGAGGATTAAGGTTATTTATAATAAAAAAGATAAATAGAAAGAGAGAGAGCAGAGATTACTCTAGTCCTCATAATTACTTTGTTCTCTGGATATTTTTTCTGCTAGTGGTCAGTTTCTCATAATGCTTAAAAGGTCATAAATCTTATCAAATCCCTCTTTCCAGCAAGAATTCTTTTTAGCTAAAACCTCTCTGATTTGGGGGTGACAAAATAGTCCCAGAATTCAGTTTGCTAGATTTAGTTCTACAAAAAATGTCAGCATTATTTTGTAACTACTCAAAAACCAAAATTGTGCCTCAACAGGGTAGAGAAATTTAAATTGAATATTAAAAAAACCCTACACGTCACGCTAAAAACCCCATCACATGAAAGGCTCTTACACAACTGAGGGCCATAATGACTCAAGCCATAAGATACATTTTCCCTGAAGAAATAAAGTGACCTGTTGGGGGTAAGGGGCACACTCTGGGCTGTCCCATCAGCCTATGTTTAAATGGGATCGCTATCAGGTACCCGGGAGTTGTCACCGTGCTGGTTTTGTTGTGACCTCGAGGAACAAAGGCGACCAGAGGCTGACCAAGGGGATTCCGTTCAGCTACCAAAACATAAAGTCTCTTGCAGAAGGATGGTGTGTGACCAGAAGAAATCTTCCACATTAGTGAATGCTCTTAAAGGTGAACTTTTCACAGATACTGCAGCTGGGCACAATTTGAACTAAGGGAGAGTCCCGATTGTCTCATAGCAATAAAAAGGCAAGCATATACAAAGGGTACATTACTCTGATAAAAATCACTTCCCTCTGGCACTACCACACGCCCCATAGCTTTGACTGAGCCCTTTGTTTGGACATGAGCAGTCAGCTCTGCTTGTATATACCATAACCCCCTCTTTGGCACCCCACTGAGTAACATACTCCTTCAAGCCTCCCGAGCCCAAGGAAAGGCCAGGTATTTCCCCGGAGGTGTCCTGCACACCTGCTACTCAGTTCTCCCTAAATGAACTGAAGGGAGGAAAAATATGGACCAAAAGTGTCTCCAGTCTTCAGAGCTAAGCTGTCATTAGACAAACAACCAGAAGACATATCAAGGTTCATGTCTTCTGAGTGAATTATATGAAAGTTCAGATGGTTTGAAATGCTTGCCTGTCCAATATACCTTTGTAAAGTAAACCGTTCCACTCAGCCATGGCTTCCATGAAACCACTTCTGCAGAGTCTGTCAAGCCGTTGCTTGGCTGTTCCTCCTCACTTTCTAATTAGGCTGAGGCTTCACCAGGTAATCCTGTCAGCTCCACACTCTGTCCCTGGACAGCCCCTACCTGAGTGCACTCAGTCTCTGCTTCAATTTACACTGCCAGGTTAGCCTGTTTGCGTCCCAACTGAACCTGTGGATGACAGAGTACAGAAACAACCTCCTTTGGTTTGCCAGTAGATGGCATGTCACATAAGGGGCTCTCCATTCAGAAATACACATGTGATTTTGGATATATTTATGTGAAGTGTTCAAGAAATAGCTCAAAATGATTGATACCTAGGATTTGTGGCTGCCAGATGCCTCCTTGCTTGGTAGGCTACCAATCAAGACATGAACTGGGTAAGTATATTAACCATCTGACACAAGTGTACACATTGCGTGCTTGTCAACACTAATACTGGCACTTAATTTCTATTTTCAACCCATTACACAATGTTAATTCATTTCCCACGATCAGACTCACTCTGCAGACCATTTTACACAAATATTGTATCAGTAGCTAACTAACCCTACTCCCAAAAACATCTGGAAGATACAGAAGCCTGAAGCATTTACTGTATAAGCCTTAAATAGTTATTACCGAGAGTGTTACTAATGAGTCAACAGTAAATTTTTTCTTCTAAAAGGTTCCTGTTACAGGAGAAATCCCCCACCAAAGAAATGCTCTATTTAAAAGGAGGATTTTCATTGTATGTATCTCTATTATTACAGCTATCTACATATCCTTCTGGTGGCACAATCACGTTCAAAATGGTGGTCAAAGCCTAACAATGGACTTCCAATCTATCATAAGCAATCAGATGTAGAAAGGAAATTTTCTTTCACCTATACAAACATATCATTTTAGCAATGTTTTAATTGGCTGATGCCTTTCTGATTTTATAAAATTATATACACAATTTGACTAATCAAGAATCAGAAATTGAGTCTGATTCAAGCTGTTTGTGTTGTTTCATTTTACCTTACAGCAGATAAGAACACAATTATCATACAAAATCTGTGAGGTCATAGTTGTTTATCTGCAAAAAAATATTTTTAAAATCACTAAAATCACCTTTCCTTTAGAACTCTCAAATTTTCGTGGATCTACAGATGCAAGACCCCAGTCAATTATTAATAATGTAACAAAAGAATAGAAAGGGCAACACCTGCAGACATGCAATCAACTGAAGTTTAAAAAAACCCAAGAAATTACAAGTCTAAGTTTACTCCCAGGATAAGGAATCAAAAAATTGTTAGGGGAAAGCATTCAAAGACAGAAACATATACTATCACTTTAAGTATATACTATCAGTTTAATAGTTAAGAATACTTTTTTAAAGTGTTTCCTTAACCTTTTATTACTACAGAACAAGACATACCTGGGGAAAATAACGTCAGCCTGGGAAAAGGTGTTCTCTTGTTCAACTGAAAACACCTTATAGAACAGGTGTTGAGTAATTGAGAGACCTGAAAGTCTTCTCCCAGGGAACACAGGAGATATTATCATTGTAGAACAAGTTCCTACAGAACATAATCGTAAAAGAACTATCATGCAACAAAGTGGAGCAGCCACAGTGACCAGGTATCTGTAGCGTTTCAGTTTAACACAGTGAAGAAGTGGATAGCTGGTTTTGTGATGTAATTTTTCTTTAACAGACTACTTTTCTTACAGATTCAGCATATGTGATTGTGTTTTAAACAACAAATGGAAACAATCACACAGCATTCACTCACTGGAGAAAATATTCATCCTTTCCCATTTTTTTAATGCATCCACTTAAGCAGCTCTAGCTTATAAGGTGTGAAATGTCAGAACTAATTTTGCTATTAATTTTTACTGCGAAAACACACCTTTAAAAGTAAAACAAAGCCACTTATTAGAAAAATGCAATAAATACCTTTCCAGCAAAGTCAAATCTAAATATTAACTCAATGTGTAATTTTGGACAAAAAGACTTCAACATTTTCCATTCTAACTTTTTTAGCAAGAGTGATCCAAGTCAGGTAGGACGCTGTTCCTCTTTACTTCAGTCCTTACAGCACTGTGTCCTCATCTGGGACAGCAAGCTTTAATCACCATGGAGTTCAACACTTAACCCTACACTTCAGACAATATCTGAGCCATGGGGAGAATCACTCTAAGCCTCTCCTGTTCCTCCTCTTCAGCCTTACACCACCAACTTCATCGAACTAAACAGAATATGAAGTTGTCAGTGTTAAAATGATAGAAATATTACATTGAAGGAAACAAAAAGCTGAAAGTTAATCTAGTAGCTTTTTTTCCCCTCCTCTTTTACACTGAGCTCCAAAAAAACATAGTACTTGTTAGCACTCTTTACAAAGGGTTCTGTGGGATTCTGAAACTCATTTATAAGTCATGAAACTATTCCCTAGCAGAATTTACAGGCATTTTGTGTAAGCTTATAATGTGTCTAGTTACAACGAGGGTACAAGTAACAAAAATGACCTGAAAGGTCCTTGACTCTTCCAGTGATCACCATGCAAGTCAAAAGCCACATAGTTATGCCAAGCTGTGAGGAGTAAGTTCCTCTTGGTGGCCTCCCAGATGACCTCCAGAGGCTCCCTCCAACCTCAACCATTCTGACATTCTGTGACCACTGTGGCATACCATATTTTTTTCTCAAGAAACAGGGGCATATAAAGAATCACTCCTCAATTCATTTAAGTACTTTGAATGATTTATAGATTGCAAAGGTCAAAAAGGTAGTTCATAAAAGCTTTATCCCACTCCATACTCCCTGTATGAGACTTCATAGTAGGATGCATGTATATAATATCCATGTATATCACTTACAAAAAAAAGTCTATGCAACATATACATACTATAGATACAGACACATATCCAGTACATGAGACAAGACAAGAAGATGGAACAAAGCTATTTATGAAAACCTTTACTGACCTTTGAGATCTTATAAACATTTAACTTTTTAACAGAAGTTTTTGCAAGGATTATTACACTCAAAGTACGGCAGACATTTGATTAACTTAAAAAATAAACAATTGCTATATTCTTTATCTTGGATCAGTTTAATTAAAACAAAGATACTTAAAATACAAGACTAAACGCAGGATAACATGTCCAGCAGTAACACTGCAGGGCATGTAAAGTTTGGGGGTTTGTATTTTTATTTAGACTCCATTATACTACATGGAGTTTCCTATAATATAATTTCCATATAGTCTCCACAGAACTTTGTTAACCCAGCTTGTCTGCTAACAGCAAAAGCCGCTAGGAAGAGTTCAGGAGCTAAAGGGCTCTTAACCTCTTCAGAGGTTAAGAAAGCAAGCTGCAGTAGCAATATATTTTCTTGCTCATCAACTGTAGAATACCATGACAAGTAGATAGGTCAAGTATTTGGCTAACGGAAGCTAAGCATGGACTAAAAAAGGAGCATAAGTGAGTGGTTACAGATTTAATGGTGATAAAAAGCTGCAGGGAAGAAAAAAAACCAAACACAACAACAACAACAAAAAACCCCAAAAACCAGCTGTCTAGTGACTCTTCAAGGGTCAAACATTCAATGAAGAAGCTCTGATCTGGCTAACTTCAGAACACGAGCGTCAGCTGCCTGCTTTTCTTTTGTGTACAAGAAGTACCCAACCATTTTTGCTAGCTGGATGTTGAAAAAAGGGTGTTAAACATGTTGCTGTGGCACATTTGGTGAAGCGCAAGCTAATTTTAAAGATTTAATTTAAAAAAATTTAACACTCAGATTTGTCTGACAGAGAACTAACTTCCCAGAAAGCAAAGTGCTCTACATCATGCTAGAATTCCTCCAGTTCTTGCTGAACTATTTTTTTTCTCGTGCTTTTTTTTTTTTTTTTTTTTTTAATATGCTGAAAGCAGCAGTTCTAGGGAGCAGTTACTGAAAAGCAGTGCTTCTTCCCTGATGCTTACAAACCCCAAATCTTTTAGGAAACAAATTCCACTTAATGCTACGGAGAGAATTTATCTGCTATCACTCCGCAATTTGCTATGTCGTTTTACCTCCTTCTGATGATTTTTTTTCGTTCTCCAGCTGTATTAGTCAGAACTTACATAAATTAGCCTTTTAATGGACAATTTGACATAAGAGTTCTGTGAAAGGCATGTAAAAACACTCCTGACAATCCAGACATTTTGTTCTGACAATATTAACAACTTCTGCTAAAATCATTAGTACACAGCTGAATTGCACGGCATATGCGCTCAAGTTGTTAAGGCTTAAATTAGCAAGCCATTATGTAAGCAAATTTTAAAGCATAATTTAAAAGAACTAAATGACAAACACCCTGTAAAAACACCTGACAGACAATTAGGGAAATGTTTCCAAGTTGTCATTCTTTCCAAGCATAAATCACTGACATCACACTAAAATGAAAATAATTTCAGTGAAACACAGATCAGAAATGTGAATCCTAGTATTTAAGCACTGATAATCAACATTACCTTCCGTGATCACACTCTACTAAGTTCAGTGAAATTCGTTCTCATGTATCTATAATGTACCTTACATCCCAATTTCCTCCCAGTCATCCTTTATATATGTAAGCAGAAAAATGAGTAAGCGAACCTCTCCCCAACTAACATTTCTGGAAATTGTGGGGAAAATGGCAGCAAAACTATTTTTCAGCATTGCTTCCAATTCTTTTCACTTTAAATTTGATCAAAAATTGTAATCCTAATGAAACGGTAGACTGGTAGACTGATTGCTAGGGAGAAATATACAGCTTAATCTGGAACATTTGACACACGTTGGACTCCTTGCCAAAGCCCGGAGAAGCGCCAGCTGGACGTTTTGCTGGCTTCTGCACTGCTCTAACAACCCCGAGAAGTTCACATCAGAGGGGAGAGTTAATGGAATGGAGAGAAATAACTTGAACCCGTTACCATTTTGCCAATTGAACTGCTGGCATATGGAACAGAACTAGAAGGATCCAGAGCAAAAGTGTAAATACTCTATAAGGAACTGACAATACCTAGAAAATACTGTGCCCAATTAAAGGCAAGTCGTCAGTCATTCCTGCCAGCTCTTCTCTAAGCACCTACACGACGTCCTTCTAAAATGCCATCTCACATAAAATCCTATACTAATAGTATTCTGTTTTCTTTTAAAATATATGCAAATGCTCAGTGCTCACAGTGAACAGGTTGCCACATACTCCTAACTTCGTTACTGAACACTACGATATGAAGGAAAACACTTTCTGCATGCCATACAGTAACCAAGTTTTCAAACCCAGCCACTGTTGGTGTTGTTATTAATACCACTAATGCAGTGAATACTCCCACTCCCCACAACTACACTTAAGCCTGATTTCAATAACCAAATTAGCTAACAGTCCTCTTACCTGACGATGCTTCCATTAAATGTGGTTTGCCTGCAACCACACGAAAGGGGAGCAGGCTCAGGTGAGAAGCATGAAGAGCTAACCAAGATTCACAGAACAAAGAGGAACTTAAGATACATATTTAGTTATGCATTTTGACATATTAGAATAAAAATATCATTTAAATGTGTGTTTTTTATGGATGTACCACTTTCTGCCAATTAATTTTGTAAGTGCACTGGAGAAGTCTCATGATAAACCTAGGATGCTTCCTAACTCCCGCTACAAGGAGTTAATATTTTGGGGTGTCCTTTATTATTTTAAACAATGAGAGAACATATTAAGTTCTGCTACATGTTTTTGAACCAGTCCTTAAAATATATTTGGAACTTACTTGAAGAGGTCAAGAACAGCTTCAAAGGCTTTGCCTGCTGTATTACCTAATCCAGGCAAGGAACTGATACATTCCTCTATAGCAACAAACCACCATATCATAAAAATATTTTCTTAAAACTTAGAAAACATAACCTTCGATTTTTTTTTTTCAACTGGGTTATATTTCCTTCCAATAAGTAACATGAAAAAGCTTTCCCAAAGCTTTACTGTACTGGTTGCAAAAGTCTTTTTCCAAGCCAAGAGCATTTATATCTAAGTTACACCCATTTGGTCTTATTCACCATTCTGTTACTCCATTTGGTCTTACATTCACTGTCCTCCAGTTTAAAGGTTACTCTTATTGTTTAAACTTACTCTATTTCTAGGTATTGATTATAACTTCTCTAGCTTTTGTCCCTCTACTCTCTCTACTCTTCTGTGACGAGTTCCCGACTTCTCTGAACATCCTCTGTATGACTTTGTGCCTGTCACAGTTTAAGTTTCTCAATGGTGGGTAACACACAGTACACAACTTCCCAGGTGAGGTCTCATTAATACTACCGATGGTCATTTAATTTTCCCTCTCTACAGGAAGCCTTGAATTTGAAGCTTAACTTTTCCTGGGCTTGGCACTTTGGTAACTCATGCTTTCTAACAGATGCACCCCTGTCCTGTAGGAACCGGGTGCCTAGGTTTTAATATTAAGATAATTTATTGTGGTAAAAATCTGTGTGTAGACAACAAGGCTCATCTAAACATACTAATACTAAATTCACTCAATAAAGAAAGGTTTCTCCCTATATGTAGATTAGTCAGGAATGTTGAGGCACTGTAAATAATTAACAAGGAACATTTTTCTAATGTACCTTTATACAAATTACACCACTTGTATTGCTTATAAAAGGTGTTATTTGATAGGTGTGTCATCGTATTTTGTAATTAATTCATTCTGTATATTCCATTAGCTTTCAGAGACAGGCACCGTGAAAGCAATTGTACTATATTAAAAAATTCCCCATGTTCCTCACACAATCAGGACGAAGCATTGGATACTCTCCCCGACTCTCAAAACCTTTCAGCTGTTAAAGAGATGCAGCTCAACTTCACTGGAAGGTAAAAAGGATCTTTTCACTTATGTTATTAGGGCATTTTCTCAGCATGTGGAAGTTTCAAGTTCAAAACAGCAAAACCTAAACCAAGGCAAGTGCAAATGACAATGATATATTTAATTGAACTTAGGACAATCCACATGAGTCAAGTACATCATCAGTACACGTCTTCAAGAGTACTTTAGTGTACTGTGGTCTGTTCTCTAGATCCAAAGCAACATTATTCAAAGATGAATACTTAAGCTTTCATCTCAGCAAAGACACCATCTCTACTGCATGTGGATGCTATTTAGTTCCCAACTGAAGTACAAAGGGTGCCTCAAACACATAAGCAGGTGAAGTTCACCTAGATTGCTCTTGAAAACCTAGGTAGCTAAATTGTACCTGTGGCACTCATGGCACTTAAGAGCAATGCTGTTACTGGGCCTAAAGTCTCTGTTGCAAGCATGTTGGCCTCTTAGTACACCCCAGCGGATGCATCAGCGGTGTGCCGCCTTGGTAACAAATCAATATCAGGCTGAAACTCCTCTCACTCTGTCCTAAGTGATTTAGATTAATAGAACAGAAAAGATCTGGGAGCCCTGGATTATTTCAGCACTATGTTCAGAGTTCCACACAGACAGCAGTGGAATGAAGCTGCAGCAAGTTGTATTTCATAGCCATTAGAAAAATAACCACACTCTCACAACACAACTGCTTTCAAAAGAAAGTACTACAATATGCAGGTGTGATATAAATCGTTTTCCCTGGGTGTTTCACAGCACTAAACTGCAGGTTAGGGGTATTCTGTGACATAAACTGGGGCATACCACCACTTTACAATGCAAGTGTAGCACCATCATCCACACATCAAAAAGTATGCTCAATTGTAATGGCTTTGCATTCATTTAGGCTGAAGTGCCAGTGAAGCTGGTTCATTCCCAGAGCTACAGTCCTGAACACCACCTTTCCAGACCTCCCTGAGGACAGGCCATAAGGACACACACCGTCCTGCTCAAGTGCTGACACCCCTTCCTCTGTGCGCGGGGCACAGATATGGAAGAGGAACTACCCTCACCTAATGTCAGAGGAGGCACAGGCGTTTAGTGGTGAGTATGCCAGTACTTGATCCCAAAATTCTGGGAGGTTTTTGAAATGGTAAATACACATTCATGAAGGACTCACTCCATCTTGTTCACTATACTTGGGTCCAGTTTTAAGAGGTTATCTTTAGCCTATACAAATTATTTCCAATGTAAAAATCAAAAAGCTGATTTCAGAAGAATTTCCTGAATTTCTGCTGTAGCCAGAAGTGCGACACAGCAAACCATACAAAGCAATGTAAAATCAGAATTAAAAGACTAGATTAGATTTCCTGAAGTTGATGGAAGGACTTTGCATGCAAAATTGCTAACCTAAGACATTTTTAGGAAATTAACTTTCTAACATCCTCCACTATTTAGCCTAATAATAGTTCTCAGTTCTTAATTAATTTCTTTCATTGTCCTAATTTTGACAACAGCTTTGGGTTTCCTTGCTGGGCTATATTGGAAGCATATGTTCAGCTAGGGGATGGGCAGGGCCTGGGTGTTAGGATTCCTGTTCTCCCACCCTCCCCTTTGGACTATTATAAAATTTAATTTCCTTTTTTTACATTAACATGTTTCCCAGTTAACTAACAACATTATAATAATAAATGATAAAAAGCATGGATTCTAACCACTTTGTCCTCCTTTGGGAAAGCATCCAAGGAAGCAGAATAAAAAGAGAAAAGAAAAAAAGAAGAGAAGAAGAATAAAATAGGCAAGTATTAATAGACAGATTTCAAAGAAATGCAATTCTAATAACTCTCTACAAAGAGATAAAAGCATAAAATTTCCAAAGAAAAAAAGAGCTTTAAATAAAATGATTACATTACTGCATATGTACAAAAACCTATTTTCCCACCCTAACCCACAGAAGCATAAACAATACAACAAACAAAACACAAGCTACAAATGACTTGAAACAGCGGGTGAAGTAAAGTAAAGGTAGATTAGGCAAGTTGTATTATATGCACTTCAATGACTAATACAACGTAACACATCAAAGTAACTTTATTTTCATAGACTTGCTCTAATGACACCACCTGCAGGTGATGCAGTGTAATGCATCTATTTATATTAAAATATGAATATGGGATTAATTTTGTACAATACACCTACAGAATTTTTTCAGAATATGAATTTATAGGATTTACAACTACATCAGGGCTACAGAAACTTCTCAAAGATTAAATGGGTATTTTTCTGAGTGTTTTTGTTTGTTTTGCATAAAATTTCAGAAGCCCTATACAGTTGACAGTAAGCCAAAAGATAGTGAAAAGGCCATAAACTAGTTCTGTTGTGAACAAGATTATCTGCTATAAACTTTTAATGGAATCTATTTTGATACAAACAGCGCTGACACACTTCCCTTACAAAAGACTAGAACCTTAAAGCCACATCTTGTCTCATGACAGCTAACAAAATTATTCAGGCCATAAGAGGATATTTGTAAAACGTTCCATAACACACCATAGTACTAGATGATCAGCCAAAAATAATCCCTGGATAATGGTCTTCCAAATATAGATCCTACCACTCATGTACAAGTGAGTAGCCAGTTTTCCTCGTGAGGGACTGACTGAACAGAGGGTATTCTGGGACACTCTTCAGTTTTGTGGAGCTACTGCAGCAACTGCACAGCATCAGAGGGAGGAAGATCTGTCTCACCTGCCTGAAAGTAGAATACCTAATCCAGATTAATATATAGTTTTACTTTTAAAATAAATTTAAAATAAATTGACATAACACTCTCACTGTGGTGAGAAGTGGGTGGGGGTTTCTTTCCTAAGAAAAAAACCCCGTCTGATTTTGTATAAAAGAAATGTATAAATGCATATAAAAACCTCTATAAAAAAGAAATCTAACACTAAATGAGTTCAGTAGAAATTTATCAATGTGGAGTTATACCCGAGCAAAAGGGGTTCTTCTTTCATTCTATGAAAAGCAAGTCTGCTTTCTTCATGCCATCACTCCTCAGCAGAACTAAACACTACATGTTCTTTCTTTTCAATTAACTCTGTGAATTTTAAGCATCCCCACAATCATTAAATACATTGTTCTACTTTATACACACCTCATAATGGAGTGGTGAATGAAACACTTAAGTAAAATGAAGCATGAAATGCCAAACTCAAGGTGAACAATCTGCAGTGTGACAATGTCAAGGAGGTTTTTTCTTAAGAGTACACATCAGAAGACTTACATTGTTTGATCGCAGAGAGACACGACCTCCACAGCGAGCACAAAACTTGGTCCGGCAATAAGAGCATAAATGGCCACAACCATCTGCAAACTTTGTTTTATGACAGATTCCACATGTTGGAGCATCATCCTTGTGCTCTCCCTGGTAACGGCGGGCTTCTTCCCCTATCTTTCTTACTTGCTCTTTATAGCTTTCAAATTGTTGATGCAACCTCCTGCATAGATGAGAAAAAAGTTTATATAGCAAGAATAGGAGGAAATACTACTACTGCGTTTTTCTTTCTGACAATTTACAGCTCTACCTAAGCATGTTCACAATAATGAATGTACCTCATATCAAACGCATACTGCACATGGAAGACTATATAGGACAATGTAAAAGAAAAAAATAGCAGACATATGCATTCCTATTAGGTTTGCTTCAAAGCTCACGAGCAAGTCATTTCCCTTGACCAGAAATTGATGCAAATGCAAAAAGATGGCAAAAAAACAGTCTTACACAGAAGTACCTACCATGTACTGAATGAAAGCAAAATACAATTGCCTGAGCAAATCTGCATTGCTGTTAACTCCATGTTGCTTATACAGCAGGTATAATAAAAAAGTATAAATTAATCTTCAGTTACAGTGTCACGCTTCTGTCTTCAAAATCTAGGTTGCTACAACACACAACTTAAAGATTCAACAAGCACCCTACAATCACACTGGCCCTACAAGAACCTCAGAACAATCTTCTCTGACAAATCTATATATTAACCATCTGTAGTATTCTTTCTTGCTAAGAGACTATGCAAGGTTTGTTGTTCCTCAATACAGACATTTCTTCCAACACATCTGTAGGAGTATATAGGAATATTAGCAGGTGTATAGATTCCTAAGATGAAGACTGGTGTTCAAAGAAATAACGCTTCTCCTCCAACTGCCTCAAAAAGCAAACTGCCTGACACTACGCCCATTAACTGCTAAGTGTCCTGCTACCCAAAAGACCCAGCTTCTCATCACTAGCTCAGGGAAGAGCACTCAGCCCTCTGTAAGGGCTCACTTCCCCTTTGCTAAGTCAGGAATAAACAAAAATAAACAGTGATGAAAATCTTTCTTATCATTATGATTTTAACTCTGAGGAAAAAATATGTTCTCCTGTTGGTTTCTATGAAATTTTGTCAGTAAGGATGATGTTTCAAAGGGGAACCAGCTAAAGGTTCAGGGACTTCCAAGAGGGGCAATCCAGCTCCTCTCCTGCTTCCAGCTGCAAGCTGTTACTGCTTCTCAGCATTGGACTTTGCCATTCACCAGGTCCTCCTCAGTGAGCTACCCAATGGAACTGAACCAACAGAATATTAAATCTCCTACAGAAAAAATAAAAATAAAAACCACAAAACAAACCCAAAACCAACCAAATGAAACCCATTTCCCCATCATTTTGCTTCACTCCGCTTTGACCTAGGCACTGGCTTATGAGGAGGGTAGGACCTGTGCTCCTGAAGCCAGACATGGAAAGGATCAGTGAGGAGCAGGATCAAGCTTTTGCAGAACAAGCAATGAGCAACAAGCTCAGCTGTTATGTGAAACCCCACTCTGAAGCTTAATTAAAAGGATTGTATTTTTACTCCATTAACTATCTTACTAATCATCAAAACATGCAAGAAAGAAAAATTTCTGTTGGTGCACTAGGACAGCACTGCAACTTTATCTTTGTGAGCTTGAACAAAGATCTCAGACAGCCCAAGTGTGAGAGAACAGTAGGGCACATTTTACAACTCGGTCTTTTCACCATGCTATGTGGAACCCACAGGCCCTTCACCCACATTTTCAAATGTTGCCTCAAATCTCCATCTCCATGAATAACATTAAAAAAATTTGTAACAGATCATGGACAGATGAATAGATTATCAAGAAATCTTGGTTTCAATAAATTTTAACATTGGGGTATTGCCTATAGAGGTCTTGATGATATCTTTCATCTCCACCTGCTTTGAGCTACCTGATTGTTTAATTAGCCTTGAGACTCACACCAATATATTTCTAGTTGGACAATTCTGTGTTTCCATGGGAGTCTGTGAACATCTATTTTACAATAGAAAAAAAGAGATCCTGAAGTGCAAAAAATATCTTCCACCAATGCTATTTTATAAGAGCTTTTTGTGGTTAGTTGTTTTGAGGGTTTGTTTTTTTTTTGGGGGGGGGGGGGTATGGTGGTGACTATAGCAGAAGGTGCATACAAGTTTAAATTACTCGGTTTAAATGTCCTTTGACATGAAACTGCAAATATTAGATCCCACCTGGCAGAAAATGTATTTATTTATCTATTTGTTATGATTTAATTCTTTAATCCACAAAATCTATCAGCAGCTGTTGCATAAGAAAATAATTAAGAACTGTTGTGGACAAATACAATTCACCAATTCACATTCATTAGAAAAAAACATCCCTCCAGGTGCAGATGTAAGAAAACATTAAAAATCTCCTAAATGTATGCTTTTACATATATTTAATATTACACTGTTGACATTTTAAATATTTTAAATATTTTTAATATTTATGTATCTACATTTTAATATTACTAAACCAGAAGTACTCTAATTTTTTGTTCAGTGTCATTCTAGCCACATATCTTCCTTAATGGATCTACCTTCTTTAATGTCTTGTCTCAATGTAATAAAACTCTGGGTCCCTCCAAGAGCACCTCTTTGTAACATTTATGTGTGAAACCTCACCCTTTTCTAGAAACAGAGAAGTGCCTGTGTCTTTGGAACTATTCAGATCACTAATAGCATCATCTGATGGCCCAAGACTTCAGTATTGCTCCACCTTTCATCATGTAGTAAACTTACTTAAGCTTACTGGGACTGTTTAGTCTGGAGAAGAAAAGGCTCAGGAGAGACCTTATTGCTCTCTACAACTACCTGAAAGGAGACTGTGGGGCCAGCCTTTTCTTGTAGATATGAAGCAGTAGGACAAGAGGGAATGGCTGCAAGTTGCACCAGAGGAGGTTCAGGTTAGCAATTAGGAGAAATTTCTTCTCAGAAGGAGTAGTTAGGCATTAGAACTGATTTCCTAGGGAGGTGATGGAGTCACTATTTCTTGGGGTGTTTAAGGAAAGGTTGAATGAGGTACGTAGGGAAACGGTTTAGTAAGTAATATAGGTGGAAGGGGGCAGCACAGAATCACAGAATCACAGAATTTTAGGGGTTGGAAGGGACCTCAAGAGATCATCAAGTCCAACACCCCTGCCACACAAGGTTCCCTAGGGCAGGTCACACAGGTAGGCATCCAGACTGGTCTTGAATATCTCCAGAGAAGGAGACTCCACCACCTCCCTGGGCAGCCTGTCCCAGGGCTCTGTCACCCTCACTGGGAAAAAGTTCTTCCGCATGTTGGTGCGGAACTTCCTATGCTAAATAGTCAGACTAGATGATCTTGGAGGTCTTTTCTAACCTTACACATTCTATGATTCTATGATTCTATGATTACATAAACTTTTCACTTAGGTGTGGAAATACCTTTCCACACATAGGATTAAAACTATTTCTCTCTTAATGAAGAAACAACAAGAAAAATGTCTGCGAATCCCAGCAATACATTTGAGAACACAGAAGAAGAAGTCAAGAACCTTGAAGGGTAAGCCTCCTCCAACAATATTACTGCCATGCTTCACTTATGCAAACCTCACAGCTCTCAATGCAACAGCATCTCCATAAATTGGCTCTGCTGGTGCAGGTGCCTGGGATTGCACATTCACACAGGCAGCACATGTGTATGTGGGATCAAAAAAAGATCATAGAATGGGTGAATATTTGGGCACATCAGATCTCATTAGACTGAAAAAAACCCCACCTACTGTTGCTAAAATTCTGGAAGAGACATCCACTGAGAGAGGCATTGCAGCATCACAGCTACGGCTCCATTTCTGGACTCAAGCATCAGGCTCAGAACTGTACCGCATGTACATGAGAGGTTGGCACCACCACTGGTAGTGCAAGACACGAACCAATACAGAGTTTTCATGCTCACACTGAAAGACTTACACCATTCACTTTTACGGTAGCACAGTACAATGTATATTGAGGTGTCTATGGTGGTTTCTTTCCCCAGGAAAAATGTGGTAGGTTCTTATAAGCTTTTTTTTTCAAACGCATTTCACACGAAAAAAAAAGCTTCATCTGTGTGTCATACATGTGCCACATCTTCATTCAAATATGCAATATTTTACATTGACAGTGCAAGCTAGTAAAATAATTACCAATGGGCAATTCTGCAAACCTTTACTCATGTCTTCATGTACTCATTCAAAACTGTAAGCCTTGAAGGATGCTCATATCATAAGCATCTTACACACCTCAAACTTTTCAGACAGCTCACTGATAAGTAGGACAGACAAGGGACATTGAGGTAATTTGTAATACTGAGTGATCAGAAATTGGCATATATACCATGCAGAAGTTACCATTTAAGTTGTTGGGTTTTTTTCAGATAACCCAAGTGGTATATTTATGCTGCTGCAATCATCTCCACTGAGCTGATACTCAAATTGCAATGCAAGAATGCAATTTTTGATTAACAGGCTGTTATCACTTCTTTGCTGGTTTACTTTTAAATTCATAGTGTATAACCTATATGAAATAGTTGCACATATATGCTTAAGATTAAAAAGTGGCAAAATGATTCACTTGCCTATGTATGCTCTGTCTGCACAGGCTTTCTGAAAATGCCAAAGATTTGGGTCACCTTTATGCACAGTCACATTTTACATGATTTTTAAATGAGGTACAAAACTGTGTTTCTTTACTTCCTTAAAACTCCAGCAGATGGCAACACAGATTGTATCTTCTTCACTCTGCACGTTCAACTCAAACTGTTCAATCCTGTAATCTTTTAACACGTGATGTAACATTGTAAAAATATTATGCCCTGACATGAGTTCAAGTTGGTAGAAAAAGTGCCACCTTCTAAGTGACACAGTCTTATGTAACTATCTGCCAGCGACTATCGCATCTATGAAAAAAATGCATCAGCAAAATGCTGCACTTGCCCTGTTCACCCATGTCACGCAAACACATAAACAGAGAGCATAGTCCTTTTTTTCCCCCCATAAAATCAGCGGGACTTCAAGCCATTCCTGTTCTTAGCATTCTTCTTTATGGCAAATAAAACGAGCAAACAAGAATGCAAACTCAGATTTGTTTCCACACTTTCTTCTGCTGGAGAAGATGTACAACAGATTAATACTTCATTAATATGCTGATAAGGTAATGTCTTTGGACAAAACAACAAGACTTCTAGCACTTCTGGATATCTAATATGCCCATGAAGGCATAGATCTAAAAACATGTAGCCAAACTTTAGGAGGCTACGCTGAAAATGTGGTAAGAAACCACTGTTCAGCAGCTCCTTAGAGCTGGAATACCTCCGTCTCTCCAGGTGCCCCTGCTGGTCTGCCAGAGCTGCAGGTACTTGCCTCATGCAGATCTACCCAGAGGGATCAGCGTGGCATCTAGCTTTTGCCTCAGCCCCACTAGCATCTTAGCTGGGAAAAGCTGTCAACTTGTGATGGGTTTGGGGAATACACGCGTTCAACAACAAAGCCAAGACAGGCAATCTGAGCACGATGTGATAGATAGTTTTGACTTAATAAAGAGAAACGGGGAGCTTAGGGGGAATCTAGTATGTGTGGACTAGAAAATCTGAAGTTCAGTGAAGAAGTCTAGATGTATTTCCTGATTATTTCATGCATCTTCACATCACACAGAAATCTGTTATTAAAATTTATACCCTCTGCACAAATAGGACAATTTAAGGTTGAATAGTAAAATAAACATATCTAACTCTTCCAACTCCCAAGTGCTTGACATACCAACGTTAATGCGTTAGTATATTTGGATCCCAGGGCGGTTTTGGATGCTTGGAGTGTGCTGCTTTTTGACATGGATGATGACTGATTTGGTTGGTTTGTGAAGCCCAAATAACTGCTGAATATACTCATTTGCAAAATACTGTACTTCTGAGAGGATGTGGATGTTATGCTAATATACCTTTATTATTCCTATTGATCTATTTTTTTTAGTTCATGTGAACTGCCATTTTAAGAGTATAGAATTTGACTGTAAAAAAACACTCCCCAAATTGTGAAACAGGTATGAACCCAGTTAATCAACTCACCTTTAGAGCAAAAAAGGGCATGTTTGTGTAAGCGTAATACAAGCGCTAATCAAAGGGCTGCAAACTGAAGAGTTAGAGACTTCCATGTCTTGAGGGTGTTGTGTTTTCTCCTCCATAAATTGGCTGCTTCTAGCCCCTTTGCTATTACCTACTGTCTGACTTCCCATTTTACTTTGTCTGACCTTCCTCTATTCACATTTCCTGTAGGCCTTGTCTCTCCCTGCCACACGTTGTTTAATAAATGTATCATAATAATAATAATAATTGTATACTACATATAGCACATTCTATATCCTATAATAACAACAAAGATTCCATTTTCTTCAAAATCTCAGATTTTACCTGACCGGAAGGTTTCTTCATTCTCCCCTGTTCATTCAACACACAATTACGGTTCAGGTCTGTTCTTCTTTCACCTGCTACCTATGACATTTTTCACCTCACCAGCACAGGATTTTCCACCTGGATCCTGCTGGGGTCCAGCCCCTTCTCCTCCACATGACAAGACCTCTTCTTTCTCCTTGTTTCATTGGTGCAAACCCAAATTTGCCTGTAATTAATAGGTCAGTTTCTCTACCTCAACATTTTCTCATTCTGTCTAAACCAAAGTCTTTGGCATAGATTTCTGACTCCTGTTATGGATGACCTGTAAATCAAACTCCACAAACTGAAATACAGATCTCTGCATACCCACAGCAAACCTCAACCACCACCTCCATTCTGCCGCCACTCCAGACCAGTAACTGTTGAGTTACACTGGGCTCGGACCTATGTAGACATTCACTTCAGAATGCTATATAAGCCTCAGAGATTAATTTTGCAAATTAGAAAAGCACACCAAAGTTTAGCTAAATTCCTATCAGTCCGTCTTAAAACATGCAGCTACCATCAGCTCATCCCTCAAGTCTATTTCTTGACAGTGCAAGCCTGTCCTGATAATCTCATCAGACGCTTGCAACAAATATAATTTAATTTATTTTACCTTTCTCTTTGTATTGTGCCAGCGAGCCCCCTTTTCTACTGCATAAAACATAAATGGCTTCTCTTCACCTTCAAAGACTTTCACAGCCTGTTTCCACCTTGCTTATCATTTCTGATAAGCTGAGATGCTTCTGCTTGAGTTAGTTAAACTTCCAAGCAAAAATCTTTTTGGTTTTCTCCTTGTTGCCCCTATACACGAGAATATTAGTAAGAACACCATCCCATTATCCCCCTTCAAACTCTCCTTTGCCTTGATGCCTGCAAAGATCTGAACAAAAATTGTTACTGGTATGTTAAAACTTTTATTTATCAGACAATACAAACTCCCCTGTCTGCTCCTCTTAGTTTATTATTTGCTTAAACTTACAATGCAGGCTACCCTTGGAGGCTAAAACTGCCTCGTTTCCAGGTCTGTAAAAACCCTCACTTGGAAGGGTTATATGACAACTGCTTCCAGGCAATATGGTAATGCAAAGCTCCCAACATTATTAACAAATTCATGAAGTTACTTTTCAATTTCTTTTTAATAATTTGATACTTTTTAAAATTTATTTTTAATCATTTTATGATTCTATTCATTTGCTTGGTGGTTTCTGGCCCTCAGGCAATATACATCCGTGTGGGACAAAGATTTTTCTTTAATGAATGTTGGCGTTTTCCTATATGATCATGACACTAAGAACGAGGAGCAGCACAGGCATAAAGCACTTCATGATGACATTCATGATCAAGTTTAGACTTGGCCAAGACGAAGGTTTCATTAACAGGTCTCACATGTCTGAATTAAAAGTTGTTCACATGCAACAGATACTTATGCCCTATCTACAAATTATCTCAATTCCAATCCCCTAATCTAAACTCTTATCAAGTGCACTCTACCTGTCAGCATCCTAACAAGACTGTACAGGCTGAGGTAAAATAGTGCCTTGCCTTGGTTAGAAAGTCTCTGTCCTCACCATACCAGAGCACACTGGCACTGTGGCTGTGTTCACTGGATCTTAGCTGGTTTCTTTTCACCAGTGGTAACTGTCATTTGCAAGATAACAATATACTAAGGGCAGGTTTCCAGCAAGCATATAAACGAGCTCATTAAATAACTTGTACAAAATGTCCTTTTGCAGCTTCCTGGAAGTTTCCTTATGTGGGCTACTGGAAAAGTTTATTTTCATAGACTTCTATTTGTTTTTTAAAAATAACCATGGCCCACAAACAGACTTCCTCCGCCTCAGACAACTGAAGAACCGTGAGTCAGAAATGTGCCATATCTACAATACGGAATTTACTTTTCTGCTTCCCACAGTTCCTCCCCAATGGCCATTACCCTTTCTGAGGTATAAGAGAAACGAGACAGCTAAGCAAAGAACGCAGAACACTACTAAAAAAGGCCTGGCTGAGGAATTCAGAAAGAAGCTGTCGATGTCTTATACTAAAAAGCACTCAGACACTGAGATATATTTAGGGTTCAAGGAATCAGTGCCTTCTGTGGAAAAAATAATTAATGATTATTCTTTGTTTAAAAACATACATTCCTATGTCAGAGCTTTTATGAAAAATTAAAATAATTAAAACCAACTGGTTTGTTTTCATTTTATTTTAATATATTCTGAGTTCATATAAAGATGGAAACCAATACCATTTCCACTGAGTGCAAATTCTAAGCTTATGTTCCAAAAAATAAAATCTTTTTTTTTCACTAAAAATGTTTCGGTTAGGAGAGCTTCCATGGGGGTTTTTGAGTGAAAATCGTTAACATTTCAACAGTGAAATATTAGCTGGAATTTGAATGTTTTAACAAGCCAGAAAAAAATGGAAACAAGACTAAAAGAGGAGGGAGACAACACCCTTCTACCTGGTACTGTTCCATCCAAACTACCTCTCAGAACTTAGAGCTCTTGCACTTTTGGGAACATTTGTGCCCCCTTCCTTGGCCTTTTTAAGTCCCTTCTACACAATTGCTGTTAATGAGCTGGAATCTAGAAACACATTCTCCTTGAGCAGGGCATGAGCCTTATTCATGATGTCCCAGCTGCCTTGCACAAAAGCAAGGAGGAAGACCACTAGATCACAGCATATCTTTGGTCTCCTGGAACAGAGTCGAGTCCAGCATGCCTCTAACATGCAGACCCTCTGTGCCTTAGGGCAACTACTGGCTTGGTAACACAGTGCAGAAAACATACTATATTTGCTAAATGTTCAGCCCTTCTACTTCTTTTACCATCCTATTTTAACTATAGCATCTGCCCTTCCAGCTATTGTTTGAACCTCACTTACTCATCATCAGTCCCACGGGTTCAACTCCTCTCTCATCCCACTGCTGCCAGTTTCCCAGGCGAGAACACGCCTGTGCCCTAATACAGTCAACTCAGCGCTTTGCTAGAGCAACACGTAACAGATTTAGGAAGCTGCATCATGCTGAGAGGAAACATGTCTCCACCCACTTGCGTTATACTTTCACGCTTCCATGGGCAGCCTTAATAGGCCACTTCTGGTTCTACACTCCTAACATGACCTAAGGAAAGTGGATGAAGCTAAACACTGTCCCCATCATCTCAAAACTGGGAAAACAATCATAGGAGTCAAAGAGTTTTAGAAAAAACAAGCAAAAAACCTAACAGAAATCCCCACAGAACAGATATAGGGGAGCGAGAGAAAAAGCTTCACCTGTAAAAACAGTTAATTGCAGGGGAACCCCAGCAGAGCACCACAAAAACCTTCACAGCATCAGCAGACTACTCAAATAATATGCTGTCCAGAGACATGGGAAGATGTTGCAGACCCCAAAGTCATCAGGATCCTTTACATCAGGCTTCCTCTTCCCAATGCTTTACATGGACAGTTTGGCCAGAGCCAGTAGAAGAGTGGAGAGAATGCCCCACAGTGTGTTGATGCCTTGTCCTTTGGACTTAACCAATACAGGCATTTTTACACACCTCTCACCTCTGTGGAAAACCTCACCAATTGTTGGTTGTCTCATGTAACCTTCAGAGAATCATAGAACCATAGAATGGTCTGGGTTGGAAGGGACGCCAAGGATCATAGAGTTCCAACCCCCCTGCCACAGGCAGGGACACCAACCTCCAGGCCTCGATCTACACAAGGTTGCCCAGGGCCCCATCCAATCTGGCCTTGAACACTTCCAGGGATGGGGCATCCATCTCTCTGTGCAGGCTGTTCCAGCACCTAACCACTCTCACAGCTCTCCTGCAGTTTCCTGTTTAATGTCTGTACCACCCAGCTCTCCTAATACA
The DNA here is from genome assembly GCA_027925045.1 of Hypotaenidia okinawae. Classification (NCBI taxonomy): domain Eukaryota; kingdom Metazoa; phylum Chordata; class Aves; order Gruiformes; family Rallidae; genus Hypotaenidia; species Hypotaenidia okinawae. The sequence goes on from BSDF01000003.1 coordinate 90,342,001, forward strand.
GACACTGCAGTAGGAGAGCAGCAGGTTTGCAATGAAGAGTTGCTACCAACTCCAAGTGACAGTTTGAAGGGTTTCATGAGGTCATACATGTGATGCTGTCAGCAGCCTGAAGTTTGCCGTGCAACCCCTTAAATTATGGAAATACCCCTATGTTACAGTCCCTCTCTTATCGAATTGTTACAACAAGCACTCAGGACCAAGCATTATCTACCTAATAAACACAGGACTTACACAGATACTCTTTTTTTTTAAAGATTGCTCTAATCAGTCACACACCAAGACTGCACCAGTAAATTGTGTTTTATTATTATTTTATTTTACTTATTTATTTATTTTTATATTACATATTATTTTACTTGTGGCATTCATGCACCCCCTGTTGCAGGAAAGCCAGCCAATAATAACCAAGACACAGCAATACTCATGTAACTATGAAGTGAAAAAAATCCAGGAAACTGAATGGGGTTAGACTTGAATGAAGGGAAAAGAAATCTGACCCCGCAGAGTTGCATTAATTCTTATGGATTCGGGCAGGGGGTGGGGAAGAAGAATCAGAAGGTGAAGAAGAAGGTGGTAAAACCATTTACTGCAGAAGTTTTAGCTTGAGCTGATCTTGAAACTGCACTGTCAAAACCAATAATATTTAGAGATGAAGTCCTAGCATTTTTCAAGGTGCAAATTAAATATTGTTTGTATGTGACTTTAACTGAGATATGTGCTTCCTGGTAAAAAGGCTTTTCTTACTGAAAAATAAAAATAGCATGATTTGCCAAAGAGCTTGTTCTAAAAGTTAATTTGAGTTCTCTAAAATTTGTCAGACCAACAGTTTCCATAATATCCACTGTAAAAAGAGACATGAGAATTTTTCTTCTACCTGCTACCTGCTCACATTATCAAACCCCAACAGGGAGACCATCTTCCAGCATCTCTGCAATTCCCAACAGCCTTATAATTTAGCCCCTGCTAAACTAGAAATTAAAAAAAATAAATGTGAAGATAAGAGTCATCTCTTCTTTCCTCGGTTATTTCAAAGACAAACGTCTATTCATATATATATTTTTTAAAAGCTCAAATCTGTTTCATTCAAGGCTTACATATAGAATTAGAAAATCAGACTGGTTTGGTTTGGAAGAGACTCTTAAGTCATCTAGTTCCAAACCCACTGCCATGGGCAGGGACACCCTTCCACTAGATCAGGTTGTCCAAAGCCCCATCCAACCCGGCCTTGAACACTGCCCGGGAGGGGGCAGCCACAGCCTCTCTGGGCCTCACCACCGTCATGAAAAAGAATTTTTTCCTAACATCTAATCTAAATCTACCCTCTTCCAGTTTAAGCCTTGTCCTAACACTACACTCCCTAACAGTCCCTCTCCAGCTTTCTTGTAGGCCCCTTTAGGTACTTAGCCTTTAGGCTCTCCTCAGAGCCTTCTCTTCTCCAGGATGAACAAGCCCAACTCTCTCAGCCTATCTCCATTATCCCTCTGAGAATCTTCATGGCTGTCTTCTAGACTTTCTCCAACAGCTCTATGTCTTTTTGGTACTGGGGTACCCAGAGATGGGCACAGTACTCCAGATGGGGTCTCATCAGAGCAGAGGGGAGAATCACCTGTCACCTTTCCTTTGATTCAGCCCAGGACACAGTTGGCCTTCTGGGCTACAAGCACGCATTGCTGTTTCATGTTGAGCTTTACATCATTCATCATGCTCCATCATCAAGTCCTTCTCCTCGGGGCTGCTCTCAATCCATTCTCCATCCAGCCTGTATTTGTGCTTGGGGATTACACCAACCCATGTGCAGGACCTTGCACTTGGCCTTGTTGAACTTCATACAGTTTGCATGGGCTCGCCTCTCAAGCCTGTCAAGGTCCCTTTGTATGGCATTCCCTCTACCCTGTTGACCACAACACACAGCTTGGTGCTGTCAGCAAACTTGCTGAGGGTACACTCAATCCCACTGTCCATGTGTCCTTATTTTCCATGTGCCTGCTTAAATTTATGAAATCAGGGCTTACTCTGACACTGAGAAAATTATAAAAATATTTAAAGGCAATTAAGTAAGGTTAATTTGTCTTTTTATTTCACTGGTATATTTTCATTCTCTGCTTTCTTTACATAGCGGAACAAGCGAACTGTGTTTAGTACAGGTGCATGGCAGAAAGCAAAGATCCCAAAGACACCCACCCATGCTAGTACCATTTGGGAGGTTATAGGGCATGTCCTCTTACATTACTGCACTGGCAGATACAAGTTATTTCCATACACAATTGCTTATAAAAAAAACAAAAGCCCTAAATATGTTATATACAAGCTTCTGTAGAACACTCTAAAAAGGACTGCTGGAAAGTTCCTTAAAGAAAGTTTCATCAAGATACAGGGGGAAACTAATCACCGTCTTCCCCAGCCAAAGCAACAGATCTGGATTTTCTCAGAGCAAGATGAAATATCGCCATTCATAAAACAAGCGTGCTTCAACATGCCCAAGAATCAAGAGCACTGATTAGCAGCTAAAAAGACAATGACCTCTAATGTAGAGAATGAGTACCAAATCACTCCATGAATGTTTTGTCACTGAGTCCCACTGAACTGACAACTGTCAAAAAGTGGGGAAAGAGTGGCTTGAATTACCAGTAGAATATAATCAGTTTGAACACAGGTTAAAAAAATGGTGCTACCTAATCCTGGGTGGGTTTTAGGGTTTTTTCTTTATTGTTGTTTTGCTAGATAAGCAGCAAGATGTTTCCACCCCTAGTTTTGTAGCATAAGTTTTGGAATATTTCAGGTACTGGACCATAGTTTTGCTTATCAGCTTCCTAAGTGATGCCTTCATCATCTTCATTTGCCTAAACATTACTGAATTACAGCATCATGCTCTCTTCCACATGTACTATAAAAGACATGAAAAACCTGTCTTCTGAGTGAGCTGACCTGTGTCAGCTCGTGATGGCATAACACTGCTTTAATGCCACTACATCACTGAAAGAAGCACAAAATGATCCTTGGAGCAGTAGTCTCTGAGGCCCGTAGGAAATTTCTCCAGTAAAATACTGTTTTGTGAAGTGGCTCTGCCAGCAAATTCCCCTTAAAATACATTAAATCAATGAGTAAAGAATAACTTGATTTATTTTCTCTTCAAAAACATCAGCTTCATTTTATTATGAAATACAAGTATCATTTATTTAAGTTAAACTTCACCAAAATCATATTTTTTGTGAACAAACAAAACTTAATCTGTTTCAGAGTGAAGGAAAAGAGAATTAAATGGTGTTCTCTTCCTTTTATTGAATTAATTTATTGAATCACATAATATGCTACTGTGGGCATATTTTTTCCAAAGGATGGTCACCACATCACAACCAACCAGCCATAACATGGCCAATAACATGGCAGGAGGGTGTGTTTACAGTGGAAAATCTCTATTTAAGGATTTAAGAGGGCAGATAAAAAAAGATGAATTTAAATCTTCAAGGAGATACTTTAAAAGTAAGGCACAAATTTGCACCTACACAAAATCCCAAACACAGGTACCAGTACTTAGCTCACTTACTCCAAATACAGAACTACTAATCACTAAACACATTAAAGAAGCAGTGCATAAGAGAGAGAGAGAGAAAATAAAAGAGAGGCCCATTTATCCAACCTAATGATATTAGTCTGTGGCATCACTACATTCAGAATTTGTTCTGATCAACCAAGCTACCTACACCAGAGACACTCTACAAGTCAGTGGAGAGCAGAAAAACCCACCCATCAGATGAGACCACCCAAAGTCTTAAATGATCAGCTACCACTTACAGGCAGCTGTTCATGTATGGACTTGGAGTCTTAAGCTATTAAATCAGTTCTGAAAACCCCGGGCACAGCAATACCTAGGGAACCTAGCAGAATGGTATCATCCATAACTGTGAATTACTGTTGTTCTCTGTCCTCATCAAGAAGCCATAGGAAACAGAGGCTTATGAGCACCTCTTCTAAAATTTAAGCTTACGAACACCCAGCAAGTCAAGATTTTTGTATCTTAAAATACTACTGAATGAAAAATTCATCATGTCTAATACCCCAAAGGCTGCTGCAGGCTCCTCTAATTCAGTGATGGAATCATTTTTCATGCTATGTTCTCCTGCCCCCAAAATTAAATTACGTCTTGACAGTTGGTGAAGTGACTTTTTTGGTGTCAATATCACAAGAAATTGAAATGCTGGATTAAAATGGCATCAGCCAACACTAATGTCACCACTTGCAAAGCATAATGTATTTTATCTTTAAAACCAGTTTCAAAACCAGTTACTTAGTGCAACCCTAATAAAGCTGCAACCAGCATCCAGGGTAAGAATAGACCCTGCTATATTCTGAGAATATCACTTTTGTTACAATCACGCAGTGAGAAAAGATGTTTAAACACATTACAGTCTGCTTCTAACAGTGCAACACAAGCAAGGAGGAACAAAACCCAAATCCCCAGCACTGCAGTATATCCCGCCAGTCATCTGGCACCTGTTAAAAAGTTTGGAAAGTTGAGAGGTGTGGGTACTGGTTCAACATAACAGGAAATTACTGTGGAGCAGTGTTTATTAAAACAGCTTTCTGAAACAGTCTTTCTCGCACAAGCATTTGAAAAACGAAGAAAAAAATCTGAGTATTTTTGGCATCCAATGTGTTAAACAGATGATAGGTATCAGATGGCAATGCAGGGTGAGCAGCAAAAATATGACAAAGCACAGTGGTCTGTAAACAGAGCAAAGCTACTGAAATTCTCACTACCATATGGTGGCAACAAACAGGACACGTGCAAAACAGGAAAAGATCTCACAGTGAGGGGTGTGATAGGAGCCAGCAAGATGCAGCACTGAAGAAAAAAAATTACAATAGGACTGCAAGCACAACAGTGATAACATTTCAAATTAATTATATTCAGCTGAGGCTCAGTGTGTACAGTATGTCTTCTACCTAAAAATAATATAACAGACTCGCTGAGAGCATCTCTAATTTATCATCCTGTTCACCTTCCTTTATAATATCCATATTACAGGGAACAAAAAAGGCTCGCACATCTATTTTAAATATACCATCAAAGTGCTTGAACATGAGATAATGATTACGCTTGTCTCCAGCATTATTTAATTCTCTTCATTCTTCTGGATGCCAAAGTAAACACAAATGAAAAGCATATGGCATGTTAGTGAATTAGAAAATTAGAAAAGGAGAACATTAACTGGTTTTATTTTATGCTTTAAGCATGGCACATGGTAAAATTAAAATTTTCAAGGCATTTTATATTTGTGATTTATTTTAATTCCCTCTTTTAATGTACTCTCTACTGAAGTTAAATGTTCTCAAGAATACCATTTGTGAAAGAAAACCCATACTCTCTATGTTTTTATTACCTATTTTTTCCCAAAAATATCATTCTACATAACTGTTTTAAAAGATTGTCTTGAGCTTGAAATTATTCTCAGTAGAAAAATGGGAGTCTCTTGTGGTGAGCATCCTTGCTTCTTGATGCTTACTGAAACTGTACAAGCTAAGAATGAAATCAGTGTTAACAAAGAATCCTTCTGCAAAAGTTTCTTGTCTGATGAAGTTGTGGGGTAGAAAGCACGAACCTAAAATTAGTAGAAATTATTTCTCTTTGATCTAAACCTCCACAGCAAGGCTTACGGAAAACTATGACATTCAATTTCAGGTTTTCTTCTCATTGCCTTCCTGTTTTCTATCAACAGATTGATTAATTCCAAGCTTCCTATTCTTCTGAAAAGACATTCCCATAAAGAAATTTAGTTCAGTACTGCTAATATATCAAAATACCAATTCTATTCCTGTAATTACGCATATTGAAAATCTGCCACACAGACAACACAGAGGAAGGACACCAAGAGGGATATTTCAGTAACCCCGTGCTCATTCATCACATCTAGCAGAACTGCTGGAGTTCTCTCCTGAGGAGCCATACTAGTCACAGCTATGATTTTAGAGGCGGAAAGCTTCTGCCAACCTATTTCCCATTTAAGTCCTGACAGAAAACCCCCAGGGCTCGTTTTAAACCAATAATATCTTAAATAACAGGAGTGAGTGTCCTTTGGGAAACACCACACAGAGTCTACTAACCTGTTTTATGATTCTGCTGCTACTCTGAAAAACCCATAAATTTGGCAGAGACACGTTTCCTCAAAGCTTTTCCTCAGTTAATATTTTTCTACTTTTCTACAGTGGCTCTCACAACAGCCCATTAAGTAAGGTGTATTCACAGAGCTTCAGGCTCCCTGATAACTTTTGACCACCACAGGGGTCCACAGGTTGCTGAGCCATCATGTGCAATAAGGTCATCCCTCCAAAAATTTGGTCCAGCGCCACAGAAGGCTCCAGGTACAAATTGGACACTCCGCTGTAGCTGTGTCTACTGATCATTTTGCAAGTGACCAAGTCAGTATTTGTTCTAGAATACTTGGATCTAACCTCATCATTAGTCTCCTACCTATTCTCCAGCAGGAAAAAAGGTACTTCATTCCCCTTGGCTAGCCTTTTAGAGAGCCAAAAGCTGTAAGGATTTAATTCCTGTCATAGCCCAGAATTTTCTTAACCTAAAAATGGATTTCCAGATGGAACTGGATGTAAAAGAAGAATATCGTTCTTTTACATCAGGATTTCTTACTGCTTGAGCCAGCAGCCTCTGCTAATCTAAGCAGAGTTCTTGTGGTTTTGATGATCGCTGACTTGTCCTTCTGCCAAATTCACAGATTTTTCACAACCACAGGGAACAGTCGTAGAACAGGACCACTATTTTGTAGTCTTGTTCTGTGCCATATTTTTTAAAAGGCACTGACTCCATTTCCTTGGGGTGCATGATGTAAAATTCAAAACGTGCTTAAGTGACATTTTTATCCAGGACATTGACTAAAAGCTGAATTGAACAATGAAGCTGTATGGGTACCAGTGAGATCCTAAAACCCAAATCACAATAATTTATCAGCCCAACAACTAACATTTTTTTTCCATCAGCTACAATCCAAACAGCCGCCGGTGCCTTTCCAAAGAAGAACTGAAAATCTGGAGGCTTCAAGAAAATTCCTGGAGCTGGCCAACAGTACAAATACAGAGACTTTCTATGTTTCAAAGAAAATCACCTACCAAGCCATCTGTGCAGTACACCACATCTTGGTCTAAAGCCAGAATAGCAAAGAGGTGAGCTGGGACCAGAACATTGACATTATCCAACCATGTCACTGATGTGGCCCCATATCTGCAAGCTTCCCAAACAGCAGGAAGTTAGGTACAATTTGCCAGACAAATTTGTCATGTTGAATGATGGTGCACAACAAATCTGGCTTGCTGGATGAAAGGTAGTATTTTTCCTACCTAAAAACAGACAAGAAGTCTGGGTAGCAGGAACTCTCCCTTTCACCTTTTCTTCCCCTCAATAAAATGCCAAGATTATCAAAATAACATCCTGATTTGTGCAATATTATGTGTATATTCAACAATATGAGAGAGAAAACCTCTTGCTAGGATTGCACTAGTGTGAAACGCTGTCTCTTACCCTCAAGGAGGACTTGACAGGATATGGAACACTGCAGGACAAACAGGATTTTTTTTTCTTCAGTGATGAGAACTGACATAAGAGATTTTTGCTTATACTAGATTGCCTGCCCCTGCTCATTGCTATTCCTGCTGTAATTTATTTATATCACAGGTCATTTGAAGACCAAACCAGATGTGAGGAAGACTAGATGGCAGGAGAGTGTTAGGAACTCCAATGACAGCGTTCCTAGATAGGAAGTTTGAACTGAAATCCATTATGTATCCTATTTTATGACATTCTGTTAGGTGGAGTCAGCTGGGGAATAATTTGATATTTCATATAGATTCTTCAAACCATTATACTGTTTGGAGGCTGGAAAGATTACTCCTTTAGCCTGGAGGAGTGTGGAACATACCTTTACACACTGCATCAGTACCTAGCTGATCACCAGGAAGTTATGACTCGTCATATGAACGACTCATGAGTGAGAAAACAGTGGACTGTCTGCAACCATTATATTGGAAATATTATCAGCACATACAATGAAATTTATTAAAGCAGTGATTCTAAGTAAGTTTGCTTTACTACACAATAAAACATGTCAATTAGTTCCTTTAGGAAACCATCTGACTTAGGAAGATCTGTACAATATGAGCCCATTAACATCCTTGCAACATGTTGACATCAAAATCTTCTGTTCTAACACTCATAAACAGGTGCAAAAATGGCCCCAAACTCTTCTGGCCTCCTTTGGGGGGAAGGAAGGAAGGAAGGGAAGGGAAGGGAAGGGAAGGGAAGGAAGGGAAGGAAGGAAGGGAAGGAAGGAAGGGAAGGGAAGGGAAGGGAAGGAAGGGAAGGAAGGAAGGGAAGGAAGGGAAGGAAGGAAGGGTATAACATTGTGTTGATGGGATCTGAAGCTGTGTAATGAATTAACTTTAAGATAAGAAGCAAGTCTTGTTCTGGGAATACTGAGAGAAGATCAGCACCTCCTAGGTGAATCACCCTCACCATTAAAAATGCATGCCCTGCTTCCAAGGGCAGTCACTTCAACTCCCATCCCTCAGTGCTTGTTCTACCACTCACTGCTAGAATAAAAAGCTTTTAGTGGTGGTACTGTGTGTATGAAAGTGTTTATATTTTATAATCAAGTCACCTCTTGATCTCCTCTGTGATAAACTAGACAGATTGAGATCTCTAAATCCTCCACTGCAGAGTACTTTCTCCAGCATGTGAAACATTATTGTAGCTCTTAATTGAACCTTTTGAGACCTTTCAACAAGCTTTAAAAGCATAATGCCCTAAGAATTGTAACCTCCTTTATCCATTTTTCTGTTTTCCAAATGCTGCATTACAAATCGAGAGTTGGATTCAATGATCCTTATGGGTCCCTTCCAATCCAGTGCATTCTGATTCTACGATTCTGTGAAATGCCTACGATGAATGTCAGGCTCAACAACCTCTTTGGTCACCTGAGTGTCCCTTTTAAATACTAGCTCTACATCAGAAGTCAGATAAATTCACAGAATATGCCTAATGCTCCCAAATTTAACAAACAAAAAAAGAGCATCAGCCAATCAGAGACTTCTGCAGATAAGTCCTTCAGTCTTTCTTTGCAAAAGGAGTTTATTTTGAATTATTTACCCAAAGCAGGTGTTGTCTCAAGTTTTCTTTGGTTGCTATCAAAGTGGGAAACTATTTCTTTGTCCTCATAGGATGCAAATATACTTCTCCATTTTTTCCCATGTACAAACAGAAATATTATCTAATGTTCTCACCTTGTCTACATATTAGCAGTGCCAATATGTCCACTGAAAAGATACCTCAGGGTATCTTCTGTCTAAAATACACTTCCTGAAAAAACTTTTATTCCCTGCAGCTCTGGATTTTTCCCCTCTATTCTTCAGCATCTCTTACCAATTCTGTGTACTTCATAGCTTGTCATTCCAAACTTTCTATCTATGTATGTAGCAAATCAATACCAAAGAGTAAAGGCAAATGGAGCTGTAACATCACATCTTACACAGGGAGATTAGCCATGTAAAGTATCACCTTCCCTGGAAGATATTACATATTAAATTTGGCAGGATGTTGTTGAATATAGGCAAATTAAATTTTCAAAGTATTACTTTAGTCTCCTTATCTCTGAAAAAAACTAAAAATACAACCCTATTTTCTTCTTTGTACTGTCTACACAGAATTACTTTAAATCTTTCCTGCAGTTTTGTACCTACATTTGAAAATTTTACAGTATAAAAATGTACTTACTTTTTTATGATACCCAGGATTTACAAATGAGGAGTCCTACATGAGCATTTAGTATTAATCACAATGAAAATGGCAATCAGTTTCTTAAGGAAAGAATTCTCTTGACCATTCAGGCATATGTTTTTCTCTTGATGATTTACACTACTGAAAACTTTTCAAATTCATCTGAAATTTCTTCTTGTCATTTAAAAAAAAATCAATTATCTCTTTATAAAAGAATGCTCTCACTATTCCAATACAATGCCATTTTCTCCACCATTTCTGAATGTGAATCGTACTAGAATTTAAAATACTAGAATTTAAAATACTAGGCCTTACTGTACTTTAACCAAATAAAAAATCCACTCATTGTAGCAAAATGCTTCTGTGTGTTGTATCCTTATTTTCTCCTACTGATGTCCCTTAGCTAAATCCCAGAATCTTCAGTCAGGGGAAATTCCTTAAAAACAACTCTGAAATCCCTTCTTCGTCCTACCTCCTATTTTTAGCTTTCAGAACTTGGCAGGTAGGAAAGTTGATTGCTTGCAAATCCAGCATTTCGGTAGAGCTCCTTTGATTTCTTTCTTCGAGGATGCAACAGACAATTAGGATGTCCCTGCTGTCAGAGAAGTTTCTTAATTAAATTCATGAAAAGGCTTTTGAATTCTTGACTGAAGTGGAACACTCTTGTTTATCGCTCATGGTGTCATCGCTGCCGACACTATGAATAGCTCTCCTGCTTCTCCTTGTGCAGGCTCTTCAGCAGCAGCAAGGCATCATGTCCTCTTGTCAACTTTGCTGTCACGACTGGCATCACTGGCAAACTTTCCATACTCCTCTCAGGCCTCACCCGGCCTCTGTTGATGTTCTCTACCACTTCAGACCTCTCAAATGGCAAATACTTGACTCCCACAAATTGTAACATGCCACCATTAAAAAACCAAACCCTGAGTAACTGCTCTTCAGTTATTCTCATTATCTTCTGTGACCTGAAATAACCGCTACAAAAAGCGTCTAAGAAGCCAAATTCAGAAAAAGGGTATTTCTTTGAGCAGAAATTCTGACATTTTTATATACATTTTTAGACCCAAAAAGTGACATGCAGTTCTGTGATTTTCTCAAATAGAAAGTGAATCTCAGTTTTAGCCTTCAAGTATTTATTCTGATTTCACTTAGGTAAGTGTTTAGCTCTGGCAAGGATATGATTTGCATTTTATTTGTAGGGAGGGTGAAGACGGATTCACACAAGAGACATTTGGAGTGACAAGAGTTGAGAGACAAAAGATAAAATTTCCAGCTTAAATCTTTGCAGGTGCTGAAAACAAAAAGGGAATAGGAGATGACAATACAAATGCCACTCCAGGTAAAAAGCAAAAAATTTCAAGTACAGTGTCAGAGAACTTTTGTCACGTATTCATTTTTAGCACTTTCAGAATCTTGCAAATAAACTGCTCTACTATTTAATTTTCTTCTTCTCTATTTGGAAAATATTAAACACATTAGCATGCTTCCACTATGGCAAGCCAATATTGCTCTATTTAGTTTACTTCTTTATTCATTAGCTGAAATTATTAAGTCAAGAAGATTAATAAGTAAGAAATTTTCTGTTTCTAGATCTCACAGTGCAGCGAAGTCTGTAATGAATTAGATCCTTCAGAGAGACAGTCATTTAAAACAGGGTTTTTTTTGAGAATATGAACCATATAAACAAGCAAAATAATACACACTTAACTCTGCAATTTGAAACTGTGAGCCCCATGCACACAGATATTCCCAAATAAGAAGTCTAAGATGCTCTGCAGTCAGGCCCCCAAGTCCTGGCCCTAGTTACAGTCAATGGAGTCGGTAGTGTGATTACTTCATAGTAAAGTAGAAATCTGCTTTTGATTGCCTGAATAGCTCCCTATTTCCTCTACATTTCCTTCTTTTTTCTTTATTTCAGATAATAAACATTGTTCATTCTGTAAATATAATTGATAAACATTTTAAAATAGTAATTCCTTTGGTAACCAGATTTCTAAATTAGACCCAGATACTCCAGATTAAAACTTCTGTAACACATTAACCCACTTCTAATAATTAGACTTTTGGGCCCAGTTATTTTTCAACTGAAATCAATGGAAATTTTGCTATTGACTTAAAAAGAAACATGTGGTATTATTTCATTGGTGGTCTCACCTAATGGAGGTTCGGCTCCTAGACAACTGGAAAGAAATACTTCTTCCTTAATAGCATAACATTTTAAAAGGGTCATATAATGGTCAGCTTTTGAATTGCATGGACTCTCATTTTCACTGGCAGAGCAGCAACATAGCTATATCTGTTGATACTTTCTCTGCAATATTAAAACATATGACTATATTTTGAATACTATTTAGTAGAATAACACATAAATTCTAATAACAGAGCACTGGCACAGGCTGCCCAGGGAGATTGTGGAGTCTCCTTCTCTGAAGATATTCAAGACCTGCGTGAACACAATCCTGTGCAACCTGCTCTGTGTGACTGTGCTTTAGCAGGGGGGTTGGACTAGATGATCTTCAGAGGGCCCTTCCAACCCACATCATTCTATGATTCTATTTTCTTCCTTTTCTGTCCTATTAAACTGTCTTTATCTCAACCCACAAGGTCTACCTTTTCCTTTTCTACATTTTTCTTTTTGATTATCTTCCTCATCCCACTGAGGGAGACTGAGGGAATAGATCTGTGGTGATTTTAGCTGCCTGCTGGGTTAATCCACAACAGGGGCTAAGGAAGACCTCAGATGCCTATGTCTAAACCAATATGATCTCAGTCCTCATCTCCTGTGCCCGCAGTTCAGACTGGTTTCTTCTTGGGTTCCTTTGAACTTCAGAGCATGCACAGGTGCTTGAACAGTTTGTAGGGCTAGGAGAAGAGATGCTGCAGAAGTTGGCGCAATCACACCGTATGCTTAATTGCCTCAACATAGCATCACGTAAAGGGAAAAAAACTGAGGGGGACTGCTTGGTTTAGATTAAAAAGATAAGCTTTTATAACATGTGGAATAGATAGTCATCTCACTGGAACTGAGGAAGTTTTCCAGAGCTCATTTCAGTAATGACCTTAAATGGACTCCACTGACAAAGCAATTTCTTTGGTGTTATTACCCAGAAATTAGAAACCTATTTTAAACATTAAGTCCCACCCAATGGGGGGAACATAAGAATCTAGGCAACAACACTGTTGATCTTCTCTTGTTGAATTTAAAAGACAGGATTTGAAGAGTGAAATACACACTGATGTTTTCAAGAAGCCCAAATTCCACAGCTCAAAGCCACAGAATGAAGTGCTCGACTCTCCATGTTAACAGCAGAACTCCCATCCTCACTTCAGAAAATACTAGGATGCAAAGGTTAATTTACTAAAACTTGCCTTTGTAAGCTAGAAAAAATACATTACATTAAAGGTAAGCCATGACTCCATATAAAAACAAGACAAGTATAGAACAGTTCATTCTGCATATCAGTTGCACATAAAGTCCAGTAAGCATGTATTTCATGTGAAATGAAAGCAGTCAAGATTCCAATTACTTCAATGTCCTTATATAAAAAAAAAAAGCTAAATATTTAGCTAAAAAGAATTCTCTGCAGACATGGTATTGTTTAACTATTTAATTTATTAATTTGGGTTAGGCTTTGCCTTGGTCCTGCCTGGGCTGATTTAGTTTCCGTTCTGAAAGCAGCTGTCTAGTAATCAAAATAACTATAACTTAAGGTTGTTTTGTTCAGCGCTAGTTTATATTAGTAATGAGTACCTGTCCTCTGTAGATTAAACTGCCTATGTGGTGTGGGAGAGCACAGACATGGGATGATAGTCCAGACTCTGTACACAGGAATGACAGTGGTCAATCAGTGGTCACTGCAGGAGTGCAATCTCATGATTCAGGAAAAAACAGCAATGTAGGCAACAAAGAGGGTGGAAAAAGAGCGTAACTGGGGACCACTGGGAAAAAAACAAGTGAGCAAGACTGAGTTTTAAAAAAAATTAACCCATGCTGACCAAAACACCTAGGATGAGAGAGTTTCAGCAGCATGCTTCTCACCAGCAAAAAGGAAAGAAGCCACCCTCATGAGAATCAGCTCAGCCTAGTGAAGACCTCAAAGTACTGACAGTTTATCATAACCTGCTCAGGAAAAACTAAAGTAACCTTGGGCAGGACCCCATGGAAGGTCCTATGCAACAATGGAAAGGTGAGCATAGCAATAAAGAAAATAAAAAGTCTCCAGTTCCACCCTGAATGGACAATACTCTGGAAGTGTTGTCAGGGAGAGATCTCCTCTTCAACACTCTTTAAAAAAAAAACCCTCTTTTCTACTCTTCAGAAAAGAACACTAACATGTGTGCAACCCTAACCTAAGCAGTTTATGTTTTCAAATTTGTACTATTTTTCTGAAATAACCTGAATTCATATTTATAAGCCACAAAACCACGCTCAATCTAAATATGATCTTTCTGGTTGCGCTTTAATAGCAATCGTATATCATGCCACTGAAAGACAGATATATATCATGAAAGAAATATGTATCACACCATTGAAAGAAACAAACATTTTGACAGTAACTTTAAATAATAAAGGCATGTCCTTTATCCATGTTGAAATAATTCTTCACTCTAGTATGTTTAATACATTGAGTTAGTTAAATGAAAAAATTTCTGCCGCTTTCAACATTATAAATTCCATGTGATTACACTGCCTTTCAGCATGCTGTATGTGAAAATTTCATGGAACTTATGTACAGAAGTGTATTGCCACATTTTCATTACAAGTTTCAATACACTTCAAACAATCATATAAATGAGTAAAACCATTATGTTCAGATATGGCTATTCTTGTGCGAACCAGACAACTACAGTCCCCTCTCCGTATAAGTGCTTTACTGTTCCCTCATTGAAGGTTTTATATATAAGTACATCCTCGATAACAGAAACGCTCTGCGGATGAACAAATTCTCTTTTGGGGATATCAGAAAAGTAACACTAAGTTAAGATGTAAAAACTAAGGAAATACCTGATTCAGATGAGAACAAAGCCAGCAATCTCATTGATGCCTGATCTACCAACCCAAGTATTTTGTTATTCAAGATCTTTTCTCCTATGCATTTTCACTATGGTAGCATAAGATGAAAATTTAAAATTACAGTAGTTTCCTCATGTTCACATAGGATCACATAGGAGCCAAGATCAGGAATGCCACTTGAGAAAAAATGGGCTTTACCACCACTCAACTATTTCTCTAGCACAACTAGATCACGGAACCCACAGCCTAGGAGACAGCTACCATATTTGTTCTTAACAACACAGCCGAGCATATTAAAAGCTGAAGGTGAAGATGTGGCACGTCTGCTCACAAAGGGAGGAACAGCAGGTTTTTAATTTTCTGCTGAGTCACACATAATACAAGTTGTGTCTTGCGGGTACAAGAACCAGAGGTACCTACAAGACTGGCTGTTGCACTGGATGGAGGAAGAGGGCAAAAGGTGGACACAAGAGGTTAATGAGTGAGGTTTCATTCACTAAAACTTCATTTGCAGTGAAAACATTTTACTAGTTTTGAAAGCAAAAAGGACTGTCCCTAATAGAAATGTAGGCAGGAGACTCTTCTAGGATGAAGCAAGAAGCTGCATGTGATAAGTTACTATAGGTGGCACAAGTAACTCCTACAGCAGAGTGGACCAGAGTAATGCAATGGGCAAGGTGCCAAAACTTAGAAATGTAAGGGTGAGGAGGAAGACATTGGTATAGAAATTGCTTTTCTTGTCTCTAGTATTACATGTGGGGAAAAAAAAAAGCTGCATAAGTTCTTCCCAGTTTAACAAAACAACATTTGTAATAGTTTTTGAAAGGTTTTCATTTTTTCTTCCAACTACCTATCACTGTTAACACAAACTATATGATTATTTAGATAATCATATACCATACCACAAGGAGTTCATACCCATAATTGCAGAAATGTGTAACAAATCTAAATTCAAAATCAAAGGAAGCTGTGGACATAAGCTTCAGGTTTTCCTAGCCAGCTCTCCTTTCCTCTTATATGTTGCATTATCAATTAAATGTAATTCTGTCATTTATATGAAGTCACTAGTTTTCTTTGGATTTTTTTTATAATGTGCTATGTCTTTCTACACAGAGATTGACAATGCATAGGCTTGTCTCAGGTTTATTCCATTAAATGTGATAGGATTTCATTTCTTCTACCACACAAGAATATCCAACCCTAGAAATGCCTACCTTCCTTTAGAGTTAATGAAAAGGGGAAGGTATCAGAACAGACTGGATCATCTTCTGAAATTCTCTTTTCTATTCATTACATGAGGACTCCAGTTGGATATATCACATATATGGATATAGATAGCATTTTAAGAACAGGTGCCTAAAATTTTGGTGAAGCGTTGTCTACGTAGTAAAAGATGAACTAAGGAATCTGAACACCCTAAAATTCATTTATATTGTTCTTCACTGCATGTTTCTTCATTCTTTCTTTCTGGGGTCTTGCTGTTTTCCTCTGTCATTTATTTCTCATCTTCATACTGCTCAGAACCATAAAAAATGGGTCTGCTTCTCCCAAGCTGCTATTCCCTAGCTACTTTTAATATGGGACTTACTTAAAATCGAAGTTTTACAGAGCAACATTTGGAATTCACTCATTCTCTAACAGTGCTTTTTACCATACCCTTCCTTAAATTAGCTCTCCATAATATAATGGCATAAAATTTAACTTCAAAACAGATCTTTGATCCTTTTTCTTGCTCCTCTTCACTGTAAATACAGAGTGATGACTTTTTTCATCTACTGAATACTGCATGGTGTCTAGTATTTTTAAAGAATCTGAGATTCAGTTCTGAATACACCACAGGACTGCAATGTTACACGTTACTACCAAGGAATAGAGAATCAGAAACTAAAAAGATGTCATCACCCTCACAGAGTCCATACCCTGAGAGAACCCATAGTTGACAACTTACCATTTACTACAGTACAGAACATCATTGTGGTAAGTGTTTCTGACGAGCAGCAGAACATTAGAAGGAAGGAAGATGAGACTAGGTTGGCTTGAAGACATAAAAATGGGCTGAATGAGGGTCATGCATTTTATTCAAATCCTTTCTTCAAATTCTGTTGTGCCACTATGCCTGTAAGTTATCTGACAATGGTATAGCGTAAATTTTGATCAGCATCTGTTACTTTAGCCAGGATATTTCCCTTTTTCCTTCTGTGCTAGTGTCTGTCTGTTTAGACTATAAACTCTTTCAGACAATGTCTTTTCTGTGGCATTCTTTGTGTACAGCTCCAACGAGGATGCCACCCCAGGCCTACAGCTCCTTGATGCTAGAGCAATCCAAGTGACAGTAACAACAGAAACGTTCTCACAGCATTTCTCACAAAGGAAAATATAATCTTCAGCCAAGCACAACTCACCAGGAAATCTCCCTTTCCCAGTTCTGTTCTTCCGTTCATGAGGGGAAAATACTAGAGATTGTCTACAAGTCTCTTTTGCAGCAATATCTTCCAAACAAGTATAAAACAAAGACATTTCCACAATTGCTAAAGAGTATCACAATCACTTCCTTATTCAAGATTTTTTTTCTCATTCTTATTACACTACAAGAGAGTCTGCAATGGTTTCCCACCATGAGTTAATATTGGAAAAGGTATGAGGGAACAACCCCTTATCTTCTACCATGAAAAGAGCATGTCACCTCTAACACGGTCCCTCAATTCCACTCTGGGATTTGAAATGTACTCCCATGCACTTCTCTTTGACAGATTAATGCACTGAATATGGCAGCTCATTAAAACATTTTTAAATAAAGTACAGTTTGGGGATTTCTAATGTGAACATGATTTCTAGAATTACCTCAACAAAGAATTTATCCATTGCAGTATTTCCCCAGACATCATTGCAACTACGGAAAAGTGAAGCGCCAAAGCACACTTTCCATTTTAATTTGTAATTGCTCAGCACCATAAAGTTGCTTTGGGAGGGTTGGGGGTGTTTGGTACACATATTCAAAGAAATCCTGACTATAAGCAAATTAAGTCAGTAGTCTGTATTAATGGACAGAACAGGAGCAGTAAATGATGAGCTGAATGTCTCTGTTGCTACACAACACAGAACAAAGAAATGGAAAAGGCACAGAAGATGGCTCAGCAGTGATGGGCAGAACCATTGCCCAGGTTACCACCCCATCTCTCTCTTCCTGCACAACCACAGGTACCAGTACTAAGTCTTCCTGACCAAAAAAGGTGAAAACGGTATGGTCTTAAACAGAGAAAGAACAGTCTGTGAACCGCCACCCATCAGCTCCGGTCTATTGGTGGGAGCAACACTGATTTCCTTCAACTTTTCCACACAAGAGAAAGGGATAGTGTGGGAGACACAAAGACAAGTGAAAGGCGGACGACGTGAGACTGTGGAGGAGCAGGGAAGTCATGTTCCCAGCTATTCTGTGTCTGCCACAAAGCTTGCTTCTAGCAGGCAATGATCTAGAGTCTCCAGAAGTCAGATCCCACCTAATAAGAGCAGATACAGAGTCAGGCAACTACAATGCAAACACTTTTAGATTCATGTTGACACCACTGGATCTTTATGTCCAAAAAGTTGCCCAAACATCAACAGAAAAAATAAATGTCCCTGGAGATACTTTCCCACACTGACCAGCAGGCAGACTTGCTCAGCACATTTAATGACTACAGGTTATTCATACATCTACAGGTAAAAATATAATAAAACTGATGCATTCACAGCTTTGGAAAATTAACTGCCTGGCAGAAGAGGTTCAGGACCAACATTTGCTCTAATTATTCCTCCTGTGAGCATGAAAATAATGACTGCCATATCTCCAGTTAAAAGTCTAGGAGCAGAACCTCACCCCCTCTCATGCCCTCCTTATTTAATCCCCCCTTCCACTCACCTGCTCCCCCTCCTTCTTTGTTCTATTTTCCACCTTCATTACCACCTCCTCCTCACCTCTCACATTCTCCCTTTTGTCTCCTTCTCACTTTCTCCCACCTTTTCTACTCCTCATCCCACACACCCTCCTCTGTTAGCTTCACTATGTGAGAAGTTAAGTGGGAAAGAAGAAAAAGAGAAGACAGAAGGATTTACGGAGGTGGAGAACTACAAATAAAAAAGGGAGAGACAAAAAAAGAAAGATGTGCTAAGCCATCCTATTTGTGTCAGTAAAAGCAAGGATATGAACCCAGAGCCCCCAATCCAGCAGACAGATGCTGACTGGTAGGAAGCAATTCTGCCAGCAGGGACACCATTTAAGAATTCAATCAATAGCAAATCTCTGGTGAAAACAAATAAGCATGCAATATTCAGACGTAGATTAAAAACCATTAGAATCACACTGGGTTGTAGTGGCAGTCGGAATTAGAAGCTGTAGTACAAATGGAGCGACTCCTTACTCGGAACAGTTTCAAATACGAAAAACGGCTGCACAGTCATCTTCCCCCAAAACTGCCTACAGCTGCTTTTTGTGGTCAGACACCCACATCTCCTTGCTCAGACAAGTTATCTGGGAAAGCATGCTTTTTAATCTAGAGATTTTATTGACAATATCCATAATTACCAGCCCCATCTACTCACAGACATTATACCCCCCAGTATTCACAAAGTACATGTCCGAGTTTGCGGCAGGGATACTCCTGAGTTTCTAAGCCTGCTCGGCTTTCACCGTTTCATGGCTAAGAATCAATCAGGCAGTATAGAGAGTGCTTTTTAATTAGATCATATCAGGGTTATAATTAGTGCTGTGTAGGAGAAGAGTTAAGGTAACATAGCAAAAAGCAGAACAATTCTCTCCTGCCTGGCACGGCTAAGGCCAGCAGTAAAGTAGCTAATGGCGACTGCTTATATTCTCCTTGCCACACGTGCTTTCACTCCCAGCACAGGTCAGTGGAGGTGCCCGCAGGAGGAGAAAGCAGATAGTGCCACCTTAGCCCCACAGTCATGGCATGCAAAGGCACAGTCACTTCCATACCGGGTCTGAGCACACCTGGCCGTACAGACTTGCTGGAGCAACAGCAGACCTGCTGCACAGTGCATGAATAACATGGACTCGGCATTAGTGGAAACACCTAACCAGCTGCAGGCACCTCTTCTCTGAGCTCCTGGAAGGGAGTCCAAGCTGTTGGAAGCACATTAGGCAGCACACCCTCTGCCTCGCACTCTCCCACTGTGAGCACATCCAACAGCCGAACAGAAACACACTGAGACTCCCCCTTGTCCCAATTCCCTTGGGACAGCTGCAGTCACCCATCATCACATCACAATGTGTAAGACCATATAAAGCAAACCTCTACTTATACCTCTGCCAGACCAGAAGACAAGTGTCGTGGAAATTAAGCTGTACTGAGAAAAGCAGAAATCATGACAGAGATACCAGTTTAGCACAGTTCACAGGCTTTTGTCCTTGCGGCACTGGAAGAGTGGGAGGTTGTCCCTTCTGCAGTCCCCTTGAGGCTGAAGACCCTCAGCCATCTGACCCCACTCTGTCTACATATCATAAAGAGAGAAAGTAGAATGACGCTAACCATTATCACATTTCCTCCAACAAATCACTGCATGAAATTCCATATCTGTTTTGCCAAAAATAACTGAATACCAGCACCTAAGGGCTCACAAGGCAGCCAATATGACCTAAGGCTCCATGAGTGTTGTAAGCAAGGTGAGCAGGAGTGCAGCCACATTTCAGAGAGCAACAAAACTATGTAGGTTGCAAGGCATCTCTGGACTTCAACTAGTCCAACACCCTGCTCAGGGTAGCATGGTTCTCGAAGATGCACTGCTGTCCCAGAGTAACAAATGTAGACAGCAAAACAGGTATGGTGCTGGTAGCCAAAATCAGCCAAGAGTCCCATGATTGCCAAGTAATGCAGGAAGTCCCATCAAACAGCACTGTCCCCCAGCATTGGTTCCTGAGGGACACCACTAGTAGGCAGTTGCCAGTTGCATTTTGGATGCTGGTCTACCCAACTTGGAATGTGGCAATCCAACCAGCTTTCCACCCACCTTATCACCCACTTATCAATTCCCAATTCATCTGAAAGGATACTATGGAAGAATTCTTTTGAGAACTTGAAGTCCATTTCAAGTAACGTTCACCACACTTCTCATTTACAGAGCTAGTCATTTGTAGAAGGCAATTAGGCTGATTAGGCATGATTTTTCATTAGTAATGCCATGATACCTGTTCTCAATCACCTTCTTGCCTTTCATGCACTTAGAAATGGATTCTAGAAGAATTTGCTCCATAATCTTCCCAAGTGGTGTGGAGAGACCAACAATCCTGTAAGTGTTGCTTTTCTTCAAGACGGGTGCAACATTTGCCCTTATCCTGTCACCAGGGATCTCTCCTGATCGCCAGGACCTTTCAAAGATGGTAAAAAGCAGTCTTGTTATATGTGCAGTCTTTCTACACAACCTCAGATGCATCTCTACCAAGATTTGTAGGAAACACCATGAAAATTTCCTTAGATGCTTTTTAAAGTACTTTGTGTATTTAATGAAATTTTAGATCAAGCCCATTTTGAACAGATTGTATCTGACCACTGACATCTTCACGTGCACTTTGTCTTTAAAATGCTATTAATAAAGTTAGCATAAAGATTAATAAAGATTAATCTACCAACAGCGTTTGAAAAGCTCACTTGGAACAGGGAAAAAGATTCTTCACTTCATCTAAACAAGATCCATTTCAGTTTGATAAACGATATTTGCTGCCAAATGAGTTTTCCCCAATGCCAAAGCTATCCATGCAAAGTCAGTTTGGCTGGATTTGAAGATATTTTCTGTTATTGCATAGTAGAAATTCATATTCCAGTGGCTCAACTGTGGTTAATCCATGTCTGTGTGTCCAGAGTGCTCTTCACCCACATATGCACCTTCTGGCTTACTTAGCTGCTCGCAGTGAACATATGTTGTGTATTCAGGAAAAAAACTCCATGCCCAATCTCTCCACTGTGATCAAGTTCCTGTGTACTATCACACAATGGAATTTCAGTGAGGTATGGTACTTTTGTCAGATAATCAGTTAATTCCATTCTCTGCCATAATTTTTTTTTCCATTTCACTGCAGCTAGCATGAAGGTCTTCTCTCCATCCCATGGGGAACTGGATGTAGTTTTCTGCTCTGCTTCTGCTCTACCTTCAACTACAAAGGGAATTACATTAGACTGGCAGCAACAGTCTCATGGCTTATTAGTACTTCCTTTGCTGATCTTTGAAAGGTTGTACCCGGAGAAGAAGCATTTAGCAGCTAGGAAACGAGCCAAAGAAACACAATACTTGAAGAGAGCCTTCTCTTTCCCAAACTGAGAAACAATTTTAATAGACTGACTAAAAGCATTATACCCCTGATAATTTCTACTTCGAAAATTATAAAAAAGCTCAGAGAATAATCATCAGATTGCTCCACATTGTCTATTTCCTGAATTTATCTCTAAAATTTTTGTCATTTCCCTACACCCCATTTTCCCCCACATCTCCCTCCTGCATCAGAGCTGCAGACTGAATCTTAAAAACAACCCAAGCAGCATACGACATTCTTGTTTTCTGTCATTTACTTTTCAGCAGATATTAGTGTTTTTACAGGAGTGAATCAAAACATAGCTTGGATAACATGAGTGCAGTTATTATACAAAGCATCTTTCCCCCCTCCCCCCATCCACTATTGTCAATGCCTGGCAAAGAATTAAATGATACTACCTGATTTTTACTATTTCAATCAACCTTATAATTATATATATGATTTGATATTCATATTACTTGTATTTAGCCTAAAACTCAGATTCATAACCACTCTACCAACTAAGCAGAATTGATTCTTTATTGTCTTTTGACAGCTGCTGAGACACACCTAAGGGGCATCTTTAGAGCAGCATTTCCTCTTCACTACAGCACACAAGAATTTCAAGGAAAGCATCTTTCCCTGAGTTGTTTTGGGAAAATACAACCTGAGCACCCTTGGATGCCTGGCAGATGCAGATGTCCCACTAAAAAGAAATACCAGGCTGGTATGTATAAATCAAAGCACCAAAAGCTTTTTAGTTGGGACTGCTGGAAACAGATGATTTGATTAAAAATGGGAGAAGAAAGGAGAGAAAATGAGCTGAACCAAGAAAGAAGTGACCAGTACTGCTGGAAAAACCCGTAAGTCTGACTCTATTTACCCTCATTTTTAGGAAGGGCTTGCAAATATCTATCTTCAGCCGGTCTTTACAGCACATGCCATTTTCCCCATTTTCCTCTAACATGCTGAAGAGAGCAGTTCAGTCCTGAATTTTATGTATTTGTCTCCTGACACCAAGACCATAACGCTGAAGGATAATTACGTGCCATTGTGATACGAAAGAGGTTGCCCTAAGGTCTGCAGGACAACGCATACCCACTGCAGAATACTAAACATGTCTCCATGGATTTGATCTCCTTGATGAAAAATGGTGACAAATTTCACCTAATGGTGAAAAGGGCTGGAGCAGCATCTGGCCAGCACTTGCACCATCTGTGGGACAGCAGTAGTAAAAAAAACCCAAGCTAACACAAAAATGCCATCCTATGTGCTAGAGATAAGAAAGGTAAGGCTTAAAAGTCTATATTTTTTCACTAGGCTGAGAAGCTGCTCCCCAAATAAAAGGAGTAGATACCTGGTATACTCCAGATATATTTCTTCTGATTATTGACTGATACTATCATGTCATATAAAAGCCAGTGCCAAAAAAACACAGATTTGAAGTGGCGTTTGGTTAAGAGTATCCTGCTGACTTTGAACAGTCTCCATATACTGCCATGTGCCCGGTTTTATCATAAAGCTCAAAGACTGAAGTCCTGTGATGTAAGCTTTATACCTATTTTGGTTAATACAGAAACCTTTAAACAATTAATTAGAACATAAACTTAGCAGGATGTTTCCCAACTTGGAAATGTTCTGACTTCCAGTGCTCTCTAGCAAATAACTTCTCAGCACTTTGCTGTAAACTGCGCTCTCCACTAAATAGCATCAATAAAACAGCAGCTCCCACGGAGGGAATTAAAACTAAAGAAACAACCCCATTTCAGTTCTGAAAACCTTACCCAGAAAATTCACACTTGAATTTTACATGTACATCCTCGAAAAATCAGAATTTTCAAGGCCCTTCAAGTGACACTGCAAACGCAGAGCTCTGTGACCCTTTAGTCTTACATTTTTAGAACATTCTCTGGGACTGGTCTTAAGCAGAGAAAGCAAAGAAAAGGGAAACCATTTTCAGATTCATGTGTGAGAAACCCACATTGACACTGACTTTGTGATTTTTTGACTGAAACTGTAAGTGTGATTTGAGTTCTGCCACAAGGAGAAAATAAATAAATAAAACAAAAATGAAGGGGGGTGGGGGGAAAGGCAGCAGCTGAGATTTCACCAAAATGAGCATTCAGCCTCCAGAGCTCAGCTGATGACAATGGATACGCTCCACAGCAGTATCAGCAAAATGGATCGTTTAGACAAGAAGCACAATCCTTATTTATATAGCCCATTAACTAGCTATACACACACACACACACACACACACACACGCAGAGAAACACACTAAAACTTTATTTTGGCTAACCACTGTGCAGTGAACTTGAGGAGAGATAGGGTTTCACATGAAGTTGCAGCATTTTGAAATGATCATCAGAATATCTTATATTACAGACCATTTTTTATAGTTAATGACTTCTACTTTCTCCAAAATCTATTTTTAAAAATTCTGCCACTTTTAAATTACAAAATGAAATTCTGTCCTTAGGACACAATGCGTTTCAGAAGTCACGGGCTTTACAAAAACACCTCCTTGCAGCCTGCTCCAGGAGCTCCCAGCACCGGCCCCGTCAGGGCTGCACCCCATTCCCAGGAGAGCCCCTGGGGCTGCAGTGCAGCAGAAGATGTTCCCCCTTACTCCTCTGACTGACTGTCTGGCCCAAGGAGATGCAGGCTGCACACCCCATCCTTGGGCGAAGCCATCCCAGCCGGATGCCCTGAGGTCCTACATCCGGCTCACAGCTCCCTCATGCCAATTCTTTCCCTTACCATCGCAGAGACAACACCCGCTGCTGCCAGCTAATCAAACAGCTTTATATTAATCCATAATTGATTAATTTATTAGAAAGAAACTTTCAAAACATCAAACAGTCTTTCCCGGTCATTAATTCAACCCCCTGAATATTTTATATCTCCAGACACTTCTACTTGTGCATACTTATTTTAAGAGCACTTCATCACAGCACTGATGTTACTTACATACACCCATTGCTTCTCCATTTCATTACATGTGTAAACAGAATTGGATCTGCAAAAGTATGCACAGAGCAAAAATACATGAATAGAAGTGCCTAGAGGTCTATGTTATAACACTACACAAACTGTACTGGAAAGACGTGAAGTCACATTTACTAACAATGGTGAAACTTAAACCCCAAAAACGTATCTGATTCTATACACAGGGTAGCTATGTCTACTTATATCTGACTATTTCTGGCAAACAGAACCTTTCATTATTTATAAAACACAAGTAACTCCTCCTCTGTCTGAAAAGAAACAAAAATTTCCCCTTTGGGAACATCTTATATTGACAAAACTACCTTAAGAGTTTTTAATTCACAGCATACATCTCGTGCCTTCCAACACCAAACATCTACATTATTAATTCTATCCAGAATTATGTATGTGGGATGATAGGTCAAAAAGCAGCCCGTAAGACAACAGCTGCTTCTGGTTTTTACTTTCCAAGTACTACACAACTCACATTTTTCTGAAGACTGCTGACTGAATAGCCAGTATCACAGACATAGCCAAACTACCAACACCACCTCCTGCATCAACTTCCTAGCTCATAAACCAAATTCCTGAAGAACACAGCATCCTCCATCCACTTCTGCTCCCCATCCATTCACAGGTCTAGACTTATTATTTGTTGATGGACTAGAGACGGGAGATCATGTTACTACCCATACCAACAATCTGCAGTGCATCTGGGGTGCACGGTTTTCTTGGTTTTTCTTTTTTCACTGCCTAGTAAAAAAAGGACACCCTGCTGAGTTCACCTGCTAGCTTTTCTTCCAAGTCATCAATTCAATTGCTTGCAACCACTGTCCCAACTTCAATCACCTAACTTAAGGCTCAGTGCTCAAGGAGAAGAGCAGATCTAATGAACATGTCCCACAGTGGTTGCTTTTCAAAAGACTTCTTAGGAGTCTAATTTTAAAGGCGGGATGGGAAGAGATGGAAAAAATGACAGAGAGCAGTGACAAGAAGTGGGGAACTAATTTATGTATTCTCCCCCATAAAATGAGTTCTATGAGACCTGTAATGCTTCCGAAAATAAAAGTGATGCTAGTGGAAATAAATATTACACCACTTCTGTTGCGCTTTTCTCGAGCATCTTCTCTCTGAAGGCATCAAAATATTTTCAGCAATAATGCCAGCTAAAAGCACAAGTGTTCCACTCATTTTTCACTCTTCTCAACTCAGCACAGAAGAATTTAGCGCCCCACTATAGGTCACACAGTGCATCAACTGTATTGATGATGAGGAAATACATGGTGATGAGAAACTGGTGATGAGAAAATGTGAGTGGATACCAACAGTGGCGCTAGATTGCACTAGACATAGCTGATTGTTTTAAGATACTAAACTCTCTTCAAGGATTTAAACGTTTTTCTGTAAACAAAGATTGACATCAGCTCACTAACAAAACCCTGTGGAACCTAGAAGAATATTCATGACGTCAGTACCCTCGTAATAACATAGTTTGACAATTTGTCCCATCTAAAAGCAAGAAAAATAAAAGGAAAAAGTCTCATTTGAAACTAGCACCAAGACACCGTTCTTCACATTGATCAGCATTCACACGATCAGTTATTAAGAGTATTTTTAAAGAAAATACACATTGATCAGCATTCGGATGATCAGCTATTAAGAGTATTTTTACAGAAAAAGTACCCTGAACTTACATGCAGCTTCTCTGGGGAAAGCAGCATTACTCTTCATCAGGTAATTTCATGTCTTAAAGGATTAAACTCCAGCTTCTTACTATTGGGACTTGTTACTATCAGAAAACTGTTAAAAGAGGCAGGCTTAAATAAGACTTCCAATTCTTTTCTTTTTTAATATAAAAGGCCAAGTTTCTAACCTCATTAGGACAGACTCTCCTCAGAAAAAATGCTCCAGCGCTCAAGTGGAAGGGCACACACTGCAGTGCAAATAAATGTTTAAAAAAGAACTTGTTGTGAATGACTGTATTATTTTTGCAGGTATTAAGTACACCTGGATCACACTTGCAAAACTGACTAATCTTTGCCAACTGAGATAAATCAGGAAACTTTGCCACTATTTTTTAAATGCTTTTTTCAAAACATAACAGCCTTCTATAACACTTTCTGAAATGTTTGGAGTGACTCTTTTTTCTTTTTTCCAGAAAGTGTCTCCAGGGCGGAACAGCAATCACACAGCTGGCACATAGTTGCTCAGTTTTTAACATGATTGCCTCACGGACAAGAGATGGCAGGCACATGTTTCTAGTTCTTTCCCACATTTTTTACAATTATTTCCATCTTCTTCCTCCATTAATTATCCCTTTGATTTTCGGTTTCACTGTTTCTTCCCTATCACTTCATCTGCTACTTTTCAATTTTATGTTTAATTTTTCCACTTTCCTTCCCACCTTTAAAAAACCCCATTAATTTCTTAGTATTCCTTGTCTATTCATAGTAGGGATGCAGGGTGCACCCACTTTTAGAAAAGCACTGCAAAGTCTGAGAGAAAAATTGTATAAAATGACACACTCCAATGTTTACGCATATACGAGCATCCCGTAGTTCTACCTTGCTATATCTCCCCTAAGCCTACTGACTATACAAACATATCTGCCTTCCTCTTGTGTACCCTGCTAATACTTAATTTTGCCACCTTCTAAGTTCATTTGTCTTTCCAGTCACCATGTCCCACTCTCTTTGCTCATCCCTCCACCACCCCGAAGGTACCTTCTTTCAATCCTGTCATGTCTCCCATCACAGAGCTGGAAAAAAGTTAAGACCAGGGAAAAAAAAAAAAAAAAAAAAAGAGGCATTGAGTAAGAAGGGCAGGGGAGAATCCCACCTAGCCATTCCAGCTCTTTACAGCAACTTTGGCTGTTTGGAATGAAAAAATATGCTAAGCAAATAAATAAATTAAATACAGAAACTCCAGTCCAAACCCAATATCCAGGTTAGTCTGATTTCATAAGAAGAAATTGTCTGCCAAAGAAACATTAATGCTTAGGTCCCAAGAAAGGACAGCTGCACCAGCAGTTGCAATAAACCCCTCGACAGAGAAAATACAAGCAAGAACAGGTAAAAGACTTCATGAATAGGTGGGAAGAAAGTAAGTCAGCTTCAAAGCTTATGGAGATAAAATCTCCAATATTTTCTTTTGTTCTCTGTTAATCCTCTATCTGTTGAAGATAAACTTCAACAATATGTGTAATCAGTCTGGTTCACAGAATGACAGAATCATTCAGGTCTGTAGGGACCTCTTAAGATAATCTTGTCCAGCCTTGCTGTTCAAGCAAGGGTCAGCTTGAACAGGTTTCCCAGGGCCTCATTCACTCAGGTTTAGAATATCTCCAGCGATCAAGACTCCACCATCTCACTGGGCAACCCATTTCAGTGTTCAACTATATGCACAGAAAAAACAAAAAAAAAAAACAAAAAACAGGACACCAAGGTCCTGTTCTACAAAGCTGTTTTCCAGATGCTTCGTCTCTAGCCTGCACTCAGGCCTATGGTTATTCCTTCCCAGATGCAGAATTTCAACTGTGAGGGTGGTGAGGCACTAGCACAGGCTGCCCAGAGAAGCTGTGGCTCCCCGCTCCCTGGCAGTCTTTAAGGCCAGGTTGGATGGGGCTTTGCAACACCTGGTCTAGTGGAGGGTGTCCTTGCCCGTGGCAGATGGGCTTTGAGGTCCCTTCCAATCCAAACCACTCTATGATCCTACAATACATAAAACAGTAATTATCTGGGAGGGGCTTACAAAAAATATCATAAGGTCAACTGCTTGCTAGCTTTGCTGGATAAGGTATCAAAAATAATGTAAATATCTTTTGCCCTGAACACCTGTTTACTAGAAAACTGACAGTACAGGACTGCTGAGGATGACAGGTGACACTTACTAACACTGACAGTTTTCCATACTGCACTTTGTAATGCAACTGTGTAACAGGCTGGCATTTTCTTTATAAAACAGCTCAAAAGACTAAACTCTGCTCTCCGCTGCAGCAGGAAGTACACTGGTATGCAACAGAAAACAAAGGGCTACACACAGCTAAAGCCCTGCTCCTGCCACATCTTCCTGAGTGTGTAAAGTTTGAGCCCATTTTTCCAGTCCAGCACCAAAACTGGTAGAACTAAAGGCCAGCTTTGGAACCTCTGTAACCACCTCTATCCAGAACAAACTATCTGTATCCAGGACAAGAAAGACATTCTTTCCATTTGGGTAGACTAAAAAGCTTTTCCTTGAAATCACAAAAAAGGGTCTAATTCTGGGGGTTTTTTTTAATCACTTTGCTGCCACTGAAAGTCTTAATTCTTTGTTACTGGACATATAACAAGCAAGCAAGAGTTTACACTTTATAATAGACATGTGCCATTGTTTGAAGAACTACCGGATGATTTGAACACCACAGAACAGATTGGGTCAACAATTTTTACCAACAGCACATTGTGTTACTTATCACCACTTGTCTCATTTGCAAGTATGATGCCTCTTGACTCAGTCCCAACTTTAGCACCACCTGTTTTTCTCAAAATGGTTTTTAATTCATTAAAAAGATATGCTTCATTATCATAATGAAATAAATAGCCCATCTGATGTACCGTATGAACAATTTTTCCCACATTGGTATTCTTAATTTTAGGTTAGCAGTTTGGGATATTACTTTAATTTTTTTCACACACACACATATATATATTTCTAAATACAAATGTTATCAATAAAAAAGAAATCCTCAAAGGGTGTTACATCCTTCCAAGAGAAGCACAATTAAATCTATTCAACTAGACAGACATGATTTAGTAAGTACATTCCATAAGCTACTGATTTTGAAATTATGCTGCAATACAAAGGAACCAATTTCCACATTAATTTGTATTAATGTGACTCCCTAAGATCAAGAACTCTCCTCATCCTGTTCTTGCCTACACTGAAAACATGGCCTGAATTCCAGAAAAATCTCACACTTGAAAGGCAAAGCTCACAGAAAAATCCTGTCTTGCGAACAACAGCTTTCAGTCCTGAAGAACAGATGTTTTTTTGTCATTCTCTCTGGATTCACGCTATTTATCTAAAGCGCTTTCACTAAGGAAACCTTCTAGAAGTTATCCTTTCCTGTAAGTTATGTTTTGTTCAGAAGCAATTCAGAGAACTTCAGAGTAATACGCCTTTCCACACACACATAAAAGTAAATAAAAATGAAAATTATTGTTCTGTTTTAAAAAAATGCCAGAACATAGAAGAGTTTGGTGAACAGCCAGCACTTCAGTTACTACATTGCTCATAAATATCCTTAGTCTCTCTGAAACCTTCTAAAAGATAAACAAACCTGTCATAAGTAAACAGTTGATGCAAAAACCAAGAGGAATATATATACCCTCACCTCTGTAGATCACATTTGATCCTCATCTCATAGGTGATTCGGTACTAAGTGCCATTACAAAAATTATTGTTGGTGGCCATTTCATTTGCATACACTGTATAATACAGGAATATATATGTATAAATTATGTTTGTTTGTGATTCATCAAGGTCCTTATCATAGCCGTGGTTTTCTGCACCGCTGGACAGAACGGCTCCTACAGGGGGTGAAGTCAGCCAAAAGACAAACAACTCGACCATAAGCAAAAAGATTAATTAAAACCACTAATTTATGAACGAAAAGAGGGCAGCAATAAGTATATGCTGCAAATTATGTAAGCTGTATTTGTCCATCTATTCAGGAAGGAAGGCACCTACAGAACTTTACCTAGTTCTGTGATGCCAGTGACTCTCTGAAATGATTTCTGGATAAATTTCACTAATCATTTTTAAGAAGCTTTGAAATCATTAACACATCAAAATTCTGCAATTGAGTTTTTTCCATTGCAAGATGTGTTACATAAACATTCACCTGCTTTCTCCCCAAACTGCACTACATCTTTGAAGCTATTATGAATTCTTATTTTATCCTACTTCTGTTTTGACAGTTCATAACAGACTGCAGAATTATTTAGTTTGTTTTCAGTTTACTGCATACCTACCTTATATACGTTTAACCCAGAAAGGATTCAAGTGAAGAAAAAGGGGCAGGTCCCCCCAATGCAGTGTCTTGACTACTTCCCTGGGGTAGGAGGAAAGGCTGCTGAGCTCCTCAGAGCTCCTTGGGATGTGTAGCTCCTGCCATGGACTGGCAGAAACAGAGGGCACTGAAGAAACCTGGATTTGAAAAGCTGCCAGTGAGACTTTCAAGCAGACTATGGACAGACTGGGAGGAAAAACACAGGAGAAACTGCAGGGAGTTTGCATGACTTGGGAAAACTCTGGAATCACACCAGTATCTCCTTATCAAGAGGCTCAAATATTAAGATTCACCTAGCAGACCAGAATTTCCCCTGGTTTAACAGCCAGTTGTTTTACATTATCAGAGTGTGCCCTAGTAAAACACAAGTTCAGCTTCCAGGAGGTATCTGCTATCATCTGGTTTGTTCAGCTTGAAGAAGCAACTCAACTCCAAAAAAGACAGTGAGACACGACTCTTGAGCTGAGTTCACTGGTGGAGGTTCCCTACTTCTAATGACATTTCAATAGCTCTTGAGATGAGAGGTAAAGAAGCAAGTGAATGAGCTACATAAACTCATGAGCTATTAATGCTAGTATGCAGGAGTAACTCTCTTAAAGCCTTACAGATTGGGGGAGATTAAACTCTTCTGAAACAGTCTTGGTTTTCTAAAAACAAGGAACTACATCACCTGCAGTCTCTCAACAGTTACTGGTGTTAAAAAAAAAAAAAAAAAAAGAAGATACAAAGGATTAAATTTATTACAGATGTTTTTCTCAATATAGGCACCCTCTGAAAGTACCTTTTGACAGCACTGACCAGAAAAAAATTCAGATGACAAGGAAAAATAGATGAGAAGAATCTCACCCCAAACTACCTGCTGAGTCTTCCTTGCCTTGCTTGTCATGTTATACTAGAAGCAGAAACAGAGATCCATCTATATATGTGGTTTCAGAAGTGGCAAGTGCTTTATTTGCTATAACTTCAAAAAGATGAAAGCTCTTAAGGGCAGCTAAGGTCCCCCTAAAATATGCTTGGCTCATCTAATAAAAACTATGACAGTAATAATGGAAGTAAAAAATGTTTTGCATTATTAAAGCATTTATCTTAAAAAGAAACTAACATTTGATGCCAAAACTTATCTTTGTACTATGTTCCAATTTCTGACAGTCAGGAGGTCTGGTAGGAGGCCTAGAATTACAGCAACAGAACTTAACCATAATGCAGACCCTAAGAAAAGGCCATTAGAGTACAAGTACCGTTAATGACTTCAGACTGGCAAGCAGCCCAACACAGAGACCATCGCTTCCCATGCCAACAGTTTTACCTGCTGTCAACATGGCTACTAATGGTGGTGTCTGTCATTTTTGACACCGTTGACTGTGACGTTCAGTCAACAGTGAAGCATTTTATGAACTTCTGGCTGAGGGTGAAGCTGTTTGAGTAAAATGATTCTGCATTATGCGAATTCAAAGCGTAATATTTCCTTAACATGGTTGTAAGAGATACTAATGGAAGTTCCCAAGAAACAAAGCATCCATTATACATGATACAGAAGCATTACAAGGATGTCAAAACCTCTACATAGAACTGTAACAACTTAAATATGGTTACCCTGATGATATAAAAACTCAATAAAAATAAAATTCCAGGAAATTATTTTGACAATGTCATGATGAATTTCTCATTTCAGAGACACTACTCAAGGTCCCTAGTCCAACCCCACCCTGCTCATGCTGGGTAAGCTACAGCAGGTTGCCTGAGACTATGTCCAGTCAGGTCTTGAATATCTCCATGAATGGCCACTCCATGAACTTCTCATGGCATTTCATCTGATAGGCTGCATTTATCTGAGAGGCTTTTTCCTTCTTTGGTAGCCGAGACAACCATCTGTCCTCAAAAAATACATGTATCATACAACATGCAGTTACCACCGAGGGAGAGAAATGCTGCTCAGTGCTGGGAGGCTGGCAAGTCCTCACTCCGCACAGACAGGAAGGTGGAAAAGTCATCCAAGAAAGATTATCTTTTACTGCTTTACTATTTTGCCATTATTGCTTCATTGAAAACAGGTTTAGCATCCAGGATCTTTTTCTTTATTTATATAACTTAAAACAGCAATAAAAATATCCTGCTCTAACCCCAATCTTCTGCCATCAGAATCAGCCCGTAAGGTTCCAAACTACCTACAACCAAAGAAATCTACCTAAGCTTGTACTCTCAGTTGCCACATGCTATGCGTAAGGCTTAAAAAAAATTCCCTGGCTTATGGCAATGCAAAAAAAAAAAATCAAAATCATTTTAAGATAATTTCTCAAGATCCACATAGCTTAAAAAGGCAATTAAATTTACCTGAAATGTATATTCTAATGGGAGAGAGAAGTGTATTATCAGATCAAGTAATCTTATTAAAAATTTCAGCAGCTGTAAAGAGTTTAAACTACTCCTATCAAGGTGCTCAAAAGCAAGACAAAGACACAGATACACCATATACTACAATAATAATGGAAGGAAGGAAGGAAGGAAGGAAGGAAGGAAGGAAGGAAGGAAGGAAGGAAGGAAGGAAGGAAGGAAGGAAGGAAGGAAGGAAGGAAGGAAGGAAGGAAGGAAGGAAGGGAGGAAGGGAGGAAGGGAGGAAGGGAGGAAGGGAGGAAGGGAGGAAGGAAGGGAGGAAGGGAGGAAGGGAGGAAGGGAGGAAGGGAGGAAGGGAGGAAGGGAGGAAGGGAGGAAGGGAGACAGGGAGGAAGGGAGACAGGGAGGAAGGAAGGGAGACAGGGAGGAAGGAAGGGAGGCAGGGAGGCAGGGAGGACTATTCAAAGAGTCATTGCTATAGTATTTGTATTGCTACTCACTCTTGCAGGTAGATCTTACTTCAGTCAACAGACCTCAATTTGTTTTATTTAATTTTTTTAAAAAGTAGAATGATCTCCATTCATTGATAAGGGTGGTACAATCCACAGGAGTAGAAATAACTCAGTGTGTGTGGCTGGCCAATTAAAGCATGAAAACCAGTGTTATCCAAAAGTCAGGGAAAGGGAGAGAGGGAGAGGGCTCTATGCACCGACACCATCGATAAGAGTTTTCTTCCTCTCTTCTGAGATGCTTCTGCTTGCTTCACTGTGAAAACCACAGCAGATGACACCAAGCACACCACGAAATCAGATCACTGGTACAGCACAGTAACGTGAACTTGTGTGGATTTCTGAGGGACAGAAGAATTAGTTGAAACTTCATATAGCATTGGTAGCCAAAGTGCTAAACTGATGTGGAATGCAACCTCATCAACCGGCAGATAAAATAATTGGCTTAGGGCACATTGCTGGTTTTAGTTGCTGAAACACTCTCCAGTTCTTTCAAAAACCTATGCCAATGACTTAAAAGGAATATTACTTTCAGATTAAATTTTAATTATATCATTTAAAACACTTTTCTGAGTATTTATATGGTAGGGTATTATAAAACGTGTCTATTACAGTATACTGCTCTGAAGGGCATAAGCAAGAGTGAGGTGTATCAAGAGGTCGCTATTGCAACTTAAATTTTTAAAACATTCTTGAAATTATAACAAGCAAAAGCCAGAAATTCTCAAAGCATTTATTCCAATGACTGACAGTCTAAAACAAAATATATTAATTATGAGCTCAAAAGGTACACTTTTTAACAATGTATGATCTGAAATAGCTTTGGCTTAAGGCTACACCAAATTCAGAGCTAACAGAAACTATTCGGTTCTCCTGTGTATCAAGGTTTATCAACTAGTGAAGAAGCAATCACGAAAATACAAAGTTTACAGAATCAGAGTACAACAGAGTAAAATAAAGGAAAATCTTGTTTCCTGCCTTAGAGTACCTACAGGACCCCACTCTGTAGGCTATCACTAAAATCTGATGTTTGGGATCTTGGGTTGGTTTGATTATGAGGATATAGTGTACCTCCCTCAGAGAAAAATGGATGGTGCAATTTCTCACTCTCTAATCCCTAAAAAGGACACTTTTCTCTGCTTCTTTTTAGCCAGTCCCACACATGTTGGATGCCCACACACATTGGATGCCATTCCTGCACATTTCCCTGTCTGGGCAGAAGTCCCGAAGCAGCTGCAGAGTTAATTCTAGCAACTTCTGTTGAGAAACATCAGTATAAGGAAAAGGGTGACAAAATGACTGCTTCCCCTCAACTCCAGAACAGCAGGTTCCCAAATCAAAGAGATGAACAGCACACTCACATATGCTTTGAATTGCAGCCTACGCTAGGAAACGGCACTTGAGAAAGGAAAGGACTGTCGGTATTTAACCTATCACCTTTCTCTACTAGCTTATGGCAACAAAGGCATATGCGGACAGGAGTCCCACCTGGTTCCCTGTAGCTGGAAGACAGGAATCAGCCCAGGATTACTGAAGAAGGAAACATCAGAGACATGCCAGAACAAAACCTCCGGAATCCAAACTGAAAACTTACATATGAAGGGAAAGCAGCAATCTCCCACTTTAAACGACGATATGTAATGTAATGTAATGTAATGTAATGCAATCATTCATCCTCAAGAGGTAGTCAAGCAATATTTTGATTCTTGCCTTTCAGCTGTTCTGAGCAACTTAATTATCATCCTGTACTAAAATGGAAGCAGGAATGATGCAGGATTTTTTTCTCCAGCCATGTTTTATGGTGTGTTTGGTTGTTGAAGTGAATACGCCAGTTCAAGAAAGCAAGCTGAACTGAGCATCGCTTGAGCTTTTTGCTCGTAGAATGATTTCAAGAGATTTCTAAATAACAACACAGGAATGCAGGAGGACATACTGCAAAGACACGTTGGAAGCAGAATTACTGACGTTTGCAAGCCTCATATAGCGAACACCTCCTTCATCTTACGTCTATTCCAGATCTGCTGTCTTGCTTCTGTACTAGTTCTATGCTTGTACTGCACAAGTAAGAAGAATACGATAATAGGGAATACTTTGAAAGCATGAGATTTGATTTAATAACTAATGAAATTCATTAAATGATCACTCCATTACAGAGCATTTCCTCTTCCTATATGAAAGCTGTGTTTACTTATAATTTAAAGCATAGATTTAGATCTTGTTTCCAAAAATGTATTTATACATGAATGGGTATATTTAGTTTCACTGATTTGTTTTACCGATTCATTTTCAGTTTTGCTTTATTTTATTGTGTCATTCAAAGTGACGCTATTACAGACTTCATCTTTCCTGTCTGAATTTTCTCAGGTTTAGATTAATAGATGCATTTATAATAACTACTTACACTGCCACTTTGGAACTACTTTAACATCCTCCATGCAAAGGTACACACTTATCTACAGATCTTACAGATCCACTTTGCCTCTGTAAAACATTGACTTCCTAGTACCTCCATGAGAAAAGATATAATTTTAGGAAATTAATTTCTCACCACCAACTGTTTACTCAGGATGCTCATAAAGGTGATATATCAAATTACAAAACCAGTGGGGTAAAAATAGAATTGTTTAAATTATTATTTGCCCTTCCAATGCTTTATACTCATGATAGACAATAAATCACTTATCTTTTCTGATTGAATCGTATTAAGCCATCTATAAATACACTAGAATTACTAGTTAGTTTTTCAGTTTAAATGATAGTTATATGGAGACAGTGGACTACACCAAAACTATGTTTTAAAGTTTCATGTGCATTTAACACTGAGATGCAAAAATTTTACATGTGCTTACTTACCCAGACCACAGTTGATCATTAAGTAATTTCTGTGATACTGGTCACACTCTGATAAAATATTGTCTAATGCTTTTAATGCAATACAAAAGGCTAATCTACTGCAGATTTTTAATTTTTTTTTTTCCTTATATACCAGCTGCTCTCTTTACCACAGGGTGGTGGTAAAGTGGTTTAACACTTTTGAACTGCTCTCTCCCTCAAATACTGTAAACCTTCAAAGCAAATAATAGTTATCTTGCACTCCAAAGAGATAATTGTGGCTTATAAAGATATTTTTTGTGGATATCTTAGCTTTTTTGTCCACACAGGATTGGAATATTTTGTTGATCGACAGTAACAGTATTTTGATGATGCAATATGTTTCCGGCACAGATGTGTAACAGGCTGTCATTTTTATTAGAATCAAAGAAATTATCCATCAGATTAGTATCTGTAGGTTTTGATGTAAAAGAGCTTGCTAAATTGGCTCCCAGAATGGTCAATTTGCTTATTTAATTGACTCAGTATTCTTTCCTGTTTTTCTTAATTGGGTGAGTAGCTAGAATATAGATAAAGCAGTATAAGTATAAAATTACACGCTGTGTAAATTCTGCTACCAAAAAATTATGTTCAAACAGTTCAGAAATGAAGCACATTTCAATTATAGAATAAAAAATACATTTCAGTGACATTGCAGGTCTCCCTGTAACTGTTCCTAGCATGAAAAGCAATGGAATAATGGTTAATTTATAAATGACTTGTTACATATTTTGGATTGAAATGCACTGTCTGGTGAACAGAATTAATGCTATTCTGGGTCCCCAAAGACAACAGGTAACAATCATGTGATTAAGTCTCTTTTTTTTTTGTATTTGTAGTCTAAGGAGGGAAAAAGGATTCTTTCCTTAAAAAAAAAAATAAAATAAAAAGAAAAGAAGAATAAAAAAGAAGCACGTCTCCTGGCTTCTATCACAACATGACAAATTCACGGAAATATTGCTCGGAAATCACAAGGTTCAAGTTAAAAAAAAAATTTAAAATATCAAATTACATCATGACATGGCATAAAGGTGGTGATAAAGGCAACCTAAAAAAAGCCCCTAGACACTAAGAAGCAGAGCAATTACCAAAGCATTCTCTCCCACTCTACTATCTAGACAGATCTCCTGACTTTCTCAGAAAATAGAAAGAAAATATTGTGGTTCTGGAAAATATTATCAGATGCAGACAGTATCAAACACACAGAACACCTTCTAATCTGCTTTACTGCCCTGGAAATTAAGATGGAAAGGTCGTTATTTCTCTGCTGGAGAAGTAGTAAAGTCACACCTGAGAGGATTTTTCTGTACTACAAACCACTTCATCATGGCAGGTTGCCTCTGTGTATTCATTGAAGGCAACACCTCCTGCAGGAAAGATTCATGGAGGAATCTTCTTGAACAGCCTTCTTGATGGGCGTATATGTAGTGGGAGTACTTAGCCTTCCTCAGAGCTCAAGTTCGGTTACCACACACATCACTTTCTAAACGGAGCTGGTACAGCACAGACATGTACACCTTGGCTATGGCAAATCCCCATATCTTCCTACAAAACTTACTTTATCAAGGACTCCATGACACAAATGTAAAACCAACATGTGTCCTAAGGCATTACAGCCAACCTCAGCCACTTCTTCTGCCTGACTTCTAGAATAGTTTGATTTGTAGGCATTCCGTACCTTCTTTGGTTAACTTTTTTAAAAAAAAAAACTTTAAAAATCCCTGAACATCAGATAGTATTCACAAATACACTTGCTTGGCTGAAAAAACCAAAAATTATTTTTAAAAATAATTATTAGGGAAAGATTGAGAGTAGCCCTACACAGCATACTTCTTTTTTCTTCTCTCTCTCTTGCATATAACCACCCCTATGAACTAAGCAACCTGTTTCTCCCAAAAATAATAATAAAAAAAATGCAAACTACAAATTGCTATCACTATTTCTATTTTTAAATTTAAGCAAAATGCCATGATGATAAGTGCCTTGTAAGCACGCAGAAAGAAAACTACAGAAGAACAACACAGCATATCCCAACACAGCTTCGATTCCAGATAACCCCAAACAAATGGTCTGCTTATCTGTTTAGGTCCTTACTTTGTGCAGATCCCTACGGGATCTGAAAGCTGTTTCTCATCCATCAGCTCTAAAACCTTCACAGTAGCAGAACCTCATCGCCAGCAAGATGCTCTCACATAAGACAGTCCAATCTGAGACTCAAGGTACATTTTAAAGTGCTTTATCATTCAGAATTCAAATGTGTTCTCTCAGAACATATGCATGAAGGGAAAATGTGGTTTGCTACTTAAAAGATTTAGAAGTCCTCTACACATCACAGCTCAAATACCACAAAACTTCATTTGAATACTCCCACAATTAAAAAAAAAAAAAAGATATATTTCCCAACCTTCTGGTGTTAACTATTTCTTTTGGTAAAATTTTGTATTTTAAGTTGTTTTCCCTTTCTGTGAACAAGTGTTGGCAGACTGTTCCAAGCCTGTCACTTCACTGCAGCTTATCTTTTCATTTCATTGATCTTCTAAATCAGCAAAATCCTACACTTTAAATACCAACAGAGATGTAGCTTTGGGTGCTGGCGTACTTAAAAATATTCACAATAGCATGAGGATTTTATGTGAAATATTTTCTTTCATTCGTGCTACTCTAACTGATAAATGGAGCTTTTCTCCACACTTAGCGCTGTGGTTGCCCTAGTCTTAAAGGTCTGCTTCATGTAGATGAACAACTTGTGCACATCGAAAAAGCAAGTTAACATCACCATCATCTGCAGCAACAATTCAAATTCTTAAAAAGCAAAATAATTTAAAAGCCCAGTAACAAAACATATTAACGTATCACCATTGTTTTAAGACAGAACCGTCTGACCAACTGAAAGCAGTTTTCTCCCTTGAAGCAGTATTGAAATCATGTCTAGAAGGGTCATTAATTCCACAGGTATCCAAGCTGAAAAAACAAAAGAAAAATAAATTGCTTATAAGCCAGTACGTCTTCTTTTCAACCAGAGCATAAGGTTAGTATTGTTCCTATTTGATTTTCTTTCAGCATGACAAACTTTTCATCAGACAACTGCATCCTGGAGAAGCATGTGGCATGGCTTATTTTTCTTGCTAAACATCAAGATAAACTATCTTTTCCCCAGCCTCATATGACCTAAAAAAAATTACTCCAGGAAATGAATTCTTTTCAGAATCTAGGAGATGGCAGAAGCACTTCTACAGTGTTCACAGAACTTCACAAAAGTCTACTGTAAAATGCAAACAAGCTGTTTAAAGAGGGAACCTTCTAGTGCATGAAGGATGTAAATGCGAAGCCAGGCTTTAATTTCTGATGGCAGCCCTGAAGAAACCACACTTGGTGCACAGTTTACTCCTTTCTGCAGAAATTTCCAACTTTATATCTTTGTGAAGCAAATACCACATAAAGTACCTGAGATTTGCCAGCTGCCCCTACATCAGAGGTAGATTTGCAGCAGTGTATTTATTTGGGCATTCTGGTATCCTGGAAATCAACTGATACATCTACATAGTACAGAAGAGTAATCATAGAATCATAGAATCATAGAATTGTAGGGTTTGGAAGGGACCTCGAGAGATCATCGGGTCCAACCCCCCTGCCAAAGCAGGCTCCCTAGGACATTTCACTCAGATAGGCATCCAGACGGGTCTTGAATATCTCCAGAGAAGGAGACTCCACCACCTTCCTGGGCAGCCTGTTCCAGGGCTCTGTCACCCTCACTGTGTAAAATTTCTTCCGCATGTTGGTGGGGAACTTCCTGTGCTCTAAATGCCATGTGTGGATCAGTGCATCTCAGACACAGCCTGCGTACCTAGACTAGTCTCTAGTTTGTTCTCTAGGCTAGTTAGACACATGCATCCCTCACAAGCCTACAGCTTTCTGGAGACAGAAGAAAATGCAAACCTACATTTGCATAGTTTCAAGATGCTTGACTGCACTTTCCACCTTCCAGTAACACAGTCGAAACTTTAACATCCCAACCTCTCCATATAACCCAGACCAAAGAGTGCATTAGCTGCCAGAAAGGAACTCTGAAGGTGCCCTCCACTGAGGCATAACTGGGAGCATTCCTCTTGAGGCCCCTACCAAAGCATCTAGGCTATCCTTTGGAACATATTGCAGGGGCATGAAAAGGAACCTCCCTCTACCCTGTCCTGATTAAAAAATTACAGTGTCACAGACTGTTTTGGGTTGGAAGGGACCTTAAAGATCATCAACCCCCCTGCCATGGGCAGAGACACCCTCCACTAGACCTGGTTGCCCAAAGCCCCATTCAATCTGGCCTTGAGCACTGCTAGGGAGGGGGCAGCCATAGCTTCTCTGGGCAGCCTGTGCTAGTGCCTCACCATCAGCCAGAATTAATACAGGTGGAAACTGGGAAGAATAAAGAGCAGTTGAGGACATTTTCCCAGTCATTTTGGTGGAATATGATCTTTCCCATCCATGTCTCTGTTTTGCTCTGGCAGAGCAGCCCTTGAAGCACCCTCGGTTCTTTTATCTCAGAGCTGTCTATCGACCCCAGCTCCTGATGGGACCAAGAGTCCTAAATGTATTGCTGGCAAGCACCCTTCCTTCATGTGCCTGGATGACTTGTTAGGTCATCTGTTCCTTTCCTACCAGCTGATGCAACATACAAGGCTAGGCTTTGGACCATTTTATAGAAAGAGGCCTTGGGATAAGTCTTGAGCACTAGAGCCATGAGCAAAAAAAAAGAAAACTGAAGCATGGGGGGTTGAAGCATGACTGATTAAAATAACTGCCAGACAATGAGAAAAAGAGAATCTGATAATGCAACAGGAACAATGTAGAAACTCAATTCCCACCAACTTTAATTGTGGAGTATTAACTCAGTATTATTTGTCCTTTTTGAGACATTATTCTTCCTTTACTTTGCTGCTTTTACTAGTAGCTTAACACTCTTAATTTCTTTCTACTACTAACTTAAAACTGACTAAATTTATCCTATAAAAAATGTGAAGTCAAAAAAAGGAGGAAAACAACAAGGTATTAGAAATGGGGATACCCTCAAACCTTGAACTGGAAAAAGCGAGGAGTGTTTTTCTTTAAGGTCTTCTATACTCCAAATACTTATCTTCAATCAGTAAAAACAATAAATTAGAAGATTGTTATATAGAAGAAGCAAAAAACAGATTGCTACCACCACCACCACTTTCACCACACAAACAGCAGGATGGAGATCAATGTGGCAGAAGAAGTAGCAATTTGGGCATAGACTCCACAGATAAACTTAGTAAATTAAAATGAAGAGAAAACCACCATTGTTTGCAATACTGTATGTCAGTGCATTTAGAAGAGATACATTTAGAAATCGGCCTGGATGGCAGATGCTCTTATTGTTCCATGAAAGAACTAGAACAAAAAGCCTGTTTTTAAAATGTGCTAACAAGCTACTGAATTCTGAGCAGGTCGGTAACTGGCTGTTGAGGAAAATGTCTTCGGTTGCAAGGTACCACTTTTTATCTGAATTCAACTGCTCTAAATTTATCTTGGCCTTAAGCTCTACATCTCGCTCTACTCAGGTTCACTTTGTTACAAGCCATTAAAATAAAAAGCTCTAAGATACGGGCCATCTTCTAAGAGGATTTGTTGCATGAATTGGTGACTGATATCTCCAAAATTGAAGAGATATCAACAAGAAGAGGAGACTGCAATCACTTTACTTTCATTTAATTCATTAAACAATCACAGGGACCTAAGAGATATTAACTACTCTTTCTTATTATTTTCTCTTATCATTTATATGTATTGGTTTTTATATCAAAAATACACATGTGCACACACACACACACACACACACACAAAACCAGTATTTTGTGTGCCAGAGGCTGGGATCAAAGCTACTCTAGGTTTTTACCCAGCAGCTGCAGTTTTCATGTGCTGACATCACTGAAGCAACACTGTTGATGCTAAACTCTGCAAGTTCTTTTACTTCTGTGTCTTTGGTGACAGTGATGACAGCCAAACATTCTTTGGGCAATCTTAACTGGAACTACAGCATAAGTTCTCCCTTTCTCCTCTCCCTGAGGAGAAGCAATGGCTTCTCTTTTCTATCTACAGAATTCCATGTGAAAATACAGACATGAGCCTCAAACATCGTGTGGAGTGTGAAAAAGTGCCTCAGATGGACAGAGCACTCAGCTGAAGCAGACTCTCCACTGTAAGTATGAGATGTCCCTACACTTCAAGTGGACAACTGTCTGATTACTAACACACAGTGGTCATTTTTTTGGGATTACCAGACATCTAACAGAAGAAGACCAAGGCATCCAGCAGTCCAGCCAGAAGACCAGCAGTCCCATGGACACCCCAGGGAAAACTCCCCATTCCTTCCTTCCCCATCTAAACCCCAGCCTAGACAAAGCTTTGTAATATTACATCTAAGCAATCAACTGAAAAAAAAAACCCAATCATTTCTGTTTAGTAGGAAGGCTACAACTAGGGGGAAAAAGGTGGATTTTTTTTCTCAAAACCTTTCACGTCAAAGGCAGTTGTGTCAACAGAGCCCACAGCTGCCATAAGGAAACTCCTGCTCATGCAGGATTTAAACCCACAGGTTACATGTAAAATTGTTCAGGCCTGGAAGAGTCTAAGCCTGAGTGTAACCCCTAACACAACTAGCTTTAGACCCCAAATCAGAGTATAGTGGCAATAAAAGATTTCTCAAACTAAATACTTGGGCCACAGATGCGCAGAGCCTTCACTTACAGGTGAACCCACTGTTTGGGGAACCCACTGGTTCAGCCTCAGTTACTAAACTGGTAACTTCATGCAAATTCACTTCACTTCCAGTAGAGAGAAGGATTACAAAACAGTATTTTCAGAAGCTCAAGGTCCCATATTTATATGTGATTTATGCTGCTAGGAATCTGAGGCAAACAGGATTTTCTCCAAAACTTGAAGATATTTGATCTACAATTTGATGGGAAAATTATATAATAAATGCATTTATATTGATTACACCTTTCCACTCTCCTAACACATACAGGGTTTAGAGTGAAAAGGTAGCTATTTCTAAGCATGACACTGAACTGAACATTATTTTTGCAGCTTTTTCATACATTGATAGATTCACACTTCCTAAAGAATATTAGTTCCATTTTTCCTATGGTTCAGGGAGTTAAAAAACACACTTACTTCCATTCACACAGTATATGCCTTCATTCTTCCTACTCTCTTTCCTTTATATCCTCCTTTCATTTTGTCATATGTCTCCCTTGGCCTTCAAAATTATTCTTTTCAATGTAGAAAATACATTTTTCCTGTGTCTAAATCAGCTTTTCTTTTTCTTTTTTTTTTTTTTTCTTCCCCTGTAGTGAAGAATTATGGAGATTGCAATACTTGCTACAACAAGCCTGGTCTTCAACATTGACTTAGAGGAATACATGAACAGAATAGACATTTTCGTACATGATGTTTATCAAAGTCCTCCCGGATCAGGCAGTATTATCATCTTTCCCTCCATCA
The DNA here is from genome assembly GCA_027925045.1 of Hypotaenidia okinawae. NCBI lineage: Eukaryota > Metazoa > Chordata > Aves > Gruiformes > Rallidae > Hypotaenidia > Hypotaenidia okinawae. The sequence goes on from BSDF01000003.1 coordinate 90,386,341, forward strand.
CCTGACAGGGCTGTGCCTTACGCTTATGTCACTCACTCTAAAAAGAAAGCCAGTCTGTCACTCTCCAGCCCAGTACATTTGCAGAAAAGCAGACACAGGTTTCCCAAAACTCCCCCACACTACTAAGAGCTCTGCACTTGTCAAAACTTATTATAATAGTAAATATAAACAGAAGGAACTTCAGAAGAATGCAAGATTAGTCTGCCTGACACTACTCATAATGAAATGGAGAAGGTGCTTGTAGGGTGCTTAGAGGGTCAGGCATTAATTTCTGAATCTCAAGGAGGACAACATCTTCCCTTTCCTTCCTCTGAGAGAGAGCTGGGGGCCTGAAGCAGGCTAGGGAACACCGCCATGGCACATGTGGTGCTGCTCTCTGACAGAAAATGCAAGCGCTCTCTTGCCTGAATATCAGAAATTCTGTCCCGTCCCCAGTTCTGCTGAGATCAGGAGCTCTTAGAGCCTCTGTGATTGAAGTTACGTCTTCAAAATATGGAAATACAACAATTCTTAAGCATCTTCTAGGATCAATGAGATGAAGACTGTGAATTAAAAAGCAGCAGCTAGTTAGCTTACTGCAAAAAGATCCAATACCCTTCTTCATAAAACCAGGGAGATACTAGTTAAATTCTACCTGCCCTACACATGAAGAAAGGGTCAGTTTTCCAGAAAGAAATGATCCTGAACCAGAATGCACAGCAGTTCCAACGGAGTAACACTAAGAACCCTTGATGTGGATGGTTTCCTTATGTTCTCCTGAAGGCAGAGACACAATTTTCCTGGAAGACTCTAAACAAGACAGAACTACAAAGAGAAGCATGGTTATATATCTACTGTCTTCACACATAAACACATCCTTTGGGAATGATTTTCCAAAATTTTCAGGCCTGAAAGAAGACTTTTGAGCGGGCTGATAAAGTCTCACTAGGCACCTGAGGGATTTCAGTAAAGAGCCCACCTGCACGTCTAAGTTGTTAAACAATTGCCAGTCTTTTGTCTTTGCATCTAGGCTACAAGCAAAGACAATAAACTTCACTACTTCTGTCTCTCAGGACTGTCTTTTCCTTCCACAGAGATATTTGACTCCTGTTAACTTTACTCATCCCCCATCTGAGCCCGTCCCCCTAAGTTTCTTTCACAGGCAGGAGAAACCAGCACATCTAGGAACACCTCGTTTGTTTTACATAGCCACTTTAGACTGAGCTATAGGTGCTGTAGATACAGATCATAGAATCATAGAATTGTAGGGGTTGGAAGGGACCTCGAGAGATCATCGGGTCCAACCCCCTGCCAAAGCAGGCTCCCTAGGACATTTCACTCAGAAATGTGTCTATTCACTCAGATGTGTCTATTCCTTTCAATTAACTAGCATTTTTTTCATAATCAGCTACACTAGAAGAAGCCAGTGATTCTTCAGATATTTACATGTAGCCTGATGCATCCTATTTCAGCTGTCTGGATGGCACCTGAGTCCCAGTCAGTGAGCCAGTGCTACCAGCTCTTTCCCATTTTCCTTTGTTGACACAGAAACAAGCAGAAAACCAGAGGATGGAGAAGCAACAATTGCCAATAAAGTTAAAGCATGGAGAAACACCTCTGCAGGTACATCACTCATCCACACAGAAGCCATGGCAATTACATCTCCAGAGGTATTTGCATGTTGCATGTTTTTTCTAAATGCTCCAAGATAAAAAAATAAAATATGGGACTATGTTGTTTCTGATTAATTAAATTATTTTTGTATACAGCTGTGCACACTGGAGTGTAACAACACATGAATGTCAGTGGTCCATCCAGTCCTGTATTTTGGCTCCTATAAATGATGGTAGAAAAGGCTCCTTAGGGAAACGTGTGAGCTGGACTGCTTTCTGTAGCTCTTACCCCTCATCCTCCACAAGCATCCACTGTGGTTTTTGGGGGGATGCAAAATAAGATGCCCCCCACAAAAAAAAAAAAACAACCTGAGAGGATATTAGCTATATCTGAAATGTCACTGAAAGCTGAAGCCTGTTACATGGGGAAGTTGCCAAGTTAAAAATAGAAACTGCCATTCTGATTACAGCTGTGACATGCGTTTCACTGATGGGCTGGCTTTTATCTGTTTTATATTTTATTTAAAAGGATGAATCCCTTTAAAAACACCTAGCATTGTAAAATGTTACCTCTTTCGGAACAGCAAAACCTGTAGTGCTGACTGCAGACAGAAATTAAAAGCAACCCAGTACATTGCAATACATGTTCTCATCAGGAGTAGGTCAGCAGAAAGCACTATGATGAATCTGCTGCTGCTGCTTTTCTAGTTTCTGACTGTGGTGGTAAAAGGGATGGTTAGAACCCTAAAAAGGTATTTTTAACAACCATTCTTCATGGATGCCCAGAGTTACTGAGGTGAAACTAGTCTGCATGGGCTTGGGTCTGCTTCCAGGGCATCACAGTCCCCTATATAATGTTGAAAGCTGTATATAGACAGCTACATATATATAGCATAAACAAATAAATCATACCACTCATCTCTAGTATCAGCTGCTCTCCAGTAGCAGACCAGGGCTTCAAGCCAGCCTCCAAAAATGACCCACCTGAATGGCCTTAAAACAAACAGAAAACACATTACTTGAAATATCAGGAAGAGGAAGCATCGCTAAGGTGGAAAGCCAATTCAATACCTCTGATTTCTTCTTCTGTTGTGAAATGTGTCTTCAAAAGGAGAGAGCTGGTTTCCAAAGTTGCATTTGTATAGCACTTCATTTTTCAAAATGCAAGGAACAAAGTAGGCTCATGCAACACCCACATAACTTATGAACAGATATTTTCTAGGCACCTGTAAATCCCTTCCCTTGCATGCTGTCATTTAACTGCATATGTACATATGGATAAAGAACGTCTTCAAACCCCATGCACACTACTGGGCTTAAGCACCTGGTCACTTGTCCCCCTCAAAAGAGAAATCAGGCTACTGTGGGTAGGGGTGTTTATTGGTAAATGAGACTCTGCTGGTCCAGCTCCAGGAGAAAAAGCAACACACCTGAGAAAGTCATATACCTCCTACCAATCTCGCACGCACTGATCTCTCAGCAGGTCACACACAGTTTTCTTTCTCTAAGTGTGTATTTTCATTTGATCTACATTTATTACATTTGTTAATACTACTGAGAAACTCTTGAGAACAAAGAGAAACCGGGACCCCAAAGAGTACGTGCTCACTTCTGGTGAAATCGGTGACTGACACAGTTTGAGCCGCCTGAACTACAACACAAAAACTCCTGAAAAGGAGATGAAGCATACATGCACATTCATTGGAACATTGCCATAGTGAAGTTTGGCTTATATATATTTTAATCAGAGCTTCTGAAAAAGCTTCAAAGAGCTTGCAGTGTACAATTTAATTAGCTGTTTGTTAGAGAGGGACTGGGGTCACTTTGAAATTCTGCCATCTGATAAGGAACAAGCACATTCAGTCCAAGGTGCTATGTAAACCCCACACAGACAGCGATCCAGATCTTCATTTAAAGTGAAATCTTCTAGCCTAGCATTGTGTTCTTCCGGACTGTGCTTAGAGCAGGATGGGACCCAGGAGTCCACCTTCAAACAGGTCAAATACAGGGAAGTCAAGATTGATTATTCCACTTCTCAATGGACAGATCTGGTTCTGTAAGGGGATAGCATTTTGTAATTTAACATCCTAAGCCCTGACTTACAACAAAGAATCTGCCATTTGTCCTTCAATTTAAATGCAATGGCAGCCTGCACATAAACCTGTCCTTAAATACTGTGTCCCAGCCAGCAGTAGATTAGCCTGCAGTGACAGCTCTGTAGCTTTCTGAGAATGACCAAACCGCACAGGCCAAACTATGAGAGATGGAAGAGTTGATACAATAGCATTTATTCACACACAACATCAAATCAATCAGACTTATAAATTAAAAATGGGAGTCTATGGAAGTTACCGGATGTAACTTCCCCACTTTGGACACAAGGATGAAATCATCTTGTTGAGATCATCTATTACATTAGATGAGGGGAGAAATATAGGTGCAGCAATTTTTAAAAGGAGAGAACATACAGGATGGTTTGCTGCTCCTGACACTCTCTCCTCTTGAAATTAAACTTTCACTGTCATTTGTGCCTTAAAAAATATGCAGTCCAAGAATATATTCCCTACCCACCTCAAAAATACCCTTTTATCAGTGGATTAAGACCCATTAATTTCCTAAACCTGCTTGTTATGAAGGTGAAAGAGATACTCCAGATGGTATCACAAACTAGAGGGCACTGCTTGGAAGTGATTTATTGCCTCCAGCGGAATGCAGAACCCCCAGATCTCCATGTTCACAAACTGCGCTGCGTGGGCTTGAGGAGAAAGGAATTCAAACATTTCGCTTTATCCTAAGCAACCCCCTTTAATCAGATGCATTTAGCACACATCTCCTCATTACATTCATCATGCCGTATTTGAGCAGCTTCTCGAATCACTTGTGATTGCACAAACGTGTCTTCTGCAAGAGCCTGAAAGGCGGCTGCTGCTGCTGGCTCCACCTCTCAGCTCTGCAGTTTTATGAATGACTAGCAATCACTGACAATGAATGACTGCCAACTGCCCACTCAACCCTTTCTACTCTTCCCTGCACGTACATACTAGAGAAGCAAACAAGCTCTGCGACTGCAAATGAGCCTCCAGCACACTTTCCAATGTATGGCATTCATCTTTCAAAACAGGAACTAAATGTTCTTCCGGATACTTAGAGTATAGAAATTAAATATTAAAAGCTTATGCAACATCCTTTTTCATTTTTCTTTTTTTCTTCCCCCCCTCCCCCCCCGATAACTTTTTAGGCATTTAATCAAAGTGAAATTGTCTTTTTCTGAATGCTTCACTGCTTCAGCGGCAAACAGGAAAACTGGACTTAAAGAGCCCTCACCTAGTTCTAGCCAACTGAGACTTATCTGCAAAGGAGAGATAGGTAACTTCTGCCAGTTGTCTTGCAATACTACCTTGATAATGTTTCAACATAAAAGATACTTTCTATCCAGAAAGCAGTTACTTCTGTACCACTAATTTCTTAATTTAATGGATACACGAAAACAATCAGTACAATTTAGCTTGTTTATTACAACGAGAATGGCCTATAAAGAACAGTAAATGCCACGGTAGTTACTATCATAGAGCCATCAATCTAAATTTGTGACTATAAGCAGAGGGTAAAAAACCCACACAGAAACATCTGTATTACACATCAGTTTCTAAGGCCAAACAGGAATACAGAAGTAGCTCACTGCTTGCTCTGACATTACTCTTACAATAGGAAATAAAAAGTAAAGTACACTCTCTTATTGTTTAAGATGCATTTTCATTTCTTGCAACCCTGCAGACCAGTATTGCTACTGCTAGAAACAAGCCACAGGCTTTGCAATGAATTTGCAAGGCCTCAGGACCAAGGCCTGTCAGTCCTGCTTTATCTGAACTTCCCTTGGCCTGTCTTCAGCTTTGTTTCACTTGGTTTAGCATTCTGCATCTCCTGGTATCTAGAAGGAAAAAGGGAAGTGTTTGGGACACATGAAGAGTGAACCTGAACAACCTGCAGTTAGCAGATTCGGAGATACGAAAGAAGCACAGGTGCAGGAGTGCCCTCACTGAGCATTATTCAGGAAAAATATAAAGGATCTAGAACAAAAACACAGAAAAAGGTAACAAAAAGGCAGTGTATGATGTCTTCTGCATGCCTTAGCAAATGTAACATCCATCTACAAGAAGGGCGGCAAGGAGGATTGAGGAAACTACAGGATGGTCAGTCTGACCTCAGTGTAGGGGAAGGTTATGGAGTAGACCATCTTGAGTGCCTTCACTCAATCCTGTGCAACCTGCTCTAGGCAATCCTGCTTTAGCAGGGGACTTGGACAAGATGATCTTCAGAGGTCCCTCCCCCATACTGTTCTTGTGATTCTGTGATCACATATGAGACAACCAGGTGATCAGGCCCAGTCAGCGTGAGTTCATGAAAGGAAGGTCCTGCATGACTAACCTGACCTCCCTCTGTGACAAGATGACCCACTTAGTGGATGAGGGAAAGGCTGCGGATGTTGTTTACCCAAACTTTAGTAGTACTTTTGATACCATTTCCCACAGCATTCTCCTGGAGAAAGTGGCTGCTCATGGCTTGGTACGCTCTTCACTGGCTGGATGGCCAGGCCCAAAGAGCTGTGATAAATGGAGTTAAACCCAGTCGATGGCCAGTCACAAGTGGTGTTCCCCTGGGCTCAGTGCTGAGGCCAGTTCTCTTCATCAATGATTTGGGCAAGGGGACCAAGTGCAACCTCAGTAAGTCTGCAGATGACACCAAGTTTTTGGGGAGTGTTGCTCTGCTTGATGGCAGGAAGGCTCTGCAGAGGATCTGTACAGGATAGACAGGTGGCTAAGGTCAACTGTATGAGGTTCAACATGGCTGAGTTCTGGGTCCTGCACTTGGGTCACAACAACCCCATGCAACTCGACATACTTGAGGAAGAGTGGCTGGAAAGCTGCCCAGCAGAAAAGGACCTGGGGGTATTGGTTGACAGCCAAATTAATATGAGCCTGCGATGTGCCCAGGTGGCCAAGAAGGCCAAGAGCGTCCTGGCTTGTATCACAAATACTGCAGCCCACAGGACCAGGGAAGTGATTGTCCCCCTGTACTCAGCATTGGTGAGGCCACACCTTGAGTACTGTGCTCAGTTTTGGGCCCCTCACTACAAGAAGGACATTGAGGCACTGGAGTGTGTCGAAAGAGCAATGAAGTTGCCAAAGGGTCTGGAGAACAAGTCTTACAAGGACTTGCTGAGGGAACTGAGGTTGCTTAGTCTGGGTGAGAGGAGGCTGAAGGGAAACCTTATTGCTCCCTACAACCACCTGAAAGAAGGTGGTAGCTAGATGGGTGTTGATCCCTTTTCCCAACTAACAAGTGACAGGACAAGAGGAAATGGCCTCAGGTTGCACCAGGGGAGGCTTAGATTGGATATTAGGGAAAAATTCTTCACTGAAAGAGTGATGAAGCATTGGAACAGGCTGCCCAAGGAAGTGGTTGAGTCACTATCCCTGGAGGTTTTTAAAAGACATGTAGATACAGTGCTTAGGGACATGGTTTAGCGGTGGACTTGGCAGTGCTAGGTTAAAGGTTGGACTCAATGATCTCAAAGGTCTTTTCCGCCCTAAACAATTATATGATTCTATAAAACAATGAGTGAAGAAATCTGAGCAGCTAGAACACAACTCATCATTTTGAGTATATGCAAAAAAATGGAAAATCAGATACTTCCAGAACCACAGAATCACAGAACAGTAGGGGTTGGAAGGGACCTCTGGAGATCATCTTGTCCAACCCTGACAGAACAGCATCACCTAGAGCAGGTTGCAGAGGACAGCATCCAGGCAGGTTCTGAATGTCTCCAGAGATGGAGACTCCACAACCTCTCTAGGCAGTCTGTTCCAGTGCTCTGCCACCCTCACAGTAAAGAAGTTACTCCTTAAGTTTCGGTGGAACTTCCTATATTAAGTTTGTGCCCCCATCCTCCTGACACCCACCCCTCAGGTATTTATGAACATTCATAAGATCCCCTCCCAGTCTTCTCTAGGCTAAAAAGTCCTAAGTCTCTCAGCTTCTCTTTGTAAGACAAATGTTCTAGTCCCCTAATCATCTTTGTAGTCCTTTTTTGTATCCTGTCCAGCAGGTGATACTGAAGCTTAATATCATGCCATAATGCCTAACAGGTTTCAAGACCAGACATAATTTAACACACTGGAAATGTGTACAACATGTTTCAGCACAATTATTGCTAAATAATGATCATAAATAACACAAGTAAAGTTTCGGCTCAGGGGGAGCAACATGACATGACACAACACGGGACCTAAAGGGATCTTGTCAGTATCTTTAAAATATAAGCAAATTTAAGTAATTTAATGCACTAATAAGTATTTTTAATGTGCATGCATTGATAACCAGACAATAGCATAGGTGTTGCAAATCCCATTCTCCATATGCTTTTTTTTCTAGATGAACTTGGCTAAATGAAGTTTTTCTTCATGCTCTGAGCATGAAGAAAAGAATAATGTAAGTAGTAATATATATAGTGAGCAAAGTATTTCAACCTCTTTATCTTCATGTCAAAGGCTTGATTTCAGCTGAGACCCATGAAATCATCACAAAATGTATAAAAGAGTTTTAGTGAACTCTTCCTCAGTTGTTAAAAAGCAGACTGTTTCCTCTTCGCCAATTCCCAGCAAATACTGATACACACAGGACATGTAAAGTGGTGGGAAATTGATGATGGAGCCAACATTTCCTTTGCTCCTGAGAAACAGTATTAAAACACCTCTTACTATGAATTCTGAATCCTTACACCACCACAAGCTACCACAAAACTACCATTACAAAAGTAGAAGGTGACAGTGGCTGACACAGCATTTGAACTCCTCTAACCCTGCTACAGCTTGCTGCCTTTTCCACTGCACTACACTGATGTCCATCTGTAAACAAAGCATGTTTGCCACACAGTTTTTGAGATTTGATCAGCTTGTACTGTCTGGTTTCTAGGCCAAGTAGCCAATGGAGACAATCAACCATTAAGATTCTAGTAGTCATGTACTATTTTCATTATGTGGATTCTGCCATCATTTTTGCTTCTGATACAATAAAAATAACAAACATTTTCAACACAAGAACTGCATTACTCAACTTTGCACCTCTCATGGTCATCCTCCAGCTCAAGGCATACTTAATGGCCGTAAGCTGACACCAGATTTTCAACTCTCTACCCCACAGAAAGGAGCAAATGAAAGGGCAGAGGATGAAATCAACCAAAGCTGTCATCTGAAACAATCAACATGGCCCCAAATTTGTTTACATTTGTAGCTGTTCCCCTGGATATTTGCATTTTTAGGACAGTCAACATGACTGCTTAATACATTCACACTAGTGCTATTCATAGCAAGAAAATCTCAGTAATTCCTCTTTTCTTTTGATCTATTTTTGCAGGTGTTCTGATGCTGACATGATTAGGCTGAGAGCATACTTCTTTGTCTGAAAGCAATTCCGAGGCAAGACCAAAAAACCTTTATCACTGCAAGATCTGAAATACCATCAGTCTTGGGGACATAATTATGGAATTTTTTTTCTAAGCTATTTAAGATTCTTATGACAGATCATGACTAAACAGTACTAACCATTCTTTCACATCCAATTCAAACAACTTTTGTTATATCATCAGGGAGAAAGCCAACATGTTAGGCGGCATAACATATTCAGGAAGACAGACAGTTATGTTCACATAGCACAAAATCAGCTCTTCAATTATTCTTGATTACATCTATGCTGCCCAGCTGGAAATAGCTGAGAGCTGCATTTAGACTGCAGTAGAGGACATTTATTGTATTAATTATTTGCAAACTGTCAAATACCAGCGTCATGTTTATCTAGAATACATGCATCACCCTTACTCCATGTCTTCACTTTAATAGACATGTAATAATTCGGCTATTTGAAGGGTTGTCTCCAAATAGGACATCTACACTGATATTTTGAAAGCTGGTTTTTTCCCATTTCTCATGCCCTATTCTCTATATAAATGATGTAAATGGAAGCCACTTATTATATACGTGAGAGAGATGCATTCAACATGAATCTAGGCAAGGAATACGTGTATGAATATGGTGACAACCTTTCAGACCTTGCTGGTTCTGGGCTAAAATAAGATCCTTGAAGCACTGGGGAGGCAGAGAAAAGCAGATACAGTGGATTTGGGATTTTTTTTTCTTTTCCTCCATATTCCATATTCCTTGTTAAAAACCCCTATATATTACTTGTCAATTGTGAAGCACTTTTGTGGCCTCTACATCCTCTGTGAAGATGTATTCCATATTCGATCTCTACAGAACTCATTCTATACTTAATCCATACCTGGCATACTCCTACACACGCACAGGATCATAGGATGCTTGAGATTGGAATGGATGTCTGCAGATTATCAAGTCCAACCCACTGCTCAAAGATGAGTCAGCCCTGACATCAGATCAGGTTGCTCACGGTTGTATCCAGTCTGTCTTGAAACCTCCAAAAATGGAGACTGCACAACCTCTCTGGGCAACTGCTCACCACTTGACTCTCCTTATGGTGAAAAGCTTTTCTTTATCTTCACTCTGAATCTCTCAGTTTATGTCTGATATGTCTTATCCTCCTACCAACACAATGCTTGGAATAGCTCTATCTTCTGAATAAAGTCCTCATAGGTACTAGTCAGCTGCTAACAGGACCCCCAAAACCTACTCTTCCCCTGGCAGAACAAGCCCAGATCCCTCAGCCTCTCTCAGAGCAAGTGCTCCAGACTCCCGACCATGTTGGTGGCCTCTGCTGAACTGACTCCAGTTCAATACCTCTCCTGGACTGTGGGGTCAAAAACCAGATACAATATTCTAGATAATGCCAAATGAGAGCTGAGTAGAGGAGGATAATCCCTCCTCTTCAATCTCCCAGCTGTTGGACGCTGTCAACCTTTTTCCTTGCCATTGCATGCTGCTGGCTTTTATTCAAATTGCTGTCTACTAGGAGTCCCAAGTCCTCTTCTGCTGAACTGCCCCAATCAGTCAGTTCCCAGCCCGCACTGTGCCAAAGGATCATTCCTTCCCAGATGCAGGAGTTGGCACTTGCCCTATTGAATTTCACCGGGTTCCTGTCACCTCATTCCTCCAGTCTATCAATCAAGATCACTCTGGATGGCAGCCCTGTCCTTCAGCCTATTTGCTGGTCCACTCCATGTGGCATCACCTGCAAACCTGACCACAACACATTCTGTTGCCTTCTCCAGGTCACTAATAAAGGTCCTGAATGGTAGGGGTGCCTGTGGCTCTCCACTTGCCACTGGTACCCAGGCAGAGTATGAGCCATAAGCTGCTGAACTTACTTGAACATGAGAATATTGTGGGAGATTGTATAGAAATTCTTGTTAAAGCCAAAATGAATGACACATTGCTGTCTCATCCACAAAGCCAGTCATTTCATCATGGCGGGTAATCAGGTTGGTCAGGCATGATTTATGCTCAATAAATCACCAGTTTGCCCAGAAACATATTCCGAAAGTACCCACTCCATGATTTTCTCAGGGAATTAAGTATGGCTGACTGGATTGTAGTTCCCCAGATTTACATTTAGGCCTTTTGAAAATGAGTACAATATTTGCTTTTCCTCAGTCAACAGAGACCTCACCTGATCTCCGGACCTTCAACATGATAGCATCTACTCAAGGACAGCTTTCACCATCAGAGGAGTCTCCACTTGTGTCATAAATGTCTGAATTCCCTGATACCATGTAGCCTGCTCATCTCTAGCTTCTAGGAAATGCATCCTGCTTCCCACACTCTGGCACTTACACAGCTGTATCTCCAGCACTATCTGTACATGTTCTTGATCTATCCTAACCAGGAGTTAACCTTTCCCAGTAGCAACCTGGATCTGATGGTACCACAGGGCCCCAAAGATCCAGAAACCAAACCACAAAATGCAGAGCAGGGACCCTGGCACATTCCCATCCGTGGTCCCCAGAGGCCATTTGATGAGCAGACAGAGGCCTAGCACACACACCAGCACACACCTGCTCTCCTGAACTGTGTACCGTGAGGTCTTTCTCCTCGAGGTATGTCCCAAAGGTGCCCAACTCCTCTGTCCTTGCCCCTGCAGGATCATCATCCTGCCCAAACACCTCCAGCTACCTATGCTCCTGCAAGCCACCACTGCCTCCCAGTGATGGGTGTCTGGGCTGAGACTCTTAGCCAACCCACGGGAAGCCATCAGAGATTAGGGGACAAAAGTGCCTTTACAGACAAGAAAAACTCACAGGACTATCCTTCTTTCCAGAGATGAAGAGGAGCTCTAATTCTCCGCTGCCCCTGAGGCTAACACGAGCTGGGTCCTTCCACAAGGGCTCTCCTACCATTGCACTGCTTCCCTGGGCTTGTGCCTACCCATTAAGGAGGGCTGGAAAAGTGTTTCAGATATGATGTTTCACAAAACAGTTTGAAAATTAATCCAGCTAACTGCAGAAATTGTGAGTTATTTTTCAACATCCTGCAAAGATTAAAAACTTAAGCACAGTCAGAAAAGTAAGTACCTTTTTATCTGCCATTACTCTTCTGGAGCATGCAGATGGGAACCTGAAGTGACTTTAAGCCATGCAATGCACAAGGAAGAGTTCATTCCCAGCAGCATCAGCCACAGAGGAACTGGGGCTCACAGGCAACAACTTTCAAACAGCAATTATTTAAAACTAATGTTGTAGTTTTGCGTGACTGGGTTCTGGTGGAGAAGGGGGGCTGCAGGGGTGGCTTCAGCCAGCAGATCTCTGCAGGCTCGACAAGAGAGTAAACACCAGCCGGCTCAAGGCCGGAGTCATTGTTGACCAAGCTGACAAAACTTCTCATCCAAGAGATTTTATGAGCATTGCAGGGCTTCCTTTTAATTTTATCAGCAATATTTCAATTCTGAATTCAAAATTAAACTGCAATATAATGAAGAAGAAAGGAACCAAAGCTGCCATTCTTTTCAGTTCCCCAATGTTTATAGATACTCATTTCTTTGCTTTTAGCAGATTGGAAAGGGCCTCCAAGTGCAGAACCAGTACTGAAGGTCTGAGACAGAAACAAGACCACCATGAGAAGAAAGGCCTTTAACTAAGTCCAGATAAACTTCTGCCAACATATAGTTATGAACAGGTATGGTTGAGGAAGGAAGCAGAGAAAAACTTGTCGTGCAGAGTGTTCCAGCAAAAAGAACATTTAGGTCCATCACTCATGTTAACAGCATGTCAGATATGGTGGTGACAGACACACAGTAATGCCAGAGTCTGAGTGCTACAAAATGTAATATTTGTACCACATAACCATGGGTATAAATGTTTTATGAGCTCCAGCAGGGCATAAAGACCATACTGCAGATTGGGTGGAAGAGAAAATGATGCTTAAGAAAGGGGAAAGTGGGTCTTGAGCACTCAGGTCCTTAATCACCCAGCATGTGTGAAAAAACATCAAAACAATTCCTGATCATATTTTCTTGACTGATTAACTGGGAGCCAGGGAAGGGGGAAGCACAAAAACTCACCCCTAAGTACTCCTTACAGCTGGCTTTATGCAAAGTAATCAGCAAGGGCATTTTAGATATGTAGCCGAACCTAAATCTAAGAAGAAGATAATAACATAGGGTGTTATTTGGTAGCTTTGTAGCCTATCAGATGTCCCAGTCCCTTGCCCAGTGCCAACCCAAGGCTTATTCCTGGGCCAAGAGATTTCCCCAGAAATACACCCTATTTTCCTGACTCTTTAGGTTGCTTTCACTTATGTTTGCAGTCCCTGCAGGCAGTTGTCTCATTCCCAGAAGGCCAGTCTCTCTCTTCTATTTTGATAGCATACATTGCCCACTTCATTGAGGCCTTATTTTGCCACTTGAAAATTTAATTCAAGCTAGTCAACTTCTCCTAAAATTTAATTTCTCCATAGTGAACCTGTCCTACAGTAAAAGACCAAATAAAAAGGTCAACACCATCCTGACCTGCATGAGGTGGGAGCACTGCCTTCCCCTCTGCTCAGCACTGGTGAAACACATCTGGAGTACTGGGCACACCAGTATGAGGGAGATATGGACATACTGGTGCAGGTTTTGCAAAGGACCACAAAGACAACTGACACTCTGGGATGTCTTACATACAAGGGGAAGCCAAGAGAGCTGGGACTGTTCAGCCTGGAGAAGGAAGGATATCATCACTGTGTAAAAATACCTGATTGGTGGTGGCTTTGTGTGTGTCCAAAAACATGTATTCAGGCTCTTCTCTGGTATCCAGTAAATGGGTAAGAGCCACTTGTCACAACTGAAGTACAAGAAAATCCTTTTAAATATAATAAAAAGGGGTTTTTTATTATGAAGCTGATCAAACGCAGGTTCCACCCAGAGGTTGTCAAGTCTCCATTCTTGGACATACCCAAAACCTGACTGAACATTGCCCTGAACAACCTGCTTTAACTGATCCTGCTTGAGCAGAGCAGTTGGACCAGTGATCTCCAGAGATTCCTTTCAATCTTAACTATTCTTTCAGTCTGTGTGCACTATAGTGCCTTGGAGGCATTCTACAACACTCTGCATCACACTAAAATGTTTCTTTTGCTTTTTAATGTTTATGCTTTGGTTTTTTTCTTACAGAATCAGGCTACAACTACATAGCAGGACAGCAGAGTAACTTCCAAACTATGTTCATTCAGCAAAACTGTTCCAGAAGCTGAAAATGGCTGTACCTTCAGATGGTGAAGAAAATTCATGTTTCACTACTACTTCTGCAGTGGTTATGTCTTAATTGCTTATATTTATGAAATCATAGCCAGGAAGACACAGAATACCACCATCAAAGTTTCCTCCTTCTTTGGCAATGTACTTACAGCAATATTTGCCATTGTCTCTACACCCAGCTCCTGTGGGGGAAGAAGTAAGGGATCAAATCCCTCATTACCAGCTGACTGCACGCTTACACCGCCTCTGCCTCCAGGAGCATGATGTACCCCAGGGGAGCATGTCAAGAAGACTAACTTGTTGCTACAGTTGATCAAAGTGCATGTTGCATCTGATTCAGTGATACGTAGTAATACTGAATAGGTCAATACAGATGTAGCTTAAGAGGCAATTAATTAATATAGCTTTCACGTAAGGAGGATTTGCGTGTTTTGAGAACAGAAAGTATATGCGTGTTTTGGATTTTAGTAGAATATGAGACCAATGATCAATTAAGAGACAGTATATCTTGTTTTCATTTAAGAAGGGTTCCTAATTAGTTTGTGCAGGAATGTGTTTTTGAGCACAGGAATGTGGGTTTGAGACTATAGAGAAAACTGAAAGGAGCACACGCTGAGAGAGAGGAAGACATTCAGCCTTCATCCCTGAAGACCACCAGAACACCCCCTGAGTGTCACTGAGCATGCTCTATCTGGGAAGAGTTAATGTAAATGACTTCCTGAAAAAAAATTGCATAACCCCTGCCTTTTCTTAGAAATTAGAATGAATATGTATAGTTAATCTGTATAAATATGAGAAATTTGGCTTTAAATGGCACACACATTCAGAGGAGCCATCCCCTGTGTGCCCAGCGCTGCAATAAAGGATACCTGCTTCATAGTCACCAAGGCCATTGAGTTTCTGTTCCGGCTTTCCGAGGCATCACATCCAAACAATAAATTATCCCATATATTATTTTTCTGGTAAATGGTGGGATAACTGGACTGTTCTTTTTGGGCAGTGTCAGAAACTGGAGGAAGCAGAGAACAGTTCAGCCGAGCTAGCCTGCATCCAGAGCACTCATTATGGTGGCAGTTGAGCTAGCCTGCATTAATTCAAACTTTTCCCTACGCTACCGGAAAATTCCATCAAGAGGGAGCGAAAAGCACTAGCATTTTAAAGACAAAAGGGCTGTGTATTGTTAGGACCCAAATTACAACAATCTGAGTTAACTCTACAGTGACAAGTCCACCTGAACACCCTCTCCTCCGCGTGCAGTGGGTACTCAATAGGATCTCAAGCTGAACGAGGTTTAAGCATGCCTAACTAAAAAGGTCTGAAAATGGGTAATAAACTCAGGCTTCTACATGACTGACAAATAGGATTTTAGGTCTATCAAAAATACCAGTGTCTTCCTTGCCACTGACACCAACCTCATCCATTGGTAGCAGAAGACGGAAATAACATATAATTTATGGTTCTCAGTAAATATCATTGTGACAAATTGTCAAAGGTAGAACCAACTTAGTTTTTCAAAGCTATTTGAAAAGTAAAAAAAAAAAAAGACTAACAACTTCCTTTTAATGAAATCCAAATTTAGCTTTAATAATTAGAATCTTTATAAAAAGGAAATTGTCTTCCAAAGTGAAGACTGGCACTAGTTCATGTTGTCAAGTTTGACAGCATGAAATCACAGAACAAATGACGGGACTCTGCAGCTGCTAAATACTGTCAAATACACTTTACAAGTTTTATTCTTATGAATTCATTAACACAAGGCCCTGTTTTTGCAAGGAAATGCCTCTCTTCCTAACACACAATTTGGACAAAAAAAGGTTCTAATAGATTCTTCACTGTTGTTAAGATGGCTAGCTCTTCTTTCAACAGTTAAAAGCTCTGGTCTGCACATAATACCGTACCAGAGCCCTGCAGAGTTGGCAAGAGTTTGGAAATAGCTAGAACAGTTCATGAACAAGATCCTACAGCTGTTCTGCGTGAGGGACTGTACAATCGCACATACCAACAGCCGGAGTACAAGCTAAGCAGATGAGTGTAACCACGATTTACTAAGGCAGCTCAGTGGCCAACTGTGACCTTCTGCTGGCAGTGAACAGCTAGTGAGAAGTAATATTTTAAACTACCGCAGCTACGCATATTGGATTTCAAGAAAGAAAAATATAAAGTAAATGTGTGTAACAAATCCTCCGTGTGTTGACTTACATCCATATGAGCCTGATGGAGGATAAATGGCTCTAGCTGTGTGGCTAGACATCCACGACAGTGCACATTTTCAAAATGCAATGGAAATCCACAGTACTATT
Source organism: Hypotaenidia okinawae (assembly GCA_027925045.1). Classification (NCBI taxonomy): domain Eukaryota; kingdom Metazoa; phylum Chordata; class Aves; order Gruiformes; family Rallidae; genus Hypotaenidia; species Hypotaenidia okinawae. Next base: position 90,402,932 of record BSDF01000003.1, read on the forward strand.
AATATATAAATTAGGCACAAATCCTTTGAGTGATTATACTGCACATAAATTATATTTACTATTAGAATGGCAAAAAAGTGTTATATGAATTTTTAAAAAGACCCTTAAAGTTTCTTTTCATTGTTGTTGAAGAAAGAAAACTAAAATCAATGTTACAATAAAAATAAAACCACTTTGAGACAAGCATATGCTAAAAAAACTTACTATTGAACTATTTTACTAATTTTTTTTGCTGCACATTCCATCTGGTTTTTTGAAAAACATTCATAACTGAACATTTTAAAAGTAAAAAATGTAATAAAATTGAAGGCAGCTATGGTGAATTTGAGTGCTATTCTTGCCATTTTTATAACACTGCATGTCAGTTGGACTCAGTAAAGAAACAAGTCCTGCTCCTTCATTCTGCTCAAGACTGTCTTAGCTAATTCACTTGCCTTGACTATGGCTGCAGACATGACATACTTTTCTGCAAACCTCATCACTGCAGTTCACTTCAGCATCTTCTAACTATATTCATTTCTGCCTCCAGACACGGTTGCGGATAGTATGACCATTCCTAGTCTCTCTCAATGAAAAAAAAAAAACACCAGTGCTGCTTTAGATCAGTTAACATTGGAAATTACTGCAATCACCATGTGGGTGGTGTAGCGCTGACGACTGGACTTGATGATCTTGAAAGTCTTTTCCAACCATGATGATTCTGTGATTCCTCTGCTCCCCAATTCTTGCAGGATTCCACAGTAGACATCCCTCCCTCTATCTCATTGGCAAGGCAAGGTAACCTGGTGTCCTGAAAACACCTTGGAGAAGTTGTGCTTACACCCTGCAATGCTTTGGTCACAGTACCAGGGCAGGTAAAACACTACTACCATAGCTTAGACCACTACTACTAAACTGTACTACTACTAAACTGTACTGCTACTACTAATGTAGCTGAGACATGGGGAATTCATCTGTGACACTAACATGGAATGAATGACATTCTTGTGGAGAAAGAAATAAAAATTGAAGAACAAAAAGCATTTAAATGAAAAACTCAAGTTTCATGCTTTAAACAGAATTCATAGGTGGAAATAAAAGAACTCTTACCATAATCACTTAAAATCAATAAAGGTTTCTTGGGCTCTGCCAGGTAAGAACCTGAGCAGGAACATAGATCCAATTCAAAAGCAGTATGTTTTTTCATTATTTTATCACTAATGGAAAGCTACCTTCTTTTTTAGAAAGCAATTGTGTATCATTATCATTATATTGTATTTATTTTTACCTGGATCAAGATATATGTTACTTTTATAAAATCATCTTGTCCTATGAAAGATGAGCATGTCTGGTTTCTGTTTGCAATTGTGCTTGTTTCTGACTTCTGCATATGAGAGGCATGCAATATTTATTACTACATCAAGTCATCGCATCTCCTAGAGACACAATTAAAGTGATGCTGGGCATACACTATCTATACACTATTTGCTTGTATTTGGTTAAGCTGCTGCATCTATTCTTGTAGTATTACTAATGCTGTCCTATATTAAGACCTATTAATTAAAATTAAATGGCATCTCTACAGTACTTTTTGGAGCTCCAAAATACTCTAGTTACTAGAAAAAAACACTTCAGCTCTTGCACAGCACTTCATCATTCATCCTCACAAAGTGCTTTGCAAGAAATCAATCGTTCATCCACACTATGCTTACTGGGAACTAGAGCTACAAAGAGAAGAAAAATATTATATAGGTCACCCAGTAAGATACTGGAGAGTCCTGAATGTCCAGTCACAGACCCATTAGTAGTAGGCACTTTTTACTTTGAGCATTTACTGATAGCTACATTTCTCTTCATCACAGCAATGCATTCAGCTCTAGGCAGTCTTTGCCAGCTCTGTATCCACAGTCCTACCCAAAAATGTGAATGTTCTCCTGAAGGCTATTTTTATATTTTAAGTGTTCGTTAATACAGATTTTGGAGTAAGATTGCCTCCTGTGCTACAGCTCTCTATTGCACAGGACAGGTACCCAGGAACTGCTTCCAGCTTCTTGATCCTGAGAAAGGGGACTTTGCTCTGACATGTAACTGCTGCCAAGCAGCAACATGCTGCACCACTGACACAAGGAGCAGGATTCACCTTGCCTATCCTCACACACATACCAAAAATCAGTCTGAGTTACTCACTCTAGGCTCCTTTTGTATTCAGTGTAAAGAAACCGGGCCCTTAGGATGAGATGAATAGCAGCACCCCACAAGTACCCACTCCTCTCCAATGACTAACTATCAAGGAGAATTCAGAATTACTACCTCAAATGAAGATTTCAGATACCAACATACACTAATATTTATTAAGATGAATCCCATCAATGGTTTCTAAGTGAGCACATAGTAGCATGGGTTTGGATTTGGTTCTGGCATAGGTAACATCCCTTAAATATTTGGGGCCAGATTTGCTTCTTGTCTGGTGTCTGAACGGTGAGAAGAACGTTATATAAATACCAGAGAGCTTGATCTTTAATATTTTATACGGTAACAGTGATCAGCCTCTCCTCTCAGCACCGTGAGGTTTAAGTAAGATAACTGGCATTGCACCAGCCTGAAAATGGCTTCCAGGCTGACCATTGGTAGTTCTGCTATGGATTCAGGTGGGAGAGAGACTGAGAAAAACAAAACCTTTAATTTAAGTGGTTATTGGCTAGTACTATAGGTGCTTAATGGTTCCCCTCCTCCCATACTGTCTAAAGCAAACCCAATCATAGAATCATAGAATCATAGAATTGTAGGGGTTGGAAGGGACCTTGAGAGATCATCGGGTCCAACCCCCTGCCAAAGCACAGCAGACACATACTGGTCACATCTCCTCAGTCCCCAGACTCACAGGCTGCCCAGCCTGGATGGTGGTGAGGAAAAAAGCTGCCTATTACCAGGATACCCCAGCAAAGCAGCCAGGAACTGAAAACCCAGTGGTTAGAAATGCCCAGAGACACTGTGGAAGCAGGGCTGGCACCCAGGGAAGGGAGCATCTTTTCCACCTTCCGGCAGGGACTGGGGAGGATATGGTCCCATAACCCACTCAGGGAACATGTCTGTGCGTAAGAGAGGGGAGGAGAAGTACAACTGTATTTTCTCTCCTGCCTACTTGCTCATAACCCTCTCAATAAACACCAAGTCCTCTTTGACCTCCGTTACTCCTCCCGTTCCTGTGAGACAGAGGCACAAGTTGCCTTTAGCTTCCAGACCCTATTTTTAAAATCAGTACTGCTTTCTGATTTTTTCAGGTCAAGCTGAGCTGCCCACGAGTCTGTTGATGCTCCATATGCTGCTAAAAGCTGGAGAGGAAGAAGGGCAAGTGAACGCTGGCAGAGATCAAGCAGGAGTCGTTGGTATTTCAACACCATCGCATGTGGCTGAGGATGGAAGTCATTCCCAGTCAGCTCTTCCCTAAAGGAAAGTTCCTCCTTTTAAAGATCTTAACACATAAATCCTTAGTGAGTACATCGCATGCTAAATGTAAATGCTGGACACTGGAGGACTCTACAATGTTTTCCACATAGAAAACACAACTCCATTCAGTGAAAAGGATAAATACGTAGCACACTGGCGTCGGCTTCCATTTCATTCTTCATGTGTACATAGCATGAGGGATGGGATGTATGGATTCCTAATGTTGTGAACTGAAGTCACTGCTGCTGTCACTAGCTGCTTAGATCTGAAAATGAAAAGGCTGTTTTTTCAGTTGGCTGCAATTGAAATCTCATGAGAACAGCTGCTGTCATTTGAGTTCAGGCCAAGATGGCAACATTTGAGAAAAACAACTGATCTTGTGAATTTCCCACAACCTGGAATTGAAATGTAGAGACATTTTATAAGTATAGAGTCCCCATTCAGGCAGGAAACTGAAGCTACTGAAGAACCTATCTAGTCATCACCTGCGTCATCCTCTCACCCACGCCTCATCTCCAAGGTCTTTAAAGGTCCAGGACTTCCAGAAACCTCTGTGATTCAACGTGGTGGCGAACAACCAGGTCCAGAACCCCCAGAAAGCTCCATGGTTGGAAATGGTGGCCAAAAAACACCCATGATTGCAGGCCACGGTTTCCAATCATGGAGCTTTCTGGAGGTCAAGAGGAATCTTCCACTTCCAAAGGAAAACTGCTCTTGGCAGGGGCTAGCTTTCTCATAGATCAGTTAAAATAAGGACTTCAAGTCTCACAAGTTATATACACCAACATTGCCTTCTGCTTCAAGTACACATCTTCAGGTCAGCTTTTTCTAATAAAAGCAAACAGAAATACACTTAAAATGAACTCTAGTAAAATAAATTACTATCCCAACATACCCAGCTTTCCAAGGCTGACTATGAAGTGCACACGACAGATGTTAATCGTGCCACTTAATGCATGACTGGGTGGAAGCTGCAGTATTGTGGGTGGTTTAAAAATGAATATAATGCCAACCTACAGCTGCAGGAGTAGCTCAACTCTGTCACTGCTTTAACAGCAAATTTATTATTTGTGTGGACTTACTCATGTAATGGAAAGATCCTTTTAAAATTACCTCAAACCTAAAAATTCTTAACCAAGCATTTAAAGTGCTACTGAAGAATCGTAAGAGAAGTTGTAAGAGCTAGCTCTTGGTAATGCTAAAAACCAAAGATTGTATTTGATGCATGTGAAGAACTCTGTACTGAACTGTTTGAATGTATTCCTCTTTTTGCTCTTCACAGTCTTCCACCAAAATACCAAAAAACCTCTTTTAAAACCTTTTGTTACTGAAAATTATTTGCACTGAAAGGTTTAGCTGCAAGTCATTTCCACTTCAAACAAAGATTTCAAAGTACAAATTCTCTTAAATTTGAGTTATGCAGATGATTAGAATGCATGATACACTTCTGCTCCCTCACTGAATGACTGTAAATCCGTAAGGCAGAGCTGCAGTGTGAATGATTGTTGTAAATCCCTATTAGATGTTTATATCAAATATTTGTAGGAATTTTTTTAATATGAGGTCTGCCCAAAGATTCCTGTCAGTAAAGGTGCATGGAAAGCAAAAAAAAATTATTATAAATACATTAAAAGTTTAATTTGGTTTTAAATGACAATGAAAATGCATTGAAGATGTTTCTCTCTTTTTCTAGGTCTCAGGGCACTCAGCAGATGTTCAATGAAGAAATGCATTTGAAATAGGAAGGAATGTAACACTTTTTCAGTATTCCAAGTGGAAAACCAAAGAAGGGTTAAGAGCTACATAGAAGTTTCTTCTCCTGCAAATGCTATCCTGCATTCTGCACCTACAGATGCTAACACTGACTGGAAGGGAATATTTACTTTAGAAGTTAAAAGCAGCCACAAGATTCTGAATCTGGTATACAGGCAACATTTTTTGGGCAACACTGTGCCCACATCGAAATTGTGATTTGAACGACTTCAAGTTCCTTCTTGGTTATAATTTTGTGCACTTACAAAAAATGCCAGAAGACCATGATCTGACCACAACCAACCAAGAAATTCCGTTCTAATCCTATGGACTAGATGGCAATAGCAGAGTATAACTGAATTTTAAATTTCAAATTACATTATACCACAAAAACTTACTTCAGAGCTGTCCAACTGTTTCTGAAACCTAATAATTTCAGACACAGTGGTAGGTAAAACCTTATTTCCTTTCATTAGAGTTAAGTCATTAATATTTCTGTGATAACTACGGTACATCAAAACTGAGCGTATTAATCTGATCAGTCTCCTGACATGCTTTTAACATTTCAATTGCTTTCTTAAAATAACAGCTAATGTAAATTGCATTATAATAGTCTATGTGTATATTTTTTATTGTTTTTATTACTGAATTCAAAATAAAAAGAGGATAGCTAGGTTTAAGGTATTAATAGAAGCAAGTATTCTCAGAATCAGTAGTGATTAGTGAGATTAATTAGGCATGAACAACCACACTGAAATGTTTTCTTAAAGAGGACTATTTTAAAGTTATGATATTTGACACTATGATTGGTTTGGCAGGGGATTTTTTACATTTGTTGTCCAAATGTGAAATGACTTTCATAAAATCCTAGAATCACAGACTCTGTTAGGTTGGAAGGGACCTTTAGAGGTCATCTAGTTCAACCCCCTGCAGTAAGCAGGAACATCTTTACTAGATCAAGTTGCTCAAAGCCCCATCAAGCCTGACCTCCAGGGATGGGGCCTCTACTACCTCTCTGGGCAACTTGTTCCAGTGATCTACCATCCTCCTACTGAAGAACTTTTTCCTAATATCCAACCTACATCTCCCCTTTTCTAGTTAAAAAACATTACCCCTTGTCCTACTGCTACATACCCTCATGAACATGGGTATCCTGTCCCTCTGGCACATTAACCTCACCACCCAGCTTGGTGTTATCAGCAAACTTGCTGAGGGTGCACTCAATCCCACTGTCAATATCATTAATAAAGATATTAAAGAGCACTGGTCCCAGTACAGACCTTTGAGGAACACCACTTGTCACTGTCTTCCATCTGGACATCGAGTTATTGACCATCACCCTCTGGATACAACTATCCAGCCAATTTCATATCGACTGAACATTTCACCCATCAAATCCATCTCTCTCCAACTTAGAGAGAAGAACACTGTGGGGGAGCACGTCAAAGGCCTTGCAGGACTGTCAAAGGACTTTCTATCAAGTAATTTTACATAAGGTTCTACATTGAGTGTGTTGGTGAATAGCAGTCTCTCTTTCAGACAAAATATACTCAAGTAAGAGTTAAAACTTAAAGATATTTAGATAATGTATAAAATTGGAAGGAGGCTCCGTCCTCAATTTGTGTGATCAAAATTCCCCAAAATCAGCTGGAACTTTCGTTAGACATGGCTAGCAAAAAAGATTCTTTAATATGTACTTAAGGTGTAAGTACTCTTTTGTTCAATTTAACATAACTGCAAGTGTGGGGAAAAACCTACAGAAAATGGCTTTTTTTTTTTTTTCTAGACTGATTAGAAATAAGTAAGTAATTTACATGGTTTGATTCAGTGACCTGCATCATAACCCATCAATACTAAGTGCATTGGTAATGACTAACATTCACAATCTTTTCATTTAACTGAGTGTTCTGTAGAAACAGATTCTTCAAATGAATACAAGAAAGTGCTTTGAAAATACTATTTTAAAATAATGTTGAATTCAATACTATTCATTAGCGCATAAGCTAAGCTCATGATCCCCTTCTGCTCCTGAAGGGACCGACATACTTGACTCCTGAGTGGGCTTAAACTCACAGCCATTAGCCTATCATCTTACAAAGTCTCTGCAGATCATGATTTCGTAAGTTTTATAAAATATGTAGGCTGGAAAAGAGATATTAATACAATTATGTATTTTAATATTGCTAACAAAGTCAATAAGTTTACTATTTTAGGGGTTTTGTTTTCTTTCTTAATTAGACTGAAGTCTTAAGTCAGGGCAAAGCAAGGATATTCACTGACGAAGTTAGTAAATTTTAACACATATTTACAGTACTTCTTTTTAAATAACCTCGTGGCCACAGGGTTATCTATTCATTATTTAAGAAGCCAAAAGCCTGTTGCCTCTGCACTGCATGTGAAAATAAAGAATGAAATCTCACTGAAGTCACAGGATTTTAACACTTGCCAAGCGTACATCAGTGCACAGAACTGGCCTTTACTGAGCACTTCAATGGCTCTTAATGGTAGGAAACCCAAAGCTCTGTCTTCTGACAGTTTGTTCAAGGCTTTAGGCCTGCACCCAAACAAACATCACAACCATGAAGCTCACCAGAAGTACTTTACTTATGTTTCTTACAAAGCAAGGAAGGCCTTATGTCCAGCACCATCCTTCCTTCCAGACAACAAAATGAAGAGAGGACCAAAAAGCAAACAGGGAAGCAGCAGGAGTTTAATGTAACCGAGCTGATCCTTTCTTTAATATTTGCTCTTGTAAATTCACAACTCCTGAGTTTTAAAACTCAGGGTTACTGATGGGAGCCAGGACCAGCATGCACGACGAGCTGAGATGCCAGTCTACATGCGATCGAGGTACACAGGGCATACATGACTTCATGGATGGGGTGTGCTTTTGGAAACACAAAAGCAAAACAGAAAGGCAGACCAACTTCTCCCTCCCTACTTGATTACCAAAAAAAAACCCCCACAAAACTAATGATATTTTTAATGCAGAAAGATAAATAGAACAGGAACTTCCCAAGCACTTACAAAGAACTCCCCAACTGTACTTCAGACTCAATAACTGTATAATAATTAGCAGGTAAACTAACAGCAGAATTGTTATTTCAGTGTCAGTAAATATTTGGATGCTATTGTTATTTGGATCACAGGTCAAAATGATTATCTGCTTCACAGTAGTGAAGCACAATGGATAGGCTTATTCATAAAATTTTCTTTAAATGTAACTAATGAATCAGGGTACCCAATTACAGTCTTTTAAAAAGGGACAGGTTTTCAAACAGTGCCAACCTTGAAAATCCTCTAAAGGTTTTTCATCTAACAACTGTCATATTTCACTGGCAGTTTTTAAAATCAAGGCCACAACACTTAATGGGCAATTTTTTTAAAAATATTGATGAACAACTATGATATTCTTGTCTTGAAAGTTCTAAAGGAATGCAAGGAAACTTTAAAACCAATTATCTTGAAGAGATGTTAAAAGTACATGGTGAAGTGAACCACACGAAGATTAAATTTCCCCTGCTAAAAACCGAGGTATGTTTCAACTGAGAACACACACAGTAGCATCACACTTTAAACAGCTAATGATAAACAGCAAAATCAGGTAACATACAATGTTGACATGCTACTGAATTGCATTTACAGTAGGTAAATGGCAGTTACACTTAAAAAGATGAGCAAAGGATGATTCATCCTAACTTACGTCCTGCTTTAACTTATTTTAAATTCTAAACCAGTGTTTCTCAACTCACTGATTAATGACATACTAGTATGGCACAAGAGTTTCAAACACTGAGCTGATAAAGAGATGGAGTTAGGTTAAGACATTACAAAACTTTTTAACACTGTGCCTCTTCTAATTTTAAGTAAACACACATTTTGTCCTTACACCTAACTCCCACTTACCAGATTTTCTATACCGAGATGGGTGCTACTGGCTGCACAGAATTCAGCAAAAACCACCATCTAAAAACAGTCGCAGTTGGCAGAGACTGGCACGTTCTCAAATACAGGTTTACAAAATGATGAAGGGAACTTCCTGGCTAGTGAATCTGTGTGACTATGGGACAAACCTCCTTGCTGACTCTGTACTTTCAAAAACATTCAGATTTTGTACACGCCCCATTCACTGTGCAGAGAATACGGGGAAAAAACTTCATTCAGTGTAGTTTATTCATGATGACATACCTTTTGTTGCCAGCCCTGGAACAAAGCAATCTTTCTCAAGTGAAGACCATGAAGCTTCTGGATATTAAATGTTATCTCCCTCATATGTTTGTGGAGCTCAAAGACAACGACTGCTTGAACGGAGAAAGAACACAACTCCACACATCCATGTCCTAAGATAGATGATATCAAACATACAGGACAAACTTCTGCCAGCTTTAGAGGAGGCTAACAGAGGAAGCAAAATCTTCTCCAAACAGAAGCCAAAAATGCAAGAAGTCAAAATGTGACAAATCTTACTGATTGTACCATTTTAGCCAGAGCTGTGGATGCCCTGGATGCTTGGTACTCTAGGACTTGGACAGTCACAAAAGCTCAGTCACAAAGCTCAGCCCCTGACAGCTGATTATCCAAGTACAGGGCACACCACAACACACGGACACCGACAGATGGGAAAGCAGAAGGAAGGAATGACTCAATATTGGTGTGTGTGGCAAAAGAGCTGGCACAGGAACTCCAAGGTATAACTGCAGGTCCACCGGGGGACAGTGGTGTAACGAGGAAGAGCAAAAATTGCAACTTGTTTTTGGAAGGGTAATTAAAGCATGAAAAGTTTTATTTACACAGCACATATGATTTTAGCCAGACACTGGAAGATTTTGAAGGAAATTACTACCAAAGACAGAAGTAAATTTAAGAAAATTGAGAAGAATATAAGAAAATATGGGCCACAGCAAACCAATGGCAAGAGCCTTCTTTGATGAGTTGAATGTTCTTTCTAAACAAAGGGGCATGTAGTTGATGTAAATTTCATAGAATCATACTGAGTAGGATAAAGTCCAACTCCTGGCTCCACACAGCGCCAGCCAAGTAAAAGCATGTGACTGAGTGCATTATCCAGATGCTTCTTGAACTCAATCAGGCACAGTGCTGTGACCACTTCCCTAGGGAGCCTGTTCCACCCTCTCAGTAAAGAACCTCTTCCTAACATCCAAACTAAACCTCTCCTGTCCCAGTTTCATACCATTCCCTTGGGTTCTACCACTGGCCACCAAAGAGAGGAGATTGGCACCTGCCCCTTTGCTCCCCCTTGTCAGGAAGCCGTAGACCATGAGGACTCCCCTCAGCCTCCTCTTCTCCAGGCTGTACAAACCAAGGGACTTCAGCCTCTCCTCATAAGACTTCTCCTTCAGACCCTTCACCATCCTCATTGCCTTCCAGAGTAAAATGGGAAATCATGGGTTAAACTGGAGAAGGCTTCTTCAGCAGTCAAGATGAAGAAAAGGCAGGAAAACATTTAGCTGAGAGGGCTACTACTAGCCAAAAGGAGGAGAACTATTCAAGTTCCACAGAACTGGGATTAGGATTGCCTGTATTTATCATTTGTCTCAATAGTCTTTGCACAAGAAGTGTAAATGTGATGAAGTTTTCTTGCAGTGCAAATTCAAGAGGCAAGGTCAATTAAGAGAAAGATTGAACTGTACACAAAGTCAAATGATCTTGAGTAACACAATAAGATTACATTCAGTAGTACAAAATGTAATGTCAGGCAGCTACAGATTAATAATATCTATTAAAAGCTATGAGTTCATTACCTGGAAACGAGTGAGACCAAGCAGCCCAAGTCTGCTCCTGCATCACAGCATGGCTGTGACCAAGAAATGTAACCGCCAAATATGGGAAATTCAGAGCATTACTGACAGACATGAGAGAACCCTACCATTGTAGAAAGCTCTCTCAAAATCTTACTTTTGTGACAAAAGCTATGGACAATCCAGTGAAAGTCTCATAATGTACCCAGCTTATAAAGTCCATTTTTTGTAACACTTTTATAGAAACAGGCAGCCAAGGATGGTCTGTGTGGTGGTATTGGCTGGGAGAGAGTTAATTTTTCTTCACAGAGGCTGGTATGGGGCTGTGTTTTAGATCTGTGCTGTGTTGATGACACAAGGGTATTTTCATTACTGCCAAACAGTGCTTACACAGAGCCAAGGCCTTTGCTGCTCCTCACCCCACCCCACCAGCGAGGAGGCTGGGGGTGCACGAGGAGTTGGGAGGGGACACAGCTGTGACAGTTGGTCCCAAGTGACTAAAGGGATATCCTGTACCATATGATGTTGTGCTCAGTATGAGTGGGGTGTTCAATGGGATGGCGTTTGTCTTCTCAAGTAACATGATGGAGCCCTGCTTTCCTAGGGATGGCTGAACACCTGCCTGCCTATGGGCAGAGGTAAATGAGTACCTTGTCTTGCTTTGCTTGCATGTGTGGCTTTTGCTTTACCTGTTAAACTGCCCTTACTCAGCCCATGTGTCTTCTCACTTCTATTCTTCCAATTCTCTCCCCAGTTCCACTGTGGGGGACTGAGTAGCTGCGTGGGGCTTATTTGCCAGTGTTAAGCAATGAAAACCTACAAAACTATGTTGGACTTCTTGTTAAAGCGTTTTGGCAATGTTGTGTCTATATTACCTTAAATAATTCAGATGTCATATGTATTTTAATTACATACTTATTAAAGTTCCTCCGAAAGGCCTTCTAAACCCTCTTTAATGCAAGGTGTTACTAAACAAAGGCAGGCAATTAATTTATGAGAGAGCAGGAAATAGTGGCCTGTGATGTTTTACTGTAGAAGTGGTACAGGAAGGTTCTGTTCAATTTGACCACATGCCAATAACAAGTAACAATTAGTAATTAGGAACAGTTATCTTTGGTCAGTCATTAAGAATACAAGGATTTATGGACTTTAAAAATGTAATGAATTAAAAATATATCAGGAGAACATATAAAGAGACAATATAAAACCGGAATGAAGAGAAATGAAAGGCACCACTGGAACGGCCAGAAGGAAAGCATAAGAGAATGAACTTTCCTACCTGTCAGAGAGCCTCCTCAACAGCAGCAACTATTTCAGTCTAGCTCAGATGATGACTCTGTCTGTAAGTTGCATATCTTGGTAGCCGCCCACTCAAAAATTCTTGAATGTTAAGAAGAAATTATGGCTCTGGCCAACCTCTCTCTTCTAGGAAGAGGAGAGACAGAAAAACCTCCTGGAACATTCTGCTGGAGAAAAAGGTCACCAGGATGACCTGGGAATAGATCCTGCCTGAGCAAAGGAAACTGACCCAAAGATGTCATGACCTTGCAAGAACATAACATTGTCATCTTTACTGCTTCAGGGTAAAAAAGCACAGAAGAAAAGAGCTGAATGGTAAGCCACACATATACATTGGTTAGGAAATAAATTCAGCCTGGAGCTTATAATATCTAACTATCGGGATAGATCTCAGGATTGACTTCTAGCTGGCAATTGGAGGCCTTGTGACAGAAGAACCCTTTTGCAGAGATTTGAATAGATATATATATGCGTACAAAAAGCATCACTTCTCCTAACACATCTGAAAATACCGAGTCCTCCTCTGCAGCTGAATACTGGAAAATGTAATTTTTAACCAGCTTCTAAAAGCATCCTGTGAATATCAAAAATAAAAGTTCCAGAGGTACTGAATGGCCAGCCTCTTATGTTTTACTCATCCATAAATGCACGTGCAGCCGTAAGTACACTGGGTACATCACTGAACTCATCAAATACTTAGATTGAGCTTTCCAGGTCAGGTAATAAACACTGAACAGAAGATCTGAACCAGGCTACAGAATCACAGAATCACAAGGTTGGAAAAGACCTTTAAGATCATCAAGACCAATCGTTTCTGTCCTATGCTAAACCATAAACAGCATTCAAGAGGAGGCAGACAGACAGCATGAGAAAAAAATATAGAATTAGATGGTTACACAATTTAGATACAAATATTATCCTTCCAAGTCAGACATGTGGTCGTCTTTTCACTGCTGGTCCTTTGAAGTGCAAATACACAGAAAATCATGAGGAGATTTTTTTATCAGTTATCTGAATTCCTTGGTACCATCACAATACCTAATTATAAGGGAAGATGCTACTAAAAGCCATCTTATTACATAAAAAATATTCTGAAGTAGCTATAATCCAAATTATGACCCACCAATACATAAAAGTAGGAATTTTATCTGGCAATCATTATTTGATGAGTATCTTCCAAAAGAAAAAAATAAAATTGTGCACATGTGTGCATACACACATGTATATGGTGCTCCTTCAAATAAAGACTGAAAGACCAGCGAGTAATCCAACTGCTACACAGTGGGAGCTAATCTAGGAAGATTATTGTCAGTACAGCCTATAAAAGTCTTTCCTCAAACTAGCATAGAGAGAAGTGGGCAGCATCCACACCACCCACCTGATGTTTAGCACACCCTTTCTCACCTGGGAGAGGCACACTAGCTTTTCAGGGACTGAAGGAATTCCAGCTCTGCTTTTGTAGACAGGTGCTGACACATTGGTTTGAGACATTTGACTGTGCAAGCCAGCACACGGCTCTCCAAGGCAGCTTCCACATAAGGATGCTGTTCTAGATGTGCCTGCCTTCGGTTGAAATGTAAGGTGAAAAGCCAAAAGCAGCCTGCTTGCTCACTGGTGATGATTCTGCTGAAATCACTTTGTGCACAAAGCACTGAGCAGTGCTAGCAAAACACTCCCAGCTGGGAGAAATTCAGGGCTATAGGCAGCCCTTTGCTACCTCCACTGTTCTACTAATTCAACCTACAGCACAGTTTTGAGCTGATCTAGCCAGATCAAAAGTTAGACATCACTTTAACTGAACTCTAGCTTGATTCAGAAAGGTACATTGGGTACCTCAAGCTTACATTTCATAATGGTTTAATGACACAGCTACTGCTCTTTTCTGAGGGCTTCTTTCTTCTTTTATGCCAGGGAGAGGATGGGAATGTTGGTTTTGTCTGGAGCATGTTCAATCCAGTGGTTGTCCAACACTGTGCGTGTCACTGGCAGGCTATGGTCAGGCTACATGTTATTTGTTTTCCACTGACTTGAATTTTCCATGTCTGGCTTCAAAACTTCCCAGTTTCAAGAGGACCAACAGAGAAATACACATCCTAAACCTAGTTTGACCTGTCAGGGAAAGACTTTCAGGGAATTAGGATCTGTGATTTGTGAATCTGACAAAGAAAAATCTAGATGCATTGCTTTTGATACACCATGGCTTCATTCATGCATAAAAATCAGCTGTGATTTACACAGATACCTGAAATACATCTTCAGGGTCTGGATCTTGCGTAGGTTCAAGTTTGCAGCTCCTTCTCCAGAGCAGCAGGAGCTGTGACCCTCACATCATATTACCCCTCATAAGGGGGTAATTAGTGTACCCTAATTATCTAGGAAACTGGTGAACTGAAATCTACTTGCTGGATCATGTTCCTCAGTCTATGTTCCTAGACTTACAGCTGCAAAAGCTCAGTGTCTGCCAAAAGCCATATTTGTGGACATACTCTAACTACACAAGTAAGCTAAACAACTTCATTCCTCCTTTTCAAGCTCAAATGAAAGTTCCCTAGTTTAATTTCCTTTATTGCATCCTGAATACCAGTTCACATGCAAAACACAAGGTGAAATGAAACTGGATATGTTACGTCACAGGGCTACTTTTATTCACTTAAATGGAATTTATCACTTAAATAGAATTTCTGTTCACCTTTTTGTGGGAAGATGGCATGTATCTCACTGGTGTTTCAGCTGAGGGGACCCCATACAGATGTTTAGTGGCATCAGCACCATTGTGGACACAACTTGCTCCTACAAGACCACCCTGGCTCATGCCTCGCCTGCTCTTTGCTGATGATGTACTGAAGAAGCAAACATGGGCAGACATTCCCCTTCTGCAAGTAGTGATGCAAGGTCTTCATGTATTCACTTACTGTAGAGTCCTCAGGCTAATCTGAGCAACACAGAATTTGACAAAGACAAGTGGTTTACACACAGAGGGAAGAGGCTACCTCTGATGTACCATGAAGAGCTTGCAGCACCCCACACTATCCAGAAAACACATGCTCATCTCCCTAAGTGCAGAGGACGTACAGCTTCCAAAAGTGGCTAAACAAAGAGCAGTATCATTTAAGCTACCTCTCAGCTACTAAATTTACATGGTGTCCAAGCTTTGGAAACTTGCATATTAGGGATTTGTTTTACTTTGCTGACACATATTGAGAAACACACAAACAGGAGAAAGGTGCTAATTCAGCTTACATGTTTCTTGATTTCTAAGTTACCACACATGGAAACCAACAGCTGTCTTTGGTTTTTCAAGGAATTTCAATGTGGAAAAACACTTTTTTTTTTTCTAGAAACTCAACACTTGCACAGTACAACAAAGAAATGAGTTACATGCAAGCACACAAGCAGGCACACGTCTAGTTATCGGTGAGCAGAATGCAGCCATCACATCCCATTTTCAGGGTGCAGAATGCAGCCACTGCATCACAGTTGTTACCCCAGCCTCCTTTACTAGTCAAATGGGCACTTTCAGGCTGAGTCATTTCATCTTACCATAAAGGTAAAAAAAAAAAAAAAAAAAAAGGTTCTTCAAGGGTGTGATTCATCTGTCCTGTTTCATCTCTCCATTCCCCACACAGGGAGCCTTGGGTGACTAACTCAGATGTAGACGTCTACATTTTGCCATATGAATCCCACTCACAGTCTGTAATTTCCCAAGCATATCATGCAAGAGCATGAGATTTCAAAGCTGAAGAAGGGAGGTAAAGGAGACAATTTCCCTATCCCTCCCCTCACCTGTGCCAAGCTAATTATATATGTTGCTCTTAGATTGTGTGTGGTCGCTAGAGAGATCTGTCAACATACCTTGACTTGTAAGATTATCAAAATATTTTCCAAGCACTACTTTTTTCTGTTCCTCAAGTTGAAAGTTATTACAAAGCCAAGAAAGAGCTCACAATGAATATCACACTTTCAGGGAACGAATGAGTTAGATGAAACGATAATTCAATTGACTAGATGAAAATTGGTTCAAGGGAAAGAAATCAGCATGTCACAAGGTCTGGGCATCTCAGAGGACAAACTAAATTCAAGCAACCTGAAAAGAGGGTTGATTTGTATTCTCACAACCAACCACAGATAACTGAATTTTCCTAAATTGATTAATGAAAACAAAGGAAGAAGCAGGGGTCCCTGAAACTGCTTTGACTATTAATTTGAAAACTATAGTGTTCAGGTGACCCTCAGGATTGGTAAAGTTGAATTTTCAGTGGTTCTGGAATCCCATTGCATGGGATTTTTAATCTTCCGGGGAGACGGCAGCAAAGGGGGAAGAAAAAGACGAACCACTTTTCCCTTCATCCAAGAGCCCCAGAGATGGGCAGAGTAGCACAGGGTGATTGTGTGAGAAGAAAGACCATGAGGTGGTTCAGTGGAAGTTGAGAATCACCAGGTTATTATTTGCAGTGGGGAAATTTCTAATCTAAAAGGCAAGTCACTCAAGAGGCAGAGACAGGGTCCACTTGAGTACTTTCAGATACAAGAAATTAAATTTAATTCCTACTCCTCATTTGCCTATTCTGACTTCAATGCTTTTCCCTTGTAATTTCCACTTTTCTGAGCAAAAGCACAGCTTGTTACTCTTCTGAAACAAGTACCATTGCTTTTCAGTCCAGTGTACAAAGTCAACTCAGATGATGGCCACTGAACATACAACTTTCACAGAAGCAGAAAACCTAAATGAAGCAGTGCTGTACACAGAAATCTTTGAAGTACTTAAAAAAAAAAAAAGACAAATCTTAGGATCCAAAGCAATGGGATGTCTTCCTGAATAACCTGCAAACTTCTGTTTGTGGAAAGGTGTCAGATGAAAGGAAAGATCCCTATCAGTATTTTCAGTGTTCCCTTGAGAAAAGGCAGACAATGAAATTAGAGCTAATGACTTTGGGAGAACTGCTGTCATAAAGAGTTAATAATATTATGATAATGTATTAGATATTCGTCCATTACCTATAAATACGCTTCATAGAAGTACTGGGCTACCACTACAGTACATTTACACAAATCCTTTCTGGAATCTCCTGAAGACAGAACACCTTCTCTTTTCTTTCAAGACATGACTTTGAGCTTCTTTTTGTTTTTTCAGTTACTTCATTAATCTCACAAGAATTCGCAGAGACATTTCCATGTTAACATACGTGTCTTTTAAGAGTGAAGCACAAAGAAATTTCCATCTTTAGAGGATTTTCTTTCTTCACAGACAAGAGCAATGTATTCCTTCAATTAAAATACTTTGCAGACTCATTTTCTTCCAGTACGCATCTAATGCATTTAGGTCCCAAACCTGTAATGAGCACAGATGCAGGGGTCTGCCCACACACAGCAGGAAAAGGGCCATAATTCTGACTCATCTGGTAATTTATGCTTCTATACTGGTGTTACAATAATGTTAATATTGCATGAAAATATTTCTATAACACTTATAATATTTGTCAAAAAATAACATTCAGAGATTGTCAAATTGCCACCATGATCAGAATGCCTCATCCTCCAATAGGCTGCACTGGTGAGGGCACATCAGAACCCAGCACATCAGCTTTGGTGTTTCCACTCTTCCCAGTGACCTGAGCCATTGACAGAGCTCAGAGGGGCAAGGAGAAAATATACCAGCAAATACAAACATCCAACTCAGTTGCTGCGAAAGCCTCCAAACACCTTGTCTGCTGCCAACCATATACTTACCAGCAGATCTTTGTCAGGGGCAAAGGCTGCTGTCCCTCATTAAAACAGCAACTCATTCATCTCATGTTCCTGTCTCTCTTTAACAAACGCAAAAGTAGATGACCAAGACATTCAGAATAGTGTATAACAAGTAAAAAAAATTAAATTTACACTGGCTTATGTGTAGTAATCACTGTACAGGACAGGTCTAATGTAGACAGAGAATAGGTCACAGAGAACAATTGAATCATTTAGGTTGGAAAAGACCTTTAAGATCCTGTAGAATAAACATATGGGAGATTTACAAATTTTTTTATATGTGTGTATATATATATATACACACACATTTCATATCAGCTAGAACAGACTTAAAATTTGAGACCGAAATTAGAACTTTCAGACAGTTTTCTAAAATCTCATTAACTACTTCAATTACATTTTTAAAAGTCTCACCCCGTTTTTTTTCTTTTTATAAATTGGAGCACACATCATTGAAGAAATGTAAGACGTAGACAGGAAATTTGCAATTTTGACTTGGATGCACACAGCAAATCTTTTGCAAATTTTGCTGGTTTCATTTTCTTTTCTTCATAAACAGCTGTTTAGCCTTTCCATACTTGTATTTCACATATCTTTATTCTTTTGTTGTTAAGTATACTAGGGTTAAATTATAGAAATTTGTAGCCCCTAAACTTTGAGTAAGCAGTGATGGAATTTGCCAGGATGCATTTCATTTTCTTCTATGCCAAGAAGACATGAAAAGAAGATTCTCAGATTTTAAAAAAAACAACTTAGGATGGCTTGAAATAAATCTGTCGCTCGTCTGACTGCGATGAGTTTCTTAAAAGAAACTCTAACATACTCGAATGACTATAAAAATTTTAAACAGAAGTATGAAAGACAGGCTTATTTGTGTGAATGCATGCATGTGGCAGAGTGGGGAGATGGGTATATATGTACATATTAATGCTAGTCGATAAACCAAGTTATGTTTGGGAGCAAAATAGTTTACATGGATGTAATTCCTAAGTTCTCAAGATCTTTTCTTGGAAAGGTCAACTCTCCCAGATCCATTCCAAGTTTTACTATTATGAGTTAATGTCACTCAAGCTGTAACCCAAACAAAAACATCTGGTGTTTGCTGTATTTCTCATTAAATGATTAAAAAAGCTGCTATGATTCTCTCCTTCCTGCATGAGTTAAAAAAAACCCCAACAAACAAACCCCAAAGACCACACCACACCCTACACTCACCTACCTCTACCTGAGTTGTGGCCTTTGGATGTGCAAACACAAGTATAGCTATTCAGCTTTGGGGGTCCATATTCTTGGGGAGTTGTACTGCAGGGAGGGATAGGGAAAAGGTACCTACAGGATCATCATTCTTAACCTGGGGGATGAGAAGTGGCAGCTGGAGTTGATTAGTTCTTCTATCACTCCAAGTCATTACTGCACTAAGTTAAGATTGCTTGAAGGCACACGGAGCAATTTACCTTGCACAAAATAAAGGAATTAACAAAACTGCATGTGAAGAAACCATTATCTGATCCCTGGTTGCAATAATTCTCACTTCCATAGCATCCTTCATCCAAGAATCTCAAAGCATTCAGAGGCCAAAATCTTTTAAAGATGACTCCTGACTTTGTATGCTCAAATTTGTATCTACCTCTCTTTCACTGAAGGTATCTGAGAGGCCTTTTGAGGTCCAGTCCAAGGCTGCATTCACAAGTCTGAAAGTCTGGAAAGACCAAACCTTCAGGCACAGGTTCATCACAGCTGGAAGACCCACTTCGAGGCACACTGGACCTAAAGCCTACAAGCAGGGCAGTCCCATCACGTCTCCTACTTGCTTAGGTCTAGCATCACTTGACAGGAAAAGCAGAGATCACACACTCTTTGCAGATGGCTGCATTTGAGACGGCTCTTATGGAAAGGGCAGATACACCACACATCATGCTTCTCTCATCCACAAACACACATCTTTGGAATACTCTATCCCTTCTCCTTTCCTGCAAAGAAATTTGTCCCTTCCCTTCCACGGAATACTGTAAGCACATATAGTTCAAAATTAAGAAAATAAATAAATAATAAAAAACAAAGCACATGTGCCAGGATGGCATGCCCACTAGGGAATCGAAACAGCAGTCTCCACTGGTATATAACAGATGGAGCTTCAGAAATTTAAAAGCCATGGTCCCATGAAAAGAAGAATTATTCCTCCAAGGAATGAAGGCAGGGAACTGCGGGCAGAGGATTTAATTTTGCACACCTTTCACTACTGGTATTTAATTTCCAACACACAGCTCCCTTGGTAAGAGGTGAAATCCTCAGGGCATGGCACTGCAGAAGACTGGGTGATGGCAGCTGAGGACAACTCTGTAATTCTGACTGTCCATATCATGTCTGTTGGGTTTGACTGAAATGTTTGAAGTAACCCAGAAGCACACAGGTACAATGTTGACATAAAGCTTTTCTAATTCCCTTCCCTTTTCAATGCAAATTCTGTTCCGTGGATTACAAAAATTTCATCTGATGTCCTAATGTCATGCACATTGCTGAACTGGTTTAGAAAAATAAACCAGAGTATACTCACATAAATACATACACATAAATACATATAATATAAAACTAATTTAAACATACCACAGAAAGACTGCATAAACTGCCAATAAGGAGTCATCAAGAGCCTCACCTGTGATGTGCTTGCTTCAAAAACCTTTTATAGGATTCAAATTTACATTCTTCGTGAAAAATACTTAGCCACCAGCAGGATCCAGGGTATTTGGATACATCTCTCTCACAGCTGATGCAGCTGATATAAAAATACCGAACTACTTACTAACTCGGTGTATTTGAAATTACCAATTACCTTCCCATCTTATTGACTGGGTAAAATCCACTCTCTAATCCAATGAATATTTTTAAATACACAGAATAGTTCTGGGATTTTTTTCTTTGACTTTGGTTGTGGTTTGACTTTTCTTTCAGAAAGGAAAATGAGGCAGAATCCTCTGGTTAAACACATTTTTGGTCACTTTATCAATGGAATATTTTTTTATATATACTTTGGGGCTACATCCTAAAAACCAGTAATCAGCACATGCACAGCAGCACTGACCAGAGAGTGTCTTGCTCCTTTTAGCCCTCATGGACTATGTAACACAGTAGGGCAAGCTTTCAGAAGCGTTCAGCTTCTTTAAGGCACGAACACAAATTCCTGATTTCACAGGGGTCTGGCTAGATGAAGTTGTGGAAGAAGTGAAGACAAGAAAGGATAGTCACACCTATGTGTTTGTAAAGCACAGCAGTCTCTGTGCTTTACAGCTCTCACCTACAGCTCCACACAATGATAGTTGCATCAAAGCTAAAGCAAATGGTTTTAACCCATATTACCATACCACCAGCAGCAGAGGGATTCAATACATTCAGCTTTTCAGCAGTCTTTCAGGAACACTACATCTGCATCAAAGTCAGTGCCTATTTATTTCAGTGAGGCAAGGATTTCACCATGAGTGTCTATAGAGAATATCACACTAAGGACACCACACTTGTCATAGTTGTAGTGATACATTTCAAGATAAACTTCCACTGTTTATTCAGGACTAGATTTTCCAGAGAAAGAAAATACAGTTAATAAATAAAATCCAACAGAAACTCCTTTAAAGCAAGCCTAAACAAATATCACCTCTTACTAATGCAAGGTCTTATTAAAATTCCTTGTCTTCAACAACACTATGTCCCAAGAGCTCTTGAGCCATTTCAGTCTCCACCATTTTTCATTAAAGTGGAAGACTCGAGGATCTTCATATACATTAAGTACACTGGAAGGATAATCTTAACCCTTCAGCTGTGTCTGCAACCCATTGCTAAATCATAAAAACCTTAGCTGTGATATTTTAGGATAAAACTCTATGAAATATCTTGATTTGAAAATAACTGACATTTATTTCTTGTATTTTTAGCCACTTGTGAAATCCCATAGTTACATTAATAGAGTTGACCACTTGCAATGTGTGAGTGGATTTCTTTGGAAAGTTTTAGTGAAAAGCTTCAAGGCTCTTCCTTAGAATCATAGACTCATTTAGGTTGGAAAAGACATTCAAGATCATCAAGTCCAACCATTAACCTAGCACTGACAAGTCCACCACTAAACCACATCCTTAAGTACCACTTCTACACTTTTTAAAAAACCTCCAGGAATGGTGACTCAGCCACTTCCCTGGGCAGCCTGTTCCAGTGCTTCATAAACCCTTTCAGTGAAGAATTTTCCCCAATATCCAATATAAACCTCCCCCAGCACAACTTCAGGCCATTTTCACTTTTCTATAGTTTGTTATTTGGGAGAAGAGACCAAAACCCACCTTGCTGCAACCTCTCTACACAGGTTGTAGAGAGTGATAAGGTCTCCCTCTCCTCAGCCTCCTCTTCTCCAGGCTAAACAGTCCCAGTTCTTTCAGCTGCTCCTCATAAGACTTGTTCTCCAGACCCTTCAGGAACTTCATTGCCCTTCTCTGGACATGCTCCAGCACCTCATTGTTCTTCTTGTGAGGGGCCCAAAACTGAATTCTCTTAGTCTTTTATTTATATGGCAGGTTTCCCAGTCCTTTGATCATCGTAGTGGCCTTTCTCTGAACCCTCTCCAATCCCTCTACTTTTTTTTCGTTTGTTTAGTGGGGACCAAAACTGAACACAGTATTCCAGGTGCGGCCTGACAAGCACTAAGTGGGATAATGACTTCTTCATCTCTGCTGGTGATGCCCTTGTTGATGCAGCCCAGCATCCTGTTGGCTTGCTTTGCCACTGCAGCTCACCTTTCACTGATACTGAGCTTGCTGTCCACTAGGACCCCTAGAGCCGTTCTCATAGAGCTGCTCTCCAGCCAGGTGGATCCCAGTCTGTGCTTCACTCCTGGATTTTGTTATATAGACTTACTAGCTGCAGAGAAGCCATATACCCCACACAGACAATTTTCACCGAGGGTTCCCATTCTGCCCTAACATAAAACACAGCGTTCGGTATGAACTAAAAAAAAAAAGGAAAAAAGAAAAAAGAAAAGGTTTAGCTGTGAAGATAAAAAACATACCCTTCAAAACAGATTTCTGATTTTGTTTTCTTTGTAACTTCTAATTAGCTTATATGCACATCTGCAGATATTTGTCCAGGCGTATAATCCTCCCCAGACCTCCACCATGTATCCTGGCTGCTAGAGCAATAGCATAGGAGTTTGCCACAACATGTCATTAAGTGTTTTCAGTGCAACTGGCATTTTGAAAGACATAATTCACTTTATCTTAACTATATTCCTTAGGAGTATGTCTGGGAAGTAAATGCAGTCACTTCTGATGACCCTGTCTGGGACTGTGTACCTGGGAGACTTCAAGGACATCTTTCCTTCCCAGGTCATGTCCAATCAATCATTGTCTGTAAGATCTACATAAATACACAAGATTATTTGTAGAACTGTGTATCGAGGCACGCTTCATCTACTTCCCCTCTCAATTTTCTTCTGTCAAACAGATATTGTTGGGATTCATTCCACTAAATTATTAAAAAACACGTTATTCATTATTCATTTTGTGTAAAATTCAGGAATTAAGAAAAACAGCCCAACTTCAAAGTTGTAAAGACATTTTAAAAAGCTCAGGCAGTCCCAGAGAATAGTAATATTCAGCTATATCCAACCTCTCCATTACAGCAAGCAATACAAAGTGATTAAGAGAAAATGCAGTCATTGTCAATTCCCCAGCAGTGAAAAAGTTACTCAGTGTGTTACCAGCCACAGGTTACTCTGAGGTATGTTCCCCAGGAAAACAAAACAAAAAAAAAAAGCATTTTGGGTCCTGTTCTGAGCACAGTTTGGTCAAACATAAAACTCTGATGCAAAAAATCTCATGCTACCATGACATGACTTTTCAAAACTATTTCTAAGCTTTTTGGTTCTTATCTTTCTTTAAGATTGGTCTAAAAATTCCGTATCTGTTTCACTTAATACTTTTTGGCATCTTTAGAAAGGAGCTTTTATGGGGGACTATACAGGCACAGCTCTTTCAGCTGCAAGCAGTTAAAACAGAAAGAGTCGTGCTATTAAAATGTGCATGGTGTTACATGTGCAGCTCCAGGCCTTGGCCAAAGGTGGGGCGTAAATGGAGTAAGGAATGGAGGAAAACAATGGTTTTCTCCGTCTCTAATAGACTATTTCTTTAGAGGAGCTAGGACTATATGAGCAAAAGCAGAAATTGTAAGGACCTGAGGTGTGTTAAGGTCTTGGAAAACAGAGAACATAAATTTGGAAGTGAAGTGAATGGGGAAGAATGAGAGCAGAGTGGACATGGAATGGAAGATGAGGTTAGACAACAGATGGGAAGCAGGAGTACAGCATGGCATATCTCTCTGCCAGAAACCACTAAGAACACAATGCTTCTAGCTATAAAATAATATATGTGTGTATTCTATATATATGCACATACAGACTCAGACAAATGCCTTATAAGGCATTTAAACAATAGGCAAAGTTTTACCCATCCCTCTTCCCTCAGCCATTTATTGCCAAGATAGATTACTGAAGCAAGTTTCCACTTCAAACATGTTCACTTGAAAACAGCAACCACATGTTCCCTCCTTGCTGTGCCTTCTGGACTTAAAGAAACTGGACACTTCTATACATATGACGTATGCCTGCCTAAAGGAAAATTTGGTGCTGAATTAGAAAGCAGGGAAATCCTGAACAAACAGCAAATTGTGAAGGATTTTGAGAAGACTCCATCAAGCACTTCTTAAGATTCTGTATTTTTATATAAATCTTAAATTTAAAATAGCCCAGTGTAAGAAGAAAAGAAATCTGGACAGGATCTATTAAAAGGCCCAAAGTGTTCCCATTTCCATAACCACATCAGCCAGTCCTATCTCAGCCTTTTCCGCTTGTAAGAATGTATGCAAACAGTAACGGAACAAGTGACTAGGAGATTACAAAATCCAATTTTCCTGCTCCTAGTACAAATTTCCAATACACCAAAACACCCACCTATACTATCTTACTCACTGCAGGAAATCCCACGTGCTAGCTGCTACAAATCGTATTTTAAGAGACAAACTTGTACCTCCAAACACACTTACACATACACCACCATATACCATTCGAGACTGAGAGATCAATAATTACAATCATAAGGTTCTGCTCTATCACCACACTATGCTTTAAAAGAAATAAATAAAATGAAATAAATTTCCAGTACTATCTAGCGTTCCGGGTATTATATTTCTGCTGAGATCTTTGCACTTACTAAGCCACCAACACATCAACATATACCCAATACTTCATTTTCACTGCAGAATAAAACAAGAGGGAAAAGGAAAGTATGAGCGGCATAAATCGACACTGGAGGCAATAATGAAGGACTAAAGGCAATGAGAACTCACTGGCTCCTGTAAAAGTCCATTACCGAAGACACAAACTAGTATCTTTCTCACGGCTGAAATACTTCACCTAAGAAATGCTTCTATTGCTCTTTCATGCATTTTTTTCATCCTCCTGTGCATTAATTTCTCTGGACATTGCCAAATAACACTTCCCAAAAGCTGACACAGTTACAGGGAGTATAACGGGAGTGCTGAAGAACTCAAGTCTTTTAACCTTTAAAATGAGACAGTTTGTCACAAGCTGCCTGTATTGTCAAAACACACACATACACACACACACACACACATACATATATATATATATATATTTGTGTGTATACACACACACACACATTCTCAGCAGAGTGCAATTTAAGGTAAAAATTGCTAATCAGCAGCCTGCCCTCCCTCCTCACCCCCAGTCAGCTAAATGGGAAAATAAATGAAGAAAATCCCTTGGCATGCACAGAACATGCACAGGGTATATTAAGATCGCTGCTAGGTAAGAGGTAAGAATTTCTGCAGGAACCACTTGTTAACTTCCAAAAGCATACTAAGTATTAGGACCTCTGGCCTCTCAAACAGCCATGCATTCTCCAGCAGCATCCTGTTCTTCAGGGCACAGAGGAATGGCATTGAAAGAAAACTGTATTCTTGAATCACCACTTTATTATACACTAAACCAAGGTTTATGGTGCCTAATTTGGGGCCAAATAAAGTCTAGAAAGCAGTGAAACTTTTCATTCTAATATAGTTTGTATTCTACATTAGCAAGAATATGATTTAAGTATAGCTTTACATTAAGTAGCAAGGCCCACAGAAGAAGAATATTTTTAAAAAATCAGAAGATCCCTTTGAAGAATTATTTCAGTTTTCCTTTATAAGCAGACAGAAAAGATTTTCATATTAAATGTCTCATGTAGAAGTGTGGCCTTTGTTTCAAACTTTCAATGAACTACAACAATAGAGAAAATTAACAGAAGTAAATAGGATTTTTTAAATCTCTTTTGTAAAGTAGGAGCCACCTCTGTTCTTAGTGTTACCTTCAGATCCTATTCTGGCTTTAAAAAAATATATTAAAATAAACACCTTTCTGTATATTGATTACATTTTTTAATATAAATGTCTGATGCCTATGTGCTATAAGGTCCTCGGTACATTTTCCTAGCTGCAGGGCTTTTTATCTTTCTTTCACTGAGGTTAGCAGCTGTTTATTAGAGAACGGCCACCTTGACCTGGATGGAAAACAGCTTTTCTGACGTGTTTTTTCTGAACCCCAAAGGCAAATTCATGATCATTCAACCAGCACAAGAGGCATTTCCGTTCAAAAAAACAGCAGGTATTTCCACTTTTTTGTAACAATTAGGCCTTGAGTGACATTATAAATATGACTTAGAGAGAAATACAATATTGTGGCACACAGTACTAAGCCTGCACAATTATATAAGAAATAAAACCTTACCTTTAGAGAAATACATAGTGTGAATCAGCCTTCTTTAAACAATGCAAAGATGGCCAAGAAGCAATACATGGGTTAATAGCTCTGATACTATGTCATTGTTTGCCTCCATTTTTTGTAATGAATAAAACCAGGTGATGTTTAAACATTTAAGTGACTCCCATCTTAATATCTTTGTTGATAATCTAGACAAGGGAATTGAGTGCTCCCTTAGTTAAGTTTGAGATGACACCAAGTTGTGCAGGAGTGTTGATCTGCTTGAGGGTAGGGAGGTTCTACAGAGGGATCCAGACAGGCTGGACCATTGGGCCAAGGCCAATTGTATGAGGTTTAACACAGCTCAGTGCCGCATCCTGTACTTGGGTCGCAACAACAGAACCACAGAATCACAGTGACAATAGTAGGGGTTGGAAGGGACCTCTGGAGATATATTGTCCAACCCTGACAGAGCAGCATCACCTAGAACAGGTTGCACAGATAGGCATCCAGGCAGGTTTGAACGTCTCCAGAGATGGAGACTCCACAGTCTCTCTGGGACCTCACAACAAGGAGGACATTGAGATGCTGGAGTGTGTCCAGAGAAGGGCAACGAAGTTTCTGAAGGGTCTGGAGAACAAGTCTTATGAGGAGCAGCTGGAAGAGCTGGGATTGTTTAGCCTGGAGAAGAGGAGGCTGAGGGGAGACCCTATCACTCTCTACAACCTGTGTAGAGAGGTTGCAGCAAGGAGGGGTTTGATCTCTTCTTCCAAATAATAAGCTGCAGAACAAGAGGAAACAGTCTGAAGTTGTGCTGGGGGAGGTTTATATTGGATATTAGGGAAATTTCTTCACTGAAAGGGGTTATGAAGCACTGGAACAGGCTGCCCAGGGAAGTGGTTGAATCACCATTCCTGGAGGTTTTTTAAAAAGTGTAGACGTGGTACTTAAGGATGTGGTTTAGTGGTGGACTTGTCAGTGCTAGGTTAATGGTTGGACTTGATGATCTTGAATGTCTTTTCCAACCTAAATGAGTCTATGATTCTATGAACTTCTCATGGACTGCATTTTTATGCAAATAGAGTTTTGTTAAACACACTCCCTGTTCACTCAGTTAACAAAATCCCTGTCATCAAACACCAAAAGCATGACATTTCAATGCAGAAAGAAATGCTGGTCTTTAAGTGATTTAAATCTGTATGCAGTCACAAACAACTTCACAGTGTGCACGGAGCACACACATCAAAACCTCACGTGATCTGTGCCTCTCGATTAAAACAGCATTTGGGTGTGTCACTGAGCTGCATGGCCAACTTTGGACAGAGAAAGCAAGTGGAAAAATTCAAGGGTATTGTCAGCAATATTTTGGTAACTGATAAACTTGAGCCTATGTAGAAGATGCATTACTTAACTGAGTTAACTACATGAAATGTCTGAGTTCAAAAGCAGAAAACAAAGCTTTCTCATGAAATGTGTTAAGCTACCATTGTGAAATAGCTATTCCTTGTACCATGTATCCTATACAGTAAATATATATCTTGCTTTACCAAAATGATTTGTATTCATATCTGCTTCTTAGAAAATTATTACCTTGGACAAAGGATGAAGCTACACCACCCAGGAGGCAGCAGTCCCTATAGCAGAACTCCAAACACAGTTCCAATTTTGGTACAGAGAATGAAGTCAGACCCAGCTGCAGACATCAACAAAGCCAGTTATTTGGGTTTATTATTATTGCTTTGCCTTGCAGCACTGCACCCTGAGACCTCTGCTGAGACCCCACATTCTTGGGAGCAAAGTCTGGGACTATCTGAACACAGAGAAATGGAGTGTCACCCAGACAAGAAATGATCTGAAGAAAGAAGACAAACATCTGAAGGGAAGAGAAAAGCATTATCTCAGTTTAATGAATGCAGACCTGAGGTATAGGCAGACTCCAGCTTCTCAAGAGTGGCAGCACACAAAGGTTAATTGTATCTTGAGTCTCTGTCCAATAACTTAACATCCAGACTGATTGTTTCGTGAAGTGAAATGAAGAAGTATGAATCTCAGAGTGGCACTAGCAGAACAATGACACATTTTCTGGATGACAATGACTGATAATTGCTTTTGACATGTGTTACAGGCTGCCAGAAGTCCTCCAGCTACAGTCATACTCAGCACCATGGCAGCGCAGTGCACCTTTGAAAAAAATCTCATACTCCTTGATTGTAATTTGTGGCAAACACACACCTGAATCAGCAAACTTCCATCACAGTTAGCACTTTTGGCAAATCCCTACCCTCAAAGTTCAACCAAAAGCACTGAAGATGTGGGAAACAAATCATTAAATCCTCTTAAAGTCACCCCTCCAGAACAGCTGGATTCTAGCACATGCTCTGGGTATAGCTGTGGTTAAGACAACTCAGTGTCAAGGGTTGGTACCTTTCAGGTATTCCATGTTAATTTAAAAGAAATGGAAAAAATATGTTTTCAGAAGAATAGTATAATTCATCACCCTGCTTTTCTGGTGGATGACCACCAAGATGGGTGTACGTATCACAGCATCGCTCCCATATCCGGACTTCTCAGAACTCTGAATATCAAAATTAGCAGACCCATGTTGGTACAGAAAAATGCAGAATGAGGAAAATGAAGAGAGGACCAGCCAGATGTTCTTGGTGGTGGGATCTGGGCTAGAAGGAGCCAAACAGGCTCCCGATACCAAAAAGCACACGGAGTAAAACAAGACTGCCTACCAACCAGGTTTGTTCATCCCTCTTGACACTATGGAGCCAATGAGACTTAAGTACTGTGGCAAAGTTTTCTAACACTGTCTCCCTACTTATATATATACTACTATATACAGTATGCATATGCATGGAGACACGTGCTTATACCATGGAGATCTCCGCACGCTGCCTGGGGACTGAAGAGTTAACCCTACCCACCACAGTGGGGGAAAAACTACAGAAAAGTACCAGGAAAATTTCCCAGCCAAGAGCAGCTGCTGATTCAGCAACACAGGGACCTTCATACATTCCGAGCACTTTCTGTGATCTTGATTAAGGTCTCTGCTGTACAGTGATCTCTTTCCCCAGTTGTTCTTTCTTCTCACCTGCCCAGTCTTTCAGCTGCACCTGCATCCTTGCCTCCAACTTCAACATCCTTTATTCCTTTTTTGTTCAATTCAGCTGATTTCCTTCTCACTCCATTCTTCACCCACCCAAAAAGCAGAGATGCCACCTTTAATTAAAAACAAAAACACACAAATACACACCATTCCCTCAGGCACCAAGTCTGCACAGATTAATATGTGCATGCACACAACCTCCAATATGTCAAACTGGAGATGACAAGGCAGGACAGATGCAGGGGACGTGGCACCCTGCCTATAAACCCTGAGACTAACACAGCATTCAGTGATGCCTTACAGCTCGTATACTTGTGTTCTTTATACCTCATCTCCCTTTTGTCTGCTTACTCTGTTCAGAAGGTAAGCTCCTGGTGCAGGGTCCTTCCACAACCCTCCGTCGTACAGCTCCATGATAGCAGGGGTCCTGTCCTAACTGGAGGAAGCACTCTTCTTACAAATAATAAGATTAAAGCAAATTCCAAATATTTAAAGGCCTCAACAATTCTGAGACTGAGTTAACACAGCAAATTGTTTTGGGAAAAAAAAGAAAATTGCATTATTACAGGTTTAGGAACTCTGAGATGTGACTGAGCTGGGTTTCGAAGTCTGCTACAAGCAAGGAAGAAACCTAACCACCCTCCCTGTTCAATTGGACCAGTTCTCCTAGATGGACCTACCTTCCAATGGGAAGCCTAGAGGCAGCCCAAGAGTAGTTCGGTAATACTATAAAATGCTGATTTTCTGGGAACACCGAATTCAAACCCTCTGAGGTGTCCAGTTCCTTCTTCGGTCAAGCTACCCTGTGTTTCCGGATGCTCTCGCTGCACCATCCAAGCCTGCCGAGATGCGGAAAGCAGTTCTGCCAAGCCCCAAGTGTCTGAACATAATGACTCAGACCCCTCTCTTCACAGTCATGAGGCTGGCTCACGCTCTGAGCATCTCTGAACCTTTGCATTTTCTACTTGCCTTCTAATTTATTTATTTTCACACTGCAAATAGATGTTCACCTCCTCCCGATTTGTGTGCTTAACCATCTCCAGTTCAAACCCAAAGTGAAACAGACACATAAATACACAAGTCCCCGGTCTGCAACCAAAGGATCCATCACTTTTCATTACGCAATTCCCAGTGTGCAGAAGTGCTATTTTACGCTTGTTCTGCACTAGACGAATAGGCAGCTGCATCACTCTCAGCCTACTTCCAGGCTCCCACCCCAGCTAATTCCAGCTTTCCCCTCACACCTCTCCCCTGTCACATATTCCTCCTCTGCGTGATCCCCACAGACCCACTTACATGCCCTGAGTCCAACTTTCTGTGCCTTAAGGGATGTGCATTTTCTTAGTTTCCTGCTGTAAACTCGCGTACTTTCCTACTTATTCACCACGTACTTTCCCCTTTGCTGCTGTCCCTCATAAGGCTATAGCCCACATTCTCATCTTCTCCTTTCCTGCGTTCTCTCACATAGCAACTAAGCAACCATGGGTTTCTAGTGAATAGCCTTGCCAGTGCAATGCAAAATGCCAACCATTTTGTAGTCTTCTCTCATTAATCTGGTGGCTGCCTTGTGAGGACATTTAAAACAGCTCAGCTAGCCCAAGACTCAGGATTAACATAATAAGATACAATAAGGATTTTATTGAACAAAGTATGTCATTTTCATTGACAGCATTTCTGTGATAATTCACAATCAAAAGGTTCTGTTTCTTATGTGGAGAAGTGTGTTTTTACATGTTTTTACCTCGATAAACATATTATTTTGAGAAATGAGAGATCCCTGAAGGAAAGAAAGCAATCTCAAAAATCCCACAGGAGGGATCTGGAAAAAGTGGCAGGCTGTTGCACAGGTCTGAAAGCAAATTCAGACCCACTGACTGAGCTGAGGCTTTTGCCATTGCTGTTTGTGCCCAGCAATGAAACCCAGATTGTCCAAGGGCCGCTTCCAGCCAAGGGAATACCCACCCATCATGTGCCCAAGGGAGTCCCATGCCAGTCAGCTACAGAAACCACCACCTGCTCCCCAGTTCCCTTCACTCCCTGCTACCCACTGCTGCAAAGCCTGGTTTAAAACAGCACCCAGCTTCCCACCCTTTCCTCCCTCCTGAAGACAAGGAGGGGTACCACTGGAAACCTCAAATAGTAGCAGACACCTCTGTTTAAGCAATTAAATTTCCCCGTAGGAGTCACAAGCATGGCTTCTGTGCTGCCACCATAACCCCAGGGACAGGATAGGTAGAACTGGACAGTGCTTCGTTATCTCTGAGCAACACCAACTTCAGTTCATCCTCTTACCCATATCTTATGAACCAAGCATGGCATTTGCACTGAACTACACTGCAGTTTCCTTACAGTTTTGCAGGAAGCCCACCTGAAACAGAAATGCAATTTAATACATATAGAATGGCTCCTTAGGTTAATTTGGTTTCTCCAGGATTTTTTTTTATCAATATACAATGCTTGGAATGAGGAAAAGGAAAAAAAAAAAAACCCTGCATGTGTTCCTAAAATATTACAGATTTAACTCTGATGTACTGGGTATATTGTATATAATATGTAATATACATTGGTCTTACCATGATGATTTAAACATCTGGAAGGTAAGTAAAGTTGAAAGCCTTAGTGAAAAATATATTACAAGATAGAGATACACACACCCTAAACTGGTTTAGGATTCAAGTGGGAAGCACCACAGTATTACAGGGCATAATTTGAACTGTCTTCTAGTGAACAGACAGTAGTAGAATTCTTCAAGTTTACAAAATGTAACGAAAACTATTTTGGGAGCTAGTGAAAAATTGGAGGCTGACAGCCCTGGGGTGCAGCTCTCTGAAAGACAAACATCTTGATATCGAATATGAAGGGCACAACTTCACAGTTTAAATACTGCAGCCTGCTACATTCAGACAAACTATGGCAACAAAGCAAAAAAAAAAAAAAAAGAAAAAGCTTTCCCACACACTCAGTGGTCTCAGCTCCAGCCTGGAAGAAAAGCTACTTTTCCTTCTCCTTCAGGGAAAACCACTTTTAATTTTCTTGTTCATTCAGTTGTTGGCCTCTGACAAGAGAGTCAAAAGGGTGGCAGTTGCCGAAGTCACTTATTGATTTTCTTGGTTTATTTATGAATGCCAGCCATGCAAGGGCCTGTCTTCAAAATTTAACACCTGGTATTTTACACCATTAAGTAAATTGCCAGGAAGATTAGTTCCTTTCCACCTCTGCAACTTTCACATCACGAGCGAGTTGCCCTCGCACAAAGTTCATCATACTTTGGCTTTCATGGACAGCTCTCAAATTTAAGGCCTCTCCATTAAAGCTGTATGTGAAAGTTCCCTGTCCTCTCTATTTCAAGAACACTTTCTTCTGTGGTCTCAGGCGACTTCCGTTCATCTAACAGTACCCAGGAAGGAAAGCTCCGGTTTAAGCTGCGACACGTGCAATAGGAAGCAGAGGGAAAAGTAAAAAGACACAGTATGACATCAACAGGATGGTCTTCAAGGGTAATCCCGTGTACAATATGTTGCAGACAGAAGGTGACAGAAACCATGAATCACTCTGACAAGGACTTGAT
Source organism: Hypotaenidia okinawae (assembly GCA_027925045.1). Lineage (NCBI taxonomy): Eukaryota > Metazoa > Chordata > Aves > Gruiformes > Rallidae > Hypotaenidia > Hypotaenidia okinawae. The sequence continues at coordinate 90,436,384 of BSDF01000003.1, forward strand.
TTCAGAGAAATATGGCAAACACTTAAATGTGGACAGAAAAAAGCATACTTGACCATAAATTCTGCAAGGAGAGAGCTGAAAGCATTGCCAAACTGCAAACCCTGTAAAAAAATAAGAGGACAACCCCCCTACAGAATAGGAAGCATTACTATTGCCGTTCTTCTCAAGATTCTTCCCTCACATTGTTAAATTCAATTAATTTTACTTTATCTTAAAGAAACCTTAGGGTTTTCTTGTTTGGGTTTTTATGGATTGTTGTTGGGTTGGTTTTTTTACTCTTCGATCACATGCAGAATAAATACCATGCAAGAAAGAAAAAGATCATCTTGGCTGGATGCAAGAAACGAGAGAGAGCACTGTCTCATCTGCCAAGTAACCAAAACTCCCCAGCTCCTTTTCTACACAGGCTGTTTAAACCTGTTCAGAAGAGGACAAGCTTAGAATTTGAAACATCCCCACCAGAAAAAAAAGGATGTTGCAGGTGAACAAACCTTTAAATTCACTGCTGGTTTCCTGAACTGGTCGGTCCAGTCCCAACAGTTCCTGCTGAAAGTTATTTTACAGTGAGTGCTATAATTATTTGAAAAAAGACATTTAAAGGAGGACGTTTTGGTTTAATTAAATGTAGTTTTACAAAAAATAAAAAAAAACGCAAAATAAATTATGAAGATATTTTGCTTACAAATGTGAGAGCTTTTAAATTCAAAAACTGCGATCGATATCAAATCATCTAAAAACACAAAATACAAATAATATGCTGGTGAGGTTCTATATTCTTAGAATAGATTTCTCATTAAAAAATCAATATCTAATTTTGCTCTGAAACATAAGATAAATGTACTGTGCGTTTAATCTCAAAGGAATTTACACACTTTTTACATACACACTATCAGAATCAATTTATATAAGTCTGCAATCTACACCTCTGAGTGAATACAGTTCCTTTCTATGAGTATATTGAAAAGCAGCTTTTTAGAGAACACAAAGGAAAATAAAATACACAGTGAAGACAGCGGGAAATTAGGGGTATGCAGAACACAAAGTAATTTTGAAAAATACAGATAACACTTTTGAACAGTGGTAAATGGGTTGGGTTGGGGTCTGTTTAGAAATTTAGCTAACCATGTCTTGGTTTCGCTGTTCTGAAGTAGTTTATTGCTTCTGAAGTAGTGAACTTCAGAAAAGTGAAAATAACTCTACATAAGCTTGCTGAGTTACTGAACAGTTACTGTTCCCCCTCTACTCTGCCCTGCTCAGGCCTCACCTGGAGTATTGTATCCAGTTCTGGGCTCCCAGGTACAAAAAAGACAGGGATCTGGAAAACGCCCAGCACAGGGCCCCAAAGATGATTAAGGCCCTGGAGCATCTCCCCTATGAGGAAAGGCTGAATGAACTGGGGCTGTTCAGCCTTGAGAAAATAAGACTGAGAGGGGATCTGAATAATGTTTATAAATATCTGAAGTGTGGGAGACACAGGGAAATGGCCAGCCTCTTTTCAGTTGTCTCTGGAGACAAGACAAGTAGCAACGGCCTCACGTTGGAGCACAGGAAGTTCCGCACCAGTATGTGGAAGAACTTTTTCATGGTGAGGGTGACAGAGCCCTGGGACAGGCTGCCCAGGGAGGTGTGGAGTCTCCTCTGGAGATATTCAAGACCCATCTGGGTGCCTACCTGTGCGACCTGTCCTAGGGAACCTAGTTTGTCTGGGGGTTGGATTCGATGATCTCTGGAGGTCCCTTCCAACCCCTAGGATTCTGTGAATCTGAATGCATTTGAGAAAAACGTGTTTCTTTCTGCAAAAATCAAGACTCACAAGGGCATACCCCATCTAAACAGGCTCAACAGCTCTTAAGTCTTACTACAGCTAGGAGATGTGCTTCTGGTGGCACTCGTTCCGAGGCAGAGATCCACCAAAAGTAATCAAACTCAGCAGAGGGAGAAGACCACAGAAGTACAACGTTTTGCTGGTCCACAGCAGCAACTTGTTCAACTGTGTCACCTGTCCCCATGATACAGGCAAAACTTCCAAATTTTCACCTCCTGATCAAATTTCACCATTGCATTCTGCATATTTTAAGCAATGCTCAGCGGCATAATGTTGCAATTAAAGTCCATAAACCAACTTATACACATTTCTGTGCAGCCTGGTCCCATATTCTTAGGCACAAGCACACATACACATAGAAAATCCATGAAGTGCATATTTGCAGTGCAAATATGAAGTGCAAAACCATTACCCTGACACTTAGTAGGTGGCATCCGGTGCCCAAAGCTAATAGAGTTAAACCAGGATGATCTAGAGTACTCATAAATTCTATCCTTTCTTCTCAGCTGCCTAGCCTCATGCACCATACACCGCATACTCCATCAGCCATCTACATCGATAGCTAAAAACACATAGCCAGTAGAACATTAAACTGTAGAGCTGAAGTTTGTCATGCAATGTCAAAACCAACTGCAATAAATAACAGTACCAAGGAGACTTATCACCTCATAAATACTCATAGATTGTTCATGTCTTTTTACCACCAAAGCTTTCACATTATGTTTTCACCAACATCTGTGAAATTTCATTTAATCAGTACAAAATTTTGTCTCCTGATGTCAAATGTCAAAATGATTCTAAAGTTAATACTGCAAATATGCAAAAGCACAATGATTTTATTTTGAAAATAACTTCGTATGAAAGGCTAATTAAAAACTCAGAGAATAATGAATATAAATGAAATATTACTGACTGCTTTCTTAGTGTGCTGAAGTGCTGAAGAACTTGTGTAAAGAAAAGATTAGTACCTCAGACAGCGACCGTGTCTGGTTTTGCATAGGTCTTGATGCTTTTTCCAAGACCAATGGAACTGTCAAAAGAAAGCAGTTACGCTACCAAATCATGGCCTGAAACACAACTAAACATATTCAAACATCCAGTTCCAAAATGCCCTTTGGTTATGTAAACTGCCTCGTTGCCATTTCTCTCAGAAGTCCTATTACTAACCATTTGATCTGTAGAATACTTGCACGTGATTAATACACACTGATGCGAACAGCGCCCAGTTAAATCTTTGGTTTGTTTGTGTAAGATGAGACTGTAAGTTTGCTAAATATCTAGAAAGAGAATGATGTATCAGTATGAAAATCAGAAACTCCTGGTTTATTGATATGATTTTGAAGCTTTCACAGTATATTCAGACTTGAGAATTAATATACATTTTACAAAAATGTAGACAAAATGTTCACGAGCAGTGGCTATGAAACTTGCAATGCTTGCTAAGCTCACACAAACTAGGTTTGCAAAAAAATGTAATATCTTTCATTAGGCCTCCTAGAATAAGATGTAGAAATACTTTTGGGTACATAATATGCAGTATTGGTAGTTAAGAGAAACCCTTGAGAAGACACTTCACACTTAAGCCATTCAAGCATAGGAAGCCTTCCATTAGTAATTCTCAGAACAAACAAGACTGCTCTGACTCTTGCTGGAAGAGCAGTAGACTTTTTCTCTGCAATACAACTCTACTTAGGGCCACAAAAATTATCAAAGGGTGGAGCCCATCTCCTATGAAGACAGGCTAAGAGAGTTGGGCTTGTTCAGCCTGGAGAAGAGAAGGCTCCGGGGGGACCTTATAGTAGCCTTCCAGTACCTGAAAGGTGCCCATAAGAAAGCTGGGGAAGAACTGTTCTTGAGGGCATAGAGCAACAGGACGCTGGGTAATGGTTTTTACCTAGAAAAGGGGAGATTTAGGTTGAGTATTAGGAAAAAGTTCTTCAATCTGAGGGTGGTAGATCACTGGAACACGTTGCCCAGAGAGGTAGTAGAGGCCCCATCCCTGGAGATATTTAAGGTCAGATATGATGGGGCTCTGAGTGACCTGATCTAGTGAAGATGTCCCTGCTTTTACTGCGGGGGGTTGGACTGAATGACCTCTAAAGGTCCCTTCCAACCTAACACATTCTGCGATTCTATGATTCTATGACTTACACTGAAATAGCATGGTTGGGCTATGTTGCATCATGAGTAATGTCCTAATAAATTTCACATAATGAAGTTTAAAAAAATAACCCTGTTAAAGATCTTAAGTTAAATAACTGTATTTTGATGTGAGGCATTTAAAACACTACTTTAACTAGAATTTAGTGTTTCTCTAAAGCCCAAAATACAGAAAAAAAAACCCTCTTTGATTACACCACAGATATTCAAAATTTGAAAGTTAACTCGCTAGATTCATCACTGTTATCATTAAAAAGTGTTGCTTCATCTGCTAGGTTCACCCCTGATCAAAAAGCAACTCTCAGAACATATGTACACTGATCTTCAGTTATTCCAAGAGGGCTAAACATAGGAAAGACCAACCAAAAAGCTAGGTGATTTCAAACACTGCCCAGTTTTTATTTTACAGATACCCAAAAATAAAACACACAGGAAGACACAATCCCCTATTTTCAATGATATTAACAATGCTTATCATAAACAAAGTGCACAAAGTCCTGAAACTGAAAATAAGAAACACCCAATGTGAACAAACTCAGAAATAAGTGCCAAAATAGATGTCCTAATTCAATCTAGAACTGTCTGGAAAGAGCTATTCATCATGCCATGTCTCTTTATGCCTCTGAAGTGGCAAGAATATGAATGGTTTTGTGTGTGTCATTCTGAAAATTGCAACTAGCTTCTCTTGTCTCCATAACAGTGCCAGGACATATATTTGGTACGTGGCTTTCTTGTTTAAAACTCTCTTTGGACCGAAATATCTGATATGAAATCAAATTTTGAGGATGATCACTTCAGTTTTAAGAATAAAGAATTACAATGCTATCCTATCGCGTTGTGCAAATTATCTTACCCAAGTAACCGTTAAAGCAAACTGATAGTGGCATTCTTTTCTGTTGTTTGTTGTGAAAATCAAAAATAACTCTGACTAACATTTACTGCCTAGTTTCCAAAACTGGGCAACACCATAAACACTGCATAATATTTTACCAGATCGGTGAAGTAAAAAGCAGGAATGAAACAACCTCAATGCTTGGCAGATGCAGAGATCTGATAATGTATCCACATCCTTACAGACCTGATCCATGGATCACACAACTGTGATCAGGCGTAAATCAGTCCAGGAAGTGTAAATTGCATGCAAATATTTTCAAAAAGCAGAATGGGACCATTCTGTGTTTGTAACTGATTACATGAGATTTTCTTACATGTTTGATCACTGGGAATTAGAATCAAACTGTAGGCACTCAAGCTTTTTCCCCCCAAAACGTAGTTGCACACCAGCATCTATTAATTAAAACTGGTAGGCCCAGGGCAGGAGAAGACAAATGCAGCAGGAACCAGTGGGTAGAGTGAAGGAGAAGGTAAAATTGGCTAGAAGTTATTACTGGTTCTAACCACAAATAAAATTTCAGTTTTGTCATTCTCCACCTTCAGTAACGCCTGCATCCCAACATGCCTGGATACAAAGGCAGCAGGATTTTACATAGCCTTTTCTTAAGGTATTAAGTTCAAGTCTTAAAATGCTTAGTAACTGCCTGGTGAAGGAAGCACACTGCATCTTTGTTGGTTGCTTTCCTGTATCCAAGGATGCAAAAAAATTTCACGAGTCTTTAGAAATTAAAGGGCATTGACAAGACAGAATTTCAAATCTCACTTCATGTTGTTCTCCCTTTGCTATTTTCCAGAAAAACAACCAACAAGAGGATACCTTTCCTTCTAGAGACGAAGTCTCTTCTGCATAATTCCTCATCAGATGTTGGTTTATAATAATGCTGCACTTTGAGAAATTCCTTCCCAGAGGTCATGCTCTTTCACCCAGTCTTTGTCTTCACCCTTCTGCAGGGCACAGATAATGCCCATGAATTTGTACACTCGCAGACTTCTCAGTCAGAAAGTATTAGTGCAATGTCAGAACAAAACCAGGCATGGTCTACTGGGAGGTGTCCTTGCCCATAATAGGGTGGTTGGAACAAGTGGTCTCTAAGGTCCCTTCCAACCCAAGCCATTCTATGAAGCTTTGCAGGCTTCTTGTGTCAAGTGGAGAAGCGTGGGAAGATGCATGCATGGAAATAACATCCAGTGCCTTTCAATTAACCAATGAAACTGAGGCCATAATAGAGCTCTGGACAAAAGTTTGCTCTTCACGCTTTCCAAAATTTCAACATATGCTGATCTGAAGTCTGTGTCTAGAACATGGTAGGTATGTTTATTACTGCCTGTCATCCCCTATCACCTCCTGCTGAGGAAATTCCTATGAATCTGTTACTGTCTGCTGACAGTTTCCTACTCTTGCCTTGGCAACGAGATGGGCCCCCTGTAGAACTGTCAATGACTGTCCCATAATTGCCTTACTGCATGACTGTGTGCAGTTGTGAATATATTTTGACTGTCTATGGCAGTCTCCTTGGACTACTCAGTCCACATTCCTGCTTAAAATCACTATAAATTCTCTGAAATTCCCTGAAACTCATGAAAACCCTCTTCGAGATTCTGAAGTCACAACTGTTTCCTTTGATCCGGAGAGCTTTCTGGCCACACATGCCCCCTCAGAGTGGTGAAAAATTGAAGTCTCAAATGATACTAAATTATTTCCAATGTTTCCATTGGCCAAAAAGCAACAACAGTTTCTGCACTGTTGAATTCTCTCTCCCTCTCTGAGGAAGGGCCTTAGGCAGTAAAGAGGGGTTCGAAGCAGTGACCACAATCAATCCTCCCCTTGGATGAGTCAGACTGATTTGAGAACACATTAGATACTGGTCAAGGACAAAGACTTGGGTTCCCTGAGAGATGGTGGACTTGATGATCTTAGAGGTCTTTTCCAACCATAAAGATTCTATGATTCTGTTCTGTGGTCTCCATCTTAAACTTTAAAACATGCTACAGAGGAACATGCCAAGTTCAGCAGAAGGAGAGGAATAATCCCATGTACCAGTACATGCTAGGGGCCAAGCAGCTGGAAAGAAGTTCTGCAGAGAAGCAATTGAAGATTCCCGGTCAACACCAAGCAGAGCATCAGCCAGCATAGTGCCCTTGCAGCAAGAGGTGCCCAACACCATCCTGCACTGCATTTTAAAAGCACTGCCAGCATATCAGCAGACATGATATTTCTGCGTTGGCACGGGTGAAGCCACATCTCAAGTGGTTAGTCTAGTTCTGGGCTTCCTAGTACAAGACAGATGTGGACATAGTGGAGCAAATGCCACAAAGAGCCATGAAGACAGCTAAGGGACTGGAGCACATCACATAAGAAAAGGCTGAGTGGGCTGGGACTGTTCAGCCTGGAGAAGAGAAGACTCAGAGGGGTCTTAAGAGCGTGTATAGATCCCCAGTAGGGAGGAGTAGTGGAGACAGATTTCTCAGCAGTGCCCAGCGACAGGACCAGAGGCAATGGGCACACACTGAAACACAGGAGGTGCTCTCTGCACACCAGGAAACACTTTTTACTGTGAGGATGTCTGAACTCTAGAAAAGGTTGTCCAGAGAGGTTGTAGAGTCTCAATCCTTGGAGATACTCTGAAGCCATCTGTAAAAGGTCCTGGGCTACCAGCTGTAGGTGGCCCGGCTCCGAGTAGGGAACTGGACTAGACAATCTCCAGGCTCATGCACTCCTCCAGGAGTAAAATCATTTCAACACGGATTTTTACACTCAGGTGTCAGGATCAGAGCTGGCACAAGAAGAGGCACAAAGCAATACACAAACAGTCTGTCTGAGTGACTCTAAGGGCTTAAATGACCCATGTACACAGTAAGCAACCTGCACTCTCCTCCCTGCTCCACCACAAAGCCTGAAACATGGTGGTTCCAAACCCCATTATGTACAAAGGAAGAAATAAAGGCTTTCAAGCAGCAGATGTGAGGGCATCCTCCATTCCTCCTGCTTCCCTGCACAGAAAGTGAGATTCACAGTACCATGGAAAGAATAAGGAAGATGGAGTCTGACTCAGAGGAGGGAGTCTTGGTATTGTTTATCTATCTTATCCTTTAATTCCTTGGTGCCAAAAGCACAACCAGTTCCCAGAACTCTCAATTCCTGCTTTATCTTCTCAGTTGGGTTATAGATGTGCCTTAGATCCTTTATCCTAAAGATAGGATAGAGGCAGGCTTCCTCATGATGGCCCCTTGACTCGTTTTATTCCTGCAAAATGGCCCAGTGTGAACAGAAGGGATGAAGAATGATCCTACCTCTCTCCTACCTATTGTTTATGGAAGGGCAATTACTGTCAGGGGATTTACAGCACTCAGGCTCAGAAGGTCTTGGAACCCTACTTCCTTATGCTGCTCCTAAGTACTATATAAAGGGGGGTGGAGAGGGAAAGAAGAGCTGCCACTCTATTTTCAGCAGTATCCAATGTTTTCTGACAGTGTTCAGTGTAGAGGGGGAACAAAATGTCTCCAGGAAACTGGTCAAAGAGCACTTGCCTCCTGACCAGTCTGTTACTCCAGATTTACACAGCTAGCAGTTCAGGCTGGAAGCTTCCTGGTGCACACAGGAAATTATACAGGCATTATCTTGTGATATCTGAAACAAGATTCTCACCAGCTCCAAACGCCTTCAGGATTTGGCAGCACTGAAGAGTGAGCCACATCGGTATCCAGGTTGATTCCTCAGACCTGTATTCTACTAAAATCAAGTTTGTATACCACAATAGATGGTCAAAATAGGGAGTTAGGATCAACTTCTCCCTAATTATTAGCTCTTGCTCACATGTCAAATCTTGAAATAACTCAAGGTCTGGGAAGGTTTCAAGTACCTCCTAGCCTCCCTATTGAAGCTACTCAATTAGTGTTACAAAACTACAAAGAACCTCCTTTTGTCTCTAAGTTTCCTACTATTGCCATTACCTTGGCAAACTCTCTCTTTCACAGCCTTGTTAAATCCCATCGAAGCATTGTAAGAGTTTTTTGTCCCCTTTTAAATTTGCTCCAGAAAATTACTACCGTGGTAACTAGGAACCTAGTCTAAGGTTGATTTACAGCTGTTCCCCCTTTGATAAGCTACTGTTCCACCAGGGATGGAGATAAGTACTTCGGCTGTCCCAATGCATGGTCCCGTTGGGCTCTGAGAGTCCTCAGGAGAGCAGAACTGGAGCTCAACTGGCTGTGTTCACAGCTGCTGTGGTTTGCACTTAGTACTTAACTAACCCAGTGAGATGAGGTGCTCAATTGCGCATAAGCAAACTTCGGCTGAAGTACATACATATAAATATATACAGTTCTGCAATTTGTCTACGACTTCAATTTGTTGTATATTAACTGGAGATGTTTCACTTCAAGGACCTTATACACACAAACAATAAAGCCTCAGGCTATCTAGCGCTGAATGTACACTTTAAGCTTTTAAGCTATTTTTCCTTTAAAATGTTTTTCCCCCTTCATTTTTGCATGTGATGGTTTGTTTCTCTCTTCAGCCCCATTGAAAACTGCCTCTCACACTCCCTCGCAACATCAGCCACATTCACTTGCAGGGCAACATCAGGACTTCAGGCTAGACATCAGCCTCTCAACAGACACCTCGTTCCTTTCAGCTCCAGTATCTACCATGTAAAATGGGAAAAAATTGGTTCCACTGTGAACTAGTCTGCAGAGGGGGCCATGCCATACTCTACCACTGTCCTATGCAAACATATATTCATACAGGAGCAGCAAAAGTTTAGGTCTGTAAGGCCAAGCTCTAATTAAGAGCATTGCTTGAGACTACAGTCTTCAGAGGTGCCCACTAAATCTGGCACAGTGTGAAACAAGGAAATAAGGGTGGATGAGTTGCGTCTACCACGGTAAAAGCCCACCTACTCAACAAACTGGTCTCCATGCCGCTGCTAAAGATGTGGCATGCAGGTAAAGCTTTTCCAGCCACAGAAGAACAAAAAGGCAACGTTCTGAAGCCCCAAGACAAGATCATTCAGCTGCAAGGAAGGATGACCTGTTTCCTACTCCCAGGCCTCTTGGTATGTTAAACTTCTATTAACTCTTTTTTAAAAAGCTACATTAACAGCCCTGGGTAATCAGTAACATGTAGCATGAGAGCCAGACAGCTTCTCTGCAGAGAGCTCTCCCTGTTAGGCTTGACATTGAGTTAGGATCCTGAGTCCATAAACTTTGCATTATTCTCTCTATGGGGATCCAAACTGTTTCCATTAGACTATAATGTAATGGTGCTTGCCTAGAACACAGTTTCTTCAGGCTGGTAAGCATACAGGGTGTAGGTAACTACTTCCTAACCACACCAAAGGTAGCTGGACTCAGTAACACTGCCTGTCCCCTACACATTAGGAAAACAGCCATTGGTGTGGCAACAGCCCTTGAAGTTCAACACCAACTATTGATACACATCACATAGGTACTGTACCAGTGTCAGCTCTTTCAGAGGACTGAAGCACATGACTCTGTAGTTTGTGACTCCCAACCAGTCTTAGATGTACGACAGCAACCAATTCAGCAGCCAAGGCACTCACATGCTCTGGGTCTATTTGTCCTGGACACAAAGGAACATGCAGCTTCTCAGGGACACCATTATGGAAAGACTTCATGGACTGCACTCAAGATGCCTCAGTTTCTACTTAGCACCACGTTAGCATCGAAGTGTTTATATGGATTTGAGTCTTCAGTGCCATACATAAAACCAGGACCACACTTCACTGCACAAAGGAACAGATACGTTCTCAGGAGTACCTAGTGACACTGCCCTTACTACAGCAGGAATGCAAAACCCGCCTTTGATGCAGAGGCAATTTCAAGAGGATTGGCTAATGTCAAAGTGTTCCTCATACCAAGTTACACCTGTTCATAAAAAAAGAAAAGGAGGCACCTTCACAAAACCCTAACTCCCCAAGACATTGCTCCAAGGTGTTCAACAGGTCACTGGATAGCAGGATGTTCCCCTTCCACAAACAGCGTTCTGAAATCCGATATGGAAAGGATGAGGGGAGGATGAGGTGTCTGCCACTGATCAAGTATACCTAGAAAAATAAAGTCACACTGGCCAGCGCAAGTTGCGTGCCTTTATCCTGAGGCTGTGACAAGCTCCGTTAGCCCCAGGCTGCTGAAGGAAAGTCAGCGGGCCGACAAACCAACAGGGCGAGCGGGTGGTTTCAAACTGAAGCACGCGTTTCTGTCATGCTCCAGCACAAGCAGCGAAAGCATTACATTGTCCATCATCCTGCTCCCTCTTAACAGCGCCCTGCTCCCAGGCTGGCACGATGCAGTACGTGCTGATGTCAGCATGAACTGGCAGAGAGGGTTTACAAGAAGGCTCTTAGCTCAAAGTCAGGAACAGGGCTCAGGAGAGGTACAGACCCAGGGGAGAGGGGCACAGCCTCTTTTCCAATGACCCTAATCTCTTTCATTTCTCCTGAAATCCATCACCTACTCACAGAAACATCTCAAATTTCCTTGGATCCACAATTTTATGATCATCCTGTGAGGAATACTCTAGTTTTAACCAATAATCCTTCCTACAGTTTTCTGCCATGACGAGTGCTGGGACGGAAAATTACAAGTACTGTTTTAAAAACTTCCATTGCTAACTATCAAGACATCCAGACCAGGAGAGAATCGCACCCTTTTTAGCCCTTATGATTCATGAGACAGATAGTATCCGGCTGCTGATCAGCCCGGGATTGAAGGCAGCCTAGTTTGCAATACAGATCAGCTTCACTTCCAGAGGACATTACAGATTTGCATGTGGGTGTTACAGTCGGAAACGTTTCTCTGCCAGGTGGTTTTAGATGAAAACTGATGGCTATTTTTCCGAGACATTTGGATACTCAGAGAAACTTTTACTAAGGATAATAGGCAGGGATGGTGGTGAGATATATATATATATATATATATGTCTTTTCTAATACAGCTGTGTCATTTTAATAGCACCTTTGTATATTCGTAACAAACCTCTGCAAAATTATGGAAGTAAATTCTTGCCTCAAAATCCAAACTTATAAGGGTTGCTCTCTCTAAAAATGTGTTTGACCCCTGTCCAAAAAAGGAAGCAAGTGCTCAGCATTCAGAAAAGGCAAACAATCTCAGAAAGTCTAGGAGCTCTCTGTTAAGAGTCAAATCATAAGCCATATGAAAACTATTTGCTGTTATTCTGATTTTTGAAAACAAATGATATAGCTATAGTGAGTATACAGGTTCATTACTTTCCTGATGTATTGCCTATTAATTTCTGGGTGCTTAAAAAAAGAACCCAAACTATTTAAAATCACAATTTCTCAGACAAATGGAGAGCCTAGACTGTTATTCTCATTATTTGAAAGAACTGTTCTAAGGAAACAAACTTTTATTTTGGGGTATCACAACCCTTTGAAGATAATACAATTTCAAGTTGAATTCACAAAGCACAATTTTTGACGTCTTCTAAAAAATCTATTTATATAAGTATCCTAAATTAATTTAGTAAAACTGCTTGAGTTCCATAATCTCACAGAAAGTGAAGTATCAGTTCAGAATTCATAAATGCCAATACAAAAGAAAAGCAAAAGGAAAAAAATGGAAATTTATCCTCTACCACGTTAACAAAAACAGGGCTGAGAAATTACCATTTCTACCTACAAAAGTTCATTCTTGCAGTGTCTCTAAGATTTACAGTATTGCTCTACAACATCATCACAGAACCAGTAATCTTCTTCATGGAATAAAGGCTAAATATTTATAGAGAAGTAGCTGTGCTAGAGGACAAGGAATGGGAGAAGGATAAATGTATTTCAGAGCCTCTGAGCTACTCCTTTATTTCATTTTCTCCTGATAAATAGAAACTGAGGAAGGATCCTTCACAGTTGTTTCCCCACACAGACTACAATGCATTTTCATGACACATTTCTCCTTTCTAGCTGCCACCCCACCTCTGAGACTGGCCACACCCCAAGCGTAATGAACAGCAACAGCAAACTGAACTCTTTCATCTTGGACCGAGATCCAAACGCCCTGCTCCCGGACAGCTCCTCAGCAACACACAACACGAGCAGCTGGGCCTCAGTACATCCCTCTGCAATCACCCCTAGTAGCCCCTGTAAAAATTTGAAGTCAAGCGTGGATGGGAAGGGGCAGAGAAAGCAGTATACTGAGAGGGTGTCCCAGCTTCACCGCACACAGCACGCGGGGCAGACGTCGGGAGCTTGCGGGGGTTTGGTCTCTCCATCAGTCGGAGAAAAGCCACGGGGAAGAGCCAGCACCCGCATCGCTCAGGTGGGTACTGGCAGATGCTGCCAAAAAAATACCCAGATCACGTCACACCTCCAAAGCATCCCTTTCCAAACACAGGTGCATGCAATCAGAAAACGGTGAGGTAAGGATACACCTCCCGTGGCAGGGAGGGTCTGGGTAACGTCAGAGCTTTGCACTATTCCAGTCACCTCTCCTACTGTTCCCCCCCCCACGCCCGAGAGCGAACAGGCCTGACGGGTAGTCAGGAGAAACCCTTATTCTCCTCCACAGGCCACAGCTTCAATCTGTTTATTCTCATCACTCGCAGCAGGCAATTTGGTAACGTTAGGTTTGAAGCCTCCTATTGACAGAGGAGGCTCGAAAATGCGGTCACATGCGTTGTTGGGCAAGGATGTGGGGTGGGAATGAGAGAGAAAAGGTTCAAAAGAGGCTGTGGGGACCTGTTTTCCAAACATGGCACCTACCCACACCCCCTGCTCCCTGCACCCTCCCTGTGCCACCGGCAGCGGGATAAACCCGCTCCCCTTCCGTCCCGCCGCCACCACGCACGCACGCTTCCCCTCGGTAACGAGCAGTACGACTAATTGCATTTATTTCCTAATTACGAACGCCCTGCTGTCCTCACAACGAGCTGCCTCGCAGCCGCTACTCGCCGGGGAGCTGGCAACGGGCGGGCCGGAGGAGGCGGCTGGGGGCGCGGGGTGGCGGCGGTAAAGACGGAGGACGGGGAGCTGGGGGCGGCTGGGCGGCGGTTCGGGGCAGCCGCCTCAGCCCCGCGGCGGGCGGCAGCGGAGGCCGAGCCAGGCGGGGGCAGCACAGCAGCCGTGGAGCCTCCCGCACGCAGGGAAACCCCACCCAGCGGCCCCTCCTGACAGAGGCGGGGTTTTGGGGACCCCAAAGGAATCCCACCTCGCCCCTCACCCCCATGTCGGGGGTTTCCGCCCGCCCCTTCGCCCGCCCTCCGCCGCTGGCTCCCTCGGGGCGGGGAGGGCCGCCGTCCCGCTCCGTCCCGCCGCGCCGGGCTCCCCCGGCAGCGCTGCCTCGGGATGAGCTGGCCGGGGTAGCGGAGGACGGCCGGGGAGGTGGAAGTTATGGGTCGAGAGCGGAGCGGGACCCGGGCTCCGCTGCCAGCCCCTGAGGGGTCCCTGCGGGGCGGCCCGCCGAGCAGGGCGAAGCTGGCCAGCCCCGGGCACTGGCCGGCTCCCTCCGTGGCAGCGCCCGCTCCTGCCAGCCGGCGATCGGCGCATGAATGAGTGCCTGAATGAATGAATGACGGGCGTCTGCTTACTTGAGCATGGCCTCTTCTTTCTCTTCCTCTTCTTTCTGCCGGTCCATCACTGCCATGATAATGTTCCTCTCCTCCTCTGTCAGGTGGCTCAGGTCGGGCAGCTCCTGCATCGGGGGGGGCACCGTGGGCGGGCGAGGGCCGCGGGGCCCCACCGAAGAAGACATTTTCTTTCCGTCTCTCCTTTACACCTTCTACCTTTGCACGGCAAACCAAGCCAGCCTCTCCTCCGCCCCCTTCACAGTGTAGTCCTCCGAGCAGCAGCAGCCGGCAGCTCTCTGGCAGCAGCGGAGGAGGCGGAGACCCAGCCTTTCATGGTTGCTTGCATCCACCCCGGCCCGGCTGCTGCTGCTTGCTCCCTTTGTTTCCGCGGCTTCAGGGAGCTCGGGGGCTGCCGTGCCGCCGCCCGCAGCCCATCCTCCCGGCGGTGGGCGTGCAGGGCGGGGGTGCCGTGGCGCGGAGGGCTCCCGATCGCCGCTGGCGGGCTGCGTGCGGGAGGAAGAGGGGGGAGGCGGGCGGTGCGTGTCGCGGGCCGGCCGGGAAGGGAGGGTGCTGCCGCCGCCTCCGAAATGCTCCGCTGCTGCGAGCCTGGCGCTGGGAGGTGGGAGGGGGAGTTCGGTGCCGGTAAGGCGGAGTCCGAGGCGCGCCGCCGCTGCCTCACGGGCGGCAGCGCTGTCAGCCCCTGCCTCTGCCCATGCCGAGGATCCGGACTTGGCCGCGCCTCTCTCCCCGCCGCCCCCCTCGCTCGTCCCGCGGCCGCACGGTGACGGCGCTGGTCCCCGCACTGCTGTTCTCTTCACGCCCTCCTCCAGGTTTCCGCACCGCAGGAGTCCCTCGCCAGGGAATGCCGTCTCGCCCTGGGCAGGGGCCACCCGTGGAAGGGGACAGCGGCTGCCGATCCCTGCTGTGGACTCGCCGCGGGCTTGCCTGAGGAGGCGGGGAAGCCGTTGGGTTCCCGGTGCAGTCGCCGCTCCCTCGGGCGTGAGCCGTACTCGCCCCTTAGGGCTCCGGCTGCAGCCTTGAGCCAGCACTGTCACGGCTTGACCGTCCTTTCCCTGGGGTCCCACGCTTCAGCACTTTCTTCATAGGCTTCTTACAGCCAGTCACATCCGTGCCATCATCCCACCATACCCTCCCCGTGGGGACGACAAGTGCTCTTAACCCTCCTCATCTAGCAGACCCACTGCTGTGGCCCACCAAAACTGGCCATGAAATGTGCCACGGTGCTGACTGTCCAACTGAGGGGGTAGCGCACAAGGAAGCAAAACATCACCTCCAGACAGGGATAAGCTTCCCCGTCAATTTCTAATCTACCAGCTCTGAGAAACCAAATTTTGGGGAGCTGGTAACTAAAACAACAGCCCTTCTCTATAGGAGATTATCTGCATGTAATGCACTGTCCAGAAGCTCACGCCTATAGTTCCTGTCACTGGCACGTGCCTGTCAGTGAATGAAATTGTTCAGGCTACTTAGAAATGCAAAGCTGAAATAAAGACAAAAGTGTACTTTCAAATAAAATGTGAACTACCGCTAGCACACACTGGCGCTTCAGACCTCTCAGTCACGCCTCTGCGAGGTCACAGCATGGAAACAGCTCTGGTTTCTAGAGAGATCGTCTGATGGGCACGAACCAAAAGGGAAAAAATCTATGCTGGCAGTGTTCAATGCTTCTTGCTGCCAAACTTGCCAGCTTTGGAATAGGGAGAGGGACCAGCTTTCAGTCAGACACACTAATACCTCTCACGCAAATTCTGAGAGCTATGAACCTTCATGACCTTTGAATTTGAGAGGAATTACTGTGGCCATCTGCTTGTGTCCCCTCAAGAGATTTTCTGCAGGACACAATTTGATACCAAAAATTAAAAAGAAAAAACATAGTAAGCACAGCTGTGACCACCAGAACTTTTGAATGGTAATGTTCAAGTTCAGCTCGCAGAGAGAAGTCTCTCAACTCTTCCAGCACATGAAGGAAACTGAAACTTGAATGACCGACAGATGGCTCAGAAGAGATTAAAGTGGTGTTAATAAGCAAAGCACTATGAAGGGCTGGTAAATATCATAATGTCACACTCAGTTAAAGACAAAGACCCTCCTCTGACTAGTGTGGTGATTTGTCTCAGGGTCTGGCCAATTTATTACTACTAGATGTAATCCTTCTAGCTAAGTACTAACCAATAAAAACACTACCCACCATCTGTGACCAGCAGAGAAGATAGCCGTCATGGTACAGACTGATGCTAAAGAATTTATCCATCCAGTACCAACAGGCAAAAGTATGGCAGACACCCCAAAACTGAAGGAAGTAAGACTGAAAAGATCAAGATGATAATAAGAAAGTGAGGTACCACCCTATCTTTAGTATCAGAAACAAGTAAAATATGATGTGACTGGAATGGTAGTACTAGATACCATGATTACATTGTTATAGGTATCCTTCAGATAATTTAGGCATACACATGCCATGGAAAAGATGTAGCTCAAGTATCTGCAAGAACACTAATGGAACCTGAAGGTGCGCAAGTCCATGCAACCTGATGAGGTGCACCCACGTGTCCTGAAGGAACTGGCGGATGAATTGGCCAAGCCACTCTGCATCATATTTGAGATGTCCTGGCAGTCTGATGAAGTCCCCACTGACTGGAAAAGGGGAAAAATAACCCCATTTTGAAAAAGGGGGGAAAAAAGGAAGACCTAGGGAACTACAGATCAGTCAGTCTCACGTCTGATCATGGAGCAGATCCTCCCGGAGATGATGCTTAGGCACATGGAGAAGGAAGTGATTGGTGACAGCCAACATGGCTTCACTAAGGGCAAATCATGCCTGAGAAATCTGGTGGCCTTCTATGATGAAGTAAAAGAGATGGTGGACAAAGGAAGAATGACACACATCATCTTTCTGATGAAGAAATTCTTTACTGTGAGGGTGGTGAGGCGCTGGAACAGTTTGCACATAGAGGTTGTGGAAGCCCCATCCCTGGAAGCTTTTAGGTCCAGGTTGGATGGAGCTTTGGGCAACCTGATCTAGTGAAGGGTGTCCCTGCCCATGGCAGGGGGAGCGGAACTAGATGATCTTTAACGTCCCTTCCAACCCAAAGCATTCTATGACTCCATGATCCTAATTCACTAGACCAGTGGCCCTAGAGTTGAAGAGTCACTGCTTCAAGCCAAACCTAAACACAATATGAAAGGTCTAAAACCATAAGACCCAAGCATCTCCAAGATAATTTTATGAAAATATTACATGAGGTTAAGTTACTCTACTCACCTTTCTGCTTATTAGTTACTGACACAGTCACGTATATGTCTGTTCTGTATTATTGCTGTATGCTGGGTCAAGCGCGTGAATTCATATTGCTCTGTGTGAAATACAGTATGAATACAAATAGTATGATATAATTTGATATATAGTTCCTTATAAGTTAAAATGAAAAGCTGAAAGCTCTTTCAGAGTAATAGTTAAAAAAATATGGAAGTTGGAGTGTGGACTTGCACCAAGCTGATAATGTGAAAAGCACAGAATTATTTAGGTTGGAAGGGGCCTCTGGAGGTCATCTGTTCCAGATTTCCTGGTCAGGCAGGGTCAGCTGGAGCAGCTTGCCTGGGACTGCATCCAGATGGCTTTTGAATATCTCCAAGGATGGAGACCCCACAGCCTCTCTGGACAACCTGTGCCAGTGCTCAGTCACACTCACAGTAAAAGTGTTTCCTCATGTTCAGACGAGACTCCTTGTATTTCAATTTGCCTCTTGTCCTGTCACTGGACATCACTGAAAAGAGCCTGGCTCCATCTTACTTGCACCGTCTCATCAGATATTTAGTCACATTGATAACATCCCTCTGAGTCTTCTGTTCTCTGGGCTAAACAGACCTGTCTCTCAGCCCTTCCTCATATGATATGCTATAATTCTTTAACCATCTTTAATGCTCTTGTCTTGACCTGCTTCAGTATGTCCATATCTTGTTCTGGAGAGCCAGAACATGTAGCTTCACCAGTGCCAAGTAGGTGGGAAGGTTCACCTCTCTTAACCTTCTGGCAATGCTTTCCATAATGCCTACAAAGTCTTAGGCCCAACAAATGATTTTACATTCCTTTTGCACAAAGACAGTAGAATTTACTGGAGAAAAATATAAAAGAAACCATAAAAGTAATCTCATTTTTCATAGGGCTACATGAAGAAACTTGGCTTTTATTGTCAGTACTTCAAACCTTTAGTGGTCATTTTCTGATTTGCCCACATTTACTTTGTAAAGATGAAATATCTGACATTTTTATCCAACCAATAATGCTTGGAAAGCCCTGTCTAGTTCAATACATTATATCCCAAAGTTGGAATGATACATGAAAGCATTGAAGAGAATTTCATTGCCAGGTTAGTAAGAATACCCCCTGCTTAGTAACATCCAAAGTCTTGTCACTGGCAGGCATCCTATTACCTCCTTTTCTCTGAAGCCCTATCTGGGGGAAGACCGCTGTGAAATCTAGAAATGGAATATCAATACCGCTATTTTAACATACCAGGTAAATTACTTTCTTAAACTTGAGAAGCCTGTCATTACAATGGAGTCTGTGATCTTTTATTCTTAGTTCAGAATGATAATTACCCACATATGCCCCTACATGAGAGACATATATTTCTTTATGATTCTAGACCTTCTCTCAACATTCGGAACTTTTCTTTATCCCCACATCTTCCTTTCAGATTGTCCAAAGGCAACCTTCTAAATTTCTCAGTTCCACTAATGCTCCCTTTTCAAGCTCTTTTCAGCTCACAGTCTGGCTGTGAGCAATCATGATTGTCTGTTTTTCTTGCTTGAGGCAAACCGAAGGAAGAAATTGGAAACAAACAATTCAGAGGGTTTTCCTGTAGGTTCCTTCCCTAGAAGAGTGGTGCTCTTTCTCAGACTCATGGGAGACTGGGAACAGTGATAGCTGTGGAGGAGTTTTCAGTCTGAGGGGGGTTGCTGTTTGAGACACAGTCACGAAGGATGAAATATCCTGTAGTATCAAGGACTCAAAGTAATTTCTCATAATAGGTTAGTAACAGAGGGACACTGTGACTTCCCTCTCTCTCAAAGAAGTTGAAGAGATTTTAAAAGCTTGAAGACAGACGAAATTCATAGTAAAATATATTTTATTAACATATAATGATTTTCAGGAGCAGCTTTTGTTTTGGCTTCTTACTCATGATTTTTCAGTTTTTTAGGTTTGATGGTAGTGCAGTATTTTAAGAGAGAGAAGAAGGTCTCATCTAGCTTCAGCATAAGAAGAAATTGCAATGGTCTTTTTCAAGGCAGACAAAAACCACTGCACAAAAGGAGTGTGTTTCAGGTAGGTATTTCAGGGCCTGTCCTGGACAAGATCTGTTATTACGCATAATTTTATGAGTGCCTACATCTTGCAGTGACTAGTGTCTTAAAAAATGCTGTCAGGCAGAAGTCTTGTCCTTCTTTTAAATATATTCTAAAAAAAAATCAGGAAAAAGAAAACCCTCGAAACAACAAAGTAGCAGTTCCATCAGCATCAGAGCTTAGGGAGCCTTGCTTTGGATAACAGCTTTGGATTCTCGTGTCAAATAGCGCAGCTGAGTTCACACTTATACCTGTTCTTTAGTGGGTGCACAACTCTGAGTCTCCTCTATCTGGCTGCTGATTTCCATAAAACCTACGGGGACTCTGTGTTTTCAGACCTCTCCCTTTCTGTGAGGCTTCTCTGAAACTGGTCAAGAGATTCAAATGTTATTGCTGGAGTACCGACAGAAAGACAGTGTGATTACATAGCTTGGTTTCCTTAAAAAAAATGACTAGAAACCCTGTCCCACCCCCATAGGTCTCTAATTATTCCCCTTCCTCTTCTCAGTTGCCTCCTGTTTAGCTGTGTATTTCTGGCATGGCAGTTTCCAGAAAATCACCCCATCCTTCAGGTGCAACTTGCCAAAAATGCATAAACAGGAACTGTCACCTTCCCCCTCCATGACATGATGCTTCTGTCTGTACAGCTCCAAATCATACACCCTTTTAGGTGCCACAGTGCACTGGCAAACTCCTATCTGATTTAAATCTGTTATGAGCTGATCCTTATTTCAGTTTGACTGCTTTCCAAATGTGTGTGTTAATAATTACTTTTTAACCCAGGAAGGCTAACAAGGTTTTAAGCACAACATCATTTACCAAAGCACAGAGATGAGTTTCCATTTTTTCTCCTGTAACCAGAAAACAGTGCAAAAGTGATGGAACTGACACCATCCTTCCATCCCAAAATTCATCATCTATATTTTGTTTCTCTTCTGTACCTATTGTGTAAAGCTGATTCCACAGGCAGATTGGGCCCCATTCAGTTCAGGGGAACCCTGCATAAGGCCACTGCACAGAATGAGCCTAAGTTTGTCATATCTTTTTACATCTGTCAGGAAGGCCAAGAAGTCTAACGGCTCAGACAGAAGGAGCCAAAGCCCAACACTCTTAGTCAGCAATCTGGCAGTTGGAAAAGCAATGATTCAGTTCAAGAACTGAACTAACACAATATTTTCTATAATTATGGACTGTATATTTTTGGAATAAGAATTTCATTGTTGCTCCAGTGGTTTTGCTGAACAGTTCTAATATAATTAGTAAGGTAGCTTATAGATACAATGAGTATATACTTTGCATTATAATATATAAACATTGGGTGCTTTTTTAATCTATTTGCTGTCAACTATAGTATATTACCATTATTTTTTGCTAAAAAAGAAAATAAAGTCTTGAATGTTTTAACCGCCTGCAGCAGAGAGTGCAATCAGGGTGAGATCTAAACAATTTAAATCACCAAATAAACAAAGTACTTAGTACACTGAAGTCTAATCTTGTCCATGTAGCCAGAAGTCCTCCTACAGCTGCTAGCAGCCCAGAAATGCTCTTGTCAAGAGAATGCAAGAAACTCCTGCTGTTTTATAAAGTCTAATTGGCAGTAAACACCTGATTCCCCAGATAGGCTGTAAAGAAGCAGCAGGTAAAAGGACTGCAGTGAGGGGAGGACGGCGTCACTCTCCAGAGCTGTTCCTACAGTGGGGGATGTGCTATGTAAAGTTCTACCTTAAAATCTACTGCAGCCTCATCACAGTCTCATGCATCTCTATTCATAAATAGCAAAATACTTTAAAAGTCAGCATTATTACTAAAGTTTGGATAGAACAGTTTGCCTTAAGTAGTAGTGAGGCAAAGTTTCT
Source organism: Hypotaenidia okinawae (assembly GCA_027925045.1). NCBI lineage: Eukaryota > Metazoa > Chordata > Aves > Gruiformes > Rallidae > Hypotaenidia > Hypotaenidia okinawae. Next base: position 90,458,024 of record BSDF01000003.1, read on the forward strand.
AGGAGAAAATACCTTTAATTATCCAATGGATATAATCAGAAAAGATGAACAAACTTTAAGGCACATAAGCCCTTTTAGGTTCAAAAAGAAACAGCAAAATTCAAGCTAAGCACAGCCTGGGAACAGTTGCCTTCAACTTTATTATTTTAGTGAGCTAGACAACCTGAGAGAAAAGTGTGTTTTAAATATGTGGAATAGAGAGGGTCTTTTTAAAACAAGCAGTGCATTTCTGGAAAAGAGTAGGAAATAGAAGGAAAGATGAAGGAGGGGAGATTTAGATTAGATACTGGGAAGAAATCCTTTACTATGAGCATGGTGAGGCCCTGGCACAGGCTGCCCAGAGAAGCTGTGGCTGCCCCCTCCCTGGCAGTGTTCAAGGCCAGGTTGGATGGGGTTTTGGGTAGTCCAGTGTAGTGGAGGGTGTCTCTGCCCATGGCAGGGGATTGGAACTAGATGAGCTTTAAGGTCCCTTCCAACCCAAACTGTTCTATAATGATGATTCTATGAAATAGAGTGATAGCTAATTATTACCTGTGAAGAAGGGAGATGTCAGATGAAACGCAAGAACAACCAGATGTCATAAAACCAATGTGTGTACTGAGTTAATGACTTTAAACGAAATGTAGTTTCATCAAAATGAAAGCATTTGTCAGGCGTGTCAGATTCTACTGCATTGTTTAAAAGGAGAAAAAACGGGTTTTTTTCTGTGGTGTAGAATTTCTTCATTTTTATAATGTTGTTTTGATTCATTTGTTTGAACTTCATGTTATACTAATTTCTTGAAAGAGCCAGTGCTGATGAAAAAAATGAGACATGTATTTTATTTAAGAAGCTAAATACTTCAACATAAGAAGCACAACTATCTCAAAAAGAAAGCTTAAAGAACAATTGTGATAATCCCCAAAAAAACATTTTTGGGAATACTTGTTTTGCAAATAATTTGGATTTTTACTGTTCAAATGTAATATCCTAAAAAAAAAACCCCAAAAAACAAAACCAAGAAAAACCAACATCAACCCACCACATCAGAGAGAACCCTGTTCTCATCCAGCTCTACCATCTCTATAATTGGGAAAGCTGAGGCACCGAATGATTTCACAAAGCTGGGGCACAGATTCAGTAAGTGACACTACCCAAGTCATCAAGTGAGTCACTGGAAATTAGGGGAAAATAGTAAAGGGTCACATCCAATTCCTGTGGTCTAACTGTTCATCTGCCTCCCACATTTTAGGGGGCTCTTACAATCAAGCTGAATAATCTAAGTAGTTACTTCCCTTAGTCTTCCTTTAGTCGCTCTACTCTGAGTCACAATAAACACTGAGTGCTTATAGTCCAGTGTAGTAGAGAGGGAAAGAGGTGAGCTTAAACAGGGGATTTAAATCACTTGTTTCAATATGGGTCTGGAAACCTTTTCTTTTTCAAACTGTTACTTTTGTTACCAAAAGGATGCAACATAATATTCTTATTTATATCTTAAATATCTCTTTTGATACATATATATATAAAACCCACCACTATATGCACATATATATGTGATGAGTTGACCATGGCTGGAAGCCAGGTGCCCACCAAAGCCTCTCTATCACTCCCCTTCTCAGCTGGACAGGGGAGAGAAAATGTAATGAAAGGCTTATGGGTCAAGATAAGGACAGGGAGAGATCGTTCAGCAATTACCATGGAATGGGCAAAACAGACTCAACTTAGAAAAAAATTTATCTAATTTATCACCAAGCAAAAGAGAGTAGGGCAATGAGAAAGAAAAGCAGATCTTAAAACACCTTACCCCACTCTTCCTTTCTTCCCAGGCTCAATTTCACTCCTGAATTCTTTACCTCCTCCCCACAAGCAGCACAGGGAGAATGGGAATAGGGGACTGTGATCAGTTCATCATGTTACCTCTGCTGCTCTTTCCTCCTCAGGGGGAGGACTCCTCATACTCTTCCCCTGCTCCAGTGTGGGGTCCCTCTCATGGGAGACAGTTCTCCATGAACTTCCCTATTAACTCTATCCCAGCCAACACTAGGTCAAGAACCACAAAACTGTAAGGAGGGAGACAATTCAGAATGGTGGCACCTAAAGAAGTGTGTTCTAGTCAAAACCTTTGCCCTGAGGAATCTTGTTTCAACATTCTAACAATACAATAGAACCATTTATATAAAGTTCCCTGCTTCCTAAATGAAAAACTTATGAAGAAATTTGAAGTAAATAATTCACTGATGCCTGGAGATTATGTTAAAATTATTTCTCAGTGGTGTCAAATAGTCTCTTTCTTGCCAACAAATTATATCCTCAGATTGGGGTTTGGACAAGGAGATCTCCAGAGGTCCCTTCCAACGCCTATCATTCTGTGATTCTGTGATTATTTTGCAACTCACCTTTAAAAGCTGAAATGCTGAAAGAAAAAAATAAAATCTACCTAGGTTTTTCCTCATTCTGAGAGTGTATGAGATGATTTACTGTACTCCTAAAGGAGAAGTCTGTGGTGTCAGGTCAATACCTGAGATACAGCCTGGAAAGGGGTATCTGTGTAAGTGTAGTTTTGTATTAAAAATAGAATAAGAATCATATCTGCTGAAACACTTTTTGTGGTCAAGGCAAAATGAGAGAGAAAATTTTTGGAAGTATAAAACTGTCTTCAGTTACAGTCAATATTTTTGCCCTCTGGGCTGAAGACAAAATCAAAGTTCCAGAATAGAATATTATCAAGTTGAAGAAAATGGAGTAGAATTAATGAATTTGCAATGAAGGTGAAAGCATTTGGACTCAGCAGAGTAGTAGAGAAACAGAAGATGGAGCTCAGATGTTGATATTAGTAGAGTGAGTAGCAAGTTTCAGGGTCAAAACACAACAGCGTAAGCTCTGCTGCAGTCTTGAAAGCAAAGGAATTGGATCAAACACTACTGATGGTGTGACTGAACAACTATCAATTACAGCTGTTTTTCTTCCTCCTTTCTACTTGCTGGAAGAAAGATAGCCAGTGGGGTGCTGTAATACAAAAAATAAGAATACAAAATGTAAACAGATGAGAAAAGTGTACCGTGTTACTGCTACAAAAGAATTACATGCTTAGTTAGAGCTTGGGATCAAATTGAATTAACAAACTACTTAACAAGTAGCAGTGAATATGAATTGAAATGTCAAACCCAGAGAGGAAAATTATGGGATGGGTTCAATACTACCAGCCTGCCAACCAAGAGCTGAGACAGGCTGAGTTAAGCTGTAAAAAGTTGGTAAGGAGGTAAAGAATTCAGGCACTTCAATTACTCCCATGTAGAAGAGGAAACTTCACTCAGGGTCATAAACCGTAGATGAAACCATCAGTGATTCTTTCGTGGATCAGCAGCTAGCAGCCCCACAGGAGGAAACACACCCCTTGACAAGATAATGACAAAGATCTATTTCAAAATTTCTTCTGGAAGCACAACTTTGTAACAATAATCGTTACTCTGATCCAGCACCCATGACACCAAAAAAGCCAAAAACCAAAAATTTCACTGCACTTGTGCCATCAATTGGGCAACAAAGAAGTTATAGATGGCCAAAGGACACCAGAGTGGAAGCACAACAACATTGCATTGCATTGTGTATTGCATTGTATATTAGGAGAGGCTTGGAAACTGGCAAAAGGAAGATGGAGTGGCTAAACCAGGTTGTTAGAATTAAGAAAGCCTCATTTAAAAATCCAAAGTTGTATTCAAACAATATTGAAATGATCATAAATATGGGTAGATTAAATATGAGAAGATAATCAACCAGACCAAAAAAGAATTGGAGGAGTAGCTTCCTAAAAGAACTACATGTAGTACTAAATTCTCCTCTTGGACATCAGGAACAAGATATCTAGCAAATATTTTGTAGCACTTCCTTAACCAGTGTAGAAAAGGAGTAGTCAGAGAGGACAAGACCATGGCAGAGAAGGTAAATAGAATCATAGAATCACAGAATGTGTTAGGTTGGAAGGGACCTTTAGAGGTCATCTAGTCCTGCAGTAAGCAGGGACATCTTCACAAGATCAGGTTGTTCAGAGCCCCATCAAGCCTGACCTTGAATATCTCCAGGGATGGGGCCTCCACTACCTCTCTGGGAAACTTGTTCCAGTGATCTACCACCCTCATACTGAAGAACCTTTTCCTAATATCCAACCTAAATCTCCCTTTTCTAGTTTGAAACCATTACCCCTCGTCCTGTTGCTCTATGCCCTCATGAACAGTTCTTCCCCAGCTTTCTTATAGGCACCTTTCAGGTACTGGAAAGCTGCTATAAGGTTCCCCTGGAGCTTTCTCTTCTCCAGGCTGAACAACCCCAGCTCTCTCAGCCTGTCTTCATAGGAGAGGGGCTCCAGCCCTTTATATCATTTTTGTGGCCCTCCTCTGGACTCACTCCAACAGGTCCATGTCCTTCTTGTGTTGAGGGCTCCAAAGCGGGACACAGTACTCCAGGTGAGGTCTCACCAGAGCAGAATAGAAGGGCAGAATCACTTCTCTTGGTCTGCTGGCCACACTTCTTTTGATGTAGCCCAGGATGCGGTTGGCCTTCTGGGCTGTAGATGCACATTGGCGGCACATGTCCAGCTTACTACATAGATTATTTGCATCCAGGTTCAATACAGAAAAGGTGGGGGATTACAACACAAGCATCAGTTTTTTAAAAGGGAACTCAGTGAACCAAGTGTCTGATAACTGAAGCAACTTCAGGAGGGATTATGACTCAGGGGAATAGAATGTGGTATTCACTTAAAAACTTAAAAGAGGTCAATTACTAGTAGCACTTTGTATTCACACCTGATGATGATTATGATCTTGAAAAGGGAAAACGTGTTCTGAAGTGGTCAACAAATATGTGGCTCATAGTTGCCTGGGATTTAAGTTTGAATAGACTTTTGGAAGTCATACAGTCCACACTCTTGCTTGAAGTAATGCCAGTTTACACCTTAGATAACATAGCTCAGAGTCATGAATGCTCAAGTTTTGAATATCCTGAAGAATAGAGATCCCACAAGCTCTTTGGGTGTCGGTGTCTCAGTGCAGTGTGAAGAAAGTCTTTGTTACTTATAATCTTGCAGCAACTCATGTCTGGGACCATTTCTCTTTTCAGTGTGAACCTATAAGAGTCTTCCTCTGCATTCTCTACAACCTCAAGAAACAAAACAAAGCAACTACATTTTCCTTTACCCTTCTCTTCAAATAGAACAAACACAGCTATAAGTAAAGCACAATAGGAGCTAGGTCACATTTCCCATGAAAGGAAGAAGTGTTTGGTGCAATGCTGTGCTGGGACCCACATGGTTTGGAATAGTCACAAATGACCTAGAAAAGATGTGCAATTAAATTTCAAAGTTTTCTGATGATAGAGTTATCAACATAATAAGGACAAGGGTTGAGCATAGAATTGCTGAAACATCTTATGAAGGTCCATTACAGAGCAATAAAAAGTTTTGTGAAATGCTGTGGTAAAAAACAATCTTAGTTTGATATATCAAGTAGTGGACTGTGACCTGACCAATTCCACTCAGAAGTGAGAGAGACTTTGAGGTTAAGATAAATAGTTCCGAGATAGCACCATCTCAGTGCTTAACAGCAGTCAAAAAAATAAATCAAATGCTAGGAACTATCAGGAAAGGAATAAAAAGCAAGACAAAAACCACAGTGACATCTCTGGATAAATGCATGTTTCCTATATTTTAAATACTATCTGCAGTTCTGGTCTCCTCATTTAGGAAAAGAAATATTAGATCTTAAAAGAGATACAGGGAACACCACATTTTATGGTCAAATAGTACAGAATGGCTTCTGTACGATCAATAATTTGGTGGGTTGGGATTCTGGAAGAAAATTAAAAGGATGATTTGTAGGGATGTGATAGACATCTACAAAATTTTAAGTCATATGACTGAAGTGGATAGAGATCAACTATTTACTGTCCCTTCTAGGGACATTAGGAGTCATCAAATAAAGTTTGTGATGATGGTTCTTCACACATCAGGTACAAGACCTCTGGAAATCACAGATTCATAGAACGGTAGGATTTGGAAGGGACCTTTGGAGATCATCTAGTCCAATCCCCTGCTAAAGCAGGATCACCTACAGCAGGTTGCACAGGATTGCATAGAGGTGGGTTTTGAGTATCTCCAGAGAAGGAAACTCCACAACTTCTCTTGGAAGCCTATGCCCCTTCTCTGTCACCTTCAAAATAAAGAGGTTTTTCCTCATGTTGAGATGAAACCTCCTGTGTTCCAGTTTGTGCCTGTTGTCCCTTGTCCTGTCACTGGGCATCATTGAAAAGACTCTGGCCCCATCTTCTTGACATCCACCCTTTAGATGTTTCTAAGTGCTGGTAAGATCCCCTCTCAGTCTTCTCTTCTCCAGGATAAACAGACATATCTCTCTCAGGCTTTCCTCATACACGAGGTGCTTCAGTCCCCTAATCATCTTTGTCGCTCTTCATTGGACTCTCTCCAGGCTTTATTGAGTTGGGGAGCCCCAGCTTCTACACAGTACTCCAGCTGTGGCCTCAGAAGGGCAGAAAAGAGGGAGAGGATAACCCCCCTGGACCTGCTGGCTATGCTTTTCTTAATACAGCCAAGGATACCATTGGCCTTCTTGGCCACAAGGACAGATTGGTGGCTCATGGAGAGCTTGTTGTCCACCAGAACTACCAGGTCCTTCTCTGAAGTGCTGCTTCCTGACAGGTCAACCCCTAACCTGTACTGATTCCTGGGGTTATTCCTCCCCAGGTGCAAGACTCTACTCTTGCCTTTGTTGAATTTCACTAGGTTCCTCTCTGGCCAACTCTCTAGTCCATCAAGATCTTGCTCAATGGCAGCACAGCCTTCTAGTGTGTCAGCCATGCCTCCCAGTTTTGTTTCATCAGCAAACTTGCTGAGGGTACACTCAGTGCCTTCATCGAGGTCATTGGTAAATATGTTGAATAAGACTGTACCAAGCACTTACCCTTACAACAGACACTGTGAATGGAAGTTTAGATAAGTTCAGAGGGATACATATTTGGAAGAATGATTCATGAAGAATTCCTGAATAGACAAACTGTAAAAGGCTTGGGAAATCTTCTAAGCTTAAAACAGTGAGAAGCTGGAAGAGCATTAGGGGGAACAGCCATATATACTTACACAGTTCTTATTGTTCCCTAAATGTCAGCATCTGATCACTGTTAGAGACAGAATATTGGCTAGCAGGACCTTTGTTTTGAATCAGTATGACAGTTCTTATGTTCTTGCTACTTGGCTTTTTTTTTTTTTTTTTAAATAATCATCCTCAAAATTAGCCCCACATTTCAGTTGCTGTGCAGTTGTCCAGCCTGTCTTGCTCCATTCCAGTATTAGCTGAGATGCAGCCTAGAGTAGCCCATTTTATTGCTATCCAAAATGGAGAAATAGATATTTTATCACAACAAAACAACTTTTACTTCAACAAAAGAGTAAAGCAAAACTAAGTGATGTGTTTTGTAAGCACAGCCTGCTCTTGTATACACTAGGAACAGTGATGTTCAGTATCTCATCAAATGCAATGCTTAATAGGTCTTCTGCATTGACAGAACAGAAACAAACCCTTTGTCAGCTTGGAGACAGATGAGATTTCCTTATTTAAAAAAAAAAACCTCAAACCAGTCCCATAAATGATGTTTGTTAAATTTTTTATAGTGACCTGACCCAAGCCAGATGCTCTGAAGAAAGCCCAAGAGAAATCTACCAGCTGCTGCTGGTAGAAACTAACAAAATGAATGTCAGACTAAATAGCTCCTTATAGTTTGCAATGGGAGAGAGTTAAAAGGCATATATAGATCTTTATCCTTTAACTGGTGGTACTATAGCACATAGGTTGGCTGCTGAGACACTTCTATTAGAGAAAAGCTTTGGTCAGCAAGGAGACAACGAAGGCACATTTCAGTTCTTTGGAAAGGATCGTTGCCAGCCTTCTCACCTTGTGTTAAGGAATCTATATTTTTTCCACTTTGATTTAAAAACCCACATTGTTTTCAATCTAGTGGCTGTACCACAAAGGAAAAATCAAGAAACCATAAGTCAAAGCTATTAGACTTCAAAATAAAATAACTTCTTTCTGAGGGCCAGAGATAGTTGTCAACGCAAAGGTAAATTCATTTGTGTTGCAGGAGTTGACAGGATCAGCTGTCCTCAGAGGATTCTTCCGAGTCTCAGAGGCATTGCAAAACAAAAAAGTGTTGATGATAATGGAGAGGGCCAAAAAAAATCATAGAAATTATACTAAATCTGTCTCAGTATTAATAACTACGCACCATGATAGTTTAATTGATGTAGCTGTTCTGGAGCAAACCTGTAGAAGGGACATAATGTGTGGGCATGGTACACTGCAGCTTACAGCTTAGGTTATAGTTCACATGCAATATTTGCCTTTCAGGGAAGGGCAGGCATTGCATCTGCTCTAACTCTATTAGTTTAACCATGAGTTTCTGCCTTTCTTTGAAACAGGTTTTTCATTCTATAGCACTGCATCTCAGCAAGGGGAGTTCTCTCCATAGGTGTTTCTGAAGAGACAGCAGCTCCAGTAGAGGTGCTGCTGCTGAAAGGAGCTTCCCCAGAGATGCAGCATGTCTCCAGGCCTAGTAGTCATTTAGCTCACATGGTTCTTGCACAACTTTGTGTCCTCAGAGCACCTTGCTAAGTCTTCTGAACTCCTGCAGGGTGATTATAGCCAAACCCTGGAAGCACAGGTTTCATCTGAAGTTCCGTGAGAGCTCTTATCCCAGGAATTGCAATTGACAATTTGCAGATCAATAACTTGGTGGATTTCTGGCACCACCCATAGTTTCCTCAGAGCCATGATGATGGACTTACAGGGATAGAGCCCCTTCAAGCCACCCTAAGAAGAAGCCACTGGCAGGCAGTCATGGCACCAAGCTGCTTTCTGGGCACTCTGTCTCCAGCTGATGCCATGGCTTGCAGCTGACAGGCCAAGCTGTTCTTGGCCTAGATAGGTCTGCTTTGTTGGGGATAGTGACACAAACCTTGGAGAGGTCAGCATTAATGGCAGTCCCTGCTGGGCAACAGCTGCACTTATAAGACAAAGAAAGGATAAATACTATTGTCCAATACTAAGGTATAGTAAAGATCTCTGTCTAAACTTCCTAGTGTTTTTGTTCAGAAACATGCTTCATTCTGACTCTTCTCTTTCTTGGAGTCTTTGAAATGAAATACACCGGCATGCGTCCCATCAGGCTCACAGATCCTATGATTTTGTTTAGACCTTTACTTCTTTCTCATGTCCATCTTTTCAGACCTCAGAAACTTACTTTGCCTGCAGCTTAAGACTGACTTTCAACACTGAGCATTGCCATTGAACCAAGGCTAGTGCCATGCCTCCCATGAACCATTAAGAAGTTAATTCCTTCCCTGAAGAGTCTGCCATTTACACAGGAATTTGGCAGCACGAGAGGTAACAGTCTGCTGCCAAAATTGCAAAGGAGATTGTAAGAAGACACTTAAAAGGAGTTAATGAGGTTGCTTTGTGGTTATTTCCAGAGTTTTCCCTTGATTTGAAGGGCAAGAGAGACACCATAGGTGATGTTGTTTTGGTTTGGTTTTGTGGGGTTTTTTGTTTTGTTTTGGGGTTTTTTTGTGGGTTTGTTTTTGGGTTTTACTTAATAGACAGAAAGTAGAAACTAGCAAATTGAGAAAAAATGAAAGGCTGAGTCCTAACACCACTATTAGGAAGACGTAACCTGGTATCTTTTGATGGAAGACCAAGTGAAACAAAGCATCATTATTACATCCCAAAATATTAGAAAGATCAAGTTGCATTATTTTGTTTCCCAGTAAATCTTCCTGTTTCTGAAAATTTGATGTAAGACATATAAGCTATCAAGACAGCATACCTTTGGCTACAAGGTACTGTTGTAGCCAGCAGCTAAGAAGCCTCAGAGCTTTCTTTTAAACCTTATTCTATCAGAGAGCATTCACAGGGTCTATGAGCAGTGAACTGAATGACCTAGTGCAAAGATGTCCTCCCTTCCAACTATGCTTATTGGTAATAAGAAATAAGTAGGGCTTGTATGACTACATGTGAATTTGTTCCTTGGTTGTTCTTAAACATAGTTGTCTTCCAAACTGTGATTAAGGAGATTGGAGGTACCAAAGATGAGGTACTTCATCAGTCTGAATATTTTAAACTAGTTGAATAATGAGCCTCCATGTTTTCAAAACACAGCTCCTATCTTATCAAATGTTCAATACACAGAAGTGCTGCTCTTTTGGTTTTGCACTTACACTCACCTGGAGACTGAGTAGAATAAGAGTGGAAGACAGAGAAAATCACTGGATTGAGATACAAGCAAAAGATCAGAATTGCACTCATGCAGTCTGTCAGTCATCCTGAGATCTCAGAGAGGTGCAAGTCAAATATGTTACTCATTGAAGAGAAGCAGAGGTTCTTTTGCCAAGCTCTTGTCTTCCAATGACATATAGGAGTATCAGACTTCCAGGAGAATAAGAAAAGGAGAAAAGAGGGTAACTCATTAGAAGGGGACAAAGTGTCTAATATGACTGATCAGAAGGATAAGAAAGAGGTAGGGATAGAACAAAATACCAAAAGAGAAATTAGTATGTCAACATTTCTCATAGGTTTTCAGTCTTGCCTATTTTAAATGGATTTTACAACTATTAAGTGTGATAAATATCATTCCCTTTAGTATCTTAAGTATAGAGAATCACAGAAAAAGAGGTGAGAAGAGGCTACAGGAGGTCACCTGGTCCATACCTCCGAAAAGTAGCATCAATTATTCATTTATGATCAATCATCCTTTCTGGTAGACATCTGCCTACCCTGTTCTTCAGGACAACTAACCTGTTCCAGAGACTAGCTATCTTTTGTCTTAGAAAGCTACTCCTAATGTCAGAACTAAGAGTGCTGCAATTCTAGCCTGTTGTTTTTTGTTTTGTACACAGGGGACATTCTCACCCTCTTTGCAACAGCCTTTAATGCATCTGCAGATTGCTATCACATCTCTCCTCAGTATTCTCTTCTGTAGTGTTCCTATCCTGGCAATTTCAGGCTTCCAAGCAGCAACCAAACTTTTAGAATGAAAATAGCTTTCTTGACTCCTTTCTTCTTCCTAAAAGTGTGTACATTTTGTTCTTAATTCTATCACGAGGGAAATGGCTATGCAATTCTATAGAATGACCTGAAAGTAAGGAACACAAAAGTCATGGGCAAATGAAGCAGACCAAAACAACTGTACCTGTCCATTTTTTTCCATGTAGAACATAACTTCAGTATCACAGAATCACATAAGGGTAGGGATTGGAAGCTATCTCTAGAGATTTTCTAGTCCAAACCCCCTCCTGTTAAATCAGGATCACCTACAGCAGGTTGCACAGGATTATATCCAGGCAGATTTTTAATATCTCCAGAGAAGGAAACTTTACAACCTCTTTGGGAACCCTGTGAACCTCTGTCACCCTCAAAATGAAGAGGTTTTTCCTCATGTTGAGATGGAGCTTCCTGTGTTCCAGTTTGTGCCCACTGCCCCTTGTCCTGTCACTGGGCACAACTGAAAAGGATCTGGCCCCATCCTCTTGACATCCACTCTTTAGATATTTATAAGCACTGATAAGATCCCCTCTCAGTCTCCTCCAGGCTAAACAGACACAGCTCTCTCAGACCTTTCCCGTAGAAGAGATGCTTCAGTCCCCATATCATCTTTCTTGCACTCCAATGGACTCTGTCTAGTAGTTCCTTGTCTGCCTTGAACTGGAGGGCCCAGAACTTGACACAGCACTCCAGAGAAGACCTCATCAGGGCAGAGTAGTGGGGCAAGATAATGTCTCTGGACCTGCTGGCTATACTCTTCTTAGTACACTGTGGGCCACCATTGGCCTTCTTGGCCATGAGGGCACATTGCTGGCTCATGTGTCCTGTGTTCTTAGAATATAGTTTCTGTATCCTAATATCACAGTGGTGTTTAAGTATACTTTGATTTTGAGAAGTGGGTTCAGATTGTGATTTTTGGTCCTTTGTATTACAGTCAGATCTCTATGGGTGGAACTAAGATGAATCTCATAGGACCTTGTGGAGATGTAACGATCTATCTGTATGGTCCATTTTAGAGACTTTAGGTGTGATGACTTGCAACTTAAGTAGCTCCACTGAATTAAGTATCATTTAAGTATAAATTTACAGGAATTATAACAAATTGTTATAACTTTCTCTTATAACTGCTACCTACTAAAATAATGCATAAATCTTTTCTTACACGTAAACCAAGGAATTCTTAAAAAACCAAGTGGTAGAACCATGCCTTAGAGTAAGCAAAAACTAGATAGGTATGAATTTCACTCAAAACTTGGAAAGGTCAGTGTTCTGATCAGATATTTATTTCTCATTATGATTACAAACGCAGCTTATTAGACCTGGAGCATGTCTTGCTGCCGAAGGTTACTGCTGTGCTGTAGCACTATAAATGCAAGGGTCAGCAATTGCTAGGCCATTCAATCTCTCTCCTCCATTTATACCCTTGAAAGGGAAAAAAGAAAAAAGGTAGAAAGAGATTCTGTTTCTATTCTTGTTAAAGTTAACGCAACAGGATCCCACAGGCTGTAGGTGTTGCTAGGAAAGTACTGCACAAGCTGGTCTGCCTCTTTCACTGTACTAGCTCTCTGCCTTCTACCAGCTGAGAATGCCATGGAAACAGAGGTTGGGAAGTAAAAGCTGGTCAGGTTGGGGATCAGAGGTTTTAATTTTTAATTTTAGTACCTGTATCAAAGGAGACTTTCTTTGGAACGGATGTGTGAAACATCCTGCCCTGTTTCTAGTGATCTCTATGGCAGTGATAGCATTCCCACCAGACAGAGACAAAACAGCATGACAAGGTCTGCAATGGAGCTGTTTGACTTGGTATCTCCTGAGCAGTAATTTGAAAACTTAATGTAATTAGAAAGGTGAGGCATGCAAGCGCAAAAATATCTTTACATGTAAACAAATAAACTCAGTTTACCTTACTCAAAGCGGTGGGCCCAGTGGAAGTTAATGTATAGTGTGAATTAGCAGGGGTGAACAAAAACAATGAAAAAAAGGAAAAAATATCTCTTTTTAATAACGTTGATTATATTTTAATTACTGATTTTTCTGATAGCTTACAAAGTAGCATTTGTCTTTCTAGTTTGTCATGTTGTTATCAGTTCTTGTCTATGTCAATAAAAGCCTGATCTTAACTGTTGCAAATAAAGGAACTTATCGCAGCAGTATCTCAGTCCATTTCAAAGGCCTGTAGTCTGTAGGTCTGCAGCTCACAGTGGAGTTTTCCTGATCAAGCATTTCTCCTTATCAGGTACCACCAATGTGCACAGTTTTAACCTTCAGTGAATGTGGGGCTTGCAGGGAAGAACAATCAAACTAAACAGAAATGCTTTTGAAATTTCTGGCCTGGGCCCCAAAGAGCTTAGTCAGTGACTTCAATGGAATTAACCTCCCATTGGCCTATGAATCCAGATCTTCAAATGTGTGCACAGTTGCTGTAGAATTCTACAGCTCAGATGACATCTGCTAACCTGTTATCTGCTAGGAATTGAGTTTGACATTATATGTCAAATGGCTCTGTAGTCTGCTACTATGCAGCCCTCTAAACACTGAGCAGACATGAATAAAGGGCTTACAGGACCCCAAACAGAAGAATATCCTGTGACATTAGATTAATTTTTTGTAAATCTGAATTCTGCCCCAACGGTTGTATTTTCAACCTTTCCATTGCTTTTGAAAGACAGAAGATGGAAGTTCACATTACTGGTCTCAGCACAAGCTTATCATTGGCACCTCAGTTCGGTATTGCAAGAGAAGTAACCAGAAGAGAACACCTGTTTATTTAGCCTGACATGATTTTCCTCATTCTGACCCATTAAACTGGAAGATCCAAAGATTATTAACTCTTGGGGTTACTTAAGTGTGAAGTGTATCTGACCAGCATCATAAGCTTTGTCTGTACCAGTAAGTTAGGGTACCATAGAATGTACATAGACATTGCAGGTCAGTCATCTTTACTTTTTAGTTTGCAGCAAGGTTTTCTCCTAAACCAGCTATTGGCTCTGTCAATCAGTTCCCTTTCTTGGTTCAACACAGCACAATCCAGACAGTTCCTAATAAGAACTTAAATAATCCAATAAAGTTTTGGAATCTAAGTGTGTTTTACAAGTATGGACTGAGCCAAGCTCTGGTTGGCCAATACAGATCCTCTCCCTGTTTAGCCTAGCAGTACAGAGTAAGAATAGCTAAAGAGATCCTTCTGACATCTTGTCTTCCCAATACACAGCTACTAACTGCAGAAGCCAGTGTGATCTGACAAGGCCTAAGAGGATTTTTCCAGTCTTGAAATGGCACCATTTCTCTCTCTGCTTTAGGATATGTCCTGGACTGGGAAGACCCTCTGTTTTCCAGTTTTGTACTTTTCACTGTGAACACAAGGAGGCAGAATTAAGGCTCAGATTCCTTCCCTACTTGGTCTTAATTTAGCCTTCAGCACCTAGAGATACAGCTATTGTCCCTGCTCTTTAATTTGGACAGCACACTGAATGTTCACCAACATTCACCTGAAAAAGGAGTGCAACCTGCTTCTGTGCAGTAGGTTGCTTTGGCATTTCAGGTGGGAAAAAAATTGATGGGTGGATAGGATGTGACAGAAGAGTACCAGTACCTTTTTTCCCAGCGTGAATGCTGAGTCATTTTGAGACTATGCTGCATAATGAAGAATTAAACCTCAACCGGTTAAAGGTTGGATTAAGATATTTTAGTGTTTTGATATCAAATCCAGAAAGAAAATGGGTTTCCTAAACTGCCATGTAGAAAGCTCAGGCATAAGTGATTGCCTTGTGAATTGCGTAGAAGTCTTGATTCCCAGGTCTCTGCTTTAGGTAGTACACTATACACCATGGCAAGGAGCAACAAGAATGGGGCCGCTTTGTGAGAGAATGTGAGAAGCTGACCACAATGCAAGTAGGTAGGGGCAGTGACTACACTGACAAGGACTGTTCCACAGTATCCAAGCAAGACAATCAGAGCAGGGTTGATAACAGTAAGAGGCTCATCCAACAGTTCAGTGATTAGGCATATGCAAAGTGACATGTTAGATTTGAGGTCAATCAGGAAGTCCAGTCACCAAGTCAGAATCATCAAGGAACAGAGCTGGACACAGACCTACCTACAGTGTAGCTCAGGCAACAACTATGGCCTTGACCTGAGCTTAAATGGAGCTAGTGGGCCAGAGGTAGAGGATGTATAGGTGAAGTTCCCAAATGTTCTCAAGGGCAATCAAAGCTAACTGGTGCACTCAGGGCATACACACTGTACACTATATTTTCTGTTTCTAATGATGATTAAGAGGAATCCTAAGCATTGCTATTCTTACTTTTCTTGAAGTGACACGGTTTTTCATTAAATGTATGGACTACTTTGTTTTTATGATGTTTCAATAGCTCCCTCAATATGTTTTTGCAATTATTTGCAATTTTAATTAATGTGATGCCATAGTTATTACTTCCTTCTTACAAGAGAAGTAGCGAAAATCCAAATCTTTTTACAAGGTCACCTCCCAGACTAAAAGCACATGGATTTCCTTAAAGGTAACATGCATTGGGAGAAACAATAGAGGAAACCTATGAATGGTGGTGGCTCCTGAAAGAAGCCTTACCTCAGCACAAAACTGTCTGACCTTGGAGTCGGGCAAGTCTGTGACAGTGTCTGCACATTGCAATGAGGTTTTTAGAAAGGCAAGAAATGTAGGTTATCTTGCTTGTGATTGTGACTGGTGCTGGATTTGAATAACTGAACATCAGCAGCTGTTGGGACTTAGAAAAAGAAAGCTAATTTGATAGGACCTGTCAAAGAGTGAAAGTCAGGAAGAACGTAGCATTTTATCTCTTCATGTGAGACCATTTTATGCAGACTGTTCTTTCCATCTTCTGATGTGACAGCTGAAGGGATGAGGTTGTGTGGTGGGTTCACCTTGGCTGGGTAGTAAGTGCCCAGCAAGCTGATCTACAGCTCCCTCCTCAGCAGGATGGATTGTGGAAGGGGGAGGGGAAGGGGGCAGAGAGAAAAATAAGATTAGAAAACCTCATGGGTCAAGGTAAAGGCAGTTCAGTAAAGGAAAAGCAAAGGTCATGTGCAGAAGCAAAAGGAAAATAAAAGATTTATTTTCTACTTCCCATCAGCAGCAATGTCCAGGCACTTCCCAGGAAGCATGGCTTCAGTACACATAGTGGTGGCTCTGTAAGACAAATGCCATAAATAACAAATGCCTCCCCACCCTACCTCACCCTTCTCCTTTGGTCAGTGTGGGTGAGCTGTCCTGGCTGTGTCCCCTCCCAAGATCTTGTCCACTTCCAGCCTACTGCTGGTGGTGGTGGGGAATGTTGGAGAGACAGCCTTGATGCTGTGCCAGCACTGCTCAGCAGCAGCCAAAACCCTGGTGTGTTATCAACACCTCTCTAGCTACAAAAAGCTAGCCTTTTGTTCCATTTTCAACTCTTTTATATGACTTCCCACTTCTCCTCAGAGCTTAGTCTGTAAAGCACATTTGTGTACAGAATATTTTATTTTTTAAAGCAGAGGTTGGATAGAGAGTGCAGATATGATAGCACATTCACATTAATGTGTTTACTTTGAAAACTGCACTCAGTCCAGGAAATCTCATTGATTTCTGCATTTGGCTTCAGAACCAAATCTTTAGCTGAACTATGGCTTCCAGCAGAATCTTGTCTGCTTCTGACAGTTAAAGTTCAGACCTGGCTGGACAGATCTTAAAATCAGAAATTTATATAGAGGTAATGGAAATTACTGGGGGGCATTGGCAGGGGATATGCTTCTTTATAAGTGAAAATAACTGACATTGCTTGCAGCGAAGACAACTGCAATAGCAAGTATGAGATTAAGAAGTACTAGTTCTAGCCTATAAAGGCTTTCTTGCCAAAATTATCAAAAGTGGCTGTTGATGTAGGTATTTCACCACTGTTGTGGTTTAACCTGGCCAGCAGCTAAAACAACCACCCATCCATCAGCTCACCACTTCCCCATAGTAGCAAGGGGGAGAGAATCAGAAAAAAAGATAAAACTTGTGGGTTGAGATAAAGACAGTTTAATAGGACATACAATGAAGATTACTATAATTATTGTAATAATTATTAATAATAATTTAATGATGTTATCATTATTGCTCTTGTTTTTATTTACAGAACAGGTGAGGCACACCACAATTGATCCCTGCTTTCTGACCAGTGATGCCCATTTAGTTACAGTAAAGTTGCAGTCCCACACCCCGGCCAACTCCCGCCCCAAGTTTATATACTGAGCATAGTATCATATGGTACAGAATATCCCTTTGGCCAGTTTGGGTCAGCTGTCCCAGCTGTGTCCCCTCCCAGCTTCTTGTGCACTCCCAGTCTTCTGACTGGCAGTTGAGAAGTCCTTGACCTCTTAGCAATAACTAGAACACCAGTGCGTTAACGTTGTTCTCATCCTAAGTCCAAAACACAGCATTAAACCAACTACTAGGAAGGAAATTAACTCTATCCCAGCCCAAACTCTAACAACCATAAAGTATTCAAACTGAGATGCCTCAAACATGTTTAAATTTTGCACTGACTGAAAACTTGTTATCTGGAAATCAGATTCCACAAGTTATTTTGAGTTAAGCACACAAAGTAAATGACTTCCTGAAATTTTCAGCCAAGTTTCAAATGTGTAGTTCATCAGAAGCAATGAAGTTCGTTGTTGCAATGGATTATTTAGGTATCTGATGGAACTTAGAGCTGTATGAATGAGTGAGTTTCTAAATATAAGATATTAAATTAGTTCTGGTCAGGAAAATATTCCTTACCATATTATCGCACCTTTATGGGTACAGCAGATAAGCTCTACACCTTTCTATGAATTTTCTGAGACAAAATATCAGAGCCTCCACATTGTCTGCTTTATTAGTCACTCTTTTTTAGCTTTTCTTCCAGTAAAGTATGATTGTTGTCCTAATGAGTTTCAGATAGTCAAATGAATAGCAAGATAATAATCCATTTTTAAAGTTTTGTTTTATTTAGGTAAACCACTCCTCCTCATATTTTCTCCTGACAGCTAAAAAGCATTCTTTTAGCCCACTAAGAATGCAATTAAATATGGATGAAATAATAAGATGCAGATATCGATTAACAAGAGCTAGGTAATTTTAGAGTTTAGTCTTTGGTTATAGTATTACCAGAAACCAAATCATTCTTTGGTATAGCAGCACATATGGCACATAATATCACCCACTGTTCTGAGGCGCCCTGTTAGACAACCATATGTGCTGATAAAAGTTGCTGGTTTGTCAGGGGTTTATCCAAGATTGACTGGCTGCTTTTTCTCAAAATGTCCTTGATTTACTGGTTTACATCTAAATTAGAACTTTTAAACTGTAAATATTCATGCTCAGTTTTAAAATGCTCCAGCATGTATAATTTTGGCCTGAAATACCAAGCTTCATTTCTACCAGACAAAACCAAGCAACTCCTTGACACTCAGGAGCTATGAAGAAAGGTTTATATTCTTAATATCCCAGTCTAAGCATTATTACCTTTCTTGCCCAAATCTTTTTCCCACTTTAGTCCCTACCAGTACACACCTCTAGTTGTGACATTCTTCATGGTTGTAGCACTACAGTCCTCATTTCACCTCTTATCTTTTAGCATCCAGTTTACATACGCAGCCTGCAAGCTCTCTGTGGTTTGAAGAGTGGAAACATCCCATAGGAAACGTATGTAAATAGCAGCAGTTATGGGACAACAAATAATGAATCTTTTGTGAGTCAGCTTTGGCTGCACTGAATAACACAGCGTAGAAGATAGATCATCATAATAAAAAGGATATTGTAGGATATTTGCTTAAAGAAAAAGTTAAAACATTGGAATATATTCTGAAAATAAGACTGAAAGAATATTTTACGATGGCATTTCAGAGAGCAGCGCAGAATAAAACCCTGGAATATTTGCAAGGAAATCTTTGATATACTGCCTTTAATGGCAATTTAAAGGCAGGAAGATACAAATTTCAGTTAAGACAAAAGTAGGACGGTTTACTTCTTTGACATAAAAATTCCTTTGCTAAAGGAACGGATGTGATTTTATGTAGGCTTTAGTAAAGAGTATGACCTAGCACCTCACAACAGTCTGTTAAACAATTAGGACCACACAATACCCGTGAAGCATGTAATAAGTGGACTCAGAAATTATAGTGTGCAACATTGTCTCTCAATGTGGAATCATCCCTGGGTAGTGTGTCTCTGATGGATTTCCTTATGACTAAATTTTACAGCATTCAACATTCTCCTCAGTGACCTAAAAGTAAATATAAAATCAGCATTAATAAAAGCTGCAGATGACATGAAGGTTGGCAGAGTGGTAACTAACAGTGAATATAGATAAGTAAGTCAGTGATTTGGGTCAGCTGGTAGACTTGTCTATTCAAACAAACTGTAATTTAATACAGCAAGATCCGGCGATCCCTGCAGAATACTGAATGTTAATCTGAAAAATGGTGGCTTTAAAATATATTGTGGAGTCATGGTGGACAAGAATCTGAGCGTTGTGATGCTGTGGCACAAAGAGGTAGCACAAACTGTGAATATACAGGCGGAAATCTTGAAAAGGAACAAGGAAACGTGTTTCACTCTGTGTTTGTTGCATTGGTGACACCTGCATGCCACCTCCAGGTGTGGTATGTACACCTGAAAACCTGATGAAAAAATACAGGAAAGGGCACAAGAAAAACTGCAAATGTATCATGAAAGACTGAAAGAGCTCAGTGCTTATTTTTAGCAAGGAGGACATTAAGATGTGACTTGGACACGTTGTTTTGCAGAAAGAAAATACCATGCTCTCCTTGCTAATAGAGAAAGCAATAATACTGGGGAAAGGAAAAAAAAATCCCCTTTTTTTATTTCCTTAATTCTACATAAGGAAGTTTTAATCACACAAATGTCTGAGCTCAAGAAAGGGGTAAGTGGGGGAAATGTGACGATCTCTGAAAGGCAGTGTCAGGCTGAGTAATCTCTAGCACCCTTTCTGATCCTAAACACCATGAATCTGTGATGCATAGATGAATTTGTTTTCTTCCAACTCCATTTTGTTGTTCCACAAATAGATTTAATTGTGGTAAGTGTTCTCTTTCCAAAAAACCACTGGCAGTTTCAAATGGAAAATACTAGTTAATATAGAAAATCTGCAAATATTAAGTGTAAATTGTTTATATTTACATTACCCTGAGCTGAGTGGGCAGATGCCAGTATGCATGTGTTGTGATTGTTGAGTACAAATAGTGAAAAAAATTGCATTTATTCATAGATGATAATAGAAGTGCTCCTGCACCACTGATCATCTAAGTCTACCATACATTTTTAAAGCTCTATGTTAAGTGTTTGTTTTTTGCAATTACTGGTTATTGCCATGGAAGTTGTTACCCTTTCCATGAGACTCTACTACCCATGTGGAGGAGCTCATCAGCCTGTTCAGCATCACAGCCAGCACCTGTCTTCTCCTCAACTTCTTGGCCTGCTTGGGTTCTCCATGGTTAATAGCCCAATCCTAACTAGCCACACATTTGTTAGAAGAGAACCTTTTTATTTGTAAGATTTAGTGGAACATTTTTGCTATTTTCTGTAAAGAACCCAGAATAATCATGGAAAAAGTGAGAGACTTGGGTTTTGAAGTTATTAAAGTTGCATAGGTGCACAGTAAATGCTACCAAACTGCAAACAAGTTGTGAGTGAAAACCTTGTTCTGATGGTAACCACCATGGACAAACATAATGTGTGGTGGGATGGCCCCAGCCAGCAGTCAAGCACACATGGAGCTCTTTGTTCACTCTTCCTGTCGTGGTTTCACCCCGGCTGTGGGCCGAGATCCACGCAGTTGCCTGCTTCTTAAAGTAAAAGAGCAGGGGAAAAGGGAAAAAGGGGGGAAACAAGGGAAGGGAAAAGGAAGGGGCAAATAACTCCAAAACCAAGAAACTAAGAGGCCCGTGGGTTGGGATAAGGATAGTTTACTAAGATAACAGAAAGATAAAATATAACAATGCTAACAGGACTTTAGAGCAAAAGAATATAAAACTATTGATACACAATGCAGTTTCTCACCGAACCACACAACTCAGGCCCTACCACCCAGAGCTGTCCCGGAACCGACCGTCCCCCCAAGAAGCACGCGTCCCGAGAGGAAGCACGCGTCCCGAAACCGCCCCTCTTCTTCTTCCCAACAGCCCCCCGTTTTCCTAGGCAGGACGTAATTGGCATGGAATACTCTCTTTGGCCCATCTGGGTCACCTGTCCTGGCTTCGCCCCTCCTTTCTCAAGAATAGAGAAATACGAAGAAGCTGAAAAAGTCCTTGACTGTCTGACTGCAACTAAGAACATCAGGGTGTTATCAGCACTGCTTTCATTTTAACTCCCAAACACAGTATTCCATCAGCTGCTACAAATGAAGTTAACTCTATCCTGACTGAAACCAGGACACTTCCCTTCCCTCCTGCAATGGGAATGGGAAGCAAATAGGAAGAACAAGACAGCTCATGGATCATAACAAAGACATGGAAATCACTCACCATTTGCTGCAGTTGGCAAAACAAACTTAATGGGGGAATTTAATTTGAAACATTTAATTACTGGTTTGAGTATTGGGAAACAAAGCTGGCAAACATTCAAACACTTAGGGAAGACACCCTTTCTCTCCCACTCTCAGGTTCTAATTAATTTCAGACACCTCTCTTGCCAGCTTTCCAATCTCCACTCCCCATCCTATCACTGCAGGTTACACTTGGTCCTAGCAATGAGGCAAGAGGTGGTGCAGAAAGTTGCCATCAGTGCATAGCTATTTCTTTCTGCTCTGTTCCTATTTTCCTCCATTGTCTCTTCCTTCTTACTGTTTCCTCTGCTTCAGTATGGGCTCCTCCATTGGCCACAGTCCCTACAGAGGGGTAGTTGCTGCAGTGCACGCTTATCCATGAACTACAGTTTCTTCATGGAAGTATCTGCCCCAGTGTAGTTCCTCCACGGGTTGCACTCTTTTCCAGAAATACTTGCTTTGGTACAAGCTTACCCACAGGCCACGGTCTTCAGATAAGCACCTGCTACAGTGTGGGTCATCCACAGACCACAGTTCTTTCAGGGCATAACTAGCTCCATTGTGGAGTGCCTTCTATTGCCGTAGCTTTGTTGCCTCTATTGTACACTTGTTCCATCACCCATGGTGTTTTCTGTCTTTTAAAAAATAACGTCCTCACAGAGGCACGACAAATTCCTCTGATTTTCTTAACTTTGGTATGCAGTGGATCCTTTGTTGAGCTGGTTGAACCAGGTATGTCTAGTGCAAGGTAGTCCTGATCTCCTCCTACAGAAACTACTTCTGCAGGGCCCCCCTACCTAAACCTTACCATTTTTACCCTACACATAACATCATATCTGAGCTAAAGAAACTAGCTTGATATTTTGGGCAGAGCCTCAGTAGTCTTTTTTAGAAGGCAGAGAAGGCAGGAAATGCCCACTAAAGAGTAGAGAAAGGCGAATTTGGCTCACTGTGACTGAGACCAAAACAAATTCATTCTTTTTATTTGCCTTTGTTCCACAAGGCCTCATGGTCTCATTCCAGATTTAGAGCACCCAAAGTTAAAGGAGAATGGGGCTGAAATTCATTTGTTGCCTTCTGATTGAATTGCCCCTTTGTACATTGGATAATTTCTTGCAGATGTGCAAAGAAAATGTAGAGTGCTACTTCCCTAGTTTTCAAACACGTAAAAAACTATAAAGACTCAAAACATTTGGAAATGAGGTCTCTCACCAACAATAAGTTAGGCCACTTAAGAAGTACGAGTATTGTTGATTAGAGATGTGAGTATAGCATGTGGCAACAAATCTCTGTTAAATCAAACTGTTGCAAGAAATATGCAGTACCACAGACGTTCAAAGGTGCACTCACAATATGGAGGAAGTTGGGGTTGTAGGTACTATAGTGGATGGAAGACCATGCCACTGTATCTTCACAGTTACTGCTTGTACTAACTAGGTTAAGCTAGCACTGGCACAGTTGCAAATGCCAGATCCATAATTCCACTTTGTCTTTAGACTCTTTTCATGTATCACAGACTGGCTTGGTATAGCTCTGTTTACCATTTTGGATTCCTTTGACCTAATTTGCCTGGGATTGATATCAGTGCAGCTCCATTAATTTCAGGGGCATAAATCCAGACTTACACTAACATAAATGTCAGAGCCATATTTATAATGACATCCATACATTCTTCATTGTATTCACGGACAATAATCTACTAACAATTCAATCAACTTCCTTTCAAACAAGCAGACTAATGAAAATAACTTATCAATATCCAGTTATTATTTTTTCACAGACAAAATGGAATCACATCAAGAAAACTAGAAAGCCTCAATGTTTCTTGTGTGTTTAACCCAGAGGAAAAAAAAAATCAAAATAAACCAAACAAGAAAGCACAACTCTTTTCTATCATGGATCAAAAAATCTGCTTCTGGTGGATTTTGTTATTTTAACAGGGATTTTTAGTCTGTAGTGGCCGAATTAAACAGTAATTAACTATCATTTTAATATTCATAAATACAATTTGTGTCTTGAAAAGACCAAAATAATATGTCATTACAATAGAGTGTCCCATAAAGCTAGTGTAGACTAACTTTATTCTTCCAAAACCATATTATATTAGAGATAGATATAGCTTCTGTTATAAGTTCGAGGTTGCATAGAATTTGGCCACTACACAAAAGATGCAGGAGTCAAATCACATGGCATCTCTTGACAGGGCATTGTCATCACGTTTCCATCACTGCTATCATTAACAGACACTTAAATATCCTTATTTCTGGAGAGTCTGTTACTCCCAAACCAGGAGAATTTAATCTTAACGGGACCAAATGCTTTATATAACCAATTCCTGTCACTTTTCTGTTCAGAAGATGAGGAATAAGCATGTAACAAGTCATCTGTGCCTAGACACTCATCTGTCAGGCATTCCTGTAAAGTACGAGTGTTTTTTTCTCATTTTCTGATTTTCATAGTAGCAATTAATTGTAGTGCAGATTGTTGGAGACTAGACAGGTTGAGAAAAAAAAAATTAATAACAGAACATTGAATACCTCCATTAACAGCTTCTCTGGAACAGCTTTTCAAAAATATGCAGGGTTCAGTGTTTCTCAGTGTTCCCTCTAAGAGACAAGACATGAACAAGCTGTGAGAAAGCAAACTTAGCCCAGGTTCTTGAAATGTTCAAGTATAAAAATACACTGGTAGCATTCCTGAAATTGATGGCGACATTTCTAGACTTGTCTCATCCCTCAGGTTCACTTTCATTCTCCTTTCTCATTCAAAAAAAAAAACCCCATAAAGCCACCCAAACAAAAAAAAACCCAAAACAAACCTACCAAAACTTTGATTTTCCTGTCATGAGTAAATAGTTAAATTCTCAATAGTTAAAAATAGAGACACAGAAAGGAAATTTTGATGATTGGCATAGCTGTTGTGGAAACACACCTCTTTTCAAGAGTCAAAGGGTTCATTCAAAGGCAGTCTATTGTTTCTTTACAAAATGAAGGTTTTGGCAAAAAGAAATAATTATAAATAAAAAATTAATGCTTTTATTATTTTAGTAACTTATGTTACTGTAACCCTAGTTGCTGACTAGACTTTCTAGCTGGGATGTTCATATCTCCACTGCTTCAAAAATATAGGCAGTTAAACAGACATCACCTTCTCTTCCACTCAAAGTGCCTATTTGAGTGCCCATTCACTCAAAGTGCCTACATTTTTAAGGAGACTGTGCTTAAATTATATAGGCAATACAGGAAGTAATTGGATTCTATAAAAAAATGTATCTTCACTTTTCATTGTTTTGATACTTGTCAAAAGTTTTGTTGCTTTAACACTTGTCAGCCTTTGGATTTACTCAATTTCAGCCAGTAAACTGAACCTTATGTTAACTATCCCTGCATTCCTGTACTGACGGAGAAACACAAGGCCCCTGTTTTCAATCTGGGCCTTACATGGAAGTCCTGATGGGGTTTCACACCACCTACTGTTGAAGCCTTTGAGTAAAATCAACATTAAGTAGCTTCAACCACAGCATCAAACTGAAGGGACACAAGAATAATGAGGGGTGGGAAACTGCCAACTAGAAGCTAATCAAATAAAACTAAGCAGTTTTTGACTTGCCCAGTGTAAAAAGGCTCATTGCAGCCTCAACAGATTTTTGAGGGGCTGAATCTACTTCTATAAATAAGATAGCATATTTATACCTACTATGTTTCTCACCTACACTGTTTCTCTTAACATTTCATTATTATTATGTTGTATGTGAACGGAAAGAAATATGAACAGCAGGAGTGAAGAGCACCAAGAGGAGGTTTCTGAAAAGAGCACTTGTCCTTAAGAAACCCTTGCCAGGTCAGCAGGTATCTTGGTGTATGCACAATGGGAGGTGCTGTGGGTAGTAGAATAAACAAAATGGATACATAAATATTATTATTTTCACTCACTGCAAAGGCTGGACGAGCTGATGATAGAAAAACAACCAAAACCCAATGTAAATTCACAAATTCCAGAACACTGAAAAATTTCTGATGTGATGTCTAGCATTATAGAAAATTTTAAAGTCCAGTACTGAAAAAATAGGTTTGTTTGACATTTTTCTATGAATTAGCATAAGCAACTTAAGTTTTATGAAAAAGCAAGCACTACTCACACTAACCATGTTCTCCCAGCTATCCCATGTGAATAACAATCGTAGAGGTCCAATCTAGAACCACATACCCTGAACACTTTCCTGGGAACTCAGTTTTGTCTTACAATTTCCAGTGAAATGTAATTGATTATTAGAACGCAGAATTTGGTACAAGATTGTCTGTACTGCAATATAAAGTGTGTGTTCTTGTTGCTCTCTTTCCCATTGTTCATTCCTATTTATTCCAAGCTACTTGTTGTACAGATTTTAGGTTTTTTTCTAATGGTTTGTTCCAACTTTCTTTTTAATCTTGTTACATCACTCTCCTCCTCCTCCTTCGTTGTGTCCTTTCCAAAGTCTTCTGTTTTTCCTATCTTGTTCAAACTGCTTTGGTCTGTTACTCATATATTTACTTCTTCACTCATGGAATATTTTCTGTTGGGCAAAGAAGAGAAATTTCTTCTCTTCATGCTCCTTGGAGCTAGCAGGAAGGGAATGCTCTTACCATTGCTGCTCCTGAAGGAGCAGAACTCTGACTGAAATAGAACAATGGATAGAAATCTCTGATTCTGCTTTCCAACAAAATAAGAAAAGTCTGTTCTTCCCTAGAACCAGGCCTTTTACTTGCTCATCATCTAATTTTAACTGCTAGCTGATTTTGACCTTTCTATAAAAATAACCATCCTTTAGATCTCCTAAAGGAAAAGTTCCATCAAAATTTCTAAGTCGGGTATCTAATAGTGTATGCTTAAATCTGTATTTCTTTGCCTAATTTTCAGCTGAACAGAATACCGCCTGACTTCAATGGATTACTCTCAGCTCTGGAGTAAGGAAGGTGGAAAAAGAATCAAAGAAGAAGATAGCATGAATTATAGTCCTACAAATCTCCCTTTCCTGTTAGATTGTCTACAGATAAATTCAGTAATAGCTAGGCAGTCCATGACCCCTGACAAATCATCTCATTGTTTCCTTGGGCTTTCCTATCTCCTCTTCTGAAGCTCTGCCAGTAACCTCGCAGAGGCAGCTACTGCATTTCAATATTTTTGTGCCAGACCTCACAACTTGGACTGTTCATTGTTCCTTGATTTTTAGTTTGTAAAAAAACCCAACCCCAAAACCTGCCTGAAAAGATTGCTGCCTAAATCTGTTATAGTTTTAATAGCTCTTTTGACTATGACATTATTATTGTTATTATTATTATTACTATTATTACTATTATTAAAGTTTTATATTTATTTTACTGCTTTATATTTGTCTTTCTTCAAATTGTGGAGGGTGGAGGAGGACTGCAGTCCTGTTTAACATCTTCATTGACGACCTTGATGAGGGAATAGCATCCACCCTCAGCAAGTACGCCGATGACACAAAGCTGAGAGGAGTGGCTGACACGCAGGAACACTGCGCTGCCATCCAGCGAGACCTGGACAGGCTGGAGAGCTGAGCAGGGAGAAACCAGATGAGGTTTAACAAAAGCAAGTGTAAAGTCTTGCACCTGGGAAGGAACAACCGTTTCTATCAGTACAGGCTGGGGGATGACGTGCTGGAGAAGAGCTCAGTGGAGAAGGACCTGGGGGTCCTGGTTGATGACAGGTTGGCCATGAGCCAGCAGTGTGCCCTGGTGGCTAAGAGAGCCAATGGGATCCTGGGGTGCATCCGGAGGAGTATAGCCAGCAGGTCAAGGGAGGTGATCCTCCCGCTCTACTCTGCCCTGGTCAGGCCCCACCTGGAGTATTGTGTCCAGTTCTGGGCTCCCTGGTATAAAAAGGACAGGGATCTCCTGGAGAGAGTCCAGAGAAGGGCTACGAAGATGATAAAGGGCCTGGAGCATCTCCCCTATGAGGAAAGACTGAGAAGATTGGGACTGTTCAGCCTTGAGAAGAGAAGACTAAGGGGGACCTAATTAATGTTTACAATTATCTTAAGCAAGGGATGCAGGGGGAATCAGCCAGCCCCTTTTCAGTGGTCTGTGGAGACAGGACAAGGGGCAATGGCTGCAAGTTGGAGCACAGGAAGTTCCGCACCAACATGCGGAGAAACTTTTTCACAGTGAGGGTGACAGAGCCCTGGGACAGGCTGCCCAGGGAGGTGGTGGAGTCTCCTTCTCTGGAGATATTCAAGACCCGTCTGGATGCCTATCTCAGTGAAATGTCCTAGGGAGCCTGCTTCGGCAGGGGGTTGGATCCGATGATCTCTCGAGGTCCCTTCCAACCCCTACAATTCTATGATTCTGTGATTCTATGATTCTTTTGCTACCCTTAGTGGAATGACTTGCTGTTTTCTGGATGTTTGCTGCACTTTATCAATAACAAGAGGAACAAAATGCTTAAAAATTTAGACTTGGCCCTATGCTTTGCGCTACTGGGGAGGTGCAATACTTTATAGCTTCAAAATATATAAACTATGCATCAGTAGGCAGATTTCATTGATATATTTGGGTACCCTAGGAACTGAAACCAGGACTTTCTACTTTCTGTTGATCTCTTTACTTGTCCAAAGACAGAAATATTCTAGTACTCAGGATATCTCTTTTATTCCTCCTGGGAAGTTAATTCCTCCTTCCTCATTTCATGTACTTCTTTTTGAAGTTTGAGTTCCCATGCTGACCTTCTGCTACACTTGTTCACCTTCCTGCACATCAGAATGTACTGATTTTATTCTCTGAGGAAGTTCAACCAGCTCTGGTGTCCTCCATTGAAGCTTCCCATCGGATTCTGTCAAGAAGATCCCAGAATAAGCCAAAATCTGTTCTCCAAAACTATGGGATTATGATTGTACTGTTTGTCTTCCTCGCTTCCTCACTTCTCTCAGGATTTTAAACTACACAGTTTCATGGTCACTGTAACCACAATGGCCCCCAACTGTTAATAATGTTAGAATAGTCTTCCTCTTCATGGGGTATTTTAGGGTTTAGATTCCTTTCATCCCTCCAGTGCCTCAGTCTTGTAGGGACAGAATCCACCTCATTCACTGATACTTTATTTTTTCCCTGTTTAATAAGGACATTGAACAACATAAGTCAAAGAGCAGATTTCTGCAAGACCTGCTAAAATCACCACAAATAGATGATTTACATATTAATTTACATTTCAATTTACATATACAATTACATTTTGCAATCTATTACTTGGCTAGTTTTTAATTTGCTTGAAGTATTGATTTTAAGTATTGTTAATTATGATCAGAATATCATGAATCTAAGTAGATCAGAGCAATTAATTCTATTAACCACACTTCTAATCCATCTCTAAACAATATCAGATTTTTTTTATAAGAGAAAGTCAACAAAGCCATGTTGATTGCCATTAATTAAACACCTTCATTTAATTCCTTGCTGCTTGTATACTGTATCAGCTTTTTTGTGATTCTGCCCAAAAGTATTATACAGCTGATGGGCCTATTGTTTGAAGGTGATGCTATTTAGAAGGAAAAAAAAAGAGAGGAGAAAAGAGAGAAGGAAAAACTATAGCAAATAAGTATTTCACAACTGAATGTCCATCTTCCTTCCCCCTTGGGCACTGGCTGTTCCAGCATACACGTTTAGAAAAAAACCTGTCCCAGTCTGGAAGCCTCAGTAGATAGAGAAGGCAAACAGTATTTTTTATATTATTTTTCTGCAAAAATACTACTTAAAAAGAGTTAGAGGGGTTTTTTTGACAAAATGCATTTCCTAAACTAGCAGAACAGAAATGGCAAGCAAGGGTGATGTTCTGTCCCCTCCTGCTCAATAGGGTTCTCTCAGAGAGACAACTCTACGAGCAGAGCAGAAAGCACCCTCCCCTGCTAACGCTGAATGAGACAGAACTCAAACACAGAGAATAGAAGCTAGCAACTGCTTTGAATATAGGTCAAGTAGTCTTACTGCTTATTCATTAGGTTTTGTGTCTTTAAGTATAGGTTATTCAGCTATGTAATTGTTTAAATCAGGAAATGAGACCCAGTGACACTTGTTTGATTTAAGATGTTCCTCACCACACCTCTCTGTCTACTATCTTTGCAATTTAGATAGAGCTAGACAATTCTGTATACAAATACAGCTACTGCAGTCTAGCTTACTCATACATTGCCACACCAATTTTTTTTACATTAATAAGCATATTGAATGCAATACCTATCTGGGTAAGGTTGCCTTTTTGTTCATGAGAAAAGTGAGCCTAAGACAGATTCTTGAAAGCTGCCAAGTATTTAACATCAATTTTCATTATTGAGGGATAAACATTGCAAAAACACTCCTAGCTAGCTATATAAATGGGCAAAAGGTGTACTTTTTAAAGGTACTTGCATATAAATCTTTGGAAAGTATATGGCTGGGATTTTGTGGAAACTCTATTTCAAAGTCAGGGTGGACTAGGATTTTAAGGAGATACTTTCATTTTTTCTTTCCAGGTAAGCTTCATTGCTCATTACAGATAGTTTCAAATTAATAATTATCATTCTTAACATTTGCTAGCAGTACTTCATAAGGTCCTTTTACCAAGGTAATCTTCACAAGGAAGTTCTGCAGGCCAAATGTCCAAGGTTTAAGATTGCCTTTGCCCAGCAGTACTGCTATGAAAATCTCCTCTCTTTCTGCAAACGATCTTCCTTCTCCCCCATTCAAAATCCAGGTTTTTGCTCTATCCCTTATCTCATCTAGTAAAGAAACTAAATTATAAAAATCCATCTGAGACTGCTAAAATACAAGAGGTAAGAATTCCTATTGAAACAAGCTATGCAGGTGTTCTGCTGTAGACCAAAACCCTTTTTTTGAACTGTAGACAAAAGGGACAAGACTTCATCCTGTATTATTATCTTAATTGACTTTAAAACAATACTACTCTGCACGAGCATCTCATAATGTGAAAATAACATGGATGGTTTTAGCTCTGCGTGCCTAAGAAAAGCTTAAACTTAAAAAGAAAATAAGTGGTTTATTTGGCTCTCAGTGGTAGTTATTTTCAGATCACCTTGCCTTTTTCTTACAGGCTGAAGTCACCCCTGATAACTTGGCAACCACAATTTCCAATTCTCAGGGAGTTACAAGAAATTTTCTTTGCAAATATATTTAGAGAAGCTAAACTTTCCAGAATGATGTCCACATAAAGCACAGCAACTCTGCATGGGTATGGATTTTAATTGTCTTATTTGTTTCTTAGTGGCAACAACATTACTAGTTCTTTTATCTCTTCCTGTCTACCCCATTGCTTAGAGCAGGTTGAAAAATAATCTAACTCAAAAGGAATTCTAAAGCACTCAGTTAAGGTGCTTTCCAATTTCTGATGCTTGGAATAGTGCCATTTGAAAATAAAGACAGCAGAATTACAGGGTGTACTGGGCCTTGATTATTTTTTTTAAATTGGTTTATATATAATAAATACTTATTTCCTCTCTATTAATGAAGAGGGAGCTCAAGGTGATTAGCCCAGTGGTAAATGTCCTTATTGTTAAAGTTAGACACAATTAGATCAACCTTTCTTCACAGCAGAATGCTTCAACTCTGCTAGCTGAATTCCTTACATTGCTGGGACTCCAGCAGGACCAAGTGAGATTGACTGCCCTCTGGAGACCTATCATCCTGAAAGCTGTATGCTCCGTGAATGTTCACAGCAAAGCAGTAACCTCTTTTCAAAGTGAGACGCTACCTATGACTCAAAACAGATGTGGTGTTTGGAAATATTGACTTGAATTTGTCTCCTCGTTTGGTTTAAGAGCATCCCTTTTTGTCCTGGCCAAGACAGCAAATTGCATGCATGACTCTGCTGTCTCTCTGGTGCTGTCCATGGACTGGTTTATTCTCCCAGAGGAGAACAAGATACCACTCATCAGTGGTTTTGTTCATGTTGCAGTCACCTGGCTGTCATGGGCACTGCTTTCTCACACTTTGAATCTGTTAAGGGAGGGATCCTGGTTTGATAGATCCCAACCCATACCAGAAACATAGGAAGCAAAGCTGAAAAGAACTTTTTGGGTAACAAATCCAACTGCAACTGTTTCAAGCAATCATATAACACAGTCTGTTTCATAATTAGATCAAGCACCAAGCTATCACCTTTTTTCCTTTGTTACTCTTAAATTATTCCAGAACCTGAATGTTTTAAGTACAGAAATCCTTCTTTGAATTTCAAGTCTAGAATTAATTCATGCCAACATTCTCTTCATCTGTGCTGTACTGCTGCCCCTTAGTTTAAAAAGCTCTCCTCCTACATTGATCTTTATATTTATAGGCAGTGATCATGTATCTCCTTCCAGCTCTTGATTTAGTGTACTGAAAGCCAATCTCCCATAAGCTCTCCATTCCCATAATTGTCCTGTTAACCATTTCAACAACACATTCCAGCTTCAGATCATCTTTTTTGAATATGGATGAACATGACTGCATAAGGTATCCTGCATGAAAACTCACCAAATTATTCTGAACTTGCATTAATATTTGCAGATCAGAGAAAGCAAATTTGGTGGACATTTTTCCAGAGATGTGGGCAAGAAGGAGATATTCTTTTTAACTAGGATACATACAATAGCTACACCTGCTTTCAAAATTAAATGGGGTTGTTATAGACGATGTCCAGTACACATTGGCCTGATCAGAAATTCATCTAATTACACATACTTTGGATCCCAAGTGATTGCTGCTGGTGCCCTCCTCAGGGGTTTTTGATATTGCACTGTGTGTACTAAATGCAGAAAATGAAGGAGGATGATGGCAACTGAATAAAACTCTGTGTGTGTGTGTTCGTGTAATGGCAATTTGATTAATCACCATGAAAGAGTTCCCCTTCACAGAAACTCCAGTGCTGAGGTGGTCAAACACTTGAACATTATTGACAGGAGAAGAATACCAAGTCTAAAGCAAGCAAACTCCATGGCTACAAGAAGACTCTGAAACTTAGGAGTTATGAGCAGAATGTAGCACAAGAAGGAAATTAACTTTCCCTTACTTTGCAGAAATACTTCAAAGTGGAATCCCCGGTGTCACATCTGCCTGTTCATAGATGTTGATGATGTTTTTGCCAGACCCTGCAAAGACTTCTGGAAAGGAAGGCTGTGAGTGTCTTCAGGGTACAGAACCTATCTCTACAAATCCGCGTATCTGTAGAAGGAGATCTGTGGTGTTCAGTGTTCAGAAGGTGTGGGTAAGGATAGTGGGACATCTAGATTAAATATTTTCATGTCCTGCCGATAATTTTAAAAGGTAAGGGTCCAGTTGTTGGTCTCCACTGTATTATCACAGTAGCTCTAGTTACTTGCTGCTGATTCATGATACACCATTTATATCACAGCTGACATTTCTACCTGAACCACATCCAATCCATTTTATGCCTATTCCATCCTTTCCAGTACATGCCTCTGTAAGAAGTTAGCCTTTTGAGACGGAGTAGGCAGCTGTACAAAAATCAATGCATAAATGATACATAAATACCTAAGTATATGTAGCTCATTTATGCCACGCAAAATGCATTTTAATTAATTTTTCAAAAGTGCAAGGATGAAGTAGATAAGCGGAAATAAATATTATAAATATTTAGCCTATTTTATAGCCCTCAGTTGAAAATGCGTGGTGGCCTTACATTATAAAAAGCTACGGTATAAATATTCCCTCTCAGCTTTGGAGTGATTCGATTCAGCGGCAAAAAATGCAAAGATAAAATCACCTTGCTGGGTCAGAGCAGTGGCTTAACAAGTCACTAGGAACAGGAAAAGCTTCAGAGGATAACGAAAAAGTTCCTAGGACAGCCAAAAATAAAGCAAACAACCATCCTCTTCAATTGTGATTTCTTCTTAACAGCAGCCAGACAGTTTTCTCACTGGAATGTGAAGATTTTTCAACATTATAGTTTAATTATTTCTGCTCAGTTATCAAGAGTTTTTGAATTCTGGTGAGATCTTGAAGCCATTGTTTTGAAGCAGTTACTTCTGTGGGCTAGTTAGGTACATATGAAAGTGCATTAATGGGTTCCCCTTCTAGTCATCCCTAACAAATATCAAATTGTAACAAGTTATAATTTCACAGAATTTGGTAAGATATTTTGCTGAAGCAATTAGAACATTTTATTGATAGAATAAAGGAAGAAACAAAAGTATGGAGCAAGACAAATCGAAACTGAAAGGAAGAAAAATTAATTTTCTTTAAAAACTGGTAAAGAAATTCTAATTTTGGTGAATTTGGTCTTCATGTGACTAAACATCTCTTTATATGGGAATTTTAGATTAGGTTATAGTAAGAGAAAATATTTTCCAAAATTATTACTCAGGAAATCAAATTCAGGTGAAAGTAATAACATTATGTGTGGTTAAGGAAGAAATTTCTACCTGATCAAGAACAGAATAATTAGACAATGATGAAACAGAGAGTGAAGACAAGTATCAACAGACTATTTCAAGAAACAGCTCCTATTATGTTTATGTAACTCAGACAAGAAGATAAGGGAATTTTCAGTGTAGATGGTATTAAGGCAATATAGCACTAAAGCAGCTGAAATAGAAGAAAATTAGTCTGGCTAGTGACAGGGAAAGTGGATGGTGTTAAGATTAAGAAAACAGCTGAATTAGAGGAAAGACTATGGCAACAAAAATTGAAAAAATGAAGGAAGTGGACTTTCTTACACAGTGGATGCTGAGAATTAGGTAAAAGAGAAAGAAAAGATTAAATATTCGTAAATACTGAAGTTTAGTACTGCAGAACTTCTTGGAAATAAAAATCTTGAATAAAGTCATCTTGTGACTGAGGAGGAAAAAAGCAGACTTACAGGCAAATGAAATGCTGCTGGCTTAGCCACATCTCAGGCAAAAAGATCCATCCACAGCTTTCATAAAAGTCACGCATATTGTCATGGAAACAAAACTGGAAGTGTTGCTTTGGTGAAGGGTATTTTGGTCCCAACAAAAGCAAAGATGCACATTTGCTTGTTTCAGTTATGCTAAACAGAGGAGGCCTGTTGTCAAGTTATCTTTGGACAACTTTGTGATAAAGACCGCTTTGCCTCATGCTTTTAACTTGTCATTAAATATAGACTTAAGAAAGCATAAATATTAAAATAATTAATGTAAACAAATATTACTTCATTTTCATTATTTTCATATTGTTTTCTTGTTGGATGTATTTAAAAAAACTTTCTGAATTATTAGATTTATTTTACCATCTTAGATGGAAATAAGAGTTTAGATGTTTTGGGACTGCTGTTCAAAACTGACTATGTTGTCTTTTAGATAAAGCACATAGAAAGGGGAAATGCAACTGTAGTTTCTCCTTGGCACTGTCCACTTCAGTGATAGAAAATATCAGGTATGGCATATGAGGTGCCTGGTCATTCTGAAATGTCACTTGATTAATGCATTGCTCAAAACCTAAATGGTGCTGCATAACAACAGTGTTACCTCAGAGAGAATTGCTTTGTTTGTCTAAGCTGTCTCATGAAAAAAAGAAAAAGAGGAAGAGGAAAAGAAAAAAATTGGTAAAATAAGCTGGAGTAAGAAAACTCTTGTATGCCATAGATGTTTAGGATTTATCCAAGCAGAAGTAAGATGTGCTAAAAGCGATACCCTCTTTCTGAAATGCTGAGTAACTAGGTAATTTCAAAGCAGAACAACAATGACTGACATTCATAGCATGGAAATGGCCAAATATTTAAAACTTGCTGTCCAAAGTGCTTACAAAGTTGGGTTTTCAGTGAATTCTGTTCAGAAAGCAATCTTACCTCATTAAGCAAACAAACATGTCTACAGCCATTCATTTAATTTTTGATGGACTGTTCAATATCTCTTCCAAGACAATACTAGAAACTGTAAACGAAGACAGTAAGAACCTGGTTCAAAACAAAAGGTATGGTTTTGTTTGGTGCAAGACAGCCCCAAATGTCTTTCCCAAAGCCATTACCAAAGGGCTCTGAATGTTTCCATTAATTGAAAGTTCCACTATTCAAGTCAAGGAAGATAAATCATAGAATCATAAAATGGTTGGAAGGGACTTCAAAGACCATCTAGTTCCAACCCCTGCCATAGGCAGGGACACCTTCTTAGATGGTGAAGTGAAGTGAAGTGAAGAACTTCTTCCTCATGTCTAATCTAAACCTACCCTCTTTCAGTTTAAACTCCTTGTCCTATCACTACACTCCCTGATAAGAATTCCCTCTCCAGCTTTCTTGCTGGACCCCTTCAGGTACTGGAAGGATACTATAAGATCTCCCAGAGCCTTCTCTTCTCCAGGCAGAACAACCCCAACTCTCTCAGCCTATCTTCATAGGAAAGGTGCTCCAGCCCTCTGAGCATCTTTTGGGCCCTCCTCTGGACTCACTCCAACAGTTCAATATCTTTCTTGTATTTCTTGTATTGGGGACCCCAGAGCTGGATGCAGTACTACACGTGATCTCACCAGAGCAGAGGGGGAGAATCACCTCCCTTGAGGTGCTGGTCATGCTTTCTTTGATGCAGCTCAGGATTATGGTTGGCTTTCTGGGCTGCAAGCACACATTGCCAGCTCACATTGAGTTTTTCATCAATCAGCACCCCCAAGTCCTTCTTCTCAGGGCTGCTCTTAATCCATTCTCCACACAGAGAATGGAGATTCTTGGGAGGATTGTGCTAACCCATCTGCAGCATCTTGTGCTTGGCCTTGTTTAACTTCATATAATTTGCATGGGCCCACCTCTCAAGCCTGTCAAGGGCCCTCTGGATGGCATCCCTTCCCTCCACCCTGTTGACCACGCTACACAGTTCGGTGTTGTCAGCAAACTTGCTGAGGGCGCACACAATCCCATTGTCCATCACTCTGCCAAAGTTGTTAAACAATGACAAAGTTATTAAACAGTGATGGTTCTCATCCTGACCCCTGAGGAATGTCACTTGTTACTGGTCTCGATTTGGACATTGAGCTGCTGACCACAACTCTGAATGTGACCGTCCAGCCAATTCCTAATCTACTGAGAGGTTCATCTGTCAAATAAATATCTCTCCAATTTAGAGACATGGATATAGTAGGGGACAGTGTCGAATACTTTGCCCAAGTTCAGGTAGAATCCTCTGAGGTTACAATAAGTAGAAAACAAAGGAAGCATAGGAAGTCCCCAAGATGAAGATGGTTAGAGGCTGGTAGAATACCAGGTAAAAATACTTGCCTTGTTCTTGTATCTTGCTCTCTTTGGTTATGACTGGTGTTGGATACATGAAATGTGGCTAGGGTAAGCTTTGGTCAGTCATATTATGCCTGGTTTTATGTACTTTTAGTCTAAGCACTTTCTCCTCAGTTAAGAAACTTGCTTCTCCTTGGCATGCTACCATATATTCTCATATTTTAAACTTCCTAGTCACAGGCCTTGAAAAACACAACCCAGTTTGTACAGTTCTTTCTAATGCCTTTTATTTTTTTTTGCTTACTCCATCAGATTAATTTCCTGTCCCACCTGGTTCTCTGTGTCAGCTATTCAGCATTTTTGGTGTTGATTCAGTGTTTCGTCTGTTTGAGTTACTTGGTCATTAACACCGCTGTTTCTAACAGTTGTGCCACAGAGGTTTCTGCTGTGATGCCCCTCTTTGTTTTTGCATTACAGTTGCCAAAACATGAACCTATTCCCTAGTGTTTTCAAAATATACAGAGGTCTTTATTATCTTCACTGTGCAATCTTCATCTGCTGGAAGTCACGCTTCTCTGAAATCTCAGTGGTACTTGGTGTGACCGATTCACACTGAGCAGTGAAACTGTGGCAGTGTGCCTGAAGCTCTTTCCCCTTCTGGAAGCCATAAGGGTCTGTTTAAGGCCAGGACCTAGCTTTCACCATACAGCTCTTCCCAAATTTGCATACATATTAGCACCTGGTGCTCATCTAGTCTTCATCCACACTTTTCAGGCATTCTGATGTCATTTCAGAAAAGAGCTGGTTTGAATATCTGAGGAAGATGAGAGCATGTCCTAGCTTGGG
Source organism: Hypotaenidia okinawae (assembly GCA_027925045.1). NCBI lineage: Eukaryota > Metazoa > Chordata > Aves > Gruiformes > Rallidae > Hypotaenidia > Hypotaenidia okinawae. The sequence goes on from BSDF01000003.1 coordinate 90,495,648, forward strand.
CTTGTGAGAGGTCTTCTTTTTTGCCATTTCAGCTGGAAATAGCCAGTCTGTTTACTTGTTCTGAAAGAGAAATCCAGCTCTCGCATGTACAGACGCCCTAGAAGTTTCAATAGGGAGCAGTGATTAGCAAAGTTTTAGCCTCTTGGAGGACTCCAGGAAAGACAGCACATTAAGGAGCAGCAAGGGTCTGGCTGGTCCCTCAAGGAAAGAGCTGAGGGAGGGTTCTCCCAGCACAGGCTGTGCCCTCGCCCATGGAGTGCCATCCCAGCGGGGCTGAGCACACCAGGCAGAGGCAGGGCTGAGAGCAGCATCCACCAACAGCCACACAGGCATGGCAAGCAACAGGTCTGGGGTCCACTCAGGAAATCCAGTAAGGAGCTGAAGTAGACAGGGACAGAGATAGGACTGGAGACATACACCCGTGTCACATGGCTGACACAGGGACTGGTGGCCCTGAGATGGGCTGAAGTGGGCGTGCTGGGCCCCAGAGAAGGTTAGGCTGTGCTGGTATGTTCAGGCCTGTCAGTGCACCTGGGATCCTGGACCTACAGATCAACATGGGCATTGAGCTAACCTCTATCCACCAAATATCGTAGCACTATACATAGGAAATGCAGATACCAAAGGGGAAGAATAATATGCTATTGTGCTGGGAACTATAAGTTGAAATATTTTTATTTAATTAGTATGTTCTTGTTAACTAATTTTTTTTATCATTTTAAAAACTTACTAGACCTTGCAAGCAAGTAACATTTTTTTCCTCTCCTGATTGGTCTAGATATAGCAGTCAGATTCTACCCAACTAGAATATCAGGTATATATTTCATCTTTCATTACTCCCTCAGTCTATAATTACCCTATAGAAAACATCTGGCACTGAATTAAATCCACACGGCTAATGAAAAAAATCAATATAATAAAAATGGAAAATTAATTATAAGATATTATGTAGGCAGTGATTTAGTTTAGCAAATCCTATGACTGCACTGAAGGTCCATTGTAAGCACTGGCATATAAACTGGTTACCCTAGACTTCCTTTTTAATCTGGCAAGGCAAGTAAAGGTTTCTTAGGTGTGTTCAACCTGAAGTATGTATGAAACATCTGCCCTAAAAATACTTCACTGACTATAAAGTGGGCTTGTTACTCTCCAGCACAAGTGGTTGAGGTGAATTCCACATTGTACATCTCAACAAAGTCTAAGATATTGTCAGATTTTCCTAAAAATTCTTCTTTCTTCCTGGGGTGGAAATCATTCTATCAGCAAGATATTTACTGAAGTGTGTTCAGTTCTGTCTGGCTCCATTTAACATCTGTCCTTCAGCATCACTTGAACATGCCTTGGAGAAGGAAGCAAGTTAGCTAGAAGTCATTTGTCAACTTTGATGTCTTCCTTCCAGACACCCAGTTCTGTGAAACTTTCCCTTACTCAGTTAGACTGTCACAGCTCGTTATTGTCATACTGTAGCTCAACGTATTAGCTTTGCAGTCTCAGATAGCTTGATATCAATCATTCATTTATAATACAAAATTCAAATCCCTGGTTAATTTTTTGAGGGTTGACCAATATAAATTCCCTTTATTGCAGCATCATTCTCTTTATTTTCTTTTTCACACTCAGTCACATAGGGACTATGTGATACTTCAGTCTGTTGGTCATGTCCTTGAAGAAAATCATGACAACAAATTAGCACAAAGTAAGCTTATATGCCTCACAGTGAGGGTGACAGAGCACTGGAACAGGCTGCCCAGTGGGGTTGTGGAGTCTCCTTCTCTGGAGATATTCAAGACCCATCTGGATGCCTATCTGTGCAATATGAGCTAGGGAGCCTGCTTTGGCAGGGGGCTTGGACCTGATGATCTCTTGAGGTCCCTTCCAACCCCTAGGATTCTGTGATTGTGTGTGATTCGGTAATTATTTTACTGTTATTAGAAGCTTGCCTTTATAAGACATATCTCAAAAGTGTGCCACAGTTAACCCTTTCTTAAGTGAGAACTATTTGTTTGCCTAAGGAAAGTTAAAATAACTTTGTTAATTGAAAGCAAAATAAAGACGGTCTTGAGATTAAAAAATAGTCTTTCCATTCATATGTAACTTCCACAGTCAGTTGAAAAAATTCTGTTGTCACATTTTTCTATAAAATGCCATTCCATGGAAATCAAAACTTTCTGTATGAAGTTGATCCAAGGTGGTTTGATCTTCCAGTTGGTCCCTGACACTCAATCAGATTGAAACATTCCAGGTGACCTCATCATGTTTCAGTTTTCCTTACTAAAACATCTTTTCACCTCCAAATGTATTTTTTTCTATGATGAACTATAAAACACAGAGTAAGAAGAAAATATAAGAAAAAATTTACTGAATGAAAAGGAATTTTCAATTATATTGTATTCTAGAAATTCTGAAAGATTTTATCTTCATTCTAGTATTGAAGACAACACGTTTTTTAAAAATCCATTTCCCACAAAATATGAATACTATTGCCTGTACAGCTCTAATCATTTTTGTGACATACATTTCAGAAAGCAATCCATCTCCACTTAACATCTCTTCTGAGACAGACAGATGAATCACGCCCTGGAGGTGCCTGTTTCTTTCAGCTGGCTATAAAGGGAATCTAGGTTGATGAGTCTAGACATCGACAACCAACTTTCAGATATTTACCCTTAGGCAAGATGACTCCTTTCTTTGGAGAAGATGAAAATACTATACAATCACTTTTCAGTAAGCATGATTTTTCAATCATGCTTAAGGGAATGCTTATCAACAGTTTGCCTTCTAATTATAAGCCTTAAAAGAGGTTAGCTGGGGAGGTGGTGGAAACCCCACCACTGCAGCGCAAGACCATATTTTTAGCACACACATACTCTTCAGTGATGGCCTGTGCCAGCGTGGTCCCCTTTGTTCAACTCTTTGGCTTGAATTATAGTCCAGGTTAGCTGTGTAGGTCTCATACAGAAACAAAATGCTCCACTCAGTCACAGGAGAGCAGTGCCCTCCTTCCCAGTAAACACATCAGCAGATTGGAGGAATGCATGCATGGGCCCATGGAGGTGGCCAAGATCCTTCCCAGATATGAAGTTCCCAGAACTTCATATGTGTAGAGAACAGAAACATATTTGACAAGGCTGGTCCAGGTGACGTGCCAAGAAGCGAGGGTTAGACAAAGAACGTGGGAGTGTGTGTTGAGCAAGAATCTGGAGCAGCAGGATGTGCATGAATCTGGGAGTGAACGGGAACTTGGAGGAGAATGTTGAACACTGGCCTGGGACAAGAGAAGTGTTGAGCTTTGTGGTACTTAGAGACCCGAATCGAGCGACCATTGGGGAACGAGTGGAGCCTCCCTTTAGAGGAAGGCATTTAAGCAGTTGTGTATGTAATAAAGCTGATTCTATGTTTGCACCTGACAGAGTCCATGTCTTCCATACGCCACACACATGTGGCCAGGAATGGCTGGTTTCCTCTCTTGCCTTTACACACAAGCTGACAGCAGTAGATGCTGAGCTGGATGTGATCACTCAGCTGTACTGAGCCTTTCTGCTGGTGCCGTGGGCTATGATGGCCTGCCTGCGTTTAGTCTTGCCTCTTAATAGAAAAATGGACCATGTGATCATGGGAGGTATCTCCTACCCCTCATATTGCAAGGTCACAGTTTTGACCCCAACATTTGAGGCAATTCACTTCCATTGATTACAGCTGGAATTTCATACTGTGTGAAAACTGGACCTCTGCCACCAGATACCAGATACAGTTTGGTGTTACAAAACCAAACTTACTACAGAGTGTAAGACGAAACACTAACAGTCACTTGAGCTACACAAGTGATATATCTAGATAAAAAGTGCAAAAGACTGAAACTCACAGATTCGTAGAACTGTAGGGGTTGGAAGGGACCTCCAGAGATCATTGAGTCCAGCCCCCCTGCCAGAGCAGGTTCCCTAAGACAGGTTTCACAGGTGGGTGTCCTACTATGGATAAACTGAGGGTTTATTCCTTCTTCTGCCACTGAGTCATTTTGTGTGTGCTGAAAAGTAATTTAATCTGTGTTTTCTAAAAAAATTACTGAGCATAATTCTGGCCACCTTTGTCTGATTTGCAATTCAGCACAACCCAAGCATGAAAGAAAGTTTAGGAAATACAAGTTGAATTTTGTCCTGTCTCCTCTCTGCTTGGGGACAGTAGCAATGGGAAGGCTGGGAAAAGTCCAATTGTCCTGCTCTCAACAGGGTTGACTGCAGGACATGACAAGGGCAGGGAGGGGGAGATATGGGTCCAAAAGGAGGCATCAAGGGATGCTCCATGGGGAATGTCCTAGTGCCTGAGGAGATATAACTATACTCCATGTTAGCATTTTCATGGAGAAAGGTGGTCACAGTCACCTTACAGGTCTTTTTATTGTAAAGCTTGTCAGCACTGAGGCTGGAAATCAATGTGATTTGTGTAGAGACTAATGGAAAAATAATTAAAGATAAGTGTTAAGTTGCACATTTGCATGAGGATAAAGGGGTAGGAAGAGAGAAGTGAGGTAGCTATAAAATGATCAGGTGGGTTGTACTTTTTTGGACTGGGGCAAGTCTGAGCACAGAGAAAACATAAGCAGCTTCTCTTTCAGTAGAGTTTTCAAGAGAGAAAGAGAGAACTTGTGTGTTTGTGGGGTCATTGTTCAAATAAGGCAGAATTAAGGTTATTTGAGAACTTAAAATAACTCTTCATTTGGTGGTTTTACAGAAGCCTGGAATATTTGTTGACTTTCCCATTCTGAAAGGGTGCAGGAAATGCCCCTGCCTTAGCAGAGTTTTTCAGCAGTGAATTACTTTCTTGAAGAGAATGCATTTACATTTGGTTTTGTAGATGCGAGTGGACTTTTAAGCAGTTGCAGATACACATTTAAGATGCCACTTTAGTGATGCAACTCAGGTGTGCAAAACCAGACAATGGTTTTCTTTGGCACTCACTGGAGGGGGAAACACAGCTGTCAATATTGCACAGACATGGCAAAGGGTCAGCTCACAGGCTTTGGTCACATGTGTCCCCTCAAGACCAGAGAGAGGCTCAAGATCCCAAATCACTCTTCTTTCCACCAGCTTCAGGGTTACTAGAAATGCCTAGTTCCCATCTCTGAGCTTCTGCTTTGTTAAAACACAACAGCATTTATGGTTGTGTCTTGTACTTGAAAAGAGAAAAGAAACTTGGCTCTAAAGCAAAAGATGTCAATGACCTTCCATGACAATACAGTTACAGTAATAGTAAGCAATTAAAAGCAAATTGATGTCTCCCTCTGTCATTATCTACTTCCCCATTTCACAGTGTACAAGCTACTACCACCACCCTGGCCATCCAGATCCTGTTCCTTTTTTTCCATCCCATTACAGCAATAGAATTTAAGAAATGAAAAACAGTGATGGAATCTGACAGTTGTAAGAAAAGCTTACTCTTGCTACCTTCCAAGGCTATCTCTGGAGAACCTCAGGTCACAAATTCCCCAAAGAATATCTCTGGACCTCTATCACTACAATGCACTCAAAATTGAATAAACATGCAGATTTTAAAGCACTTAAACCAGCTATCCTTTGCACATGAAAAGGTTCTCTGAGTCATTCACAGAAATGCTGTGAAATGAATGTATATATTCCTGTAGCAGAAACAACCTGAAGAAAACCACTCTGGCCATGTACCCTGGGGTGGGTGGATGAGGTCACAGCCCCTTTCTCTGAGTTTCCATGAGAGAAAGATGACATGCTTAGAGTTGTCTACAAGACAGCCCTCATTTACACACATGGGAAGAAAAAGTAAAGCTGGGAAAGATTCCATACCTAATGTCCCCTCATCCCTCTCCTCTCTCTGTCCTTCCGTTCCCCTCTGACCCGAACTTCACTATACCATCTTTCCTTCCCCAGGATAATGTCCTTTCCTGCTCTTTCCTCACACTTTACTTCACTCCCATAACCCTTACCTTTCCATTGTAAACTATGGAGGTTGTCATGTGATTGGCCTTATATGTTAGATTCTGTTAAATTTATCTGAGAGATCTCCATGGGCTTCTACAGGTTGTTGTTTGGGATCAAAATCTGTTCAAAGTTTTAATCTTAAAATGCTCTTTCCCACCCTGAGACAACATGTTTAGACTTCTGGTTTGGTTGCTTGGTAGTGTTTTCATCTCAGATGAAAATTAACAGCAGGTGAAAGCTTATCAGGATTCTATGGTGAATCTATTCAATTTAAGATATGCACATTTTTTTCTCTAAATTTCATTTATGCATAATATCCATGAAAAATTAATTTGCCATGTATGTACCTCTGAAATACTTGCTACCTTGAAAAAAATTAACACTCTGTTTCTATACCAAATCATATTCCATTAAATGGCTAAAAATAACCAGATTGCTTTATTATATATGATGCAAACAGCTGGGATTTATTATGGGAACCTTTTATCACACCTTCAGCCATGCTAATTATGATTAGAGTTAAATGAAAACTGTCCTATTTATTTGATGCATTTTACCTTTTTGCTGTTCCTAAATTGCCTGTAAATAGACCAAGCCTTTCTGGAACTCACTCTTGCTTTAAATTGCAAAACCAGTATCATAGAACCACAGAACACCAGGTTGACAGGGACTTCCAGGATCACCTGGGCAAACCTCTCTTGGCAAAAGCACCATCTAGACAAAACAGCCCAGCAGCACCCCATCCAGATGAATCTTAGAAGTGTGCAATGTTGGGGAATCCACCTCTCCCCTGCAGAGATTATTCCAATGTCTGATTATTCTCACTGGGAGAACTCCAGGGGAGCCTGGAGTAACTTGCACCTGTTACCCCTCATCTTTTCCATGTGAAGCCTTGTAAAAAAAGGAGCCTCCATCTTCTTTGTAGTAACTCTTAAGTACCAGAACATGGTGATGAGGTCTCCCCTAAGCCCTCTTAAGGCTGAAAAAACTCGGTTCTCTCAGCCTTTCTTTATATGGCAGGCTTCCCAGTCCTTGGATCCTGGTGACCCTTCTCTGAACCCTCTCCAGCCTGTCCATGTCTTTTTTGTGTCCAGCACAGTATTACATGTGCTGCATAGACTGGGATAATGACTTCTTCATCTCTGCTAGTGATACCCTTGTTGATGCAGCCCAGCATCCTGTTGGCTTTCTTTGCCACTGCAGCACACTGTTCACTCATATTGACCATGTTGTCCACCAGGACTCACTGGTCCCTTTCCACAAAGCTGTTTTCCAGCCAGGTGGATCCCAATCCATACTGCACTCCTGGATTGTGTTTTCCCAGGTGCAAGACCTTACACTTGTCCTTGTTGAACTTCATAAGGTTCTTGTTAGCCCACTCTTCCAGCCTATCTAGGTCTTCCTGAAGTGTCTGCTTCCCCACTCAGTTTGGTGTTGTCCGCAAACTTCATCAGGGTGCACATCTTCCATGTGTGAAGATACTACACAGTGTTGGGCCCAATATTATTCCCTAGGGGACCCCACTTGTGACAGGTTGACATATCGCAAAAGAGCCATTTAGCAGCACCTGTCAGGCAGTTCCCCACCCATCACATAGACCCCTTGAATAGACCATACACATCAGTTTTTCTAGGATGAAGCTGTGAGGAACTGTACTGAAAGCCTTGGAGAAATCCCACTCTGCATCAACCCAGCAAATTACTTTGTTGTAGAAGGCAATCAGGTTTGTTAACCATTGATTTTCCCTTGGTGAATCCATGCTGGCTTTTCCCAATCACACGCTTCATGTGTCTTCTGAAAACCCCCAAGAGGATTCATTCCATGACTTTCCAAGGAACTGAAGTAAGACAGATGGACCTATAATTTTCTGGATCCTCTTTTAAGCCCTTCTTGTAGAAGGGGGTGACAATAGCCTTCTTTCAGGCTTCTGGCATGTCCCCTGATTTCAAAGTTTATGCAGAGTCACAAGGACATCAGCCAGCTGTTTTAACACTTGGGTGGCTATTGTCAGGGCACATTGATTTGTAGGGGTCAAGCTCCTGTAATAGTTTGCATACCAACTCTTCCTTCACTGATGGCAGGTCCATGTTTGCATTGACCTGGATTTTTGTTCCAAATAATACTGCTAAAGACAGAGGTGAGGAAAGTGTGGAGAACATCTGCCTTTTCATCACTGTTGGTCACCAATTCACCTCTCCTGTTTAACAGTGGGCCAGTTTGAAAGCTTGGCATTCTGAATTCACAGTTGAGGAAATGTAACCCACTGCAGTTTAGATACAGCTCCTCGTGGGCACCAGCAGGCTCTTCCAGTGACAGCATTTGCCAAACACAAACTATCCTTTTTCCTTCAACCGTCCCAAACCGGAGTGTGGGAAGAGGAGCAGAAGGCTGTCGTTGAGCCACCAGGATAGTGCTTCCTGTTTTCCCAGGTGATTGTTCTTCCTCAGAGACACCATCTAACACATAAAATTGAAATGTGTAAGTGTAATCCACTAATATTTATTATTTATTTAATTGCTTTTAAGAATAATTTAGCATAGAAATAAAATTGAGGGAAGGAAGTTTGGGGAAGGAGGGAAATCCATTTTAACATCAATCCTTTTGAAGAGAAATCACTGCAGTTCCTTACTGGTGTTAGATAAAATATTAGGGAAGCTTCAGGGTAGTCCAAACCCTTTTGGAATACCAACTATCTGAAGATTAAAAAAAAAATAAAGCCAGTAGTTTTCCAAGAAAAAAAACCTATTCCCTAGCTTTGGTTTACCTAGCCTAGGAGATGAAAACTCTTTCCTTGAGGCTGAATAGAGTTTTAGAAGGCATTCCTTTTCCTTTCTTCTTGCATCATGGTAACTTAACTGAGAATGAGAGTGCACAGAGTTTCAGTCCATACCTGGGAAGCCACCATCTCCAAAAGTTTCTAAAGATAAGGTGGAACGACCTTCTGTAAGAAATGGCTTATCTATAGCTGATCCTGTCTCCTGGGTGGAGGGATAGACTAGGTCAGCATTCTTCACTACCTGATCTGTAAACACCAGCTGCTCAAAAGAGAGCACACTGCTTGCTGTGGAATCACTTTCTTGCAGTGCACAAACATATTTTGAAGCAAGCAAGCAAAGAAAATGAGCTAAATAGGGGTTATTTTTTCCAATTTAAAAACTTTATTTGGGTTTATATTAAACTTGGGCACACTTACAGAATCTTGTGTGTGTGTATTTTCGTAATGATTAGTAATTCTTCCACTGAAAGCTGTAGAGACACTGGACCAGACGTTCTCAAAATGGCACTCCCAACTCTCTTCCCTGTAATTTGAAGCTACAAAAACAGCGGGGCTCGGGCATCACCGTGTTTACTCCTCTCCTTGTGACTTTTAAGGCACAGATTTTGTGCCCAGTGCTTTACTTTGGTAATGTCCTTTAGTCCACTGCTGTCATCCAGAGAGGAGCACTTCGCCACACACAGCTCTGCCCAGGAGCCAGTGGTGTTTGCCTCACTTATCTTGCTGAGGGCCCAGCCTCAGCTGATCTATCCACCATCGGCAACCTTTGGAAGTTCTAGCACGGCTGTTAGATGATGCTGTATTACTGAAATCTCATCACTGTGAGAGCACTTTATTTTATTAAAAGTGCAATTAAAACAAAATCAAATACTTTCATTAACTGCAACAGCTAAAAATTATACTCCCAGTTGCTTTCTTCTCATTAAGAAAATTTGCATTTGAATAACTTTTCAACTGTGTGTATTTGTAATTAATGCAATTACAAGCCGGAGATCTGTTCCCAAAAGTAAAGAAAACTTCTTTATCAGTTTTACCATTTTAATTGAAATAAGACTTTGTATAGTGAATTATTTAATGTCTGTTATCTGAAAAGTACATACAGAGATAACAAGTCAGCCTTAGTATTTGGGACTGTGCCCATTTATTTTAGAGCTGGTGCGAGTCCTGGGAGCCACAGAGGATGAATTGTTTGGTTCAGCCCTGGCATACTGAGTGTTATGCCTTTTGTCGGTTTACAGCTAGGGCCTACTGTTTGTTTAACTCTTTTAAATTGTCTTTTTCTTTTCTGAACTAATACATGACATATAGGAAGATAAACATTCATAAAAGAGGAAAAACTTAAGCCTAGGTTGAGGGAAGATTAAAAATGTTCATGGCAAGAAAGAAAAAAGCAGGGGAAAATGTTACCATTTATAAAGAAAATCAAACAAAACAACCTGGGTTGTCACATACAGTAACAGGACACACAGTTCTGGGCACAATCAAGGCAATATCATGCTGGATGCTCCACCAACTCACCGTGCTTGAAGCCTTTGCTTCAAATGATTTATCATCGTCTCCATTTTCAATCCTGAAATCTCTTTTTGCAGATTTCTCTCGAGGCTTCAGAGAGCCTCTCAGTCAGGTCTCACTCAGCCTACGTGCAAACATGACTGCGAGGTTCTGCGTCTTCATGGAGCCTACTTTGAACCAGGAGCCACAGGTGTGTGTGAGATCAGTAAACTGACACAGGGCACAAATGGCCAAAGAAGGTACACGTATGTCACACGGACAGCTTGTGAACAGCTTGAAAGGTTTTTAAGTAGGTGCATCTATTGTTATACAACTTAGCTGCTACCAAGGGGATAATTTTTCGTGGGCACTACAGCGATGTTCTTCAGACTCCTCTTTAAGGGAGGGAAAGCTACAGGCTGGGTTCAAGAAAGTGTATGTAACACAAAAATCAAGCACCAAGGTGTGGCTCCAGCTTATGTCTACTCAGACACAAAAGTGAATTACAGTTAGGATGGCAAGAATATATTTGGGGAGAAAACAACATACTGATCCCTTTGTGAGTTTACACTTAACCAGAAATTCACATTGCAGAAGAAATTTGATTTTTACCTCACAGAGGGTCTGCTTTTTGCTGCTGCCAGGGACAGCTCTGTGGGATAAGGCCATCAAGGAGGATAAGGAAATGTTCTTGACTATGACTGCACCTCTTCTTCATACCAAGCAATGGTCTAATAATCCTACAGAATGGACAGTCCTGGGCCTCATATTTTCCAGACTGTGGGATTAATGTGTTCTTTACATGTGTAACAGAAACAGGCAGACCAGTTTACCATCCAGCCCTCTGTCCCCACTACTAGCTACCATTAGCTGGGTGTCCCAGGACCACATGGCCAGAGAGCTTTCCAGGTAATTCTATTAGGGAATTCACATGCTTGATTTATTTGGTTGAGCATTCATCAAGAGGGACATCTCAGTAAATTCCTTCTTTTCTTTGACTACATTACAATTAGAAATCTTTCCTTAACTTCCATTTTTCATTCTGAAAATGTATACATGTGTACAGGATTCCTATAAATTTCTCTCCAGTCATGAGAGGAGACCCATCTTCCACTAGTCCTAAGACATAAACACATAGAGATTTTTCTCATACGATGTGTTCAGCAGCAGAACAAACCATACAGAGAGAGCAAACAAGCAGAAAAAAAAGGTACACTGAACACATTGTTTTCTAAATTCTCCTGCTCCCCCTCCTTTTGCTTCCTCACTCAAGCTCACATCCATGCTCTCAAACTGTCTATCTTCTAGCTTTGGTTCTCTGCTTAAAGAGTATTTCAGGTGAAGGACTGGAAAACAGAAATTGTGTAATGACCTGGACACCAAGGGCGCAACCACATGCAATGGACAAGAAGAAAATATAATCCAATCAGGAAGTGCTTCAGGAATATCCCATCCTGGACATAGGCCTGTGACTAGCAGTGTTCCCCAGGGCTCGATGATGGGTCCAGTCCTGTTTAACATCTTCATTGACGACCTTGATGAGGGAATAGCATCCACCCTCAGCAAGTACGCCGATGACACAAAGCTGAGAGGAGTGGCTGACACGCAGGAACACTGCGCTGCCATCCAGCGAGACCTGGACAGGCTGGAGAGCTGAGCAGGGAGAAACCAGATGAGGTTTAACAAAAGCAAGTGTAGAGTCTTGCACCTGGGAAGGAACAACCGTTTCTATCAGTACAGGCTGGGGGATGACCTGCTGGAGAAGAGCTCAGTGGAGAAGGACCTGGGGGTCCTGGTGGATGACAGGTTGGCCATGAGCCAGCAGTGTGCCTCGGTGGCTAAGAGAGCCAATGGGATCCTGGGGTGCATCAGGAGGAGTGTAGCCAGCAGGTCAAGGGAGGTGATCCTCCCCCTCTACTCTGCCCTGGTCAGGCCCCACCTGGAGTATTGTGTCCAGTTCTGGGCTCCCTGGTATAAAAAGGACAGGGATCTCCTGGAGAGAGTCCAGAGAAGGGCTACGAAGATGATAAAGGGCCTGGAGCATCTCCCCTATGAGGAAAGACTGAGAAGATTGGGACTGTTCAGCCTTGAGAAGAGAAGACTAATTAATGTTTACAATTATCTTAAGCAGGGGATGCAGGGGGAATCAGCCAGCCCCTTTTCAGTGGTCTGTGGAGACAGGACAAGGGGCAATGGCTGCAAGTTGGAGCACAGGAAGTTCCGCACCAACATGCGGAGAAACTTCTTCACAGTGAGGGTGACAGAGCACTGGAATAGGCTGTCCAGGGAGGTGGTGGAGTCTCCTTCTCTGGAGATATTCAAGACCCGTCTGGACGCCTATCTGAGTGAAATGTCCTAGGGAGCCTGCTTTGGCAGGGGGGTTGGACCCGATGATCTCTCGAGGTCCCTTCCAACCCGTACAATTCTATGATTCTATGATCCACTGCAGAGTACGTCAAGCAATACAATCACAATAGTTCCTTCAGGGTTATGTGTTGCTCAACTAGGAATTTGTCATGAGTTACACTTGACTTCATGCAGGAGTGTTCACTAACAGCCAATTACCATTGTTTTTCCATAATGGAAGGCTTCCTCCTCTTGAGAGGAGCTGCTGCAGGAAGGAAATTTAACATCACAGGAACGGAGTTCTAGAACAGATCAATTTCATTTTTCTTTACTACGTCCTTCCTTGTCATACACAACTCTCCTCTTTTTCTGTACACCATTTATTTACAAATCATTGCCACGCCTTTGTAGAGTTTACGCTGCACAAGTTCAGTCTTCCACTTTCTGCCTTCTACTTCCAAATAGTTCTTATTGCACTTCTTGTCTACCCTCCAACTTGTTAAGGCCTTCAAGACACTGACTCACCCAGACCTCAACACATAATATCATGTACAGTTCTATCACCAACTCTATGCAACTTCTCTGCTGCTCTCTGCTGTTTCCTCAAGTACATCAAGTCATTTCTGGGTCCCTGGAAGAACTTTCCCTGAGTTTGGCTGTATGACACAAGGATTTACGTCTTGGATCAATATTCCCATCCTCACAAACCAGGAGCAAAAATACTTACACTCATTTCTGTGGCTCCCAGCCATGCATAAGGAACTCCTAAAATCTGGCATTTAAAAGTGCTCAGAAGTTGAACGCATTTCAAACAACTGACATATTTTCTCCAATGTATTAAATGAATTAATGACTATTGTAATATCTTTCAAAACACATCAGATCCACTTAAAATTTGAGAGAATGATAGGATTCCATATTCTACCACAGCAAATTGTAACAATGACTCTGCAATTCACTTTTCCAATAGATTTTCACCTCTGTAAGCCACTGATGGCATTATGCCTATTTATTTAGACTGTCCTTTTAGTGTTAGCACACTAGTTCAATGTAATACATAACTGATGGAGAACTTACAAGTTGCATCACAATCCTTGTTAGAGACTTTGCCATAGTTTTGTATTATTTTACATGGTTCTCACTCGTATAGTATTTGGCATTTTGACCTTCAAACACTTGAAGAATTCCACTGAATTAAATAACCATACCATGAAATTTACTGGTATTGGTGAAGTCCAGTATTCTATAGATAATGTCTCTGAGTCTGAGCTCCAATATGGCTTCTCTGATGGCTTTAAATAAAGAATGCCCTTATACTCAGCCCTTCCTTCAGAGCTGCTCGAGGCATCTCCTCTCCTGGAACATCATCATCCAGGAAACAAAAGTTACATTGAAGTTTTCTCACTTCTCAAATTTGGTAGAAATGATGCACTAGATTCAAAAGTTTGTGAAGGAGTAGGCACGGGGCAGAAAACAGAGAATTGAGAACAGACGGAGAAAACATAAATTTCATTTTCCTATGGAGAGTATCTTAAATAGAAGTTTATGCCCAGAGACATAGTGGAGGCCCCATCCCTGGGGCTTCAAGGTCAGGCTTGATGGGGTTCTGAGTGACCTGATCTAGTGAAGATGTCCCGGCTTACTGCAGGGGGGTTGGACTAGATGACCTCTAAAAGTCCCTTAGACCCTTACAAACCATTCTATGATTCTATGATATATAAAGCTATGCACAATCAAAGTTTAATTTTTTCAGTTTACAAATCACGGATTATCACTACATGCTCAACCCTTACTTGGTCTCTCAAGTATTAACAAGGATTTTATATAAAATAAGTTGCTTTAAACCAGATCCTAGTGAAATTGCATTATATCCTTCTGCCTATAGTAAATTATACTGAGCTTTCCATCTGATTTTAAAATTTGAATTAAAGTAATGGATGGTAACAGATATTTGACACATTTACGCTCGTTACTTTCTTTTAAACATAGCCACTGATGGACCATAAAATAAGAAGGAATAAACTCCAGAAACCAGATTTATAAATTTGTCTGCAATGTTTTGTTGTATCTTCAAACATCTGACAACATTTACTTAGTTAACAAGAAGAGTGATTTATTTTTATGTTTTTTAAATTCTGAAATTAAAAGCCAGATGAAATTGAGAGTGAGAAGAAGAATGGAAAGATGCTACTTGATTGATTAGGTAAGAAAGATGCAAATGGGTTCTAGCAGAATGTAATTATTTCGAGGAATCTACTCTTCAACAGAAGATAAATGATATTTTAGAAGAATTCTATAAAAATCCAGGTAAGAATTTCCAATAAGGAAATTAATGATTATTTTAACAGATGAGTCTGCTGTCACACATAATGGGAAAAATCTCTTAGGTTTTTCTTTTTGTCTCACAGGAACTTGAGAAAAGCAATTAAATTTCTCAAATTTGAAAACTTTTTCCTAATG
This sequence comes from Hypotaenidia okinawae, assembly GCA_027925045.1. Classification (NCBI taxonomy): domain Eukaryota; kingdom Metazoa; phylum Chordata; class Aves; order Gruiformes; family Rallidae; genus Hypotaenidia; species Hypotaenidia okinawae. The sequence continues at coordinate 90,510,669 of BSDF01000003.1, forward strand.
ACAGGTTTCCAATACTGTTTTACAAGCATTACCGACTGCATATACTTCAGCCTTTAATTCAAGTATTTATTCTTTGTACAAAAGAGCTGCACAAACAGAAATAATCTCTGCAGTGCTTAAAATAGACAGGGGTCACTTAAACAGTAACAGTTCGTAAGTCAAACCCCTTTCTTAACCAAGGTTTCTAACTAATTTTCAACCCTTTTAATAGCCTACATAACATATATGCTGGTGAAATGAACTTCAAAAAAAGAAATAGCAGGTGTTAGCAAATACAGATTATTTATCAGGAAAAAAAGCCACACAAAAAGCAAGCTTCAAAAGCTGCTCCTCAAACTATATAATGCTGATCACCCAGAACTTCCTTTCCGCGGTGGTTTTCAATGCTCTCAAAAGTCCTTCGATTGCACTGAATAGCTGTGCAAAATCCTGAGACATTTCGGTCTGGAAAGATCTTTACCCAGTGGATAAAGGTAGTATTAGTGGTGCGAGGCATCTGAAAACATTACATCTGAGAGCCTTCAAGTGAGATCGGTTCTAGCCCTTTTTTGTTGGGAGACATTTCTACACTGCGGCCTCTCTCTTTATGTAGGCACGTAACATGAATTAGTCCTTTCTTGGCGTCTTTCATTTGAGCAAATGGCATTGTCATCAGATAAGTAGAGGCTGGAGTCAGACAAACTCAAGCACTTTCAGGTGGAAATTAAGACTGAGGCGCTTGCATGACATCCAGCAGAACGCAGCCTATCCTGATCGAAGATTCAGCAATATAAAGCAAAGCACATTTGATCTTCCTTAAACAGTCCCTCTTTAAAATGTCACTCGGCTTCTTTTTCATCTAGACTGTGGATCGGTAAAAGTCTTTTGGATCAGTGAGCTAATGTAAAAGTACATATTTTGCACCTACTCTCATTCTGCAGTCTAATCACGGGGCCATAAATGAAAGAATGCAAAGTATGAACTGTCTTATGATGCCTCCTGGTTTGAGCATAGCAGGGGTAACCACCCTTCCCCAAGTCCCATGTGAAGAAAACACTGCATGTGTCCAACCAGACCTAATCATACCAGCATATGGCGTTCTGCCAGGAAAACTCTTCCACAGAACCTGTCTGTGTGGTACTCTGCTATGTTTGCTGATAGCAATCAAGTAAAAGAGCAATACACAGCTGTGTTAGCACTGATCTTCTGGAGGCTTCTCTTCTACTGCCTTAGATATTCTGGATGCAGTGACAGAATGAAAACAAGGTGGGGGCAAAAAAGTGGATTACAAATACCAAGAGCAAATCCTATTAAATAATAGAAATCATGGAAATCTACACTTGGAAATGTCCCAAAATAGGGATGGACCTGTTGAGAACAAAATTCATCATATCAAGAGCACACCTGAAAAATATTTGGGTAACCTATTTCTAAAATTTTCACAGAGAAATGTTAAAAAGCAGTGCCATAATAGAGCTTGTCTCACTTGAGACAGAAACCCTACTTGAATATAGGTTTTGATAAAAAATGAAATTGCTATCTTCTTGCTCAAGTGACAGCTCCTGCTTTTGTAACAGCCTCTTACAGACTGGGAGAGTTAATGCGCTTCCCTTAAAAGTTTTCTTTGTATTTCCTTATATACATGGATATATACATATTGTTAAACACTAAATACTCTTCACCGAACACTATAGCTAAGGTGCAAGTCAGGCACCTAAATGCAAGGGAGAGTTCCCCACTCCCTATTTCCACACTGCGTTCTGCTGTCCCTTACTTTCTAAAATGTTTCTATCTGTTGTCATCCTCCGGAATCTATCTAATGATGTGTTGCCCTGTAGTAGCCCAGCTGATGCCAAGTAGGGTAGATCAATTACCTCCAGTGCTTTATCTGTGATGTTTATTTAATACACCACAGAAGAAGCTTGTCCTTTCCAACTGCAGCATCATATTGTCAACTTGAATCGAGTTTGCTGTCCACTGCGGTTTCTGTTTCCTTTTCTGTGTTGTCCCAACCTACCAAGGAGAAGGAAGATGGTAAAGGTATTATATTGATACAGGGATCTGTGGGTTGGATGAGATACTGTGAAGAAGGAGTGACACTGAGATGACAATATGAAATCAAAGCTAAATTAGAAGCTTGACTATTTATTTCACTGAAAACAGAAGTAGATTCTATGTTGGAGGAAAATCACGTATCTCATGCAGTGCTTAGTGTCGAAGGCTTTATACTCCCTTTGAATCATATCTTTATGCGTATTTGCAGGAAACTGCTTGGGAAGTTTTATTATTATATTGAATAATAGAGTCCAGAGCTGGTAGGATCCGAAAGATGTATCTAGTCCCAAGGCAGTATCTATTATATCTGACAGATATTTATCTGACTGGCTCATAAACAAGGAGGCAGAGAATCCTCACAGTCCCAGTGCTTTCAATATGCCTGGCAAAAATAATGTAGTGATAATATTCAGCCTGAAATTCTCCTACGATCTAAGCCCATTTTATATTTTCCTACTCACGTTAGCCCACAGGACAGGTTATTCGCTTTCTACTTTTAAGTCCTTCCCATATTTGATATTTGTTGTATCTCCCCAGCACGTTTACTTTTTTATAGTAACATGACACTGTTGACTCATACTTAACCTAAGCACCTTAACCTATCCATTCCTCACGCTACATTTTAGATAAGAAATACTATCTAAATAGAGCAGTACTTTGAATTCGTCCCTGAACTGCTTCCTGATTTTCTCAGACTAATTCTCCACATCAATATTAAACCTCTCTTGGGTGCATTTTACTCCTCCCAGCTTTGAATTGTCTGTAAACATAAAATACCTGTAATCAATATTGAGAAACACAGCTTGTTTATATTATATATCTGCAAGCCATTACATACAGGGTATTTTCTGCTGTTTGAGATCACTGTCAGACAGGAGTAGTCACACCCAGCACATCTATTCATACATGAAAAGCAGCAGAGAAGCGATTCATGTAAGCAACACTATCCCTAAGCAATTCTAATTTATGTATCTTGCATTTACAGATCATGGCAGGAATCCACGCTTCCCTAGCTTTAATGGTATGCACATCCATATGCAAACCTAGTCTAAACCATGTTCTTTAATCTCTTCCATATAGGTGTTTTAGCAATACTGAATAATTTGTATTTACAGATGTTTAATACTGAAGCCACTGGCAATAGTTTCCAAATACAACCCAAGTAATTACCACCTCTTCTTGCTTTAATCAATGTGGTAGGTCCATGTGCAAACGATACACTAATAAATGACTAAGGCCAAACCAAGGTCCATCCCATGCCCCACCGTTTAAGGCTTCTATTCATCTCTCCAACCATACACACACACACACAGACTCAGCCCTCTGAAAATGTGCTGTTTAGTCCTCAAACACTGTTTTTTGGTTTGCACTTACCCTTTACAAGTTTTTATATAATCATCCCAGAATGCTTTTACTTTTCATTCTGTGAGATAACCATGGAGACCTGAAAGGGTTGACGTTTCTCAGCAAGGAGGAGTAAGGCACTGCTGCAGAGTCTTTGTAGAGAAAGTAATCCAAAACTAAGCCTGTTTATTGCAGCAATAGTTGCTCTACAGCCTTTACCAGTCAACATTGTTCAGAATTTTTAGCAGATTTTTTTTTCTTAATCTGGAAATGGTTCTAAGAAAAAGAAAGAAAGAAGGAGGGAAAAAAAAAGCCTGAAAAAGAGCATTTAATTGTTGTGAGCAGCGAGCAACATGATCGGCTATGTCAGAAAAACTGCAACAGCAGCTTCATGTGTTGTTCCCAGGCGTGTTAAAGCAAGCTAATTTTAGCAATCCTTATGTATTCTCAGAACATGTGTTCCTTCTTTATGAAATTGCGGGATATCTTAGTAGAGGGATTTCATGTAAATTATTTATGATTAATCCTGTGGTTTGGTTTGGCTTATGTCCACCCTTGGTGAAAGAACTTTCAACTTCTTAAGTGGAAGAACGATGTGAAATATTAAAGAGAAATATTTATATATACATTCCCTTTCTATCTATGGATTTCAGACATGAGATAAAAGGTTTCTATTGTTGATTATTTCAGCTCTCTTGGTACTACTGCAGAGCACTCACTGCTGAGCTTGAAGCTACAGCTTGGGGATTTCAAACTGACAGAGAAATGCTCCAAACTAACAGTATTCTTTTGATTTGCCAAAAAAGTCTTCTGAGCTTGCAACAGTATTCTGCTGGTATAAAAAAGATCAAATATAATGAATCATATTCATCGCCCTCTGGAGAAACAATTACATTTCTGTTAAATAATAACAGCCTGTATGAGGTAATGATTTCAGGAGTCTGCAATGGAGTCCTACCTATATTATGCATCACTTGAAGTTTTGCCCTAGGTAAGGGAGATGTTAGCTGACAGCACAGTAGGGTTTATATTCAAAACCAGCAAACTTCTCACAGTCCTTTTTTTAACAGATGCACTCAGATACAAAACTTGCCATGCTGTCTAGCCAGTTGTTATCTTTAAATAAGAGTGTGTTTAAAATGAAAATTAATTCAGTAGCTGCTCAAGTAATTTCCATTACCCTGTTTAATGCTCCCTATTATAGACAAATCTTCTTTATGGAACCATACAGTGACAGATTGGTCTTCCTTGTTATCACGTAGCTAGCAAGTGAGGCTCATCAAACAACTCTGGCGACTATAAATGATGTTCTTGTTCCCCTGGATGCACCCTTGTGTCCTTTGCAATTTTACCTTCTTTTGTCTTTAAAACGAGAATTACCAGAGTATAATTTGAATTTACCCAACTGATTCAAGATCATTTACTGCATTCAGTGAACGCATTCACTATTTCTTATGGTTACCACATTGAAGTAACTTTGTCATCTAAACTTCTTCACCGTAAGACAACACCTGGTGTACAGCACTTGTCTTTTGTCTCTTGTGGCATGCCTTCCTTTTTTCCACAAGAGTCTGGAAACTCCTCTTCCCCCAGAGATAACATAATATCCTGTATCTTGCTGTTTGCTCTCTGCGTGCAATGAATATTGATCAAAGCTCGTCTTTGTTCTGTGACTTCTCATCACCCTTCCCTGATTTTGTGCTACACCTATAAACTTGGACTTCGATACTAAAGGAAAGTTCATGGTTCTCCACTTACCATGTCAACACGTTCCTAAACTCCAGAGATGATTTTTCAAACTGCAGCAAATCCATTCAACTCCTTGAATTTCTAAGCTCTGTACAATCTACATAAAGCAATACGTATATAGCCAGCTGTTGCACCTCCAACGCTACAGCAGGAGTGTAGTGCTTTAGGTAAAGCAGCTGTTGACCTCCAGAAGAACATAAAAATTCATTGGGCTGTTTGATCCAAAGCATTGTGCTCTAACACTCTGAATGCAATGGTAAATGAAGAGATCTTATGGTGTGCCTGTGCCAGCCAGCAGCTCGGCGCTCAAGGCCTTGCGGACTCAGGAGAGATTAGAGTTGTTTATGAATTGACCTGGGAGCACACAAAACGAGGGAAAACTCCCTAAGAAAAATTAATGTGTTTTGCTGACGGTCCCAGGAGTGTGGGGGGTGCTCAGACAATTAAGTTACAAGAGAAAAAAGTTAAAAACTGAGCATAATGCATACATTAGGTACATACGGCTACTACATTACATTATATACTACTACATGAACATTATGGAGCATACCTCATACATTAACCATGCAGCAGCCACTTTTAATGCATGCTAAGTCTGACATTCAGAATTACATTCTAAACGTATTCAGAAAAATACTCCACTCTGAGTTGACAGCATCAAGGTATTACTGACCTAAACAGGCAAGGAAAAGCTTCCCTGACAGTAAGGGAAGCATTCCCGTTCCCACTTTAACAGCCGACAAAAGCAAGCTATCCTTGACAGTACATACGCAGGGATAGGTATTGCAGAGGTGATGTTAGAGGATCCAAGCCTGGCAGCAGTGTACATACATCCTCTGGAGGGAAACCAGAGCTCTAACTTCCTGCTTACCTGGGCTGCTCCCAACTGTTCCCTGGAGGTGTCAGCTCTTCTCCGCTGACTGCAGAAGGTGCATACACTCCTTGTTTAGCAACCTAATTCAGTATCTAAAATCAGATGTTGTGAAGAGTTCCTGAATATTCTCTGAGACGTCATAATTTTCCAATTGTCCGAGGTATGGGTTTTTATTAAATATTAATGAGATTAAAGCTTATTTTTTGTAAGTTCTGCAAAAAGAGTGCACCAGGAGCAGTAACCAGTGGACAGTGAAGTTAATGTCATGTACATTCCCCTGTAGACTTCAGATCTTCAAAGTGTATGCTTGCAACCTTTTTTAGCATATGAATACCAGGTGTAGTGGATTTTCCATGCACTTCCACAGGTATGTATACAAAGCAATTTCAATAATGGAAACTGATGCAGGATAAATATCATGCCCACTTATCCCTTTCCAGTGAGATTTTTAGAGTGAAGAAACATCTTCTTTTCCTCACCCTGACAGAGATTAATTTAATAAAACGTAAAATCAACATATTTATAAAAGATACAGCAGGAGAACAAAGCAGGCCCAGCTCTTTTTCAGCATATACTGCATGACCAGTGGTCTTAAAGACTTTCTCATAATGACTGCATACTTGAGCCTCTTTTTATAAAAATACATTGGAACTGAGCTCGCTCTCATAGTACTTACCAGTCCAGAATTTAGTTATCTAGGGTAAGTTAGTCATCTAGGTCTCCCTCTGTCGTCAGTAGAGTGGCAGGTACTTCCAGAGGATGAGTCATCTCATCTATTTTAGACATGTATCTTAGAACAGGATGAATCACTCTGAAAATCCCTCTCCCCACAGCTTATGGAGGAAGCCTAGACAACTAGCTTGGCCAGGACACTAACTCTTAGCCAGCTAAGGCAGGTGCCTGCTATTTAGTGTCCCTGTGAAAATAATGCCAGTTAGAACAGGGTGTCTCCTTGAATGCAGACACATGTCAACCGATGGTAATACAGAGACATGTTCATGCCGAACTATCAAGCCATAGCAGCATAAAATCAGTATCAGCCTGCCTTGATTCTGACCTCGAGGTGAAACATTCCCTATTCCTCTGCCAACATTTTTAGCTAACTACTTCATATTTGAACATGTTGATAAGGCAGGTGCAGCTGGGCAAATACCTTGGCAAGCACCAAGCCTGTAAATTAGTGACTTGGGAGTAAAACTTTTTCTAGCCAGTTCAGATAGTCTTTCATCCCTGTTGGTTAATACTGCTGATAGTTTTTCTATTCTTCTGATTTAAATCCATACAAGAATGCATACAAATTGCATTCAAAATATGCATCAGACTCAGAAAAGAATGAAGTGTTATCACAGTGGTATATGTCTATTCTTTTTTCCTTTTCAAAATGGGCTGGATAGGGAAAAAGATATCTGCTAATTAAATTACACAATTTTGAAGAGGTCAAAATGGTGCAGCTCTAATTCAAAGAACACAGGAAGCGGTGCAATTCGGATTTGTCATCCTTTGACACAGATTGTAACAATATAGTTAGGAGTTTTAGAGACACACACATCTTTTTCATTCTTTCTCTCCCTTTGGGGTCACTGCGGTGTGATCTATTTTTACATGGGGGGAAAAAAAAGGAGTTTTCATTGTTAAAACAAGTTGGATGCTCCCGTATCTCATATTCAATCAGAGAGCATTTCAGAAAGCCTAGAGCCCTCTTTTCAACCTGCTTTGAAGCATTTCTACTGGTTATAGACATCATTCATCCACAATATTGTAACCACAAAAACCTTTATTTTTAAAAAAGGGAGGGGGGATTGGAACTTCCAACGATTTAAGAATAAATGGTATTGAAATACTTTCTCTGAAAAGGCAGAAGGTAGAGAAGGGAACAAAAGACCAGAAAGATAATAAATCTAACTACATGCACCCAAAATTCTAGGGGTACTGACATCCGGATGCTAACTACTTTTTCTTCTAATTATCTTTATCTCAGCAGGGTTTGTCTAAGGAGTTTCTCTGCAGAAATGCAGAAATAGCTCACTGGTACTATCTTACTTTCTTGAGTTTTCTATCAACTGGAAATACTAATTCTGCCTTTCCAGTTTCTTTATGAAGCCCACTGTAGGGAAAATGAGGCTCAGGAGGAGAGGGAAGGGAGGCGAGAGAAGGATGAAAAAGGTGGAAGAAAGAAAAGAGAAGAAAAAGAGCAGGGATGGCAGTTGTCTTGGAATTGCCAGTGTCTTACTGATTAAAGCAGTATACAACTCTGCAATACCAAACAAAGTTTAGTTACAAAAATACAGATCACATTTTAACCATGATATCTTAAAACAGGAAGACAACATCCACCGCCACTACCCGAGCTCTGAAGGCTGGCCAGCGTGCCACCTTAGGTCCATGCCACACACCTCATCCTTTCCATATACTGTCGGAGACCAGCTTCCCTGAATGAAATATCCAGTAGCTATAGAAGAGCACATTTTGTAGAGTCTCCTCTCCTTACCAATAACAGTACAAACTATCCAATATTCAAAATCAAAGCTGGGGTGGTTTCTTTGGCCATGCCCCAACGCATCAATCACAGAGCCTTTCCCCATTCTCTGGATGCATGTGACACTCAGAACGAAGTTTTTCATTTCATGTTGAAACCTTGCCCTCTAAAAAACATCATCCAATAATCTCCAAAGACCTGCTGCTTCCTTGAATATACATGTCAGCGAAGCTGTTTGTTAGAAATGCAAACATTTAGATGAAGAAATAAATCTGTCTTTGCTGCATAGCCCAGAAACACCTCCCCCCAGTATAACTTCCACATGTGAATGCCCTTAAGTGATCTGTTTCATACTGTGATAATCAGTGCCCCACTGAAGGTGGCTACTGAAAGTAAGGATATGCATAATTATTTATTTCAAAGTTTTCTTAATGTTCTAAATTTACTGTATTATAATATTAAAATAGGGACTTACCAGATACTATTAGAGGCTGTTCACAAGTTCATGAAGTAAAGAAAAGGGAGGTTTTGTGGTTCATAAAAGAACTGATTTGCATTTTACAACTCCAGCAAAAAAAAAAAAAAAAAAAAGCTTTAACCCAAGGTATCATGTTTGTGTTCACCTTATTTCTTAACGTATTTCAGTGCTGAAAACAGTACAATAGTACCAGTATTTTGATCCTAGCAATGCTCTTTTTTACACTCTGTACTCATCTTAAACCAGTCCTGATCACGTTTGTTCATCTCTTTGCTTGTGATGTTGGTGCTGTAATAGTTTTAGGCTCTTCTGTAAAATATACTGTGAATCCACTCCCATTCATTTACCTTTCCTTAAAGATCAGTTGACGAGTTGCCAACTTCTGTAACTTTAGAATAACATGTTTTCTTTTCATAGGAGTTTATTTAGAAGATTGCTAGCACCAGCAACATGATCAGGTCTTTAGGAAGACATCTAGTTTTGCAGCCATCCAGGAACCCAGCATGCATGTAAGCTGCATTTTTCCTTACCAGAAGGCAAATGAAGCCTGCTGCTTTCAGCAATTTTAGGAAGCTTCCCAGGTAACGGTACCAAAATATACAATATTCCCCACCTATGATCAGCACAAGTGGCGCTGTGGAAATTCTCTGTACCTCTGGTCTTGAATTCTTCTCCGAGCTCTCATGAAATGACGACTTCTGTAATGCAGTTGGGAGTGAACACAGAATCACAGAATCATAGAATGTGTTTGGCTGGAAGGGACCTTTTAAGTTCATCTAGTCCAACCCCAACATCACTGTTTTCATTCCTGTGATTGAGGAGAAAGTCACCATACTGCTCCCACTTTCAACCAATTCCAGTGGTTTCCCATTTAAAAGTGCTTTTCGCTTCCAGAATCTCTGTGTGGCTTAACCCAAGATCTCCCACGAATCTCCTCACCTGTTACACTGCATTTACAGCCTCATCTTTGAGCACTCTGAAATCCATTTTCTCTATAATAGATCTATGTCAATGAGGCAGATATCAATTTAGTATACTCATTTAGTATTCTCATTTTAAAATACACCTTTTCTGTTTTCCCTGTTTAATTTGTTTTCCCTGCCACCAGCCCTACGGCTGACTTCTTTGATTGATACTGGAGAAGTTTCTGTCAGCATACTATTCATGGCCTACTTTTTGTAGTATTCTTGCATTTTATACATCATTTGGTCAACATCTTAAAAAATCCAACCTTAAATCAGACTTTTCGATTGAGATGCAACAACATATCATGTCTTCAGTTACTTCACTAGAAATGGGGTTCTGACTCAGGGATAGAAGAAAAATAAGTTCCTGGCATGTCTCTTGTAGTTATTTGCCAGATTAAAAACTGCAAACAAAAAGATGCCTCTACTGTAAGTTTTTCCAGGATCATTTCTGATCAATTATTATTACAGTATTATGGATACTGTATTAGTTTACACTTATGTGGAAATTAATAGGGAGAAATGCAGTTCCTTATTATTAATAAACAAAACTAAGTGTAGCCCCGCAGCACCAGAGGTGTATGGAAAAAGAAACTTTCTTTGGAAATAAATTGAAGAAAATATGAAGAAAATTGAAGAAAAACTCTGGAAATCACCTTTCCAAACATGTCTTTTGACTCTTTCTTTATGTATATTAGGCACATTTTTTTCTAAGCATTTCTAAACATTGATTACAGCAGGATATACTTTTACGGGCTAGGTAGGTAATTTTCATCACACTAACTTCACTTAACTTTTCACAGTTCTGCTACTGTTACCTCTCAGCTTTGTACTTCATTACACACAAAAATAGTTCTAACAAATACACCAAACACTTGAACTAAGCAGAACTATCATGCCTTTGTTCTCCTTCCTAATGCCACGCATGGTCATTACAATCCTCCTGGCATCACAGTAACTGCTATGTATAAGCACACTGGCAACGTAACGCACTTAGGCCCAGCAAACTTCTCAAGTCTAATTTTTCCCTGCCCACCTTTCTGCAAAATTAAACCACCTCCACAGGGCGAGCCGCAGGTAATGATGATGACCCCCGGGAGCTGCACTTACTAAGTTTTCGTGATTTGAACCCCATTTCAAATCATGAGGGGGAATCTTCGATATGATACAGGAGCCCCACAGTTCTCTCCAATGCCTGGCAAGTTGGTTAAGACTTCAAGTTACTAAAAATTATTTTAATTCCATGGCTGTGTTCCAACTTAGTTTCATTTTATTCCTATTTCGTCTCTCAGGTATGAAGACTATCATCTTACATATCTCTCAAGTACCATACACACAGTTGGTATGCATCTGCATTGCTGACAATCTTTATTTCCCGCATCCTGGGATACACCATGTTCCGGGTCACTACACATCCCCACATTTGAGTGACAAGAAGTTACAGAGAAAGAAAAAGAACTTTGACAGATTTGCATTTGTCATTTTATTAATTTTAATTCTGCTTCAACTGGGAGACAGGAAAATCCTCTGTGAACTACTCCAAACTATTTTGTGCTATTTTTTTTTTCCTCCAAGGCATTCTATATGCCTACAAAGCCACCTAAAATCTTTACCATGGAAACTTCTATCGCTCTCGGTAACATGACACAGATGATGAGATACTTAGAGCTGAGCTTCAGTTACTGCTAAGGTTTATTATAACCTGGAGTGTTTGTAAGTTTGAGCCCTTATCTCAAGGAACGTTTAATCAAATGTATTCTAATATATTTTTAAAGTAATGATGTTTTCACCTAAAACACAAGCTAAGCTAAAAACCTCTGTTTTAATTATAGCCTTCAGCATGTTAGTTGTGTATAATTAAGAACAGACAGAACTGCATTTTTCCTAATGTAATCAAAATTTCAAGATAAAACAAATGTGAGATGCATGCAAGATCTTGGGATTTTAAGTGCCTGCAATTGTTGTGATAGGTCTTTAGTTTTGCAAGTGTTTTTGGCTAGGGGGTGTGGGATTCAACCAAAGCAAGTATGGCTATGAGCTCTGAGGGTGCCATCCTCTCTGAACTGATCAATCCAGAAGTCTCCTGCACTTGCTGGGAAGCTGTAAGCTTCTGTCAGACACGAAGGCGGGTTTTCCAACGTGCTGCACATGTACTGTGCAGATTAGCCAAAACAAGGATGTCTGAAAGAGTTTTACAGAGGGAATGTAAAGCTTGGAATAAACAGAGAATTGAAAATAATTTCAAAAAGTTGAACTTGATCAGCCTTCTTTGAAGTTAAAGTGATTAGAATGGAGCAGGCTGGGATTTATAGACTTCACAGGCTGTGGGAGGGACTTCAAAAGCACAGAGGGGATAGATGAACCTGTTTTTTCAGACCTGCAGTGACAAAAATGCAACATAGTTTCAAGGCTCTTCCATCAACAGGAAGAAAAGGAAAGGAAAAAGTTCTAATTTTAGTCTGCCAGTCATCCATGTTGCAGTTTGACTGCTTTGTGCTTAGGACACTCACCTCAAATGCGCCTTCAGCAGAGCACACAGCCAATAAATACTGATAAATTCTCAGTAAATACACATGACACAGGGAACAGAACCTCCGGGATTTTGAGGTTGGAGAAGTGGTCAAACCCGCTCTGTGACTGATTTGAAACTAGAATTTAAACTGGGATTTCCCATGACCAGTACTCCATTGAATGCCTCTGCACCTTTCCCCCCAGCAGACAGGTTTCTCAGTGGTTCATCTTCTTCTGTCTCCCTGGTAGGAGCACCCACAGTGTACAAAATACTTAAACACTGGAAGCAACAAGATGCTTTTAACTTCTTGTTTGGGACAATCTGCTACATGAAGGACATCTGAATCTTAGGGTTAAAATATCTTCAAGGCAGGAAAGTGAAGCCGTTGACAACTTAATTTCACTCTTGGCAGAAGGGGAGAAGACATCGTTGCCATTGGTAATTCTAGTTCCCCCACCCAAGAAAATATTTACAGCTAAACTATTCACATTCAACTCATTAATGAATTTGAGTTGATCACATGTATATTTTAATGAATACCACACCTACCATTTTCAGTCTTACCGCTGCACATTTCATTGCTGATCTTACCTGAAAGTATGTTTAAGAAATATTGCAATTTACATAAAAAAATTAAACTGATTCTCAGAGGAACAGGGGTTTTTTTTTTCCAACCTTCTATAAATGGCAGCATACTCTGCAATATGAATATGGTAAAAAATGGTTTAGAGATTTAATCAAACTGTGCATGTAAAAGAAGTTATTCAACATGCATAAGTTTGTGCAGAGCATGACCTGAGCATCTCAATGCTGCAGTGATGTCCATATGACAGTTCTGCCGAATAGAAAAAGATCCAAGTGTGCTGACTTTTTGAATTAGGATTGTGTTTCTCCAGGCTTATGGCACTCACTCAGGCAGCCTGAGCCTTGATCAACTCTGCGTGCTACTACAATCCAAGTAATAAAAGACAGAACACTGCTTTCTGTTCCACATCATGTTTTGAAGATTTTAGAATAGTTTATGGATAACAGACAAGTTGTTACATAAACATTTACTCAAAGTAAAAGAAAAAAAAATGTTTATTATGCATATATGTTAAAAGAGTTACTTTTACAATATATTTTACCTTCTTCGCTGGTTCCTAAAATTAAATTTTCAAGGACATTCTAGGTGAATTACTGCTCTAGAAGCAGGAGGGAATGCCCGTAATTATATGGGTTCTGCAATTATAGTTGTATTTTAGTCATCTCATGCAGAGTAGACCCTGTGATATCAGGCTATTCACACACTCACACACGTTCACTATTAACATGTGGAGAGATCTCTTTCTGCCTCACTTCAGCCCTCACTCACCTGTGGTAAAGCATTCCCACCTCTCTGAAGTACAGCACATTCAGTTTACAAGCAGGAAAGCTAATGACCACCATGCTGCATGTGCAAAAGAACCAATTTATCCATATATTTTTAATTTGCTTCTCTGGCAAATATAATATGCAAAGCTCTCTTAAGAAAATTAACAAGAATGAAATCAATAGGTTTCTACAGTAATTATTTATCCAAACAGTTTACATAGCTTTAGGACAGATTCCCAATATGCAATTCAATATGTTGATTTTTAAAAACTATGTAACAGTTATAAAACTAAAAATTATACTTTCCAGCAAATTCTGAGCAGCTTTACAACATTTTTAAAGGAAGATAAAATCATTTTACCACAATGGCAAAGGTGGTGGCCAAAGACGACTGAAGGTAGTGTTGTGGTTTTGCCCCAGCTGAGAGCTGAGCACCACACAGCCTCTTGTTCTTTAAAAGGGAGGCAGAGGTGGAGGGAAAGAAAAGAGATTTAAAAAAAAACCCCAAAACCAAGGAACCAAAACCTCATGAGTTGGAATAAGAATAGTTTACTGGAATCGCAGAAAGATAGATATAACAATGCTTGTTATATCAATAGATATAACAGGACTTGATAGCAAAATATATGAAACTGGTGATACACAATGCAGTTTCTCACCAAACCACACAACTCAGGCTGTACAGCTCAGCTAAGACCATCCCCAAAACCACATGTCCTGGAGCTGCCTACTCCTCCTCCCACCAGCCCCCTTTTATGCTGAGCATGACATAATTGGCATGGAATACCCCCTTTGGCCAGTTCGGGTCACCTGTCCTGGCTGTGACCCCTCCCTTCTCATTAGTGGGAAATATGAAGAACTGAAAAGTCCTTGATTGCTTGGCAACAACTAGAAACATCAGTGTGTTATCAGCACTTCTCTCATCCTAACTCCCAAACATGGCATTCCATCCACTATTAGAAAAGAAATTAACTCCATCCTAGCCAAAACCAGGACAGGTAGAAAATGGATGTCAAAAAAAGATTATTCTAGTTCTACCAAGTGACACACTTGTTTTGTTGAATTCCAACGATGCTAGACTAATACTGAAATTTTAATATAAGGCTATGATACAAATTTAGTGTTCAGCTGTTCATGCAAACAATCAAAATAGTTCTTCTAAACTAGTCATTCTACCGAGTATCAGTTTCCTCAGTTTCCTATTTTGACACTAACTCTGAAAGCAAGATCAATACTCTATAAAAGCAAACAATATTCTCAAGTAATTCACATACAAAATTTAAATTCTTGTTTGTTAATCCTATCCATGAGAATGAAAACCCATCCAGAGCTGTTCTTTTCCATTAAACCACACTAATCCATTTCAAACCAACCTTCAGGATGTAAAGAGACCTTAAATTGAACGACTCCTCATTGCCATAAACCCTTTTGTATGGCCATGGTACCTGGACCAGTGCCTTGTATGGCGGCAGCAGAGGGCATCCACTGCTCTCCCTGCAACAACAAAATTGAGGAAAAAGCAGTGAAGAGGTGATGACTTAAGCGGGAAAGGTCAAGGAAGAAGGCTGGCTGCTTGCGAGGTGGAATTTGTATGAATTTTAAAATATTTTCATTTATATTTTTTACTGCCAAGGTAAAGAACTTTGTAAATTTTTTTTTAATGAATTCTGGTTAACAAATATTTCCCCTTTTCAGGAATGACTCTTTTTAGTCTCTCTTTTTATAGCAAACAACTGTTTGTTCCACCAGCAGCCTATAATTAAAACTATTAGTGATAAATAGCAAGCTTGTTTCTTGCCTTTGCTGCCTCTTTGGGATCAGCATGGCCTCATACAGCTTGTCTTCACCTGGTCTGTGCCACCCCAGAACAGACTGATGGGACCCACGGTGTCCCCACAGCCCCAACACGGGGAATGGTCAGAAGAGAGGTAAGGGAGGGCACACAGGAGGGACATGGTGTTAGGATTCCCTTTGGGGGAGAAGTGCCATTTCTTAAGTTTAGCTCGAGGGGAAATCAAACGGTGTTGTCACACTGAGGCTATCGTGTTCCACAGTGCGGCTGCAGCACTGCCTAAGGCTGAGCGGTGAAAGGCGAGAAGGGCATCATACGGCCATACCCGCTGCCGGGGTGTGCATGGGAGAAACACCCGTGCGGGTATGGCAGCGCACCGCCATCTTCGCTGTGGGCTTCCTTCCGGGTGGGTGGAGGGCGCCATGTCTACTGAGGGCGGTTGCTTGCACCGGCGCCTCTGGGAAAGGGTTGCTCGCCCGTCGCTGCGGTGCGCGTCCCCTGCGGCTGGGAACGCCCCGCACAACCGCCGGCACTCGGCCAGGACTGTGTCCAGGGTTCCGCGCTCGGCCACTGTGGGGACGGGGCGCTGCAGGTGGGCTCCAGGCCCGCGCTCTCGCTCTCCGCGAGGGCGGGTGAGGCTGAGCAAGCGCGGGGGCGCGGGCGGGCCGGGAGCGGGCGGCCAGCTGGCCCTCACGGACCAGGCACGGCACGGACCAGGCCCGCCCCGGGCTAAGGCACCGCGACGATGTGCGGCAGGGCTTGATCCGCGGCTGGGGGGGCCCGTGCTGAGTTCTCACTCCCCTGACTCGCGCGGAGGGATGAGCGTAGCCGCCGATTGAAATAAAACGGAAACGGCCTCCAGAGAAAGACCTCGCTCAAGGGATCCTCGGTGATAACGGGGACGTCGCTGTCCTCGAGGCTGGGTCTTTGTCTGGTGGGGTCCCGCTGCCGGCCAGGCGGGCGGCCCCGAGGGCAAGTGCCGTCCCGGAGTCTGCGGGAGGGCACGGGACAGGGCTGCAGCCCAGGGCTGCGGGGAGGGGGGAGCTGTCAAGGCTTGGCGTGTGGGGCGAGAGAAAGGCTGTTGGATTTTGGTCTTTGCAGCCTCCCCTAGATAAATTTTTCACGTGGATAGTTTCCTCGATGAGGTGCCCTAGATTTTGGTGGGAGATGAGGCTGCTTCTCCTTCAGCTTTTTCTAGAAACCAAAACGTGAAATGTGAATGCTATTGCCAAGGATGCATAGCAACAGTTTTTGCGGGGGGAGAGGGGGGATGTCCTGTGGGTTTTTTTGCTCTAGGAGTCCATGAGCGGTAACTACAAACTGTTGACTTCCAGATTTGAATGCAGTGTTTTCCTGGATGAAGTACAAAGTTTCTCAAGAGGTCAGAGAGTTGAAATCCAGGCAGTAGAGTTGGTTAAGCTGTTAGTGCGGGTCAGGCCAGTTGCTTTTAATTATTGCTGGTTGTATCCCTATATTTAAACCATGAAGCAGAAGAACACAAAGAGCAGTTAATAGGTCAACTCAGGTTCCTTTTTGTCTGTGTGACTTGTGGTATCACCAGGCAGGCTTCATGCAAAATCATCAGATCGTCGAGTAACTTGGGCTGGAAGGGACTTTAAAAGCAGGGCTGACCACAAAGTTGCACCAAGTTGCTTAGGGCCTCCTCCAGTGAAAACTTGAATTAGGAGCTCCTGTGAGTTCTCAGCTTCCTGAAAGGTAGAATGGCTGCAAAGTGACCTGTACCTGTTAAGTATTGTGCAGGCTCTCTCCATGTAAAAGGAGATACATGCTAAAGACTCTTCTTTCCATTATAGGCTAATTACAAGTAACCTGTGTGCACAGGTAAAAGCCTGGGGAGGAATTTGGCAGGATGAAGCCTGTCATTGTGGTGCATGGTGGAGCTGGCCGGATCTTTAAAGAACGAGAAGAAGGATGTCGTGCTGGTGTTGTCAGAGCTGCGCTCCGAGGTTATGGTGCCCTGAAACAGGGAGGCAGTGCCTTAGATGCAGTTGAGGAGGCAGTACGATCAATGGAGGATGATCCTCATTTTAACGCAGGTAATTTCTCAGTAATCAAGTGGGTTTAAAATCATTGTGTATTTCAAGTATTTTACCTTGATGCTTCTTCAAAATGCTGGTTTGCACTTTCTTTGAATTATGCACATTGCAGTGGAGTAAATACTGGTGTCACAAAATAGTTTATTTCTCTGTGTAATAAAATAGCTCAGTATGCACCGTAGTTACTTGTGAGCCTGCTTAGGCAGATGAGTTACTCTTTTCTCATTTTTCAGTGGTTTATACCTGCCATTTCTTTCTTGTGCTGCAGTGTTGCTGTTCTGTAAATCTCCTGTACTGCATCTTCACTTTTAAGCTATGGACTTCTCAATGGAGTTATGTTTAGTTAATGTTTAAGACACTTCAGCATAGCTTGCAGCGACATTTAGGCCTTAACCCTTGACCTGTACCTGTTGCCAGAGGAATACTGTTACTGAGGATTTTAGGTGCTTTTTCTCTTAATGATTTTACTTAGTGCTTTTGTAAATAATATTACAGAAATAATGCAGCAATTTGTTTTTTCTTCATAGGAAGTTTTCAGTGATTGTTACTTGTTTGAGTTAAGCTACTTGATTTTTAGAGGATCCAAGCTGAAATAATTAAGTGGACTTAAAGATGTGGTGTGTGTATATAATTAACATCAGGGTGGCATTCTCTAATTTAACTTTTCTTCACTAGTTCTCTAAATTAGTTACTACTCTTCAGGACTTTGTTTTGCTCAGGTCAGTAAATCAGTATATATTTGGCCTTTGTCTCTCTTTGTACTTCTGGGTCAAGTCTTGAAATACCTGGCAACAGAATTTAGATTTGCTATTTATAACCACCAGCCACTTCAGGGCAAGAAAAGAACTCTTGATTTGTGAGAAGCATCTCTTCAGTGATATTCTGCCCAACAGTAGATGTCCAGTGTTAATGTGGAAGCAACTTTAATATAAATTTAAGCTTAAATACCATTTGCATCTCTTTTTTAATCATATTGCATAAACGTATATTTTCTTGGTTTCCTGTGTACTACTTTTGACTGTTTTGTAAATCAAAATTGTTTAGATGTTAAATACGTTTAACTCAGTGTGACTCTTACTGACAAAAGCTTACTTTATAACGATCTGTTTAGGCTCATTTACTTAACTTGTACACAACAGTCTGAAGCATTTGGGCACTTGGTAAGTGGGATCACAATAACTAGCAATATTCTGAGTTTTGAATACAAGGGGTTTTTTATTACCTTAATGTGAGATCTTGTCACTAATACTGCATTTTCTGAGCCATGCTCTCTAATAGAATGCCATCATTGAATGGCACCTGCAAGCAGTGTAAACTCCCCAGATGATCATGTTGTTGGTGTATACAGCAGCCTTAGAATCTACCACATCCAGTGACTGATGTGCAGATATGACTTAACATTCTGCTTGGTGTGCAAAGTGCAGTGTGTGTTTGTGACACGCTTTTTCATGACCCAAGGTCACATTTATCCTTAAATACATGTTGAATTGTGTGGGCTTTTTGTCTAAAGGTGTTTACTTCAGTTTGTTCTAACAATATGTATACCTTGTTTGTAGCATATAAAATGACCAATTTTTAGCAAAATTTGCTTAAACTGGACTTGAGCCTTAAGCCATTGCTCAAGTTTGACTATGGTCTTAACAGCAAGTAGCCTGGTAATGACTTACAGATACATCTAATTGTGTTAACACTCATTTAGATATAGCTGCTGTCAGTAGCTGGTGAAAATGAGCTGAGAGCTTGGTGAAGAGGGCCTTGATTGGAGTGGCTGTGTAAAACTCACTGTGTGGTATTTGTAAAAGAAAAATCAGGTTTACTGTAATATTTCCTAGGAAAACACAGACATTGTGAAGAGACAACAATAGTGATTGGGAAGAATGGGCATAACAATAAAGTTGTGTGCTTTTTTTTGAATGATAGGCTTTAACTATGCTGTGTAGATACATCTTGATGGAGGGGCTCAGAAGCTGTGCTGTTGTCTAAAACTATGATGAACTCATCAAGTCCTGCTTATGATGAAGAAGTGGCCTTGGTTATGTTTCCTTTGCATGATCACTTTGACTAGCAGTGTTAATTAGTTTGGTGTGAATACTCCAGATATAAGAACTGTCATTATAGAGATCCTTGCACACTCTTTCCTCCTTGGCCTTTGCAGGACAGAGGACATATCTATCTGTCTATCAGTAGATAGAAGGAAATGAAGTATTCTTCTCAGCACCCATGCTGTCATTTGGCTAATGTCAGATGTGTTTGTTATTTGTGTCCTTTTAGAGTTGTTTTGTGTCTTCTGTTGTGACTGTTGTTTTTCCCTGCCTTGGCTTCACAAGAGAGTCAAACTGTTTGGATTTTTTTTCAGCGCTGCTGCCAGTGGCCTCAGAAGCAGGTAGTCCAAACTCCTTCTGCAGGAAGGCAGGTGAAAATACAGTCTTTAACCACAGAAGGAAGGATTTACCCTATCTCAGTTAATCTGAAGTTTTGTATCTAGCCATGCCATAGTGTACAGGCTTCCAGGTGGTCAGTGGAATGAGAAAGGATGGCTCTGCAGCTCTCTAAGGCATGTGGGATGAATTGCTCTTAGAGGGCATCCCTCTCTCTTCACCGACTGTTAACAGAGGATTTAGTAGGGAGCTGCCTTTGACCACAGGATCTGTCTGCAACTGTGTTCTGTTCAGGAAATTTTAGGAAAGGTATCACATGACCAGCAGAAATAGGATATTATTAATGCAGTGATGAAGAGAGCTAGTAGAGCTTCCCTTGGAACTGTGGTTCTGGTCACTGATAGTTGGGAAGGGGGTACCCTAATCTTAGCTGGAATTTGGTGAACATGAGCTAGAGAGCCTACCTTGTCAGAGGAAGCTGAAATAATATGGCAGGGCTTATCTACGAAAACAAAGATGACTTACTCCTTGTACTAGCAAAAAGAAGAAGCTGGAAGAATGATGTTAACATGGGCAGTACAAGGAAGTTGCCTGTAAGCTCTACACAGATCAGTGTAGTCTAGAAATCAGCACATTGTGAATGATGCAGGACTAAGCTCTGGAGTAGTTTACATAGAGAGGGGCAAAAAATAACTTGGGGGCGGGGGGGGCAGAGTTCAGGTCTGTCTCTGTGGCAGGGGAGTTACGGAGGTTACAGGATTTTGTTGCTTTCTGCAGCAGGGGATTTAACTTCCTATATTCAGCTCTGAAGTACATTGGTATGGAAGTCTTGTGTCAATAATAACTAGCAGTGCTTTCTGGCCTGTTTTAATGTTGGTTTAAGAGAAATAAAAACAAAAATTAATTTAGCCCTGTACAATGTCCGAGTCTTTCTACCTGAGCTGCTATGTAAGTCTGCCTTGTTTTGTTTCAGGGTTTTTTTTACTTCTTTTTAAGTTTAGTCTTCTCTATACTTATTAGCAAGGCTTGTGTGCTTGATGACTTACAACTGATTATTCCCCTGTGATACAGTTATTTGCATTATTAAAAAAGAACCTATTTGCATTGTCTCGTTTTGTATCTCATTAATTTTCGATTAGGTTAGTGATAGCACTGATAATTACAGAAGGAAATAACTACCCAACATTTTATTGCTTTGGTTCTTTTTGTAATTCCTCCTTCTACTGGTTTTATTTTGTGCTGAAGAACTGGTTATTTCAAGCTTTTGTTACACCAGTGAGTGGACAGTTTTACCCTGCTCCAGTTTGGCAGTTTCTTGGAATGCTCTGTGACATTAATTCCTTGTCAGGATTGAACACTACACTATTTTGTTGGCTTATGTTGTATCCTCCTTTGGAAGAACCGTAAAAGGTAAAATAGTTTTATGTGTGCTTGAAGTGATCTGGCTGATAAAGAATTCTGTTCATGATGGTTTGTCATTTTAACATTTGTACCTAGTATATCATTTTGGATGGGATTAGAAGTGTGTTTTTCATCTCACAAAAATAAAACTCAATTTTAAAGTAGACATTGTACCCTGGGAGACTTTGGTTAATGGCTGGATTTTATGGTTATCCTCAGCAGTGCTTCTGCTGTTTTGTTTGTATTCAGGAGATACCATCAGGAAGTCAGACACCAAACTGTATAAGGGAAAGTTTGCTCCATGAGATCTAATCATTGAATCACCTGATGGTTAGGTCTTAATGACTTTTCTTCTTTTTCCCTTTCTCCCTGATTATTTTTTTTTGGTCTTTAGGCTGTGGATCTGTGCTAAATGAAAAAGGTGAAGTAGAGATGGATGCCATTATCATGGATGGAAAAAATTTAGACTCTGGAGCAGTATCTGCAGTTAAATGTATATCAAACCCAATAAAACTTGCTCGACTTGTCATGGAAAAGGTATGCTGAGTATGTCCTTGAATATGAAACGTTATTTTCTCTTAGAACTTCATCTGGTATATTGATACACCTTGGTGATGATGCTTGTATAGTACTTTAAATCAGCAAAGAAGGGAGAAATGGACAGTTGTGTCTGGAAACTACGGTCACGACCATGAAGAACTTAAGGGTTTGAGCGGTATTTGTTAAAAATAGTATTCTAAGGAAATGTAAATCCTGCCATGCAATTGGAAGCTTAAGGACAAATTGACCTATACACATCTATTTTCTGTAGGTCCACAGCTGGTGTTCAAGATTTTAGGGTTGGGTTTTTTCACTTGTGTCTTTTGATGAGCTTTTATGCTGTCACTGCATGATCTTGCAAGATCAAGATTGGATAAAGTACTCTTGACTTTGCGATGGCATGGAAGTGAATTAAGTGACCCAGTAACATATTTGACCATGTCATTCAGTCTTATGTTATTCTTGATGGCCTTCTTCAGATAGTAAGCTTCATCAGAGGATAGCCTTAGGGCAAAGTCATGGTCTTCCAGTAGTGGAAGCGAATAGACTATTTCGGTTGGAAGGGATATAGAACTAGTCCAACTGCCTGTCAATTTCAGGGCTGACCAAGGGCATTGTCCAACTGCTTCTTAAACCCTGACAAGCTTGGGGTATCAACCACCTCGCTAGGAAGCCTGGTCCTGTGTTTGAGCACCCTTTCAGTAAAGAAATGCTTCAAGTCTAAGCCTTCCTTGGCACAGCTCTGAACCATTCTCATGTATGCTATCAGGCAGAAGAGATCAGCATCTCCCTCCCTTCAGAAATCTGTAGAGAGCAATGAGGTTGCCCCTCAGCCTCCTTTTCTCCACACTAGACAAGCCCCGAGTTGTGAGCTGCTCCTCATAGGACTTTCCTTCCAGCCTTATCAGTTTTGTTCTCTTTCTCTGGATACATCTGAGTACCTTTACATCCTTCTTAAACAGTGGGGCCCAGAACTGCACGCAGTGCTCAAGGTGAGGCTGCACTAGTGCTCAATACAGCAGGATAATCACCTCTTTTGACCAGCTGGTTATACTGTGTTTGGTTGTTGGGCTTGTTGCAGCCTTCCAATACTTTCCAATATTTTCCAATACATTGTTCCTGTAGGGGACCTACAGGGAGTGTTTATCAGGGAGTGTAGTGATAGGACAAGGCTTTAAACTAAAAGAGGTTAGGTTTAGATTAGACATTAGGAAGAAATTCATTACTGTGAGGGTGCTGAGGCCCTGGCATAAGTTGCCCAGAGAAGCTGTGGCTGCCCCCTCCCTGGCAGTGTTCAAGGGCAGGTTGGATGGAGCTTTGGGCAGCCTGGTCTAGTGGAGGTTGTCCCTGCCTGTGGCAGGGGGTTGAGATCCCTTGCAACCCAAAATATTTGCTGATGTACCCCAAGATGTGTTTTGCCCTCTTGGCTGCTGGGGAACACTGCTGACTCATACTGATCCTGCTGTCAACCAGCACCCCTAGATCCCTATCTGCAGGGATGTTCTCTTGCCACTTCCCTCTTATTTTATGTTTGTGTCCAGCATTAACTCTGTCCTAGGTGCAGAATCTAGCATTTCGACTTAGTCATCCTTTTAATCACAGCCCAAACATCCAGTCTATCTAGGTCCTTCTGCAAGGCATCTTGTCCTTCAAGAGTGTCAACAGCACCTTCCAGTTTGGTATTATGAGCAAACTTGCTAATGGTGCATTCAACTGCTGCATCTGGATTCTTGATAAATATATTGAACAGGACTGACCCTGAAATTGAACCCAGAGGAACACTCTGGTGACTGGTAACCAGCCAGATGTAGCCTCATTCATTTGAGTACTGCCATTCAGCCAGTTCTTCACCCAGCACAGAGTGAACCTGCTTATCACACAGCTGGGCAACTTGTGTGGAAGGATGTTGTGAGGGACAGTATCAAAAGCCTTATTAAAATCCAGGAAAACTACACCTGCTGCTTTCCCTTCACCTGCTAGGTGTGTGACCTTATCATAGAAGGATATCCAGTTAGATAAACAGGACTTTCCTTGTGAACCCATGGTGACTGTTCTTGATGACTGCATTATTCCTTAAATGCTTTTCAGTAGTACCCAATAGAATCTTCTCCAAATTTTTTTCTAGGAACTGAGGTCAGACTAACAGGCCTGTAGCTCCCTGGGTCTTCCCTCATGCCCCTTTTGTAGACTGGAATAATGCTGGCTGAAGATAACGTTAGCAGTGTGTGATGGTGACAGGTTTTCCACAATAATCAAACTCAGCAGGGCAGCAAAATTATTGTTACTTGACCTCCTATGTAAAATTAATCTCACACCACTAAGGCATCCCTCTAATACTTGCCTTGAGAGACACCTGCCATTTTCCAGAAATGGTACTACGATGGTTGAGGATGGAATAGGTCATTTCTGTGATACATGCATCTACTTTACCACTACTGGATTGTGACAGTGATAAAAATGTTTTTATTGTCTGTGGAGTTTACATTTTTCATCCTGCTAGTGCAGCTGTCCCATTGTAGAAAAGGGTTTATATTTACAAAAGTACTTATTAACAGAGGATTTATGTTTGGGGTTTTGGTTTTCTAACTTTTCAAAGTGATGTTTGGGGGCGGGGGAAGTCTTTTAGTGATCCCTAAAGGTGATTGGAATGTGATTTGTCCTCAACAGCCTCCAAAGAAAATAGGAATTCTTTTTGCCCTTAATTGAAGGATTGTTCTGCTTTTAAAGTCAGAACTTTAAAATGCATGTTTACTAGAAAACAGTGTTAAAACTTGTGATGAATCTGCTTTTTGTTCCTTCATATGGGTTTTACTCTGTCATTTAGCTGGAACAAATAAAAATGTGTAGTTACAAGCTTCACAGAACCAAATTTTTCAAAATATGAAAATGTAGGTGGAAGGTTGGGGGAGAGATGTCTTCTGGGGCGGGGATATGTTGAGTTGGTTTCGATTAGTTGCTTTTTTTTTACTGTAGATAACTTCTTTTAATGTCCATTGTTCAGCTCAGAGGAACTGAACACCCATTCCAGAATCACCAACTTATTCTGTTTTTCTCAGTGACAAAATTCTATTTAGTCAGCAAGAATAAATTCCAAACAACACTGTTGGTTTTTTTTAGAACATAACTTTCCAATGATGCATTTAAAAAAAAAAAAAAAAACAACAACCCCAAAACACAAAGAAATCTCTTTCTTGCCCACTGAAAGGTCTTTTTTTGTCATTGTGTGGTGTTTCTGGTGCTTAGAAATGCTGAGGCAAAATTCGAAAGGAAATCATGAAATTCAACTCCATACAATTCTACTTGGCCCTGTAGCCCTAAACCCATGGAAATTTAGTGGTAAAGTGTATTGCTCTGCCCAGATGAAAAAAAAATTCTGTGTAGATGACACAGTTCAGATGTAAATGTGGGCCTAAATTGCTTGATATATCTTGGAGTGAGCTTCTGATGCTTTTCCATCAGGTATCATAAACGGGAATTCTAGATGATGTTCCTCTTTTTTCATCTTGGTTCAGGAATTTTGGGACACCAACCCAGGCTATTTCACAGTACTTTCAGAGTTTTGGTTTACAATGTGTGGGTAACAAGACTGTAGTTTTCCTGGGATCCTAAATATGACAGAGTTGAGGTTATTCAGTTTACAGAAGAGAAGGATCCTAGGTGGCCTTACAGGGGGCTTCCAGTGCCTGAAAGGGGAGGGACATGTATTGATAGGACGAAGGGTGGTAGTTTTAAATTACAGCAGGATAGGTTTAGATTAAACATTAGGAAGAAGTTCTTTACATTGAGGGTGACAGATCACTGGAATAGGCTGCCCAGAGAGGCAGTGGAGGCCCCATCCCTGGAGACATTCAGGGTCAGGCTTGATGAAGCTCAGAGCAACCTGATCTAGTGAAGATGCCCCTGCTTACTGCAGGGGGATTGGACTACATGACCTTTAAAGGTCCCTTCCAACCTAACACATTCTGTGATTCTGTGTAAGGATGCCTGTTTCCCAGTGGCTTTGAGATGCCTCATTGCCTTAAACAGTTTTCAAACATGCAACTCCCAACCAGCCAACCAAACCCACCCTCCCCACCTGCTTGTGGTTCTCGGTGTTTCCATTGCCTTACGGAACAATATGGGCTCCATCTGGTGGCCAGAGTAGCCCCGCTGCATTGCTGTTGCTCACGTTCATCCTGCCCGCTGTGGCGTTCTCACTCTCAGGCTTGTCCCTGTTCACGGGGTAGAAGAAAGGAGGGCACCGGAATGATCTCCATTTATGATTTGCTGTGTGCTGTTGAATATAGCAGCCAGGAAGGCTTTTATTACATGAGCTAATTAATTCAACAAATCCTTGGGAAAGCAGTTAAACTCCTGTTGAATTATTCCTGCTTGTAGTGAGCTAAAATAGAACGGTATGTTGAAATGCTTTTGGTTGTTGTTGTCTTTTTAAATGGGGCATGCAATCCCTCTCAGCTCCAGCACCTCATTAGATGGGCATCTTATGAAAATCAGAGTGCTGATTCACTGGTACACATGAATGTGTGTATGTTTTCCCCTACTATGTCATCCAACTCTTTACATTAGAAAAAGGAGAATTTAGCTTAGAACATAGACTTCTCAGTCCAAAGGTGCAAACTTTTGCTGTGCTCCATACACTGCTCAGATTGTTAAATGGAGAACAGTGATGCTCTGAATTTCAGGCAAGCTACTGAAATTTGGGGGATTTTTTCTTCTTCATTTCCCATGAAGTTAAGCTAAGCTTGCCAACACTTCTATTTTGTAACAAAGATCTCGGGAACCCTTTTTGGATTTGATTTTTGTTTTGTTTTGGGGTTGGGTTTTTTTGGTCCTTTTGGATTACTTTGTATAAATGTGTTCCAGAAAAATTAGGCACTTAAAGTTAGTAAACAAATTCATGATAGTGTAGAAGGCGCCTAAGAAAGATTCGCTCTTGGGTTATTTGGCAATGTCCTACCAGCTCTTCTGATCAACAAAATACACTGAAAAGAAAAAAACAAGTCAAATTCAACTTAAGATACCTTCCTTTCAGTGACTACTGGGGAAAGAAAAAAAAAAAAGGAACAAACCTGCCTACCTCCCCCAAAAACCCGGTCCAAACTCCAAAGCTGTTACAGGACCTTATTCCTGTATTAATCCTGTATATAAATGCAAGTATTTATTTTTTGTGCAGCTCAGGACGGTGGGAATATTTTCAGAACTTGCATATGGGAGGGACCCCTTTGAAAAAGTTATTTCTTAAGATTTCCTTTTTTTACAGTAAAACCTGTTTACCTATTTAAAGGATTATATAGCCTTCACTGATGGAGGACTCAAAATTCTGGTACAGATAAAAGTCAAAAGAAAAGTTGAATGTATTTTCTAAAAATAAAACAAAAAACATCAAAAAACCCCAAGGCTAATTTTAATTATTGGCTCGTGGGGTTCTTGTGCTTTAGTGGCAGACGGGGGCAGTATTGCACCAAGAAGTTGTCTTTCAAGTTGGAAGAACACTTCAGCTTCCTTAGGAATAGGTAGGTCATTTATTGTCTGGCAACATATTCAGCATGTACAACTGTTGCCCACTCTCTCACATGCATAGTGAACTTCTT
This sequence comes from Hypotaenidia okinawae, assembly GCA_027925045.1. Lineage (NCBI taxonomy): Eukaryota > Metazoa > Chordata > Aves > Gruiformes > Rallidae > Hypotaenidia > Hypotaenidia okinawae. The sequence goes on from BSDF01000003.1 coordinate 90,538,213, forward strand.
CCTTGTAACCCTTACCTGTTCCCCAGAGCAGTACTCTCATCATAACTTGAGGACTTAATTTTGTTAGGACATCTTTGATGTTGGGGTGTCACGGGTTTGCCCCAGCCAGCAGCTAAGCACCACACAGCCACTTGCTGAGTTCTGACAGGTTGAGGGAGAGAATCAGAGAAGTGGGCATACTCATGGTGTGATGCAGCAGAGTTCATTCCCCACTTCCCACTGGCCCACAGGTGTTCCAGGAAAGCAGGGCTACAGCACATGTAAGGGTGACGAACGCCATCACTCTAAACGTTGCCGCCTTCTTCTTCCTCCAGCTTTATATGCTGACCATGACATCATATGGTACAGGATATCCCTTTGGTCAGTTGGGCTCAGCTGTGCTGGCTGTGTCCATCCCAACTCTTTGTGCACAGAGAGTCTCTTTGGTGGTGGGGTGGTGTGAGAAGTAGAAAAGACCTCGACTCCTTAGCAACAACTGAAAACATCAGTGTGTTATCAACAATATTCTCATCCTGAATCAAAAACATAGTGCTGTACCAGCTGGTAGGAAGACAATTAAGTCTGTCCTTAGTGAAACCAGGACATGGAGCCACCACATGTTTGAATGACCATTCAGGAATATTTCTGAAGTGTTGTCACATTTCCTGCTTGTGTAACCAGCTGAAGAGGTTAGGACAGATGCTGTAATAGGCTGAAGCAGAGCTCAGTGTCTGTGGTTTGGGAAGAAGTTCAGTTCAAATCCTTCAAAGCAGTGCAGTGCTATGACTTGGTCATGGTAGTGATGGCTTGCCATTGCTTTAGAAATCAACAGAAGTCGATGGTTTGCAGCAACTTAAATCCTGAAGCTTAGACACTGTAATTGTCCTGTGGAAGGCAGCATGACATGGAAATACCCAACTTCTGGCATCCTTGCTTCAGGCTGAGAGCAGAGAATATGCCACGGTGGTCTCCTCCTTGGCTCCACCAGCCTGCTGTCACCAGCATCTCATGGTCCTAGTACCTCTGCCTTTTGGTACCTGTGTGCTGTGCTGCCATGTGGACATAAAAGCTTGCCTGAAGTTAGGTGCTGTGCTCTGAAATGACACGATACTGTATAGTCAGACCACTGCTCATCCAAAACATTTCTGGGCTCTGATGAGCAATTAACCGCTTTGCAGTGGTCCAAGAAGCTGATGCTTATTTTTGGACACAATTTTTTTTAAAAAAGGGGGGGCAGGGAATGACAGAAACCAGATTTTAGAGCTCCTATTAAAGTATAAGGATTAATGAAACAAATTTATCTGGCAGGTTTCTCAAAAATAGGAATTAACCAAGCTGTACAGACTTTGAAGCACGGAATTAACTTAGGCTGTTGACTTAAAATTTGTTCTAAATGCTTTGCTAAATAAAGGAATCGAAATAGAGCTGCTGCAAATATTGTTAGAAGAAAGAAAACACTTTTTGTCAAACCTTTGAGCTTTGGAGTTTTCTTTGTGTGGATACTTCTAAAAATAAGGAGTGGTTATACAAAACTGCTCAGTATGAGGCAAAACAAGGACTGCAGTGAGTCTCTCCTCTTGGCTTTTACAGACGAAGCACATGCTGCTGACTGACCACGGCGCGCACCTGTTTGCTCAGGCCATGGGTATTCCTGAGACTCCAGGGGAGAAGCTCATAACAGAGAGATCCCGGGAGAGATGGAAGAAGAACCTTGAGCCAGATTCCAACCCTGAAGAGTTTCAGAAGTAGGGTTTTTGTAAAATAATTTTTCTGTTTAAATTCAGGTAATTTAATTTGTGCTGTGAGTTGGAAAAAAAAAACAAAAACAAAAATCAAACCAAGCAAAGCCTGTTTTCAGGCTTGACCATACTTCTGTTCTGTATATTACATGGTTTGGTACAGTCTTCACAGTGTGTCCTCAGTGAAAGTAATGAAAAAATCAAACTTCCCATTAATTTACTCAAGTGTAAGTGACTGGAACAAACCTGAAGAAACTTGGCAGTCCTTAAGAAGATTGTTGATCACTCTGACATGGCAGAGGTTTTGTAGCATTAATGGGAGACAAAGTTAGAACTTGTTACTGCTCTTAAAATCACCAGTTATAGAAGTGCACAGAGCAGCTTTGACAGACAGCAGGCATTGCTTTGTATAGTTCTTTTCTTTTTTAAATTTGTTTTTAATTTCTAGTCCACATTTTAGAACAAGTGCATGAAAAAAATAAACAAAGCTGATCTTCGTTGAGTAGATTATCAGATTTGTCTTTAAATTGGATTAGGTAGTTAAATGACATCAGGTTTTGACTAGTAACTCCTTCTGATTGTGTGTGCTGATTGTGGGTGTTGGTTGTTGTAGAAAGGAATGAAAAAAATAGACCAAGATGCTCAGTGTAGTGGTGGGTATGCAAAGAGATGCTGCTGAATGAATGGTATTGCACAACAGCAAAACAAAAGTCACTTAGAAACAAGCAAGTCTCATATAAAGTAGAGAGAAAGATGAGGTGGACGGTAAAGGAATGGAAATCATCAGGTGTCAAAAATGCTTTTTGTGTCTGAGGTAGGCATAAATACTCAATTGTTTTGAGCTTCCATTTGTATGTCAGTGGTTGCAGCATAGGAACATCCTGTATTGCATTACATAAACACTGTATCTTCTGTGAAATAGGAATAATGAGAGAAGCAGAGCTAAAGTATTTGTAGATCAAAAGGAAGATGTTTCTTCTGTGGGCACGTTAATTGAAGTCCATGAAATGAGGTTATAAACTATGAACCACATGTTACTTTCAGTAAATCCTTAGAAGAAAAAATGAATTTACGAGGCAAGTGTAAATACGGTCTTGTAAACAAAGTGAAGTTCTTCTCTGACCATAAGGTCTCAGTTACAGTATTCAACTGAACTCTCCTTTTGATCCATGGTCTTTCCAAGCACTCTGTGGTATTATAATTCATTACAAAGAATTTTGAGGACGGCACAGCTCCTAGTGCTGCTTGGTCTCCTGAACATGTAAGTTGGAATGGTGTGGCATCTGAGTCTCTATTCATTGTTTATAACTGCTTAATTATTTTCTTTCTTATAACAGTGTTAGGCATCTTCAATTTCAACATTATTTTGTTCTGGAATATCTGATCATAGGTCAGATTCTGAAGGGCCCAGGACTTTTCTTGTCCTAGCCACTGCCCAAAACATCAGCACAAATTCACAAGGTTGAAAACAGGTCTTTTTTAATGCAAGCCCATTTGTTACTGTATCACATGTGGAATGTTCCTTTTCCCTATGATGTCCACAGTGCTTATGCAGAAACTTGCCTGAGGTGAACAGGCAGAAAGTGAAGGCCAACCATACCCTGGGCTGCATCAAAAGGAGTGTGGCCAGCGGGTCAAGGGAGGTGATTCTGCCCCTCTGCTCTGCTCTCGTGAGACCCCACCTAGAGTACTGTGTCCAGTTCTGGAGTCCCCAACATAAGAAGGACATGGAACTGTTGGAGCAGGTCCAGAGGAGGGACACAAAGATGATCAAAGAGCTGGAGTACCTCTCCTGTGAAGACAGGTTGAGAGAGTTGGGTTGTTCAGCCTGGAGAAGAGAAGGCTCCAGGGAGATCTTAAAGTATCTGAAGGGGGCCAGCTGGAAAGCTGGAGAAGGACTTATTAGAAGGGCATGTTGTGTTAGGGGGAACAGCTTTAAATTGGAAGGGGGGAGATTTAGACTGGATATTAGGAAAAAATTCTTTACTACAAGAATGGTGAGGCATTGGAACAGGTTGCCCAGGGAAGTGGTGGATGGCAGCTTCCTGGAGGTGTTCAAGGGCAGGTTGGATGGGGCCTGGAGCAGCCTGGTCTAGTGAGGGTGTCCCTGCCCATGGCAGGGGGGTTGGAACTAGATGGTCTTGAAGGTCCCTTCCAACCCAAATCATTCTAGGATTCTGTGATCAGTCAGAGGCAACATAATACTAGATCATGCTGGGAATTTGAAGTTTGGTGTGTAGTTTATTTCCAGTCCTATCAGCATTGGAAACCTTGGGGGTTCATAGCTTTCCAAGCAGAGTTTGTTGTCTCCAGAAGAGAGGCTTTTCTCTTCCACTGGTCAGAAGCCTGCATTCACTTACATGAAAAGCTTGATTCCAATACATGTACAGCATGGCATCTTGTACACCTTTTGCTGACAATAAGGTGTGGTTTATTTTCAGTCTCCCCAAAGATTCTAACCATATCCTTGTCAAGAATTTCTGGCGATTGCCTGAGAACCCCTCAGAGAGGGGGTTGAGTCTGTCTGTAGATGAGCTGCTAGTCCCTCTGTAAATCACAGTGCAAGAGGAACTCGAGGTATTCACTAGAATGGCCCTGGCAGCAATTGACAGAAAGCCCAACTTCTGATGCTGTGAGAAGAGGCGAAAATAGCAGATGCTGCATTAGCTGAATGGGGACAGAAAAGAACATGTAACTTCTTGGGTGATGGAGAATGAAAGATTTAGAGCAAAGGGAATGAACAAATGCAAGTGAACCACTGTGTTTCACAGTACATGCAATTCAGAACTCTTGACTCAACAAAATCATTACTACTAATAGCATCCTCTGGTATACTACAGGTACTCGATGATATTCTTACTACTGTCACTAACTAACAATAGAGGATTATAATATGATCTCTCTACTTAGACAGTTTTGCCTGCCTTGGTAATGTTTCTGAGTCAACGAGCTATGCAACAGCTTGTTTATATCTTCTTTGCCTTTGTTCTAAAGATGAACAAAGAAAATGTGATGCTGAAGCAATAAAAATGTTTAAAGGGATAGTAAGAAATAGTGTATAGATGTCTGTTTGCTCTACTGCAGATAAGGTACACTAGACACTGTCACTTTGTTATTACTGATGGAGCTCTTGTACCTAAGCAGGTAGCTGGTGTATGTGTTCACAGCTGTTTAAGTTAAATGCATACCCAAGGAAATGTACATCTGGATGCACCTTTCTTAATTTCTCAGGAGGATCTAATTTTCAGTTGGTTGAAGGGTGCCACATGAGTGTGCAAGGGAGTGCTGGATTTACTAATATTCTTTTCAGCAAATCACTTGTAACAGATGGGTGGGTGGGAAGCCCATCTGCACCATCGTTATCAGCTTGAGATGAGGTCCATCTCCACATAAATGTCAGAGCAGTTGTAAGGCCCGTGATTCATCAGCCAACTTTGCATTGCTGTGAATGAAGTGCAGAGACTGACAGTAGGATATTTTACATAAGCAGGAGGGAACGGGAAGTTGGTTTTCTGAAAATTGACTGTGGGTTTCATGATGCAGAAAGACTTTGACTTCATCAGCATAGATTTTGTGGCGCTATAGACTCTCACCAGTGCCCAGGCAACTTCCAAAGACATTTCTCTTCCATTTGCCTTTTGGGCAGCTCCTTGAAAGGTTGTTACAAATTATTTTCCTGTGTGGAGGGTTTTAGAGTTTTGTTTTGTTTTGGTATGCCTCTCTTACCCAGATTCTGTTTCATGTTCCTTACATGTGTCGTGGTTTCACCCCGGCTGTGGGCCGAGATCCACGCAGCTGCCTGCTCCTTAAAGTAAAAGAGCAGGGGAAGAGGGAAAAAGGGGGGAACAAGGGAAGGGAAAAGGAAGGGGCAAATAACTCCAAAACCAAGAAACTAAGAGGCCCGTGGGTTGGGATAAGGATAGTTTACTAAGAGAACAGAAAGATAAAATATAACAATGCTAACAGGACTTTAGAGCAAAAGAATATGAAACTATTGATCCCCAATGCAGTTTCTCCCCGAACCACACAACTCAGGTACCACCCAGAGCTGTCCCGGAACCCAACCGTCCCCCCAAGGAGCACGCGTCCTGCCACCGCCCCTCTTCTTCCTCCCAACAGCCCCCGTTATCCTGGGCAGGACGTAATTGTCATGGAATACACTCTTTGAGAGAGTATTCCATGCTCAAAAAATTGCTAAGATTGGAATATGTGGATACTCAAAATCGTTGCTTCTCAGTAACTGCTTGCTTCTCAGTGCAGCCACCGTTACAGTAAGTTACAGTGGCCTTTTTTTCTTTGAGTGTGAATTCACATGTATATTTTAAGGAACACATTATATATGACTTTGTTTTGTGCTCGAGAAATAAAGCAGTAGTTAAGACTTAGGTTTTCTTTTCACGCTGATGTGCTGTTTCAACAGATTCTACTGGCCAAGTGATTTAAACCTCAAGATTGCTTAGCTACAGGGTACAAAGACAAAAATACGTATTAATGATGCATTGTGAACAAAGCTGGCTGAAAGGCACATAAATAACTTTTTTTTTTTTTTTTGGTGGCAGCCAACCATTTGGGGGATAAGGAAGAGGAAAGAGGAGGAACAGGAAGGAAATGATTCAGTGCATTCATGACATTACTCTCCTCTTCTGTACTCGCACGTTGACGTGCATTGTCATTAATAATTCCGGTTAACCTCCCGTGGAGCCAGCGGAGACAATTCTGGCCTCTTCGAGTTGCTGGTTAGGGGAAAGTTGTGTGTCACAGCCAAAAAGCTACTCCCAAACTAGGATAGCTTAGAAATATTTCTGCCCTGTGTGCTTTTGTTTTGCTTTTTTTTTTTTTTTTCCCCCTCCCTGAGTCGAAGTTTCCGTGCCATGAAGGTAAACAAGTCATGGGGTGAGAGAGAAAAAAAAAGGCAAGTGTTTTCTACTCCATTAAATACAAAACCATAAGAATTGTTGTGTATTGCTTGTTATTTCTGTAATGAAAAGCATGGTAAAAAGTAGCTTTATGATGTGCAGTAATTTTTTGTGGTAATCTTTTTTTTTTTTTTTTAAGCTACCTGGCAAATAAGTGCAACAAGCTTTGGCAAGTATGCTTTAATTCTACCTAATTTTGTGAACTGTTTTTCTTGGCAGAGACCTTGGAACAGTCGGTGCTGTTGCTATAGACAGTGAAGGAAATGTAGCTTGTGCAACATCTACTGGAGGACTCTCTAATAAACTGATTGGCCGTGTTGGTGACACAGCGTGCATAGGTATGGAGTCTTGCCTCTCACTTTTTTTTGAGGTATCTCTCTTAAAGAAAAAACAAAAAGAAAAAGTAATACACCCTCTCCTTTTCATTAGTGAAATGAAACATAAACATAAATACTGGTACATCTGAAATGGAGGTTTAACATTGAAATGTATCAAAGCTCAAGCTCCTTAACACATGGAGATTGCAAGTAAGGTTTGGCTTTTCTTGAGACTTAAAGAAGTAGGTGTAATTGTAGTTATTGTTCATTCCAGCAGCAAGCCAGATTTGTAAAATGACTGGCAACTTTGAGTAAATTCCTGTTCTTTGAGAGCCCTGATAGGACTGCATCGGAGCCTAATATCTGTGGTGTGGAATAAAGGAAATATTTTAAGAGATCTCTTACCTAAGAATAAAGAGACACTTGAAATCCCTTCCCCAGACTTGTTCCTCTCATGGGACAGAATTGCCATTTGATTGCTTCAGGGCTCTACCATACAGCTGGGATTTGGAAAAGAACAATTTTTAGCCAAACATTTTCCAAACTCAGATGGCACTGCTCTTGGCAGTACATGATTATTGTAGAACCACTGCTAGCTTTATCTTGCACCAAAATGGCTAATATTTTGGTACTCTGTGTTTTGACTGTGATTTCTGGCTGCAAATACCTTTCTCGTACATAAAAAGGGCTCCGAAAGAATGGGACACACCTGTGAAGGACCAGTGAAATTGGAGCAGAGGGTATGGCTTGCAGCTTTTGCTCTTACTAGACATCTGCAGGATTGGATACAGAAATGCTATCTGTCCTTTTAAATGTTGGAGCCTTTTGAAAGGGGGCTTTGACAGAGGGACTGTGGCACTGTTTTTCCATGGCTAAATTTGGGTCTGTTGAAAGAGTTAGATCTGATCAAGAAAGTACTGAAGGAAAGATACTTTACTGCTCTTCTGTGTCTCTTTCCCCTCCCCCAGTACCTTGTTTATAATGCTGTGGTATGCTCCTCCCCAGCTCCTGGGAAATATTTTTCTTAGGAGATGTGCTAGAAACATGAGTCTTGAGCAAGCGGAAGCTTGGTGGAGAACAGGGTGTGGAATGTGACAGAAAAACAAGGATGGGAGGGGGAAAGAAAAGGGGATAGGAGGGTGAGAGATCAAGAGAAGAAACCCTGCTTGTGATGAGGATTTGCAGGATTCCTCAGCTTGCTTTGTGGTGCTTCACTAAAGCCCAGGCTCTTCAGATCTCTTACCTACTTGTGCTCTCGCAGATGAGTCCCCCACAAAATTTGGTCAATTCACCAATGTCCCCATGAGATCTTCCTTCATATGTTCTCAGTTGGTAATGTTGTCTGACCTGGCATTCTGCATCCTATCAGTATCTTCCTGATCTGCAGTAATATGGCCCCTTGCTGGTCTGGGAATGATTTTGGCCATCCCTGTGAAGTGTTGGCCTGCTCCTGCTTCTTGTGACACAAGCAGATCACTGGTCTTCTAGCCCTCAGAACTTGGCAACTGACTTCATCCAGCTGTTGTTGATAATACTTTTTTTCCTTTTCAAGCTGAGGCAGAAATGAGTTAGTTACTGACACTTTGCTCACAGAAGTCCAGAGAGCTGTTGGACCTTTAGGAAGAAATGTTTGTTAACTCTTTTGAATGCTGCAGAGCTTGTAAATTGTACTACAGAATATTGCCATCTCTTTCCCCCCGCCTCTGAAAGGAAGTGGAGGTTATGCTGATAACCGTTCTGGTGCCGCTTCAACCACAGGACATGGGGAGAGCATTATGAAAGTGGTCCTAGCCCGGCTGATCCTCCATCACATGGAGCAAGGTACATTCCATCCTTCCCGTAAGCTGAAACAACGAGCCTGGGAAACATTGCCCCATGACAGGCTTCAGTTTTTGTACTGTCATCCTACAACAGTTGTCAGAAGAGTTGCTCCCAGGGGTATATGGATGGGTCACCTCTCTTTACAAACAAAATTAAGTTCCAAAGTATTATTAAACTAAAATAGCCTTAAGTGGACAGAAATACCTATGCTGCTTGATGTTTAATCATGCTTTAGATCAGTGTACATTGAAAGACGCTATTGTCTGCTTTGTTTAACTGAAGTTATCTTTATTATTTTTTTCCAAATTTAAACTAAAATTTTGTGAACAAAGAAATAGAAAACAAGTACAAGTGCACAGAGATATATTCAGGGAAGCAGTAGGGGAGGGCTGGAGGTAGATAATCAGAGTTGAAATAAGAAAGCATAGGCTATCACCTTTCTAAGAAATCGTAAAGGTGTATATTTTAACAACTGGTCATAGCAACAGAAATGCTTTTAAGATGTTTTAACTACGATTTGCTTTTTTGTTTTGTTTTGGAAAATACACTAAACTGACTGGGTGGGTATGTGGTGAACAGCTGACACTACATCTTGTGTGACTGTAATTTAATCTGACTGTGGGATGACCCTTTGGAGCTTTACCTTCATGAGTTAGTCTGTCATTTAAACCCTTGATTATATTACAGCCTGTAAACATAGCCAGACGACATACTTGTATTGCATGCAGTTGAAGAACCATTAATATAGATACCACCATTATTTTTAGAAAGCCATAGCTTTTGGGCAGTACAGTGTAACTTGTATTTAGATCAACTGTACTGGAAATACTTGGAAAACTTTCAGTTTATATTTTCATAGGAAAAGCACTAAGCAGAGAGACAAGTAACAGCTGAGAGTATTTTTGTTATTCTTTATAGAGCAGTTTGCATATAATGGCTGCATTTCTCTGTAAATCTTTGTGGCTAATGTGATAGCTTTAGAATAAAATACAATCTACAGAATAGTCCCCAAAACTCTTAACACATTATGATTTTCCCATACTCTCTGTATTATGTCCCTAGCCATTCAATTTATGAATGGGCTTCTAAGCTCTATTTAGTCTAAGCTGTGTAAACCACTTTCTTCTCTGGCTTTAAGTTGACTGTATTACAAAACCTATGCATTGATAGCAGTTATCTGCTTGTGATAAATCAGTGTGCAAGGCAAATGAGGCTCAATTGAAAAAGTTAAAAAAAAAAAAGGAAAGAAATGAACCCACATGTGTGCATTTTTAATTGGTTTGCACTTGTTCACCCTGCCTGTGCTTGCTCTACCTTCATTCATCTGGCTCATTCAGCTGCCAGGAAAATACATCAGCAATCGATTTATATATTTTTTTCTTTCCCCCCTTGTTTCCATGAAGGTGCTGAAAACAAGCCCTCAAGTTATTCTAACTTCTGGAGTCCTTGAACAGTCAACTGAAGTTGTATATTTAAGAACAACTGTAGAGCTCTTTCGTAATTCTGTTCAACTATTCAGTAATTCACACAGCAGATAGCTTCTTTTGGACCAGTGCTGCAAAATTTACTTTCATATTTCAGGAGTGAATTGCTTTGCCAGTCTTCACAGCTGTTGGAATCTCTGTCTTATGGTGGCAGCTGTTGTCTTGTTGAAAAATCAGTGAAATACTGACCCTTTGAAGTTGGTGCCACTGACTTGAATAGTCACAGTGTCACCCGTAATGTCAGAGAAAGGAGCTTTATCCTGTCAGTCACTAGTGCTGTGAATAATTCTGACTCTGCTGGTTTTGTTTGGTTTTAACTCAAAATTTGCAAGGAAGGCATGAAGGTCAGTTTTTGTTCTGCAACTGAAGCTGCATAACATTACCGATGGTATATAACTTAGAACAATTAGGCTGAGCTAACTGCAGTCCTGAATATGTATTCAGACTTGTAGTGAACAAATATTCTGCAGCTCTTACAGGCCCATGTGTATGATGTACACATTAACTTTGATTTGGTTAAAAAATACTCCTGTTAAGGTGAGTTAAGTGTAATGAAAAGATAAAGTTGCTTTGCTGGTCCTTTCTGTGATGTCTGGTACATTGTGAGGTCATCTTGCCCAATACTTTCAGAAGTTTCAGGGAAAAGTAACACTAATTTCTGCTTTTGGTAAATCAGGGAATGTGAAGTGCATCCTTTGAGCTCCATTGCGTGGTGACTGAAATTTCTGTTTCAAAATGGCTTTGTTTTTGTGGGTTTTTTTTTTTACATTTAAAGTGCTTGAAACTCAGCTTGTGACAAACATTTGATTGAAAGTTTGCAGGTTGGGATTTTCCCCTTCAAACCATGGCATAAGAATGATTGTGTCTTAAACACAGAGTTGAGGAGTTAGTCTGTATCAGACACTGAAACTGAATTACAGTCTGAAGCTATTTAAATGCTGTATTTGTAGCTGCACCATACCATAGCAGCTATTAACAGCTGCCCATAGCATTCCTATAAACAGTTCCTTTGCTACACTGGAAATTTGTTACCAGTTTAATTGAAGGAAGAATTAGATTTAGCTGGCTCCTTGGGTAAGGGTGAAACTTAATGGGAATTTTAAAACTTAACTCGAAGATGGATACCATGAAGTTGTCCTCTTGTTCTTTTCAGGAATGTCACCAGAGATGGCTGCTGACACTGCATTAGACTACATGAAGACACGAGTTGGGGGGTTGGGAGGTGTCATTGTTGTTAACAATTCAGGAGAGTGGGCAGCAAGGTTCTCCACCAAGCAGATGTCCTGGGCTACTGTAAAGGATGACCAGCTGTATTACGGGATTTATGCTGGGGAGAGGCATACAAAACCTGTTGATGAAGCAGGGGGGTTCTGAGAATGAAGAGACAGTGACTGAGGAAGAATGAAGATCTCCAGGTTTGCTGGAGGACAATGACAGTTGGTTTCATCTTTCTAAAAGATCTGTGCCCTTTTGATTGGTTGACAGGCATAGCCACATTTACAGTCATAATCAGCTCTGGGCATAGCTCTTCAGTGGCCATGGATGTACACAGAGTGTTTATTAATACCTTCGGGTGTCAGGAGATCCTCCTTTTCTAGATAAAAAAGAGAAGGGTCAGTAGATTTCTCGGTTAGTATGCCTTAATCCTACATTAAAGGGAGCATGAATATTAGGGGGACTCCCTTCCATGACCATTCTCAGAGTCTGCTGCCAGGATGATTTGAGAGATTAATAAATATTAATTGAGAATTGAATTTTGACAATTGCATAACTCTCCAGAGTCTTTTGAGCAGTCATCCCATGGTAACAAAGTGCTGTCAGTGAAATACCATCAAGCAGCAGTGAAGAGTTAAAGCCACATCATTGTCACAGGCTTGAGGTGTCAGGGGAATTAGTGCTGAAGTAAAGGAAACACCTTTTCTCCAGGGATGGGAAATGCGGGGCTTTCTAAGGAGTCTTACTTTGTTCCATTCGTTGGCATCAGACCTACAGTTAAAAAACAAAGACCACAATGAAGTAGCTGCAATACTTCAGAGGGTATGGGGAAGGATATACTTGACAGTATCTGGGGTAGTAATAAATAAGGTCATTATTTCAATAGATATTAGTAAGCCAACGATCTTTATTACTCAAATACAAAGGTGATAGGCACGTTTTAAGTCTAAACAGGAGACCAAGTGATGATAATTAACTGGAAAAGTAAGTATCTAAAATCAAGTGATAAAAGCAAGCTGTACTAAAATATAACTGCCTCTTAATAGCCTTCTTGTGTGAAGTCTGAAATGTTTTCTGGAGATGTTTTCTTTTGGGAAAAGAATTGATGTTCTGCAGTACCTCTAATATGGTTTCTTCATTAACATTTTGTATTTTTAAAAGAGTAAAGTTTCTTCCTGTTTCTGACTTAACTACATAGGGTTTTTTGCCTTAAAACTGTGTCATCATTGTATAGATTGTAGCCGGTTTCCTCTGAGAACAATTTGTTCATTACAGTTGCATCCCACTGTCCTGTGGCACGTTGCCTCTGCAAGATGATCCAAACAAACATAGCAAACAACCTTAAATCATATTTTGGAACTACTTATACCTGTGTCCTGGCTGCAGTAGGCCTTCTTACTGATTTGGCTCATACAGGAGGGCAAGCCTGCCAGGGCTGTCTACCCTGCTCTCTGCTTTGATTTGTGGTTTATTAGATATTGCTGATGACTGGATGTGGACAGTGATGGTTCAAGTGTAGATGGCTCACATAAAACATAACCATGGAGTACTTGTGTACTTTGTTCCACAGGGGGTAATGTAGAAGATGGCTACTGTCTGATCATCAGAAGTTTATGGAGCAGTAAGATATGTTCTAAGCATTTAAGATATGCTTATCACTAATGAGGAGTGGTCATTTTTGGAGTAAAAATTAATTCATTTCCCCTTTTGTGGGTAAGATGTCAATCTTAGGGGCTCAGGCTTTTCTCTGGGGGAAGAAAGTGGTATTGTCTTAGCTTCATCTCTGGCATATCAAGGCAATCCAGGTTTTTGTGGTGAGGGTTCTGCTTTGCTTGCCTCACCTGTCCCTAGTGCTAGATGAAATTCTGGACCGGCCCTGGAAAATACAATCTGCACAAGTTCTGCCAGATCTGACTTTGCAGAGTTGTTTTGATGAAATTGCTGGATTATTATTTGGGATTTTTTTTAATGCAAAAGAATCAAACTTGAAGGATGATTTTTAGAGCTTAATGGCGATACACAGGCATGGATGTAGGCTGCACACAAGACAGGAAGAATTCAAATACACTGTCTTAAACCTGCTTTGTTAGATTAGAGTCTGCAGAGAGCACGTTCCTGGTAACCATTCCTTCGCTTGAGGCAGCTGGAGAGAGGAGCATGTAGCCCACTACTACCTCAGCGCCGGGCGTGTCTTCCTCGACAGCCTCCCTGTTATGTTCTCTGAGTGGATGCAAGCCTGTGCGGGTCACGCTCCAAGTGGACCAAAGCCCAGGTGATGGTTAGCTAAGCAGCAGGCAGACGCTGCTACACCCGCCGTGTGGTTTATTGGCCAGGGCTTGGCGCTGCGCTCACCTGGGTGGGTTGGCTTTTGGTTACCTCTGGACAAGTTCACATCTGCCCAGCAGGTGCCGATAACCGCAGCAGCAGTGCAGATAGGATCTCGGGGCTGTCAGAAGGAGCAGTCAGTGGTTACTGTGGTTAATTCACTTCAGCTGTTCTCGGGTATATAATGTAATAAATGGCTGGCACTTGACAAAGAGCATTATCCTATATAGGTTCTTGTATGGCTCATCACCAGACTGGCTGGGCACCTTCCAGCAGCGCATTAAGCAGCGTGGCTGCCATCTGGTCTGCGTGATTTGTTCTGTCTCACCCGCTGCTTGGTAGCCTGCTCTGTATGCCTGTCTTGTGGAAACGGATCTGGTGGTCCAAGGCGTGTGTGCGCTGTTACGCCTTCCCTGTTGAACTAGAGCTGAAAATGAGGAACTGCGTATGGATTGACGACTCCTGGCTTGGTGATGCTGGGTAATTCTGAGGCTGCGTGGAGTTTGCAGTTCAAATGATGGCAGCTCAGGCAAAGCACTGGTACCAGCGGTCAGGGCTACGTGCTTTGCTCCCAGCTAGCTGGCCAAGTCAGCGCTCCTCAGAAACATAAGCAATTTCCTCACTTAATCTGGACACCAGCTGGACTTCTAGGACAGTGTTCCCCTTTCTAAGAAGGTGGGATGATGGCAAACCGTCAGGGATGGGGTGGGCCCAACATTGGAAGAAATAGGAGGTCTGGGGATGGAACATTTGTTTTCTCCCTCTCTCTTTTTACCCTTTCAGTCACATTTATCTACAACAGAAGATGCTGTTGCCGCTGATGTAAGAAGTTGCTGGTGGTGCACAGGGCTACCAGGTTTCTTAATGCTTATGTGTCTCCTGACCTTTGAGAATATTGATGAATTGCCTTTTATAAGGACTGTAATTTAACAGTTTTTGTAATTATAAATACAGTTAGAAGATGCAGAACTTCAGGGGAGTCCTGACGGCAGGACGGGAAGTTGCGTGCTGCTGCCCTACACTGCTGCAGGAAAAGAGCCTCTCGTCTAAGTGGCTGTGACCTGGATATCAAAGAAGGAAAATTAGGATTCTGTTGCCAAGAAACTGAGTGTCCTTGGCATGTTGCAAAGCTGCAACAGAGTTTTCATTATCTAATTCAAATGTGGCGTCCCGTTATTTTGTATAACCTAGAAAGCCAGTTGTGGATGTTGTCCGGTGTCTTGCTAGTCTGCAGGAAGGGTCCCTGACCTGGGCAGGTAGTCGCAGTGGGCATTCGTTATCAAAGCCAAGATAGTAACAGAAGCAGCAGAGTTACTGGCTTTGCTCGTGTATTGTTCTGTGCAAGTTTTCCTTACTCTCTGCAAGTTACAAGCAATTAAAAACTGTTCTGTGGGCGATGTAGGACATCGGTGTTTGGAAATTTGGGTTTATTTTTTTTCAGTGTTCTGCTTTGTCCTACATTTTAGCTGTGTGTCTCTGGGGTGGTTTTCATTGACTTTGAAATCTATCTTGGCAAAGTTTAACGGCACTCGCTGTTTTGCTTGTTTCTCTTCTGGTCTGCTTTCCCTTTGATATGCTCTGATAAATATTTACCGTGGGACAGATTTCAATCTTGGTTATGTCACTATAAACGAAAAGCACAGTCACTGGAGCCGCGATTACACTGGAGGAAGTGAAATCAGACGTGGGTTCTCCTGTCCAAAGCTCTGTCAGTGTTCAAAGGGCCTTTGCTAAGGAGGGAGAAAAAAGAGGGGACGGACAGCCTGCTGCAGGGGTCACTGCGTAAGACAGGCCTTTGGTCTCCCGTGGGGCCTAGGTGAATATATGATGCCCAGGAAGATAGTTAGATGTGCACACTGGGAAATAAATAAGCGTCAAATGATTCACTAAAAGAATGTTAAGATCATAGGCGGTGAGCAAAGACTCGTTTTGTTGTAGACATGTAAACCACAAGGGAGGGGAATCTCTTTCCACTGCACTCCTTATGCTCAGTTTATTGAGGACACATAGATACCCTGCAACCAGCATGTGAATGAACCTTGCCAGACATGATCACATGTGCTTTCACTCCCATTATTTTTAACATTCTTCCCTTTTGGCCTTTAAAATTCTCCTTGATCGGAGAGTGACTCGTTTTCTTGTGGTTCTTTCCTAAGCCCATTTCCACTGAGGGCAGGATGGGTTACGAACCAGCCTGCGTGGGCGTTAGCCCTCCAGCCCTGCACTTTTGACCCTGTCCTGCTAGGGCTTTACTACAACTTAAGCTATGTAAATGCATGGTAGCACGCAGCTTATTAAATACTCAGCTGCCGCATGGTCCTGCCTGCTTAGCAGCATAGCAGGCTCTGTGCTTAGCAACCCAGGCTGCCATGAGTGCATCACTCCCATGTACCCCTTTCCCTACTCTCCACTGGATACGGTGACTATTTCAAGCTTCTTTCTGAAGGTACCCAGTCCTGTTTAGGTTTCGGTGTAGCTACCGCCTGCCAGACGCAGCCCATTTGTAGGACTGATTGCAAAAGCACTGCAGGGCTGACTAATCCAGGAGACAAAGCCTGGGGTTGTTTGAGGCACGCAACTCATTTCTGTGAAGGTACTAATGGCTGTGAAACGAATGCACATGATGCCAGTAAAAGCACACCTTACTGCTTCAGCACTCACTTCCTCATAGCAATTGCCAAGTGCCTGCTTGTAAGCAGCTTCTAGAACAATTCACAGACTGCTGCTCGTCTGGGATGGAGAATCACAGAATCACAAGGTTGGGAAAGAGATCATTGAGTCCAACCGTACCTGTCCTCTGCTAAACCATATCCCTGAGCACCTCATCTACCCGCCTTTTAAATACATCCAGGGTCAGTGACTCAACCACCTCCCTGGGCAGCCTGTTCCAATGCCCAGTAACCCTTTTGGTGAAGAACTTTTTCCTAATGTCCAATCTGAACCTGCCCTGGTGCGGCTTGAGCCCATCCTCCCTCGTCCTGTCACCTGTTGCTTGGGTGAAGAGACCAACACCCATCTCTCTACAACCTCCTTTCAGGTAACTGTAGGCGGTGATAAGGCTCCCCCTTAGCCTTCTCTTCTCCAGGCTGAACAGCCCCAGTTCCCTCAGCTGCTCCCTGTAAGGTTTGCTCTCCAGCCCCTTCACCAGCCTGGCTGCCCTTCTCTGGACACACTCCAGGACCAAAATGTCTTTCTTGTAGTGAGGGACCCAAAACTGAACACAGCACTTGAGGTGCGGCCTCACTAATGCTGAGTACAGGGACACAATCACTTCCCTGGACCTGCTGTTTCTGATACAAGCCAAGAAGTGCACAATTTGCTGGGACACGGATAATCTTGTGCTCTGTATGTGGAGATCATTTTGCTGTGTGGAAGAGGGACACAGCCAGAACTGTGTATGTCACAGAGGGTAATCTGTGGTGGTGTTGGTTGGTTGATTTTTTTCTGTTTGTTTGTTTTTTAAAAGTTGAAAAAGGTGAATGTGGCTTTAATTGGGCATTTTTACTTACCGTTTGTCTCACCTCAAGTAACCTTTCCTCAGGAATAAGTGCGGCTCAGCTAAGCCTCTGCTAAGATAATCACTCCGAAAGGATGATACTAGGGAAAATAAGCAGGACATGAAACCCAGCTCGTTTTCAAGTATTTAAAGTCAGAAGGAATCACGATTATTACCTAGTCTTACTTCCTACATAAACAGGGCATAGGTCCGTTCTCTCTTTTATTTCTGCATTAAGCAAATAACTTGTATTGAGGTTTGGTCTGTTCCTGACACCGACAGAATGCTCTCTCAGAGAAAACACCTGACCCATTGTTTAAATAATCCTGTTTTAACACGTTTAAGGAAAAACAAACAAAAAGACAAAAAAGACATTATTGTGGCAGATACCCTGAGGGGCTTCTGCACTGCCGCTGGACTGCACTTGAAGCCTCCATGGGGTGAGGGTGGCTGCTAGAAAACAGACCTGAAATTTCAGATCCGAAGATACACAGCACGTATCTTCCTGGAGACAAACCTCCAGAAGTCCTGCATGTAATGGTAATATTTATATAACAGTTCAGGTCCTCAGAGAAGTGTACAGAAGCTGTGAACCGATCTGCGCAGTTCTTCAGTGGAGTTTATTATATTTGAACTGTTTTTATCTCTGGCAAGCACGCAGGGAGATTAAACAACTACTCCGGAGCCACCAAATGCATCTGAGGCAGGGCCAAGATTAGAATATTGATTCCTGGCCTCCGCAGTCCCGGGCTCAGTTCACTACATTATGTTGTTTTTACAGATAACGTTTAGACAAATAGATCTTGACATATCAAAAGCTCAGTAGCCTCTCAGTAAATTGAGCAGGGCTTTAGCTGTTCAATTCCTGTGATTTGTGCGTGCCTCATGCTTGGTCTGGGTAATCTCAGGAGCTATTGTATATTTACAGTGAAACCCGCTCATACCCTGAAGCGGGTTTTTTTTTTCCTTAGAGTAGAAATAAGCCTAATTATGACACGTTGTCTTCTTGTCAGACCAAATACGTTACTTACAAGAAATTCTGCTTCAATCTTCTTTAAAAAACAAAAAAGCAAAACCCCCACTGGCAGAGCTTCTCAGTCCTAACCAAAGGTAGCTTCATCGCTCTAGTTTCTCGTTCGAGCCAGAAGTCAGAAAAATGGGGAAAATCCCACAGACCAGAGGTTCAAACTGAGGATACTCAGTTTCTGATATCCAAGTGCCCAAGAAAAGGCAAGTATGTACATGAAAGCTGAAATAAGTTCTACACAGAGAATAATTCAGCCACATTTCTATTAGAAAACTTGTCTCCCTGTATCTAAAGCGGTGTAAGAGTATTGCCATTGCCTCGATCCAGGAGACCTCCAAACTACCTGAGCTTGCTGAGGTGTACGCCAGGACATTTTCCACATTTCTGAGCCCCAGGTATCTCATCTGCAGCCAACAAAGGACCCAGCTTACTCTTACAGAGCCTACTTGAAGTTTGGCAGCCCTACAAAAGCTTGCGCTGGCGTTTCAAATATGTCAAGTTATCTAACAGCCTTCTCCACCCTTCTTTGTTACTCGATGCGGTAGCACGATGTCATTTGTCAGAGTGCCAAAACTGGAGACATGCTGAATATGTGAATACCAAGGAAGTGGTTTCCTTAGCAATAACAGGCATGTGAAAGTCAAAACTTCCTTTCCTCCTCATGTGACCTTTTTCAAAGCAATTCAGCCCAGGGACAATAGGAGTGAATTCCAAGCACCCGCAGCGTCCCTGCACTGACGGGCAAGGATCTGCCAAACAGCCAACTTGCCTCACCTTTTTGTTAAGGTGAAGTTATATTCTCTTTGGATATTCTCCACTACGGATTCGCTGTGTTTGTGTGTACAGCACGGTGTTTCCTGAAAGCAAAATTAGGCTTCACACTGTACAAACAAATACAGAGAAGATGTGTCATTTTCTTGCCATTGTCAATCAAAACTTTTGTTAAGCATAAAATCCAGCCTTTTCCATTGACAGAAAATAAAGGCATGATAACTCTAACCAGCTTGTTTTGATAGCTGGACCTGCCTGATGAGATTTTGCCCATTTCGTATAAAGTGAAGATCACCACTCCATATGAAAACTCTTAAAAAAAAAAAAAGAAAGGAGATGGAGATGTCCTTTACCAAGGCAAAGAAGAGGAAGATGTAATTCATCTCACCCATCCTGCACACAAGTGCACTATCAGTCCTCTGTTGCTCTTCTTACCCTGAATATTTGCTACAGGCTTTCCTCATCCCTAAGGAGACAGCGGTTATAGCCAGAAGCACTTACACAGAGCTGCCTGTCCAAGGATCCTGAAGTACTTTCCTGAATACTAGAAGCATCTCCTAAATTTAAACCTGAGCTTCCCATTGAATTAGGGAACTGTTCTCCACGTTTTTCAGGTGGGGATGCAATACAGCAGATAGCTGTCAAAAGGGCAGAGAAACTTTCCGTCTGAGCTGGAAGTGGCCATTCAGCGTCCTTTCAGTATTGCAATGTGTGAGAGATGGGCTTGGATATCAGAAGCCCAAGAAAAGCTCTGGTGTTACAGTTCTCCCCGGCTTCAGTGTCTCTGGGTCCCCATGCACAGCCCTGGGCATTGCTGCCACCAATGGTGCCTGCAACCAGGTCCCTGGCAATTAACAGAGAAAGGATTTACCACTTCTCAGGGACCACTGGTATCATCTTGCTTGTAGTCACACATGCTGTGGTGTGCTTTGGTGTCCCCCACCTGCCCCAATTTCAGCATTTGGTGTTAAACTCTAGAGGACCAGAAGTTTCCAGAAACAAACTATGCGATGTGGATAGCCAAGTTAGGGCTCAGTCCCACCAGGCAGAAGAAATCTGCTAAGAGTCGGTTCCTCTGCAGCTTTCTGTGAACCTGGGGAAGCGATGAGCATGGATTTGGAGCCTTAATGTCTGGAGGAAAACCGTCCAGCCATCTGCTCTTGCAAGCGCTGGCGCATCGGTGCTTTGTGCCAGTTACACCGAGGCAAAACTTATTGTCTGGCCAAGCATTCATGTCCAACAGAGTGTGTAAGTACCTGTGGCGAGTTGTTGTGTGAAATCCCAGTGGTTGTATGAAATCCTGGCAAACTGTCATACCAGGCACGTTCATGTTCAACGCCAGGAGCTGTGCAATCGCTGGGCGATGCTCCCGTGGGTTCTGAAGGTGGATTATCACGAGGATGCTCGAGGAAGGATGCGGATGGGCTGTTTCCAAGGAAGGGGGAGGCTTGGTGCATGGCAGCAGCCTCTGCCCACTGATTCAGTGTCCAAGGGGTGACCAGCCCCCAGTGGGGAGGCAGCATGGTGCACTAATGACCCCAGACTCCAAGGGGAAGCACTTACTGGTGCAAAAACACAACAGCAGCAAGACAGACGTGAAGAGAGAGGGGTGTGCCAGGGGCTTGGAGTCTTGGAGGAGCAGGGATGGCAAGGGAGGCTGGCACCAAGCTGCCGACGTCTGGCTACAGCGCTGACTGCTGGGGCTCAGGGAATCATTTTCCTATCAAGGGCTAATTGGAACATACAGGCTCCGTGCATTATAATTAACCAACACAGAGCAGACTGAAAGATGTGTGTCACATGCTGTGGGACTAGGCACTGTTTCCAGTGATCCCATAGAAGTGTGAGCTTCATGTTGTTAATTAATAGGGGTTTAATTCCATTCTCCTTTGTTCATGTTAGGACAGGCTTCATATTTCTTTATGTGGCGTTAAGCTCTATAAATCTATTTGAAAAATCATGTGACAAATGTTTAAGCAAAGACTTTATCAAAGTCTGTGTTCCTTTTGGAGAAAATCTTGCCAAATATCTTGTGATCTGTTCCTTTATTGGAGAGAGAATGCAGCCAGGACATGCCAGTTCCTCGTGTGTAGACCAGTTATTTTTTTTCCCTTAGTTCTTACATGGCTCAGTTTTACAATTGCTCCCATGGGTCATAATAAACCAAGATATAAAGAAAATATATTCAGCATATTTTGAAAAATAACAAGCAGTATCCTTTACGGGAAATGTGGGCTGAGGCATACTATGCAAGCTTTTGTCATGTCCTTTAATCTCTCTTAACAGGGACATGGTTCAGCCATGCTGGTTTCTTCAGAGCATGTGCTGATAGGATTTAATTAATAAATCAGATTTCAGATTCTGTGACTGCTAGAAAAATGTTTGACAGCAAAGTAATTTTGACTGAGCTGCTTTTCAACATATTATCCTTCTGCTGAAAGATCCCCCAATGAATCCAGCATTTGTCTCAAGCACTGAGGAGAGCAATGACCTACTACATACAGCACTGCCTGGCAGTCAGAGCTTGTCATCATTAAGTTACTGCCACAGCGGCTCATTCTCAACCTTGCTGTATAAACACTGCTATTAAATCATTTGGCTGATGGGGAAAAAAAAAGCAGATTCCATCCAAATCTGTGTACTACAATATGTATAGACTTCACTTTTTGAGTAGTGTGCACTAACAAAACTCTGACTTCTAGGAGACAGGAGTGTGAGCTAATTCTTAGTACAGTAATTTTCCAGCTATTCCAGCACAACATCATAGTTTTGAAACCCAGGATGAAATGGCTATGGATGTGATGAGAGCCGAGCAGATTGTTCTGGATCTGGAAGAGCTGCTCCAGCCGACCCCCAGGAAAAGGAAACCTTCAGCGACTGAGAATGAGGGTAGGGTAGAGACAGGATTGGGATGTGGAGACAAGGGCGGCATAAGAAGACAAGGGTGGGATGCAAAGATGAGAGTGGGAGGCACACAGGAAGAGGTCTTTCACCAAATACCAGCAGCATCCTTCCTCTCAGCACAGACACACAATGTCACCTCTTCACAGTGGATCCTTAGGCCCTTTAGTGTCTGAGAGCCATCAGATACTTACCTCATCTACTACATTAAAAACTGTCTGTAGGAAAGCAAGTGTGTGCTGCAGAACTTCTCTGATGATTAACTTGAAAACATGCAATTGCCCATAAAGGGTATTTTGTGTTGTGGACAGCTGAAGGACACAGAAATTCAGTATCTCTGTTATTGCAGCTACTGAGACCTGAAAAACGGGTTCATTACCAGTTCTGCAGGTGTAGCAGGAGGATATGGATCTTGTATCTTGGGTTTCACTTGTTCTTGGTGCTTGGCACTTGATCAGGCAGAGTTGTTCCTCCTTTCTGGTTCATTGTTCCTTGCCTCGGATCTGACTTGCAGGCAGTGTTTGGGAAGAGCACCTGCCTCTTTCCAGTGCCGTTTAAGGTTGGCAGGTCTCCAAGTCCTTTACAAAAAGAAGTGGAAGGAATGAGGCAGGTTTGGGGTAGCTGGCAGGGTCAGGTGGGTAGGGGAGCACTGTGGCCCAATGCATGATGCTCGAGAGGAGCAGGTGGAAGAGCTGTCATGTGAAAACACAGTGTAGTAGGTCTTGGAGTGATAGCCAAGCTCCCTAAATCCTCTGTGGTTGCCGCTACTGCTGTAACCCACTGAGGAGATCTGCTCTTGTGCTGGCCCACCTAGAGAGTATAAGCTACTGCTAGAAGCAAACACACACTGCTTCACGTGGCTGTGGTTTCTATGGGGAACACAATAGGACTAAACTAAATCCAAAGAGGGGCTACTACTGGTATAACAGACAGGGTTTGTGGTCAGGGAAAATCCGTCCATAACCTGAGCTGTCACCAAACAAAGTTTCTTGGCAGAGCCTGGAGGACAGTGTTTTCACCAGCCTCCAATGACATCAGGAAGATGTGTCAGTTTAAGCCCTATTGTCATTCAATTAATCTCTAGCACGGCTTCACTAAAGAGAGAAGCTCAGTCCCGACATCCCAATGTCACACCAGTATCACTACGATGCTTTTAGGTTTTTCTCCTCCAGGTTTTTAAGAGTACAATTTGTAAAAGTGACATTGAAAGAAAAATATGAAATCAAGAACTTGCATGTTACAAAACGTAAGAATTTCAGTTGCGCTCTTCAATTCAACTCCTTTTTGTCCCTGCGTGATACAATCCAGAATTACATTCCCCCAGCTAAACTTGTAAGGAAAATGCTACTGCATACTTTTCCTGGTGATTTACCAGATCAAATAATGCACTAAACGTGAATGACACGCCCAGTGATTTAATATTACCAAAGTAATAATGTGATAAAATATTGCGGTGTTACTTGTTCACTCCTCAACTGTGCTTACTGTACAAACGTTTCAGTGAACGGCACAGAAAGCCTGGAGCTTGGCAAAAAACCCACCCCAGACTTCAGTGAGCAAAGTTATCTCAGGAAAAAAGCAATGGATGTGGACCGGTTACTTTGCTGTTTTCTCCCAGGCATTCAGCTAGAGAGGCTTTACCAAGTGTGAACAGCTTGTTAGTTCGTGCAGCTTGATGGCACCACCTCAAGGTACACAGGGCCCTGATCCTTCAGAGCTCATGCACAGCACATCTGTTAACGTTACACATGTTTACCATCACAAGTCCATCCAAAACCGAGTAAATCCCAGATCTTGCAATAGTGTTTCATGTTCTCCTCTCTTTTGTTTCTATATTCAACTCTTAGTTCTATTAGGAAATTACACTTTTAACATTTTCTGGTCTATTCCTGGTAGAAGGTGCAAAGAGCTACGGACATTTACTGTCCTCTTGTAATATTATAAACATAACTTGGTTTGAGTTTAAATAAGTATGTAAAATCTTGTACAAGGAGAACTGCTGTCTGTGTCTTTGGAGACATTTATTAGCAGCATTTCTAATTATAACCTAATTGTTTGCTACTGAACGTTAGGCTTTTTTTTTTTTTTTTTGCTAATATCAAGTGGTAC
Organism: Hypotaenidia okinawae; assembly: GCA_027925045.1. Taxonomy (NCBI): domain Eukaryota; kingdom Metazoa; phylum Chordata; class Aves; order Gruiformes; family Rallidae; genus Hypotaenidia; species Hypotaenidia okinawae. Next base: position 90,562,313 of record BSDF01000003.1, read on the forward strand.
TAACTAAAAAAAGTCCTGCTGCCTTTAGGGAGATGATTCAAGGACAAAATTCCTCTGATACCAGAATGGCAAAATTGTCCCTTCATTCTTTAAATAATGACTCAAAGTCACGTTGCCCTCAATGTTGGCCTTCAGTACTAAACATTTTCCTTGTGCCTGCCTTCATTTTGACTTCATGGTTGAGGTTTCAGCTAATGATGCTATCTGACAACAGCAGAACACAATTTGAAACAACTACTGTAAAAATCCCTTCCCTCTTCCAAAGCTGCCCGGCTAGGGTGAAAGAAGAGCTGTAACACCTCTCATGAAGCAAACACAAGCATTAAAGCTGTCAGGCCTGTGTCTGTACAGAGATTTTATCAGTGTGGGTTTTGCTGTTTCAAATATAAGTTGCAAACAGTTTGAATAACGTGGCCTGAAAACAGACAGAGATTCTGCATCTTTGAAGAACTGGCTACAGTCTTTGGGGTTTTTTACCTTGTTTTCAATCACAGCTTTACTCTGGGGTTAACCATTGCCCTGTCCAGTGAAGCTCACCAGAGATAGCAAGCACGTGCCCTCATGGTCAGTGCATCATATCTAGTAATTTTGGGGGGGGGGGGGAAACCCAGGTCTTTGTTGTTAGCCTATACTTCTTTTACTGTGCTGTGCGGAGTTAATCCATGGTATTACTAAATACAGAGAGAGAAGAAGATAACTGGTAGCACTTGGGATATTATGGGCATTCCTCTGAGGCACTAAAATGAACCGTGTCAGTTCAGAGGAATACTGTGTTATAGATGAGATCTGAAGTCTAAAGTCACTTTTGACTTGACTTTGAACTCCAAAACAGCAGAAATGCAAGACAATAGTCCAATTATCTTCTCTGAAGGTTATACACTACATACCACTTCCTACCTGTAACCAACCCACGGTGTGCATGGGGAAAGTACCAAACTGGACGTCTGCTGCCATCCTCTTGACCAGAGAGGTCACTTCAAAAGCTGTCTGCTGTGCTTCCAAAGAAAACCATCACTGCGTTCCAGTGATGAAGGCACAAGTGGGGGAAAAGGTCTGACCCCTGTTGTCCAAATGTCACATCTTCACATTACATCTCCTGCAGATGAGAAATCATTTAAATGAAGAAGAAAGCCAATTTTTAAACAGGGCATTTTTCTGAATTATACCTTCAATCATAAATTGGGCAGAATTGCCCAATCCTAGTATTATTTATTAACCAGGTTCATGATGATTGTGTTTATCATCCAACCCACACCAGATCCTCTTCTGCTAGACATTAGAAAACCGAGAGCTGTACTGAAAGTTTGGACTATGCAGAAAATCATTTTGTAGTGCTGAAATGTGAGCCTAACTTTGTAACTTTTTTCATACAAACAAGTTTTGAGAATTAAAAATGGCGTAATTTTAATTTCCCAAAAGCCCAGACTGTGCAGGCCATGCTACTCAGTCCTGGAACATCAGCCAGAACATGTTGCTCATTTCTGACTGGAAACAGCCAGAGAAGGGGCAGAGACAAGTAGTCAGTCACAGTCACAAGGGAAGGGTGGAAAATGCCAGCCTGAGAGAAACCTGACGACTCTTCCTTTCTGGTAGGAAACAGACTGGGAGAAAGCTGGGAGTGCTGAATAAATACCAAAGAAGGTGTGTGTGTTCTTCCACAAGGCAGCAGAACTTTGTCAGTGCTACTACAAACTCTACCCTTGACTTGCTTTTCTGGTGGAAATAATCTGTGAGCCCATGAGTGCTGGCTTAAGAGGGATTTGAACCACATTTCTTGAATTTGGATCAGAAGAGGCAAGCAGGTATCACTGCTTTTGCCCTTAACGTTGCGGTGCATTTGTCCTTCATTCAAAACTAAAATAAAATGACTGTGGTTTTCCTTCCTCCCTAGCCTTCCACACAGCAGCTCTGCTGCAAATCAGATGCCATGTAGGGTAGGTACCTCTTCTTTCCAAATGTCATGTTTAATCTCCTCCTTCCCTTCTGTTCAGCGTACAATAAACCCCAGGCTTTGTCCACCGGTCTGTATGTATACAATAGGTCCACAACCTTGTTTGGAGTTCTGATGACCTCTGAGGAGAATATATCAACACTTTTTCATCTCACTAGAGCAATGGAAGTGAGTAAAGCACAGTTGTTTTGTCTTTGAGCAATGGATTTGATGAGGAACTTATCTTGGTAATTAAAAAACCCCAAACCTCCCCAAGGACTCTGAATGGCTTCTCTATTAATCATTACAGGGACACCATTGACTTACTGCATTTGTGAGAAACATACCCGTAACAAAGTAGGCACCATTTTTTTTTTCTAACTCAAAGAGCATTTCATTTGGCAGAGTCTAATAGCTTTCCCTCTCAGATATTACAGAAATAATTTGGGAGTTAAAAAAGGTTCATAAACATAACCCCTCATATCTTAAACACATGATTGAACTTCTTATGTCTACCAAGGTATCTGAAGTGTAAAACAGCGATGTTCAGCTCTGAGGTTGGCAAGACTGGGCTAACCCAGCCTTCTGAAGCTAAAGCCTGCTCACCATTGGAGTTACCAGACATCAGCCAAGCAGCAGTGCCCATCGCCCCTCTTAGCCCAGGGCAAAAGTGAGATGTGATGCTAACATAAACCTCTTCCCCTTCACAAGCAGCTTAGGAAATGCTTTTCTCACATCTGAAACATTTCATGAGCAGGAACATGGCCAGTTACCACAGCTCAATCGGTGGCAGCTCATGAAGGTGTTGTGAAACCCTTTTGTACCTGCTGTGACCAAGAGACACCTTATTTTACACACATATTGGGAAGTTGTGTATGGTTTTTGCAGGAGGGATTTGTGGAGTATGGACCTGAGTGACTCCAAAATTTTTGTTCTGCTCTGCAGTTGAGATGTGGCTGAATCCTTAGATAATGTTGCTCTATCATTCCCCTTTTCAGCTGGACAAGGGAGAAAATATATATTGAGGGGCTTAGGAGTCGAGATAAGGACAGGGAGAGATCATTCCACAATTAGCGTGGGACCCCTCACGGGAAAAGGGGAAGAGGAACGCCCCGGCTAAGAAGGAAAACAATTCGCGAGGAACTGACCAAAACCCCCATTCCCCAGTCCCTGCCCCTCCCTGTGCCACAGTGGGGAGGAAGAAGGGAGCGAAATTGTGACTAAGGTGAAGTCTGCTAAGTCTGCTAAGGGTGGGGGGAGGTGCTTTAAGATCTGGTAGCACTTCTCGTTGTCCGACTCTGGTGTCACTGGGTGTGCAGTGCAGTGCAGCGTAATAAATTACTTTCCTTTATTCTGTGTTGAGTCTGTTTTGCCCATGACACTAATTGTGGAATGATCTCTCCCTGTCCTTATCTCAACTCCTGAGCCTCTCAATACGTATTTTCTCCCCTGCCTAGTTGAAAAGGGGTGTGATAGAGAGGCTTTGGTGGGTATCTGGCCTCCAGCCAGGGCCAAACCACCATACATCTATAAATACTGTATCTCATTGTTCCTTCAGCATCTCTTAAATCTTATCCAACTTGAGCTGTGGGTTACTGGGGGCAAGACTGTTCTTAGTGAGGCCTTTGTACCCCAATGGCATGCCTGGGCTCTGTCCTTGGACTTCTGCCTGGCTGTGGCAGAAATACAAGCCTTACAGACACTAATAACACCTGAACTTCTAGGTTAAACCCTGCCCCCATCCCCTTTCCCAACACCAGAAAAGTATGAAGTCATCTCAGTAGGTCAGATCTTAAATGATGTGAGATCATTTCTGTGAGAAACATAAATGCAGCAAAAAAAATAAGCTAAGCCTATGTTTTGAGAGACACAGGAGACAGTGCTGGCACCAATACGCCTATGCACGGATACCCAGCTCTCCAGAGAAAAAGCTGAGATAGAAGGACATCCATGGGAGGGAAAAATTTCAAGCTTTTGTTCGCTGTAATATCAAGACACATGTGCAGCATACAAAGTGGAATTAGCCTCTATGATTCTTCTATCTGTGGTATGGGACTCCTACTCTGGCAATCTTCAGCAAAAGGCAAAATTCACAGATGTTTTTCCCAGGCAAGCAGAAGCCCATGTGGACTAGCCACCTGCACGCTCTTATTGCCAGCCTCCAAACTCAGCAGTGAGCAACTGCAGACTGCTTGTCCATCACTGTTAGTCACTAAGGATTGAGAGCAAATGTGTATGGAAAACGGAATGAAACAGGTGGAAGTGGAAAATGGGATCAAATGCAACAGGACTTTGCCAAAGGTAAATCTTGCGAGGTAAACCCAGCACCCTTTGTCAGAGTAAGGGTGCTAAATAAGAAGGCTGGAGGTCCAGCATCACTAGACCTCGGTCAGCGCCTGGTACTCGATTTTACTGAAAGCTGTTACAGGGGTTGGTGAGGTGCTGCGGCTGGCTACAGGAAGGTGTCCCAGAGGGAGAGCTCCTCCACAAAAGGAAGCTCTGAATGAGCAGCATTAACACCTACCTGAAGATTAACAGGTTTATGCACCACTAAATTATGGAGTGTACTGGTGAAACTCCTTGATGGTGGTGCTGGGAGAACAGCCAAGAGAAAGATGCATCTGGCTAGCATGAAAGAAAGAGATGTGCCTGAACGTGAGGACCGGAAAGACATGGCATTAGTAACATGACATTAGTTCAATTAGCAAGCAACAAGGTTGTGTATACTGAGATCCAACAGAAAACACACTCAGTTTGGGGGTATGTAACCACGCCTTAGCGGGTAGGAGTGAGAGGAGGACACTTGTGAGTCACCATGTGAGTGTAACATTACCATGGGAAAGCCCATGAGAGCCCAGGACAGTGGCTTCCAGCTCTGCATTATTAATTCTTCTGTTCACTCCTTGGGCATACACAAGACTCCTTGTTCCTTACAGCCCAACACCAATGGAAAGGCTGATCAGAAGGGTTTGACCGTGGCAGAGACGACTGCTGGACAACACTTCTCGGTCTGAGGCTGCTCTTGCCTGGGCCAGCTGCCTTCTCTGGATCCCAGTCGGGACGTCGCCCTGCTTTTTCGCAGGCCCTTTTAGCCTCCTGCCCCGCCCGCCTCACCAGAAGGTGCAGGCAGGGCCGCGGGCACGGAGCGCTGACAGGGGGCAGGAGGCCCTGCGGGCCCGGGTGGCCGCCGGCCAGCCACGCCGCTGCCGGGGCATCTGCCGAGGCGCGGCGCGGACCGGCGGGGCCTGGCAGGGACGCGCCGCGGCGATGCCAAGCTCCGTACGGCTGTGACCTGCCGCCGCCGCCCCTCTCAGCGCATCAGCTCCGAGCCGGGCCCGCGGCAGCGCGGACCGGCGGGCGCTGTCGGCCGGCGGCCGCCCGGGTCTGCGCGCCGCGCGCCGGGAAGGCGGGCCTCTCCCACGCTCCTCATCCCATTGGCTCACCCTGGGGGACTCTCCTAGCTCTCCGGCGTCTCATTGGCCGAGACTGCCCCTTTCCCCCTGAGCTAATTGGCGGAGCGGGACGGGATCCCCTCCGGCAGCGAGGAGGGGCGGTGCTCGGCAGCCGGTCGGTCACCTGCGGCCGGGGCGGCCCCGCTCCTCAGGCCCCGCCGCGGCAGGAGCTGCGGGGACGCCTCTGGGGGCAGGCGGCACTGCGGAGCCCCCGGCTGTCAGGGGGAACGGCCGGGGAAAGCCGGAGAAACAAAGAACATGGCGAGGGGAGGAGGAGCCTGCGCCCCCTCCCCCCGGGAAGGGCGCTCCGGGGGCTGACAATGCCCAGCCCGGCCCGCCCCGGCCGCGGCGGCGCCTGGTGGCGGTTCGTCTCCCCCCGCCCCCTTTCCCCGCCCCGGTGGCAGGGCCTGGCGGGGGGCTGGGCCCGGCCCTCGCCCCGCGGGACGGGACGGGATGGGACGGGACGGGACGGGGCGGGACGGGGCAGGCTGGAGGCGGCAGCCGGGAGCGCGCTCGGTGCCTGCCGCAAGTTTCGCTCGGAGTGGGAAAGTTGGGCGCGGCGCCGCGGCCCGGCGGGATCCGGCCAGGTAAGGAGCGGGCGCGGCGGCCGGCGGGCCTTGGGGCCGGTCCCCTTGCGTGTGGCCGGCCGGGGGAGCGCGGGCGGGCCGGGGCACCTGCGGCGGGCTGCCCCGCTCCTCCTGCCGCAGGTGCGGCGGGACGGGACCGGCCGGGAGGGACGGAGGTGCGGGCGGGCGGGTGGGCCGGCGGGCCCCGGGGAGCCGCGGTGGTGAATGAGAAGCCCCAGGGTCCGGAAACTTTTTAGAAACTTTGACCGCTGCCGTCCCTGGCCCCCGAGTCTGTGAGAATCGCCGCCGTGCCGCTGCCTGGGAGCACCTGGCCCAACACCCGGCGAGCGAGGACCGCCCTTCGGTGCCGGCAGGGATACCACCTGAAATGCCCTTCCTAAAATTGTGTGGGGTTTCCAGCGTACCTGCGGCGCGGTGCTGGGACCGCTGCCCTTGCCGACGGAAAACTCTCCATCCCGGTTTCCCCTGGCAGGCGCGCAGGGAGCGACGCGCTGCCGCTTTCCGCAGTGTTTCTGCGCGCTGCTCCGGAATCCCTGCACTTTTTACGGAGGGGGAAGGCTTGCGGGGGGGTTGTGGTTTGGTTTTATTATTTTTATTTTTTTTTATCCTAATGGTTTGATCATCCAGTTTAGAGAGTGATTAAACGGACCTGTACCGAGTGTTCAGCTTTTCAGCGTCGCTTTTAATACCGCTTGAGAGCAGTTACCTGGCATTCGGGTTCCCAGAAGTGTTTAGGAGTGCAAAGATATATCGCTGGCCTGACAAAAATCGCGATGAATGCGTTCATAATTCATTCTGCTACAGTCCCCATCGCCCCTTCCTCCCCCAGTTTTACATCCAGGCAGCTCAGTTGCATATCAAAAGCCTCTTCTCCTTTCTGCGTAGTAAATTATTAGACTTTCAAACTGTTCTTGATCCCTTTCTTCTCCCTTTGCTCGCACCCTCGACAGTGGAAATGAGATTTTGGGGAGAGGGAGAAGAGCGTGTCCGAGGTTAGGCACGAGTAATAAAAGAGAGCTTAGCGGTAGGAAAGCCGGGAGCGTAAATAGCCATTACTTTCTATTAAAGGTTAATTAGTTATCATCTTTACATCTGCACGTGTAACTATGGGATGGGTACAATTTTAAAGTGAAAGTGACACAGTGACTTTGGAAAGCACGGTTAGACATCGCCCCAACACAAGAGGAATATCTCTTTAAAATGTGTTGACATTTAATTGACCTTTGAAAGTTCATTCTGTTAATCATACTCAAAGCGCCAAAGCTACGGTTGACTGATCTGGTGTTCGTACATTCAGCCGTGCTCAGCATATAAATTCTGCAGCATAATTGCTACTTATTGAGCAAGAGTTTCTTTTCTTCTCCGAAAATGAGAAAGTTTTGCTTTGCCTCCGGCTGGGTGCTATGCCCGGAGTTGTGAGTCCAAATGCTTTCCTGCCATGGGTTGTTGTGGCGGGTGTGGCCTCGGGCCAGGCAAGAAAATTCCTTTGCTGAAAGTGTGGTTTTTTTCTCCTTCCCGAGGCTGCAAACAGGGCAAGGTAACCTTGAAGGATACTTCTGTGTCCACTGTGAAGTCAAAACACAATGGCTCGCTTTGCTTTTCTTCTTTTTTTTTTTTTTTTTTTTTCCCTCTTAGGCTCTTCTGAAGTCCAGCTGTTTGGATGGAGGAGGCTGAGTTTAAACGGGATGACTGCTGAAGATAACACCCTTAAAAAAAAAAAAAAAGCCAAAACCAACTTGGTTCTTAAAGTCATACCTCATACACCTGCGTTAAAACACACGCTACCTGCTTTAGGACTGTTGTCCGTAGCTTTGTTATGAGCTAAATTCTTACAGATGAGAACAGAAGCATTACATGTGAGGTTGCTATTGAAAGATCTGGGTAAAGATTAATTTCTGTTCTGTTCCCTTTCTGGGAGGATAGGTTTCCTGGTGAGGTTAATATCACCAACAGTATTTTTTGGTGTGCGTTCGTTGAGACCTCATGTCATACATTGAGTTTGTCAGTCTGTTTCCTTGTGTGAAATGAGGGAAGTACTAAATATTAAATGTGGGATCTTTGATTCCTAATAGATTGTTACCTCTTTGTTGCTACCACCGAAAATTAATTCATAGCTCTTACACTTCATTATAAATCTACCTATAAAGTTAGAGCCCTGACAGCACTGCTGAACTTTTCTAAGCTGTTTTTTCAGTGTAGCTTTTGTATCTTGAGTGCTCTTCCCTAACTGGGAAGTCAGATGCGATGTTCAAGCTGTGTTTGCAGCCAGGTAACTGCCCTGCTGCTTCCAGGGTTAGGAGCTGGTAAACCCTGGGAGAGGGGAGTCATCTGAGGACTGTTTTCATTAGAGCCATGTCCACCAACAAGCAAGTGTTTTGAATACTAACAAGAGATCCTGTGGTTGAGTTTTGTTTATTTTAGTACAATAGATACAAGTGCTGCACGTGATTCATTTCACCGAATCTTTAGAAGGTGGAATGAAGGTAAATATGCCAACAGCATGTCTGTACTTTCTGTACAGTTGACAGAAGGAGGAGGCAAAATACCCAGGGTAGCTTAAGGGCAAATGCCTGACCTGCAGCTGCTCTGATGCCTGGTAGACCAGAGTTGGCACCTGTTCACCTGTATGACCAGCAGGGAAAGGGCATGCAAGGTGTCTTCTGGCCACCTGAGAGGACAATAAGCAGAGTGTCTCAGGTGACTGGTGGGATATGTGCTGTGCAGGTCAGCTCTTATAGAGGTATAGGGCTCGGGTCTAGCTACTTGAAGGTGTAAATCCATTCCTGTTATTTGCAGTTGCAAACTGTCCTAGAATAAGATGCCTGAGCAGGGTCCCCTTTCCCAAAGGCTCTTCCTCAGGCCATCTTGCTGATTTGGAGGAGTGATTTGAATGTCTTGCTCTCCTGGTTGTCAGGAGCTTCTGGGCTTAGCCTCTCCTGTTGAAATTTCTGGACAAAGCATGGATGTTACCGCCACAAGGGCATAGGCACTCAGCAGGGGAAATGAAAGACAGGTTTTGGTCTGTGGCCAAGACAGACATAGAAGATACTTAAGCCCAAACGCTTCTGTCCTAGAGTCTGTGTTGTACAAAAGTTTTCTGGTGCAGCCAGTCCATTCCCAAACTCCTGATTTTTGTTGCTGGGGTATAGGAGAGCTCTGGAAGCTGCACTTTGAAAAGCATGTTCCTGCATTTCGGCAGCTGAGGAGTGATAGCAGGAGTGGGGGACTGGAGTATGGTGGGGAAGTTTGGGTGTGCGCTGCTGGTTCAAGCGACATTATGAAGGCTTTGATGTTGGTGCATGTGCCTGCTGGCAGAAAGTTGCATGTTTGAAGGGTAGTAGCAGCTGAGCATGCCTGTTTGAAGCTTTATTCGTATCTAAAACTCTGTTGGGCACCTAAACCCTCAATGTTTAAGAGGGAGAGAGAGTCTTATGAAGGTGATGGTTGATGTCCTTTGTATCTGCATTCTTAGATTACTCTGAGGAGGATAATGTAAAGTCATTCACTTAAGATTATGCATTGCATGAAAGGAATGTAAGATCTAGCCATAAATTAACAGAAGGAGGAAGAGCTCATTCTCAGCACTGGTTTGTTAATCTAATCATTTGCATATATAACCCTTTGTACCAAGAACTTGTATTGCATGAATTTATCTTTTACAATAACAGAACCTACCATAGCATGTACATTTTGCAAAGAAAAGTTGCAGCTTCTCTTTAATTCAGTTGTGTAAAGAAGCTATACATTATTCTCTAAGACTATTTTTGCCTGTAACAGTGCATGCTGAATAAAACAGGATGGTCAGCACTAGTCCAACGGATGCCTTTCCTCTGTAACCATTTGAAATTTAAAAGAAGCAGGAGTTGGAGTGCAAATGGAGACAGGGTTAGTTGTATTTTAACATACTTGCTGGTCAAGGTGAGCCCAAGCCATCCTAATGTGACATGCTTGACATAATCCGAAGGGGATTACTTATTAATACGTTTGAAAAATACAGTCTGGTCTTGCTTCAGTGTTGTTTTTTTTCCTTCACTGACACATGTTTAAAATTAAAGCTTCTGTGGCAAGTCAATTATAAACTTTCTATGAGTCTAAGCAACTGAGAGCTGTTCTTGGAGCTGTCAAGATATGTTTCAACAGCTGTAATTTTTAGCTGACTACAAAAGCTGTATTTATCTGCTGGGGATTTTCTTTGCTAATAAATACTAGAACAGCTTTTTGGATAGGAAATCATTTCATAGGTGACCAATCATTTCTTTAACTTCTGGGCAATTAATGCTGCTGATCGGAGCAGAATGGAGTTAACACCACTTGTTTGCATCTGTAGAAGGCTGTGTGGGGGTAGCACTTAAGATTAGCTCTTTGTGACTTACACTGGAAAGTTTGGAGTGCGGGTGGGGAAGGGGGATAATTCTAAGTTCCCGATGCCTGAAGCTAGCAATAGGGTTTTTTTTCTGCCTTTGTGCTCTCTTCCTACCTGCTCCCTTTCCTTGGTCTCTCACATGTGGCTCCATGGTCAGTTTGATGCTTCCTTCTCTGTAGGACTGAATTGTTTCTCTTTTTAACTTGGTGGATGTCTTCTCCTATGCATTTGGTAGTTTCATGTAGCTTCTGCTGCTGGAAAGCTATGAGGAAAGACCTTTTCATGCTGATGAGAATACAGGGTAGGAGAAATTTGAAAGTGTAACGTTAACAGGATTCAGGTTCGTGGTCCTGTCAGTATGATGTCCGCGTTTTATCAGATAGGTTGGAGTATTTCATTACAAGCAGTGGGAAGAAGCAAATGTTTAACTACCTTGAGGCTGATGATCAGCCTCATTCCGTTTCCTTGTGCCATAAGCCTGGTTACATTGAGCAAAAGGGAAGACTGTTGGAAATAAATGAAGAACAGGACTTGAGGAGGTATATTGCCCTGGTCTGTGTATGAGTGAAGGCTATAGGTTTGCTGCACATCAACTCTACTGTTGTTCTTTAAATGCTGTTGTTTCACTTGCATAGTGCTATGAATAAGCAAGTGTTTTCTAAATAATTCTCACCATGGTGGTGTTAAAAAAGTTGCTTTCTACAGGCTTTTATGGATGTGCTCCTTAACACGGTACCCAGAAGTTCTCCTGCATATCATGCTAATTTCTGCTAGTGTTCAGATACCTTTGGGACAAGAGTAATCGGTGTTGTCGCACAACCTCATGGGTAAAATGGTGTGAGCTGAAGCCTTACAGACTCTTCTGCAGCATCTGGGGCTTTTGCAGTTCACTATTGACCACCTTAAGTGAAAACAGTCTTGTGATCAGAGGTTGTGTTTGTTCTGATCTACTGGAGATGAAGGACAAACATGATGATTGTGCTAATTATTCTGAGAGTTTTTATGTCCCAATTGTGAGTGTGGGCTCTTTACAAGGGGAGGAGTGATGGGAAGAGGAAAATGGTCTTCCCTGTATTTGCAACAGAGGTGGGATGGGTGTTGTGTCCTGGCTGTGGGTAAGCAGAACTGATTCCTTCATTAACTGTCTGTGACTGATAGCAGAAATATGAGGGTAAATTTGTAGCATGTGAGGTGTGGGTCACTAGACCAATGCAAGGAAGAGAGTTCAAATCTCTGCTTTTCTTCAAGAGTACAGCAGGGTATAAAATACATTCCCCAGAGATGTGACTTCAGAGCAAATTACATGTCCTGAATAAAGGGTGTAAGAAATGTGAGTTAGGGGATTTGGGATGTTATGCGCTCTTGGGTAATGCTTCTCCCAAATAACCATGCAAAGCAGTTATTGCCATTGGGGGCCCAGTAAGCAACCAGCTAAAGCATTTTGCACAGGGAGCTGACACAGCGATGCGATGCATGCTTCTGCACAGCTTCAGGATGGTCACCTGCACCGCTCCTGGGTAGAACAGCAATCAGCCCTGCATTTGGCTCTGCCAACAAGTAGACTAATGCTCTGAACCACCTGGGCATCACCTACTTCTGTCAGCTTATAGGAAAAGGACACTTGAGTCTACTGCACCTTTCTTTCTGGCCAGTACCTAAGGTCTGTGGGCTTCACAGCAATGTCCTTGTGACACTGAAATGTGAAGTAGTAATCACCACTCTATTGTTCACTGATTCTATAGCAGAGCATAAATATCGCCGATATCCCTCCTTAGCTATTACTTGTTAATGGAGCTGTTTGATTGACAGAGATATGTTCATCAAAGGTATCCTCATTTCCTGTTGTCACCTACAGAACTGGTTCAGGTACCTTAAAAAGTTGTCAGGAGTCCAAATCAATAAATAATATATTCTTCAGTATATGCATTTCAGTAACTCCTACTTCCTACGTTTCTGTTGCTTTTGTCAAGCGCTTGTCTTTGAGATTTCAGGATGGTCGTGTGTGTGTGTGTGTGTGTGTATGTGTGGTGGTCTCCTACACATTGGGTTTAGTTCCCCTTACTGTGGTGTTTGCATATTTCTCAGTCTCTATTTCTCTGGTTTTTTGGTTTTCTCCTAATAATCTGGTTCGGTCTTGTGTGCCTGTCCATCCGTCTACATGGGGTTCTGTATGCCCTTTTTCCTCCAGGATGATTGCAGGAATAAATTCTTACTCTGTCTTAAAGGCTTAACTAGGACTTTGAGGATTCTGCTTTTCTGAAGGGATGTTCAGTCTCAGATTTATTTTATGCTTGGTTTTGGCTCTGTAATCTGTACATTTTGTAAGATAATAAATGAGAGTAGTTCTTATGCCTGTCTCTGGTGTGAAATTTAACTACTTCAGTATAGGTTCTGAATACTTAGGCTGCCTTAGCAGTTAACCTTTATCTCCTGTAATTGCGAGACAGCTGCATTCAGGAGTAATGTGTCACTTTAAACACAATTCGGAGATTTAAATGACTATACCAGAAAAGGACGTGGTTTTAATAATGGTTGTTAAAACTATATGGCTTCTTGCAGGCAGTCCTAATAACGAGAACTGTGTGATCTGAACTAGTGAACTTCTGGAATTACAATAACTCCTGTTCATGTGTGTGATACAGATTCCTGGAAATCTGAGGAGTAGTCTTCAGCGGATGAAGAATGCAGTAGCTCTCCCCGGCAGCGTCGGTATCTTGCATGAAGGGCACCGAAGGAGGATCATCTGGTATCCAATACGTAAGTTCTTGTTTTTTCCTCCAGATAAACTTCTGCTGAGGTGTGCCATAGTATTCATTCACTGAGATATGGAGTAAAAGCTGATTAGATTAGACACTGGGTAGAGACTCTTGGATCAAGAAAGTGCACTACATGTTGTTCATACTTTTACCAATAGTTTTGACATCTTGCTCCCAAATGTTTGGATGTTCTGTATCTTGTGCAGTGCGTAATTTCAGCTGCTTGTCTCCAACTGCCTGCTCAGCGCAGGGGAAGCCTGCTTCTCCAGGCATTTTAGAGCAAGTTCAGATGGAGTTAGGAGAATCCGATTCATTGGCAACAGTTGGAGATACTCATGCTATATCATAACAGCTGTGAACTTGAGTTCATGTAAGTAATGTGTGCTTAATCTTCCTCTGCTGTCAGTGACAGGAAGAGGAGGAAGAATTTTTTTCCCATATTTAATGATGATCTTAAGGTTTTTGACAAGCAAATTTGAAAATGTATATTACAAAGCAAGCTAGGAAACAATTGTCACAAGTTAACATTTGGGTTTTTTCCAAGTTCTATGCAGCTTTGAATTTGCATTTTTATCTGCTGGTATTGCAGTGTTATTCTAATAAGATTAAAAACTAATTTACCTGCCTGAGTTTGCATATCAGCTCATCTGTATGGAAGGTGATGGAAAATGTAGAGGCCATGTTTTTCAATTCTAGCAGCACTTGGAAAATTTTGGTTTAGTTGCCTTCCCCACCCCACTCCCAGTAATTCACTCGTCTGACTTGGAAATTTCCGGAGAGTGAGAGAAGAAACAGTTGACTTTTTCTGTCTTTAACCAAGCGGTGCTTAAGCACCACGAGTTTGCCCTTGTGCCCTTCTGTGACGTGAACTATAAATCCATGAAGACACTGAAAAGTTAGAATGTTGCTCCTTGGTTCTTATCCATATTTATTCCAAACCTTACAAAGATCAGCATGCATCAAGCCCTGTTGATTGGCATTCGAGCGTTGGACCTAAACACCTCTCTAAGAATACTGTACAAATTAAAAAGCCGAGCAGTAAAGATAACTGATTGCATTCTCTTGCCTCGCAGTCCATACTGTGTGATAAAATGCCTGGCGGTTTTACATTGACCTTGCCCTGACTTTCATGCAGATACAATCTGTTTGATGTCTTTTAAAAGCAGAAAGGAAGCCATACATGGGGTGGAATTGCAGATTGTTGCTGACATAATGTCCTTCATCTAATTCATTCAAAGAAGTAGGATTTTATAGTCTCCTTACTTTACCAAGTTGTAGATGATATGCCATTTACACAGTAAAGGCTAATCTCTGTTTCATGACCAGGTGTAATTAAGCTAAAATATTTTCATTCTGCAATCAGTGATCTGCATCTAAGGATTTTTTGGTTGGTTTTTTTACGGTCCATATATATTGTCTTGCGAGATGGTTGTGTTTTGCTTGGCTGGCTTGTACTAAACAAGATGGAACTTGCCAGAAGAAGAACTATTTTTTTTTTCTTTTCTTTTTTTCCGTAAGTATTGTTATAGGAAATATATTTTCTTACCCTCCTGTCTTTCATCCACCTCATGCAGAGGTGTCAGTACCTCCTGGTATTGGCAGCATTGTGAAGTTGGGCACCTTGCTGAGAGCTTCATAGCTTGTCATGGTAGCTCCGCTAAGGAGAGGGCGAGTGGATCCCGTGGCTCTGCTGTGGTATATAGATGCCAAGTGCTAGGAATTCCTGGAATGTAGTTGTGCGGCACTGATAAAGTTTGCTTTGTTTCCTTAGTGACTTGACCCATTGAGAAAATGTGGTTCCCTAGGAAGCTTTAATAGCTCAAAGTTGGTATTGAATAAAGGAAAAGGCCCCAACATAATTCTGCTTGTTTTCACCTGCTGCCTGAAAGATTAATTTTCTTAACCTTAGTATAGAAAATATAACCCTGAGTTTTCAAAGTGATTTATAGAGATCCTTCACACTTAACAGTTTGAGTAAATACGCTGCAGGCTTCTGTGTTCTAGCTACGATCTTTTCATAACTTACTTGGTTTACAGTGCGGTAATTTCATTTGAGGGCAAGAAAGTTTCAAGGAAAAAAACACCTTCTAATTAGAGCGATATAATCGCTCTGCTTGCCTGCTGCGGTTTCATATGACTTCAGAAAAATAGTTGAGTGATTAATCTTTAATTTTCCCCATCATTAACTTAATAAGGAAGTGGGAGATAGAATGAAAAACAAACAGCAGAACTGTACAACTGGGACATTATTATGCCAGATCTTTTTGGCTTTTTCATTTGGTGAGAAATGCCATTCTGCCAACTACGTGAAGTGTAGCAGCTCACATAATTTGTAGAAATCTTTTAGCATGTTTGAACTTCATTGAAGCCTTTGCAGAGCTTGCTACATGACTTCCTCCCTCTTCCCCCCATCCCCTGTGGGTTGGGTGTCTTCTTTTTCCGCGTTTTTATTCGCAAGCCAATGTTGCATAAACTAACTTTTGATATCGCTCAATTCCCTCGCCTGCACTTCTCTGTGGGGAAGGAAGCCATGCCAGGCGCTGTAGTGAAATACCCTCAGGAAGGGTTCGGTTCTATTTTCGTGCCGGCTGCTAACTTTAGTCGCCGTGCTGATAAGCGAACTTGGTTGTGGAGTAGTGCAGGTTTTGTAATGAACGTGGCAGGATTGCTCTGGTCTCTTGGAGAACAAAACAAATACAGCGGTGGAAGCAAGTTGCTCTTTTCACGTGTCTTTATTTTAATTCTTACCGGGTGTAAAATAGGCAACATAACTCTAGATGGGTAATGCTTGAACAGAAAACATGCCTGGCTGTTTGCAAATGTTCCCCTGGAAGTCGTACTTCATTTCATTTATAAATAGTTACGAAAACAGTCCCGTGTGCATCTGCGGGCAGCAACACAGCAACACAAGTTGTAGTGATCTTAACTAACCTGCTCTGAGGCCTCTGCATGTTAATAATATAAAGTAAACAGCTGAGGAATGTGTATTGCTGTTGACAGTGAGCGACTGTAAACATCCTCGACTGGAAGCTGTGAAGCAGCAGATGGGGCTTTCAGTCGGATGTTTGCAGCTGCCAACTGCCACAGACGTCAAGAAATGTTTGACACCTAAAGCATAGTTGTCTGTTTAAAACTTCTATTTCGTTTATCACAGACACATGAATTTAGGCCAAACTTTTCTACATACTGCTTCATCTTTTTTGTGATGTCTGTGTCTGAATAGCCAGAAGTCATCTGATCTCTGGTCGGAAAAAGATCTAAAATGGAGTAAAGTATGGTATGTTTTTAACTGCAAACTCCTTACTGAGTTTTCAGAGGGGAGTTGCTGTGCAGCTTGCTTGGCTGTAGAGGTTGCTTGGCTGTAGAGGTTGCTTGGCTTTTTTTCTAAACTCTGCTACGAAGTTTTTACAAGATTGTCACACATTTAGCATCTCTGCAAATAGTTCATTTAGAATTTGAAATCCTAAGCCTTGTAGGAAGCAATCACTTAGAGGAGTTCTGGAAACTGGTAATACACCAATTAGAGTGACTGGGAGGTGGGGCAGGGGGGAGAAGTATATATATTTTTTTTTAAAAAAAAAAAACAAAACCAACCCCTAACTTTCCTGGAAGCCACCCAATCCTTCAACTGATGGGGAGGTCAGGGAGATTTCATGCAACCGGGTTCACCTCTGACGTGTTGCAGTATCTCAGCTGTTTGAGGTTCAGGGATCCTCCTCCTCCCTTTCTTTTCATTCTCCTTCCCTCCTCCCTTTTAAGAAAGAAAAAAAAAAAAAAGGAGGAAGTGTTGAAAGCTGATTCATACTTTTCTAGAAGTCAGTTGAGACAATTTCAAGACTGCTGTGCTGCCAAGCTAGTTTTCTATGTGGGTGGACCCCTGTGCTTAAATATGACCCCAGGACATAGAGAGCAGTTAATGTGATTGGGATGGTATTTAACGGTGATTGTTATCATACCTAAAAACGAGCAGCAAGGTTGTAGCACATAACTCTTATCAGTTGATACTGAAAGTACTAGTGTATTCACTCTCCAGAGAAGATAGGCATCTTGTTGGTATGTATGTTAAATATCTGTGCCTTTGGTAAAGAGGCTTTTGTTGCTAACTTGTTTTTTCTTGTCATCAGTATCCTTGTTTCTTAAATAGATGTGCATTTTCATATAAAATTATAAGGGGGTGTAATCTAAACATTAATGTGTCTCTTTATGTTTCTCATGAGATTAAGATGTATCTCTCTGGAGCTTCTGACTTTTTTCAAAAGGAGCCAATGGCCTTGTCAGAGTTCTTATAAAACATTACTGACATCTATGTAGCTGAAGTGGTGTCTGCAATGTCAAGAAAGCGTGCTCTGTATTTGAGGAAACTTTACTAACCGATGTTTTGCAAATATTTTTCTGTATAGATTTGTACACTTGCCATAGATTCAGATTGTATTGTATTTCAGAGCTGCTTGATGGCTCCTGTTAGGATTAGCACTGTGCTTTACCATCCGTTGTGCTTATCTTGCATGCTTTACCATCCATTGTAAAGTATGAGCTCTCCCAACAAAGTCATACAACCTAATTCAGGCTTTGAGTTGTTTGCTTAATTAAAAAGGAGGAAGACAGATGATGATTTTTCTTAGCCAGTTATTTGTCTGGCTATAAATATCTTGAAACATCATGGTTTAGTTGGATGGTGTGTGGCTTTCCAGTTAGGACAGACACTGGTGAAGCTGTGGCTTTTAGGTTGATTTTATTTTTCCTCCTGCATGCAGCAGGGGGAGCAGGTGAAACGGGCAAAGGTTTCCAAAAGCCTGTTCTTGCAAGTCTAAGTGACTGAAAAAGGTGTGGTGAACCTAGTAGAAGAGTCACCATCATAGAATCACATAGAATGGTTAGGGTTGGAAGGGACCTTAAAGATCATCAAGTTCCAATCCCCTGCCATGGGCAAGGACACCTCTCACTAGACCAGGCTGCTTCAGGCCCCATCCAGCCTGGCCTTGAACACCTCCAGGGAGGGGGCATCCACGACCTCCCTGGGCAACCTGTTCCAGTGCCTCACCACCCTCATAGTGAATAATTATTTCCTAATATCCAATCTAAATCTACCCCCTTCCAATGGAAAACCATCTCCCCATGTCCTATCACTGCGTGCCCTTCTATGAATACATTTGAGTTAAAAGTATTGCAAACATAGAGACATACTGACCAAGTTCAAGGCCAAGGTGTATGTCAGAGGTAGGGCTTGCATTCACCGAAGAAGTGGATGAAGTTTTTCTGTGGCAAAACTATGGCAAAAGAGAAATTTGAATTACTGAGAGTAGGTTATATTTGTAAGTGATAGAGATGGGTGTTACTGTTGATGAGTAGGACAGTAATGAAAAGAGCTGTGTTGCAGTAAATAACGTGGGTTTGCCACCCCTTTGGACTTAAACCTGATTTTCTTGACAACCCAGAGAACTTCCTAAGTGACCTCGTAATGAAATTCACGAAACTTGGATGTACTTGAGAAACACTATCTAGGCAGAGGATTCTTGACATAGTCTCCTCATCTGGAAAGCTTCACTATGTATTTGGAGAGGATTGAGCAATAGGAGAGAACTTGCATAGGCAGAGTATTTAATATCAGAAGCATTAAGTACCTCCTGTGAAGATTTACATATTGATAATATTTGTGTTTTGGCAGGAAATTCTTTCAATACCCATTCTATTACTCTTCTTCCTGAATTACGTACCGTCTCAAAGTTCAGTGTGTTTCCTCTTGGAGAATGTAATAGTATGTTGGGACTGTTTTCTTCAGCCCCTGATCTCGCTTACATGCACATGAGTTTTCTTCCAGAAAAACAGCTTCAGACACGTAACCTGCTCTTCTGCCAGCTACTTCTTAAAACCCACTAGAGCTAAACTTCAGAAGAACGTTACAGCAGTGGTCCTTAATTTATGTCTCTGGTGGAAACTGGCTGCTAGCTTTGTGTTACCCTAAATGCTGGTGGTGAATAGTGTCTTACCTGGTGCTTGAGGTCGCTTTCTCACTTGCAAGGCAGGGTCTTGCTTTCAGGCCCTGGCTTCCAGATTTTGGGTAGGTCAAGACAAGCCCTCTTTGCTCCTCAACTGATTTAATGGATGTATTCTTTAAAGTTGCTTCTCTCCCTGGCCCTGTATGAAAGGGAAGACCAGTTCTTGTTTGAAGGGTCCTGGTCTTAACTACAGCAGTTCTGTTGACTGGCCAGGAAGGAGGGAAGGAAAAGGGGAGACTCAACCTGTGCTACTTACCCGTGCATGCTGCTTAAGGAAATCATCTTTAAAGTGGCGGGGCAGCTGTTGGAAAAGGCACAATCCATCTGCCTACATACACACTTGTTATGAAGAGAATACAGTTGATGATGTGAATGGAAAGCTTTCAGTGCTGAGCTGCTGCTGTTCCTACTCAAGCCCCACACAAAACCCTAACTTGTTCAGATGTGTGGTTTAACTCTTTGCTTGAAGAGTGGCAGTGTTTAATAGCCACAGTTCTTGGGGAGATTTCTTTGGTAGCAGTATGTAAAAGAGGCATTGTACAACGTACTTGTTTACTTTAAAAGCACAGTAAAAGATGATGAACTAATCCTGTAGCTCTACAACCAATCTGAGTTGGAAAGGATGATTCTTTTGAGTGGAACTGGGTATATAACTTCCTTCCATTTAAGCAGTAATTTATAGACCAAGATGCGTGAAATTGCTCTTTCTTTTTTTTGTACTGATATATACAGACTGTTCTGGTTTTTTCCCGTAAAGCTTCAAACAGTTATTATGAAACAAATAAACGAACAAAGGATATGAGAAGGAAGCCACGTGCCGTGCAGTGACATAGTGTTTTTCCAGATGATGGCTTGAGGCATCTTTTTAGCTGTGGATGTAAACGTAGCTGCTTTTCTTTAACTCTTTTTCTCTTGAGTTAATACATGTACTAAATCCCACATCCAGTTACCCTGTAATGCTATTCCCTATTACTGGCTAGAACTTCTATCTTTTTCAAGCTTTTCAATTATTTTTTTTGCTCAGTTTCAGAAAGAAAAGACTAATCAGTCAACAACCTTTCGAAGTACTTTGTTATAGTAAAAACTTTGGAAGGAGTTGGCGCCCTCAGGGAAGGCCATAGGCTCTTAAGAGATCATCTTACAATAATGTTTATAGTTCTCTTTTTCCCCTTGCCCTCATCACCTTCTGTATACTTTTGAGAGTAGGTTGAATATTTTCTTATTGCAGTGTTGACTTTGCAGAGTTGATAGCTGCATTTCTGATGTGTGTTGCCATTTCTGGGGAAACTGCTGTGTCCTGAGCACAATGGTTGAAAACATTTTGCTTCTTCCAGAAAAGTTTTCACAATTCTGCATAGCAACATGGGTATCTTTTATGCTCCTTTTATTTTATATATGTATATAGGCTTGAAACTAATTTTATTAAGAAATTCTAGTATATAAGGCTGATATACTCTGCTGTATATTTTTATTTGTGTGTGTGTATATATGTGTCCATACACATACACAGGCATACATGTACTAGTGAAGAAGAAGAAAGAGGCAAAGTCTCTGCAAAAGTGGCTCACTTTTTTCCACCAGTTGCCTAGATGTGGGTGCTGAGTAAACTGACCTTGTGTTGTAAAATGTCTTCATGCAATTAGTTTCAAGCATTATAACTGTGTTTTATTTGCAACATGATTCCATAAAATATGTGGTTATCTGAAGCTTTTGCTCAAAAATTGCTTGGTTTTAAAAAAATGAAGCAACTGAATATTTAGTTTGTTTACATTAAGAACAATTGCTGTTCTTCCTTTGGAGTAAGAATCTTACTAGTATGTCAGCAATTTAACGTATGGAGGCTAGAATTAGCTGTGAAGTTCCTCTGGTTTGATTGTTGAAAGCTATGTAAACCTTAAAGCCTTTCTGTATATTTGAGTCGATTCTGGGATTCATAGCGGTGATTAATTCTGTAGCTATAAGTGTTCCTCATCAACACCCTGAAATGTTTTCAAAACATATGGAAAGGTTTTTAACAGCTTAAGCTAAACAGTGGTGAAATAATGGAAAGCTTATGTGAGACACATTTACAAAAGTACTTAATACCTCCTAGGAACTGTACCTGCTATGAGCGTTTTTGGGCTTCTGTGTGAACAGTGATGTCCTGTGGGACGTTTCCAGGAGTAACTGGAGCTTCTGTGCCATGCGTGAAAAGCAGTGAAAGCAAGGAAGCTAGCTTAGGTCCTAGGCTGACAGGGCAAGACCCAATTACAAGCTGTGGGGAAAAGAATATAAAGCAACACTCAAACCAGCTCTGCAGAGTTGGCACAGTGTCCTGTTTGCTAAACAGTGCTACCTTCTCCAGCTCTTCTTTAAGAAGTTTTCATAATACAGCAACATCTTCAGAAACATTTCAAAGACAGAGATCAGACCCATTTTAAATGGCTGTTTATATTCTGCAGAGCTTGTTGGATGAGGCGCAGGATGGTCGCCCTGTGGATGTACAGCTCTGCCCAAAGGTGGCCCTGGAGATGCTATAGCAGCCATTTTGCAGGTCACACAAATACAGGTGTCCGTGAATCACCAGAGTACCTCAGAAGTGGTTACTTGCTTATTTTATGAGCAATTAAGCTTCTTCACAAAGAAATAGGAATTAACGTTCTGAAAGTAAATACGGTGTTAAGGCAGAAAAAACACTAGAAATGAGATTTCTTTGTCTCACCCTGCGTTTCTGTGGTTATGGTTACCCTTGAGTACTCTGTGAGGAGATAATTGTTCATAAAGGTTGATAGGAAGTACCTTGGAAAAGAATTTGTGTTGCTGAACTCACTACAGCTGTGCTGTAGGTAAATATGTTTGAGCTGAACTGGTTTAGGCTTATGTTAATGAAGGAGGAAGGGCCCTTTTACAGGACAATTTATATGATTTATTTTAGGAATAAACGTATTTAGGAATGGGATGACATGTCCTCAGTTGCCCAGGTTATTTCCTTTATCTTCAAAGTCAGTCTAAGATAACTGGCTCAGGTGAGGGTGTCTTGGCTTACAGAAGTCCATATGTGGTCAGATGAATACACTCCCTTTCTCTCAAAGGAGGAAATTCAAAAGGTAGAAAGCTTTTGAACAACGCAAGGTGAAAGATGAAATATGAACTGAAAAAGCAGAACAGTTTGGAATGGCTTATGAAAATCTTGCTAGCTGGGTAAGAATGCACAATCCAAGAGATAGAAAAGATAAAATGTCTGAGAATAGAAGTGGAAATGGCTCTTAAAAATACTTCTTCCCTTCTTCCTGGCACCAGAAATCCCTAAATAGATGGCTGACAGCTCTTATTTCATGAATATAAATTAGTAGATAATGAAGCAATGTATAAAATTAGTAAGAAGATGACATGGATGGAGGGCAGCTGGACAGTCAGAGAAAGGAAGAATTTTATTAAGAACAGAAGTAACTTTAATGTTGGTACTGTGTGACCAGGAAGAAGTCAAAGTCAGAGAGCAATGCCAACAGACAACAGTGCTCGATAGATTTGTCAGCTTTGTGGTTAAAAAAGCTAGATTTGAGTTGGATACAAATGTTGATGGCATTCTTTCCACTTTAGCAAGCCAGGAGGATGTTTAACAAGAGCTATTAAAATATGACATAATTTAGAAGATGCCAATAACTTGTATCAAGGAATTGGAGAGGAGTAGTATGAGTACAGTACTCCCAACTACAGATGGAAACTGAATTGTCCCAGGGCTAAACTGGGTGAGTAGAGTACCCTTGTAGGCTGTTGGCCCAGCATGGTTTTGGCCAGAAGTACTGAAATAAGACTTTGACCAAAGTAGGTAAATGGAGTAAATCATACTGGGAAAAGGAATTCATCTACTGTGCTGTCTTTTTATTGTATTTTGCATTAAGTCAGGCAGACTGTAGCCTCATACAGTAGCCTTCATGATAGATTTCAGGATTATTGGATTTGGCAACCCAAGTATCCTGACAGAAAAATTGTAAATAGCAAAAACTCTAGATATGATGTATCAGAGGGATTAAAAATTGGTGAACAGATTTTAAATTATAATTATTGCTGAGGAATGATTGTCTGGTGTTATGTTTCCATGGGGTGGAGAGAGGTAAGCTTTAATTCTTTGCGTTGGGTTGGGGGGGTATGTCGGGCTTTGTTGTTTATTTGTTTTTGTGGGGGGTTTGTTGGTTTACCTAGAGGAAACCAGAGATATTCCTGGTAGCTTAGAAGTGAAGTAATTATTGGAAAGGTATGATGAAGACAGGAACAGGTCATATAGCTGGCTACTTGTATCACTTCGGAAGCAAGTTGGTACTATTCATCTTGAATGCAACTGAGGTAAATATATATATATATATACACACACAGACACCCTTGCATTTAGAAATCAGAAATTAATGGCATGCTTATACTTCACTTTTCTGTTTGTGAAAAATGCATTATAGGTGCCCACCAGATAATGGGTTGAAGGGGTTGTGAGAACATCATAGAATGGTCTGGGTTGGAAGTGACCCCAAGGATCATAGAGTTCCAACCTCCCTGCCACAGGCCGGGCCACCAACCTCCAGGCCTGGATCTACACAAGGTTGCCCAGGGCCCCATCCAACCTGGCCTTGAACACTTCCAGGGATGGGGCATCCACCACCTCTCTGGGCAGCCTGTTCCAGCACCTCACCACTCTCTCTGTAAAAAACTTCCCCCTAATATCTAATCTGAACCTTCCTTCCTTTAGCTTTAATCCATTCCCCCTTGTCCTGCCATTGTCTGCCCTTTTAAAAAGTTGAATCCCCTCCTGTTTCTCTGCTCCCTTCAGGAATGGGAAGGCTGCAATGAGGTCTCCCCGCAGCCTTCTCTTCTCCAGGCTGAACAAGCCCAGCTCCCCCAGCTTCCCTTTGTAGGGCATGTGCTCCAGCCCTTTCTTTTGCTTTTTTAAAAGCAGAAGAAAGAATTATATGAAATGCTGTTCCTGCAGGGTGATTTTATATTGCTACAGTGAAGAGTTAGAAAAATGACACTGCATAAGCTTGGGTGGTATTTTGTACTTTTCTCTAGCAGCCTGGACTTAAAGGATTGTTGGACTATGGCTGTGACCTAGTAGGTAGCTCCTTCACTGGAAAAGGGACAGCAAGGTTACTGGCCTGCTAGAAGGTAGTGGGAAGTGTTAGGGAGATAGGGGAGTAGAGGGAGATATGAAGAAAGAATTTCTTGCTCAGCAAATAAAAAAACATGGAAAAAGTGAAAAAGCAAACTAGTGAAGGTGGAGATGGACAGACAGCAGAGAAGCAGTACCAAACCCTTGAAAGCAGGCACTGCAGGTAACACTTTTGAAATACTTTGGGGTTTTCACTCTGGGTTTTGAGTTGAGCAAGACCCTTGTCAGGCAAAATGTGTCACCAGTGTACCTCTGATGCATCTGATCAAAGCTGGCTGCATGTCCCAGTGACAGGGTGGAAGCAGAGCACGGCCCAGCCCTGTGGGGAGCGAGAGTGGGGACAACAGCATAGGAAGAGTCAGCCTTTCATTAAAGGTGTTTTAAAAGGCTGTAACTTGTTTTTTGAGAGGCTGGATAGTGAAAAACAGTTTTGTCAAAAAATGTAGTTGTGCTGTTTTGATTCCTAAAGAAGATCTTCCGGGTCATCTTAGTGCTTGTGTTGGATGGCATTTTGATGGGAGTAGAACATGCCTATATAAAAATAACACCTTAAAAGCATTGGGAGTTCAGAGTGTTGTCTGGTCTCAGACCTGAAGTAGCTGAGCTATGGATTACTTCTATACACTTCAGGATACACCGCCACTATGAGCTGAGGTTAACAGATCAAATTCCTAAGGCAGTCAGTCTCTGATTCATGTTTTAAGTGTTGTTCCAGGTCTTCAAAGTAAGCCAAATTCGCTGCAGCAACAAATGTTTCTACTTCCTTGAGCACACTGAACAAGTAAATAGGTCCAGCAAAATCCAAATGCAGTTTGGCAAGCCAGGATACTGCTGGAAATACTTGCCAAAATTGCCTTGGCAAAAGCTTTTCTATGTTTTCAGTAGATTTGGAATGAAATCAGACAAGATCTTGTCTCTCTCCCCATGGGAACTTTGTGACTCTCTTAAATATTCCTACTACTGGGTGGATTGCGTCTGATCAGTATCGCTGTAGAAGCAGCACTGGGTGCGGGGTAGTTTCTGTGCACAGCGTCCCTTGTCTCTGAGCTGTGAGAACTGGGTTGTAGCTAAGCTAGCAGAGTCATTCAGATGCTTGTTAAATAAATGGGAAAGGAGTGCCATGTGTGCTTGTAAAAGTTACAGTGAAGGGACGATGCTTTCTCCACGATGCTTTTAAAAGTTAGTAGTTCTGTCCAAGTCTGGCCTGGGTGAAGGTCTGATTTCTGCAGACAGAATGTGGTCAGGAGGACTTCTGGGTTAAACAGCCAGGAGAGTAATTATCTTCTCTTGGAAACAAATTGCAGAAGATGGAAGAACCAAAGAATAATGGGAAGAAGCCTACACTAATACCCTCCAGTGTATTTTTTTGTGGTACTAGCAGTAGTGCAGCTACAGATTGGATGCTGCTGTTTCCCTTTAGGCTGTTTGCTAGCAGTGGGAAGCAAATGGTTTGGGCATTAGTTAAACTTTCCAGGTATATGTGAAGATATGACAAATAGTATTTAACAATTCATCCAAGCAGTAAGCAGGTAAAGAGAGAGAAATAAGATGATAGCAAACAGCAGCATTGGGGGCAGGGGATGAATAAACTGTAGTCTAAAGAGAGCAAAAAAGCTGCTGCGGAATTTGAAAGCTGTCATATATCTTGTTTCCTCAACTATTTATTTTTAAATTTTGTATTCCTGACCTGACAGAGTAGAATATTCAGGCTGTAGCAAGATGCTGGTGTGGCCAGTAATGATGCCTAAGATGGATGTTCAAAGCAATTTATATGCCAAAAATTAGACAGCATCTCCCTCTGGAGGTCTTTACAGGCATCTCTGTGCAGGGAACTTTGTACTTATTTTAGGAAGAGGAAAACCTTGGAATTATCCTGGATACTCTAGTCTAGTCTACCCTGCGTGTTCAGTAAAAACACAATATATGGCAGATCCAGACTGGCCATTGATGGAATAGAAGTAACCTGTTCTGTATGAGTGGGTTTTATGCACCATACTAAAGAAAAGTTAGTTAAGGCAGTTCATGCAGGCAGGTTGTATTGAAGAGTTTGGCAAAAAGGTTCTAGTCTGATCTTCTGGCAAGTGAATAATGGATCTAGGGAAGAAGTTACGTTTTTCTTCTTCTTTAGAAGGCGGGACTCTGAAGAAGTAACCACAAAGGCCAAATCTCTTGCATAGCACCAAAAGCCCAATAATGAGTAGCCAAAGACAAGTGACAGCTATATTCCTGTCAATTGGCAAGAGTAAGGGATGCATTCTGTTCATGGGCAAAGAAAAACAAATGGGTTTTTTTTAATATATTTTATACTTCTGCACTAAGTTTCTATGTGCACACTCTCTTTGCAGTCAGCAATTAGTTGGTAGTGTCAGTGGGGCCTGGATAGCAGCCCTCTGGTCTCCTGCCTAACCCTAGTGCCAATTAGGATCTCTGAAGCATTGGGAAAAATTGTGCAGTGCTACTGGTAACAACCTGGGATCTGCGGGTTCAGAGGCAACTGGAAGTGAGGTGGAACTCCTGAGATGTTTAAACTGACAGCAGATACCTATGTCTAGGTACATGAATTGCACCTAAAGTGTCAGCTGTAGGATAAGCTGAATCTTTCTGTAGGCTTTTTTGACTGTAGGGGAAAATTACGTAGTTTTACATGGTTTAGGTGTCTTACCAAGAGTTGAATCCTACCTTGTATGTCTTTCTCTTATTCTTTAATCTGTAAATAGCTGGGCATACCTGCTGGATAAAACCTGTGTAAGAAGTTCTTAGAAGAATCAGCATTTTTTCATGAGAATGCCAAAATGGTATATTTTTTTATAGGACCATACAGTGGTGAAGTGTTAATGGTGTTCAAAGGTAATCTGGAATTTCATTCCCAAAGTAAGTCTCCCAGGATTTGGTACAACTTCTACTCCTTTTGAAACTATCCTGTCCCTCCCTGTTTGTCATCTAATCCACCTGGATGTTTTTCTCTACATCTATGCAGAATATGTGAGAGCTCTGTAATGTTGCTAATGCTGAATTTGTCCTCCACCACCTGACAGCATAAAGACAGGAAGCTGAAGGGTTTCGATTTCAAGATGGATCAAGTGGAGCATATTGGAGACCTGTAAACAAGAAGTCTGATCTCCCCTCTTTTCCCCCTTAAGTCTACACCATAGCAACTATCTACATGGAAGGGTTTCATGTCTTGTATGAGGAAATCTGTAGAGAAGCCTTGTTCCTTTGTTCGTTTCTATCACAGAGATATGTTATACGAACATATCTGGTGTTGTCTTGGAAAGTTGGGTGTTTCATTCCTGGGAGGAACTGACTGCAGATACCAGCTTTGTTAAAGGATTTTATTTTTCTGTTACACTTCCTTCCACGCAGTGTGCTCGGTTCAGAATCCAGTTGTAAAGGAGCTGTGAAGTCGTACTGAAAAATAACGTTCAGGTTTTCCAATCTCAGCGTTTCTCCCCCTCAACAGGGAGATCTGCAGCTTTTCCACAGTTTGGTTACATGGAGTGAAATTGGTAGCTTTAGGAAAAGAATAACCTGAGTGTTTCAGTACAGAGTTTGAGTAGTTAAAGCTTGGAAATGGACACATTTTCACCGTAGCATTTTGTGGTTGCTGCTTATGAGGACAGTGTTATTTTTTTTAACAATTTGGATATTTTGACGTTATTGCTGATTTAAGACTGACTTAGCCCTTACACTGCCAAATGGATGTATGTTGAGAAGAATGGGCAACTGTTTCTCATTAGGACACAGACAAAAAAACTATGAGCATAAAAGAAAAGTATGGAAAGCATCTTCCTTGCAGTAGTGTCAGCTGGACCCAGTTCTGAGCCTGTCTCCAGCTATACATGGTTTTTTTTCCCCTGCCAACTGGCAGATGTTTGTGAAGGTGCTTGCACAGTGGGGCTGAAGCTTACATATTCCTGCCTGGGTACTCACCTTAAAGTGCACACAGTCTGCCTAGTGTTCAGAAGTACTTGTTTCCTACAACCTCTCTTGACTATCGAAGTGCACTCATTCGTCCTAGGCAAAATTAATCTTAAATGTTTCTAGGGAGGTTATTGGTGCTTTAAGACCCTCAAATTTATGGCACATGCTGTCTCCTGCTTTGGGACGTGGGTGACCAGACTTGGCTTTATCGTTGTCAGTGCTTCTCTTGAAAACTTCCCAGAGCAGTTCTCTAAATGGGTGGCAGATCACACTTGCTAGGCTCAGAGAGTTATGAGACAGTATGATATGCAGATCCACGTTCTTCTTCATGCAAGCTGTAGGACAAGCACATGCTCCTAACTGCATCTACAGAGTGCCTGCTGACTGGCTTAGACACTGGTGAAGTATCTTTGCTCCTAGAGATTCAGTAGCTCGTAATAAAACTTCTACAGTTCAAGTTCTAATGTATGGATGTGGCTTTTTTGCTTTGAAAGTGAGTCACTTTTAACTTTCTAAACCTGTTTCCACGGCTGCAGCAAATCTGTTCTGTTGTGTGAAGTATGTGAGTGGAAACAGCATGTGCTAAAAATTGCATCATGAACTAAATCAGGGTTGTGACATACATCACATTGAGAAATAGTTTGCAATGAATTTCAGTTGCTTACTGTAAAGGACATCTGAAGATATAAATCCTCTGGTTTTCACTGTAGGCAATAAATCATCTCTGATTTGATTGCAGTTTGTCTTATGTTGTTAATATTCTGCTTTCATTTGCTGGAACTGATTGGCTAGATCCAGTTTTCTCCTCATAGGGGAAAACTATGAGGGGTGGGACAAAAGTTTCTTCCAGCTCACCAAAAAACTAACTAATGTACCTTCAATGCAGTAATTCTTGTGGGCTAGTTTTGCTTTTTCTGCTGTGATTTCTGTCAGATCTCATCTTAAGTTTCCAGTCACTGCAGAGTAAAATATTTGTACTTCAGAAAACCAGGTGTATGCTTTCAAATCCGGTCTGAGAAATTACTATTGTTGTAGTGAATTCTGCTGCAGAAAATGTCGTCTCTCTACCTTTCTAAAGAACCTGAAGGCCCATGATGTAATACTGAATGTCACTCAGTCTTTGCTTCCACGTTTAGCATTTCAGAATTGAAGATTTTATTGTTTTAAGAATAAAAATCTGAACCTAGCTTAATTCTCCACTTCCTCTTCTGCTCCCATTTTAGCATCTCTTGACATCACTGGCATGTTGGTGGGAGGTGTGTTGCTGGGCTCTTGAAGAAAGTTTCCTTGCACTAGAATGAACAGCACCAAGGCAGATTTTCTGTTGGGGGGTGTATATGTTACCATCCTTCTTAAATCAGGTTTTTGTTGTCTCTTGAAGTGGCTAACAGTGATCACAGTACCAGAAACCATTCTGTCCTTCAGTAGCTTCAGCGCAGCTTGTGCAGCCCGATGGCATTGTGAGCGAGCAAGTGGCAGTCGCTGCTGCTCTGGGGAGAGAGGAGCTAGAAAGTTTAAGTTGGGGTAGGAGACACTGTCGTGAAGGTTGACATCGTGGCTTTTTCATCCCCTGACAACGTGCTCTGCTTATTCTGCACAGCCTCCTGGCAGACGGCCTGCGTGGCGCTTGCCCTCAGCCCTCTGTTCAGTTTGTGTTTAGTGCAGGAGGTAAAAGCGGGATGTTGCTGCGCCCTGCCTAGCATGTCACTTCTTCAGATAAGACCCATAGAATTGCAACACGGGTCAAAAATATCTCCAGAAAGGAAGTACCCGGGCTGCTGACATCCCTTTCTTCTCCCTTTAATATTTGGCAGGCTTTCACTTAGCTTGGTCAGGAAGTTTAATATGGGGTGGTAGTTGGAGAGGTCACTTGCATCAAGCAATCTGAAATACTAGCTGCTTGCTCTCATCTGTAGCCAGGAAGGGCACAGGCAGAGCCGTAGGCGGTCACTTGATTTTTTTTTTTCTTTTTTTTTTTTTTTCTTTTCTTAGACTTTTATTTTCTACGCTGCTTCTAAGATTTCCTGGTGTTGTAAGACTTGGGAAAGAGAATTAAGCCTCTGTCTGCTGTTTGATGGTTGGGGCTTCTTGCAAGCGACATCTCAGAAGAAGTAATTTCCTAATTTTTGCAGCAGAGAGAAGCTCTGGAGGTGAGTGGCACCATTCCAGGTTAGCACAATGATTCACAGCCCTGAGCAGGGCAACAGGATGCAATTTAGCAGCCTTGATGGGGGAGGAGGCATGGAAACTTTTAAAAACATTATTTCCATTGCCAGGCCATTTACTTATGAAGATTCTTATGCTGGAGCTTGTCTCTGCCCTTATCTTTTGCTGCTGACCCTCGAGTTTCTTCCTTCCTGCTTCTTGGATGGAGCCTGGGTATCCACATTCCCTTTGATGACGTTGCTTTGCCTCCTGCTTCCTACCAGCTGTGTCTGCCATAGTCATCAGGCAGGTTGTAGGGCTGGAAGTGAGGTAGAAACAAGAAAAAAACATGATGTATTTTTCTCTCACGCCTGCTTGCCTTGCCTTATACATTGTCATATGATGTTACGAGTTTGATTCATAGGCAAAATGCAGGCTGAGAGCAGTTTTCTGCTTCATTCCTGTGTTAGTAACTGAGATTAAAAACATTTCAATTGCCAGATGGACAGGGTTTTCAGAAGTTATCATTCTCATGAACTTTGTGAAGCTTAGAGTTTATATTTATATATCCTACTTTTGGATTATAGTTGTCTGTATTTATTTGTTTAAGTATAGGGTACAGCATGTACTATTTTGATGTACTATTTTTGATGATCACTGTATTGTTCCACTTCCTTAAAATAAATAAAAATAGACTAATACTTAGCAGCAGGCAAAGTGCTGAAAGGTTGATGCTAATTAAATAAGATTGTCAAAGGGCATGGATGGAGAACTCAAGACCATGCAGAACCTTTGTGAATAATTGTTAGTCCTGCCTATAGACTGCTCAAACTTTGTGAAAGCATCAAGTGTTCCTGTGCATTTAAAAAAAAAAAAAAAAAGAAGAAACACAACAAAAAAGGATCCCTTTATTTTATAAAGACACTGTTTGGGCCCCTCATTTGTACACATATAAGTTAGGCAGCAAGAGAAGTGGTGAGGATTAAAATACAGAACTGTTGCTATGTATCAGTTCCTTTGCTCAGCGTAAGATTTACTTTAACCACAGTCAAATAGATGTGGTTTTTGAAGACGTCTTCATACAAAATAACTAAAAAAAACCTCAGTGTTTGACTGATAATTTACTTAATTTCCTAGTTTTCATAAAAGAAAATAATTTTTTTTTCTTGAAACTCTTTATGTTCCAAAGTGTCTGAAACTCTGATCGGTGACATTGCTGTTTCTGTAAACACTGTCCATGGGCTGGCTCCAGGACTCTGTTTGTTCAGAGCGTGAATTGGGAGACTCCCTTCCAACGAAGGAAATGGGCTGATGCGTTAAGCTCTCGCTGGAGATTGTTCACATTCACAGAAGCTATATCCTCTGCAGGGAAGTTGGATTCGGGCCACGGCGTGTCCGTGATGTTTAGGAGTGGGAGAAGCTGTGTGTGTTCATTGCCTGCTTCAGCAGTGATCTACTAATTCAGGGAAGGGGTGAGAAAACAAAGTGGAGTCTGATGAAATTTAAATGTGACATTTAATCCAGTTAACACACTGAGGGGAAAGCTTTGTGTTGCTTGGAGGGGAGGGAGAGGGGCTATTGAATTTACCTGAAATCTATGAGTCAGGAAGAACCAGATCAAACGGGATCTGGATCCATGCCTTGTTTCAAATACATCCTCTTTGCCAAACAGAAACCTCAGCTGAGTTTCTGTAAAACTGAAGCCCTGCTTGTTTTCATCCCGCAGCAACTGTTGTTTAATACAGATGAGCAACTTGATCTTCTTGGGTTGCTCACATACCATAGTGATGAGCTTCACGAAATACTAATAAAGAAGTTTTAAGTTTACTGCCTTTTTAGGAGGAAAGAAAGTATGTTCAGGTGAGATTTGTTACTATCTTTATGCTCAAGTGGAGTTCCACTTTTTGTTTGTTGGTTGTTCTCACGTTTGCTGCTTCAAGTAATACCTCTTAGTGCTCAAATTTTTTTTCTTTGGTGTGGCTAATTTGGCAGCCTGATCCTAAAATGGGATAAAGGACTTATAAGTTGTTAGTCATGTGTTTGCTGTGACAGCAGCACACGGTGGTGCTGAGCAGTCTGGTTTGCATGAGATCTCCGGTGTAGTTCTGGACTGTAATGGACAGATGCACTGAGGGGGAGCATGGGGCAAGGTGGCACTGTCAGGGCTGGCATGCCAGCAACACCAGTTTGTCACTTAAATCTTTCTTCTGTAGGCAGTATGGTGACTAGAGGAGGAAGGAGGACTGAGAAGGGAGGCTGTGGGGTTGGAAATTGCATTTGTGTTAAGGCATAAGTTAGAGAAAAGTGCAGACTTGACAGAAGCTGGAATGTGGGGGGCAAACATTGACATCATGTGCTAACTGGAGGTAGAGAAGATGGCTTAAGAAGGAGGAAAGATGATTGTAGACCTTGATAGGCCTAGACAGTGACATTAGGTGCTGTTTGATTCAACTGAGAAGGGATAGCCCTAAGAGGATGTAAAGCAATGACTTCTTACACTGTTCTTTCTGGCAGTTTCCTGAACATGCTACCATCATGGCAAGATTTTTGCCTTTCCTTCATTGAGAACGTTGTGTAAAACTTCATCTGGAAGAGGAAGAGTAGCTGGACGAGACAAGTGTAAGGATCAGTTGAAAGGGCTGCAATATAGATTGTACACATAAAGAATCTGCAAAACTGGGTGTTTGACTGAGTCTGCAAAGTTTCAAGTGTTAATGATGTATTTGCAGGCATATTTTTCTTCAAGTGATGGAGAGTTGAAGAAAATTTTCATGGACACAGATCTGAGTCCATGATCCATTTTCCTGACCATGTTCACAAAGGTAGCAATTTTTTTAAAATTGCAAAGTAGATCACCCAGAGACTGGATGTCCAGAAGAGCTTTTTGTGTTCTCTGCTTTAAAAATGAATGGAAGATCTGCTGATAGGGAAGAAAGAGAAAGGAGAGGGGGGAAAAAAGTAGCTGAATAAGAGAGCTAGGTATGGACTGTCACAGAAAATATGACTGACAACTCAAACTGCATGGGAATGGAACCATGCAAATATCTTTGGACTTTGGCAGGAACACTGTTAGCTAAGTTAACCTGAAGAAGGTCCAGGGTAGAAAAGTGAAACTTGAGGCAACTACTGTGCTTAGATTAAATTAAAATCTGGGTAGTGAATGGAGAGGTGAGGAGGTTAAAGAGCCTGAGATAGGGGAAATAACTAGAGGATGGAAATTCCCTAATAATGCATATTTTTCTGTAAAACTTACTTGCAAATCTTTAAAAAAGGGATATTAAAAACAAATGAGCTAACAAAACTATTTTATCATGGCTGTAGTAACTGTAAGCATTACCAATGGGAATTGCTTCCTGCAGTGCTTAATTCTTGCTCTGTGAATTTAACAGCACTCTTCAACCACCAGTGTCAAGAAGAATCGACTGTGTAAGTCTTTCAAGCAGTGTGCCCAACCGCACTCCTCCTTGTTCACATAAAAGTGACAACATATCAGGTTGGCAACTTTCTTTCCTTAAGGGCATCTCTATCTAGAACTCTTTTTCAGCAGAGGAAAAAGATGCATCCATCATACCCCGTCTGTGCTGGGTCACGGAGGTACTGCCTCGTAACTATTGCAGTGCCAACCTCTATCAAAGTCTCACAGCTCGAATGCCATGTGCTACAGTTCATTCAGCAGCAGAGCTGGCTGCCTGGTGGGGGCAGAAGAAATGTTAAAAGCTAGCAGAATAGAGTTTAGGTAATGTAGGGAAGGATGCCAAAAGCCCCTTTTGGTGAACTTTTCAATTAAAGATTTTAGGAAATGAAGTTGCACTAAATAGTAACTGACCACCAGGTTCCTTCCTTCTACTCAAATTTTGCTGCTGATGTGAAATCTTAAATAGCTCTCAAGTGAAGTTTTGCAGTTTAGCTCCTGCAGAAGCTGAAACTCCTCTTTACCTTCGTAAAACTTTGGTTTTAAAGAAGTTAGGTTTTCTGGGGGAAAGGAGCCAGCTATTTTATTACTCTAGCATAGTGTGCAAGCAGGCTGTTGAGTCATGCACTCTTGATGCTAGTAGTGTTGTTGAGATTTCCTGAAGAGAGGGTGACTGGAATAATAGTACTTGTCACCTGGGCAGATCAAACTCCGACTGAGCAAGAAGCATCTGTAAAACTGAAGCGTTTGGGGTTGGATTTTGCACGTTTTGAATGTGCAAAAAGTGTGGGGAAGATGACTTGCAGAAGAGCTGTTGTAGAAACAAGTGTTTGCGTGCAGAGAGTTTGAAGAAGAGAAGTTAAGAGAGAAACTATGAGCCTCAAGGGTCTTTGTTACAATTACAGCCAAGACTCATGAATTAAAAATTCCAGTTTAGAGAGTACACGTAAATTACCTCTCATTTTAACCTGACAAAGGCTTGCAGTTGTAGGGAACAAAATAGGAATTGTGCAAAGGTTTCCTGATGAAACTCAAAAGCAAGGTGAAACATGCTTTTATGTTTTATATTTAATTAAGTGCTTAGGTCTGCAACAAAACACACCTTCCCTCCAGAGTCCATGATCAGACTCCCCTGAGAGAAACTTCTGAGACTACGTAGCTCACATGAATCAGAAGGAGGTTCCAGGGCTTAGTTTAGATATAAAAATTGAAGCACTCTTTCTTTGGACATATTTTTGATACCATGCTAAGTGGTGAGGGGGGTTCTGGGAAGTTATTTACTTCAGATTTGGTTTTTGTGATTGCTGCTGTTCGACTCATCTCCCCTTGAGAATTTCACAAGGTAAATCTTCTAGGATGCTGTCTGCCTCTTTTGCTTTTTATTCCTCTCTTCCTTGTTAATATACAGACTGCCCAACATCTGTATTAAGAAAACATAAATGCTCCCAGGAAGTCTGTGTATCTGTATTTTTGTGACCCAACTTTACTCACTTTGAGATAGGAAACCACTCAAAGGAAACTGAAGACTGCAGTAGGTTTAAAACTTAAGTTGAAACCTCAGAGCTGTGCTAAAACCACCCTAATAAGGCGTGACAGAAATGCTTCAGTAAATTCTCTTCCTAACCATCAGCCTAAAAAGTTCATTTTCTGTTCATGGCTTTTAAGTTAACATAAAGTTTCCTTTAATTACTTAATTTTCCAAGTGCTCTGCTTTGGACTGTAAGAATATACGTGCACTGAGTTGACTACATTTGGTAAGAAAATTGAAGATGTTTTTTGTAAGATCGTGCATTAATCCAGTATTAAAACTACAAACCTGAGCTCTTCTATTAACCTTGTACCCAAGAAATGAATTAAAACCAAAGTTCTCTGGATGCAAAGTTCCATGCATGGATGGAACTGCTGTTGCTTTGCTGTATGCTTGTTGCTTTGCTCACAAAATAACAACAGGATGTCACTAACATCCAGTGGTTCTGTGCCAAGCAAAAATGACGTTAGTTGGATTTCTTCATCACTTCACAATTCTTTTACTGTTTTCTGCAAATTCTGGTGTTCCTTTAATATGCATTTTGCTTCAGAGTAGCACTTGTTGATTGCAGTAGGCCAGAAAGTTCAATCTATAAACTAGCGAAGCTGAAAATCTTGCTAAGACTAAATAACATGGGTTCTGTTTGGGATGGGCTAGTGTTTTCATTCCTTCTATGACTGTTTTTAATCCATGTACTACTGGTCTAATGTCCTGTCCTTTATGTAAGTACCGTGTGAAACTTTGGCAGTTAATGGCTTTAGTAGGAAAGTGTGTGAATGAATTTGACATTGAGCAGTAAAAATGGTTTTATTTCACGTGTCTCTTGCTGAAATAAATTTGCACCATTGAGA
Organism: Hypotaenidia okinawae; assembly: GCA_027925045.1. Classification (NCBI taxonomy): domain Eukaryota; kingdom Metazoa; phylum Chordata; class Aves; order Gruiformes; family Rallidae; genus Hypotaenidia; species Hypotaenidia okinawae. The sequence goes on from BSDF01000003.1 coordinate 90,598,391, forward strand.
AATGGTACATTTTGGTATTTATTTGTGTGAAGGAATGAGGTAAACGCTGCTGTTAGAATTTTCCAAGTAAAATCTCTTCCGCGCAAACACTTCCCTTGCAACTCCCTGGCCACAGGGAGAAGGCCGGAGGGAGCCTCTGCTGTGGCACAAGGACAATCCTGCTAATGCTTCTTTCGCAGGAAAGCTTTATTTAGCTTAACAACCTCGTTGCTAAATATTCCTCGACACTTTGCAGCACAATCGAAGGAGAGTAAAGCTATTTAGGAACAGAGGGAATGTGAATGTGGGGGCGCAAAGACGGCTGCCATAGCTGCAGAGTCTGATGAGCCTGAGGGAGGAGGGCGTTGAACCTTAATTAGAGGTTATTGAATGGAAAGCCGCTTCTCGATGTCCCGCAGCAGGAGAAACTGGTGCCTGTTCTTACGGTGTTGTATTTCCTTTTTTTTTTTCTTTTTTTTTTTTGGCGTGTTGATAACGTGCAGATGCGATTTTAGAGCAGATGAGGTCTTGAGGCAGGCCCCAGGGGTTGCTTCTCCGTACGAGGTGTGGGACCTGTATGTTTTGTGTAACCCAGCGTTCAGGAGCGGTGGCAGGGCTGGGTTTGTGTGCCCAAGCAGCTGTGGTGGGGGTAGTTAAATAAATACCTTTCTGCCTCGGAGTGGGGGTTACGCCAGCCGTTCTCTAGGCTGTACTGACATCTGCTGGCAGTTTATGTATTTATATATTATTTGATTTATTTTTTTATTCAAGGATGGGGTGGTTAACGACCTACAGCCTGATTGATTTTGTATTCCGGGCTGTTCTATTTTGTGGCATCTGTGAGGTGCTAGTTCTCCCCGACCCCCTTCCCCTCCCGACTATCTTCTGACTCCTTGTGGAAGGGGGACAGGGGTGTTTAAAGTTACTGAAACTAATGTTTCTTTTGGCTAGTTTTAAAATGTACCTTCAGCAATTTTCATTCTTTGTGTATCTTACAGCAGTTACAAGTAAGCGAAAACATTTTTATTTTCTGGTTTTTTCCTCTCACTTCAAAGAGCTGTAAATCTCATGAAGGAAACAAATGAGTTAGTTTTCTTGCTTTGAAGCCAAAGGTACCTGTAGTTGCTAAAAGAGAGCCCTGACCTTTCTTCATCAGAGACAGACCCTGGGGTTCCTCCTTATACCCAGGGCATATATCAAAAATGTAACACAGAATGATCAGGACAGGAAAAATAATAGAAATCATTGCATGGGCTTGAAGTAATCTTGTAGCTGTTCCAGAGGCCTTTTTTGAGAAAATCAGTAAGAAATCCTTGTTAGGAAGACCAAAAGTTGTTCACTGAAGCTGTGTTCCCTGCCAGGAGCAGGCAGGTGGGGAGGAAAGCTTGGTGATTTTGAGGGAAGTGCTGCTGCATGTAGTACAAGAACGGCACAAGTGAGCCTGCAGCTACCATGTAGGCAGGTTGGAAAAGACCTTTAGGATCATCAACTCCAACCACTAACTCGGGACTGCCAAGTCCACCCTAAACCACATCCTTAAGCACCACATCCCTAAGCACCACTTCTACATCTCTTAAATACCTCCAGGGATGGTGACTCAACCGCTTCCCTGGGCAGCCTGTTCCAGTACTCGATGACCCTTCCAGTGAAGAAATTTTTGCTAATAACCAACCTAAACTTTCCCTGGTACAGCTTGAGGCCATTGCCTCTTGTCCTAAGAGGAAAGGGGGATCTACCAGACTCTAGGTAAGCTCTGAGGATGCTGCCACTTTCCCTTTCCTTCCCAAATCCCATGGTTGACTTCAAATTGACATGGTTGTTCTTGAGATGTTGCTAGTTGCTTCTTGAGGGGTTGTGACATAATTTGGGGTGTATCTCTAAATAAAAAAAAACCCCACAGTCTTTGTTCCAGGACTCCTTGAAGCCTTCCCCAGGCCTGCTGCTTTTTAAGCTGTCTGTATTCAGGGGGGATACAGCCAGGAGTATTTTGCCCCTCAAGTGGGTCACTGCAGGTGAATCAGGTATTCTTTGTAGGCAGATGAGCCTCCCCTGTGTGCGTTATAGTTGAATTTTGAGGAAGGATTCAGAGACTGGCTTGAACTTTTCATTTGTAAAAGGCAGTATAAGAAGGTTTGACATGAAAATAGTGCCTCATTATTTTTGCTAATGCCACATTATATACAATGCTCAGTGATACTTTCCCCCATTTTAATGGTTTGTCTGGACTAGAGGTACCAGAAAGCTAAGATTTTTTAGCAGGCCACAGGTATGTGGAAATTAGCGGGATGTCAGCAACTCTGACAAGGCTGTAAAGCTGTGTTATATCTCACACTATTTTCTCCTTCCTTACTAACAGAGTTTTAATATATATTTCTTTAAATTTTATTTTCCAGTCATCTTCTGTGTTGAGGCATATAATCAAGTGTCTACTGACTAGTAAATAGTCTGTAAAGTGAGCAGTGAGTAACTTGCAAGTGTTGGCACCGAGCATCTTGTCATCACAAGGAATGAAATACCCAGCCTGCTCAGAAGGGGAGGGAACAGGTTTTCTCTTCAGTCCTTCCTTTCCCGCTTTGTTGTGACATGAAAGCAAACGAACAGCTGCCCTTCACGGTGTAGCCTGGGTTGTGCACTTCAAGATCTCCTCCTTCCAGGTGACGTGGGGCAGTGCCTCAGTTGGGTGTGGGGTTGTTGGGTTTTGTTGCTGCACTAGGTTCTTTTGGCAGCTGCTTCCTCCATAAAGCTCTGTATTTACGCAGTTGGTCGTTACCGTTGTGAGAGCTTTGATCACCCGTGTGGCTGCAGGCGCAGGTAGTGCCTTCCCTGAGCTCCCTCAGCTGCTTAGGGGTGAATCAACAGCTTTATTTTTTGTCAAAAGGACGTACTTTGTGATGAAAAGCTGGTGGTTTGGGTTTTGGGGGGCTTTTGTTTGGCTGATTTTCGGTAGTTTTGGAAGCTTTTGGGGTTTTGGTTTGTTGGGGAGGGTGGGTCTGCTATCCGAGTAGCTAGGCATAGATGAATAACTCTGCCTAGTGAGCAGAAGGGTATTTTGGCAAAGGAATGTGATGTAACTTCCTACCCTTCCCCAGGTATTTTGCATTAGAAGTATCGTTCAAACTTCATAAATATCAATTAAAATAAAATAGGCACCTCAAACTGCTTGGAAGTCAAAGACAGTCAATAAAGAACCAGTGGAAGTATACTGGACCTGTGCTTAATGTCATCATTTCATTGTTGTCGCTTGGTTTGTGTGTAGGCCCTGCAGAATAGCAGTCACTCTGAGTGTAAATGCAGTTCTGACCAGATTCTTCTTAATTGTTTTTGACATTGACTGTCTGGTGGGAAGCATTTCTGAAATACAGATGTAAAACTGACTTCTAATGTCCTAAGTCACTTGCATCATTCAAATGCTGAAGCCAGTAGGAAGGCTCAAAAGTGTTTGGGATTCCATAATAGCATGAGACAATACACTGTGTAGCTTTTATTCTGATTTTTCTTGTTCTGAATTTCTGGATTGTTTTCCCTTCATCTGTTTGAGTATTACCTTGTCACTGCTTCATTTGCCTTGACAAGTTTTCTTCCTCTGTGTATTGATAGTATGTTGACAGTTACTGCAGTCGCTCATACAGATTTTCATAGATATTAGGCCAGGAACTCAAATAAGCCTGGGAAGTATTTTGAAAGCAGAATTCTTTGTTGCTATAGAAAAAAAAAAGCAGCAGACATTTTGGGTTTGTTTTTATTTTCTACTTTCTTTTTAGCAAATACAGTATCTGTGATCTCTGAATTTCAATGTGTTTCTGATTTTAATCTTTTTTTCTGTTTGGGTGGCTTTTTTGGTGGTTTGTTTTTTGGTAGGATTTTTTTTTTTGCCTTAGGGACACACCAACAGGGATGCTGGAATATGACTTGAGGTCCCTTCCAACCCAAACTTCTGTGATTATTGGGGGGAGGGGAGGGACACACGACATGACTCTTTTGTTTCCATTTATTTTCTATGTATTAAACTTTGGAAAACTGGTTTAATGTCAGAGGCTCTAACATAGGTTAACATTTTTGAAGTCAACTGCCTGATGTTAATCCCCAAAGTTTGAATTGTACAGAGAAGATAAAATAATAGTAAATAAAAGTTCTAACCAACTGTAATAAAAGACGCAAATCGAGATGTCATGACTCATCAAATATATATATATATAAAAATCATAACCCTTAGAGAATCAAAACATTATCTTTTAATAATAGAAATATCAGATGCCTGTCTGCCAAAGCTATAGAGTACTGTAGTTAATTCAGTCAGAGATTATCACAGGATTATTTTTCTCTTGTAAAAGGCTGAAATACCTTCTGCAAATTGTACTTAATCTGGAAAATCTTGTATGAGAAATATAAAGTTTCTAGCAGCTCTTCATGTGGGAGTTGGAAACTGTTCGTAGTATTTTGTAGCAGACTGGAAAGTGAAGGTGATCTGTACCTTCAGATTTATAGAATCATGAAGAGGTTTGGGTTGGAAGGGACCTCAAAGCTCATCTAGTTCCAACCCCCTGCCATGAGCAGGGACACCCTCCATGAGAGCAGGTTGCCCAAAGCCCCATCCAACCTGGCCTTGAGCACTGCCAGGGAAGGGGCAGCCACAGCTTCTCTGGGCAGCCTGTGCCTGTGCCTCACCACAACTCTTTCAGGGAAGAATTTCTTCCTAATGTCTAATCTAAATCTATCTTCTTTTAGTTTAAAGCCATTACCCTTTGTTCTGTCATGACATGCCCTTATAAACAGTCCTTCTCCAGCTTGCTTTTATTCCCCTTCAGGTACTGGAAGGCTGCTGGAATACATTTATTTCAACTTTTGAGGCTCCTGCAAATCTCTAGGCCTTCTTATGAATGATAAAGTTAGGCATGGAGTGACTTAGTCCCCCTCTTTCTCTTCCCTGCTGCTCTAGCTTTTAGTCTTGACCGAAGGGATCCCCACTGGGGATTTTTGTGACTTCAGGAACTGGGCTTTGATGGATATGGCCTGATTTTTCAGAAGGTTTAGAATGAGATGCAGGTAACGGCAGAGGACGAAATTGTACAGTTACTTTGGTCCAACAGAAACACACCTCATGCCCAAAGGAAAAATACTAATTCAGAAAGCTGGCCAGTACCCTGTGCTATGCCTAGTGCTCCCTTAATTGTGAGAACAGTGCTGGGGTAACCCTCCTATGGGTTGAGCTCTCAGATAACTCTCCTCTGCCTTTTCAACAGCAAGTTAACTTTTCTTAAAGCAGGCTGCTTTGATTCTTACACCCAGTCACTTGTACATTGGTTTTTTTGCATGTGCGTTTTTTTTAAAGTAGAAACTATTAATAATTATCCCAGAGTTTCTCATGTTGTATGAAAACCTGTTTAAGTTGAATTTTCTTCTGAGGATTTTAGCTTTTGTTCTACATGAGAAACTTTGCTTTAGATAAATTTTTTTTTCTTTTTCCCATAGAGGTGACATATTTAAGGAAACGAGATATTTAATTTGTTTCTGAGAGGAAAATACAACTTTAAACATACCTAGACTGTTGCTAGCAGTCCTCCGTTGTTGTTTCTTCAATTTTGTATTCAAAGGTGTCACAGAACCATGGTTTCTCTGATAATTAAAAATAAGGCAGATATTGTAGGCATTCCTCTAGGCTGGCACTCTAGGATATTGCTTTTAAATGATCTTAAAAGCTTCCAGTCCTTTGGAAGAATTACAGGTCAGCCTGTATTTGTGGAATCCAAACACAGTGTTTCTGCTTGCTTGCTTGTTTGTTAGTGTATGTATGTGCATTAATTAAAAAGGTGAATTCTGTCTCTCCTGCAGGCACAACTTCAAGATGTTCAGGAGCACTTCGGAGTGAACTGGCAAGAAGCCTTGCAGTACCACAGTGGCAGTTACAGTGTCTGTCCTCTGGAGATGCTGAAGCTCAGCTTTATTCTGAACTGCCTTCTTACACCTCCCAGCTTGTGCACGAAGGACTTAATGATTTGGATCCATATGGTATAAAATAGGCCAGGGTTTGGATTTTTTCCTACCTGTACTAAACATCTGCATGTTTCTGGCCATCAGTGATGAAGCTGTACTAGATCTGCTGACATCTGGTCTGTTTTTGAGAGCTCTGAGTGACAGGTACTGTAAACATCCTACACTCTCAGCTGTGGAAACTAAGAAAGCTGGGAGAAGGCTGTTTACTCTCCCTGCCTTGGAAATCCTCCAGAGGACAAGGATGAAATATTGTGAGCTCTATGTGATTGTATTTCTGACAACCTGTATTTCATATTGTATGTCACAGTGTCAGTAAGCAAATAATAGCATCAAGTGTCTCATGTTCTGACTGAGATCAGAAGGGCCTTAAAATATTCTTTAGCTGTGCTGCTGACTTGAGAGAAACAAATAGTAGCAATAATACATTACAATACATCAATCCTTAAGCAATGATTAAAACCCACCTGCTGCACCATTTATAGTGGTGGTATGCACAGGTTAGAGTGACATCCTCAGGCTGACACATTGCTTGCGTGCTGAATCAAAATCATCCTTAAATGCTTGGCTCTTGTTTTCTAAGATTCACTCAATTCTCATTTCCTACCCAGAAGGCCTAGAAACAGAAGTCAGACACAAAAAAAAGTTTTAGGGGACTCCAAATTTCAGTTTCTTTTTCAAGAAAGAGGTGTCAACACTGATTAACTCCATCTCTCAATTACCTGAAGCAAAGATACAAAGGTACCTTTGTAAGGTAAAGATACCTTATGTTTTCTACTTGCTGTTCCCTGCCACTTGCTGCCCCCGCCCCCTCTCCCCATTATATTATTTTCTGTAGCTTGTCCTGGCAATCTTTCTCCTACTCCTTGTGTTTATTTCATTCTGTGTGCTGTTAGCCAAGTAGAGCTGCTCATTTTAAGGGTAGAATAAGCTAATTTTTTTTTCCTTTCAAATCTAATATCCTGCAGGCATGGTCTAAATCCACATAGTTTTGCAGCTCTTCTTAAGCTGTGACTTTGGCAGAAAGAATATTGTTCCCTTCTTTTGTTCTTATTTATGGGAAGGGACACCTTTCGTGCTTTCTGAGACATTTTTCATAATACAGTTGAATTCAAAGATCATCCTCTAGATCCTTTTGCAATAGCATTCTTACATCTTCAGATCCTGCTGGTTCAGCTTTTTAGAACAGGCATTTAAATAAAAAAATCTTGGAAATAAGGGCTGTTCTAAGAGTTAAAATGTCAGGGTTTGGAAAGTGATAGGAGTGGAAAGACATCAGGAGAATAGTTAAAAGATCATGTAAGCATTTAAAGTAGGGCTTCTACAAAATGGACAAAAAGGATTTAAACTGTTAGGCAGAACTAAACCCACCCCCATCCCCCCAAAAAAAACCCCAACAAAACCTCATTAAATTATTTAAAGCAATAATTAATTTTCAGGCTCTGGCTTGTGTTCCTTTTGGAAGAAGGAACTGGAGGGGCAGGCAGAGTCACAGGGCCGATTAGAGTGCTATAGCCAAGGAGTAAGTAGATGAGTGAAAAGAAGGTTGAGGTCTGGCTGTGCAGGAGCAAATTCCAGCACTTCCAAGTCTGTGAGGTTTTAACAGGAATTGTGTAGTAATATTTAAGAAAAGCAGGGTCAGCCTTCTAAAATAATCATTTTAAGGAGACATTAGCTGATCAGACCAGTCAAACGATAGAGGGTAGCATTTCCTAATGCACAGGCTTCCTTTGGCAGAGAGATTTCTGAGGTCGATGGAGCATACAGGTACATTACACAGCATGACAATCCTTGACAGCACAGCCTACAATCAGTAAAGACAACCTCCCAAAAGGAGACAAACTCCTGAAAGGAGATAAGACCCTGAATTTGTGGGGTTTAGGGTTTTATATTCCTCTTTAGGTTTGCCTTAAGTTGGAATCATTATTTTGTCATTTGGAAAAACTTACATTTAGCAGAATTTATTTGTTCATTTAACAGTGAAATTCAGTCTCCAGTTTCATCACTGTAAGTTGGGACTGTTGGAGTCTTTCTCCTGTGTTCTTCCTTATCCACATTTTCCTGTCCTCTTACTTGTGATGACATTCCTGTTTGTTTAAACGGTGAGCTAATTCAGTGGTGTGACCCTGCTGAAAACTAAACAAGCAAAACAGCTTCTGTGTGGATCAACGTAAGTAATGGTTTGCTCCACTGCTGTGCTGGGGCCTAAAATGCCACTGAAAATGCTGATTCCTTCCACTAAGGCCATTTTTCTGAAGAGCTAAGACCAAGTTTATTCTAAATAAATTACGAAATCCGAAAGCAATAGAATGGTGACATTACAGGAGTTTTTATATTTTTGTGTTTTAAGTGATATTAAATTCTTCTGTTAATGCTGTTTGAACACAGTTGCAAGCATGGTGTTAAAATAAATTCAGATAAAATTGTTCTAAGTAGTTTTTTTTTCTTGAACACCATTCGTGCTTCTCTTTGAAAGACTTGTTTGTGAAGTCTAATAACTAAGTTAACTAAATTCTGTTGGTAATACGAAGCCACCAGTGATTTTGCTGCCTCCAGACCTTTAATTGTAAAGGTATCCTCTGATGTACTTGCACCAGACAGAATGCTGTATAAATTGCATTATTTCACATCACAGGGACTTTTTCTTCCCCTAGGTATCACTTGCCAAGCCAAAGGCAAACATTATGTCCTTTTCTCTTGTTAATCTCAGACTTCAAAGAGTTCAAGATTCTTGCCAGTCTACCAATTAAATACAGAGCTTTCCCATTGTGAAAGAAAGTACAGGGCTGTTTCAAAAGCCTGTTGCCAGTAACAAGCTTTGGATTGGGTCCATGGAGAGGTAATCTGGATAGCTACTGCAGCAAGTCATCTGTGAGAAATTGCTGATGGTAGGCATGGGCCTTTTATTTCTTCTTCTTGACAAGATGTAAAAGTGACTTGATCCATGTTATTCTTGGCACCACCAGGGACAATATCATTCTTGCATGTTAAGCTCAACATGCTGCACAGATTATGTTTTTATTAAGGTTTTCTTTTTTTTTTTTAATGAGGAAGAGGAGAATAGTTCTTATTACCATGTTTCTTTATCTCTAAACATAATTTTAGATACTGTAGTTGTCTCCCTTTAAACTCTGAACAGAGAGGTAAAGCAGATATTTTTTATTATTTTATTATATAGGCCCCTTAGGTAACTGCCTAACATCCAGTTTTGGTGTTGTAGGGAGTGACTGTGGGAAGAAAGAATGTGTGGGAGTCCTTCAGCACAGCTATTGCTTGTTTGGAGACGCAGCCTGACCTTGAGGTTTGCAAGTGAAATAATAGGAAAAAGCTGTATTAAAAGTTTCAATGAACTGCTAGTGAGGGAAGAGAGGGGTGAAGGGGGAAGAGAGGTGACTGCCTTCATCATCCAAAGGGAGAAAAATAATATGCCATTGACTTTAAGAGTAAATGCTTCCTTTATGATACATTGAAAGAGAACAGCAATTGGCCTTGTACAAAAGTTGAATTCTTTGTTATGCAGTAAATCTCACTGCCACCGATCCTAATTCGGCGCAGGAGAATGTAAAGGTCTATAACAAGTTACTCTTCTTTGAAGACCTACCTTGAAATTAAAGGGTAAAAAGGAAAGGTTTGCTTTGAATGAAAGAGAAGAAACCCACATTATGTGGACTTAAGCCACAACTACCCCCGAAATGAGGGGCAGGATTCCAGATTTGAATTTTCTGTCTGTTGTGATGGAGATAAACATACAAAAACAACTGTCCTGCAATATGCAAACAGGTGTGGAACACCTGCAATACAAATATCTATTCATACGCAAACAGAGGTTTGTTTGAAGCTTAAAAATACATTAACTTAAGATCTGAACAAACTTTTTTTGTTTGATTTGAGTTTTCCCCAAAATAGGTTCTGTTTTTAAAACATATTTTTTGTAAACTGATTATCATAAAAAAAGCATCCAATTAAGCAGAACACAGAAGCTGGAGGTTCTTTTATTCTTATAAGAAACTTCTGGTTCTCATCAGCTCCGTCCAAGACCTACCAGCCAACCCTGTTTCATTACTTGGATCACCAGAAATACCCTGAGCATCACCACCAAGTTCTTCTGGGCTTTGTGTGATTTGAAGGCTCCTCTCTCCAGTTGTTTATAGCCTGAAGCGCCTGCTGGCTCAGGTGTTCTGAAAAAGAGATGCTGAAATAACTTGACTCTGATGGGTAAGGGATAGCTTGACATTGACAGATGAAGTAATTCTAGAGTCCATGAAATTCATGTTCTGTTCCTTGGCTAGAAACAGATGGCTGTCTATAGCTGTAAACTTTGTAAACAGTCGAACTTTGTGCAGCCTGGCTAGCTTGCAAGCGGTTTTGCTAGGGATGTTGAGATACCACTAGACTGTGCTTAGTTCATAACGTACAGATGAAATATGCCCAGTGGGAGGGGTTTTTTTCCTCCTGAGCAGTGACCATGCACGGTGCGTTGGTATTAGTGGGGCTGCTCATTAAGATCTTGCAGCTTGGCTCCACGCGATTGATGAAATGCTGCGATATGCTTTGTGCTGCCTGCATGGGAGAGCAGATCAAATCTAAACTGAAATGGATCATGTTTTATTGCCTTGGGGTAATTGTGTGTAGCATACGGCCTCTGAAATTTGAAGTGACAAAACCAGTTGTCTCTGTTGCCACTCAGAGTAGGGTGTGTGTCGTAGCATCTACGCTTGCAAAAATGGGAGTTAAGGAACTGAAAAGCCCTTACGCTCATGGGAAGTCCCACAGCCGCTCATGGCAGGCTTCTAGCCGTGAAGATGTTGACTTCTGGGAACCCTGGTGTCAGGGATTAAAATACCTTGCTCAGGGGATATTAGAGTTGAATCTTTGCTTGGTCAAAAAGGAGAAGTGCTGGCAGCCTTGCACAAGATAAACTGGACCAGGCCTGTAATTAAAGGGAAAGGTCTTCAAAGAAAGAGAAACAGTTTCGTTTTGAGTCAGCAGGAGACAGACAAGACCAAAGCATGGATAAGATGGGAGGATGATGAAACAGAATATGCAGATGAAATTTGAAAGATATTATTGCAATCACTGTAGAGAAAAAGCCTATATTAAACAAATTCACTGGACAAAAGGCCCTTGCATGTTGCATTAACACCTTGTGCAGTAGATTGTGAGGCCTTAAAGGGCCCAGGAAAATGACTGAGGTTGTCTGTCTTTGGAGATACCGAGCTTGAACTGCAATAAACCGACTCTGTGGCAGAACCTAGGGTCTGACTCTCCTTTAGTCAGAGGCTAAGGCTGGATCCAGGTGCACCTAGCCTCCCCTCTGAAGCAGTGTTTAGAAGGCAAAGGGGGCCAACCTCATGACTTGGCAGGAGGGTTTTCTTGGACTCTTCTATAATGGATGAACATCCAGATGGGACCCTAAGATGCATCCCTAAAACCTCCTCTGTTGCTGGCAGACAGATGAGTTCACCTGGGAACTTTAGAGTGGGAGGCTGCAGAGGGAAAGAGTTTAAACTCTGACAGATAGATCAAGGTGGGGTTTGAGTCCCTATGCACCATACTGAGTAAGAAAGGGTTTGAGTCCCACTTCAGAAGTGTGCTAGGGGAAGTGTGTGCATCAGGCACACTGGTTTGGCATACAGATGTGGGAAATGTACCTGGCATAGAGAACAGGGCATCCTTGGCCAAGGTAATAGAAAATTGGGTGTACAGGACGGCACATTTACCAAAAAATTGTGTCAAGATGAATGGTCATTAGTTACTAGAACAGCAGAGAGAGATCCATGGGAAATCTGGCCAGGTTGTGGAGCATTTGATCAAAAATGACTAACATTCCTGAGAGAATCTCTTTTGATTGTTGGTTCATATGGGACAATTGGGCTTATGAAAGGAAAAATTTTAAAATAAAAAGGAAAATACCAGCTGCAATCCCGAAAAACTGTTGCAGGAGCTAGGAAGGGAATTGTGGCTGATCTGCTTCCTCTTGCTTCCGCTCCATCTCTTCCACCTGCTTTTGCTTCTGCTCCCCTTCCCCTGGCTGTAGGGCTATACCATAAGTCTATACAACCAGCATTGAATCCTGCTACTAAGTGACCTGGAGCTCCACCTGATACTGCACTAGTATTATAACCATTACCCTGGTCTCCAGGGAACTCAGCTGCTTGCAGAAGTGAAATGCAGAGGTTGAGAGATGACGCTGAGAGGTGTGCTCAGCTCTTTTCAAATGTGTGCACTGGATATAATCCAAATTGGAGGGATATGTAAATGTTGTTGAGAATTGTTTAGGGTAGAGTAATGAGAAAGAATACCACAGAAGGATGCAGAACTATCTCTAACTGCTGGAGGGGGAAAAAAACTCACCGGCCAGCAAATGATCCTAATTGGAATTACAATTATGTTCACGATAAAGACTCGGGCAATCGAGTCTTACCGCATTTGGTAGCAGCAGTCCGAGCATGTGATGAAATGGGAGCAAACTGGATGAAAGTACAGGAACGGGCAGAGGACAGATTATTGGTAAGACTTAGAGAAGCTTTATTAAAATATGGAAGGATGGCCCTTCAAAGTTTGAATCATGTGCTGGCCATCTGTGTATTTCTGAATCAGACAGCCCAAGTGGTCATGAAATATTTTAAGGGGCATTTAGCAGGGTGGCAAGGAGAAAATTTGCAAAAGATACAAAGTGTAGCCTTGTTTGTGATGGAAGGGGAGAAAGACAGAAAACAGGAGCAGAAGGAAAAGAGAGTTTAAGGAACAGGAGGTGAATTTATGGGCAGCAGTGTTGGGAAAAAAAATCATGGCAGAGACAGAGTGGGCTCCCTGGTGATAGGGGAGAATGGGACCACACCGACCTAGGGCTGCAGTGCCCACAGAAGTGCTGCAGCGAAGGTACCTGGGGGAAAGTGGAGACTCTTTTTTGTGGAAACTTGGGACATCTGATGTGAGGCTGTCCTCTGACCCCTCGTGGAAGGGGATCAGACAGATCAACAAATTGATTTGATCACCATCCCCCAAGCAAATGTGGCTAGAAGAAAGACCAGAGGAGGTATTGATGACACATTCCTTCTGGAAAACAGAATTGGATCAAGAAGGACAAATAATGGGGAAGATTAAAGGTAAAGAATTATTTTTGGTAGACACTAGGTGCAACCTTATTGCTTATAATTTATGTACCCAAAGATTCTTGTACAAAAGATCAAGTTTTGGTACAGGGAGTAATGGGAGATGCAGAGAGAGCTCTGACTAAACCACTGTTAGTGACTACTTGGAACAAGAGCATATGGGCAAGATTTGTAATAGCTGAAGACTCACCTCTGGGTCTCTTGGGAAGAGACCTGTTGCAGGCTTTGGATGTGGAAATAAGGTTAGCACCAGAAGGGATAGATTTGATCATTATGGGGATGAATGTGATAAAAAAAAAAAAAGGAAATTAATTTGAAGTACCTTCAGAATTGAAGAAATTTTCAAAAGTATTGCAGATAAAGTCAGCATGACCTGTGTGGATAAAAACAAAGGCGGGGAGGGGGGAGTGTTCTACCAGCAGTAAAACAGTTACCCATCCCAAGGGAAGCGCATTGTAGTATTCCAAACCAAATTGATAAGTTTTAAAGAGTTAGTATCCTATGGGAATGAGAATCCCTGTGTAATACCCCTGTACTACCAGCTATTAAAAATAGAATTGATGAGGACAGTAAACCAGAGTGTAGATTCATATAGGACTTAAGGAAAATTAATGAGCATGTAACAGTACCAGATCCATCAACCATTTTATTACAAATTCCACACTGGGCAGAAGTGTTTATGATTACAGGTTTAACTGCTGCATGTTTCAGTATGCCAGGTGGAGAGGAAAGCCAACTATGGCTTTCACTTGGGTAGGGAAACAGTTGACTTGGACAGGGTTGCCACAGAGCTTTATGGGATCACCAACCAATACTCTCAGGAATATTGAAAACAGATTTGGAAGACATAGAACTACCCAGACATTTGGTATTGGTGCAGTATGTGGATGATTTGTTGGCAGCAAGTAATTCAAAAGTTGTTTGGTAAACACTGTACACATATGTGCAAAATTGGTGGAAAAAGGACACTGTGAATCTCCTCCTAAGTTACAGCTGTGCTAAACAGAAGTAGCATATTTGGGATTTATCCTAAAAGAAGGGCAGATATTAATAGATCCAGAGAGAATTGAAGCAATCGTTAATTTACTCCAGCCAGTACCAAAAAAGCAGTTAATGTGGGTTTTGGGACAAGTGGGATTCTGCAGGCTCTGTGTTCTGGGACTTGGGAGAGTTAATTAAGCCCTTAACTGGAGCCACAAGACAAGAAGTAATAGAACCCCTGCCCAGAAAGACGGTGGGTGTTTGAAACTGTAAGGAGACCTTGAATGAAGGCTGGGGCAATTAGGTTCACCAGCTTATGCTAAGCCTTTTAATTTGTACACTCCATGAGAGAAAAGGAGTAGCCAGCAGAGGGGCTGCACAGAAGCCAGGACCACGTCAGAGGCCTGTAACCTACTACTCAGTCAAGTTATAAATGGTGCTCCTCAATGTGTTAGAGCAATAGTAGCAGCACCGGAGATGATCTTTGATTTTAAAATATCAGCTATATGTGTTTGGACCACCCGAGGTGGAAATATTAAAGCAATACACCACTCAGGCCCTATCACTACAATGAGCTGGTCTCCTAAGTACGAACTTACTTCATTGATGGCAGATAATATAATTTTAAAGTGAACAATGAACCCTGCAATGCTCTTGCTGCTGCCAGAAGACAGCACCCCACACCATGACTGTGAGAAAGCCATTATGGCTGCTAGTAAACCATGAGAGGATTTAAAGGATGAGCCCATGTTAAAGCCAGGTTTTATGTACATATGGATCCTCATATTGCCAGGATGGGAAATGTGTGACTAGATAAACAGTGGTGGATGATGGAGTGAGAGAATCAGAGGCTTTACCAGCAAAGGCAAGTGCACAAGGAGCAGAACTGATAGCCTGAACACAGGCAGCAAAACAAGGTAAAAAAAAGCAGGGAAATATTTATACCGACTCACGATGCGCTGTTGGAGCGTGTCATACTATAGGAATACGGTGGAAGGAGAGAGGATTCCTGACTACTGTGGGAAAGGAAGTAGCAAACAGGAGATAAGGAACCTACTAGAGGCTATACATTTGCCAGAACAAGTTTCAATGATGCACTGTGCAGCCTGTACCCTGGCAGATAATCCAGCCACCCAGGGAAGTGCCTCAGCTGAGGCCGCAGCAAAAGTGACAGCCAGACAGCAGGAGCTGGTTTTTATGTGCTCATGGCTCAAAATCCAGCGGGACCAAGCTTACCAGGTATGAGAGAACTATGCAGCCAAATAAGCCCAGAAGAAAAAAGCAAGTGGAAGAAATGGGAAGCAATCCAAGACAAAGGTGGCGTACGGACAATGGGGAAAAGCCTGTTTTACTGAGGAAATATTTATTGGTTGTTGCTAGATGGTTCCATGATAAATTTCACGGTGGATCAGAAAACGTTATGAAACAAGAACAATGAAAGTGGGCAGCATGGAGCATTTATGCTGCTGCAAAGAGGACTGTAGGGGGATGAAACTTCTCAAAAATTTACTGCTACTGAAGCCCCTGGGCATAAAGGCACATGATGCTGGCATGCTTTCCTTTTCAGAAGATCGACTGCACAGAAAAGCCATCATGGTTAGGATATAGGCATTTATTGGTGATGATACACCAATTATCAGGGTGGGTACAGGCTTTTCCTACTGAAAAGGCAGATTCAAGAACTATGGTAAAAATTTTACTTAAGGAACTCATTCCTTGACATGGAGTACCAGAAGTGATAGATTCAGACAGGGGCTCATGCTTTGGAGCAACTATATTCATTCAAGTGTTCAAGGCACTGGGGACCTTAGAACAGTTACATACTACTTGCCACCCCCAATGGTCAGGGAAAGTAGAAAGCATGAATAGGACAATCAAAGACATATTAGTATGCATGCATATGAGGTTAACGTGGCTGAAGGCTCTAAATCTCGTTTCATAGGACATAATAAATACACCTAAGCATAAGTATAAGCTGCCTCTTGTGATCAGCCTTGCCAAAATCTGCATGCTGTATATGCAGCAGATATCCAAGCTGAGGGGGGTGTTTGGTGATATTAAAGCTTGGGAGACAAACTCTGTTGCTAACAAACATCTATTTTCTGATACTTCTAGCAGCCAGCATGATTCTAAAAGTGTTTGCACCTACACTTAATGTTCCTCTGTCCCACAGAGGTGTGTGCGTGCTGGCCTAAATGCCCTTCCATGGGGCTTTGCTGCTTTTTAGCTCAAAGGTTTGGGTAGAGCTATGTGAACTCACCACATCATATAGCTTGGTTAAGATAAGAAAGGAGCAGGACTGAAACTCAGAGGACAAAAGGAGATGAATGGAAAATATCTGGTAAGATTTTTTTTTTATGAACTGCTGAACTGTTCCAAGTGGGGGAGGAAAAGGATCAAAAATGAAGAATATTAAAGACAAATTGATGTCTGAACTGTCAATTCAGGATACTTTGGTGAGAAACCAAATGGAATGTTTTCCCCTGAAATACCCAAAGAATGTTTAAAGACAAAACTGCTTGCAGAACAGCAAGAATTTACATCTTTGTCTATAGGAACAGAATAATTATTGGCAGCCAGAAGAGAAACTCCAGATTGTTGGCAGAAAAAGAAAGAAGTCTGGCTCAAAGACTTGAACTGTGTTGATTTAAGGTCTTCCAGGGGCAAATGAAAGATTTGTATAGGTACAATAGAACAAATTTGTGGAAATGCAGAGGTAGGAAATATAAAATGTTGGTTAAGGCTTGAAAATATGTACACCTGAATCTGGTTTCTTTGAGTATTTTTGCAGGCTGGAATGATGTCTGAACATATGCCAAATTAATAGTTTATAGCACGCATGGTAATTACCTATAAAGGAATATAGAAGTTCTCACTTCAGATTGTGGCCTGTCAATTTTAAAAGAAAGACTTATTTTGAGTATTTTAACAAAAATGTAATTCCTATTTCATGTTTTAATTTAAAGTGAGAGGAGAAGTAGCTGTTGATGTCATCATCTCCCAGTTTGAGCAGTATGAAAAATCTGTTGTTTTTTAGGTGCCTACAAGGTGACAATGGCTTCTTGATTGCTGTGGGTATTTTCGGTTTTTTGGGTTTGGTTTGGCTTGGGTTTTTTAGTAGCTCACAGTGTTGTTTTGATCTGTTTGGTGCTGCTGGGATCATCTAAGGCAACGTTACGCTGGCTTTGCTCTCCTCCCTTCCTCTCTCATATGTATTTGCATGTAGTGAAGAGGGGGAGTAAGGATTTTGTTTCGATCCATTCAGTCAAGGTTCCAATGCTCTGCAAAGATTTCTGGTGAGGCCTTCACAGGCTTTCTAATGTTGCTGGTTTAGTAGCATCCTCTAGTACTGCAGGGATGCAAGAGTAAGTCTCACAGACTGTATGCTCTGAGGCTTTCACTGAGTGAGATCCCAGCAAGCCAGGAGCAGTAGGCTGGACCTCTGTGTCCTTGAAGCCTTCCCCTCCAACTCCCCTGCTGAACTTTTAAAGAAACTTCAGAGGTCTGTGCAATTTTGTTTCCCTTTGGATTGACCAGAGAGAAGGACAAATGCATATGGCTCTGACCCGTACGGCTAGTTCACATCGCTTTGCAGTCTAAGGTGGTTTTAATGTCTGCTCTTCTGAAGAGAATTTGAACCAAGGCACCAAAAGGTACAGGCAGGGGAGAGAGCTTTACTTTTTCAAGCAGAAACATTGGCTTTTTTGTTACCTGGCTCCTGGAACTTGCCTATACACAGGCTTGTTCTGGAACAGCTCTCTTAACGCTTCTGTTGCTAGAACAGGAGCTTCCAAAAACAATGTTATTTTTGAATCATCCATTGCATTTGAAATACACACCTGGCTTTCATAGCAACAGACAGATTATAGGCACAGACAAGTTCTTGACAAGTTGTTGGAAACAAAACTTTTTAAAATGAAAATATTCTTTACCTTGAATTAACTTTTGAGAAAGTGTACTTGCATCCAGGCTGTGATTTGTGCATTAACAGTGAGAGTAAACTTGCAGCAGAGACACTGGGACTTGAGAGGCATGCAAGAGACTGAAATGCACATCTCTCTTCTATCCAATTAAAAAATTAAATCAAATGTTGAAATCTTGACAACTTTTAGAAAATCAAAACAGTACCCCAACCTCTGTGCATGTTCCCCAACTTCCTGTGTTCTCATATTTTGGCCCACTTTACTGTACAATTTGTTCATGGAAAAGATAGTCATTTTATACTCTGAAGACAATGACATACACTCTGCTTGAGAGTATATTCTCCAAATTAAGGCATTTTAATTTCTTGTTTCTTAAGAAAAGAAGCATCCAGTCCTAACTTCAGATACAATTTTCTTGTGGGGACGGGAGGTGGAGTAAAAAGGCAGTCAGTCATGCACATGAGAAGAAAGAGAACTTTCCAAAGGGCCAAAAGGTCTGATTTTATCCCTGCTGATGCTAACAGTCCCATGGAAAATCAATATTCAGCAGACAGGACTATAGGCTTCTGAGACTGTGCTTTGCCTTTCACTGGCAGTTCCTGCTCTGCATCCATTTTGCTCGTGTGTCTGTTCTGTGGAGTTTGCCTGATCCCACTACGGGAAACTGGGCACCAACTCTCAGCTGATCTGTCTCCCACATCTTGTGTTTTGTAGCTAAGGGATTGGATTGAGAGAAATTGAGCTGAGAAGGTAAATGCCCTGGACAGTGCAAGAGGGGCTAAATTCAGTATGGTTGCCAGCAGAGAGAGACCTCAGAACAGGGCTGCAGAAAGGCTCAGTAGCAGCAACCTGAGGATGGCCTGGGTAGAGAGGAGTCTTGGGAAACAAAGAAAAGAGCAAACCTAAGGACAGAGCATGCTACTCAATATAAAGCCTCAGCAGCTGATTTCACAAAAGAGGAGATCGGATGAAATCCTGTACAAGAGGGCATAAAATATAAAATCAAAGGCAGCAAAATTTGAGACTGCTTTGCATGTATAGGCTCATGAGAGAGAAACTGGAAGTACTCTACTGTGAAAACACAGTGAAGCTTTTTTGAAGAGAACAGATCTTTCAATTGTCTGGAAAAGCCCACGTATACTTATTCTAAGTCCTATTGCATGGACTTTTCCCCTGGTGAAGGAAGGGGCTTTTACCTTTACACCATGACAACTAGCTATTGATACTGCTCAGCCTGGATAGGGTAAGGTCATCTGCAAAGAGCCTTTTCTGTGGCATCACCTTCCTCTGGAAGAAGGCAGCTTTTGCTCTGGTCACCTACAGCCAAAGACCCTGCACCATCAAAAGACAATGGGGACAGCAGGGAATGCAGCCTGATTCTGAAAGGGTGAGTTAATTCAACACAAAATTATCTTCTCGGGCACCCTGAACAAAAAGCAACATATAAAGCAGCCAGAGATTCAAATATAAGTTACCCAGACCCCCTGCATCAAATCACACTGCTCTAAGAGCTTATCTTCTATCAACAAGCAATTTTGGAAGGGCTCCTCTAAATGCTGTCCTTCACAGCAGCATTTTGGTGGTAGCACTGCAGTGTCTGTAGGGTCTATTAAGAGCTGTGGTATAAAACAGGTCCATACTCCTGCTGGTCCCTGTGGTGGCTGGTGTGAGAGGACAGAGACAGGGCTGTGAGAACAGAGCAGAATAAATAAGTTCAATAATGTGGATTTATGTTTGAGGGATTTGTTTCTCACTGGAGGCTCTGGGGCTGACAGAGACAAGATGGCTGTCTGAGACAAGATGACTGCCCGAGACAAGATGGCTTCCCCGTGCTGCCTCCAAAATGTTGCAGAATGCTGCTGGTGGCTTGGTATGACCCACATTTGCTTTTTCCCCCCTCAACACTGTCCTCTTTAACATCTTTATCAGTGACATGGATGATGGAAGTGAGTGCACCCTCAGCAGGTTTGCAGATGACACCAAGCTGAGTGGTGTGGTTGACACCATAGCAGGAAAGGAAGCCATCCAGAGGGATCTTGACAGGCTGGAAAGGTGGGCCTGGGTGAACCTAATGAGGTTCAACACTGCCAAGTGTAAGGTGTTGCACTTGGGCCGGAGGAATCCCAGGCATAGATACAGACTGGGAGAAGAGCTCCTTGAGAGTAGCTCTGCTGAGAAGGACTTGGGGATTCTGGTAGATGAGAAACTTAACATGAGCCAGCAGTGTGCTCTTGCAGCTCAGAAGGCCAATGGTATCCTGGTCTCCATCAGGAGAGGGGTGGCCAGCAGGGACAGGGAGGTGATTGTCTCTCTCTACTCCGCCCTCGTGAGGCCCCATCTGGGTGCAGCAAGGCCTCCAATACAAGAAAGATGTAGAACTGTTGGAGAGGGTTCAGAGGAGTGCCAGGAGGATGATTAGAGGGCTGGAACATCTCCCCTACGAGGAGAGGCTGAGGGAGCTGGGCTTGTTCAGCCTGGAGAAGAGAAGGCTGTGGGGGAAGCATTTGAGGTAATGATCCAGTAATATAGGTGAGGTCTTGGTGAATGAGAGCATAGCCTATCTTTGTAACTCCTGTTTTCTGACTGCTGTTTTCTGTTTTGGGGCAGAAAAAGGGTGTTTTCTACATTAATTCAAGGTGAATGTGGTACTCTGTCTCCCTGCTCATTTAGGGTTTGGGCAATAGATAGTTAAGGCAGCCTGAAATATTTTTGCAGCTAGCTCATCCATGAATTATAGCAGATTTGGCCTATTTTTGGAGGGTTTTGAGGCAGAGATGTTTACAACAGCTTGCAGAAAGGATCGGACTTGCTTTTGTAAAATTCTCCTTAATGTGCCAGCATCTGGGTATACTTCAATCTCACTGCTAATCAGTCTGTAGGTTTCAGAAACATTATTATATTTCTTTTCGCCTGTCATGTCTGCTGTTTCTGGAGGTGGGGAGAGGTAAGACCCTCAAACTCAGCAGAAGCACAAAGCTCCTCTTTGCATTTTCGGACGGAGCTCAGCCCTAAGCTGCACAATTGGCAGAGGCCAGTTATGTTTACATCCTGCCATCTCTTTTCAGTTTATTTTTGTCACCCCACGAGTATCTTCTCTGTCCCAGTGCAGTCATGAGGAAATATTTGAGGGAAGACCTCAAAGGAGAGGAAGATAACATTATACCATCTGAGATGGCTTTTTTAAGGATGTGAGACTCCTAATCATTCCTTTCATGCAGGAAAAGGAAGTCTTTTATTTGAAGAAAGGTTGTGGACAACTCAAAACCTTGGCGCTTTGGGGATAATTTAAGATGCTACATTCTGTATTGAAATTTCGGTATATAACTGGGCAATAAAGTCAATATGCTGGGGAGCTGTTACTTTCGACTATTCTTACAAGAAAAGATCAGGAACAGGCAAGGCTCCTTAATTTGCATTACAAGAAAGCCTGCTGTACCGGCTTGTCTGTCACTGCAGTATTTCTTCTGCCAGGCTTCCTCTGCATCTCACCGAGCTGAGCAGTGTGGCTGCGTTTGATTCCTGATTGCAACAGAGAGGGGTTCAGTGGGCAGGTATTATGTTATTCAAGGTCTAATCATCTTTTATGACATGAATGATTGGGGGAGGGGGAGCAATTCTGAGTGCGTGTCTGATGTCTGCTGACACACAACTTCTCTTGCAACCAGTGGGATGGTATGGGTGACTCCAGCTTAGCACCCCAGTCTCACTGCATCTTACAGTACAGGCACTGATTTTTATTTATTTTTTAAGTGTGACCTGTGATTGTGCAAAGGTGTTAGTTCGAGTTATGGGGGTTTTTTAATTGTTCTTTCAGGAGCTCAAAGCTTTTGCTCAGGATAAGCATTCAGACTGTTCTGGCGAGTGATGCTCTGTAAACCTTTGCACCTGAGTGTGGTCATACTGCAGAAGCCACCAAGCTGTGATGACAAAATCTGTGAGCTTGAGAGCTTCTAAGAGGGTGGTTAGAAAGTCAGAGGATTAACCTTGTGCTGTGTTTAAGCAACCGTAGGACCAATAAAGGAGCATTCGCAAATCAAGAAAAACTGGAATTTCAGAATGCCCAGGCACCACTTGGCAGCAATTGCTTCATTTAGAAAACCTACGGCAATGAGGTTTCTATTGTGGCAACTGTTGGGAAAGACTTTGCAAGGCACATCAGTTCCTCAGGGACTCAAATGCACTTTTCCTTTCAAGGGGGAGTTGTGGGCATTCAGATCCTTGCAGACAAGTTACTGGGGTCCTAAATGAGCAGAACACATCTAAGCATATCCTTAAGCACTTTGTTGATGAAGGGGAGATGTAAGCTCTTAATTATCTGATCTGAACCAGGAGCTAGAAGACTCCTCGAGTATCTTTTGAAACACTTAGACACTAGCTGTGCCCTGAAATGCAGAGCCCTTACCCTCTAGCTGCACTTGTCTTCTGTGAATGTGTTAAGTAACCCTCCAGTAAATGGTGCCTTGCATCTGACTCTTTGTGGGAATTTTGCCTATCCTGAGTGCTTAGCAGTTTAGAAGAACAGACATAATGCTGTATTCAGCTTTAACTGGATCAGTTCTGATAATTGTCCATCTTGTCCAAATACTGCTGAGCATGGGATTATTAAATAATCTGAAAGACAAACAGAGGATGAAGCCAGGAGGAGAACTGACTTCATCTTTTATGCGTTCACATCTTCAGCATAATGTTGGTAGGTACTTCATCCCTATTGCTGCAGCCAGGACATCAGAGTTCTCCACAGGAGGCAAAAAGAAAGACAAGAAACCCCCTGTCCCCTCCCCAAAGCAGCAGGCAATCACAGCTGTTCTCAGGGAGAAGGTTTGTGTCAGCAGATCTTACACAGCTACACTCAGAAAGTTTGTGTCAGCAGCCATAAAAGCTGGCCTGTCAGCTTTTTATTCCATACACAAAATGCATATTACTGAACAATTATGCCAAAGGCAGGGGGTATTTCTTGGTAACACAACTTGGAAGCAGCATCTTCCTGTGGGAGTGATTCACGTCACGTGCTGCAGAAATCTGGGTGGATTTAGATGCAAATCCCCGTTGCTGTTATGTACTGGAAGAGTGTGTGGGAAGCCAAGTCATTCGGTGTTACATGCTGGCCCAGGTAGACTTGGTCTGACCCAAAGTCTATGGAAATTAGTGAATTCCTGGTAATTCTAATGAGCTTACAAACATGCCCTTTTTCCTTGCTGTTTTTGTCTCATATTTAAACCTTTTCAACCTGAAATCAGGAGACTCTCAGAAATGGGCTGGGGGAAATCAAACAATTACACATATTTTCTGTTTTTTTCCATGGACCTTCAAGTAATGTCATACTGAATCAAAATAAAACATGTATTTTATCCACATCAGAAACAATCCACATGGCATACTTTAAAGCCTGATGTCTATTTTCTAGTTGAATATATTTTTACCTTTTTTGTGTATAGGTTTTCTTTCATTCCTGCAAATGTGAACTGTGCCATTTTTCCCTTCATGAGCCTGAGAATGTTTTGGTTCATTTTAATGGGAAGCGTACTGGGCCTCTCACCCTGCCTTTTACAGGGTCACATTGATCTCTTCATGTGGTTTTGGAGGGATGTGTGTGGATGTTACAGCTTCATCTAACCAAAGAAGTCAAGCCTTTGTGTTTGGAATTCATTTTAGGACATCTTTTGTAGCGTTTACTTATCCAGAAATGCAAACCTGTTAGGGTGGTAGAGAGGGGCACTATGCTCTTGTTTTGGGGACAGGAATGACATTGCTTTGCTGAGGTTTATAACAGAGCAACAGATTTTCCAGTGTTGTTTCTATGAATGGCCCAATGATTAATTTTTAGCCATGTATGCAAGCACAATCCTGTTCATTTCACAAAAGGATAACAGATACCCTGGGGACTAACCACAGATGCTATTCTTCAGCTGAATTCTTTAGGATATTATGCCATCTTGAATGCCTCCTGACAACCTAGGGACTGAGTTGACAGTCATGTCCACTGTTTATCTGTTTTCTCAAAGCCTCTTCTGAAGTAATAACTTAATACCTCTGATGTAGGGGCGAAACTGCAGGAGAGAAGCTCCTGGGGGGTTGTAATCCTGTATTCTTTCAACAATTCAAATAATTTTAGTGACTTGTGAAAAGATAGCAAGTGTCAACTGTTTCTCTTTGAGACTCAGATGGCAAAACCCAACAAATTTGGCCTTCAAGGGCTGAAGAGCCTCTCTAGTTGCCTAGGAAGGAGGAAAGGAAAGGGATCTATTAATTGACCTGAAAAGCAGTCACAGTTTCTTCTCTGTCCAGCCGACCTTAGTGTCTTCAAAAACATTTTTTCCTGATACAGATCTTAAACTGATTTTTTTTTTCAGCTTTAGTCCTTTACAATATTACAACTAATCCCAGAGGAAGTATTTCTGTTCCTTTCTGTATTATTTTTCTGGATATTTATATAGTTATCTGTTTCCTTTAATTCTTCTCCCTTTAGGCCAAATAAATGTACTCCTTGTCATTTTTCTTTCCAACTTGTGTTTTTAAATATAAAGCAGTGTTAAATACAGTTGAAAGCAGGCAATATAATGTGTCTGAGGTTTCACGATAGTTTAGACTTTTGGAGACAATAGTGTCCATTTTACTAAGATCAGTAATCCAATATTATGAATTAGTCCCTTGCCAGAAGTTTTTAAACATTAGACATAACTTTTTAAAAATAACTTACCCTGTGTTACTGGCATGTAAAAGCCTATTGTCACACTACCTAAGCTCTCCATCCTGTTCTAACACTAATTGCAATGAGAACTTGAATGTTTTCATTTTTAAGCACTGAATTTAATGTCTCATTTTGCTTTTTAAACACTGTGAAATAGCTTCAGACTCTTGTGACATCTGACATGGGGCTTCATGGTGCCTGATGGAAAGTCTTGCATGTTTCCTCACATCCTGCTTTGGCGATAGTAACACTGTGGGACTGGGAGGTAGTCCAGGTTTATCTGTCTCTTCTTTAGGGGGGGGTGTGGAATGCTGGAAGATCCAAGAGCTTTTAGAATTTAGAGATTCTTAACTTATAAGGCATTTGTTTGAATTGCTATAACTGAAAAGTTTAGTATGCTAGTATACTGAGTGTATTTGCAAAGCCTCTTACTTAGAATTTTTATGTTGAATAAGTACCCTGCAGTAAGCTTTTTAGTGGGTGCTCTCTCCTGCAGAAGTCATGGAGAAGTTAACAAAAATGTAATGACTAGAATTTGACAGAAATCAGCTGTTACCTCAGTGATACATCACTGCCTATTTGATTTGTTCGCTGTAATTTTTACACACAGTATAGCTAAGCCATTACCTGGGAGTATATATAGGTCTTCTGATAAGCTCAGATTCACTGATGCTCTGTTGAAATGAAAAGTGGAAATTATGAAGATTGGGGGTTTATCACTGCTTCCTCTCTAAGATCTCGACTACCATTGGTTGAAACTTCTGAGTGCACTTCAAGGCAGAGTTACTGAGATGACCGCACCAAGACTAAAAAATACTCTAAAGATGGATCTTTTTAATGGTTTTACCAATAATCTGAGCTTTTCAAACTCATGCCTTTGGCTCCAAGCCCTGGATATGTTAAATCAGGCTCATAATGAAGGATAAGAAGTTACCTTTTCCAGGTGACACCCTAGACACATTGCCAATACACCTTTTTAAATTTACTAAGCAAGTAAGCAATAAAATAAAGTCTACAGAGGTATATAAAACTAGAGTTGCTTGGATTTACTGCCAATAGATACATGATGAGTATGATTAAGAGGCACTTTATGCTGACTTTCTAATAACTCTCTGCTAAAATATGTATTTCAGGCAGTTCTGTCAGCTTTACTGTTACTTTCTAATTTTGGTCTAAAGATTTTTATCAGATGTGATTGTTCCCTTTGGGGGTTATAGGATGCATAAATATCTCAAGATGAGAGAGTTTCTGTAATTCATTTTTCTTGGGCTCTGCTGGTTAAGATGAAACTCCTTACCAGTGTCTGTAGTGTTGGTATTTTTACTCTGGATTCTTTTCTTAAATCTCCAGTTAGATTTTAATACTTATTTATAGCGCAGAAAAAACGTTTCCTTTCTGTATGGCTGCAGGAGGTTGGTATACTGGTTTGAATAAAGGAAGCCTTATTCTTTTCATTGTTGGAAAGAAATTGGGTTTGGATTCCCATAATTTTGTTTGTATTACAACTGAGTTCAGCCTGCAATCATGCTGAGAGAAGCAAGAAACTGAAGCCCTCAGTGAAAACCTGCTGCCCTAAAACTAAATGTATATTGATTTGTCTTTCAAGTTGAAAGTGATTCAAGCCTCACATCTTTAAATATTAAAACTATGTGCCTCTTGACCATGAGGTAAATGTGTTTTGGTTGCCCCACATACGTACCTCTTTCCCTGGGCCTGTCTGGCTTCTTGCTTCTGGTCCAAAAGGGCACTGGTATCTGGTATACTGTCGGGACAGCCCAGGAACTCAAGCGCCCAGGGTGCTTTGCTGGTGTAACAGACACTGCTGTGGCAAGTGTGTGGGCCTGGCTGTGAGACAGCAGCATGGGTAGGAGGTGGAACAGCCCGTGTTCATGGTCGCTCTTCCTGGGCAGCATGGGTAGGGCTTTTAAGACGTTGTCATCAAAGACATGAAGGCAGCTTTGCAGGCACACCCAGGCGCAAATCAGGGTCTGGAGTGGATGTGGCCAGGCTGTTGATGACTGGAGGTGTGAAGGGCTTGGAAACTGCGCAGCAGGTAAACTCTCCCTTACAACACCCACCACACAGGTAGGGCTACGGCTTTTTAGCCACTCTTCCCCAAACATGTAGCACTGCACGGTGTTGTTATATCCCAAGTGCAAGACTCTGCACTTGGCTTTGTTAAACTTCATCCCATTGGTCTCAGCCCATCAATCCAGCCTGTCCAGATCCCTTTGAAGAGCCTCCCTACCCTCAAGCAGATCAACACTTCCAGTTTACTGTTGTCTGCAAACTTACTGAGAGAACATTTGATCCCTTCATGCAGGTCATTGATAAAGATACTGAACCCAGGACTGAGCCCTGGGGGACACCACTGGTGACTGGCCTCCAGCTGGATTAGGCCCCATTTACCACCACTCTTTGGGCTCAGCCATCCAGCCAGTTTTTACCCAGCAGCAGCTGCACCTGTCCAGGCCAGTGATAGCCAGTTTCTCAAGCAGAATGCTGTGAGAAATAGTGTCAAAGACTTTGCTGAAGTCAAGGTACACTACATCCACAGCCTTTCCCTCATCCACGAAATGGGTCACCTAGTCACAGAAGGCGATCAGGCTAATTTAGCAGGACCTGCCTTTTGTAAACCTATGTTGACTGGGCCTGATCACTTGGTTGTCTCAATGACCATGTGAAGCCGTTTTATGTGAAATTCAGTGTGGTTTAATTGTTAATATATTTACCCAGTTTTTCGGGAGATGTAAGGAAGGGGTAACAGGATGACACATGCCAAGATCCACATTGCTGCTGTTACATTACAGTAATACTTATGTTCGTTAGTTTTAAGGTTAATTGGAGCTTTTCTAGAACACTTGCACTAAGCCTGCAATATAGACGTAGTTCCTTTATAGGGAACTGCTTGTACCTCTTGAGAAATCTTCAGGGCAAATGAAGACACCTATTTCCTCTTTGTGGCAACAGAAGTTTCCTGGGGAAGGTCCTGTAGTGCTGGCCCTGGGTCAGCCAAGATTGCTGTCTATGAGTATGTCATGAACTTCACAGTTGTATGATGGTCTAAAATCTGACTACATCTAGTTCTCTTTGTCATCCCCTTGTCCTACTATCTACGTGTCTGCATGTGTGTATGTGTATATATATCTAAGTCCATCTATATATAGACACATAGACATATATACACACACACATGCTGTAATGGGGAATATGGGTGGCTGTTCTCATAGTTGTATTTTGGAAAGCTAAAACTAGGCTTTTTTAGGTGTTAAAAATGGTGTACAGTGCCCAGAGCAGTGGTACAGCTTTGCCTCCTCTCCCTATTTGCTTGGTAACCATAGCTACTGCACTTTCCTTAGTGGGAGAGATTCCTTCCTGGAGAATTACTGATGGAATTGCTTTACAAATATCAGTAGAAAGCATCTGCAGTGGAAGCCCAGTCTCTTCTACTGGCTTCAGCCTGTTTCCTGGCTGAACTGTTCATCCAGAGAACAAAACCTGCCCCAGTTTTCTCCAGTCTCAGACCTCCCTTTGCATACTTGTCACCCCGTTACTGGTTTTGGCTGACAGGAGCACCTAACGCCACCTGTTGCTAATCCAAAGAAAATAACTGGTGGTCCCAGCTTCTGGCGTGCGTGTTGATGTGTAATAGTAAATCTTAAAAGATTTATTATCCTGATTTATTTTTTCAGCAGCTCTTGGAGGTGCAAGTGTTAAAAAGTGCATGCCTCTCTATAAAAAGCATGTGAGGATTTCAGGTCTCCTGCAGAAGAGGCGAGCTAGCAGGGGAAAATAAATCATCACAGGCACTGTGGTACTGTTGATTTGTATTCTTGTAGCACCTATTCCTTAGTCCTGAACAGCCGCAAAATAAAAGGCATTCCCCTGCCCCACATGATGGATAACCTTGGCATAACAGAAGGAAAATAGCAGATGGATATAGGCACATGGGAAAACACAGTCAGCCTGGGTCAAGATGATGCCAGTCTTAGCTTAGCAACTGTCTAACTTAGAGTTGAACTTTTTAGGTTTTATGACTTTGGATCACTTCAGTGGAGAGATAAGACATGAATATGACCACCATTGTGCTGTCTTAAAAGAAAAGAAAGAACATTTTGTAACATTTCTAAAAAGTAAGGACTTTGTTGTTGTTGTTATACCTATTTGCAGTGTGATTGCGTGAATAACTCACTGCTGTAGCTGCCACAACCCACCACTCAACCAGTGCACTGCAATGAAAGTAAAGACTAGGCAACCTTGCCTTTTGTTTTTTTGTCTTACAGAACATAGTGGTCCAAAATGCTCTGGCTAGGTGAGAAGGATCCCGCTTGAGACTGCTGCCTTAGTGTAAGTGTCCATGGCATTGCTACAGCTGCATACTGCCATTTCAGTGAGTAGAGAGGCTCAGCTAACTAGCCATCACGTATCTACTCTGCAGTGAGGCAAATGATTTTCAGGCTTCCTGAGCTGGGTTGGTTAGGTTGTTATTGACTACAGTAGACCTTGTTGTCTAGATTTCCCACTGACTGTTGTAGAGCTTGGAGACAGAGCACAGAAGTAAACAAACACTTCATGTCTAAATTTCCAGAGCCCCATCCTGCCTCTTAAATTCTTCATGCAAACATGTCTGCCAACTGAGATGTCCACAGGTGTCCTGCTTGGCCAACAGATGTGCTGCTTTTAGGGCATAAGTCTACCGGTAGCCCTATGTCACATCTTGCTATACTATATATCTTTGATAACCCTAGACATCTCAGATGCTACCAGATAGCTGAACTTGGGCAACTGAACCACACACACACAGAGTCTAACACTGAAGAAGTCTGCTCAGAGCCTGTGAATATGGTGTACATCTTCATTTGGGTAGCCTCAAATGTTGGTGTAAGCAGCAGCTAAAAGAATGGCTTCATAACTAGCTCTTTAGTGTTGGAGGAATGCTCAGCCTAGGTATCTGCAGAGTTAACATCACACAGGCACAAAGTATTTGATATGGGAGTTGAAGAAAGATGATTTTCACTAGCTGGGCCAAGTAGGCAGAGATTCTACACAGCATGTTCTCAGTTAAATTCTTTAGGTTACCATGGCATTCACCACCATAACTTGTCAACGCTGTACTCTTGTTTTGAATGCCTTGTCATGTATGTCCCATCAACTGAACATTTTCTTTGCCTGGTGACTCAGTTTTCAAGGAAATAGGTACAGCAGCAGATATGCATCAGGGGACAGTGTTTTGGGTGTTCCTTTACCCTGTGTTGGTGTCAGCCTAGCTGCAAACCTTCTACTTCGCCAGCAGGCAAACCCGCCTGCAGCCAGAGAAGCAGGAGTCAGCTCTGCTGCCAGACTCTGGTCTTTACTCTTGAGCTCTGGTGTTCACACACACTTCATGTGTTTTAGGGGAACAGCATTGCACAGGCCAGGTGTTGGCATGTCACAGACAGTTGCTGGTGGCTGACAGGAATCTGAGGTAAACTGGTGAATCAAGTGATTCATCCTTGAGTCTTGCACCTTCTGCTTGGAGCCCACTAAAAGGCATACCACTTTCTCCATGTTACCCATCTCATCCAGCTTTTCATGCCCTCTGTGTTCATTTTTCACGTTCACTAGTTTGCATTTTGTCTTAATTTAGAGCTAGTTTGCAGGTGAACAGTGCTGCTGTTCTGCCATGCACTATATGACTTCTGCAGCAGTACTTACATGAGCTGAGATCCCAAGGGAGTTGTTCAAGGTCAGGGAAGTAGCTTACTGTGGCTTTGTACAGGGGCATGGCACAATAAGTCCTTGATTGGGACCAGTGGGTGTTAGTTTAATACAAGCAATAAGAGGCTCATTTAGAAGGAGAATGGGAGTGACGCTGCTGTTATGAAAGGTAGGCATAAGGAAGGATATAACTCTTTGTTCAGAGCTGAAGCTGTATGATTTTCTCTAAATTGTTATATCACTTAGCTTTGTTAGGCATCTCCACTCCTGGAGGACGTAAATGCTTTCAGTAGAAGAATTCTTGGTTATTTTAATGTACTCCTCCTTTGAAAATGAATGGGAAGGGTTAGCGAATGAAGAAGCAGCATTACATCAGTGTGTGAAACCATCTTATAAGCAGAGACACCCACAGAGGACCAAAATTGTCTCTGTTTTTTTGTTGCCATGCAGAGAAGCTGGAACTGTATTAATGTCTGATTTTATTTGAGTCAAGAGTTGGAATTCTTTTGAACCAAGATCATAAGGACTGATTTTCCATTTCCATTTCTAAAAACCATTAGCTATGAGGAGATGTATTGAATTGTGTCCTTTTAGTTTTGTGTACAATATGCAAAAATGAAAATGTTGCGGTTCCTTGTAGAACACTATATTTAACCCTTCTGGTGTTTTTTATGCTATCTTGGAAAATCAGTGCAACAAATTCTCAATTTTATAGGTGTAGACTTAAAGTCATTTTACAGGTATTTTTCTCCTTAATACCCATATTTTGCAGAGCAAAGAACTGAGGAGGTATATTTGTTCCAATATATTTTTAAAATGTTGGTTTGTGGCTGATGGGGTTTTTTTAAGTAAAAGATGTGTTGATTCTTTGACAACAGTTTTACTAAAAAACAACTCAGAGTAGCCTTCTCAGGAAAACTCAGTTTTAACCATATACTCAGATTGAACTAGGAGAGATTTAAAGTTTACTAAAAAAAAAGGTAATAAAGTAACTATGGAAAGATGCCAAATCTAGAACTAGTAAAGAATAAAGTATGCAAAGTCTCTCTTTTTTTCTCCCTAAAAAAATGGTGCTTGGCTGCTGGCTAGTATCAGTCCACCACTGGCACTGGACATGAGGCTTGGGGGGTTCAAGATAATGACAGATTTGATCAGAGTGTGCTAGACACAGTTTACAGTGTTATAGGAATTTAACTGTTATCAGCAGGCTGGTACTTGCTGTTGCTGGTCCTGATGATGGCATGTTTGCTCCCTCTCCTGCTCCTTTTCTTGCTCTCTTTCTTGCTGTACCTTGAATTCCAGGGTTTTTTAATGGTTCCTTTCAGCTTTTGCTGTTTTCTGTGGTGTTTATCACTTTGTTTTGCTTTGCCTAGGAAACCTATGGGAAAAGCACTGGGCTTGAGTCTAGTCTGGTATTTGGCCTGCCGCCCTCTCAATCTCTGGAGAATCATTTCATGGAGGTAGCAGCAGTTAGACCTTTCTCCTCTCCTCTGGGAGCCACTTTCTGGGCAGAGTGAAGAACAGCACTTCCCCCTTCTCCTCTAAGATGGATGTTCCCAGCCTTATTGCAGTGACCACTCAGTTTCTTGAACATCTCTATGCAATCCGAACTCTCATGTGGATGTGGGCTGTGAAGCTGAGTTCGTTTTCTCCTTAAGGTAGCCAGCTGGTAGGGGGTGGACACAGGACTCTGCTGCCCTGAGGCAGCTGATTCCTGGGTGGCAAAATGTACAGGAGAATTTGGGCAGTGTACTGGTCTGGCTATGGTGGAGTTAACTTTCTTCACAGTGGTTTTGTGGTTTAGATCTGTGGCTAAAAGAGTGTTGGTAACTCACCAAAAACCTACAAGACCAGGTGTTCCCAGGCAGTCTTCCATCTGAGTACCCCTCCAGGTCTGCCTTTTCCAAAGGCTTGATCCAAAATGAACAGCAATTCAGGACTATCTTTAAGGTGACTTCAGTAGGCTTCAAGCCATCTTGGTAGAGCCCAGGTTAATGGTGTTTCTCATAAGCTTCTAGTACTATCTTGTAATTAAATGATTTAACCCAAAGTTTTTTTCTTTTGTACTGGGACTCTGGAAGCAATACTACTACTTCATTATCAGGTATGCAGCATTACTTCTCACTGGGGTAGCTGGTGCACTCAGCTAGGTCAGTAGTGCTGGAAATTATCTTTGTGCTTCGCTTTGCAGTTTGTATGGTTCTCTTGCAGCACTTGAACTGGTGGGCAATAATGCCATGGTTAGTTTACTACAGTTTATGCTTGGACAAAGTCCAGAAGCTGTATTGCTGTAAACAAAATCCCACAGGTAGCTGTATTTTGAATTTACTAGCCATCTCAGACAGATATACTAACTCTGTAGATCTAGAAGAGTAATTGGTAATCAGCAGGTATTCTGCATCCTCAATTCACTGCCTCGTGCCTTACACAGCAATGGTTTCTGCTGATGTTTAATGCACGTTTCCTTTGTTTAAACAGTGGATTTTGCAAAACTGGCATAGAGTCCGCTTGGTTGTTATTTGTTTCATTCACTTTTGAGCATACTGACTGAGCTATCTCATCTTCCTAAATGCCTCCAACAGTTAATGGAGCAAGGGGCTCTTCCAGGGCCCTATTCACTTTATGCTATAATAATGGGTATTGATAACGAATAGCAGACCTGAAGAGCAAGACAGTCAGTGCTGAGGGCTTGACACCTACACTATAAACAGGTTTTTCTTCTTCAGAATAATCCTAATCTGGGACCTCCTCCAAATTCAAGAGAGATGCATCCCAACAAAGAGGAAGTCAGGCAAAACCACCCAGATGCCTGCATGGGTGAACAAGGAGCTCCTGGGCAAACTCAAATGCAAAAAGGAAGCCTAGAGAGGCTGGAATAAAGGGCAGGTAGCCTTGGTGAAATACAGAGGAACTGTCTGAGCAGACAGGGGTCAGGTTAGAAAAGCTAAAGCCTTGAAGGAATTAATTCTGTCCAGGGGCAATAAGATAAGTATGACAGTGATAAAAGCAAGATGAGGAAAAATTTGGGCCTCCTGAGGAAGGAAATTGGAGACCTGGTTACCCAGGACATGGAGAAGGCTGAGGTACTCAAGGAATTTTTGCCTCAGTCTTCACTAGCAAGGGCTGTCACAACACAGAAGGCAAAGGCAGGGAATGGCAGAAGGAAGAACTGTCCGCTATAGAATAAGATCAGGATCGAGAATATCTAAGAAACCTGAAGGTGCACAAGTTGATGGGACCTGATGGCTTCACAGAATCACAGAATCACAGAATGGCATGGGTTGGAAGGGACCCCAAGGATCATAGAGTTCCAACCCCCTGCCACAGGCAGGACCACCAATCTCAGGCCTGGATCTACACAAGGTTGCCCAGGTCCCCATCCAACCCAGCCTTGAACACCTCCAGGGACAGGGCATCCACCACTTCTCTGGGCAGCCTGTTCCAGCACCTCACTACTCTCTCTGTGAAAAACTTCCCCCTAATATCTAATCTGAACCTTCCTTCCTTTAGCTTTAGTCCATTCCCCCTTGTCCTGCCATTTTCTACCCTTTTAAAAAGTTGAATCCCCTCCTGTTTCTCTGCTCCCTTCAGGTACTGGAAGGCTGCAATGAGGCCTTGCTGGACACAGTACTCCAGATGGGGCCTCACGAGGGCGGAGTAGAGAGAGACAATCACCTCCTTGTCCCTGCTGGCCACCCCTCTCCTGATGGAGACCAGGATACCATTGGCCTTCTGAGCTGCAAGAGCACACTGCTGACTCATGTTAAGTTTCTCATCTACCAGAATCCCCAAGTCCTTTTCAGCAGGGCTACTCTCAAGGAGCTCTTCTCCCAGTCTGTATCTATGCCTGGGATTCCTCCGGCCCAAGTGCAACACCTTACACTTGGCAGTGTTGAACCTCATTAGGTTCACCCAGGCCCACCTTTCCAGCCTGTCAAGATCCCTCTGGATGGCTTCCTTTCCTGCTATGGTGTCAACCACACCACTCAGCTTGGTGTCATCTGCAAACCTGCTGAGGGTGCACTCACTTCCATCATCCATGTCACTGATAAAGATGTTAAAGAGCACGGGTCCCAAGACAGACCCCTGGGGGACATCGCTTGTCACTGCCCTCCACCTGGACATAGACCCATTGACCACCACCCTTTGTCTACATTCGGTCCACCAGTTTCTTACCCACTGGATGGTCCACCCATCAAATCCACATCTCTCCAATTTAGAGATAAGGATGTGGTGGGGACTGTGTCAAAGGCCTTGCACAAGTCCAGGTAAATGACATCGGTTGCCTTCCCTTTGTCTACCGATGCTGTCACTCCATCATAGAAGGTCACCAGATTGATGAGGCATGACCTTGCCCTGGTGAAGCCGTGCTGGCTGTCCTGGATCAGGCACTCATTCCTCATGTGCTCCAACATGTCATCCAGGAGGATCTGTTCCATGATCTTCCCAAGCACAGAGGTGAGGCTTGCATCTATAGGTCTTGAGGTAGCTGTTGGATGAAGAGGTTAAGCCACTCCCCTTCATATTTGAGATGTCATGGCAGACAACTGAAGTTCCCTCTGACTGGAAAAGATGAAACATAACCCCCATTTTTAAAAAAGGAAAAAAAGAGGATCAGGGGAACTAGAGGCCAGTCAGTCTCAAGTCTGTGCCAAGCAAGATCTTGGAGAATATCATCCTAGAAACTATGCTCAGGCACATGGAAAGTAAGGAAGTGATTTGTAACAGCCAGCATGGCTTCATTAACAGCAAATCATGCCTGAGAAATTTGGTGGCCTTCTACACCAGGGTTGCGGCACTGGTGAATAAGGGAAGAGTGACAGACAACATCGAACTGCACATCTAGCACTATTCTTCAAGAAGGTTTTAATTTATAACTTGGTGGATGGCTGATAATATTGTTAGGCCTACAGTGCATTAACATACCAAATTATCAACCCCCTTAAAGGAATAACGAATACTGCTTACACCAACTATCTCCTGCAACCTTCTCAGCCCAGTTGCTACAGTCAGCATATTCTCCTATCATGCTCAGTCATTTCCCATGCCTTTGGTCTCTT